>JAKMXP010000022.1:0-1200000 GCA_022506055.1 Microbotryum violaceum | reverse complement strand
GTGAACGAGTCCAGACCCGTGGTGGGTTCGTCGAGCACGAGTACTGAAGGCAGGGTGACCAACACGCAGCCAATCGACAGCCGACGTTTTTCTCCACCCGATATGCCCTTGCGAAACGGTCCACCGACGATGGTTTCGGCCGCATCGCGTAAACCGAGCTCGTTGATCGTCTGCTCGACGATCGCTTCCCGTTGCTGGCGGGTAACCGACCTAGGTAGTCGAAGCGCCGCGGCGAAGGTTAGAGTTTCCCGCACAGTGAGATAAGGCAGGAGGAAGTCGTCTTGTCGAACGTATCCGATGAGCTTGCGGGTATTGACCTTGCCCTCACTACGAGTCGCCCGAGCCGGGATGGAACCAAAATCTTGAGGGGCGAAGGTGACAGATCCGGAGGATATCTCGAGAGTCGTGTTCCGACAGGCTATTGTGTCGAGAAGGGTCCTTTTTTTGAACGAGGAACGAGACCTTATGTCAGCCTTTGCGTACAAAAAGGGGCATTTAAACGGACGCCGATACTTTGGACTAGGTGCAGAGCCGGACTCACGTTTTGCCAGACCCCGAACCCCCAATTCTAAAGCTTCAGACGTCAGTGTTCACCATCTCGCATCTCTGATGCGAGCGCACGCAGTGCAGGTCGGATCGAGGACCGCGTAGAGTCCGAGGCGAACCCTATTCGCAACTCACAATGCCAACACCTCACCGGCGCGGACCTCGACATTGACATTCCTCAAGAGCTCCTTGGCGACCGATTCCTTGCCCTTGTTGAGATGCTTTTGAACCAATCGAGGTATGGTGATGGGGATTGCGAGAGGGATGCTCCATTCCGGCGGTGGCGCGACGATGGACAGCGACTTGACGGAGAGCGAGTACGAGTCTGGAGCGGGCAGTCCGGCCAATCCTGTTTGGGGGGGACCAGCGTCGGGGCTTCCACTGTCCATGACCGAAGACCCTCGCAAAGGGATCCGGGGTCCAAGTGATGGTGGGGGGCGAATGCGATTCCTAAGCAGGACGCGCGACCGTCGTGCACGGTCGTATGATCGAATGACGCGGTCCACGGAGTTGGAACCGAGCGCGCTTCCGGTTCTCCTTGCGACGCCGCTCTTTGCGCCGGTCGCGGCTCGCGACGGACTTGATCCATCCGAGCTCTCCGTTCGGACCTCCATCCTTGTTCGACTCTCATCGGTGAAATACTTCATCCATAAGCTGCTATCGCCTACCCACTCTTTCAAGGGTATGTATGATAGGCTAAAAACCCAGTCCAAACTTTTTGTGGGCTCTCGGTAAATGCTGATGACTGTCCGCTACAAAATTAGCATCAGGTCGAGCCCGGAAGTGAGCGGACTTACCCTGTACGTGGGCAGGCAACTCGGATTGAGGTGCGAGTCGTTTGGTAGAGCATCGCGTCGTCTTGATGTAGCGTCGGAGTCTAAGTAATACTGATGGAATTTTTGCTAGATGATCGTGGAGGACAAACCTACCTAGCAAAGCCTCTCGGTGAGAGTCAGGCTCGGTCCGTCCAGGCACCGGTCGCGGAGAACGCCGGAGCTCGCGTGCACGAGCGTCGAGAGAGCTCTGCTGCAGTCGTCAGCGCGTAAGCGCCGAAGCGCCGAGGTGCGCCGAGGCCCAAGGCGTAATCAGGGGAGGGCCAAGTCCCACGTCGTTCGGGCTTCGGTCCTTGCGGACCTTACCTAATCCCATAGACTACGTGCCCGCCTTAGCGAGCCACTTCGAGGATACCGACGCGTATTACTCTTCCATGTACCCAATCTGCAACGTCTTCGACTTCTGATTATCGGCCGACACAACCTCGAGCGAGCGGGACCTGATAACGATAGGGCGTGAAAGATGCCCGTCGCGTGCGCTCAACGCTTTCGGCACGCGCCAGTGCAGCAGCAGCAGCAGCAACAACAGGCCTCTCCTCGGCCCTCGACATCACGCACAGCGCTAGATGATGCGGACGCCTTGGAACCGGTTCCGGTGGATCCACTTGGAGCGTGCGACCGAAGCGAAACGGCTGAGGACCCCCTTGCGCCTCATTCTGGCTTTCGCAAGCAAGCACCACCCTTCCCAGTCACAGATACTTCAGAGCTACACCGAACCAGGTCCGACTCAAGATCCAGCTTCGGCAGCTCCAAGGGCAAAGAAAAGGCTAGCGATGATGGCGACGGGGAGGGTATCGGCATCGGTCTCGGCGCCGACGGTCCTGGAATGGTCGTCGCCGCACATACTCTGCCTCGAGTTCGGACCGTCGCCGTGTCGGAACCATCAAGCGAAGAAGGGAATAGTAGCAGCACCCCTGATTCTCCCAGAGAAACCCATTCCGTCGCTTGGGCACCGATATCCCCACCGTCAGCACCAGGGACGGTGCAGCAGAGTACTTCGGCGAATCTGCTCGGTACTCCGTCTCCTACTACGACGACGACCCCGCGACTGAGCATCCAGACAGCCACGTTACCGAGTGAAATCCTCGCTTTTTCGCTCGCATCGTCGGTAAGACCGATACTGAACGAAGCGGGATCGATACGCGGAGGCTCGGCCGAGACGAGTCAAGAGCACTCAACCGCCGGCCGATCCGATGCCCAACCCAACATCAGCTCGACGACCTCGGGACAAACCTCGCGCGGGGAGGGAAGTGGTGCCATCGATGGCACCAGTTCCTTCTGGGCTACGAATAGTTGGAAGATGAGGTCAGGCAAGGCGACCGTGGATCAGAAACGACTTCGCGCCCTTGGGTTCAACGAAGAGTTGTCGAGGGATTTTGACTTTTGGGCCTCGGCCGGACTGACGCTCTGCAACATCGGTGGTTTCCCCGGCACGGTGTTGGCGGTCTTGACGGCCATGCGAACGGGTGGATCGTCGATGTATGTGTTTGCTTGGCCCATCTCGGGACTCTTTTTTATGAGTCTGGCTGCCGTATTGGGCGAAATGGCTTCAACGTGGCCCGTGGCAGGTCAGTCTGATCGCCATTGCTCTCCGACCTCGGTGCGCGACACAGAAGGCTGACCCTGATTACACCTCGTGGTAATCGTAGGCGCCATGTTTACTTGGACGTTCCGATTGTGTCGAAGCTCTCGACGGCTTGACGTTTGGGCTCGGTATCTCTCGTGGATCGTGGGCTCCTTCCTGCTCTGCTCGCACATTCTGCTGCAGGTAGGTCCGATGTGAAGTCAGGAAACTTGAAGTAGATCTGAAGAGTTGACTTTGTACACCTCGTACGACTTCAGATCGTCATCACCTGGCAATTCTCTCACAATCTCCTCGGCACTATCGGCCTATACAGCCAGACGAATAGCAATAGCTCAATTTGGGTGCCTGTTGGGATTTGCTGGGTGGGTTGCGAGCTACGACCTCTAATTTTGGAGTAATTGATGAATCCGCTGACCTAGCCTCTCTCATCTGGTGTTGTCGATCAGGCCGTTCTCTTGGGGTCTGGGCTGATCGTCAGCTCACCTATCGTCCGCTCACCCTGGTTCTGGCGAGGTTGTGGTTTCATGACCATCATCTTTTTCCTTACGCTCAACATCACCCTCCTCACACAAGCCAAGACGATCAAGTGAGTCTAGTGAATGGGACAACACCTTGGTAGTGGAGTGTCCTCATGCTCCTACCTTGGCTCCACAGATCCGCCAAATGGGTTTTTTCAAACTACGAGAACGACACAGGCTTCTCCAGCAAGAGCTACGTGTACATGCTCGGTGAGAAGAAGAGAAAACGCTCTTCTCGCAAGAGTCTCGTCGGCTGACTTTTTTGCCATCGACACAGGCTGGGTATTCACTTGCGTAGCTTCAGGGATGGAAGCCGCCGCTCACATCGCAGAGGATACACGGGCCCCGGCCAGAACCGTGCCCCAATCAATGTTCTGGAGCCTCGCTGCGACGTACGGCATGGGTTGGGTCTCGATCTGCGTCTTGTTGGCAACGTTGGACGCTTCGAGTCTCGATCCGTCGCTGCAACCTTCCATCGCGCTCATCGCCAACTCGATCCCGCGCGTCCACACAACCGTCGTTCTGATCTTTGTCCTCCTCTCCTTCGCCTTCCAATCGATCGCCCAGCTTCTCGCCACCTCTCGATTCACCTGGGCACTAGCTCGAGAATCAGCTCTACCTTTGTCCCCCTTCTTACGTATACTCACGCCCAAAAGTCGATTGCCTCTCCGAGCCATCTGGTGCATCGTCGCCATCGCTTTCCCCGCCATGCTTCTCATCATCGTCGATTACTCGATCATCGCGACCATCATCCTCGAAGGCGCCGGCTTCAGCGTCATGTTCTCCTACACCGTCCCCGTCTTGATTTATCTATTCCTCCCTCGCGACGCATTATCGGGTGATGGTCGAGCATTATGGACCCTGAGAAAATGGAGTAAACCCGCCGCTCTCGCAGGGACTCTGTTCGCGCTCATCTTCATGATCATGCTCTGTCTACCTACGGCATACCCCGTCAATGCGATATCGGCATCCTACGCTTCAGCCGTATTGGTTCTCGTTTTCTTATTGGCGACGCTCGCTTGGGTTTTTTACGGCAACGCGCAGTACGCGGGACCGATCAAAACGACCACCAAATGGACCATCGGAGCCGAGATTGATTTACCTCGTTCGGCCACGACGCAGAAAACGTCGACCCCGGCGGGAAGGACGGATAGTGCTGTGCAAGCTTTAGGCCCACGGTTGACGGAATCGGAAGTTTTGGGCAGGACGGCGCATGTGTTTTCTTCGTTCGAAGGGGAGGGGACTACCTCACAGGGGAGGACGACGAGGATCTCGGGGATGAGGATCGAGATGGGAAGAGAGACGATGATGACCTTGCATACTGGGACACGGACAGGGACGGGGACGGAATGGTCTACGGATTGGGATGAGGAGGAGGAGGAATACTCTTCGGAGGAGGAAGAGCAGGCACCCTCGGCGGAGGCTGGGGCGACTTCACAAAATCGGAGGATGGGGAGCAGTCGAGAGACGGATTCGACGAGGTGGAGACCTAGAAGGGATCAGGAAGCTGATGGACCTCGCACGCCGGATGCGAGAGTGTGATCACTCTGAATGGGCGCTTATTGGGATGAGCGGATTGTGGAAGTATACGGTGATATAGTGCACACGGTTTGCAATGTTGTACCGCCTAGACCTTCGCCTATAATTGTTGCCCTTGTTTCAGCTCACCATTTTTGCGAGCTGCAACAAAAGTCGCAAGCTGCTGCAGCGCTCTCAAAGACAGAAAACCTTTCAGGTGGGTCATTGAGTGGACAGAAAGCACAATCCAAAATTAGTAATACATAAGAGTGAGCTTCTCCCATGAAACAAAACCAAAAGGAGAGAAGAGCTTCTCCGCGAACGCCATCGTATACACGATCTCTAACAATCTCTAACACTCTACTTTCTAGCAGGAAGAGAACGTCTTTTATGAGAGGTAAACCAGCGGAGATGGAGGAGAGGTAAGAGTGTCTATGTCTAGGAGGATACGGGTCAAAGAAGAAAAGAAGGTGTTTGCCCGAGCTCAGTCGTCCTTGAGACCGCCCGTCAAACCTGATCCGCCGCCGTCCCCACCTGGTGTCCCGCCTCGTCCATCACGTTTGACGCGGGACCACATGCCCACTTTAGAATCTGTTCAATCACATACAAAGTCCGATCAGCTCCTGTCTCCCTAACAATCAGTAGGATATCGGGAAGGTGTTGACTCACCAAAAATGAAACGCAACGTTACCCCCGGCCAACTAGAATGTTGAGGCAACGGATCATAGAAATCACTCGCGATACGACGCAGTTGAGGAAGTTTGGTCCAAGCGACTGAAGGAAAGTCGTGGTGTTCGTTGTGATAGCCGACCTGAGAAGGGTAAGACAATTAATGACTGGGATCAGCATTCGGCGGAAAGGGCGGGTGGGGAAATGTGGGACTGACGTTGTAAGCCAGGATGTTGAGAGGGCCGTAGTAAGACCATGTTTCTTGGTCGTGACCATCAAAGAGGTAGTGCTGCACCACATCAGATACAACATAATGTACGAATCAGTACTATAATTCACTCTCAAGCCACCAATCCACACCAACTCACCTCGGCAATAAAGTGTCCCGCACAAGGATGCAACGACCCAGCCATATGACTCGAAAGCAAAAAGTAAAGCATCGAATACCATCCAAGATATCGAACGACGAGGGCATTGAAGCTCAATTGGACGAGCCAGTTGAGAGCGACCCAACGCGTCGGGGCTTGGTAGCGGATGAACCCAGGGCGCAAGGCGTAGAAGAAGATTTGAAAGGAGCTGAGGGCCGGGGGAAGACATTCAGTCCGAGCTCTCTTGAACACATCAGAAAAACGCCCGTGGAGGTCTAAGCAACTGACGCGAAAAAGGCCTTGCCAAGCACGGATTTCAAGACGAGCAGTTCGAGTCGCGAAGGGATATCGGTGTCCACGCCATCTTCAGCGAGGAACTGAGCCACAGTGAAGAACGGTTTCCAGTCAGACCTCCCGGCATGAATTCAACTCCACAATTCTGCAATCGACGCACCTTGTGATGTTCGATATGGTACTTTTTGAACATCATCGCGAACGGCACACCAATGGGCAAATTCGTCAGAATCGCAAAAGCACGATTAGCCTTGACGCCTCTAAAAGCCAAATTATGCGTGATCTCGTGCACTGCCAAGAAGATGTTTTGGTTCGCCGTGCCACCGATGACGTAGGCGAGAATCCAAAATTTCCAGGACCAGAAGGGGGTGTTGCGTAGGTAGAAGGCGGTGAGGAATTGGGACGCCATGACGAAGAGCACGACGTATTTGGTCAAGGGTTCGTAGCCCATCAGTTTTCGGATCTGTTTTTTTTACATCCGAGATCCGAGGTTGATCCGATAAAACTGATTAGCGACTCTTTTCCCATACTACTGGAATCATCGCCTCGTCACCGGCCAAGAGTGTCGCCACTCTTCACCAACCGGATCATTATCGCCCCCCAACTCACCTCCGGATGCGCCTTGAGCACGGCCTTTCTCCTAGTCCGATGCGGTTCCTCCGTCATCAACCACAAGAAATCATCTGGATCCTGTTCGGGTTCGATCTTGCGTGGAGCCCATTCGTCCCCCGGTCGAGAACCGATCTTTGTAGTGGCGCTGAATGGCGCGGAGGTGGTACTGATCGGGTTCGAGTTGCCGCGAGACCGAAGCGCGGGGGAGGCGGACGCGGTGGATTCAGGACCTGTAGGTGGGTCCTCCCCTTCACTAGTCGATAAGGAAGAGGAAGAAGACGTCGACCGGGACGAGGCGGATCGTTGGACGAGCAATGAGGGGGGGACGACTTCCGCTCCGGCTGCGAGGTCGAACGCGAACCCGGACGCGGGCAGTGGGTGGCGATACACGTTCGACGCCGCGCAGCGTGTCGAGGCCATGTTGGGGGGACCAGGTAATGGAACACGGGTCTGGTAAAAGGAGCGGGAGAGCGACGTAACCGGGAATCAAACGAGCTGGATCTAGGGGGAAGAGTAAGGCCCAAGTCTGAAGTTGAGGCGGATTCGTCGCGCAACTCGCGAAACGACGTGTTCTCGCCCGTGCCTGAGTTGGGACCCATGCGGCAAAGGGCGCCGACAAACGCACGCAGGGAGCAAGCGGGAGCATCATAGAATCACGCATGCGAATCACGCATGCCAGGGGCGGATGGGGGCGGATGGGGGCGGATGGGAGCTCCCCTGATCACCAAGACACCGCGGCGACATGGCACGCTTGTAGAAAGTAAGGTTGCTATATTCATAACAAGTCATCATTCCCTAGGACACAGCCAGATGGGGAAGAAGCCGGGTATAGGGATCGGATCGGAGGGACCGAAGAAAGAACGAAGCAACGAGCGTGAGGTGTCGACACGTCGACAGATTAGGTACCGAAGTGTAGAAATGGAGGTCTAGTCAAGAAGGGAACGAAAGCACGAGAAAACCATAATGCAGTTGCACGTAACGCGGTCATCATAGGGTAAGCAGGGAATGAATCTTACAGGGTATCCGGGTCGAGCCGGAGGGGGACGAGAACAAGACGTTCGCGTTCACAAGCGATGACCCGGGACCAACACGAAGATGACGGTCAAGATCGCGACGACGACTGCACTGAGGAAGGTGACCCATAAGGCGCGGCCAAACAAGAGCTTGCGCACGTAGGGTTCACGAATGCCGATCGTTCGGAATGGGGTCTGTGCGGTGATTTCCCTCCTAATGTTAGCACCAGTGCGGCGCAACCTGAGCTACTAGGTCGACACTCACCGTTTCGGATAGACCCATAAAGACGAGTAATGGGTCAAGGTCGTAGGCATGTGCGACGAGACTGACGATGGCGAAAGTAAAGGGGATGATGACCTGTGTTCGATGATCACAGTCCGCATCAGAATCCACCCTCGACTCGGGCCCAAGGCATGACTCACCCATAATCTCGACACCTTGGGCTTTTTATCAAGAAAGATGAACGCAAAACCCGTCGCCAACCCGACCCACAACGCCAGCAGTCCGAACGCCAGTCGCACCAATGCCGATATCGGCGTCAAGTTGCCAAACGCCTTGGCACGAAGGAAGCGCGGGAAAGTGTCCTGCTCCATCGCTCTGTAAACGTATTCCTTTTGGGCGTGGAACATGTCGGGCACTTGGGCCTGCGCATCGGCTTCGCGGTCGTAGTCGGGGTGCGTTACAGTCGGTAGGTTCGATGATGACAAGGTGAACTCGGTGATGCGCAGTGCAGGGGGAAGGTACACCTCCTTGTCGGCTCCGGGCATGAGGTACCGCGAGTAGATGCGCTCGGCTGAGGCGATAAGGTCTGTCCTCGAGATGGCCGTATCGCGCATGATGTACGGTTGGGCCGGTGCCGCCGATCGCCCGTTGCGAGGCCGGTCTTCCGAGTCGTGAGGGTAAAGCGCTTGTAGAGTCGGTGAGAGTGGGTAGGATGCCGAAGCAGGCGTCCGAGGACGGGGGGAGGGCGTGCGCAGAGTGTCCTCTCGTTCAGGTCCCAGACTGGACGCCCTTCGATCGCCATCCGGCTTCTCGCTCGTGACGCGGGTCTCTCCGTAGTCACTCCCACTGAACGCCTGCGGTCTCCCCGACACGCTCGGTCTCGGACTGGCGGGTGCGGTATTGCCGTGGAACTCCTCGCCGCCGTCGTCGCCGCGTCGGATGCCGGTCACGCCACCGTAAATGCTGCCTCGAGTCCGTGCCAACTCGTGGTACCTCGGCCAATCCTCTCGTACGGTGCGACCCGACTTGCGCAAGTCTTTGAAGTAGGCTCGACCTGTCCAATCACAATCACCAACAGTCGAACAAGGTCAGGCCAATCGGTCGCCAATGCACCGCCGAACCGAGCGGGGTTCATCGTACAAAGGTTCTCATGCTGTTGCACGTCGAGCCAAAAGTCAAGAGTGTCCTCTGATCCTTCGCGCTGGAGAAAGAGGTAGTAGCAGTATAGGTCGACTGGCGGGCGAGTGTCTGTAGCGGGGCACAGCAATAGGGGACGCGTGGTGGTGGTGGAGAGGGGTCAGTCAGTCAGGCCGGGATCGGGTCAAGTCTTTAACGAGACGGGGTTAATGGCGGTGACTGGGGCCCATGGGACGTCCAAGTCCAAAGTGAGAGGCTTTGGATACGGTCCAACGCCGCATGTTGCACCACGACGGCTGGATGGATGACCCGGACAGGAGAGGGTGCGCCCTCACCACGCAACCAGGGACCTACTGCGTCTGAGCACCTCGGCCAAAGCGGGCAAACGATTCCTCGGTGACGGGCTCGACTTTTTGGTCGTAGGCGTCGTCACTGTAAGCCGCGTCACACCACGCCAGGGTCAGCATCGAGCTCGGGCAGGACGTGAACCAAGCGCCGGGACCGCTCTGGCGGCGAGATTCCTCGAGGGCCCGCGCTCGAGTGGGTGTGGGAGCTGCACGGCACGTGATGCAGTGCGATCCAAGACCTGTCGAGCCTGTACCCAACTCACTCTTGACAAGATCACCGTCGTTCGTCCCAGGTTTGCTCGAGCTCCCAGCGGTAGTGATCTTCCTAACGGCGAAGTGACGAAATGGTTGAAGCACCCGCTCGCTGCTGGGCTGTTCAAGTGCACCGCACGCGCCGCGTGTTTGGGTCCGTCCGCCGATCCGAGTCGGGGTCGTACGGGACGCTCGAGGACTCGCGTTCGCCGGTCTGGGGAGGCCGGGGATCGACACTGAGTGGAACTGCCGGGTGGGTGGTCGATATGTTTGCCAGAGGGGAGGGGATTGTTGAGGGGTCGCGGCGACCCACGCTCGTCGATTCCGCGCCCGGGCTGCTCGCTCACCCAATTTCACTGGACGCGCCCGGCGAACATGCGCGTGGGCCAACGGCTACCCTCGTTTGCAGCTCGCAAATCGGGAAACCCAGATGACGTTGGTCGCCCATGATTCCCAGGTAGCAGCAAGCATGCATGATTTCTCAGAGTATTGCAAAGACTAAAGTACCATCTACTCTACCATCGATTGCACGCTGGCACCGGTCTACTACTGTTCGGGCAGAATCTTCTTGAGCCAAGCCTCGACGTCTTGCTGCTCCTTGGCCCCGAGGGTATGTTGCATACCTAAGGGCCGTTCACGAATCAGCAGCAGCATCTCAGCATCGTACCATAGCGAGACATCACGACCCCGCCCAACTGACCCGGATAACTCTCAAACTGAATATTCTTCCACCCGACCTCCCTCAATTTCTGCACCGACATCTCCCCCCACTCGTACCTCACCACCGGGTCGCCGGTGCCATGACCCCAAAAAACGGGGTAGGAAGCTGCATGGTCGACTTGCATCGATTTGAGCTTGTCCGCCAACATCAAGAACCCTGAGAGCGAGATCAGGCCGGCGAGTTTGCGCTCCAAGGTGGCTCCGACGGCGAGGGAGACGACCGCTCCTTTTAGTACATGACGAAATCCTGCTGTCAGCGGTGGTACGATCTAGAGGCTCAACGTAGCATGTGCTACCTTGTGAGAACCCTCCAACGACGATGCGGTTCGCAGGGATACCAGCATCGACTTCGGCAGCGACCAAGTCCGAGATCGTTCGCACCGACGCGAGCAGACCTCGTTCGTCCTCTTGTGAGGAGTTGGTCGGCGTCAAGGAGCGGATGTCGAACCTGACATGTGCACGAGGCAGTGTATGAGCACTTCGCTCAAGACTCGATGAACCCTAGTAGATCGTTATGCTCGTGCGACGTACCAGCTGTTCATCGGCATGCCTACGTGTCCCATGTGGGGTGGGGTCTCGATCGGATCAGCCAGAGAACACTAACGACGTATCACAGCAAGCATCACAGCAAGCATCACAGCAAGCATCACAGCAAGCATCACAGCATCACAGCAAGCATCACAGCTCTACCCTACTTGCCTCCATTCAGCGTAACAGGCTGTATAGGAGCCGTCGGCAACACCCATTTGACATGCTTGAACCGCGGTGCCAGAGCTTGTGCGAAAGGGTACCACCCCGCCGCACTATCGCCCAGCCCATGCGAGAAGATAATGGTCGCTGTGTGTTTGCCCTTGGGCAGGACGGTCATGACGGACATTCTGGGAGCGGTCTTTCGAGGGGGACCGGTGCGATGGGGAGCTGTAGTGGGATGGAGTGGGCGGGTGGAGGGCCAGAGGAGGTAGAGTACCACGGTAAAGACGCCGATGAAGAATAAGGTCGTACGCTGAGGGTGCGGGCGGGCTGCTGCAGGGTTGGCCGTCGTGTTGGAAAGGTTGGGCGGTGTGGGAGGAGAGCAAGAAGCATTGACCCCTGGCCTCTGGCTGAGCTCAGCGTCAACTCGAATGCCAGAGCCGCCCAGCAAGTCCCACGAACTGTAACAATATCTTTGACACAGCCCAAAAGTCGTTGTGCCGCACGCCCACTGTATATTGCAACCCGTCCACAGTCAAGGCTACCACATGGCTCTCCGTCTCCGTCGTTCCTCGACCGCAATCGTCTTCTTCCAACCCCACTTGAGCTCCCTCGCCATCCTCTGGTGTTCCAACGCCAACTTTCTATCCTTCTCAGCCCGTCTTCCCTCCGGTCCATCCCCCACCCCAACAGACCCACCACCGTCGGACTCGCGAGCCCAAACTTGCGCGCCAATCGGGATCGAGTCCATCGTGCCGGATCCGATCTCCTCAATGCTTGCAGTTGCTCAATCTCTTGTGCCGACAACACCTTTTTACTTTCGTTCGGGCCTTGAGCACTCGCTTGACCGGCCATGGAGGATCGCGAGAGAGGTAGACGATGCTCCTGTTCGTGGATCGTACTTTGCGACGACGTCGAAGGCATCGCGATCGTCGCAGGGAGGACCGAAGGAGGTGGTCGAACGATAAAGGTTGATCCAGAGGGGAGGACAAAGTGCTCGGCTAGGGCGGACGATCGTAGAGGGTCTTTGGTGCGGGTGAGCAGCGGCATCTTCTTGGAGGAAAGAACGCGCAACGTCGGAGCGAACGCGCTTTTGAACATTTTATGAGGTGGTTCAGTGGTTGACAGGGCAGCGGGTTGTGCTTCGATCAGATTCCCGAGAGTGGCCGATTGGATGTGCGGTGCGGAGGCAGCAGCAGGATGGTCGGCGTTGATGTCGAGTCCCTAAGTCGACCGGCGACGGTCGATTTTGTCGCAGACGGGCCTCTTTGGTCGCGCACGGACCGTCTAACGCGCGCAAGCGGTCCCGGCGGCCGCTCATCTCCCAAGGACTCCGGCGTCAATGATTTTGGGAGCTCGGCTCCAACGCTGACTTTTTCTTAGCGACTTAATCAACACGGCTCTGGATCGAAACTTTGGGAATACCTAATGAAACCACGTGCTGTTTATCGGAATCAGGCTCCGATCGGACTAGCCGGACAAATCTGCGTCGCCCGAGCTCATTGGCTAAAAATCGTGAACGATTCGGTTCAGCTGAATTGCTGAGCTCAGCTATAGCTGCTCGTTATGGGTCGATTCACTTGGACCTCTTTGGCCGGGGTGGGGCTTTGCTCACCACGATCATGATGCCAAGCTTTTCGCTTAGATCAACTGAAGGGCCGCACGGCCTCGCGGAGCACGCGCCAGCCGCTTCGCTTCGCTCGATGAGCTTGGGTCAGTCCCCTGGAATGGCGCTCGTTGGCGCGTAGCGTGTATCCGACAGGGACCGCCGACGCTCCGACGCCTCATGGCAAGCTGCACCGAGCTTGCCGAGACTTCGGATGTTGATGAACCACAATGCTATGTTCCTGGAACTTGACTGAACTTGGGGTTTAATCCCCCCTCATTTGGAAGAGCTTCTTTGATCCTACCCTTGTCTCTCTCTTCCCGTCCTTCCGTTCGTTTATCTTCTCATCTTGTCTGACTCTCACACCACTCGCCCCGACTCTGATTCGACGACGTCCTCGGTCCTCGCCCCTCCACTCGTTTCAGCTGTCGCTCCTTCAGCTCATCATCTCGACGATTTTCGCTCAACAATGAAGGGGGTTCAACAACTACTCTCGTTCTCGACTCTTGTTACGGTGGCACTCGCAGGCGGGTCCATCGACAATAGCGACGAGGCCAAGCTCATCAGGGTCAGTGAGAGAGATTTTCGTCGGTCGCTCCGAGGCCCACTCGGATCCATGCGGCTGCCGTGCGTTGCTTCGAATGCATCTCTGACACCCTCACACCTTCCTCAAACAGTCTTCTGCATCTACTCTTTCCAGTAATGGCAACTACGTGTTCGAGAACGTTGCTACTGGACAGCAGCTCTCGTTCCGTCGCGACTCGGTCACGAATTTCTTTCCTTCTTTCGGCGATGGCGATTCGCTCGAAGTACAGGTATGTTCGCGCTTGCTTTTCTATCCGGGTCGGTCTGCTGCGTTCAGAAACCGTACGCGCACCAACGTGATTCATTTCACGTGCCGAGGAGCTCGCTTTGTCGGGATGTGCGACAACTCCGAGCGGGGACCTTTTCAACTGCGGATTCGCGTGCCGAGACGTCGACGCGTTTCAGCCCGAGGTCCAACGGCTCTAGCTCCCCGGCTACTCCGTGCGCGCGCGCGCGCGACGTCATCGACTCGCGTCAAGCTAGCGTCCCGGGATTTTGTCTTTCAAGTGCTAGACCCCTAGCTGGCTCCGATTCGTGACCCCGGTTTCTGTGCCTGCCTAGTACCGTAGTAGGCCGACAACATGGATCGATCATCCAACTCCTCCATGTTGTGACTACTTGCTGACCTATAGACCGTTGCCACCTCCCTCAACGACCCCCCTCGACCGTGTTACGACTCTCACGAACGCTCTCATTTCATGACCCCAGTTCGAAAACGGAGCGGCACGCATCAGTGGCGGCAATAACAAGTGCGCTTCCGCTCAATGGAGCTATGACGTAGAGGACGGAGTTGATGCTTTTGCCGTCTCGTACGCTTGCGCTGTAAGTCATTCGTACCCGAAGTGGATCGAGTGTTGGATCAGAATCAGGTACTCACGCGTTGAATGCCTCGCTTGCAGGTCGGGAAAGGCCAGAGTGGCACCGATACCCTGGAGAAGACCAAACAATGGCGAGTAGTGAGATAGCAGCCTACCTAATACCTCGCTTACCCTAATACTTCGCTTGCTCAGGTGGTACTTTGTCGAGGCCGATTCCAGCTCCGGCGATGGCAACGACGACGACGACCACGACGATGACAATAACTCTCCTTCCCTCGGTCTCTCCCTCGCCGCCAAATCCCGCAAAGTCACCACCACCTCATCCGAATCAGACACCTTCGACAGCGCCAAGAAGGCCGTCAGTTCCAAAGTCGACGCGACGACCACGGCTTTCCTCAGCCACGCCAAGGGGTTCTACGAATACCATGCTTCGAGCATCCCTCGCAAGTTGATCGATCAAAGTAAAGTTATTCCTACGAACCGCACGACGTGGCCTTGCATTCATCCCGGTTGGTGGTTGCAAGAGTGAGTCTCCACAACGTCGCTCGCCGTCACAATCACCGTCCATCGACACAGTGTTGAAACAGAGTATCTCTGCACCTCGTCACAGTCATCCCTCGTACGTCACCAAGGATGGTCACATTGAGTGCAAGGACGACTTGAAGGCCTACCGTGCATCGCTGTCTTCGTCCCGAATGGCTCGTCGATCGAGGATTGCTGCGGGTGAGGGATCGAGCAAGGTCGTCAAGCGCGGGGCGAAGAAGTACTACATCATCACTCAGGATCATTTGGATGTGAGTAGGGATAGTGAACATGATTCAGAAGGGTCATTAATGTACTCGATCTCAATTTTGGCTAACAGGACATGGCGACGCGAGCCATTGGATCAAAGTCCGTTTCGAGCTTCGGCGGGTACACGAGCACCAACCTTGTTCTTTGGAAAAAGGTGAGTCGATCGCGTTGGCTCATGCGAGGTCTCGCGTCCTTCGTTTTGCTGCTGACCGAGCTGCATGGACCTCGGTGCACTCCTCAGTCGGACCCGCATCAAATCTGGACCATCGTCTCTGAGTAATCGTCGGGACGACTCACCGTCAGCAACACCTTCAACGCATCGAAACTTGGAATCTGTGTTTCCACCATGTTCATATTTGTTGTTTGATACCCCCTTCATGACCTGGTTCACCTGTACATGTCGAAGCTCGGGGGCCTCACCGACGACATCTTCTTTTTGTGCTCGACCTACGTTTGATACGTAGCAACACTCCTGTCGTTCCCCTGTGCACATCATTCATTTGTATCTTTGATCTTAAGAAATTCAGAGCTCCGACCGTGATCTCTATTTGTGCGATGCTTGACTGGAGCACGTCCACCGCGAATTCCTTTGTTCTCAGAGACAGCTAGCCCCTATTACTACGGAGCCTTTGTTCTCGCTCGCTCTCGGAAGGGGTCTCCGGCTTGGCGATGAACGCCCTTTGTTTCATTCCTTACTCTTAATTATTATACTCTAGACTTCGTGTTCACCCACCCGTCTCGTCTTTCAGTCTCCTGGTGCAGGTTCGCTGGTAGGAATTTCGAGAACAACCTCATCTGTCTCCACCCCGGAACGTCTCCAGCAATGCTCACCTTCACAGCTCTAGTCATGCTGGTGCATGCCATCCTATTCTCCCACCACGTTCATGTTGAAGGCACGTCCTCCGAGAACGTCGAGATGTTTTCGATTATCCGGGTAAGAGCTCAGGGTCATCAAACCCGACCCTTCCCAACCAAGCTAACGCGCCCCACCCCACTGCAGGACAGCGCCGGCACATTCCCGCCCGGCGACTATTCCATCAGAAGCGTCGCGACGGGTCAATACCTCACTTTCCGGCGAACAGAGCGCGTCGGCATGGTATTGCAAGACGAGTACGCGACCGTTCGAATGGAACAAGATACAGAGTACGGAAAATCGGGTGCTACGGAGGGGAAGTGGTTCGGCACCGTGGTTTCGGGATGTGGTATGTGTGGTTCGAGTCAGTATGGATATCCAGACGGTCAGGGGAAGATTATTGCTATGGTGGCGTATAGTTGTCGAGCTGGGGAACCGGGCCGGGTTGGAGGAAAGAAGCCATCCATGTCGATCGCCAAGCGTGAGTTAGGGGTCAGCCGAGACGGCGAAGGACCGTTTTCCGCAGTGCTCTGTGTCATGGCCGCTGAGCTTCCGGAGAGTTCTGCAGAATTCTTTCATTTGGTCAGATGTTCCGAGGAGTGGAACGCCGATGGCATCGTCGGCAACCCCATTGAGCTGGACGGGCAAGGGACGCAAGAAACCTCGCCTCGTAGTCGTTCACTGTCCGACGAGCCCGCAGAGCCCGTAGCCCGACACCGAGGCGGGACTACTACGAGGCAACGGCACCGGCGTACTTTTCGTCGCGGCACTAGCGCGAATGGTACACGAGACGTGGTCATCGGAAAGAAACGTTTGGAGCGGCGAGAGCTTGATGATTGCCACTTGATGTGAGTCAAAGAACAACTTGCCAGAGGACCAGGGCCTGCAACGGCAACTGACGGCTTCGACCCTATTTATCGTGGGGAAAACCTACTCAGTATCAACGAGGACCATCTTTTGGATCAGTCAGTCGAGCTCGCACCTGCAAGGAAATCCGAGACGCCTCCGTTGACAATGCTCTCTGGGGCAACTTGCAGGAGATCTCGAGCGCTCATTGCCAAGCAGATAAAGAGCTACAACACGTTCGTTGGCGTGGCGATGGAGGATCTCGACGGTGTGAGTGGCACACCCTTGGGAGCGTTTGGTCAACTGGCCAGAGTCATGAGGCTGACGATCTGGCTTTCACCCCAGTCTGATCCTAGCCAGCGATGGATAATTGAACCAGCCCAAGTTGAGAGTCCAAGCTCAGACGCGCAGTGTGCACTGCCTGGTCATGACTGACGGAAGTTGCCTGGTGCTTCAGCCGCGATGATACCTCCCCCTTTTTATTTGATTTTCGTCCAATTTTGATTTGTAGCTAGTCATACCATGTCTTTGATTAATAACGAATGCCCTTTCCACCGTCCCGAGTCCGACTCGGCGCTATACGGGCAACCCTTAACCGCACGGAATCCATGTGACTATAATCTGCAACGGGGCATATGGCTAACCATCTGCAAAGCTCGATGTTTCCCCGCTGGATTCCCTATAAGATGCAAGATATTTCAACATCAACTTGTCAGAAATTGCTAGGGATGACAATGTATTGGGCAGAACCACTGACCATGCGCTAAGGGCCGAAGCGCACTCGCGAGTCCCTAATTGTACCCTCTTCACCCCAAATGCCATATTCTGGATACATTCTCATCTCTGGCAATTCCTGACAAGTTGATATTGCAACATCTTGCATCTCATAGGGAATCCAGCAGGAAAACACCGAGCTTTTGCAGATGGTCACCGTGGCAGATTATAGCCACATGCAGTGGATTCCATGCGGTTGAGGGTTGCCCCTGTAGTCGACGCTTACGCCGAGCAAGAGGTCCAAGCGCGAGTGCCGACCTGCGCCATTTCAATTCACGCGACACATTTGCAGGTTTGCCGTCTGCCTTGATCAATACGACTAGCTTACACTCGGCCGGCCCCGGCCTTCTTCGACCGCCCACTTTGACCCATCGGGACTGCGAAGGTGTTTGACACAACCGTGAGTGTCACCTCTGGAGCTGTCTACTCTGTCCGTCCCGCCAACTCGACCTTTGGAATCGTCAAGCGATGGCGATTCGGCCGGGTGTCGTCCATTGCCCGGCCGGTTCCCGGCAATGCGAACGCGTCCCATAAGCTAGCTCGCAGGATGTGTTCCTCAGCGGTGACTACCCGGTCATACAGCTGGATACGGAAAGGATCCCTTGAATCTTTCGTCGCGGGTGTCCAGTACGCAAGCGGTGATGAGGCCGCTTCCTCCACCCCCGATACACCTCGACTCGACTCGACGTCACCGCGCGCACTACGTGACCCGAGACAACTGCTGTGACGACACCCACCGCAGACTAAATTCGCTGACTGAACAACTTGCGTCTCTTGAACGCCGATAGATCCAGGATGGCGCCTGCCCAGTCCAAGCTTGCGCGAACGACCTCGAGCTTACCCGGTGGATCGGCCTCACTGGCCGTTCCTTTACTCGTTGCACTCTACTATCTCCGGAAACGAATCACCGATGCGGCGACCAAGGCGAATCTGCGTAAGCGCACTGGAAATATTCAGCTGTGTGGTTGTGAAGCACAGTAGCTCACCAGTCCTGGTCGCCGCCTCCGCACCCCACTTGTCCGATCCCCGATCCCGTGTCATGCCTCTAGGAGGAGCGCCTCTGACAACACCCCAACTGGAGATGGCCCAGCGTGACCTTTATAAGCCGTGAGTCAGATTTGATGACGCGTTGGCCGAGCTATGTGGAGGACTAAGAGGCTCATTATACCGCTGGATATCGGCCACCGCACAGACTTTCGGGGGGCGCACGCGAGCTGCTCGTGCCTTCGAGAGGCCGCGTCTCCAAAGTCCTCATCCGACCGACCAAGCGATCGACTTTCGAGGCCCACCGACCATTCTTTCGGGCACCCAAGAACATGCCTGCTGCGAGCACGACTTCGGCGGGCACTCGATCGCAAACGGCCCGCGTCGGCGTCAACAAGGAATTTTTCCGCCAGCTTTCGGCCATATTCAAGATCATTTTCCCTCGCTTGACGAGCAAGGAGGTCTTCCTCGTCGCGACACACACCAGTTTCTTACTGCTACGGACATACCTCTCGCTGCTGGTGGCCAAGCTGGATGGACGATTGGTCGGTGACCTCGTTTCGGCGAACGGGAAGGGGTTCATCCGAGGCCTCGGGCTGTGGTTCGCTTTGGCCGTCCCCAGCGTTTACACGAACTCGATGATCCGCTACCTCCAGCAGAAGTTGTCCATCTCTTTCCGGACCCGTCTAACACGCTACGTGCACGATCTCTACCTCTCGCCGAAGAACACCTTCTACAGCATCGTCAACCTCGACGGGCGGATTGAAGGCGCCGATCAGTTTGTTACGACTGATATCGCGCGGTTCTGTGACACATTGTCTGCACTTTAGTGAGTTTCCAGCTCTCTTTGATTTCCGATACTGTACCCTACTGACCGATGACGTTGCTCGACACTCAGCTCCAACATCTCCAAGCCCACGCTGGATCTGATCCTATTCAATATTCAGCTTGGTCGATCAATCGGAGCCAAGGGTTCCGGTGGTCTATTGGTGTCGTACGTTTTGACGGCATGGATCTTGCGCAAGGTCACACCAGCGTTCGGGAAGCTCGCCGCGATCGAAGCCAAGCTCGAAGGTGATTTTCGCAGTGCCCACTCGCGCCTCATCATCAACGCCGAAGAGATTGCCTTCTACGACGGTGCGAGCATCGAAAAGGACATTCTCAACCGCGCTTACTTGCGTCTGATCAAGCACGTCAACTCGATCTTCAAGATCCGCATCTTGTACGGCATGATCGAGGACTTTATCGTCAAGTACATGTGGTCCGCCTGTGGTTACTGTCTCATCTCGATCCCTGTCTTCTTCGCACCCAAGCACCCGGGCGCCGAGAACTCGGTCGAGTCCGCCGAAACGGACGGGAGGAAGGTGGCACAGCGAACCGAAAGCTACATCTCGAACCGACGGTTGCTGCTCTCGCTTGCGGACGCGGGTGGACGACTCATGTACAGTTGGAAGGACCTGTCTGAGCTGGCTGGCTCGACCTCGCGTGTCTACAGCCTGCTCTCGACATTGCACGATCTCGATGCAAAGCGCTACCAGTCCGTCCCTCGACCGGTCGACCTTGCCGCTTGCAAATCCTTCTACGATCTCGGCAGTGTGACGGGCAAGCTCATGCTTGAGCCTCGATCGACGGCGCTCAACGAGCCTGTCGCTGTGTCGTTCGACGGTGTGCCCATCGTCGCTCCCGCCCCTGGTATGGCTCGAGGCGGCGAGGAGCTGATCAAGAAGCTCAACGTCAAGATTCACCGAGGCGAGCATCTGTTGATCACCGGACCCAACGGATCCGGAAAGACCTCGATCGCTCGTGTGCTGGCCGGTCTGTGGCCCGCCTTCGAAGGCGTCGTAACCCGCCCCGAGGACGAGGACATCTTCTTCCTCCCTCAGCGACCTTACCTCAGTGCTGGTAGTCTGCGCGACCAGATCATCTACCCCCACTCGTACCCTGACTTCGTCGCGTCTGGACGCAGCGAGGCGGAATTGCTCAACATCCTCAAGCACGTGCATTTGGCGTACTTGCCCGCTCGTGAAGGTGGACTTGACACACGTAAGGAGTGGAAAGATGTTCTCTCCGGTGGTGAGAAACAACGCGTGAGTCTGAGTTCTTTTCGGGACGTGCGTCGATGCTCGGCAGATGAGGAGTGTTGACGAGTTCCATGCTTGGTCCTTCCAGATGGGTATTGCTCGATTATTCTATCACTTGCCCAAGTACGGTGTTCTGGACGAATGCACCTCGGCCGTCTCGACCGATGTCGAAGGGATGATGTACCAACACGCCAAGGACCTCGGCATCACCCTCATCACCATCTCGCATCGACCCTCGCTATTCAAACACCACCACCATCTCTTGCGTCTCACGGGGACCGATGGGGAATGGGAGACGACGCAGATTGGTACGGCGGCTGAGACGTTGTCGTTCCATAAGGAGATTGATTCTCTGACCGAGAAGCTCAGCGATGTGGATTCGTGGAAGGCGCGACTCAAGGAAATTGAGAAAGAGCTCGCTTTCACTACCACTTGAGAGGATTGCTTGTGTGGGCCATTCGCCCCACTTTGTGATATGAGATTTCCGTAGCATATTGTGTAAGAAACGCATGTACTTAATACTACATGACTGATAGGAGGTCCGTCGAATCATATAACGTCTCGACGATTGCCTGCGCCACTTCGTCGCCCACCAAGCCCATAACCCTTGGCTGCGCAAACAACCGCACGATCTCGTTTCGGAAGGCTCTGTACAGTGGAAGGCTAGCAAAAAGGGGATGCAATTCGTTGAGCACCTGCATGAGGTTGATCATCGCATTCCGAAGGTCGTGCGCTTCGCCAGTGTTGGCGTGGGCGTCGACGGCGTCCAGTCGATCGAGCAGATCGAGAAGCTCGAAAGCCATGTCGAGGAGGTGCTCCATGAATTCAACACATACTTGCTCGAATCGATGAGCAAAGGGGTGGGGATGCTCCAGGTACAGCAATATGCTGGTCAGCAAGTGACCGACTTGAGGGTATTGGAGGGCATCATGGAATACGGAGCGAGCAAATTGAGCAACCTGTCCAAACAATGGCTCGACGAGTCAGAGCTCACGTGTCCACTTCTCGAGCGGGATAGAGTTTTGGAAGCGAATGAACACGAACTTCGGTCCATGTGTCCACTCTAGCCAAGTCAGATATCTGTAGGAGATGCAAGACGATGATCTCCATCTCACGGTACGACATAGTACGCTCCACGATCACGCTGTGTCGAACGACCATAAACATTGACGATAGTTGAGTAGCAGAGTGCCGGTCCTTGCAGTGTTCATATGTCAAATAATCATGATATACTGTGGGTCCGGCTTCGATAAGAAGCGTCAAAAGGTTCATATCAGAGACTGATTCTGGAGACAGGCTCTCGGTGCGACGGAGCCAGCTCACCCTTTCGTATGACCGACAATACCTCGGCCCTTGGGGCAAGTCCGACAGCGACGACTAGTGGCCACTGTGCTCGTAGCTCGCATACAAACCCTGGAGGCTCGCCAACGTAGTGTCAGCCCGAGCCGAGTGATGACATCACCCGCCTGCCGAAACGGGCTCACCGGTCGGGGTCCGAGCAGCGGGCTTGAAACTGAGCAGAGTCATTGCCTACCGAGCAACACGTCGCACCGTCGTGTTACATCTCGGTCGACCCGAGTCTGTGACAGCACCTACACTAACCAACGCAATACGAAGACGATTTTGATCGGCTGGGCTTATGTTCATCGTGTTGGAACCGCTGCAGGAAGGGAAGACGGTACCGAACCGGCGGCGATTGGTCCGTCTCGGGAGTCTCCAGAGAGACAAATTACCGGCGCTCCACGCCTCAGCGGGCTCCTTTCAACGACCATGTATACCTACCTAACTACTCGCGAAAGGAACGATGTTTTCGGCCGGCTATGGGAACGAATGCGGACGATTTGTTATGGCTGGCGAGTTGGCGTTCATGCATCCTAGGTATCCAATACCGGAGTGAACCCAAAGTCGTACTGGTACTTAGTCACACTACAATCTTTGGTCTGCTAGGAATTGCCCGCGGTACGTGAGTCAGCGGCCTGAGCAAGCAAAAGTGACTTCGGCAGCGGAGGAAGCTCAAGGCGCTATTGTCGCTCGTCGAGCGTCTCGTGTCGGCCAAGTAATACGACGAGCAGTCTCCGACTGAACGACGTTTGTGCTGATCTCTATTGATGAATAGTGCATATATAATAAATGGCTTTGGTTTGGGCTTGGGGGCGAATTCCCTCACGACGCGGCCCCGCGGAGAAACCGGCGGGGCAGCGGAAGCAAGGGGAGGGAAACCGGGGAGGCGGGCGGGAAAGCAAAATTTCCTGAAGTTTCGAGCGAGCAACAGGCGATGTTGCGAGCGAGAATAGTTGATTCTAGCAGGAGGGAGTGATTCACACCGCACTCGCCTGTCGACTCGCTCGGCGCGCCCGTTGGTCGCCTTTGGCAACCGGCCAGCTCCCCACGGCTACGGTCTTCCGAAAGGAGGTCACCGCCTTGACCAGATCAAGATCGGGAGCAGAAAATAATGAATAGGGGGTAAATACTATTTAATGAAAGTATTATGATGCATCTTCTCGCACTCCTCTGGGCTCAAACGACCCCTTGCTTGGCTTGCCCTCGTTTGCCTTTCGGCTCGGAGCGAACTTGTCGGCAACGCGGCCTTCTCAATCACTTTCGTTTCTTTGTCTTCTGCGCCTTACACCCTGCATCTACGCACCTCACACTTCTCTAGATGACGGTCAAACACGGTCACCACTTCCTCGGAGACGCTTCGAACGTCGTCCAAGACGCCCTCCTCTCTCGGGAGACGAAGCTGCGCAGCACGCTGGTTTCCCTCATCGGCAAGATCGAGGGCAACTCACTTCTTCAGAGCCTCCGAGCCCCTTCGCATCCCGTAACTACTCCCGGAACATTCGCTGACAAAGCCCCTAGCTGATCCTCTACAATGTCCATCACTGCGCCCTACTCCGTCGCCATCATTGAGGGCTCTACTGCGCTTCAACATCAATGCAAAACCGCAACGGACCGCGCGAAGAACAACGAGCCAAAGCGACGCGGGCTGCTCCTCGATGCGATCGTTCCACACCTCGACGAAATCATGGCAGCAACGGCAAGGCGGATCCAACAAGTCGTCGTATTCGACCATCCCATCCATCGTCCCAAGTTCATGGAGACGACCGTGCTCGGCCGACAACATTACCAGCAGCAGCAACAGCCTTCCTATGGGTCGACCCCTGTCCCCCACTCCATCCCCGTCCTCCCGAACGACACCCTCGCCGCGTGCGTTCAAGGACAATCGAGCAAAGAATGGGAATTCGGATTCTGCAACGGTGACGAGCCAATCCAATTCGTCACCTTTGTTCGCTGGGTCGAACACGGCTTACTCGTCCCGCGGCCCACGAGGTCGATCCCCTCGTCTCGGCGTCGACCAAATTCGAACAGCTTTGCGACGTTGCGCTCGATCCCAACCGCGTCGTCGTCGTGAGCGCCGACAGCGACTTCTGAATGCTTCTTGGTCCCGACTCATCCCGTTATCGCGCCGTGTTGTCGAGCAAGGACAAGCTATCAGCGATTTGTGGCGAGCCTCATTCTCGGGTGCGAGTACTTCAGCGGGATCAAAGGGATCGGGCCAACGACTCTCGAAAAGCGGCCTGGCCAGTGGTTGGACGCAGTTCAGGGTGTTATTCCAGGGTACGCCGCATGAAGACCCTTCGAGAGTTTCGCGATATGCGTATGCGCCGATCCCTGGCCGCCGCAATTGTGCACTAACCGGGATTTTTTTTCCACCGGACCTCTACCACCCCCATTATGTGCCTCTCGGCCATCCAAGATGCCGAACTCCGAAGAGACCTCGCCCAAGCTCGACGACATCAAGCCGAGCAGTCGACCCGCGTGGTCTCGACGCGCACTGCAAACTCGTCGTTTAGGTAACAGTCAAGGCGTCGGGGCCAGGGTAGCAAAGAACGACAGAAGCACAAATTGAATACTAGAACTTTAGATTAATGGAGAGGAACAAGGCGACCCCGGCTGCCGAAGCTCATGCCCTGTACTCGAAGCAATCGAACTCGGGCAGCAGCGACTCACTCCCGGCGGAGTCATCTACAAGATGTCGACAATGTCGGGTACGCTCGACGATCTGGTCCGAAAACCCACTTTGCGTGGAGGATTGAGGTAAGCAAGGACGACGCGTCCACCTCGGGCAGACGTAGAAAGTACCGCTCGTAAGGCGCGCGCTGCGCGCGCGCCCAGACGGCATAAGAGCCGCACTTTCGGTGGGTTGCAACCTTGCTACCAATGGTAGCAGAATAGGCCCAGGTTGCGCACACGAGCCCTTTCAAGCCTCTTTTTGAGTCCTGTATGTTGACAACATTGATATGGCAACCCTCCCCACGAACAAACATAGCCATGGTTATTTTAAATTGGTGAACAAAATATCAAAACTTGATCTTGCTGTTGCCTGAGCCCGCATTATTCAGCCAACAGCTCATTTCGTGCTTTCACGTGACTGGCGTGAGGGTTATGTCATTGAAACTGATCATCTTATGATCGGTTGTACCCACCACATGAGAATCACAATAATCACAAATACTCACGAGGCGAATACTTGCTGCGCATCTGAGCCGAGTGACTTTCGAATTTCGAGCTAGTGGCTTTCCGGGCTTTAAGCGCGAGTGACTGCTCGAGTATTCAAGATACTTTCCTCCTCAAAGTCGGTGAGCTGGCTTCAATTAGTTCATCAATGCATCTCATGCCATCGGAAAGGGTCGTTTGGCAAATCTCGGATGTACCGGCAGGGGCCTTGTCCGGGACTTGCGGCTCGGTGGTTGCCCATCCAGCAGGTTTGTTCACAAGGCATGTTGTCAGAATCCAATGTATTGACCCCCGGCGAGTCTCGTGAGTGAGTTTGGCGAAATATGAACAACACACGTTGTAATAGACTACACGTGCTGTGGTCCCATACGTGCACGCCCAGTCCTCCGGGAAGATTGTTCAGGTTCCCTTACCCTCGCCTGTCGAGAGTCGCGCTATCGAACAGACCAAGCAGTACGACGCTCCGAATCATGTAGATGTTCAGTCCGCACGGCGGGCAGCTTTATCGGATCCAGCGATTGCACTCGCCACGGCAATGCATGTGTCACCGGACCGTTTCAATGTACGCCAAAATCATGACAGCAACAAATTCTTCAAGACTTCAGGGGGTCACCTGGCCGGCGGCGGAGACCTACTACTAACTTAGTAGCTGATTCCGAGTAACACGGCCGTACCCAACTCTTTGGCAACCGGCATATTTCTATTAATAGGTACTGGTGTTTCTAGGTGGCTCTGAGAATCTTCAAACACAGGGCCAGAATGTCGATACAACAGGCTCTATCATCCCGGCCGTGAGCAGTGCCAGGCAGTGCCCCGAGCTCCGAGTCGAGGCCATCGTGCAAGGCACCGTCTCAGTGACACAAAAGCCAATCACTGCGTGACAGTAACCGCGGTAGCGGCGGTGGGATGTCATATCCAAGTTACATCAAGAGGATGGGATAGTTGTCCAGCATTGTACATAGTAGACTGTCGACAAGAGGAAGACATAGTACTGACCTGAACAGTGCCAAATGCGCAAGTTCCGGCCGCCGATGGCGCAGAACTCAGGGCGCAGGGGACTCCGAGTCCTCAGTCGGCTCTCCATGAGTCTTACCCACTACCAGATCGAGACTTTCTTTGGATCTGGACTTATCATTTAAGTTAAGATATCTTGTTTTATGATCCAAGGGTAGGCCTTGGACTGCCCCCGTCTCTACCATTCCGGTGCCACACGGGGCGGCAGCCGGCCGTCGCCTTCGGATTCGGAGGATGAACGCCAGGCCGTCTGAGGAACGCCGGCGGGGTGCGACCTCGGCAGGCTACTGGTGACACTGACAATGCAAGGCATGGCAGCGAGCGTCAACAATAACTTCAATTTGCCCAGGGTAGTTTTCAGATCTCGGACATTCAGTCTCAACTCTTCAGAACCCCGTGCCTGATTCTCTGGGCCTCCGATCCTCACCGAGCCCTGCCAGCGATCATCATGTAGTATCTTGACTCGCGGAGCTTTGTCAACCCGAGCGCGGGCCCGGCGCCTACCGACTAGTATGATGCAATACATCGCCGAAGCTGTTCAGACTCGCACAAAACCGCGCACTGCCCGCATCAACCTGTCCCATCATCCTGTGACCGGTTGAGGCTTGACTCCAATTGGCTGTGCTCGTGCCTTCAGTAGGCTTCCTATCACGCTCCTTGTCGTCGCATTTTTTATGTTTGCGCCCGTTCGACCTCAGCCTACGTGACTCCCCACCCTGTCAGCCTCCCCGCACGTACGCATGGTGAGCGTAGTTTTGCGTAGACTAGCCAGAATATAGTCTCTCATTGTGTCTTTTCTCACTCAGACCGTCGGATTCGGGGTGCGAAATAGGGCCTGAATTCTCTTCTCACCATGTCTCGCCCGGTCATCCGATGAACCGCAATCGAGCTATCTCTGATGGTGCGGGCATGAGAACGCGTGTTGATGTAACGGTTAGGGTGACTCACATGACGACTCAGAAATACCAGACAAGGAGACGTGGCCAAATCAAGGGTAAGAAGGCTCAACAAAAATTTCGCGTAGCAGACCGATATCTCTGAGCGTGTATTAAGTGACAAAATTAGCCGAAAAGACACCAGCAGTCTTCTCAGTTCAGTTCCTTAACCTTCATAGATGTCGGTTCCGTTGCACATTGCAAATCAAGTACAAAACTCTTTGAAAGATGAGGAAGCCGAGCTGGTTCGATAGAGTTCCAAAAAGGGTCGATTGTTGTCAGATATCTTGTGTACTCGTGCAGTGAGAGCAAGCTTGAGTTTGAAGTTGGGCGAGGGAGGAAGAAGAGTATGTGTACCGGCTCAATGTCGAAATCAATGCGCGAGCGCAACACGTCCTCTCGCGTCCTGCGAATCCCGGCGGCGCGTCCGTGCTTTCATCGAGCTCGATGCGAGCTCGAGACTCGAGTCACGGGCTCAGGGACTAAGGCCCTTTCCCACCCGAGCTAGAGCCCACATTTGCGTGTTAGCCGTGTACAGCTGGCCACGACATACTTGCGTCTCTGCAAAAAATGTAGAAAATTTTAGACAAACAATATTCCGCAATGGAACCCGATGGTTCACTCTTTATCGATCAAATGCAGTCATAGTAAATGACTTCTTGAAGTCGTCGGCGTGTGCAACCTGGGCCTATTCTGCTACCATTGGTAGCAAGGTTGCAACCCACCGAAAGTGCGGCTCTTTATGCCGTCCTTACGAGCGGTACTTTCTACGTCTGCCCGAGGTGCTCCGGCAGCTCGGAACCGATTGTCGTAGCGTCGGACTCAGCTTTGGTCGTCAACGCATCCGAGTCGCGCGTCGACGGCATCGCACCAATGTTGATTGATGGGTGAAGCCGTACGAAGATAAAGGAGGTCAATTTGTCATCGCAGCCCTCAGGGTTTTGTCGCACCGGGAGCAAGTCGCTGGCACCGCCGCGCTTCAAGTCAGCATCATGATTTTTTACAGGTGTCGTGCCAGTTCAGAATTGTAGAATTTGTTTTCGACAAAAAATCGTCCGTTTGCGCTGAGCTACACTGAATGATATTCTCGAGATCGCCTCCGAGTGGGACAACTCGATCGATCGCGCATCGGCCTCGTCGAGCACTTTCCCTTTACCCTTTTGACCCGGCGACAGGGCCTCCCCATTTGGCGCTCTTGGTTGTTATTCATCCCGTAAGCCGAGGAGGATAGAATCCATCACTGCGTCATCAAGCCTTGTGTACTGATACTCACGCCGGCTGTCGTATTGCGGATTATTGCAGTTGCGTTCGCACACTGTCGATTACTGCAGTCGCGTTCGCACACTGCCACCCCCGTCCCCCGCGGCGTCGATTCCCGTGTGGGCTGCCTAGTCATTGGCTTCCGTGGACCGGCGACTCCTTCCGGCCCTGCACCACTCGCGACGGACATCATCTATCACGACGGTCCGAGCGGAACACCTTTCACTGCTCGAGACACGTCCCTGCGCCTCTATCAACGCTTCCTGGTCGACGCGACATCGCCTACACGCCGACGCTCATCTCGAGCCCGTCGTCTGATCGACACGCGCTCCGGAGCGCTCTGCCAGAGCCGCCAGCGTGATGGCATCCCCACAGCCGCCGTACGAGGATGTACACAAGGCGCGCAACAACCATCGACGCACGCGTCTGAACGCATTGAGGGCCATGTCCCTCTCGTCGCATCTCAACGGGAGCGCCTTCGCGTTGCTCTACGTCTCCCCCGTCGGCGAGATCGAGACCTTCTCGACGCCCTCGCTGAGGCCCCACCTTGGTAGCTGGTTCAACATCAAGGTCCGCAAGGAGGCCAAGCGCTCCGCCATCAAATACTTTCGTACCAGGAGACGGATACAAGGCGAATTCGCGATCGCAAACGACTTTCGAGGCGAGTACGACATCGAGGAACCCGAAGCCCCGACGAAAACGATCACCGGCAAGCCGAGGTGGCCGCGATCTCGCACGGCTTCGGCACGCGCAATCGCCGAAGACGACTGGGAGGAAAAGGACAGCCCCATGCTAGGTGCTGAAACGGCCTTGGTCCTGCCTCCTCTTGAGCCAAAGCATGCGACCGAGTCGGGCGCGAACCAGGCTTCTGCGCCGGCGTCGAGAGAGAGGGAATCCCCGCCAGATGGAAGCGCCGCAAACACTCATCTGAGGACACCTGTACCCGCAACCAGGCAGAGCCGATCCGCACGGTCACCTTCGTCTGCGGGAGCCCGACGTACCTCCAGCGAAGGCGGCTTTGGCCGATCCCCGTCGATGCGTCAGCTTGGCCTAGACGATACCGCTGCAACCGGGAGGAGAGATCTCGATGTCCATGGACGACCCACACCACCGCTCTCGACGTCTCCTACCGAGCTTGACGTCACATTGCCGCCGGCTTCAACCTCTCCTCGCCCTCCACCGTGCCGGCTCGTCCCCACCCTGCTGGACCCGGAGTCGATCTCGAGATGGTACTTGGACAGATTCTCGGCGATTCCCCACGAGCAACAGTACGAGCTTTGTGCATTGTGGATACGAGCCTTAGAGCCCGATCACAAGGTCAAGTTTCCTTACAAGACCAGCGGATTGACTCTTCAACCAGCGTGGTGGCCTGCAGGGGTGCCACACAAGCCGCCATCCCGCCTGTCCGGAACAGGTGAGCCAGCGTCGGTGAATACGCCCATATAGCCAAGGGCTAACGCTGACCCTGCACATGTCTCATTTACGCAGAGCGAACTCTTTTGCTCGAGGCCATAATCCACTCTCATGATCGACCGCTGTACCAGCTGGAAGAAATGACCGCGCAAGATTCGTTTGCGATCTCTCTCGAGCTCGACTATCTGCTTAATGATATCTACAAAGTCGTCAAGCTTCAGAGGCGAGGGCAGAATGATGTCGAAGGTAAGAGTCGGCGCTTCTCACGCTACGGCAGCATTTCGAAACCGTAGCTCATGCTCTCTGCGCATTTTCTCATCCGCAGGCGCGCTGTTCCCTGCCTTCAGTGTGGAGGTCCTCCCACTCGACTCGGAGGTTCTCGATTTCGTTGCTGGCGCGTTAACCGTTGTTCCGGAGGAGGAACCCGGTCGCCCGACAGGTGACGCCAACACGAATGTGCTTGCCTCCCCCATCAATCCGAATGAGAAGAGCTCTACGAGAGGATCCAAGGGGTCACGACATCGGTCCCGCAATTCACTCTCCTCCGGGCCATCGACTTCCGCGACCACCGTCTTCGGAGCGTCACCAGCACCGCGGGCGCGGACATTCGCGCATCCCTACGCCTTGTCGCGATCCACCAGCGTTCAGGACGTCAGCATAAACGGCCTGTCGCTTGCCACGGGATCCCAACCGCTCTCGCGCAATCACTCTACCAATGGCCCTGGAACTTCTTTGGACGATGCGATGGCGAACAAGGATCGCGGCATTGCGTCCAGTACGGCCTCGCGAGCCCACCGAACACCTGCTCCAAAGCAAGGCTCCGATATTGGCAACGTTCGTACTTTGGAGCGCCTTTCGACAGCGACGACATCTGCAGCCTTGCAGCGCGCACTCGAGAACGGGCTGGACGATCAAGATGACGCAACGCTCAACTCGCCGTCCGATGGCGCGAGTGTCTCGCGGCGTTCCCACCACCGCGAGCCGGCGTTCGCCTCCCCCGCTATGATCAAATCTGCCAGCCGGAACATGGTCTTTGATTCCATAACGGAAGCTGGCGGAATGGCCCCCTCGCCCTCTCGTAGTGCACCTGTGGCAATAGCCAAGAAACCCGCTGCGTCGAAGCCCCTTTCTCGCCAAGGCTCTCGCACCTCGGCCGCGAAGAAGGACCGAAGACGCGCTTCGGCTCCCAAGCCCATTACGATCCACCCCGCCCATCAGCTGGGTGAGCTCGCTGTCGAAATAGCTGGCGCGGAATATCCCACCCCGACGTACTCTACACCGTCGCACATGGCCCGGTCGCAGTCCGCAAGGCAGGCCTTCCAGCAGGCTCCCGAGCCCTCGCAACGGGCCATGCCCCATCCTCACTCGTCGCAATTTCCGCAATCGGCACAACTTCAATCGTCACATCTCGAAACCCCCACCCAGTACAGGCAGCCGCAGTACACGATCCCTCATCCTCAACAACACCAAGCCATGCACCCCGGCATGCAGTACGAGGAGTACGAAAAACAGAGGATGGCGCGCCAGCCCCTGCCCGCTCAACAAGTGCCGAACACCTTTGTCGTGCCTGTTCCCGAGGATCTCAACGTGCGGACGCACCATCAGATCGGCTACCCGCCGCGAGAAGGGAACCGGTCTCAGATGCGAAACGAACAGGGCCAAGCCGGACAGCAAACACACTACACTGGGACGCCCGACTCGCAGTACTTCGAGGTTCAGGCAGGACGATCGCAAGGACAGCCCGTCCAGCACGACGCCGAAGGCTCGCGCTTCCAACACCACTCGCCCTACGCCAATGCCGGCATGGTCAATCAACAAACGTATCCAACTCAACCCACGCACTATTACAACAGCGAAGCTGCGGGCCAAGCCGACGCGGTGCAGTACACCGGCGGTGCCGTGGGCATGAACGATTACTCGCAATGGCCCGTGCATCAGCAGTCGGCCGCTGGACTAGGATTAGATGAGTTCCCTGGTACCACTTGGGACGGCGCGATGTATGATACTCAGGCCATGCAGGGCATGATGCAACAACAGCAAACGATGCAGTACGGTCTATGAACGGAGCTCTGGAAGCTCCTCGGGGTCATGTTCTCGACCAGCGGGGTCGGGGTTCTTCTCACTTTTCTTGATCTATTGTATCTTATTGGCTCTCTTGTATGTCCTGCTTTTTCTTCCTCGTTTGTCTGTATCCATGTCGTATCTATCTTGCCATCTCCATCGTTGAAGATCATCGAAATTGTACTTGTGCCAAATCCGACAAAACATCTCAATTGCAGTCGTCGAATCAGGGGCATCGCAGCAACATAAGCAGGGAGTTGTCCTTTCAAAATCACAGGTAAGGGGTAAACCAAGAGGAAGCGACAACACGACTAAAAGGAAGTCTACAACAAAATTTGGTTCTGTAACCAAGAGCACTCTACACATCGATCCAGCGAAGCTTTTTTTGATCCAACTTCATGCCCAACAAGAAGCCGAGTGGTTTTCAATCGAGTCCACTACCATCAGCCTGGACATGCCACATCCAATCCTGACCCTCTTCCTTCTCGCCCTGATCCAGCGCATCCCAATGATCCGTGAGATTAACGTCGTTCCAACTCTGTCCCTGAAAAGCGTCGACGACATGACTCGTCGGTTGATCGGGAAGACACGGCACGAGGTGTGTCGGTAGATTGGGGTCCCGATTGGAGACGACCCCGTAGGTGTCGAAGATGTACGGCGAATACTCTTGAGCGCCATTCGACGAGTCTTGCGTCCCCATGTACGGCTCCAACGCGGATTGGTCCATTGAATTTGTGTCCGAGTATTGCGATTCCGAGCTGAACTGGGTCGAAGGGCGAGGATCTACTGGCTCATGACGCTGCATGGGATTCCCGTGTGAGGTCGAGCCAGGTCGAAGGCGCCTTCGCGCCTCTGTGAGTTGTCGGAGACGTGCGCCAGCTCGAGGGGTGAAGTAACATGCTAATTCGAGACCTTCTCGGAGCCTGTGAGGGTGCACATTACGACGGCCAGTAAGTGATTGTGTACTGCTAGTCGCTCGATGGGAGAGAAACTGACCACTCTAACTCCTGCTCACTCAGCTCATACTCGGTGGAGGTGGATACACCGGGCAAATCAACTCGCTGCGCCGCCATCTCCGTCCATGCCGGCAGAGTCTCAAGCTGGACCACGAGGTGGTAGACGAGGTGTTTGTCGTTCGATTGTAAGAAGAGCTGCGAGTAGAACGCGACGAGCTTGAGTGACTTGCGCACGCGAAGTTCTGACTCATGGCGCAAAGAAGCCAAGAGGGCGTTGTTCCGACGCGTCGTATTCCAGGTCGTGCGTGCGTCGGAGTGCAAGGACTGGTGAACCAGATTGATGATGTCGACGAGATAGGTGTCGGCGCGAACCCCAAGGAGAACAAACTGATCGAGCGCGTAAGGTTCATCCTCACACCCCGGTGGAGGCACGTGGACATTAACCAAAAACTGCTGCAGTTTCTGGATGCCCGCGTGTGTCTCGTCGATGAGGGCGTAAAGAGCTCGGAATTCTTGCAGAGGGGACGGTGTGTTGGGACGTCGGTCTGGTGAGAACAGAAGCAACCATCGTCAGATGGTCGAGTCACAGTGAAAAGTCGGTGAGGAGCGAGCTAAAGCACGCACCGATCGCGAGGCGAGCAAACAGGCGCTGCACGCCACAGACCCATAGACCGGTCGTCGCAAGTGCTGATTCAAGAACGGATCGAGTGAGAGGTTGTTGCAGAGTCTGGTCAAGCTCAGACGCAAGCCGTTGCTCGACAAAATTGGGAAGCGCGGCCCCCGCCGGCCCAAAGTAAGATTGCAGCTCCTCCGTGCTAATGAGGCAGGGCCACATCGCGCGTGGCGCCGTCATGGCATCGTCCGCGAACAACGAAGTCGATAGCCTCTTGCTCAGGTCAAAACTGGCTTCCTCAATGTCGCTATTCATGAGATCGACGAACATCCCGACTGCATTCCGGAGCACGAATCGACTTTCTTTCGGTTGCGCCTCTTCGACTGTTCAGCACCAGGTGTGTCAGCGCCTATACCTCCCCTTCGCGAAGCGGAAGCTCTACTCGAGACAACTTACATATGAGCAGCTGCGTCAATCCTGCCAGAGACTCCAAGTTGTCCCACCGAGGCTCGCTCAGCACCTTCCCTGCCCAGCAGATTTCCTTGGCGCGCGCCTCAAGCGCTCGACAGGCGTTCTCCCGTCGTTCGCCAGCACCGAGGTACATCGCAGGAGTGGCCGTTCCGTCCGAGAGCGCGGCCGTCGAGATGCCCAAAAGGGCCGAATGGGGTGATGTTCGAGCGCCGAGCGCGCAGAGTACGGCGACACCGAGTTGGGCCGACGGTTCCAGGTCATGCAAGTTGGCCTGGTATTCAGGGATCCGTTCCGCAAGCGCATACAAGGCTGGTAGCCGTGAGCAGCACGCTCTCTGTCCAGCATGCATCAGGCTGATTGTTAAGGCCTTAGCGGCGCTGGGTAAGCGGAGCCGATTCTCGATGCTGAAAGGTCCAATGTTGGCGAGGCCGAGCCGTTCTTCGACCAAGAACTTGAGCAACGAGCAAGATTCCTCCAGACTGAGATTTGGGTGGAGGGCGCTATGAATTGAAGTAACGAGCCTTAATGACGCCTCACTGTTGCGATCGTCGGGAGGAAGTGGAGGCACAGGCGTCGGGACGGTCCGGGATGAGGTGTTTGATGAGGCTGCAGGCGAACTTTGCATCGCGTCGTAGCCGTTGTCATATCGCTGTGCTTCCAGTTGTTGCTTCACAGTGGCCACCGCAGCTTCGAGCGCTGCCACTCGGTCCGACTCTTCCGGGTCATCCCTCTTTCGAGCCGAGGTCTGGTTCGGGTAGCTGCAGCCCTCGCGACGCTTGAGACACCGACCGCAAATGGGGAACGCTCGGTCGCACCGTACGCGACGCTCCCTGCACCGATTGCAAGTCTTATCGCCGTAGTACTGACCCTCGATCGCACCCGGGTCGATCTCGCCTCGCCTCCGCTTAACGCCGACTCGAGCGCCCTTGACGGTGCCCGAGGCGGACATGGTGACGTTCGAAGCGATCCGACTCCCCGAGTGGGCCTCAAACGCGATGTGATCATCGTCGGGTGAGCTCTCATCTTCGGCACGAGCGACGGTGACCATCACGGTCGAGGGGTCGAGGGTGTTGAGGCTGGCGCTGCGCGACTTGTCGAAACGCTCGCCGTTGCCCCTGTAGCTGACGACGCTAGTCGCACCGGTGTCTCCGCCCGAACCCGAGCCCGACCTGGAGCCGGAACCCGAGCCCGAGCCGGCACGTGACGTGCTGGCGTTGTTGGGAGAATCGGAAGCGGCAGAGGACATGACGAGATGGCCTTGTGCTGTCGAATGCGACTGCGATTGCGAGCGGGGAGGCGGCGGCGGCGACGGCGATACAGCCGCACCGGGCGGGAGAGGCGGGAGGACTCGTAGAGGGGCACCACCGCCCCAAGACTGGCCCGGGTTGAAGGGTGACCAGACGTATTGGTCGGCGCTGGTTGTAGCGGTGGTGGCAGTACTTGCGAGGGCCAAGGACGAGCTGAGCGACGCTGACTGCGAGGGGATCGAGCCGATACGGGCGGCTGCTGGGCCTAGAGTGGTGATCGGAATCGACGCCGAAGATGGGCTCCGAGTCGAATCAGCCGGCGTTGCGCTCTCGTCAACGTAGTACGGCGTGTACACGAGCGATGGAACGACGTGATAAGGCAACGTGTCGTCAGTAAAAGGCAGTGTGGTCGGAGATGGAGGCGACAGAGGTTGTCGAGAGCTCATCGCCTGCCTGACGTCGCCGACTGACTAGCAAGCTACAGCCGTCTCCTCGACAGTCACACTCGACGCAGTGACCAAGAAACACTTTTGGGTCGAATCACTTCGTGGAGGCTGGCAGGGATCGTCTGGCTGTGTCCGGGGTCAAATGCAAGAGAGCCTCCGGCAGAGCGCAGGCGTCGACAGGCGCGCATCGGGCTCTGCGTGGCAAGCGGCCGGCACCGACAGGCACCGTCTGGCACCGACGGGCGAGACAGCTCAGCTCGTGAAAGCTTTTCGGCAAATCACGATCGTCCGATGTCACTTGAACTCGGCTCCTGCATAGAAACACGCCATGACACTCCACATCACTTTCACCTACTTCTCCGTAACCAGCCCTTGACTTCGCGGGGTCCGATTTAGCGAACTATATAAGTCGGGCAGCGGCTTCGCGCGCAGCGAGCATGCTGAATCGCATGCATGATTTATTGATCGGCGACGGCCGACAAGGCCTCAACCCCGGATCTGCAAATCGAAATCTACCGAGGTCCCACCGTGTAATTGAACCAGAGTGTTTTCGTCACATCTCACACGTCCAAAATTTCGGACACACTTCTTGTCACGCGTCATCACTACATCACCAAAAGTCGAATGTCCCACTTCTGCGCAAAGATCTTGCAAGACTTCGGCCTCAAAATGTCACACATCTTATGTCAGACTTTTCACACAATTTGGGCGGAACACTACGGTCGAAATGTTAAGGTAGCTACAAGCTCGTGCGATAGATAAAGCGGAAGCTAACGAGGTCGTGAACGCCTAACCCTTCACACGTTCCGGAGCCCACGGTCGCAACACCGCTCAAAAGTTATAGTGAATTCCCGATGCTCTCGCGATTGACCGCGATCGCGAGGGTCCGGGCGGGAGTCCGAATTCAGAGCCCAGACCACCGAAGGCCGCGTGCTGCCACGTGTTTCGTACTCCACAGACCACAGACATGCGCAGCTTGGACAGGTTCTCCTTGAATCCTTCTGCTCTTCATACATATCACCACTCGTATACCACTGGCCAAGGTCTTGCAGACTTGCCTGTGTCGGCCCAAGCCTACCTACTGCTCAGGTCACAACCGATGAAACTTGATCACGAATGCCCATTGCCCTTGCGATCGATCGGGCTCGGAATGTCGATGGAAGACGCTGCCAAAAGGAACGTCCCCATTCGCGATTGTGGGTCAGAGCTCGTGGTCGTTTGACTTGGTCCCATCGCTTGAGGATCCAGGTGCTTCGCGAAGCAAATGTATCTTATTTGTGCCCATTGAGGTACCCGTAGAAGCAAGGTACTCACTTGACTGACCATGGTCAAAAGTTGTGGGCTGTTTTCGGAGCACTCGAAATGACATCGGCGCCGAGACAAACTCGGCGGGGATGTGCATCAGCGGTCTCCACCGAGACCAAAGGCTTTCCCCTCGGAATGTACATGAAACTGTTATGATTTTCTCTTGTCTTTTCTGTTTTTGCACTGCGCTGCTTGTTCGACATGTCGCGAGCGGAATGTCGTACGGACCAGTGCCGAATTTGAGATTTCGCAATTGTCGACAAACTCAGTGGGCACTACTAAGAACTGGATGAGATCGGTTCTGATCGGACCGTTTAAATCTTGTTCACTCAAATTGTGCGATGGCTGGTGGAGATGACCCCTGAAATAATGACCTTCCTCGGAGCAAGCACATAGTTTTAGGCTAGCTTCCTACACTGCAACAGCCGTCGCACACGACCGGCGTCCGATGCGGCCTAGAGTACGGATTTGATGGAATCCCCCGTTGTCAAGCCAAACTGGTGAGCCTGGCCACGCCGCGCCGGCTCGGACGACGAGCGACAGGCTGGGGGTGGGCCGGCCGTCGCGGTGTCTAAGGCCAGTAGTTCTCAGTGCTCGCCTGCTGGAAGCCTCGAGGCCTCACTCATCTCTAAGCCGCTCTTCATCTTGTGCGCTCAACGTAGCCGGTACACACGGCTTCACACGATGAGCAACGAAAGCATCCAGACGATACAAGGGATGAAATCGGGTCAACGACAACGTCCCGACTCGATCGCTCTCCCCGCTCGTGATAACTTCGCGTTGACCAGCCCACTCTCACCGCCCGCGTCGACCACCTCGTCCGGCGGCGCCAGTTCCGTCGATCGCCCCCCTTCAATGAGTGCCGCCGGGGCAATGCCCTCGTCACGGCTGTTTCCGATGAGGTCAGTCACGCAAAGTGTTGATGTGCTGCGACATGCAGCTGTCCACGCAGCTGTCCACGCCGCTGTCCACCGTATCGTCTGGAGTACCCGCTGACACTCGACCCTGAATCTCGCATTTGTTACCACGATCCCCGTCATGGCTCAACCGCCGTCGAATCGTCGATGTGCATCTCGCTACACCTTCGCTTCGTCATACCCCTGTGGTGGCCTCTGTCAATCGGCGTGTGCAACGTTCGAACTTGAACGGAAATTTAACCCAAATGTCTACTCTGTCACGATGATGTTGCCGATCTCACCTGTACAGGAATGTGATGCACTACCACTCGTCGAAGGGAAAGGAGCGTGCTGCTCCGATGTCGCCGGGCTCACCTCCGTCATCGGCGTACCCGCTCATGTCGCCGGCCTTCTCCAGAGCATCGGGAACCTCTGGTATCACCTCTTCCATCGACCCTTTTACATTCCACGCATCGGCGCCGCCGGCGATGCCGACCACGCCCGAGCTCGCGTCAAGGGCCGAGACCCCCGGCACCGCGTCGTCGGCCCGGACCGTCCCATCGGAGGGCGCGCAGTCCGACATACCCTTGCTGATGACGGCTCGGTTCGAGCATTCGATTGCACCGGATGGATCTCACCACGTATTGACTGGAAGGGAAGGGGTCATGGAGAGATGCGAAGACGAGGTGAGTTGGACAAGCGGGCTTGTAGACAGCTTACAGGAGCTTGCGCCATCTCGTCAGCGAAGTGTTGAGGCGCTGACTCCTGCGCTTCGTTTTCGCGTGCCTTGCAATTCTCACGCTTCCTCAACACAGCCGATCCGGGTACCTGGTGCCATTCAAGCTTTTGGGGTCCTGATTGCATTCGAAGAACAACCGGATGGCAAGCTGCGGGTGCAACAGGTGTCCGAGGTGAGCAGGAAAGAGCAAGGTCCTCGGAACTTGCACCATAGACCCAATCTGGGAGCCGCAGGACTGATCCGCTTTCTCGCTTCGTTGCATACTCCGACGCCTGCCGCAGAACTCGAACTTCATCCTTGGCATGCGGCCAAACGACTTTTTCCGCACCCAATGCCTTATCAGTCTGCTGAAGCCCGAAGAAGCTGACGCATTGTGGGACGCGCTCGATGCACTCGACGACCGCGACGCTGATTCTGCCAACTTGGACGAAGGGCCTATCAACTTCCAGCTCTCTGGAACGGGCCGACCTGGCTCGGCTGCGGCCGATGCCCAGGATTGCTCACGACTCGAATGGTCGTGTCACGCCGCGCTGCATCGGCCCGATCGGGTCAATCGGCCGAAAATGGCCGTACTGGAGCTGGAGCTGATGGACGACACCGTCAACCCGTTGACGACCGAATCCACGGAGCCGGCATTGCATGAAGAAAAGGGGGGCATGGAGACCGACCAACCTTTTCAGCCGACCGAGGACGATCTGCAAGAGAGTACGGTCTCGCTGGTCAAGCCGTTGCGGTCATTGGCGCGGATGAAACGGCAGCGCCGGGCAAAGAGGTCGCAAGGGGATGTTGACGTCGTGACCTTGCTATCTAACATCAATGACCAGTTCTCCAAAGCTGAAGATCTCAATGTCTTCCTCAAGGTCACAGCCGGCGTCTTTAAGGAGTTGACCGAGTTTGATCGCGCAATGGTCTACCAATTCGACGAGAAATGGAATGGTCGCGTTGTGGCCGAGCAAGTTGACTGGTCACGGACAAAGGACTTATTCCGCGGTCTCAATTTCCCTGCCTCCGACATCCCTGCCCAAGCCCGAGAGCTATATCGCGTGAACAAGGTACGACTGCTGTACGACCGAGACCAACCGACCGCTCGCCTGTGCTGCCGCGACGTCTCAGAAGTCGACAACCCACTCGATATGACCCATTGCCATCTGCGAGCCATGAGTCCAATCCACATCAAATATCTCGGTAATATGGGGGTGCGAAGCAGTATGTCGATTTCGATCACCGCCTTTGGGGACCTTTGGGGCCTGGTCGCCCTGCATACATACGGACGGTACGGTCATCGAGTCTCGTTCCCCGTCCGACAGCTGTGCAAGCTCCTCGGCTCGTCAATTTCGCGAAACATTGAGCGGCTATCCTACGCAAAGCGACTGCACGCTCGCAAACTGATCAACACGGCCCCGAGCGAGGCGAACCCATCCGGCTATATTCTGGCCAATTCAGAGGACCTCCTGCTCCTCTTCGACGCTGACTTTGGGGTGCTGAGCATCGGTGACGAGGCCAAGATCCTGGGCTCTATCAGCAATTCTCAAGAATTGCTCGCCGTCCTAGAGTACCTGCGCGTAAAACAATTCATGGCGATGCAGCACTCTCAGGACATCCGTGCGGATTACAACGACATTGACTACCCCGACCCATTCGAGATGATCGCCGGCTTGCTCGCCGTTCCCCTCTCGAGGGAAGGCCGCGATTTCATCGTCTTCTTCCGACGTGGTCAACTACAGGAAGTCAAATGGGCCGGCAACCCGTACGCGAACAAAACGGAAGACGGGGATGTTGGTCAGCGCCTCGAACCACGCAAGAGCTTCAAGACCTGGAGCGAGGTCGTGTTGGGGAAATGTCGCGCCTGGACGGATGAGCAGATGGAAACGGCGGGCGTGCTCTGCCTCGTTTATGGCAAATTCATCACGTGAGCCAGTGCACCGCTGAACGGAGCAAGGTAGCGAGAGATGGCATGGTGACCTGGGCTGACGCGAGCTTTTATTCGTACAGTGTGTGGAGGGAAAAGGAGTTCGCTCTCAAGACCAGCCAACTGAACAGTCTGCTGCTCGCCAACGCGTCCCACGAAGTGCGCACCCCGCTCAACGCAATCATCAACTACCTCGAGCTCGCGCTCGATAGTGAGGTCACGGGTGAAGTGCGCGAGAACCTTACACGAAGTCACGCGGCGTCCCGCTCTCTCATCCACGTCATCAACGATTTGCTCGATCTGACACGGACCGAGAAAGGCCAAGACCTCTACCTGCAAGACCCGTTCAACCTGTCGACAACACTGGAGGATGCGTTGTCGGTGCACAGGGCTGAGGCCAAACGTCGGGGTATTACGCTCGACGTGGTTGAAACCCCTCAGGGGACGCCAACAACGTTGCTCGGAGACCGAGGCAAGATCCGCACGATCGTCAGCAACATCGTCGGCAATGCGGTCAAGCACACGAAGAGCTCGGGCAGCGTCACGGTCGAGTGGGGCGAGATGACCGACATGGATCTCGAGGATGCTATGGACAAAAAGACCGACAGCATTCGCATTGGGCTGTCGATCATCGACACTGGCGTGGGCATCTCAGAATCACGCCTCGAGTCCTTGTTCCGCGAGTTTGAGCAGGTCTCGACTGTCGGCGATGACCAGGGTGGAGAGGTAGCGTCCTCGGCGGGAACTGTCGGACTTGGACTGGCCGTCGTTGCTCGCATCATTCGCAATCTGGGAGGCCAACTGAGGGTCGAGTCAAAGGAAGGCGAAGGCTCCAAGTTCATGGTCATCATCCCGTTTCGACTCCCCCCACAGCCGATTTCCCCGCCCGGCAGCTCCACAATGGACGACGACACGTTGGCGGCCTCATCGCGAACGATGAGCATTGCCAATGGGCAAAGGTCGATCACCCGCTCCAACAGCACTGGCTCCGCCGGGTCGAAGAATTCGGAAATCGACTCCATTATCAGCGCCATGTCGAGTTCGCATATGAGCCCTGGAGCTGGCAGCCACATGACGAGCGGCCACCAGCGAATGCTGCAGGCGAAAGCGTCGCGTGCTTCTAACCCTTCCACGTCGAATCTATCTAACCGCTCCGGAGGGTCGATGCGCTCAAATCGATCCTACAACTCGACTGGCACCGTCGCGAGCAAAGCCGGGTCGAACGGCTCGATCGAAATTGACAGCTCGAATGTCGCACTACGGGCCATTCGGGTGCCGCCACCTATGCGCTCTGCACAGGAGTCGACCTCTCCGGACGGCGATCAGGAAGGAGCGGTAGTACGCCGCAGCTCGCTCAACCGGAGCGGATCGCGCAGTGGTGTGCTTGCCTCCTCCGAGGAGCACCGAGGAGAGATCAATGCCGCCCCGGCTACGACGAAGAGGATCAAAAACAATCGTGCAGCCATTGCATCGCCCACTTCATCCACACGGATGGACTTCGCCGACGCTATCGCGAAAGTGGACGGGGACGCTGTCAAGACGGACGATGCAAGTCTTTGGTCACTGGTCGAAAGTCCGACACACGTGAGCCAGTACAAGGCGTCACCACCGGCAGTGCAAGAGGACAATGTTCCCTCGATGCGCGTACTGGTCGTCGAGGACGAGCTCGTCAATCGTATGATCCTGCAAAAGCGACTGACCAAGGATGGCCATGAAGTCGTTGTCGTCGAGCATGGCGGTGATGCCGTGCGGCTGTTCAAGGAGGACCGACAAGTGAGCCCAGTGTCTGTGTCCTTGTTTTATGAGGTGCGTTACAGAAACAGCTGACGAAGAAATATGCCTGCTATCAGTTCGATTGTATCTTGATGGACCTGCAAATGCCGATCATGGGCGGTCTCGAGGCGACGCGTCAGATCCGGGGGATCGAGCACGACGAACCCGTCTCCCTGGCGCAGAAAAGGCCTTCGTCGATACTGAACGGCCAGATCCCGATCCTTGCCGTTTCAGCATCGCTGCCGGAACGCGAACGACCACTGATCGTGGAGGCGGGTATGGACGGGTGGTGCCTCAAACCGGTCGATGTCAAGCGCTTGCGCAAATTAATGCGCGGAGCTATCGACGTCGCTGTGCGAAGCGAAGACGTTTACCAGTCAGTCCACTTCTTTCACGATTCCCCGATCCTGTTGGCATCTCCAATGGCGTGTGAACTAATACTTGTGCATTTGTTCGCGCACAGAGCTGGCTCGTTCGAGAAGGGCGGATGGAACTTCGAAGCGCCGTCGCGTCGACCGTCCAAGCCCGACGTGGCCGACTGGGTTCAGAACCTGTCCAAGTAATGTCGACGTTCTATTACATATATGCTTAGTGCGGCCGGCCGGTGTCTTCGGACTTTTCATGATCGTGAAGTTTGAGGGGCGTGCCCGAACTTGTCCTTGGGGGTGCTCATTTTTCTTTTTGTTTGCGGTTTGGCGCGCGGGATTTCTGTTTTAAAGTAGTCTTTTTAAGGGGGCCGGGATCTTTGAGGTTTCATGTCATGTCTCATCTTGTACTGTTTTATCTTGACGGGAATCGAAGTACCAGAGCTCTGTTTGAACAAGAGAAGCCGGAGGTGGAACTCGTATCTTCTGTACTAAAGGCGCGTCGCGATCGGTCGTCGATTTTTACCCACCTCGAAGTCTCTAATGGTGGATTCAGCTCGATCCGAAATGAACATTTGCGCTTCCGAACGGGTCCCCAACAGCGCCCCCCTGCATCGACGCCAGCGGCAGCCCAGCTTTCGCCCGCAGCCCACCACCCGACCGCCTCACCCGCCCGATTCATCATGTCCTAGTAAGAGCCACCTTTTTTCCCTGCGGCCATCTCAGAGATACCGGCTGTACGACTCGGCGCTTCTTCAACGACCGTTCTATGGTGCTACTGCATCCTAGGCGAATGAGTCCCGATTCGCGCCGGGGTCACTGGCTTGCTTCGCCCGGTCCGACTCGCGGGCTACGATCATGTCATCTCCGCCCTGGACCACTTCCGACGAAAATCTTCTCCTTAGCTACGAAAGGAGCAGGATCGTAACCGTTGTCGATCACACATTCAATGGGGACCTTGACCGCCGCTCCCTGCTCGCTCCGGCAACGACGTCTCAGCCCAACATCACCGACAAGGAAGCAACAACTGACTCTTCAGCTGCTGTTCCACTGCAGCACCATCGCCGGCAAGAAGATCCTCAACGAGTACATCGCGTGAGTCTCGCTCACATACCCTTTGGCCGTAGTTATGCGCCGCGGGGAGGCGTTTCGGAAATTGAGGATTAAGCAAGCGCATTAGTAACCGTTTGCTTTGCACCTCCCTTCCGCGACCGCGACCGCTATCGCACTTCACTCCCTCGCATGTCCACGCCGTCCCGTCCTTCGTCATCCGTTCCGGGTTCATTCTTCTCGGACCTTTTTCCCTCCGTCGTAGCCTCGGTGTCTTCGGCATGACCGGTCTCGGCGCATGGGCCGCGACGCGAGGTGGGGACGCCAAGGCGACCAAGATCGCAGAGTCGACCAGCGCCAAGCTCAACTCGTCCAGGTAAAGCGCTACGAATCGAGCTCTCATTCTCCATGGTCACTATTCCCGAAGCTCACTGTGGCTCGTTTTTCGCTTTTCGTGATGTTTTGTCCCTATGTGATCAACAGTGAGGAGGAGGCGGCCTTCCTCCAAAACTTCATCAACGACCTCGAGCACCAGGACAAGGCGCAGAACAAGCATTGAGCGTAGCGATGAATGTTCTTGTGGGATGATTTTGGATCAACAAAGATAGAAAGATGAAATTGGAGAAGGTCTCCGTCCAGATAGCCTTACCTGCACAGGGATGAGGGTCACGTGCTCTCGAGAAACTGCTCGATAACAGTTGCAAAGAGTCGTTATCTTTTTCATTTCGAGATGCTATAGAGAGAACAGAGAAGGAGAGCGCAGAGAGCAAACACAAAAAGAAACCCTCGGACTCTACTTTGTGTCCATCGGGACGTCCTCCTTCTCGTACCCTGCGTTCTTCCTCAGGATGACATCTGCGATTGCCAAGGGGAACAATTACGTTAGTGAGCATTCATCGGCGCGAGCAAGTCATCGGAAACATTGCTGTAACTCACATCCTTCAAGTACATGCGAGTAAGAGATATACTCCTCTGTCGCCAACTCGGCACGTTCGACCTGGCCCAACCGCACCGGTGTTTGATGCGTCTGGAACCCGGAGATCGTTCTCGGTTTACCGGCTTGACCGACGACATCGACGGCGGTCCCGACTCGGACCGTAGCGGGCAAGAGTTCACCTTCCTCGTTGAAGGTGATGAGGAAGCGAGGGTACATGGCCATGATGATAAAGTAGAGCATCCAATGTGACTTGTCGAGAATGAACTCTTTCGAATCGGTGAAGGCAAAGATGGTCGCCAATAGACCCGCAACGGCGACGGGGGACATGAGCGTTCGATCGGTATGGAACGGGTTGATCCCGATCGTGCCTTTACCCATGTGCACCAGACCTTGCGCGATACGGACCATGAAGAGGCAGTCGGGTTCTTTAGCGTAGTACGATGCGAGCTGGCGCAGCATTTGTGCCAAGCGCGCGTTGTTCGTTCCGGCGCCGACGAGACCCATCGCGAAGATGGCGTTGATTGAAACGGCGAGGTCGTTGTCGTGCGAGTAACGCGACAGAGTATCGAGCAATGTCAAGACCGGGTTCGAGGCCGAGATCAGACCCAAGGCCAGAGGGACCGCACGACGAATGACGGGTTCCCCATAGTGCATCAGGTGGTTGAACTGTCTGATCGCCATCTCGGAGCCGACGTCTTCGCCCATCGAAATGACTGCGATACCAAGCACGGCAAAGGCCTGATGCAGGTCCTCTTCTTTCTCGGCGTCGATGTGCTCGTAGCAGTGGTTGAGCATCGATTGGATCTTGAGCACGTTCCCTGTCCCCGCGTACGACAGAATTTCGACGAGCACCAAGGTCTGTTTCCCGATCGGCGCCTCGATCGCCTTGAGCGTCTCGATCGTCGCGTCCGAAGCGTCCTGTCGACTGAGGTAAAGTAAGGCCAAGCCAAGGCCCAAGAAGCGACCCCACTTGCTCTTGAGCTCAGCTTCCTCGCGCTCCATCATGGTTTGCAGAATCGCCATCGTCACCTCACCGTCGCACGAACCGACAAAGATGAAGCCCAACGCGAGCGAGGTCATGGCCGCGATCTCCATCGTCACCGCCGAGTCGGCGATGGCTGGAAGAAGGAGCTCTCGAATATCCTCCCGTTGTGTGCCGGCGTACGCGATACCGATACCGATGATGGCCGCAACTCGTAACGGCACCGATTTGGACTCGACATGATCGGACAAGAGGGCGAGCGCGGCGTCCATCTCGATTCGAATGCCCGAGTGAATCAACCCGTTGGCCAGCATCGCACCGGCCTTGATGTGTTCCTCGGTCGCGTAGGCGTACTTGTCGATATGCGACAATCCGACGTCCGTGTCCCACAGCAAACTGACACCGAGCGAGGCCGCGGCGGAGAACATGCCGTGGTCCTTGTTCTTGTAGATCCAACTCTGCCCCTCCTCGGCCTCGACCATCAGCTTGTCGTTGCCGAAGCCGGCGTTGACGAAGGCGTTGACAAACGTGCCGGCCAAGTTTTGACGGGCCGAGTCGACGTTCGCAGCGGCGCCGGTCCGTGATGTATTTTCGAGATGGGATTTGTAAATGTCCTCGAGCGATTTGGGTTCGGTGACGTTGAGCTCTTTGCCGAAGCGCTTGAAGTTCTCGGTCAGCTTGGTGTTGTTGAGAATCTCGACGAGGTCCTCATCGTCGGCCTCGATGTTGACTTGTTGTCGAGCCAAGAGATACGCGAGTTGTCGCTTCATGTGACTGATTGAGGACAAAGCAAGCCATTCAGGGGTTATGGGCCAACATGCTGCCGCTCGTAAAGGTTCGCACTTTGCGTGACTCACGGGTTTGTCGGGGATTCGAAATCCTCCTTGATCAAGTCCATGTCCTGCAACTTGAGCGAGAGCGCGATGCTTTCGGTGTACTTGCCGTGCTTGCGGTAGATCTCGCGCGCCGTTTTTAGGAAGAGTTGATCATCGGGGGAGATGAGCAGGTTCACGCACGAGACCATGTAGAGGCACACGCGGGCGTAGGTGTCCTTGTCGACGTGGGGCACGATGCTCGGGATCGATTCGAGTTCGAGCAAGAGATCGACGGCGTCGGCCTCGCCGTTGTGGGTGAGCAGAAAGGGGACGAGGCGCAGTCCGAGCTGGAGCAACTCGTCGGTCGACTCGGTCGAGCTCTCGTCGTTCTGTCGGGCGAGATATTCTTCGCCCAACTCGGCCGCAAGGTGACGCACGTACTCGTGTCCCCACAGTCCCGGGTCCTCCTCGCTGCCGCCTTTGAGTCGGTAGGACAGTGTTCCGCGCTTGCCCGAGTCCGAGTAGGTCATGGCGAGCACGGAGAGGATGTCGGCAAAGAGGCTCTTGTCGCTGATCGAGGCCTTGCTCGAGTCGGTGGAGGTGATGCCGACGGCGTTCTTGACCTCGTCGAGCACCGAGGTCGAAGGCTGGTCGGGCCACGAGGCCTGGATGGCGGCGAGATCGGCGTAGTGGGGACGAAGGTGCTTGAGCGGTTTGGGCACCGAGGTGAGCGACGAGGTCGAGGTGCGGATCAAGGTGCGTAGTGACTCGAGTGCGGGCCGGTACAAGGACGTGTCGGATTCCTGTTTGGGGGAGGAATGTCAGTCACGGGTAAACTGGGTGGGAGGTGGACGTGGCACTCGCCTTGAGTCGCTCGACAAGCATCTCGAGTTCGCTCTTGAGTGCAGCATCCTCTTCGGACTGTGAGTAGTGTAGGAGTCAGTTGTTGTTGTGATTTGTTTCGTGGCAGGCTGGGTTGGGTCCGGAGTCAACGCTGACATCGAGGTCGACGCGTGGTCGGTTGCTCAGAGACTGACCAGCTCATTCTCATCCTCCTTGGCCGCCGAAGCAGTCGTAGTGGAATCCTGCTTGTCTTCGGGTGACTTGCCCTTGTCGTCCTTCTTGGCCGGGTCCGTGGACAGGATCGGCGCGACGATGAAGGGGACCCCGTGCGGGTCTCGTTCGTCCTCAGCTGCTGGCATCGTCGATGGGGAGCAGAGATGGGGAAGATGGACAGAGCTAGGAAGAGGATAGGGTGGTGTCGAAAGAGTCGGAGGGGGTGGGGTGGGGTGAAAAAGCAAGGAGAGTGTGTGCAATCGAGAGAGCAAGCTGCTCGACGGGCACGTCGTCAGCGCCTGCCTGGAGAGCGCCTCAGCCTAAGGACTGCCTATGGGCTCCCGGATCCGGACAGCTCTCTTGCTCAGGTCCTACATGCCCAACGTATCAGCTCTTGCTCCTCCTGAGCAACATGAGCCTTGACCCAGTCCGCCGCATCATCAGCGGCAAAAAGGCGCGCTACACCCATGACGAACACAATCTCGACCTCGACCTCGTCCAGTTGACTGACCGCGTGAGCTGCTAGACTAGCGTACGGGTATCGTACACGACGTGCAGAGTCTGACCACGCGCGTCGCGTTTGACCTACAGGTCACCTTGATGGGCTATCCCGCTGTGGGAACTGCATCACTGTACCGCAACAAGAGGTCAGTTCGTTTGGCGGTCATCTCGTCGACGTCTCGTCACCCCACCCGCCGCGCTCTCATTCCGGGCCGAGACAGCGAAATCGACGTCATCTCTTCTCGCGCCGCGGTCTCGGCGCTGGATGTCCCCCCTGTCTTCTCTTGTCCCCGGGACTGCGCACTTACAAAGCCCTGGTCAATTCATGTCGCTCATTTGTACTCTACAGATCTCAGGTCCTCAAGTACATCTCCCTCCTCCCCTCCTCGCCCCTGATCGTCAACCTCTGCCCACGCTACGAAAACTCGTACCCTCCCGACGCGCTCGTCCCCCCCGCCGATCGAGTTGTGCGCTTTCCTTTCCCCGATCATTACCCACCCCCCTTGAGTCTGCTCCCCGTTGCGGTCGAGACGATCGATACATGGATGAGGAAGAACCCGCAAGGGACGCTGATGATTCATTGCAAGGTGCGCCCGTTCACCTTTGTCTGCTCTGCTTCGGCAGGTGAGAAAACACTCACCAGAGGTCGTAACCTTGTTCTGTCACCGCGCAGGCCGGGAAAGGAAGGTGAGCATACGGTGTGGAGAGACCGCCTATCATAGTCCCAGGAACCCTCGCTTGATACCAAATACCTATACAGATCGGGAACAATGGCTCTTTCCTACCTCTTGACCTTACCCGGTCTCCCTTCGGCACCGTCCCTCCCCACCAGTCCCTCGGACTCGCCTTCAAACGAACCCATCGACCCTTCCCCCCGCCCAGCAACTACGATGACCCATCAAACCCACCAAGAAAAACTCGCCGTGCTCATCGACTTCCACACCTCGCGCCGGATGGCCCCGGGAACGACTTCTCGAGGCGTCTCGATCGCGAGTCAGAGAAGATGGCTGGGGTATTGGGCGAGGGTCTTGGATCGAGGTGATCCGAGACCGCGCGTGGTGGAGGAGACGAGTTTGAGGAAGATCAAGTTGGATTGGATCAAGATTCGAGGAAAAGGGCCGAAAGGGTTGTGGGGCAAGTTGGGTGGGGAGCGAATGGCAGTCCAGGTGAGAGAGGAACGTTCGTGAAGGTCATTCGTTGAATGAACACTCAACTCAAGGACCTGTCCCCCACTTAGATCTTCCACTACCGACCTTCCATCTCTTCCTCCCTGCGCAAAAGGGAGCTCGGACTTGACGCCGACCGCAGCGCAGAGGAGATCTCGAGCCCCTTTGACGATGAGAAATGGGACGACGAGGAAGAGGACATGGTCCAAAGAGTCGGCACTTTCTCCGAAGCCCCAGATGTCAAAACGCCATTTCCACTGGAGGAAGGGGAAGATTCTACCGAGACGCCGAATGCTATCACACCAACAACGACCGCGCCGTCGTCACCTCATCCTGATTCGCCCCCATCTCCCCCTAGTCCGAGCTCCAATTCAGAAGAGGACAGCCCAACCCGAACCCTTCTCCCCTCCTCAATCTACCTTCCTCCCCCGACCTCACCCTCTCTCGACGTGGCCTCTCGATCGAAAGACGTCTCCAAGTCTTCTACCGCGTTGGAAGAAGGGATGATCCTCGATGCGGATGAGGGTATCCAGTTCAAGTTGTTGTTGGGTAAGAGTGGGAGAAAACATGGGGATTATTTACCTGCGATGGTGAGTCCTTTGCCTTGGCTGTAAGGGCCCTATTCTGACTGCCCACTGAACTCGAGTGCCTTCCCGACACCCAGGCAGCCCTAGGCATCATCTGGTTCATACCCTCTTTCGAAGCCGATGCCGCCGGCCAATCCCGAGCGCATGTGTTCAAAGTGGAAAAGGGTTCGATCGATTTCTTGAAACCCCAGTCGGGGATCCAAGGAGTCGAGATTGGGTTTACTTTTGTGTGAAGGTGGAAGCGTGGTGGTATTTTTCGTGGGGAACACGTTCACCAAACTTTTCACTCGGGTCCTCGATAAATTACGAGGGTAGCTTCGGACAGATTTCGTGCAGTTTCAGGCATTCTCAGGGCTCAATCTTCTACTCCACCACCCCCACATTCCCCCCTTCACCCCCACCCCCACCTCCAATCCCAAACATCTTCTTCATCCCCTCCCTATCCTCCTTCCCCAATCCCAACCCCCTCCTCTCTTCCTCCCCAATTTCCACCCCCCTCAAAACCTGCTTCAAAACCTTATCCCCCTTTGCCCATCGCAATTCCCTCTCCTGCCCTTCCCAAAACCCATGCACCAATTCCCGCGTCTCGGAATGGGTCATCAGGGCCATTTTATTGAGGTGTGTGCTACGGATTGAGTAGAGGGATGTTTGGGAGAGTGAGAGGAGGTTTTGGAGGTGGGGTTGGAGAAGGGTCGGAGTGGTGGGATGGGTTGGGGAGGGAGGAAGAAGGTAGGATGCTAGGAGGGTGGGGATCCAAAGGAGGTAAGGGATGAGAAGGTGGAGAAGGGAATCGATCTGGGATTTTTTTATTTTGGGGAAAAAAAGTCAGCTGGAGGTAGGCCACAGGCTTTCCTTTCACCACCACGAGATGGGCAGTAAGAAACGTACCATCATCACCTTCCCGGAACCAACATTACTCCACCTCGCATACACCTCCCCCGCAAACCCCATCCCCAGAGCACCCACAACATAAACCCTCCACCTCTTTCTCCTTCCCTGTGAACCCATGAGAAGGATCGAAGCGATCGTGGAGATGGTGAGGTATTTAAGGGCGATTAAAGGGAGTAGTACGAGTATGTAGTCGAAGGAGGAGGTGGGGGAACACCAGGTGCAGTGCATAAGAGGGGAGGGGCCGTAGGAGAGGTAGAGTTCGCGCGCGTCGAGGGTAGAGAGGCGGGATAGGAGCGCATGGTCCTTTGGTGGGGGGGGAAAGAGAAAGAGTCAGCGGAGCGGAGGTGTCCGTTCGTGTTTTCATTTCGAACGTACCTGATCGTTCAAAGTCTTGTGCCGGCTCCAAAGCTGCTCCAACCTCGTTGTCGAAATCTTCAGCTCGAGAGGGGTCCTCAGGACAGGGAATAAGGTCTGCCATATCGATCTTGAAGGCGCTAGATGAAGAAACAGATTATCGGTCGGGATGAGAGATCGAGCAAGGAGGCTCGAGATGGTTAGGGTCACGAGACAGAGGCGGGCGAGTTTGAGGCGAGGGGGGAGCGGGGGTTCGCTGTGGCGCGTCGAGAGGAAGGGGGAGGAGGCCTGGGGATCGTTGCCGCGCGGCGGGGCGGCTTGGGGATAGAGGAAGGTGGTGACGAAGCGGATTAGACGAGGGAGTAGGAAGGGAGCTAGAAAGAGCTGTGGGCGGAGAGACTCCGTTTTGGGAGGTCAGATACTTGTGTGAATGGAGAGAGCTGTGAGTGGGGAGACGTACGAGAAGGGCTTGGGTGAGCGTCGAGGAAGAAACGGTGATGATCATGGTGTGCGCGGTGGTGGCATCGAGTGCGTAGCCGATGGTAGCCGAGTCTGCTTTATGCGACTAATATGTGCAGGTGAGTGTGCGCAGGTGAGTGTGCGCTTTGTGGGTACGTGTGTCGATGACGTGGGCGCCCGCGGACAGCAAGGACGTGACGACGTGGCTCGACGTGTATTGGCCCAACCGCGCGAGGGCTCGCCGAATGGGAGTCGAAAGTGTCGTAACGCTCTTGGGGGAGCGTGCTAATCCAGTTTGACCTGCGCAAGACGATCGACGTGGTCCGAGAATGCGAGCTGGATCAGACAGCGACCGAAAGCGACCAGAAGCGGACGACCGCTGCGAGCAGGTGCGAGCGTGATCATGCGCGCGCGGTGGCAGTGCGGTGGTAGGAGTGTGGTATTAGGCGAGTGGTAGGCGGTGGAGGGCGGCAGTAGGGCGGCGGCAGGCAGTCGGCAGGCGGTGTCTCGCGGTGTCCCTCGCACGCCTCGCACACCTCTGCTACGACCCGTCTCACCCGATCCGGAGAGCTTGGGCATTCTCCTCGTCTCTGCGCATCTACTCTCGCAGCTCTCACTCGAGTGGACCTCTCCTCTCCGCTTCCCCTCTCCCCCTCTCCCCCGTCCTCCTTCCCTCCACCACTCGCCAGTCCTCGACTGAATACAAGCAATGGCATCCAAGCAAGCAGCCAAGCGTTTGAGCAAGGAGTACCAGTCGATGCAAAAGTCACCTCCTCCCTTTGTATGGGCCCGACCAAAGTCAGTATGCGATCGAGGTCAGCTCATCGATGACGTGCATGACTGACTGATCGAACACTGGCACTTTCTTTGTCTCGCCGCGAACACGCACAGTGAATCAAAGTGAGCTATCCCCGCTCCAATCAGGATTCATAATCACCAGTATGCTCAGTCTCGATCGATGTTCCCATAGCGTGCTCGAATGGCACTACATCCTCCAAGGACCTTCAGATTCGCCGTACTTCGGGCAAGTTCCAAGACAGGAACCTCCGCATCTCGTACGGCCAGTTGATCCATCTGCATCTCGATTCGTATACAGTGGCGAATACTGGGGGACTCTGCTTTTTCCTTCGGTCAGTACATGAACCAATCTCATCTCACTTACCGCCACTGACTCACTCACGCTCTTCGAACCCGTGCGCAGGATTATCCCTTTGCTCCTCCGACCATCAAGGTGGGTCATGCACCAGCAGAAAGTTGACGGATTGCCGCCAGGCGAATTGACTATTCGTACCACATCCTGCAGATGATGACCCCCTCAGGACGCTTCGCCCCCTCCCAAGCGATCTGCACGAGCATGTCCTCGTTCCACCCTTCGACTTGGAACCCGGCTTGGTCCGTCAACACCATCCTCGTCGGGCTGTTGAGCTTCATGTTGGGTGATGAGATCACCACAGGTGCGTTCACAGTTTGGTGGGAGACTGTTCAAGCATTTGTCTGACCGTGGTCGAGTCGTTTATACAGGGAGTGTGATGACTACCGAAGCCGAGAAGCAAGCTTTGGCCAAGGCTTCCCACGCCTGGAACATGCAAGCCCAGTCTCCACCTTTGAAACGACCAACACTTGCATCAAACTGAACCCCTACCCTTCCCTCCCCTTCCACAGCCAACAACCACGTTTCAGAACCCATTTTCCCGAATACTCCTCTCCCATTATGAAAAACCTCCCCGTAATGGGTTCTGCCGGTCCCCCCCCACCAACCAAATCGGCCGCTGTCAATCTCACGACGACGACGACAGAGTCAACTAACGGTGCTGCCCTTCCTGTACATTCCTCTTCTGCTTGTTCGTCTTCTTCTTCGAGGAACGGTACAACTCGGAAGGATTCGCGTGATGCCTGACGGGGAAGGTCACTGACTCGTAATTCTTCCTTCCCACATTCCCAAACGATACATCTACGTCTACCGCCACAACGAACGTTCCTGGACCTCCACCCCGCTCGTTTACCCACACGTAGTGATCGACAAGAAGAAGGACGAACGCAAAAGCAAGACAAGAACATGGTTCCTCTGGGCTTTCGTCGTCTTGCTCGTGTCATGGGGCGGGATGAAGGTCTTGGAATAGACAATGGGTAAAGAAGAGGGGGCAATTTTTGGGATTCGTTAGATTTGTTTGTTGTAAGTTAAAGGGGTCAAATCATCAAGCGTTTTCGAGAAATACGTTCCCCCCTCTTCTCGTCGCCTGGGCAATCGGTAGGGGAAGTAGTGAAACCGAGCGATGTGCTCAACGAGTCGGCGGCAGCAAGGAGCCAATGAGTTCGCAATCGAGTGAGAAGAATAGGCAAAGACGCGATCAGCGCAACACACAATCGAGACGCGCATAATGCGAATTTAGGGCAAGAGTAATTTACTTCAACAAGAAGCAGCTAAGCAAACGGGGCCAAAATAACTTTACGATAGATAAAACGGTCTATCAATTCATGCGCGAAAACTCCTACCTCCATACATTCAAGCAAGATCTTTCGCGACCTGAGGCGTGACCTTCTTCCACACCTCGCACATCTCGTCCCAGACTTTCTGCTGCAACGCTTGACCCTTCTGGGTCGTGAGACTTGCGGCGGGACTGAGCGCAAGAACAAGGATCGAGCACCCGGAAGTATCAGCCTTCCTCGTGCTGAAACCCTGAGCAAAGGCCAGAACGTACGATTTGATCTCACAAACCGAGATGTACGCTCCAGCAGTGGAGGAGGTATCCTCCACGGCGGCCCAGGCGATATTCTTGCTCCCGTCTTCGGCCGTTCGAGCAGCCATATCAAGCATTTTCCTGTGCGGAGAAATTGACTCTACTAAGTGTCTGTGCTCGCCAACCCACCTCAACGAAGCATCTCAGGAACGGACCCGACAATCCAACTCATCTCCTTTCTCAGCTCGCTCACGCACAAACCCGGGTTCACGACATTGACGATCACACCGTCCTTCTCGAGGATGCGGGCCAAGTTGTGCGCGAGGTACATGTTCAACAACTTGGTGATGTTGTAGCGATCAGTCTTGAAGAAATGTTGGGGGGAGTTGAGGGCGTCGAGCGTTGATCCGGGCACTTTGGCTTCCTCGAAACGGGCCCAGGCATGAACTGGAAGTTTAAGGCTTGGTTTAGTTGAGGGGTTGAACGGGAGCGGCATTGGGCAGACAGCTGTTCGTAATATACGAGGGGTGAGACGTACCTTCTGAACCGACAATTGTCAAGTGGGGTTTGAGTCCCGAAGACTCAGGGCAGGGCGACGGCAACTTGGCCGTCTTGCGCAGCAAGGGGATCAACAAGAGACCCAACAAGCCAGTCGACAAGTCATTCGTTTGAAGACTGATGGAGAATTCGACGAATGAGCCAGCATGTACATACCGAACGCCCCTTCCTCGGTCTAGGTTCGGCGAAGCCTAAGGACCGAGAAAACTCACGATTCCTCCCACCCATCCTCGGTCTTCTTGAACCCAAACGTCGCGATCGCCGCATTCTCCACCATCACATCCAAACGATCCAGTTCATCCTCACACCTCTTTGCAAAAGCCTTGACACTGTCGAAGGAGGCAAGGTCAAGTTGCCAGACGTGGATGCGGTTGAGGTCGAAGGAGGCTTGTTCAGCGATTTGAGCTCGGGCCGTCTCGCCTTTGCTGAGGGTGCGTACGGCGAGGATCAGTTGCGCTGGGTTGAGGCGCGCGAGGTGGATCGCCGCGTGGAGCTATGGTTCATCGTAGGGACGATTGGGAGTAGGGTTGAGCAAGGTGATCGTATCAAGTTGTAGGTAGAGCTTCCTTGAGCGACTAGTAGACTTACCCCTAAGCCGACGTTACTTCCTGTAATGATCACCGTTCGACCGTCAAGGCGCTGCGTCGGAGCCACGACCTTGCCAAAGAACTGCTCTTGCAGCATCTCAAACATACTTGCAGATGGCGTGAGGTGTACAAAGAGGTTGGTTGTTTGGAGTTTAGAAGAGCTTGGTTGTGGGTAGTGTCGAAGAGGACGCGTAAGCTGAATGCGACAGAAGCAGGGAGTCTTTTGATGAGGTCAGCCAAAGCCAATGAATGACCATGCGACAGTTCTCCTGCAGGCAGCGGAGTTGAACCCGAAGCCGAAGGAGCTTACGAGAGCCTGTTTGGGGAGGCTCGGCGAACCGTGCTCGGCGAACCGAGATAAGCTCACCCCTCCTTTCAGTACGGCATGGCCAAAATGTTTTTGGCCAAATCGCACTGCTTTTGACCGCGCTACTGGGTCGGTTCGGTTCGGAATAAGGGGGCGGGCTAGGATACCCAAATGTACTGCAATACAACAGTGTACTCGAACTCCCTGCTCGTCCCCCTCTCCCCATAGGGTTCATACTCTCCTCTGCATGTATTCGCAAATGCCAGTCGAACGACAGTAGCTTCTTTGTCGAAGCAGTCCAAGACAAAAAGTCTCCGGCGTGAACGACGGAACCGAGCTTCGCACCCATCGGAGCCAATCGATGCTGGGATATCTGCAGTGGTACAGGATAGGGTTTTACATGAGCACACGAACATACATCGCTAGTAGCCTTAGTGGGTGCTCAAGAATACTGACTGAGCTTCATGAGGCGTCAACATCCGCGCGACTTGCACACTCTTGCCGGCGCGCGAGTGCTTGACCACTGCACGAGCGAGAATAAGCAGACCTTTGCGTGTCGATCATCCATGGCATAGCAAGTAACGAGCGTTGAAGTCATTATCAATCAAGCCAGTCGATTCAGCAGCAGTGGTGTCTGGCGTACGCTCATCGACCAACTTAAGCACAACTGGCCTCCTCCACCGTCAAGTCACAAGTGCCCTCTATGGTAAATAAGTCACTGCTATAGTCTCGCAGGTCAAGGGGACACCATTCGGAACCTTCGCGCCCGACGCGGTGGGTCTGCTACAGCCAAGTAACAACAAGAACTCCTGTTGGCTGGACTCCACTCTAATGGCAATGATGACTTCCTGGGATCCCTTGAACGGGTTCTTAGTGTCGCTGGAGGAGCCGCTACGTTGGGTGGACACCACCGAAGGTTCTACGGCCCGAAGTCCCATCATTGAGATTTACAACGCGCTCCGAGACTTCTTCCGCACGTATGCTGGTACCATCGAGAACAAAGGCTCAATGACCACGGCAGCCACCCGTATCGATCGGTCTAGGGATGAACTGCGGCGGGTCATCAAAGTGAACTTGCTCGCCTCTGGCCATGGGGACAATGCACCCACAGGATACGCCAACGCTGTGGTCCGTAGTCTCCAGCTGTCAGCATATTTCGAGGCAAGCAAGCTGACCTGCGAGTTGACTTCCACAGGAATGGTGGCAATATCTTGCCTCATCGCTCTTCAAGCTTTCTAAGACGACATTGCCGCCACAGTCGACCCGATCGGCCGAGACTGACTGGGGTTTGGACGTATCTCTCAGCGAATGGGTTGTTTCGACCTATCACACAATGACGTATTGTGCCTGCGCAAACGTGTCTTCGCCTGAGATGCCAACGAGTCCTTCTGTTCTCGACCTGGATGCACTCCTCCTGCACTGCGCTCCTCTCAAGCTGTCGCAAGGTGCGGATTTGAATTTGCAGTCCATCCTGTCACACTATGTCGAAGGCACCGTGTCATGGATGTCAGTACTTGCCGATGTTGTGCAGGAGGACCAAGAACGTTGCTTTCGTTCACTCAATTGCCCATGTGCTTGCCCATGTGCTTCACCATCATGCACAACGGAAGCACCGTACGCTGGACGCCCGACGCTCGAAGCTCAGACCTGGTCTTCACCGATGACACTGGCTTGGAGCACCGTTGGTCACTCCGAGCCGCCACTCAGCTACGTTACCAGCACATCTCAACGAAAGGCCGGGCTGCGATCGGTCCGGATGGCGAACATCAATGGCATCAATTTGATGGACTCAATTCAATGGGGTCAATTCAATGGGGTCAATTGCGCATCCCGCCGCCGAGCTTGTCCCAGACTTGCGCGCCACTGCGTCTTACAGCTGGTGGGTGTACAAAGGAAACCGGAACGCGCTGGGATCACTGGATGCCTTTCTGACAAGGCGTTGGACGACCTCGCGGGAATTGATGATCACCGACCTCGAGCCATCTGCTGCGCAAACGTCTGGGCCGCGAAGGGCAACCCCCGATGTGAACGCTGAGGTAGCCTTACTACCGACCGTGGCTATGGCACGTCAGCGCTACGAAGTCATGGGTTTGGAGTTGGGCGCAGTGGAGGAGGGAGCACAGGCGGGCCGCCAGATGTTCAAAATATTCGGGGCAGCGGGCTCCGCCCGCAAATACCAAATTGACAAGTTAAGGGTCATGGAAAGGGTACGTCTGTGGACGTGACGGCGCATTGGCTGTCACAATGGTGGTGTCACGGCCATCGATTCTCTGGACATCCACTGTTTGTGTACAGGCTATTGGCTTGGACCCAGGGCACTCGCTGTTTGAGGACTAGTATCGGGCGCACAAGTCTGTCATGGTCAAGCTCAGATGCCCAACTTGCGCCGTGGGAGGGTTGTGTGGAACGCTGGTCGCCTTCACTCAGGACCTCATCCGCTGTAACTTATGCGAATTGTACTTACATAAGTTACATTCCAACATTTCCAAAGAAGAACAAAGGACGACACGATGCATCATATGTGTGAATGTGGTATCAACGAAGGATCTCCGCGCAGACGAATTCAAGAAGCTCCCTGAGACGTAAGTCGCCTTAATGTATGCCGCTTTGTGGAACTTCCAGTGTTCCCAGGCTTGATACGGATTTTATGCTACAGCGTTTCGCTTGCTCGCTCATGCGCATGGGCTTACATCAGTGAGGCATGGAGGCTAGTCAAGGTCCATGACTATGGGATTCATCGGGACCAGCTCGGAGCTCATGTCCAGAAGAAGGCGTCAATGTCCAGCTGGTCCCGGGCAACAAACTCGCATGGTCTTTCAGCAATGCGAAGCAGTTGGCAGGAAGCAAAAACCGGGAGATTTATGTTAGAGTTAGGCTCTGAAGCCTAACTCATTGCTATTAGTCTTGGTTAATTCCTTATTCTGCGCGCGCGCCTATCTCTGTCTTTGCGTCTTTTTTCCTTCTGGGTTCCTTCTCCACGTCCGGGCCATTCTCATCATCTCACTCGTGTCGGAGCTGAGTCGTGGAGTACCTCTTAGTCCTTGTCGTAATAGATTATGAGCTCAACGAGCGAATCCGACTTCCCTAACGGGTCGGGCAATTGCTTGTACCTCAAGGACACACAAGGGTACAAGAGCTGGTCACAACGTGCGTTCATCAATCTTCGAGCCGACAAACCATGGATGTCGTCAACCAATCCATCGACTCCCTTGTCGCGGACTATCGGTCCACGCTCGTTATCGCACATCCAACGGCGTCCCGGGCCGTCGCCACTTAACCAGCCTCCTCCGGCTTTAGCGGGCTTGGGGGGGGGGGGGGGGGCGGGGGGCTCTGGTTCTGCGCACTCGGACGCATCGCCCAGGTTCACCAGCGTTCAAGTTGCGGACAAGGTCGCGGAATTTCGCGAACGGGCCATCCGCCGCAACGACTTGGCATGCAACTACATGGCCAATTCGATCTCTGAGCAGCAGATGTCTCACCTAATACATCTGCTCCTCGGCGTACGAGATGTATTAGGTGAGACATTTGCTGCTCAGAGATCGAATTGGCCATGTAGTTGCATGCCAAGTCGTTGCGGCGGATGGCCCGTTCGCAAAAATCCGCGACCTTGTCCGCAACTTGAACGCTAGTGAGCCTGGGCGATGCGTCCGAGTGCGCAGAACCAGAATTTATTTGAGTGTGAGTCCAGTGTCCTGAATGGCATGGCAGAGTGAGCTGGCTGACCGGCATTCCCCACTTGTCACTCTTCACCAGTTGCAGGTTCCCACCGAGGCAATACTCAAGAAGACTTGGGGCACAGATGCTAGTTTGGTGAAGAAATTTATCAAAGACACCAGAAAGACTCTCAAACATCTGAACATAGGCAAGTGACCCAAACCCGGTCTGCGCAGTCAAACCATCAGGCTGATCCCCAAGCTCTTTGGCACATGGAACATAGCCGCCTCATTTTCCAGTTCAAAGAAGATGGCGGCGGAACGGTACGCCGAGAACCATAGCGATGAGGATCGCCCTGTGAGACATCACCACTGCTCCACATTGCAGACGTGGTATTTACTTGCATTGCTCTTTGTGCAGCCAATCTGAACCAGAAGAAGCCACTGGGTGGGCATACAGCCTCCTGTAGAACCATAGCAGCTGTCTGACCTCCGCCCCTGTATTGTTTTATGTTCCATGGTTCTTTTGCAGGAGGCTTGCGATTGCTACATCACATATATCAACGTCAAGTCAGGCGGGCCTCTCTCTGTGCGCGGTGCTCACAGCTTTGACTTGTGACCATCGACTTGTATCTGCTTCATCTTCTGGGAGATTGTGTATCCGTGTCATTGGAACGAAGGGCGACTGTCAAAGTGTATACAATGCGCTGTAGCAGTAATGAACGCGATCCAAAGTTTTGGGGCGTACATGTGCGGATTTACGTACGCCCCGGGCGTACTAGCCTCGGATCAAGTACGCCCCATTAGGCGGAGCCTACGCGGTTTAGGGCCTACTCTCCGCCAACAAATGTGCGGTCCGCCCTGAAAAAACTGAAATTGCTACAGCTTCCGCTAATCTGCATGTATCGTCTTGCCTTGCCGTATGCATACTTTTGGAGTCTATTAGAGCACGATAGAGCCATCAGAGACGCCCATAAGAGCCTTTCATCACCTGTAGTACCCTGTCCGCGCCGGGGCCTACTCTCGACCGTACCCGGCGTAATCATCCAAGGCCGCTTGGGCACTCTCGCGGCCGAGGCACTGCGCTGCGCATCATCTCCTTTAGCGCACGTCGGGAAAGCTCCGTACCCGGCTGAAGAAGATGACGCGTTGGGACCGTGGCTCGGTATTGGCAAAGTTCACTTTGTGGGTCTTCTTTGACGAGCTTTACCACCTCAGACTTCCCACCCGACTGGATGGAGCAAGCGTCATCACGGGAACTTGCGAGCCCAGAAATTGCCAAAACCACTTCGGCGCCGATTATCTCAGCTCCTCTTTACGTGCTACCCCTGGGCCCTGGGGGCTAAGTAAGTTGAACGCAAAAAGGGGTGTCATACTCATGAGAGAAAAGAAGAATACTCATGAGAGAAAAGAAGACAGCCAATCACCAACCTCTCGTGACTTTGGGTGATTGAACTTGCCTCCCCAGACTCCCAAACTCTCGTGATTAGCCGAAAGCAGATTAGCCCCTCTGACTACTAGCTAGTGCTGCCGACAAGCGTCACGATACACGCCAAATTTGATATTTGTGGTGTCTCAATTGCCCTTTTTTTTGTGTTGACCGATCCGTGCAGCTACCAAGTTGTTGCGAGGGAGAATTTCCTGGGGTGTTCGGTCCGCCTCGTCTTAAGCTCCAATTCTCTTTTAGTTCTGTGGGAATGACAACGACGAGTTAGCAAACCGTTCAAAAAACATGGACGAGATGTGGACTTGCAATGTCCTCAATGCTCGGCTCGCCCTGCTCAACGTAGTACACACACCCAAACGGAGCTCAAATCAGCCTTGGCACTCCATCTCAACCGCTTCAAGACGATTAGTACTGACCGCTGCGGTGTCGACCAGGTCTGGCACGGCATCATCATCATCATCAGCCTCCGGTGCGACCGCATTGGGGCCCATCGAAGCGGCCTGCCCTTGCGAGGCTTGGTACGATTCGGCGATCCTTCGCAGATTGGCCATCGCGTCGGGACCGAGCTGGGACAGGACACCGGGGACGAGCTCGGTGATCTCCTTGTCCTTGCCTTGACCATAGATGGCGAAGGTATTGGCCGCGATCGCGTGGTGGACTGTAGTCGATCAAGTTGGATTGGGTCGGAGAGGAGATGGAGGCGTGGGCAAAGGGAAAATGCGTGTGGGGGTTGCGGTTGAAAGCGCATTCGCCAGACGGAGGTGCCACGGACAGTGTTGAAAAAAGTTGCAGCGGGCAGTATATCAATCATCGAATTCAAGGATGATCGAGGTCGGGATCGAGGGTGCAAGGTTCGTTCAGTGAGAAGAAAGCGGGGTACAAAAAGGTCAGACAAAGGACGGCAAAACATCCAGAGGCGAGTCGAAGAAGGCACTAACCCTTTGGTGCGCTAAAGTGCAGGACACCACCATCAGCCTTGAACATGTTGACCTCCTCGACACCTTCGGTAATGGCACACAGACCCGAGAGTCAGTACGAGAGCCTCTTGGAACAACCGGGATTGCGTCGCGGGGGGGCAAGAGCCGTTTCCTCCTCGTGCACGGGCACGCAGCAGCCGGACAAGCGGTCTCCTCCAACGATACAACATTCAAATATATGTAGAGTGTTACTGACCCTGCATGGGCTGGACGTTGAGCTTCTTGAGGGCAGCCTGCAGCTTCTGATCGCTTCCACCGGCGCGAGGCTTGGCCACGATCTTCCGTCGGACCGTGCCCTTTCCGCCTGTTCCAGATGCGCGCATTGCATGGAACAACATCGTCGTGCGAGAGGATTGGGAGGTCAAGCGATATAGTCAGTGGGGCGTACGAGCGGGACGACGGTGGGATGCCCGCTCGAGGGTCGAATGCGCAGAGGGGCGCCAACGCGAGCTCGAGCGGGTGCAAGGGACGTAGAGACAAAGACTAGGTCCAACTGACCAAGACGGAGAGCAGCGGTCTTATCTTGCAGCTTCTTGAGCGCCTCGGGATCGAATGTCGACATGATTGATGGTAGTGGGTAGGTCACGAGGCCGTCGACGTGACGCTTGGCCCGCCGCCCTCCCTTCCGCTTCCCGGCTCCAGCCCGCTCCAGCAGGCTTCAGCTTCGAAGGGCCAATTTGTGCATGGGCACGCTTTTGAGCTCGGGCCTCTTTTCTTGCTCGGCCGCCACGGACGCAAATGAGGGCTGCATGGATCTAGTGGCTATGAGTTTACATAACTCCAACCCCCCTTTTTCAAGAAACATTGATTTTGCATAGATAACCGCTTATCAGGCTTGATACAACAAAAAGAAGAGCGCGAGGCCCCACTGCCAATGCTTCTCGGCAGCTCGAGAGAAATGGTCTCCTGAACACCTCCCGGCGGCGAGGAGCACTCGGCAGACCGGCGCTCGCACTCGCCGACCTCACACGGTTGATGACCGCTGAGCCGTTTTTCTTCTGCACTGCACTCGCTACACCTCGCACCAAGCCATGGCGAGCGTGTGGACCCGCAATCTACGAGATGAGGACGACTATGGGTTCAACCTCGACTTCTATATCACGGCTATACCTGCCAGTCCTTGGCGTCAGGTGCCACCACCCGTCGCCGCTTCATTCTGGCCGGTCGCAGCTGCTCTGTCTGTCCCCGACATTGCGCCGCGAGCTCGTCGCAACCACCTCCTGACCGGATCGGCTTCAATCGCACGGCAGCGGACCGTCGTACCGTCGCAACAAACCCAAGATGTCGGTCGTTTGTCGCAGCTGCCAGCTGATTCGGCTGCCATGTCGGTTCTGTCAACGGCTTCGCATCGATCTCCGTTGAGAAACCTGTCACCCATTCAAACGGTCGTCACGGCGGTGTCACCTCGTAATTCTCGCGCCAGTCGAACCGGTGCCACTCAGCGGCCGTACCGGTATCCGACGGCAAGGACGGGCGATGGGCATCTCACTCCCAAAACTTCACAGCACTCCCAAAATTCAACCGGGATAGGCCCAATATGCTCTGAAGCCCACTTATCGAAACCCAGAGCGGTCCTCGGAGATCGCTCTGAGGACCCCGTTCGTACGACCTGGTCTTCGCTTTCAACGTTCTCGCAGAGTATGCCCATGTCTCTGACCCCATCACAAGCCGTGACCGTACGCATACCTCGTTTCAATACCCAATCGTCATCCTCATCCCCGTTCGAACAAGAGGTGGTGGCTCCGACGCCGATCCGACTCAGACCTCCGACCCAAGTACTTTTCGATCAGTATTCGGCGACCATCGTCACATGCGCAACCCCCAATCGATTAGAGCAGTCCGCTGCTAATCCATCATGGCTTGAAGAAGCGTTGTACGGACCACCCTTTGGAGAAGACGACTCTTCGAGCTCTCAAGCTCCTGTCATGGGCCAAAACGGGGTGACAGTTCGCAAAGCGAAAGTGTCGCGCTTCAAGCGGATCGGGAGGGAGTGGGTGAGTTGAGTCGATTTCTCCTGTACTGGCGGTGACGTCACCCGACAGGGCAGACCACACCCAGGTGATTCCCACTTAGATTTGATGACATCTGATCCGTAGACTCGCAAAAAAAACGCCACTTCTGCACCCGCGCACACCACGGTCCCACCCTCCCCGCACGACGGGGAATCCAAGCCGTCACCGACGCCCCAAGCGATTCGAAGACCTTTCAAACAGAGAAGTAATCGACGTCCTCCACGGAGATCCAGTCAAGCATAATCTAGTGTGCGAAACATATTCGTACAAGCTCGACTGGAAGGCAACTTTTGCCTTCCGGAACACCGTTGCGCCGGCGCTCCCATTGGGAGGAATTTTTGGGGCCCCACATGCTCGATCGTTGACGCGGCCATCGACTGCCTAGCCTTGGCCTGGGCGATCCTCGGCTGCTTCGCGCTTTCATCCCTCCCTCTCATACCCTTCCGCACCCGACTGTGAATCGTTATCCCCTCCATCATGCCCTCACTCGCCTTCGAGACAGTGAATGCCTTCACCTCGACCGCGTTCGCCGGCAACCCAGCAGCCGTGATCGTCCTGTCGAAGCAACAGACCCAGGAGATCGATGCGACGCAGATGCAACTCATTGCACGCGAGTTCAACCTCAGCGAAACTGCATTCGTCTGTGCATTGGATGACGAGTTCGAGGTCAAGGATAGCGAGGTCGATTATTTGATTCGGTGGTTCACTCCGACGGCAGGCGAGCTTGAATGACTCTTGACTCATTCAGTTGCGAAGGCCGAAGATTTTTCACTCAAGCTGCTAACTTGTTCGCTGATACATCTACCTATTTGTTGTATGATCAAACAGAGGTCCCCCTTGTGAGTGATGGTGCCACAGTTTGTCCTCGGCACAATACATCATCAGGACCTAACCTGCTTGCTCGCTCCCCCTCTCCACAGTGCGGTCACGCCACGCTCGCTTCTTCGCACTGCATTTTCACAAAACATCATTCCGATGCGCGACAAATCAACTTAAAGACGCTCCATTCCGGAATCCTGACGATCCATCGCCGAGCCGCCGATCGCATCGAGCTTGACTTTCCCGCGGACGTCAGCAGTCATTCTCGAACGATCCCCAAAGATTCGGAGCGATGGTGCCTGATTATCGAAGCCCTTGGCAAGGCTTTAGGAGTGGAAACTGAGAATCATGTGATTGATATGTCTGATTCTGTCACCGGTCCTTTGATTGAATTTTCGGTCGACGGCATCAACCTCGAGACGGCCAAGTGGAAACCCCAGGCTTTTGTGAGTCGAAATTTTGATGGCGGGATCGAATCGGACGATTCGGATGCCCTGCAAAGGCTGATGGTAGGTTTGACCCGAGACTGCAGAGGTGTCTACATTCCTAGTCGTCGTCACACAACCGGCGCCGAGAGGAGAGCGGCACGATGTCTCGTCTCGAGTTTTCGGGCCTTTGCTCGGTGTGCCCGAGGATCCGGTTGTGCGTACTCCGAGTCCTCAGAGTCTATCACTGTGAGGCATAACCTTCTTGCACGACGTACTAATACATTGAACCGTCTATTGCCATCCCGATCGGGACATCACAGACCGGCTTTGCTCACACTGCCCTCGGTCCCTACTGGGGCAAAACAAGCGCTGCGCCTCATGCTCGCCTCCTCGCTGCCAAAGGACTGACAACATGGTCCAAAGATTCGATGGAGTGCAAGCAAGTGAGCGAAAGAGGTGGAACGTTGGTCGTGAGGTGGAAGGAGGCGAAATCGGATCGCATCGGTTTGGAAGGGTCGGCCAAGACGGTCATGAGGGGAACGTTAATGTATTGACAGATTTGAGATTGCATGTTCAGGCTCTTTGCATGTTGTAGCTGGAAAGAAGCGCACAGTCTGCCCAGTACTCGAACTTTTGAAAGACCGTTTGTATGAAACTTAAGCAGCATACATCCGACATCGACCTAAGTAATTCCAGCCGGCTCTCGCTCAGTCAGGCTCAGTCTAAGGGTCGCTTGCCGGAATTGTCGACAAGCTCGTCCGCTCACTGCTTCCTCGACCTCGCTCCCGCCTCGAAGGACGATCGAGATGCATACGATCCCAGGGATCCTCGTCCTTTTGCTTCTTTGCGAATGTGCTCTGGCCTTGTCGCTGCAATCTTCTCCGCAAGCCGAGTTCAATGGACCGTCTGAGCTGATAGGGCGTCAGTCTATGCCCTCATCCGGAAGGGCCGGCGAGGCGCAACACCGTTTCCAACTATCCGACGTGCCTGAGCAAGACGGACCCAAGATGACGAGCACCGAGTTCTATCCGTTGCTACCGCCAGCAATCCCACTGGCAGTCAAATCTCCTTGTGCGTGCTGAGCTGTGGTGTACGCAGTGACTACGAGTGCGGGCCATCCCCGCGGCTGCAGTGTGGGGGGCGGACGATCCAGTGTGGGGCTGTCAGCTGACGTCGGACGAGGTGTCTAGTGGCTGCAACGTAGCAGCGTGCTGGCAGTAACCGGTCGCTGACCATTCGATCTTACACATCTCAACTCCTGGTCCCTGTTCAGATCTCAATGCCTGGCTCCCAACGGGCAATAATCGCCAGGACACGGGCCACCTAGCCGGGCACTGGCCTCGCTTCTGGCCAATTTCGTACCCGCACACCGAGCGAGGCTACCGTCTCGGCTGGTCGGGGATGATCCGCATCGACTCGGACCGAACCTACGTCTTTCTCGGCGATCCTGGTTCGACTCCGGGCTTGAGAGAATTGAAGGTCCGTCATTCTATAGGGGGTTGTGTTGGCAAGGGCGGTTAAGCAGGTTGACTGACTGACTGACTTCTGGGATGATGGTGGACCCTCCAGATGGCCGTGCAAACCCGGTTCGAATATACAGCAAGTCGGTCGATCTTCTGCTTCAAAGCTGGAGATGTTCAGTTCAATGCCACCTTTATTTCGCCCATCACCCCCGACGACCTAGTATCGACAAGCTTACCATTGTCCGACTTGGTCGTTGAGATCGATAGCAAGAGCCTCAAGCATCATCATGTCGAGGTTTACACGGATATCACGGGAGAGTGGGCCACCGCCGATTCCAATGCTCAAATAGTGAGATGCAGCTCTTTTTGATAACCTTTCTCTTTTAACGAGTGACTTACATCGAAAGATCGATGTCCGTGCGCAGACATGGGACTTTGTCCATCATTCTGCATCAGGCATTCACCTGGTCCGACGCAAGGATCAGCTGCTTTTTGAGGAGCTCAACGAACAAGCTGAATGGGGAAGTGCCGTGTATGCTACCGAAATGGTGAGCTCTGCTGCACCAAGATGTCTTTACCAAGGATTACTTCTGGTGTTTACTGGTTTAATTGCTGCGGGTACAGTGGCATTCCACTCGAGCGGGCTCCGGTCCCGCTCGTAAACTCAGAACGGAGTTTGCTGAACGAGGGCGCCTCAGTGGTGCGCTAGACGCCCAGTACCGTGCTGTGAACGATGACCAGCCAGTGTTCGGGTTTTCTGCCAGCCTGAGCGATCAAAAACCAAGTGTCACGTTCACGATCGGTCACATGCGAACACCTTATGTTGTAAGTTCAACCCTGAGTCCAGGAGGGTCGCCTTTCAAGCTTCGGACCCAAAGCTGATCCAAACTCCTGCAAACTTTGAACTCTACATAGAACTATGTCACAAGCGAGGGTCAAGTCAACCTCGATGGATATTGGATGACCCAATTTCCCACCTTCACCGACGCTATTGCTGCATGGATAAAGAACGGCTCTGCCATCCATGCTGTCGCCACATCTTTTGACCACAAGCTTCGGCGAGATGCGATCAGGGTTTCGGGCAAAAACTATGCCGCAATCGTGGAGCTATCGGCCCGCCAAGCATTTGCTACGTTCGAGATCACATCTGGAGGCAAGGACGAAGGCGACATCGTAGCTTTCTTGAAGGAGATCAGCTCGAACGGTGACATGTCGGCAAGTTTTGGGACAGATCTGAGGAGCCAACCATGGGTAGGCAGCTGATCATCATCACATGTTCTTGCAGACGGTGGATGTCATCTTTCCCCTTTACCCAATTTTGGCCTACGCCCAGCCAAGACTCATCAAACTGCTACTTGAGCCCTTGCTACGGTATGCGACCAGCGGCCTGTATCCAAATCAATGGCCGTGTCATGACCTGGGAACGTATCCAAACGCCCGCGGTTACAACGATGGCAAGGATGAGGCCATGCCCGTCGAAGAAGCAGGAAACCTGCTGTGGATGGTGTTGGCCTATGTCCAACTGTCGCACGATGTTGAATTTGTCGAGGAATACTACCACATCTTGACACAGTGGACGACATTCCTGATACAGGATGGCCTCATCCCTGCTGAGCAATTGAGTACCGATGACTTTGCGGGTGAGCCGAATTCACATTTCTCCCCGAGCTTTTGAGAACTCGCCAGCTGACTCAGGTTGTAACCGCAGGTACTCTGTCAAACCAGACCAATCTTGCAGTCAAGGCCATCGTCGGAATAGGTGAGTAGTGGAGTCTCCCATCCCACCTGCAACGGTATTCGTCTGTTCTTTGTCTTACGCATGTCTTGCTTCCATGCAACAGGGGCTATGGGTCGGCTAGCGGCCAAAACCGGGCGGTGGGTGGAGTCCATTCATTATGGAGCGACAGCCAAGGTAAGTCGGCTCATCCTGCTTGTTTTCTGCACGTTTACTTATTCGTCCTCCCGTGAATCGCAGGCATATGCTGCCGAATGGTATGACTTGGCGCTCACGCCCAAGCCCATCGACTTGCCGCACGCCAAGCTCGCTTATCAAGATGAAAATTCGCATGGCTTACTCTGTACGTCCCGAGTTTAATCCATGCCCCTTGCTTTAGGAGCTGACAAAATTGGGGCCTACCGTATCACCAGATAACTTGTTCGGAGATCGCGCCTTGAATCTGGGTATCTTCGACCGTCAACTCTACGAGTGGCAGTCCAAGTTTTATACCACGCTTCTTCAACCTTTCGGTGTGCCCCTTGACTCTCGTCATCTTTGGACCAAATCCGATTGGGAAATGTTTGCTTCCGCGTCAAGTACATCTCGTGACTCGAGGGATATGTTCGTCGACTCCATCATCAAGTACCTCAAGGCGGGCAAGGTTGATGCAGCTTTCCCAGAGTGAGCACATCGTCTCCGGAGCAGAGTTATTGCTGCAAAGGGCTAATCGGTAAACTTGCGTCCTGCAGTCTCTACGAAACGACCGATGGGAACTTTCCAGGTCGAGGGCTTGACTGGCCTCTCGAGTTCATTGCTCGACCCGTTGTTGGGCAAGTTCACATTTGCCTTTTGTCCTGGCACAAACGAATCCTAGACCACGTGGGTTTGTTCACTGACTAGGATCAATTTTGCATATGCAGGGGCCATTTCTCCCTTCTTGCGCTTGATGTGGCCAACAAAGCAAATGGGGTCAAGCGCGACCCATTCCGGGGCAATGACTTGGACTGAATGATGGTGCCCGGCCTTCGAGGCAGTACTGTATGCCGTCCAGCATGCGTGGGCAATGCCGATCCGAAGCATATGTCAATGGATCCGATGCATATGTAATCTTCATCAATCTTGCTTATCTTACACCAGCCAGTTGGGCACACCAGAGCCTCCACGGGGTCCAGTGTGAGGAAGAGCGCACCGTAAACGATCGGAAAAGATTGTTGCAGGGCCCCACATGCCCCACAACTGACTGATCCGCACGTTGACTCGACGTGACTCGGACTCCTGCCTCAGTCGCTTGACTCCCTCACTCCCGCTCACACCTTTCAATCGGCCTTCCACGGCAAGCCCTCGCGGTAATTCTTTCTTTTTCTTGACTACAAAACCCGACCCAGAACTTATCCACAACGATGTCACCCATCCCAGGGCATCGTCGCTCGCTGCCCATCTGGACCTTGGACGTCTTCACCTCGTCGCACTTCCACGGTAACCCCGCCGCCGTCCTCGTTCTCCACACCCCTACCTCACCCGAATTCGATGATCTTGCTCTACTCCAAAAGTTGTCCACGGAATTCGCCCTCCCCAATACGGCGGTGCTGAGACCGACCTCGGATCGTCAAGTATGGGAAATCCGTTTCTTCTCCACGACCCAACAGATCCCCTTATGCGGACACGCGACCATGGCCGCGGCTTATCTATTCGTGAGAGAACTGAAAACGGTAAACCTCGATGCGGGTCTCGTGTTCCGTACCTCAATGGGAAGAGGGGATATAAAAGTTTCGCAAGTCGGCGATGTGTTGGGGATCGAACTCCCCGCTGATCGATCGGTGTTGGACCAAGACAACGTACAACAAGTCGACACGGAACGAGTCAAACAGACTGTATTGCAGTCCACAAGGGGTGTCGAAGCGCATGATATCGTTCATGTGGTCAGGAGCGAGCGGGTCGGCTGGATCGTCGAGCTGTCTCCCGCCGTCGATTTGAAGAATCTGCTCGTCGAACCGAAACCGATCGTTAGTCCCGCTCTTTCATCGATGGCATGATCCCCATCTGATCAACATCTTGTAATGCGATTTCTTGACACGCACAGAAAGACCTGACCCCTTTCATGTTGGTCATGACCCAACCCTCGAGTCAAGGCGGCGTCAACTCGAGGGTGTTCTCTCCTAGCATGGGCACGGTCGAGGATCAAGTGGTGCGTGTGGTGCCCGTTTCTCAACGACGGAGAAACGATGCTGAGCTCTATGCTTTGATCCGCCTCCCACAGTGCGGCTCAGCGCATTGCTCCGTCGTCCCTTACTTCCTCGGCACCTCTTCCGCCCGAGCAAGGTTATCACCCCAAGGTATCGCCCAGACGAAAGCGAACGACTCGGGGTTCCAAGTCACGCATCTCAGCAAACGAGGTGGAGAGATGTTCGTCACGTGGAAAGAGAAGGAAGGGACGTGCGTACTTTCGGGTGACACGGTGGTCGTTAGTGGCGGGAACGTCTTTTTGCCTTAGAGTAGGCGTGTTTACGGCCGATTGGTCAAGCTTTATTTGGTATCAAGCAGTCATCGTCCAAATGAACCCTTTGAGCATCGAGACGTATCCACACAACATCATTAAGAATGCTCCTTCGCTAGAACGCGATCCTAGTCCCAATCCTCATCACTCTCATCATCATCATCACTATCGCCGAGCTTGCCCTTGCGCTGATTCAAAGCCGCAGCCAAAGCGCTCGCCAGATTGGCTCCTCCTCCTCCACCCGCTCCATCTTCATCACCACCAGCAGCCATAGTAGCACCAGCACCAGCATCGACAGCCACTGGCGCACCAGGAATTTGAGGAGCCGCTCGAGCGTCCGGGTCGGCACCGGTTTTGCGCAGTTGACCAATACCAGCACCTTGGATCGAGGCCAAAAGACCGGCTCGTCCGTCTTGAGGAGGTGGAAGCTGGACAGCAGGCGATGCTCCGGGTGGAGGTGGGGGAGGGGGAGGTATACCGCGAGGGGCAGGAGGAGGTGGTGATGGCGGGGCAGACGGCGCGCCGGAGCGAGCTGGTGGAGGTGCGCCTGAGCAGAATCACAAACGTGTCAGCTTTCAAAGATACTGCGCGATGTTTATCGCAAACACGGGCTGGAAACTCACCTCCACGGGGCGGACCACTCGGCGGTGGTGGTGGGGGCACGACGCTCGAGCGAGATGGAGGTGCAGAAGATGGAGGCGGTGGTGGACGTGCAACAGGAGCTCGAGAGGGTGGCAAAGGCGGGGCAGCGTCGACAACCGAGTCGGAAGCAGGCACCCTGCGTGGTGCGGGCGGGGCAGGAGGTTTGCGCTTAATGTTCTGCACAGCTCGAGAAGCAGGGGCCGGAGGAGGCACCTTTCGACTAGGAGGACCTGAAGGTGGTGGAGGTGCAGGTGATGCAACAGCGCTCGGTCCGCCCGATCCTTCCACGTAATTTCGGATGAAGGCTTCGTTCTTGATGATTTGGTTCTGCGGGGGTCACACGGGAAACAAGGCTACTCAGCCCCCGGTCTATCGGCAAGATCTCAAAGCCCAATCGCAATGATCCCCCACTCACCCTACTTATTCCTTGTCCTTCTAGTTGTCCGAGCAATCGTTCCCAGCTCGGATCGACATTACTACTACTGAAGCCCTTTTCCGTGTCAAAGCCCATGTGAGCGACGTGACTGAAGCCGGTCGGGGCGCCAATCATGCTCTTGTCAATCACGCCCTTCTTCTTCTTCTTCCCGCTGGGACTCGACGTAGCAGCCGATGCAGATGAGCTCTTCTTGGACGATTGGCCGGCTTTGCTCGCGTATTTGGATCGCATCGAGACTTTCTTGAACATCTCGGAGGCTTCGGACTCGGATGAAAAGGCGAGACCAATCATGCAGTCCTGCGTGTGACGTGGATGTACAAGTAAGCATGCATGACATCAACAGTTTTGGTTTCGTCGAGATTATGATTCGATGCTGTCTCGCCGTGTCCGACCCATCCGAACCACGATGCGACTGGGCCGAGACTCACATCAGACGGGAACGTGTGGAAGAAGGTTCGATCTTGGTAGTATTGCATCTCTTCGACGATCTCGTGTTTCCAGATCGTCCCTCGTGTACCCTGCACAGGTTTATTTTTCTTTCGATCAGCGCTGCAGCCTTCCCTGTCAGAGATCGGGCACGAAACCGAGGCCAAACCACGGCAGACCGATGTAGGACTCACCGCCAGATCAACAACCTTGATCCACCCGCCCTGACTACCCCATCCGAACACGAGTGCGCCACTAATACCGCTGTAGGACCATTTGGCCGGGTCGGGGAAGGCGTAGTAGACTCGTGCGACGGCGGCGGTGTGGATCTTGTCCCCTGGCGCTGAAGGCGCGTATTTCTTGATCAGCGACTTTTCGTTCGAGGTGAGGGTTGATGTAGAGGGCATAGTAGCTGAGGAGGATGACTGTCCGGTGGGGAGAGGTGCTAGGTCAGTGATCTTGGGTCGTGGGTCGGCAGTCGAGGAGCCGTCCAACACGGTTGGGTGTAATGGTAGCCGATCCACCGAGTCCAGGGATTTGAATAGCACCAGCTGATAGGCGTGAAGACGAGAAAGACATACAGCGCAGATGAGTGGCACAGCTAATGGATCTCGGACGGACGAAGGCCGATGACGAGGTGGAGTCGGGGTGGTGCCTTCCCGGTACGAGTCGAAGGCTTGGGCACGGCCGGCGGTACCACAAACGAGCTCGAAACGCGTTGCGAGGTAGGACGCTTCAACTGATAAGATTGCTCGGCTTGGTCCTGACCAGCGATGAGCTGTCCGGTGCTCGTGCTCTTGCCCGAGAGAGTGAGCGTGGCTGTGTGACGAACTCAGAAGCGCCGAGGCGGCCGGTACATGATTGGGCCCCGTTCGCGAGCGACAGTTTGATTCTACAGCCCATGGATAGCAATTCCTTCGCGTGCATTAGAGAGACTGATGAGCCTCTCGAGAAAGCATTGATTTGACCGATGAAGGAAAACACAGTACAGACTGTTGCACTTATCGCGTGGCATCGAAGTATTGGCGCCGAGACTCTCTACAAAAGGCGGGGAATTGGGGAGGAGCCTGAATTTTGATCGTGAAAAGATATCATCTGATTCCGGTGATGAAATGGCCTGAACGTGTACATTAGCGTGCAGAGGGGAGACGTGAGCGAGCCTCGCTCCGAGTGAGCCCCTGATTTGGGCGCCAAAGTTTTATCCTACCGCCGTGCTTGCTAGAAGTAACCAACCGATCGCGTCGAAGGGAGGCAAAAAATGAGATTGCTCAGGTAGACGCATGTACCTCTAGGCTGAATACGCGCCTCTCATAAGAGGTTGATTGCTGCGGTCGAGCGTCAGTCGAGCTGCAGATATCTTTTCACCGAGCAAACCGCCCGAGTCAACTAAACTAGTAAGGCCGAGTGGAACCATCCGGCTGCTCTTCTGAATGGAGCCGGAATCCAAGTGAGATTTTGAATCGCGTTCCCCTCGGGGCTCCAGACGATATCGGGTGGAACGTGCCTTAGTACCGACCCGTTGTCCGGGAATGGCTGCTTACTTCGAGTATCGCTTCTGCACAGCCACAACCGAGGGCTCGGAGCTCAGCGAGTCGGTAAACGCAATGCGGTAGATGACTCGCCCAGGGAAGCTTCGCGCCCATCAAATACATTTTATGTGTCCCTTGTGTTCAAAGTATTCAGGTGGAGAACTTTTTTGAACGGACAAGTGCTACAAGACGGGATTCAGAGACAGTCCTGAGTCATAGTAAACCCGACGTGCGCACGCGCAGCACTGAAGCTCACCGGACGATGTCAGGGACTGGCTTGAAGCTTCGTTTCTCCGAGGCTCAGGTTGAAAGCGCTCCACTTCATCTACGAGACGACGAGCTTGAGCTTGCTTGCTGCCCGTTTGCCACGAGCTAAAAACGGCATCAACCAGGCTGGGCCCGTCGCCCTTCGCCCGTCAGCTGCCCGCGGCCGCCAGTGCAGGCCGGGCGCGCCCGTCCCGCCATGCACGGAGCCAGCTATTAGCTCGAGCCGGCCTTCCTTTTGCTCTCTGCTCTCTTTCCAGCCCCACATCAAACACCTTGCTGCTCTACCTCATCACACCATGGATCAACTTGTGAGTGGTCCTATCCTCCAGACCTGAGCCATATGAGTGTTTGCCGTATGCGCACCTCTTAGCTGGCGACTGCCACGCCGGCGATGGAGCCGCCGTTGCCAGCTGCGCTGCTCGGCTGCAAGCTGCTGCATCGTGACGCACGCGCCCCCGTGATGTGGGTGTGGGCGTCACCGTCGGCATGTCTGCGCGCAAGATGACTACCATACTTACCAAACCACGACTTGTTTTCACCCATTCACAGTCAGAAGAACAAGTCTCCGAGTTCAAGGTTCGTTCAATCGATCTCGACCCGGGAGTAGCGTGAGAGGGTGTGGTGTGGGGACTGACACGTCCGGCTATCCCCTTCTCTGCATCTCTCACGCTTGAATCGACCCTTACACCCCTACAGGAAGCCTTCTCCCTCTTCGACAAAGGTCAGTACGCACCTTCTACACCTGCGTCACCTCGTATAAACAAGCCGACTGACGCTCCCGATCTGCTTTCCCCTTGCACAGACGGAGATGGAACAATCACCACGCGCGAGTTGGGCACCGTCATGCGCTCCCTGGGCCAGAACCCGACCGAGGCCGAGCTGCAGGACATGATCACCGAGGTCGATGCCGATGGAAATAGTCAGATCGACTTCCCTGAGTTCCTGAGTTCGTCTCTGTTTCGCTCTTTCATCGTCTGAGCCCCGCCCTTATCCGGAAAACCCTTGCGCGCGGTGATCTAGTCACCTAATATCTCTCTCGTCGAATGTGGTACCCAAAGCTGACCCGTTCATTCTCTCCCTTCCACCGCATCGTGACTTTCTCCTGGACCTGTCTGGACCGCCCCGCACGCCAATCGCCCACCCTGCCTCTTGCTCCGAACAGCAATGATGGCGCGCAAGATGAAGGACACGGACTCAGAAGAGGAGATCTTCGAAGCATTCAAGGTCTTTGACAAGGATGGCGACGGTGTCATCTCGTCCGCTGAACTGAAACACGTCATGACCAACCTCGGTCAGTCAGCCACCTCTATTGCCTTTCTCCTCTCTAGCGAAAAGAGTTGCTTTAGCGACAAGAGCTGCTCTAGCTCGAGTCGTAATACAAAGACGGGGAGACTGACCTGCGTAATATCCATCCACAGGCGAAAAGCTGACGGAGAGTGAGGTCGCCGCGATGATCGGTGAAGCCGATGTAGATGGAGATGGCCAGGTACGTGTCTTGAGGAATCGCAAGACATTCCTCCACCTCATCCGCTGACAATCCCCCGATCCTGACCCACGTCCCTGCGCCGAATCGCATGCAGATCGATTACAGCGAATTCTGCAAGATTATGCACAGATAGTCGAGGCCGTGCACCCATTCTCTTCTGTACCCACTTCCATTCTTGAACCCTCGTACCTCCTCGGTTCCGTCTCTTCTTGAGCCCAAACTATCCCCTTCGCGTGAGGTTCTCTCTCTCTCTCCCCGCCTGCATCTGGGCTGTGTTACATCTTTTTCCACCCCTCGATCTTCGACGTGTTTTTTCCTCCCTCTTCTTTCACGGGTCGCTCTTGACTCGCAAGAGCTTGATAGCCTCTTTGGGCATCTCATCTTCTCTTCTTTGATTGCAATAAGAGTAGTCATTTTCCAGACACGAAAGCAAATAAAAGACAAACTCCAAACGAGCTGAACCCGGACTGACAAGAGAGAGAGAGGTACCGCGCTCAGGAGATATACAGGAACCAATGACGCAGACAGCATTTTCTACGACGGAACATGAATCACAACTTTGCACCGGCACGAGTGATGATCTTTTGACTCCACCACGGGTAGAACTCGGTCGGCAAGTCTTTGGGTACGGTCGCGACCATCCGGGGCGCGCGCTTGTCCTTGAACGCTTGCACGCCTTCTTTGGAATCGATCGAATTGCCTAGAAGTACACGACGGATTGGGATCAGTGCTGAGGAAGAAGCGCGTTCATCCGCGCGTTGTGTGAGGACTGTACGGACCAGCGACATGCATCGCCTTTGAATCAAGCAAATGTTGATCCTCGGGACTGTCCATTCCACGCCAGACCAAACCCTTGATCAAAGAGGACGAGATCATCGAGTTGGAGAGGGAGATATCCTTGGCCAAGTCGAGGGCAGCCTGGAAGGTCGCTTCGGGGGAGGGATGACGCGAGGCCCAGAGGAGGTCGAGGATGGGCGAAGTGGCGGGGATCACTTTGGCCGTCTACGTGGAGATCGAAGAGGAATTCGTCAGCTGACAAAAGACCTTGAAAATAGGCGTGAAGTACCGCGGAGGAGCGACGAGCTCCTCACCATGAACAATTGCATCGCTCGCGAGTGACCGATCAATTTGGGCAAGAAGTATGACGAAGCCGCTTCCGGGACGATGCCGCGTTGAGCAAAGACGAAACCGATTTTGGCGGTCTCGGAGACCAAGCGGATGTCGGCGCCGAGGGTCATGGTGATTCCTGGGCCAGGGTAAGAAAATGGGTTCAGTCGCGAGCGATGAAAAATACCGAAAAGCGAGACCTACCGATCCCAACAGCGTGACCATTGACAGCGGCGATAGTCGGCTTTCGAACTCGGAAGAGCGCAAGCGAGACTGTGCCTGCACGACCGGTAGGGGGTTCGCTCGGCGTCAGCTTGGCACAGGCTTGAGGCGAGAGCGTCAAGAATCCTGTTCACCTCCACCATCACGGTGCTCGTTGAGGTTACGAGCCGAGTTCTGTGAATATCGGTCCGAAGTACTGAAATCGCCCTTTGACAGATCCGCTCTAGTACAAGGAGAAGCTCCTCGCCAGGTCAGCTCAGGCACCTCTCCGCAATCCACGTCGATCCACGCTTGGCGACGCTCCACGCTTCAATGCTAGCAATACTCACCCTGCACAAAACGCTTTGCCATCATTAGGAGAACCCGCAAGTATAACGACCTTGACCTTGTCGTCACTGTCGAGTCGGTCAAAAGCAACGACCAAGCTCTTAGCCATAGGGTCCGTGAAGGCGTTGCGAGCCGCGGGGCGATCGAGGTACACGACTGCGACCCCATGGTCCCGCAGTTCGACTCGGATGTCCTTCAAGTCGGGATAGAGCGACATGGTCTTTGGTGCTGAAGGACTGCAGTTGAAGGATGCAGTTGAAGGATGCAGTTGAAGGAAGGTAGGCGATTTGAAGACGAGCCTTGAATGACGGTCCCACTCCTCCCCGAGCCGAGGGCGCGCGTGAGAAGCCACTGGCGTATGTGGGGGTCGGCCTCGCGTGTGCTCGGCAATTGATCTTGCCGGGGGTCCGGCAGCGGCCACCGGTAGGGTCGGATCGTCTTACAAATTAATCTCTGGTTGTGCAAATGGTTTTATGATATCCAAGAATAACTGAATAGTGTAAGCTGTATGTATAGGACGATTACAACTCTTGCCTGGCCCTCTCCAGGAGATAGTCGTAGCCGGGCATGTAGACCTCGCCCACGAGAGCCTTGACCGCCGTCTCGGCATCGTCAAGGGTCAACAGCAGCGATCCAAGGGCAACAATTGTGGACGCATACGTCCCAAAACGTTCATTCTGTTTCAGTTCGATCCAACCAGCGCATCTTGGTCAGTCTGCAAAGTTATATGTCCCCGAAGTGGTCGAGCGTTAAAGATCGGAGTACTTACGCGAAGAATTGTCCAAGTCAGCTCAAATTCGCCCAATCGTGCCCCGTCCGCGGTGTGGAGTACATGATCCGACGCTTCACTCCTCGAGGTCTTGAACCTTTTGTCGTGATACAACAGTCGATCAAGGAGAGGACCCGGTGTCGCTTGAGGAAGCGGCGCACCCTCCCGAAGCGCGAGAGAGAGCTGACAGGGAGATAGTCGGAGTCTTGGTCAGGCTGTGTCGTAAATGGTGAACGAAAGGGCTATGGTATTACGCCGACTGACCAATGCAAACGTCGATGAAACATCGGAGATAAGGTTGGGGTGGAGGAAAGCCGTGGACCTGATTAACATCTTGCGCCAAGCTGGTTCGAGTCGGATCAAACCCAGTCCTAACGACCCAAGAGCTCTGGAGATGCAGTAGCATGGTCTGTCAGCATTAGTCCATGCTGCACTACTCTTCTGCATGGGTAAGACTCACTGCATCATGATGACTTGAGCCCGTAGCAAGGACTTGTACTCGGCTGCGGGCCAATCACCTCGCAGGGAAAGTTCGTATCTTGACTCTTTGATGTGTTGCGTCGTTCCTATCAACTTGGCCCAGGTCGCTAAGAGGATCTCACGGGCCTCCTTCTGCACGGCAGGAGTGAAGGCATCGAACTCGAGTGATGTCGCCCCGGGCCTAGGTCGGACCAACTCCTCGGACGAGTGCTTCTCCGGGTCGTGACGATCCTCGGCGATCCAGTGCGAAAGCAGGGCCATGTATATGCGGCCAATTTCGCCGATGCAGGTTGCATGCGTTTTGCGTACAAGCAGCCTTGACGACTGGTGACCGGGCAAGAGCATGATGATCATCGAGGCCACCGAGCCGATGATGACGAGCAGTGCTCGACGCCACGCGAGCTGAGCGCCGATAGTTCCACCGAGAGTTGCGAGGTGGCCGTTGACCCAGCTGTAGCCGACGATGAGCACAGTAGTGACGGCAGTGAGGATGGCCATCTGCTGTTGCGCCGGCGGTGCGTGATTGCGTAGCGCCAACAGAGGGAGCATGAATACGAACAACGACGCAGCGGCTCCGATCCTATTGCTGCCTCGCCCGTTCCCAATGTACCAGATCATCATACCGTAAAGTAGGCCTACCACGGTTCCGGCAATCTTTTGGATCGTAGCCAAGATCTGATCTCCCGCGTAAAGGGAAAGGAAGGTCTGCGCAGTGATGAGCGCCCATAGACCCTTGTTGACGTAGGTGAAGTAGGCCGAGGTCTTGAAGACCTGGGGCAGCCACAACGCCAAACCGATGGCCGCGTACTTGATGGCAAAAATTGTCTCTGTCGTCTTGCACCATCGACCAATGCTGTACAGCTTGCCGCCGAAACGTTGGGCCGCGTTGCGGGGAGCGCGCACATCGGGGTCCTTCTTCTCCTCGTTCCGTTGGCGCAAAAAGAAGTGCAGCTCTTCCTCCTCCTTCTCTGCCCCATCAACAAGGGTCGATGCTGAATCGGAAAAGGGAATAACAACCTGGTCAGGATCGTCGCCATCGCCCGTCACACCATCGACCTGCGATCGATGTCGGCTGAAGGCGACCTTCCCAATCTTCCGCAGCCCGGTGGGCATCCACAGCTTGTTGACGCGGCGTTTGTTCTCGAGTTCGCTGAGTCGCACAACCAAATTGAGGATGGTAGTCGCAAAGCCTACGAGCGCGTCCGAAGCCGAAAGGACTTGCATCAACGAGATGGGAGAGAACTTGAGCTCGGATCGCGGTCTTCCTGTCTCGAGGTCGAAGAAATTTCGGAAGGGGGCAAAGATCTCGAGTCGGCGGGTGGTGCGGTATTCCTCCATGGCGCGCTCCAGAGCAGCGACACGTTCTCGTTGCGCTTCATAGTCGGCCGCGACTTGATCTGACTTGAACCGCTTCCACCTCGAGGTGTTGGCTACGGAGACCCAGGTCATCGCGCCCAAGAGGGCTCCGTCCATAGCGATCAACAATGGGTCCACGGCGTCGGCAAACCGGGGCAGCAGGGTCGCAATCGAATGGGCATGCCTGTCCTCGGCAGCGGAGATGCTGCTACGCAATTGGTTCAGATGAGGTGCCTCTTTCCCGATGGGATGTTGCAGCTTGGCCTGCAAATCGATGATGCCTTTGGAATCCCGAAGCGTGCGTAGCGCTTGCGACTCGAGCCCTCGCGACCCAAGTCCGAGCGACCGACTTGCCAGCTCTTCGAGTAGAGGCTTCAGACTGGAGTAGTCCTTCGCACTCATGCGGCCGACCGACGCTTCTAATTCCATCGTACCCATCCCTCCCAGGAAAGCATTCACGCCGCTCGCGATCGCCATCGCGTTGTTGCTCCATGCGTCATGTTGGTCGATCCAGGCCGTGGACGTGCTCGAGGGTGGCGGGGTCCGTAAGAGCTTGGAGAAGAGCGCAATTCGCTCGTACACAGGCGTGAGGCAGGTGTCCACCAAACTGGTGGTCCAGGTACTGTTGATCGATTCGGGAAAGATGAGGACCGATCCAGCCGCCGCGATTCCAAGGAAGCAGCCTGTCGGGAGCAAGAAGTTGTACGCGAGAGTATAATTCGCCCTGCGGGTTGGAAAAGCATAATCAGTCACGGGAAACCCTTGATGGCCACAAGCAATTCAAAGCGCAAATACGTACGAAGGGAACAAGGGGCCATAGCTAAGCTTGACGTCCATGACGATTGTCCCAAAGATGGAGGCCGCCATCAGTTTGGGCGCATTAGCACGCATCAGTCCCAGTGCGAACGTTCCAACGACGAAAAAGACGCCAATGACGAGCGTCGACCGCCAATCAAGAAATTGACCTTGAAAGATGGCCACTCGGTAGAGCGCGTCGATGTTTTGCGCGTTGGCGTTGGCTACCCTGAACGACGTGACCTCGGAGCCGAGCAAAGCTTGACTCCTTGCTCGAGCCGCCGCCGCCATCGCGGCGCAGGACCACGCCCACCCCAGGCACATTCCAAAAAGCAGCAGGAAGCCGACCAGAAGGGTCACCATCACGGGCAGGTTCGCCGGAATCATGATGGCGGCAATACACCCGAAGAAAGCCGCGTTGCCGAGCCGGGTCAAAGACTTGGGTTCGAGAACGAGAATGAAGGCGCCGAGCAAGACGAGCGCGCCTCGAGCCAAGCTTTTCCTCGCCCTCCATTTTGCTCTGTTGTGATTTTGAACGAAAAGAGAGTTTGTGCCCGGGGGTTTGGGTGCGGGGAATAGAGCTGCGCAACGTCAGAGGGGCCGATCGTGGGTGCCAATGTAACGTCAAAGTTAGCGCACTGCGAACGGTTCGGATGAATGGATGGACGATCAAGGGATGCAGTGTTCTCGTCACGCGAGCTCGGTGGAGAACGGTATTCTACCATTTGTCCCTCACAAGGATGAAGCATGCAACGTCTGTCTGCCTGCCCGCTCCGCCGGGATCTCTATTGTTGTGACCAGGCCAAGGTGCGGTGCGGTGCCGGAACGTACCATCGAGCGGCGCTGCGAAGAGCGGATAGGTCACTTTGGACCTCCAACCGGGCTTGCTTGCTGTTTCAGGTTGATCGTTATGGCCAAAGTCACCTGTATCGCCTGCAGTGGCTTGCTTGTGATCCGCTCCGTCCTTCATTCCCGGATCGACGGCGCGCATCTCGCTCCCAAGAAGGCAACTCCGGATCAACGCTGAACGACTCGAGCCTTTCTACCTTGGCAGAGTCGAAACGTGTGTCAGAGGAGGATTCGTAAGTGGATTCGTCTACGAGGACGGGTAACGGAAAGAGGCGGAAGCGACTGCGGTTCGCAGCTGCACTAGCTAGTGCCGCCAGATTGATCGGACGTAAACACCACCCGAGATCGACGGGAGCAAAGCGCGAGCGCATCTCCGAGGGACCGGAGCACGCTGATGGCCGAGCGTAATACCTCCAGTGCGCTCACACCCGAGCACAAACTTGGGTTCAGTAGATACGTAAAGTAGTCAGCTCGATCTCTCACTTGATTTGGAAATAGTCGCAAATCTTCATGTTTGGGGCATCGGCCAATTCAGGCTCAAGTCGTCGGTAGGATCAGCGCGTGAAAGCTGAAAGTCATACTCGCTACCTGTAATGCTCCTCGGGGTTCGTGAATCTAAACCTTGGTCATTAATTTCACAACATGTTCTTAATCCATCTATCAAGGTCGACACTCAGCCAAGTGGGATCGCATATCTCCCTTACCTCCTCAGCTCTGGGTCGACGCGTTCAATCCGCCGAGTAGTATCTATAACGACGGTGCGCTTTGACTTCTACGGCGCCCCTGATGTAGCTGTGGTCGATCTCTTGTTTTCCAAAGAGTCCAACCCTTCCACAAAGTCTCTCATCGGATCGCTCGGTGATAGTGCCGCTAAATCGCCAGTATCGAGTCCGCCGACCGACAATCCCGCAAACTCGCTCGGCAACGAAGAGGTCGGGCCACCAGTTGCTGCCGAAGTCGTCCTTTGTGCCGGAGACGTCTCCTTCTTCGATGGTAGGATCATCCCACCGTCTCCCGTCCATCCGGGCGCAACGGCGTTGAGGTGGGCTTTCCTGGCCTTCTCCTTGGCTTCAGAGTAGGAGCGCAAACGTTCCAATCGCTGGGCATGGGACGATCGTAGTGCCTCGAGAGCAGCGGGGAGGACAGAGAGGGCGTGGCTCTCGATAGTGAAAGGGTACACGAACTGTTGGTGAGGAATCGAAGTTGGAAGGACATGTGATTTCGAGTTAGTGCGATGATCTGTGCTCGTGGCCCGATTCGCTCGCTCACGCACGTAGGGCTCGACCGAGTCGGGTAGAGGATGGATATCTGGTGGGAGTTCAACCTATTCCAGTTGGTCAAGACTCAATTGGGTCAGCGCCCCGAGGCTCAGCATGGTCCCCTCGAGTGCTCGATGGGAAGGGTGATGAAGGTATGACGTCGAACTCACGGGCTTGGGTACCCAGAACGACGGAGACTTGATAAGAGGTACCTTTTCCACCAAGTCCCTAGTCGTCAAGGTTTGGCCCGTCCCAGCTATGACAGTATATGATCATGGCCACGATCATTATCCGAACGAGCCCGTTGCGGTGGGGGAGGGACCGGACGTCACGTCGAATGCGGGTGTGAGCACCGCGGGGAAGAGTTGTAATAGGGGGGTACCCATCTTTGTCAGCGATGGAAGCTATTGGGATGCGTCTTATCACGATAACGACTCACAGGTCATGCCAATCTGCATTTGAGTCGAGCTCCGCCTACGGTGACGCACGGGTGAAGCGGTCCGATTCAAGCGGAGGCAATGGGTCACGTGGTGAGAGGGAACGGCGCCGAGACTCTCCGCCAAAATGAGTCGACTGCCCCTCCGCGCGGGGCAAACTGAGACAAGCGGGGGCAAATGAGTCGACTCGCCAACTCGAGAGACATCATTAGTAGGAGCCATTTTTAGATGCCTTGGCTCGCAGATTGCCTATCCAACTGGTGAGGCAGTCACCTTTTTTTTTGCTCCTCCCTCACCGATCAAAACCGCCTTCCCAGACTCTTTGCTATCCTGCATCCGACGCCGGCTAGCTGGCAGGCAGATCCCACACCCGCTTATAATACGCCGACGTCCTCGCGATCGCACCCAGGGCGCTCGCCGACTCGTCGCTCACAATTACTGAGGTCCTTTACATACTCTAACTCTGGCTTCCATCGTGCTCGCCACCATGTCCTTTTTCAGACACGTGCTGTGCCAAGGCAGCGACGACGGCGTCGACAACCTCTTCGCGACTGCGAAGAGTTCCAGTAATGTGCTGGTGGCGCACTGGGACCCCTCGGACGAGGTTCCACGCGGTTTCAAATCGCACGTCCAACACTTTGAATTCGGCATCACCAACGATTCGAGCGTCAAGTTCGAGTCCAAGGGCGCTTGGGCCAACGGCACACTGCAGCTCTCTCATGCTTGGTCGAACCAACTGTTGCAGCTCCAACAACGCTCCGAGTCTGATGAGAAGACCTGTGCTACGCTCACGTCGGACGTCAAGGGGCATGACTCCGAGTCTATAGTGCGCGCTCAGACCATGTGGCCCGGGTGGCCCTGGCATTGGTGGGGACGAAAGCGACATGAGGTTGACGACTGGCCGATGCGCGGCAATCCAGACGGTCTCGTTGTCCAGATCCGCGTCGAGGCCCGCTATAACGATGACTTAATCTGGAAAGAGTCCAACATCATTGCTACTTGGGACGACTCGTCGAATGTGACGCTGCTCGTAGAGGTGAGAGAGCCTAACCCATCTCGGCGCCGTGGAGGAGACCAGAACGCTGACTTTTTCGTCTTCTTGTTCTCCCGCCTCTTACGTTCTACCCTTCTATCAGACTCCCGAAATACCCTGGGATAACTCGAGAAACTGGAGCCGACTTGACTTCCACACCACAGTCCGAACCTCGTCCGCGGTCGAGTCTCTCAAGCTGCTTTCGGTCCAAAACTCGTCGTCCGATTCGGCCCCACCGCAGTGCCATATTTGGAAGGTCCAAGGTGACGTTTCGCTCAAAAATATCTGTTTCGATCGAGTCGACGTCCGGACCAAGAACTCTCCCATCTCTTTTGACTACCTGGAAGCCGACGACGTCGATCTTGCGACCACCAATGCGTCCGTTCGAGGCAAGATCCTCGGTGCTCGTGTGAATATTCAGGCTAGCAACGGCAGCATTAGCGGCGACTTCGAAGGGTTAGGGTTAGGCTTGCGAGTCCAGACGACCAACGCGTCCATCTCGGGTCTGTACAAGGTCGGTGAAGGTAGCGACGGTGTCTTGCTCAAGACGTCGAACGGAGCGATCCGGGCCCAAGTTGAAGTCTTCGAGCAAGAGGATGAAAAAAATATCGCCCTTCGAGGCCCTGTCAAGGTCGAGGCCCAGTCGACGAACTCATCTGTCAATCTCGACGTCGTCCGTGTGCCTCCTAAAGCCAAGGTCGATTGGACCGTGGCTTCGAGCAATGGGTCGTTGAGGCTTAAGTACCCTTCTCCATTCGATGGGTCCTTCCAAGTCAGGACCTCGAACAGCTCACGCGCCGAGGTCAGTGCACCAGGAGCGCATAATATCAGATACACCTTCAACACCAAGTCGCACAAGGAAGGGCTTATGAGCTCGGGTTTGAATCCAGCGGACCGCGGCAACGTTAGGCTCGTCGCCACCACCTCCAACGCCTCGGCCGAGTTAGTCGTCGCCTGATCATATCATGAGTTATAGTTCGGCTCCTGGGTATTACGTAGTGAAAGCATATTATGTTTCTTCTTTGAAGCATTAGTACCTGGGCTGCAATAACACTAGCTTCATGGACCTTGAGATGCATTCGCCACGAATAGGACGGCAGGGGATGAGCCGGCGCTGTGAGAGGGATAGAGCTTCAGAGAGAACGAAACAATCTTGAACTACGGCTTTTGTACAAGCACTCATGAATACGACATCCCACACAGAACACAAACGGCCCAAAAAGAGAAGCTGCGCCTGATGAATTCTAAGCCATCCTCCGCTTCTTGCTCTTGTTCGCCTCCAGGTCCTCGACGGCAGGACTGGGCGCGACAGAATCGACACGGGCAAAGAAGGGAGTCAACGCCCACGGGTCAGGGGCCATGTCGGCTACGTTGATGGGCTTGTTGGAGAGGGATTGTTCGTATTGCTGCATGCGCGAGTGAACACGAGGTGTTGAGTTCGTCAGTGTGGGCCCAACGGGACAAGGAGGTAGCTGGACTGACCTTTGCGAGCGATGGCTTGCCCAGGAATCGGATGGTCGCATTGAGGAACTCGTACATGTCATTCTCGAATTCGGAAAGTCGGTACTTTGAGCTGAGACTGGTGAGGTGAGATTTGAGTGTGCGTTCTTCGGGCACATTGAGGAACTGCACGGGTCAAAGAAGATCGAGTCAGCTCAACTGGCCGATTCGCACGGAGTCTATGTACTCGTCGAGGAGGGGGACATACCTCGTGTATCCGATCCCTCATCGATCGTTCAAAATCTGCTTGCGCAACGTCTCGTGAGCCAAAGAGCAATTCCGCTGCTTCGACGAGCTTGCCCTTCTCCTCCTCGCGCTCGGCTTCGAGGTGCGCCTCCTCGTCTTCGTCGTCGTCATCATCACTGTCATCATCGTCATCTCCTTGATCGACATCCATCGCCGTTGTGCTCCGGGGAGGTCGCGGAACGAGACTCGTCGCCGACTGGTTCGTCACGCGAGCAGACCACCCTCGGCCCTCCCAAACACCACATCCGCAGCCGAATAGGGTCTCAATGGCCGACGTACCCGTCCAACCATCGACGAGGTAGCCCTCGAGGCAGGCCTGGATGACAAACGAGTGGAACAGCGAAAACCATGCGGCCGTGACGGCAATGTCGACCTCGGCGACCGGTGTCGCGTCGTTCTTGGCGAGGTACGAGTCGAACTCTTTGCTTCGATCAGAGTCTTGACGAAGCACACGGTCTCGAGCGTCCTTGAGCAGGTGCGCCGAGAGTGAAAGAAATCTGGGGATGACGTCGACGAGGGGTCGCTTGCCCGGCGCCCCTTCCCCGTTGGCCCCTACGTCCAGGCCTTGGCCAGGCACGTTGCGGTGCTTGTTCAGACGAGTCGACGCGACCATAAGGCAGACCGAGCATGAGCCCACTCGATGGCGGCGGCACCACGTTGTTGACGTCGAAGGCAGGATGGACGAGCCAAAAATGTCTTTGGCACGGGAACGCATGGCCTGCCCGCGCACGATGCGGTAATCCATATGAGGCGCCGCCGTCAAGTCGCTGCCTCGCGAAGTCGAGCCGGCTCCCTGAGTGCTGAAGACGGATCCTGCGGCCGAGTCTTTGTCAAGCGATGTCGGCTTGTCCTCTGCTTCAGCAGCGGCCGAAAGAGAGGTGGCACTCGTCGAAGCGGTAGATCCTTCCTCTTCTCTGGCGAACTTCATGTTGATGAGCGATTGCGCGATCGAAGTGCTCTGGGGCCTCGACGAGTCGACGCCATGGGCCGAGGTCGAGTGGTACAACGTCGTCGTATCCGGACTGGTCAACACTTGGAGTGCCTTGACACCCGGAACGGCCTCACTGGCGACCACGTCATGTGACGTGATTTTGCACACCGATCCTTCCGGCATTGGGTTCGACAGGAGCTCCTCGGTCAAGCCAGCAAGCTCGACCCGTCGGGCAACCGAGGCTGGAAGATCGCCTTCCCGACGGTTGGCACGCAAGAGACTGACGCCGAGTTTCCACAGGCCCTGCGACTTTTGCTCGGCATCGAGCCAGGAGTCATCGAGGTCGATGTGGTCCTCGTCCGAGACGTCCTCGGCTCGGTGAAGCAAAGCGCGGGCGCCATTGGGTGATGTGTATGCCTCCAATCGGGACGAAGTTGCGAGGTGAACGGTATAGGAGAGGATGTTGGATCTTGAGGATCTCGAAGGTGCGCGGGGCGGAATCGATTGGAGCAAATGCGACACCGGGTGCTGGGGCGCTCTGCTCGCCGAAAAGACAGGGGCCGGGGGTGCAAGCCAGCGGATGGCAAGAGTCAGCGTTCTGAAACTTCCGCATGTGTTCTCGGACCGAATGTATTGATGAATCCCGACTGATGGTTCGACAAGTTTATTCGGATCCGTGGGCGTGATTGTTCTCCGTCGCGCTCGGTGAGTTGGTGATAAGACCCCGAACGCGAAAGTGCGCGGGATCACCGACCGTGGCCCCGCAATCATCGGAGAAGCGCGGGCGAAGCGCTCCGAGCATGCGCCGCCCGCAAACGGAAGACGTCCGCAGCGGAGCATACCCTCATCAGGTACGGCGGACACATCACCGATGAAAACCTGTCCTGCTGTAACAGTGGCATGTGGCGGAAGCAGTTGTGGGTCCGCAGACTCGAAGCCTGGTCGCCGTAGCCAAGGCAAGTGGGCGATAGCGGAGTTGACAGAAGCGCCCGACACCATCCAGGTTGAGGAGCACAGGGGGAACCAGGTCACAAGGACATGTCAACTTACCTATAACCGGGGATATCAGTCCCTATGCCATTAGGTCGAGCACTGGAAGAGGTGTAGCTTGCTGCCGAAGCGGATGAGGCCGTCGTCGCGGGAGCGCTTGTCGATGTCGATGTCGACGCTGTCGGTACCGTTTGAGGTCGTACGGAGGGATGACTACGACTCCAAACTTCAAACTCGCGTCGACTGATGAAGTGGCAAGAATCTCCTTGCAGAGACGGACAGTCGGAGGGCAGCGCTGGCATCAGAATCGACGGTGGAGCCGAGGTCGCCATGACGGAAGGCTCTAGTGATTGCGGGTCAAAGGCGCGCGTCGGGGATAGGCGGAACGGTCCGAGACTAAAAGCGTCGAAGAAAAGAAGGTGTATCTCGTGGGGTTGTGGCCCCAAGCGAGGGTATCTGAGATGGTAGACAGACGTTACAGGCCGGAGGAGGAAGTTTGGAAAGCGTGCAGGCTCGCACCCGCGTCCCGCAAGCGAGGCCCGTCTCAGCCCGTCTTAGCCCGTCTTGGTCGCGGGCTGTCGCGGGAGTGTCAGGGAGTGTCGCGGGAGATGCGCCGAGACGCGTCGGAGTCGCAAAATGTAATCCTGGATTACGATTCGACCATTCCAAAGCCATGATCCCCGTCTCCTTCGAGCTAATTAGCTCGGCAGCTCGAACTGCGAACCCCCGAATTACCCGAAGTGCTCTTGAGAGTCGAGACTGATGAACAGTATTCCGTGCAGAAGGTCCTACAACAGAGCAGAATCGTTCGCGCTCGTACCTTACTTTAGCTTCGACGCGTATCCCGCCTTAGGTAGTATGTAGCACACCCGAATCGCGAGTCGAACCAACTAACTCCAGTCTCCAAAGCCAGCCGCCCCACACCGCCAAGTTTCCCGCTCATTTGAAATGGCATTAACGCCATGTACTGGACGCATAGACCTGCACCAAGCGTGGCCAGCATGCGTAATAAAAGCAACTCTGCCTGTCTGATCTGAGTAGGTACGTAGCCATACGAGGTGTCCGAGAGCTATTAGCGTGTGATGGTTCGATCCGGAGTACAGTAGCCGAGGCAAGAGCGCACGCGGCTGCGGCGTTCGTCGGTACTTGAGAAAGTCCGATCCCGCTCAGGCGCTCGGGAGAGTGCACCCCTGAGAGCTCGCGGGGACAAAGGGGCCTAGCATCGGCCCTCGACCGCTGAATGTCTGCGATTGAGCACAACTGATTTTTTAATGCAGTTATTATAAGGTTATGCGTGCTGACTGGACCAGCAGGGGGATAGAGCACCCTTTTCGGGCGGTGAAAAACGAGAAGCTTTGTGCACTTGGGTTAAGCGCGCGCCTCAGCCTTGTTCGATCCCTGAAACCGAGATTACTCAGGGCCAGCGGGAGATCTTCCGGAGCCGAGGGCCGGCGCGAGCGGTGGGTCGGGCTCTCCACTAAGCGGCTTCATGGTAATGGTAGAAACCAAATCAATTTTGGGATTACATTCTCGAGTATTTAAGTCGGTCTGGACTTTCGCTGTAGCCGATCCCAAGGCGGTATCAGTCAGGACCGGGCGCTGCTTGAAGCTGTCAGTGGTCACCGGCCTGCGATCGGGGCCGAACGCTGATAAAGTGCGCCAGGCGGGGTCAGAATTAGGCCAGCACCGACAACGACCCTAAGGCCTCTCCTCATTCCCACTTTGGAGTCTTGTAGACCTCACCTTCGCCCCGACCGACCGCCGACTCGCTAGCTCGAGTGCACCTCCAAGTCCACCATGGACTTGGGCAGCCTTCTCAACCCGTCACCCGAGTCGTCGATCAGCGCCGCCAGCTTCTTCGACAACAGCGAGGACCTCAATCACGACGACGCACGCGCGAGTCGTCGTGACATCGCCAACGTCAAGGGATCTGCGTCAACGCTCGTCGCCGATCGACGCCCGGCGGCGCCTGCGGACCGGGACATGTACGAACACAACCGAGAACACCAAATGTATCCGACCGCCAGAACACAGCCTACTGCGGCTCCGATCCCTTCGTTCCTGGTGAGAGAGCGCGAGCGAGCTCTAACATCATCGTCGCTGTCGTCGTCGTCGTCGTCGTCGTCGTCTGCCGCTGGCTCAGCCTCCGCCCACGCCAACGGCGGCCCAGCGGCGGCTACGCCAAGTCGACCGTCAGCCTCGATGTGGCCGACATCCCCTTCCAGGCAAGTCATCACACCCGCTGCTACTTCTGTTAGACCCCTAGGGGCTCTTTCAAGTAGGGCCTCTGCTCTTCTCTCCCCTGTCTACGCGCGCGACGACATCCGAAGTCGCGGATGATCTCCTGACGCATTCTTCAAGGAGAATTCTTGGACGTGCGCGCATCCGGTCGCGGCCCGTTCTCAGGGGCGCGTGCCTTTCGGCTTCTGGACTCAGACGAACCTCCGGCGGGGCGAGGCGTGCATGTTGAAAAGTGATTCTGGAGCTAACTTGGCTGCCGCTGCGGGTCCACCACCTGCTTCAAAAAATCAATCTTTCACAGATATGACCAGTCTGGGTCATCTCTGGTCGGCCCAAGCCATCATGGCCACTCTACGGACGTTGCAGCAGCTCCTCTGGCTGCGGCTGGGCCGATGCCGCCGTCCGCCCTTGGCCCGATCGCCCCGCTGCCGCCGCTCCTCCCCGACGACCTGCTCCGGACGACGATCTTGTGGAGAGCGTTCGCCGGCTCACTCGACTCAATCAAAGCCGAGTCAGGCTCTGGTAAGTGCCGCCTCGTTGCAGCATTATCTACGCGAAGCCAAGCATCGGCCTTGGTACACGTCTCTGCCTCTGCCGCGTGGGATGGCATGTCGTCGTGTCAAAGATGGCCTTTCCGACTTCGATCACGGGGCTACCCGTGCCCGGCCGATCATTTCATCTTGCGCGCGCGCGGCACAGCGTGTGCGAGTGAGATCGTGAGACACGACTCGCGAGCCTTTGCCAAAGCGCAGGCTCGTCTGCCTTAGTTCGGGCCTACATCTCCGACCAAACAAAGAAAAGCCCTCCTTCCCGAGCGCATTACTGCGCAGCCATTTGAGTAATCTGCTCACCTTCAGGATCATTGTTCTGCTCCAGATGAATCGTTGGAGCGATACTCGGCGCAACACGTCTCTTGGGTTTTCAATTCGCGCGAGCAGAATTATCGCAACCAACTCTGGGCCGACTGGACCATTTATCAGACCCTGTGGGAGAAGCTTGGTGTCAGAGCTTTCCCCATTTCGGAACGAAAGGTACGTGCTCTTCTTCTCAAAGCTTGGATACCATGATGTAAGAACAATGCTGATACGCGCGCTCCCTTCAGGTCACTCTGTTGGTCTCTCAATTCGTCGACCTGCCTTGCTCGGCTTCGCTCCGCCACGCCTATGGTAGCGTCACGACCGCTCGAAACGTCAATCTGCATCGTGCCGAGTCCATGCTTAACACCCTCAAGCTGGCCGGCCAAGCAACACTGCACCTTTGGCCCCGGGTTCGGTCCTTTCATGAAGCCGACTCTGACCGATTCGAGACGCTGCGCGAAGTGTGGCAGAGGATCCCGTGGTTCAAGTGAGTAAACAGCATTCGATCATCAGGCAAGAAACTCGCCCCGGGCTGATATTCTCCTGTTCTGCGTGCTCCCCATCGATCAGGACGCCGAAGAAGACTCGGTTCCCCAAGACCGTAAGCGTCAAGCGCGAGGGAAGCACCACCCATGATTCGCACCTTTCTGCCGATGGATCGAGGACTGGTCGTACGGACCAGCATGCAATGTCTTTAGAGGAAGGTGAGACGACGCCGCGCCTGACACGCGATGAACCCAGAGCTCAATCGCTGACCTCAAGTTCCGCGATCACCTCGATCTCAGATGGCATGTTCGAACTCATCCCCTTCCCGCGCCTTCTCGTTGATCTCCCGATGGTCACTCAAGATCTGCGCATCCTGCGACCTGGTGAGTACCTGCCAACATCGAACGCCTACCGGTTCATGTGCTGATTTCACTTCCCCGACTTGCAAGACCCGGCACTGAATCATTTGGGCCATGGACGTCTTCAGACCGCGCTCGCCCACGAGGACTCGGCCCAAATTGATACCCGCTACTCGATACGTCGAATTTGGATGTTTTACGCCGATCTGAGCGCACGGTTCCCCATGCCCGAATTCCCAATCACCCCGATCAAGCTCGCACTGTTCGCGTTCGCGTATACACCCGGGCCGATCCGCGCCACCTTTGACCAGATCTCGCACTATGAGCATGTTCGGCAATTCCCGGCCTTTGAAGACTCACATTCGTTCATCAAGGCTCTCGAGACGCTCGAGGCGACGCAACGCTTGACGCGTGACCTGAGCGAGGTTCACGCTTATGAGAACGCTCAGTGGCTCATGTGGAAGAACGCCTTCATCAATGACATGCTAACGTAAGTGATCATTGCTAAACGCAGTCCAACAAATGGTGTACTGACATCAGACGTCTGTAATATCTCCGCTCATTCTCAGCGTCACCACCAAGTCGCCCCGGTCGACCAATTCTCCGAGCGGCGGTTCCATGGACAGTGTGTCCTCGTCGAACTCTTCCTACACCGATACGAGCAAGTCTAACTCGCTCTCGTCAAAGTCTTCGGCGCCATCCTCCTCGTCGTCGACGGGTAATGGGAACGGGAAGGCGGGACGACCTCGTTTGCCGTCCGCAGCCCCTCTACTGAACAACAAAACAGCGGCGAACCGATCACATCAAGTCCCGATGAAGCGGGGCCGCTCGTTCTCGGATCACTCTGACACCTGGAGTGAACACTCTGATGCACTGCTCACGTCAACTGGAACGAGCTCGGCGAATGCAAATGGGGCAATCGTGGGCTCCCATCGTCGACCAGGACGACCCCGTAAGCAACGCACTCGAACGATCACGCCCCCTCCACAGGCTTGGAAGCCAGAGAAGCTGGGGGAACTCCCCGAGGATCGTCGACCTCCCCCCTTACCACCCGTCTTCCCCCACCCTTTCGCGAGCATGTTTGCCAGCGACGAAGCCGACGCTTTACAAGGCCGCAGCGTGGCTTTGCACCGACCCAAGCGCATCGTCGGCCTCAAGATGATACCCCTCGCGAACCTCGCTGCCCTCGCTTAGCATCACACGGATTCGGATCTCGCCTGCGCGTAGTGTTCCCCTTCTTGTTTCTGTGACCACACCATACTTCTATGTGGGATGGACTGGATCTTGCATTGCCTTTGGGGATCTTCTTACTGCTTATCTTGTGCACCCTGTCTTCACTGTTTCTATTTCGTCCGTTATATCTCCTCATCCACTTTGGTATATATCTGTAATCATGAACTGCAACGATGCATCTTTTCCTGACTTCCTCGTGTGAGGAACCCTTGTGAAGGTTCTGATATATAATGAACTCTATTGCAGTGCTGAACCCAATACCCAAGCCCCTCCCAAACTCGCCCGCCGCTTGGCCTCCCTCAACGCCTTGACGCGTTCGACGATCACCTCTTCCTTCCTCGCGAAACTGCTCTTCCTCTTCAGGGAATCCACTCCAGCTATTCCCTCAGTTTGTAAGACTGCCGAAGCTGGTTTGATCATGTGGTCGTCGATCGAGTTGCTTGGTCCGAGAGGGCGTTTCTTGGGAGGCGATGAGGGTAGTGGTTCCGAATGGGTTAATATTGGTGTCGATGCCGAAGATGGGAAAGAGGACAACAATCGAGGATCAGGTGGAACTGAAGACGGCGGTGGGAGAGAGGATGACAAAGGACCGTATTGAGCTGAGGATGTCACGCCCTCGAAGTGTTCGCCTTTGGTCGACAATGACGGGCAGATCGGCTCTAGAGTAGCGGGAACAAGGATCGTTCCTGTCGACGAAGACGGTTCGTCTTGACTGTCCTCGATAATGATCGTCTTAATCTCTTTGAGCTTCTCATTTTTCACCTCGGCTTGAGAAATCGCCTTTCGAGACGTCGATGGAGCACTTTTGACTACCTCGTCCTTGACCTGCGCGGCCGATCGTCGCTCATCGGGATCCGACTGGCCTGAATTCGACGCTGTCGAGGCAGGTCCATCCACCGCAGCCCATTCTTCGACCTGTCGCAGTACCTCTTCCCCACCTTCGATATTAGATCTCATGCCTTGCATCTTTTCCGAATTGATAAAATAGTCCTCGTCCAGATCAGTGATGACCCCGGACCCGACTGCAACAGCGATGCCTTGGACCCCTCTTTCGAGTAGAGTTTGTGTCCGCTGAACGAGCTGAATGCGATGCCCCGCTCGGATCTGAGTTTCGACGAAATGACGAGAGTATGTCTCGGCGTCGCAAAGGATGCGTTCGAAGCCTTGAGAGGGGCAGATGAAGGGAGCGAAGTAGTGCGCGACGAGTCGATAGGTGTAACCTGGGTCGTTGCGTGGGTCGTCCATGACGAGAGGGTAGAGGGACAGAGGTCGGAACAAGCGGACGAATTTTCGCAGCTCGGGTAGTGTCGAGTGGCGTGATAAGGAGACAAACTGTGTGAGAGGTGGTGTCGATCGGGGTCAGCGACGGCAAGGTAGAAGACGTTTCGATTTTGATAGACGAACCAGGTTGGTAGGCCAGTCCTCTTCTTTCCCCTTCAGAGGATTGGACTCTGCATTCTCCTTCGGCTCCATCCTCTTCAACAGAGCCTCGGTATTCTCAACGTACTTCCTCCATGTGTTGATGTCCTGCCCCTCCGTTGGATTGACGTACACGACCCTAGCCTTCCCCCAATCCACACCAGGCCGTTTCAACCTCTTCGGTCCTTCTAGGCAAGGCAGATGTTCGGGCAGCCATTCGTAGCACCCTTGACCTTGGCCCCATACTTGGTCGCACTTCCACCTCCTTTCGCATGCGTGAAATCGCAGCGGTCGGGACGAAGTCGTGCCTAATTGAGAGAGCTGCGGGTCGGTCGCCGATATGGCGCGATAAATGGTCGCTTTGTAGGGGTCGAGATGGATCTACTGCAGGGTAATTGAGGGATCAGTGTCGGACACCTATGAACGATCACATTCCACGAGACTCACATTTTCAACGAAAGCGCGGGACAAGCCTTTGAGCAACTCCTATCGCAGTCAAAGCGCGCGCGAGAACTGATCAATGACCGATCGTTACAGAAAGGAGAAGAGTCTTCTCTTTAGGAGCACTCACCTCATAGCCCCACGTCCAAGCATTGATGAAGAAGCTCGTATCCTCAGGATAGTACCGAATCAAGCGCACGAGATCCCTAATCGCCTCCTCCTTGGAAGCAACGGTTCGAAGCCAACTCATCGTCGACGTATCAAGGTAGATCCTCTTCAACAGCCTCCTCGAACTCCCCGATGCTAAGGCACGCCGTGTCCCATTGAAGTCGTCGTCGATCGAGGTTGAAAAAGGCATATCGGACCATGCTAGGTAAGAAGATAAGTAGGGGTTGCGAGCGAGGGCTTCGATCCACCAGCCTTCGGCTCGGATATCACCCGTGATGAGCACCGAAACGCCATCGGTGCCTTCAATGAGAAACCTGCATGAGGAGAACTGAGCGAGTTAGAAGCCAGACTTGTAAAGACGGCACGTCCACAGCCTCGGACTGACATGGCGCTTCCGGGACAATGGTTCGCATCAATTGCGGTGACCGTGACGGATTCCCCTGCTGGTCCCGAGATGGTGAGAGGCATATTGTATTCGATCGTTTTCTACCATCCATACAAAGTAGACATGAGCATCTTGCGACCCATATTAGAAGCCAAGTTGAGTCACACTTACGAACAACGTATCGATCCTCATTTTGCCCGTGTTCCTTTGCAATGGTTTTCTCAAATCGACGTACTTGTACCGTTTCGAGATCTGCTTGATCTCTTCGGACCTGACTCGGTCTCCGGCTTCCATCGTGTGGCGGAGGATCTCCTTGGTAGCCGAGGTGCAGTAAACGGTATTTCCAAAATCGGGTGAATTGAGACCTGGGTTTTCACACCGGGGGGCATTCAAACATGAGCTCTGCTGTGTAGACGTGCACTGAATCGGTGGCTCACTCACCGGTGGTATGATCAGTATGAGCATGGGTCAATAAATGAACGTAGGCCTTTTCCTGGTTGTAAGGGTTGTACACCTCCGCGAGGCCATCGAAGGCGTCGACCCTGATCCAAGGAAATTCCTCAACTATGCGATAGAGGCGAAGTCAGAGCCGTTAGAGAGGTGAGTGTTTCTCGAGGATGAACGCACGATAGCCATGATGCGTCGACATGAGGGGGCCAGGGTTGGTTGCCCACGGTGGAGTTGAATGGGCTGAGAGGGTTCGGTTCGCAACGCGATGTCAAACGCCGTCTAGCTGCAGATGGGGAGTTCAACCCGACGTTGAGGATGGTGAAAGGCCCACTTGCGGCCACAGCAGAATGAAAGGTTGAGTTAGGGCGGCAGTAAAGGTGGGATGCTGTGTCGAACGTCTTCGTGTGTCAAGTCAACGCCACGTGTTGGCGGTTCAAGTCCGGTATTGACGCGCCGCAGTCACGTGTTGACGAAGGGCGGTTCAGGATCAGAGAGGAGGGAGAGAATGACAGCACCAGGCAATCGTCTAGGCGGGGAACAGTACGCGTCGGAGTGGTTGACGTGGCGCGGTCAAGTACGCGGAAGATGTGGGAAAGCGACTCAAAATGACGAGAAGGCGCTTCGAATGACGCGCTTCTGACGCTGGCGTCGCGGCTCATCGCGGTAGGTCACGGTCCGTGCGAGGGAATAGCCCGTGAACCGAGATTCCAGAGTGCGGAAGACCCCCCTCGCTCCCACTTGGAGTTCACTTATTCCTCAGTATTGTAAACCGTCGTGGTTACCTGACCAGTACACCGAAAGTGAAGGGACCTCCACCCGGGATGCATGCGCCGAATCCTTTTCAACATACTCCTGCCACATGTTGCGTACCGGGGACTTCCTGCTTCGACCGGGGATTCCGAAGAAAGATCTTCAGCTTCACTATATGCTTCGTGAAGCTCACCATCTAGGTTGATATCCCATGGGACATTAATCGGTCAAAGCTGATCACATGGGAGATCTTCGAATCTTCGACCCTTGATTCGATTCCTCGGCGGATTATTGCTCTTGACACGAAGTGCTCGGCATAGTATCGCGGACGGTCCCAAGCTGCCTACTTCCTCCGTTTCGATCGCTTCCCACCCCGACGTCACTGTCTACGGCAAGCCAGCTACGCTAGACTTAGTGGAAGGTATGAAAAGCTTCGAGCGAGGGGCTACGGATCTTGCCACGTGAGGGGATTTCACTTCGGCGTTGCGCTTTCAAGCATCGATCCAGAGGGCCTGTCCACGGCTGTAAATGGGGGATCTGGTAGTCGGGCCGTCAGTCCATGACTTGGCATATTCGGCTTCACGGCACAACGTACTACACGGTACAAACTTACGGCGTGTCCTGTATTCCATCCCCTACTCACGTCACCCTTGTGCATATCGCAGCGTCGAGGGAGGAGATCGGCTCACCACCTGGTTGATCTTGGTTGCTATAGCCCCTATCGTAGTCTCGGTCTCTACATAAAGAAGTGTTTCGACCCCGAGAACAAAATTTACTCGATGATAAAGTAGTCGCTGAGAGATTTAGTTCTGCCCCGCACCACGCCCACCAGCTTTTTAGCAACCCCTCGATCCGCTGTGCGAACATCGTTGCTGTCCTGGAGGAGAAGCATGCAAAATCGCCGAGATTGAGCATCCGTTGAAGAGGCGGCGCCGTCGTCCTCTTGGGGGACCATTCGACCTTGTCTACAACGACGTGCAAGACAGACGTTTCTTCGCCTGAGAGAGGATCGATCGAATAGTCGGGATGGCAGCTCATGAAGATGGAGAGAAGCAATTGAGAGAATGCTGAGCCATTTGCGCGGTTCCCGATGAAGCATCTTCGATGATGGTGTGTACCACGCTGATCCCCCAAAGAAAACGCTTTACCCTCGTATTCTACTGAGCGGAAGCTGACTTTATGACCACTGTCGGATCTCGCATCCACGCGGACTTTACGGATTCGATGTCGATGCAATGCCAAGGAGTTCGCCGAGCTCGGTTACAGCGAAGGACGGCGCGGCCCAAAGAAGCCCCACATGTTCTTTCGCAACCATTCCACACGGGAGCGACCTCAACAACGCCAAGCTTCAAGTTCTCCGCCTGTGTGGCTGTTCTTTAACTTGACAGCTATGGCCGAGCCTCTGCCCGGTCTCAGTAGTTGAGCCACGTCGCCTTTGACCAGTCGGATGTCGATTGCGCACCCGGAGGTCGTGTTTAGACTTTGATTCGATGCACCAGAGTTGAATCTGAATGGCGATCGCAAGGGGAGTGCTTTCTTTCCCAGACATGAGACAGAAAAGAGTTTCATTGGTGGACTCAGCTTTCTCAATGTCCGATTCCCCAAAGGATGTTCTTTCGTTGTCGTATCGGAGGGCCTTTAGTGAGAGTCTGAACCCGAAGAGGTCTTCAAGTGAAAGCAGCGCCGAAGGTGTGAGCCTCCTTGAGGGATCTGCTACACACGTAGATTACTTGATTTGGGTGGATGTGGGTGTAGGATGAAGATCCGGCGGCAGTAAGCGCGCCTGCGATTTCTTCGATTTGAGAGCGAGGGACGCGCCAACCGGAGCCAAACGACTCGGACCACCGTCGAAATTGAGGTGCGCAGCGAAGAGAGCAGCCGATTATTCGCCTGGATTGAAACTGGCAGGAGATGAGGGTCCACTTAAACGTTTACGAAAATTAACGACGGTATGTCGGGAGAAATCAGGTATAAAATCAAGGAAGAATGTACGATTAAGAGATTGGCGTCCACCGCTTGAGTTCGAAGTGGAATTCGAAAGTTGGAGCCGGCGACTTCGAGCCAGGTCGAGACGCCTGAGAGCAACGAGGGAGGGTCCGTGCGAGAGGCGCATCTCATTCACGAGCTCGAGGACGACCGAGATGGCTTCCCTTCCCGTTCTCCGTATGTCCTCCCCTCCCCGCCCACAATGCCGCCCCGTATTCGATCACTCACTCCCGAGTCAGAGGATGACGATGACGTGTCCATGATGGCCTCGTCATCACCACGACGCAAACCGACGACGCCCGCAGCCGCCCCCACGACACGTCCTCCCGTCGCTTCGACTGTGACTGCGACTTCAGCTGCGACGGCTGGCACGACACTACCTCAGACCCATGACGACGACGATGATGACCTATCATCTTTACAGTCGTCTGAGGAGGAAGACGAGGGTGAAGAGGAAGTGGACGACGATGAAGACAAGCAAGTCTCCCCCGCCACTTCACGCAGTCGCAAGACGGTCCCACAATACAAGGACGATGACGAGGCCAGCATCTCCTCCGAGGAAGAGGACCAACTCGACGACGACGATGACGATGACCAGGATGGAGCGGCTTACTCTGACGATGATGAAGAGGACGAGCTCTTTGACGACGACGAGGAGGAGTTCGCGAGGGCTAGGAATGCTGTAGGTGGATCTCGTTCGAGAGCATCATCGACGATCAAGTCCAGTCCTGCAAAAGCTACAGGAGCGGGGATGAAGATCAAATTCAAGCTCGGGGGAGGTGCTGGGGCGAGCGCGAGTGCGAGCCCAAGTGGGGGCAGGGCGACCGTCTCGTCCGGTGGGGGCGGCAAGGCCAAGAAGGGTGGCAGTAGCTCCAAGAGTAGCAAATCGAAGGGAAAAAAACGGGCTCGTACGTCGTGGAACGGTACCCTAATGCTCGAGACGTGACGACTGACCTCATGAGCTCCGTGGCCACAGACGACGACATCTCGGACATTTCCGACGACGATGCCGGCGACCCTTCCTTCTCTGACGGGTCGTCCGTCAACTCGGGAAGTCGACTTACGGCTCGTCAAAGGGCAAAAGAGATGGGTGGAGAACACGGGATGGAGTTGGAGTCGTTGTCGAATGGTGAGTGAGCATCTGGTCTGGCCAGTTGGGTCCCCTAGAGATTGATTTCTCGCGTGATGCTGATGCACGATCCTGGCACGCGCTATCGCGGCCAGATATCATACCAAGGAACAAGGTCAAGCTCACGGATGCCGAGGCTGCACTTCGGCGATCCGAGAACCTTAGGAAGCGCCGTTCTCAAGCTTACAAGAAGCTCGATGACGAGGTGAGCTAGCATCGCCTCTCGCTGCCATTCGATCGTTTCTTCCTAAATGTGCTCATGCTCGCTTTGTGCTCGGTACGAACGCTAGAAAACGGAAACAATCAATCGACTGCTCAAGAAACAAGTTGGTCGTCAAAACAACCGGGGTGGCAAAGCCTCGGCCAAGAACGCCGGTCAGCCCAACAACCTCTCCCATGCGGACGCTGTAGGTCCACGCACGCCCGGAGCGACGCTGGAAGCTGCAAGACCGCCGACAGGGCTGCGATGGATTAGCTCGATCAAGAGTGGTGAATTCAAGAACGTCTTGATGCTGCCCGTGGGGATTTTCGAGGGATTTGGAGCGGAGCCCAAGGTGTTCAAGGGGTACCCTGGGCCGAGGCCTCCACCTCAGTCGAGGCGGTTGGACAAGGCGGCTCCTGCGTCGGTACAACCAGTGGCTTGATGGTCTTTGTTTTGGATAAAGCCCTTGCGGTACTAGTTTAAAGTATGTTGCAACGCACGTTGTCTGCATATCTGGTACAGAGCCAACGCGGATCGCCGATCGAAATCGCTCAGGCCGAGAGAGGTCACGTGCCATGAGCCGAAACAAGCCGTCGGCACGCCCCGGAACTTCGGCAAGGTGCCGGGACTATGCCGGGTGTGGTGCGGATCCGAAGCGGCCGCCGGCTCGGACGTTTCTCCGTATCTCCTTCCCTCCCTTGTTCCCTCCACAAGCACCCCACTCTTCCGTGACCGAGTAAAGGATGATCGCATCCACTTCCTCCAGAACATTCACGCGATCGCTTCTGGGCTGCTCGTCATGCGCCTCGGCCTCCGGCGCGGTGACGCGACGGACCCTGCGCCCCCCGCTGCCCCACTTGGCGATCTCGTCCACGCGATTGGCAATTGGCGGCCCTCACCAGACCCGCTCATCGTCTTCCTCCGGACCAGCAGGGATGCCAACCGTGGCAACTTCTTCTTTCCTCTCCACGACTCGGGAAGCTGCCCTTCATACCCGCGGACTGAGGTGGAGGGATGACGAGTCGATTCATCCGCCTACGAGAGATCCCGACTGCAACATCGTCCCTGGGTCCGAACCGACTTTTGTTGAACCCTCGGCCGAGGATTCTATCAGCGTTGATCAGGGTGGGAGGGAGACCAAGAAGATGAAGTCAGTGTTGAGTGCATCGTCGATCACCGACATCTGAAGCTCATTACTTGCTCTTGATTCCTCCGTATGGGGCTCTTTCTCTCGCTTCTGTGCCGAAACAGTCTCTACCAAGCCGTCCGAGATGCCATGGCGTGAGTTCAAGCTTTTCCTAGGTTCAACAGAGACATGCTTATCTTGGAACATGATCTTTTCAGTATTACACTTGGCAAGGATTCTTCGTCGGTCGTCTTCGGAGAAGACGTGAGTGTCTCGCTCCGGACCTCTCGGCATGCTGTGACTTGACTGACGAGTCGGCCTTCCTAATCATAGGTCAACTTTGGCGGTGTATTCCGGTATGCGAACACTTGTGTTCAATATCAATGTTGCGCCCCTAACCCCTCTTCCTACACCATAGATGTACCATGGGTCTAGCCGACGAATTTGGCAAGTTGCAAAGACTTTTCGCCCTCTCGCCGAGCATCATCACAGACCGCTCATACGTACTTTACGTCCTCCTCCAGGTTCAGAACGCGTATTCAACACCCCTCTGACCGAACAAGGAATCGCCGGATTCGGGATCGGTCTTGCAACGATGGGCAAGACCGCCGTGGCCGAGATCCAGTTCGCGGATTACATCTTCCCTGCATTCGATCAGATCGTCAACGAGGCGGCTAAATATCGCTTCCGGTCTGGTGATCAGTATAATGTCGGGTCGTTGACGTTCAGGTCTCGTGAGTCATTGTCTTCGAGAATTGCCTGTGAAAATGATGGCACTGACTCTTTCTTTGCTCGCCTCGGGTATCCCTCAGCTTGCATGGCGGTTGGACACGGTGGTCTGTACCACTCTCAGAGCCCGGAAGCTTACTTCTTACAGGCGGCAGGATTGAAGGTACGCTCAGTTCATACTTCGACTCGACGCCTCATCAGATTGATTGAGGCCCCATGTCTCGCATCATAGGTCGTCATTCCTCGGTCTCCGATCCAAGCAAAAGGTCTCCTCTTGTGTGAGTGCCCTGCCTCAGTCCTGCCACACGTCTCGGGCTGATTAGCCCAGCATACCTCACAGCCGCGATCCGTGATCCGAACCCAGTCGTGAGTATCTTCCGTACCCTCTTCCCCCTTCACCTTCACCTACTCACCCCGAACTCTCCTCCCACCTACCTCCATTCGTGCTCGACTAGATCTTCTTCGAACCCAAAATCCTCTACCGCTCCTGCGTCGAACAGGTCCCCGTCTCCGACTACCAACTCCCCCTATCCTCCGCCGAAATACTCCAAGAAGGTTCGGACCTCACGATCGTTTCCTACGGCCCCCCCTTGTATACGATCGAAGGTGCGCTGCATCTGTTGGCGAACCCGAGTGAGGATATCCAGAACCTCGTGCCGGGGGATTTGAGAGGGCTCAAGGTCGAATTGATCGATTTGAGGACGATCATGCCTTATGATGTGAGTGTGGGGTCTCCTTCATTAGCTTGATCGTACGAACAAAGGTTTAAAGCCCTCTCGATGTTCATAGATCGAAACCGTGGTCAGTTCCGTCAACAAGACTGGGCGATGCATCGTCGTTCATGAAGCGGGCAAGATGGGCGGGGTGGGCTCCGAATTGGCGGCGGAAATTCAGCAGAGGTGTTTCTTGAGATTGGAAGCTCCTGTTCAACGGGTGACGGGGTGGGATACGCCCTTCGGTATGATTTACGAGAGGATGTATTTACCGGATCAGGTTAGGGTCGTAAGTCATGGTTCGCGTTGGGAAAGGTTAAATTGACTTGAAAAGAGGGGTTGAGCTGATTCGGGGTGATTTGTTCCTTCGACAGCTCGATTCGATCATTGAGACTATGCGGTACTAGGAGAGGGTTGCCCGATATCATTTCCTTCACCGGGTTTTCTCTCCTTTTGTGTTCCGACTGTATAATGTGACATTCCAACTTGTTTTTTGATACTAGTACAAAGCCCGAGACTCCGAAGTGTGTGAGAATTCGATGGCGAAAGAACGAAAAGGAATGTAACGATAAATATATATATACAACAATCTTCCAACTCCGAGGTGAGCATAATCACAGGCTTTCATTCCGGGGGGTCGTCGATGTAGATAAGTTTCTTGATCTGCACGGGGACGGCTTTGCCTAGGCTTCCATTATTGACGGTGAGGTTGCCGAAGGAATCGAGAGGGGCTTTGACCTGGGGGAGGGGGTTGGATCAAAGAACACACTCAACTATTAGTACACAGTTCCATCAGGTTAGAGATGAAGAGTCCTCACCTTCAGTATCCCATCAACCTTGACCTCTCCCTGCCCCTCCAAAGGCCCTTCATAAACCAACGCCTTATCCCACTTGACGCATCTAGCCGGTGCGCTCCCGACCGAAGTCTTCTTTGTCGCTCCTGATCCATGTTTCTTGCTCCCATTCGACGACGTCGAGGGTCTGACAGGACTAGAATACTCCTCGTCGTCCCCTGGGGCTCGATAATGCGTCGTCTTCAACTGCTCCAACCTTCCGACCCCACCACCAGTCGCAGAAGCTCCTCCCGCGGCGTCCAATTCCGAATTCAACAAATCGACCTCACACCCATCCGTACTACTCCTCAACGCGTTGCGTCGCTTCGCGGCCCTCGCTTCCCTGCCCACAGACGTCGCTCCACTAACCCCGTGTTCACCAATCGATTTACGGATCTTGCTCGTGGGACTTGGGGGTCGGGGTACTTCGAGATGGGTGACGATGACTTGGTGGTGGTTGAAATGGAGTTGATTCTTTTTGGTGTTGCGTTGGGTGAGACGGGTGAGTTCGTCTTGAGTTAGGACGGGGGCAGGTTGGAAAGTCAGAACAGGTCGAGGGGTGAGGGGTTCGAGGGGGGGTTCGGTCATGTCGATCGAAGGTTTCTTTCGTCGGACAGGACGAGGGAGCAACGCGGTCGGCTCTGAAACGGGTGTAGCTGGTGCGACGCGATCTTCGACGAAGAGCTTGGTCTGTCGCGTCGGTCGAGGTAGGGGCGGAGGTAGTAGTTCTCGAACAGGAGCTGAGGGAGCGAATATGTCTTTGGCGGCGACGGCAGAGGCGAGAGGATCGAGCGACTCAATCGAAGCAGTCAGGATCGAGTCTGAGGACGCGGTAGGACCCAGACCAAAGAGGCCCGTTCGGGGAAGTGGGAGTGGAGGTGGAAGAAGTTGAGGCTTGCTTCTGATTGGCGATGTATAGCCAGCGGAGGCAAGGGAAGGCGTTTTGGCGAGGCCTAGTCCTCGGGATGTTGTTCCGAGTGCCGAAGGAGGTCGAGCGATCTCCAGGTCGACCTGCTGCAACAGAATGAAAGAATAAGCATGCGATGTGCCGTATCAGGGGACTGCTACTTCAACTCACCTTTGTTGTGACAACACCGTCCTTGACACGTTGAGCCTTCTTCTCCGGCGATCTCGGTGCAGCCGACGCGAGAGGAGCAGGGCGAGGCAAAAGGGGCAGCACGGGGGTCGGAGGACACCCCGCAACAGGCGTGGATAGAGCAGGAGGCATAGCCACCGGAACGACAATTGGCTGCACAGTGACTTCAGCGGACGACGCTGTACTTGCTGTGCTGAGCGCTGAAGCGGGCCGTCGGACCAAAGCAGCAGCGATATTCGATGCCGAAGGACCAGCAATGATGCGCGATCCGGGGCGTCCTAGAGGCTGTCGAGCAATTGTGGTTGCAAACGGCGCACCCATGACACGCCCATCAGTTGCTGCGATAGTGTGATTTGTTCGCGATGTCGTTGTCATCGCAGGCCGTGGTCCCGGTTTCTTCGCCATATTCTCATTCGCAGCACTCGCCGTCGCCGCTCTTCGTGCCGCTACCGCTGCGACCCGGGTTGCACTCGCTCCAGGAGCAGCCATCACCCTTTGTCGAGTGGCCGCCACCGGAGCGGCCGTTGTGGAAGAAGACGAAGCCGTCGAAGCGGACGAGTTCGATCGGGCATGATGGTCAATGGGAGGCGAAGGTTTCCGCGGTGACCGGCGAGGAGATGCCGGCGCAGATGCTGCTGCGAGATGTGATGAGGGTATGGTCGAACTCGTGCCTTCCGTCAAAGTTGGTTTGGATCTAGGCATGGGCTGCTTCGTGACAGGTTTGGTAGTCGCGCTCGGTAGCCGGGTCGAGGGAACAGTCGCCGAGCTCGACGGAATCGGCACCTTGGCTTTGACCAACCGAGTCGGTGAGGCAATCTTCCTCGCTACAACAGGTCGTGCAGTCGCAACGGGCACCGGGACCACCTTTGTCGAGGTCAAAGCAACCCTCTTTGACACGGGCGAGCTCGAAGTGGAAGAAGGCACGGCCGAATTCGTAGCGACGCTCAAAGCCCGAGTTGAGGTCGAGGGCCCAGCCAACATTGCCCGAGGCACTGGCACGGCTGACGAAGCAGCCACACCCAGCCTCAATTTGGGCTGGCCAGCTTTGGTGACGGGTTTGAAGATCTCACGCGGTTTGGCCAGCTGTCGGCGAGTGATAGGGGCCGCAGTCACGGCTGCCAACTGCTCCTTAACGACGGAATGGACGATGGGCGTTTTGGTCGGTGATGGGGCAGGCGATTTGGCCGCTGGTGTTTCAACGACGTCCGAGCTAGCAGTCTCCTCCTCAGGGTGTTGCTGCTCCTCGGCGGGAGATATGGATGAGGACTCGGGATATTGAACGGGTCGGAAGGGTTCCGGGACTGCTCGTTCGGCCGACTCCTCGGGAAGGTCGTCGTCACATTCTATCTCCGTATCGACCTCTTTTTCTCGACTGGGTGACGGTGAAGAAGAGATACTTGTTTCTGGGGTTCCTTCTTCATCCTCTTCTTGTTCCGTCTCGTGATCGACCGCGACGTCGTCCTCTTCCTCATTGTTCGGGCTGTCTGCTTCTTCGACCGGGGTCACCAGCTGCTGCGCTTCGTCAACTGAATTGAGGAGATTGAAGTCATCTTGCTCGGCCTCGGGCTCCGATTCAACCTCATCCTCTTCATCCTCCACCTCATCCTCTTCTTCCTCCTCGAGCTCATCACATTCCTCCAGATCCCCCTCTTCTTCTTCTCCCCCCTCCCCCGCCTCTCCTTCCTCTCCAAAGCCAAACTCCTCAAAGGATTTTACCATCCCCTCATCCAACCCCACACCCTGCATATCCACCTCGCCCTCCCTCCTACTGCCCGCCCCAAAAGAGACCTCATCGACCTCCCAAGGCGAATCCGTATCCGTCAATTCGTCATCGTCGTAATCGATCGCTCGGCGAGGGTGGTGGTAGATGTGCTCGGTTTCGACGGTGGTGAGGTTGGTCGAATGGAGTAGTTCGAGTGCTGCGGCGGGGGGTTGTAGGTCACGCATGGTGACGTAAGGCATGGGTGGAAGGGTCTCGTCTCGCTCATCTTCCTCCTGTGTGGCTGCGTGATACTGGATCGTATGGGCCTCGTCAAAGAATCCGGAATAGGTTGTCGCATCGTCATCGTCGTCAAATGCTCGGAGCTGATCCTCCTCATACGAAACCATCCGTCCGATTTCGCGACCCTCCTCGACCACGACCTGCAACATCCTCTGTAATTGTTCCTCATCCTGCACGGCCGGGAAATCGTCTTGCACGGGCCAGAATGCACTCAATCGCGATGGTAGGCCCGGTCGTGAACCAACGCCCGCTGGCGCGAATCGAAGAGGCGAGCCAGGTCGAAGAGGAGATGCGAGGTGGACGTTTGAAGACGTAGGAGGTCGTGAGCGAGGTGAAGAGGGTGGGAGGGTGGGAGAGTTTTCCTGGCTGTTCGTGTTGGAGTGCGAGGTGGGAAAGGGTGAGGAAGGTCTCGAGTCGTTGATGGCGTGGGTCGGCCTCAGGGGTGATGAGGTTTTGTTAGGGGTCGCCGAGACGAGTGTTGATGCCATGCGCAAAGGTGATGATACACGTAGGGCTATGAAAGATGTACATCCGAAATTTGTTAGTTCGGTTCGCTCATCCTCTTGCAGGCCATCGCCCATGATCAAATCTCGAACTGACGTGAAGCGCGCGGCTCGCCCGTTGTTGACTGACGGTTCGACACCGGCGACGGCGACGACGACCCGTCCAGCAGTGAGACCGCTACGACATCCGGCCGAATGACGACCGTATCCCTTCTTGAAAGTCTTGCACTCCTCTTTCTTCCTTTTTCGACCACCGACCCCAAAGTCGTCGGAACAGATGCCGACGAAGGCACTGCGTCGGTCGTGATGGTCGTTGTCATAGACGAGCGTCTCGCGCCAAACACGACCGAATCGTCGCCGTCGGACGAAGCACACGACGAGGGGGAACGCACGCATCCTTGGGTTTCGAGTAAGTCCAGGTCTAGTATCGAGCGCGTTTGGCGTCCATGGTCAACCATGCACAACGCCATCGGCCGCGGGTTGAATACTCTCGAGTGTGTGGATGTCGCGCGGGTAGTGTGGCTTCGAGGTGGCAGAGGGCCACGGGCGGGGAGATCGGCGCCTGGCGCGCGAACTCGCGAGAAAGGGGGTCTAAGGCTGGCTAAGGGGGGGGGGGGTGGGGGGGGGCAGCGCGCTGAGGAGGGTCACGTGATGTGGAACACGGAACTTGCGGAGGCACATGCACAGGGGCTAAACTCTAGGGAAGACGTGTACAACATGAATATCAAAACACCGCCGGTTCATCAATCAAACATGCCACCCTCTGCGCCAATCGAACCCAAGAGACAAGATGAAAAAGTCAGCTCAGCCGCTCAGAAACCGAGTACACCCGAAATCAGAACACTGACCATCATCACCACCACCACCACCGACACCCAACATATCCCCATCGTCACCTTCACCGTTGTCAAAGTAATTGTCCTCGTACTCGTTACCACCATCGTCGTCGTCGTCGTCTTCGAGACCTTCGAGTTGCTCGTCGTCATCGTCCGAGTTGCCAGAGACGTCACTCCGCTCTCCAGCACCTTCGGCATCCTGTGAGAGTGAGTTGGCGGGATAAGGCAGTCAGCAGGTCAGTCAAGCGTAGCATCGTGAACTTGCTCCGGCGGTGAAACTGGCGGCGTCGGTCTTGTCGATTCAAACGTGACTTACCTCTTCCGCTTTCATAAGATCGTCGACGTTCTTGCTCTTCTTTGACGAGCTCGAGTTGCCTAGAGAAAACGTGACCCGAACCAAGGCCCAAACGATCAGCATCGCCTCACCCACCAATTCGCCAGCCCCTGAGGCCCCAATCTCGCCCTCTCGTCAAACTGACCTTGCTCATCCCGTCCGAGCCGTCTCTTGTTCGTCTTCTCCGTCCACACGGCTTCCGCGACACTGGACGGTAACAAGTCGAGCGCGACGGTACGGTGCTTGTGCCATTCCTTGAGCGTCGGTAGGTCTTTGCTTCGTCCGAGCTTGAAGCGGTCCGTGTACTTTTCCAATTCTATGCGAACACGCCATCCGTGGTAGACCAAATTCCTAACTATGAGTACGATGGTATCGATCATGAAACCAACTCTCTGCATCCGCACTGACCAGCTTGGGTCGTACTCGGCGCGGCGAGGTGGAAGGTCGTATTCAACCTCGTCTCGTTGTTGATGCGCGAGATGGTGCGTGCGATACGTTGTTCGTCCGGGGAGGGAAAGTCGGTGTCACATTCGGGAGCAGGCTGAAATTTTGTCGGAAAAGACGTCAAGATAGCGTCAGCGAGTTGGTTGGCCCAGCGAATGCTAGCACGGGCACGACCACGAGGAAAGTCACTTCGCAACCTCCGACGGCGAGTATACGACAGCGAGCGAACGAGCTACGACAAGTGTACCAGCTCACACACCGCACACCCGGTCCCCGACTTGGAGACTCACCGGGTACAACACCCCGGTCTCCAACTTTGAATGAGCGATGATATCAGAGTAGAGCAATTGGCCGATCGGCATCTGAGGCGCACCCCCCGCGCCCCCTGCACCACCACCTCGTCCACCTCGCCCTCCTCGTCCCCCACCTCGTCCTCCACGTGCGGCCATCCTTGTACTAGGGACCTGCTTGGGGGGTAGCCTTGAGGAACGAACGAGAGGCGTGCGCACCGCCCGCGGATACGAGGGGCTGGATGAGGGCAAAGTGCACGAGGGGCCGAGTCCAAGAGTCGGCTCGGATCACGGCTATGGCTGAGTTCTCGCATGTCGTCCATGAGATCCGCTGTGGAGAAGAGCCTACCACCGTAAAATGTTCCCATTCATCTCTATTTTATGTAGTCTATCTTGAATCATCCACTGCCGAACCGTCATTCTCCAAGACGACCTATCACCACGGACTAATCTTTTCACCTCCTCGTCGAAAGTTTCCTCACCCCCCCTCCTCTTTCCCCCTCAGCTCCCCTACTCCACAACATCCTCATTCCTCCCCGGGCTAGGTGCCCTCGAGCTATCCTCGAAATGGCCCTCATCCGCATACTTGTACACCACACCGAACCATCCCTCCTCCCCTCTGCGCATCCGAATTTCAGTGAAGCAGCAATTTCCAATCCGTCGATCGAGGACTTGGTCGAGCGGGTCTGAGAATTCGGTTGGAGAGAGGGAATAAGTTGAGGATCGATCTATGAGGAGGGAGTGCAAGAGCAGGCGAATCGAGCCGCCGTGGGAGACGATCAGCCATTGGCTTGGGGAAGCGGACGAGAATCCTTTTTCATTCGTCCTATGCGCGCCGGTGCTTCCGTTGGACGTCACAGTGGACGTAGGGGAGGACGGAAATCGATCGTCCCAAAACGACAGAAGACGACCGGCAAATTCAGAAGTGGGTTCGATCGTTTTGGAATCGGCGGCGGTGCATTCGTCGCGACGTTTGTTCTGTTCGGCACGTTGGGGTAAGCGGAGGTCAGAATCTTTCGGTTCAACTCGACGGGGGATGACGGTGGAGAAGGAGGCTCGACTGACCTGCATCGTACCCAAAAACTGAGCCCAAATCAAAATCAAAGCTGAATCAGTATTTTATCATCAATCTTCGTCGTCGACCACCTTGCTCGCCCTAGCACAATCGCCGCCCAGCAGCAGCCACCTTCAACTCTCGCAACCGCCCCACTCACCCGTTCCCTCAACCTCTCATCCTCCTCCACGCTCGTCCGCTCGAAACCCGCCTTATCCAACACCATCCTTGCCGTCACCTTGGCCCTGGACAAATCACTACTCCAAGCCTTATCAAAACCTTTGAATCCTCGAGCAGCGAGCACTCGGCCTGTTGTGGAGGCTTGGGCTAGACCTTGGCTGTTCAAGGGTACGTCGAGGTGGCCTTGCACCGTTTTCGAATGGTTGTAAGATGTTTCACCGTGGCGCTGGTGAGAATAAGGGGGTGGGGGATTAATGATCAACTTGTCAAAGAGCTGGTTTTCCAAGTCGGCTTGAGATGGGACGATCAATGCTCGTCGCTCGAGGTAGTGACTTACGACGATAGTGACAATCACCTCGTCAGGAGATACCGGGGAAGAAGAACACATGACAACAAAGCCCGGCGATGGGAAATCAAGCCGGTGTGGTAGGTAGGGTGAGCACAAGAGCTCGACGTGGACCCGGACGATCGTTGCAAAAAGACCCATCGACGTCAGAGGTCCGAGCGTCCAGCTCGCTGCCGATTCGCTCCATGGGTGCGAAAAGGAGGAACAAAAAAAGGCATCGTTACAAAGACCCGAGAAAAGTAAAAGCGAAAGAAGAGTGAACGTCCTCACAACCCCACTCCGCTGAGGAAAGGGTTTGACGAGAGTACCAAAGGGAGCGTCATTAAAAAGCATTCGGGTTGGCAGCTTTGCTCGCGAGTTGGTTTGTTCGTAAAGAGTAGTCGTCACCGTGTTGTGTGATGTAACTGTTGAGATGGTGTGTCGAACGGCTCGTGGGGGTCAGCAGTCCGGTCTAGACCGAGGCACCGGCTAGTACGAGACGGGGTCTGCTCACCGAACCCAAGGCAAGGCCTGGTAGCCTGACTTTTCCACCACCTTGAGGTAGCGCACTTGTATACCTGCGGAGCCACCCCAAGACCCGTCAGTCATAGGTGGTAATCCACCTGCCAAGCAAGCAACGGGCACTGACCAGATACGGTAAAGTAAGGGATCTCGAATTTGACCGAGATCGGTGCGCGCTTGTCAATCTCTTCCCCCTTGACCGAAGGCAAACCAAAGTGCGCCCTCATGAGGTAATCCTTTCCCCCGGCCAACTGCTTGATCTTCCACACGAACGCGCTCTTCTCCGGCACGTAATGCACGGTCCCGATCGCGGCGCGGAACTTGGGCGAATCGGCGTCGTCCGGAACGGGAATGTAGATCTCGACGTTGTTGGCCGTCGATCTCCGCTTGAACTGCGCCTTGACTTTGACGACGTATTCGATCCTCGAACCCGAGTGGTGTTCAATCAACGCCTCGGCCCAGATCAAAGGTTTGACTTGGGTGTTGAGGCGGTACGACATGAGCTCGAATTCGCCGTCGGGGGGGATGAAGGAGATGGTGCGGTCGTTCTCGAACCGCGACAGGCGCACGCATTGGTGAAACTTGACGTCCTCCATTTCAATCGCCTTGCCGCGTGATGTCCGCCCCGTGTTCTCAAACATGACCTTGTCGTTCAGACCCAGTCGCAGCTCGGGCATGCCCGACAGGTAGCACTTCATCTTGACCGCGCCCAAGATCTCACTTCGCACGACGTTGCCGTTGGTGTTGACCTGCGAGTGACAAGAAAACACGAGGTCAGTGTCCGAACGGATCGGATTCTTAGCGCACGCCTCGGACAACGCACCAGCAAGTTGACGGATTCAACCACGTCTAAAAAGACCTCGTTCTTGCGATACCGGATGCCTTCAGATCGCCACGACACGGCATTCGTCACCGCCATCGGTGGTCGTACTTGAATTTCCAGCTTGTGCGATTCCTGCGTGATGTACCTAAGTGAAGGGTGGCAAGCCGATGAGGAATTGTCAGCTTCTTGGCTCTGCGCGGGCCTGATACCAGCGTGGACGATGGGACACACTCTTGCAAGATCTTGCTCTCGGTTGTTTGCGGGTATCCAAAGTCCATCATCTCGTCCAGCAGTTCGTACTGTCAGTGCCAAGCGCAGAAGCAAATTCGATCAGCCTGGCGCCGTGGCAGATGGACGAGCAGCTCAACTGACGATGATGACAAAGTTGTCCCGGATCGACTCTTCCTCCAACTCTTTAAAGTATTCCGTCAATACCTGTACAGAAATGAGCATCAGGAACGAGTAATGAGTGAGTCAGAGAGCTGGTATTGATTGTCGTTACGCGAAGAGGGTGAAACACTCACCGCGACGAGTTTGTGCAGGAAGGTGAGGATCTCTGCCGCATTCGAATTCCTCTTTGTCAATGCGACGACTGTTACGATAGGTCGTGTGATTGAAAAAAAAAGCAAAACGACGCGAATGCCAAGACGTGGTGTTGTTCCCAATGGTCGCGTGTCAGCTCGTCTCTCCCCCTTCGAGCGCGTTCCCGAGCCATGCCCATCTCCCTGTACTCGCGGACTGACGATAAAGGTTGTTGTGACGGATGTGAAGGTAGTTGATGCCACTATTGGAGAAACAGGGCGTGACGTAGGCGCCTTCCTCTTCCTGTTCGAGCACGAGCGGCAGGAAGCGCTCGATCGTCGACGAGGGGATGTCGTCGCGGTAGGACCGTTGGATCAGGGACTGTGTGGAGAGGGGCGCTGGTCAGCAAAATGAATACGCGTCAATTTTATAGGCTTGGCGGGTGTGTAGTACCTTGCCCTTGAGGTCAAGGATGGCGACGAGTGAACACGGCATCGTCGACGGGGACACGCGACGAGGGGCAACCTCTCGCTCGAGCACCCACGCAACAGAGAAGGAGGAGATGAGGCTCCTGACGCGAGGTGATAGAGCTCAGATCCGGCCTGTAGTCAGAGTCTTGTGGTGGTGTCGGATGCGTATGACGGGGTGAAGGCGGGCGAGGGTATCTGACGACGGCGGCAGATGGAAGTGAGCACGGCCTGGCAGGGCATAGTGCCACGCAACGTGGCCCGGCGGGCTCTTCTCTGAATGTGGATCAGCGCCGGTGAAGATGATGGTCAAGTGAAGTGCCGCGTTTTCCCACCACCGCTCTCGTGCATTATTTCGCGATGGATATTCTAGATATGTTGTTCAAATATGAGATAATCATGCCTATGATGTCATCTCCTCCGAACAAATACTGCGAGGGCGAACGCGTCAAGCGGAGACTGAAGCAGAATTGTTGGACCCATGAGTGACAGGGAACAGATCCCTCTGGTGCGATAGCCTCCACCTCTCCCTCCCGACATGCTCCATATAAACATGGTGGATCAATGCCGAGATGTACAGAGGCCTGGCGGGGTACTTAGGTAGGCGACATGGATTTGAAGGATCGAGTCAGTCTCGATCCCAGCTCTTCATCCTTTACGAGCAGCAGCCTTTTGAACGCCCACCTTAGTCGGATGAACCCCGGTCTGATGACTCTGCCAACCTTCAAACAGTCCTCCAAAGTCAAACACCGGTGCCCCAGTTGCGATGGCAACGGCGTCCATCATCTCCCTCAGTTGATGCGTTCGAACGTTGGTGAAAAAGTTGGACAACTTTTCGGGAGCGGCCTCGGCTCGGCCGTCGGAGCGAAAGTCATCTGAAGTTCGCCACCCAAGCAAGAGTCAATCTATGATCGGGACACTAGCTTCCTCCCAGCACTTACAGGAAGCTTGAACAACCGGTCCGACGCGATGCACCTTGCGATACCACACCGGTGTACCCGGCCACGTCTTGCGCGTATGCTCAAGGATTTGCGTCGCCCGCTTGACCCAGAATCGAACTCGCTCATTCGATAACGGCGCTTCACTGGAGTGTTGCCATGCTCGATCTTGACGACCGAAAAAGGCAAGGTCCCATACTGCGCTCACACAAGGTCACAAGCTGACTCAGTTGTCGAACTGCCCAAACGCAAGCACACGATGCGAAACACTCACGGCCGGAATGCCGCGAGATGAATGAAGGCTCTTGAGGTAGTTGCGCCGTGTGGACCTTGAAGAGTTGTTCGATCCGCTCCTCTGCTTTTCCAGGTGCATGCCAGTCCGGCTGCTGCTTGAAATTGTCCTCGTCGTCCTAAATCATCGGAGCAGCGGTGAGAGAGGACAGAAAGCTTTTCACGGTCAGCCTCTTTCCTTCCCCATGGTTGGCTTGCCTCACGAGACACTTACCACCCCATAGAAAAACCCATTCGTCAACGTCAACCCCAACCAAGGCACCTTAATCACCAATCACCAAAGGAATGCCCCGTTCGTCCCACCCCGTCGGCACGACCCCCTTCTGACTAAAATCATCATAAAGCACGCAATACCTCGGCAGACCAAACATCTCTGCGAAATGATGTAGAGCATTCCGATCGACCGAATCACCGAGGACGAGGATCGTTCGGTCTTTGAGGAAGGAGAGGCGGTTCATGTTTTTTTGGGCGAGGAATCCGAGCCAGTCGGGGGCAGGTTCGCACGATTCTGAATAGGGGATCCAGCGTGTGCCTAGTGGGTTCTCGGCGTCGTAGTGCTGGAACATGACGGGATATCGAATGTCAGCTAATTTCCACCTTTAAAGCTTCGTCTCGCCTTCAGCCCAGCCTATCTCGACCCAGCTCGTCTCCGAGTTCGCGAGGTGGCATAGACTCGTTCCCGAGCCACTCACGAGAAAGCCCGGCTCGGCGAAAGGGTCACACAGGTTGTCGGTATGCGGGTCCGGATCGACGAGCTGTATAGGACTGCCTTGAACGGAAATCAAGAGTAATGCCCTAGGTCAGCGCAGCCTCCCAGGTCGCCTTCAAGCTGACTCGGAGCTCAAGTGGGGACCCCACTTACTCGACCAGCCCATCGGCTTCCCGCCGTCGGACAACGAGCCAGTAGAACAGCCCGACGGCCCACAATGGCAGAAGAAGCTTGGGTGTCTTCATCGATTCCCAAGGAAGAGCGATATCGCGAGGAAGAGCAAGTGCAAGAGCGATGCCGAGATGCTGGATCGCGCTTCTCTACCGGCCAAGTTCAAGCCTCCCTTCTGAGGACGTACAACCTTAACCTTATTTTCGGATTACCTTATTTTCGGATTTCAAAGATCCATGTCGTACATGCGCATCTCGCTACGTGCACTCGAAAGAACAGAACAGACGCTAGAAGTGAGCTACCTCGTACCATAGGATTAGTGTATCTGCGATGAGTGTGCCGTGGACTTCCTTCAATCCGATTGTGAGATCGACCTTCACTCGGAGCGTCGGGCCGACCTGCCTGAGCAGAGGCGCTGACAGAGCCGAGCAGGGCGGGGGGGACGGAAGATTCCGCCACGGAGCTGGATCGCTCGGCCGCCGGCTTCATGCGAGAGCTCCAACGCGGCGATTGAGCTCCTATACAGGTAGACTGGCACCAAAAAAATCGTCAACCATAAGTAGTTTACGTTCGTCAGAAAATCGGCAGTTCTCTCTGTCTAGATCGTTGACGACGCGGCGCGCGGCCGCTTCGCATCGGAAGTCAGGGGAAAAGAAAAGGATGAGCACCTGGAGCAAAGAGTAACAGGTGTGGGTCTTAGTCAGGTCAGAGGCGTCCTTCTTGATAATGTGGTCCAGCGCCCGAAAGGTTTCTCTCTTTTGGTAAACTAGCTGAAATCAAATTTCTCATTCCGAGAGAACGCCGCCGCCTTGACCAGATTAGGATTGAGAGCAATACTAGTGGATGTTGAACCCCTGAACCAATAGGTCGCAGAGGCGATAGACGATGCGGCCAAGTGAGTTTTAGGAGTAGTAAATTGGGATCTTCACATACCTGAACCAATAGGTCGCAGAGGCGATAGACGATGTGGCCAAATGAGTTCTAGAAGTAGTGAAGCAGAAGGAAAGAACGAAGAACGCAAGCGCGAGAGCCCGAGCACTTGTAAAACGCGACAATACTAAATAATAAGTAGGATTTAGGCAAGAGCAGAAATGGCCAATCGGCCGACATCAACAGTGGAAATATGGGGTACATATATGATGGGACATTTTCCATTTTACGGTGCATCTTCTTGCACTACCTGAGCTCGAACGTCCGCTTGCTCGGCTTGCCCTCGTTCGCTTTTCGGCTCGGAGCGAGCCGGCGAGCAGCGCGACTTTTTTCGGTTTCTCGTCGTTTGCGCCTGCACCTTGCACCACCTAGGCACCTCACCCCTCTCTCGATAACTATCGAACACTGCCCTTTCCAACCCCTTCCTTCTCTTCCAACCTACGGGGTCGATCTTGCTCGCGTCCGGTCTCGATGGGGCCGATTGAGGTGAGTAGGAGAGATAGTTGGATCGCGGTGAAACCGTAGATCTGTAAAATGATAGGGGCCGGGGCGCTCCGCGGAAGAGAATGGGGAAGTCTGGTCAGTCCGGGGAGTTCAAAGCCGAGACAGGTCCGGTTGCTTACGGTGGTGAAGATGTTGTTGAGCAGGTAGCTAAAGGAGTCAAGATGTCAGAGTCAACTCGACACAGCTCAACGCGGATCGAGCCCGTTCAAATTTACTCCGCAAACTGTGAAATCAGATCAAGGCATGGCCCTGATCCCAACGCCCCAGGATCCCGTGGTTGCTCGGAAGCCACCCTTTGGGTGTCGCGTTCCAGAACCACAGCATTGAAGCTGACACCAAAGAAAGCGGAAGATCAGCTGCTTGCGGCGGGGTCAAGTGCTCCGCCGAGCGCAGATCAGGGCACCCACCATTGGTACCTACCTCAGTATCTTGCAAATACACCTGAGTGGCAACCGATTGGTCGAGTCACAAAGTTGCAAGTCGGGCACGTCCTTAAAGGGTGTCGAATCAAATGACGCTGCCCGTAAGCATAGTGAAGCGAACTGTCAAAAAAATCTTCGTCAGCTCTTGCAAGGGCCTTCGCATGGAAAGTGAAGGTGACGCAGCTGATAATGACGAGCGACCAGTTGAAAATGATGAGAGACGTGTACTTGGTCTTGCGATTGCTCTCTGTTGAGCGATGGTAGGCGAAGATACCAGGAACAGCAACAACAACGCTGAGACTGCCGGGAAAGAGGGCGACTGCATTGAAACTTCCAGTGACATGTAGAACATTCAGTACACAGTTTGTGCCATCAACTACGTTCACAGAAACACGATCAAGCTGCACCATCTTCAACACCAACGAAAGCGACCCGGTCACCCGGTTGACGCGACCATTGAAATCGCATAACGAGAACTTACGATCATGACGACGCCGGAGAGGAAGAAGGCACCGTTGAGGATTCACGATAGGAAGGAGAGTCTGCGAAGATGGGTCCAGTCTTAGAAGGGCTGCCCGCGGGTGGAAGGCGGGGGAGCCAGTTGGATGAGCTTTTGGGATTCGTCGTCAGGGAGGGTTGGGGAACGACCAGCGTTGAGTAGAGCGTCAGGGGTCGGTCAAGTGTGAACAAGGTCGACGCGCTTCGGTCCAGGACGGTATTACCAGGCGGCGGTTGGTGATTGCTAGAAGGAGGGTGGAAAGAGTAGCAGCTGCGAAAGCCGACACGGCCTGAGGTCAACCTATCAAATACCGCTCGCTCCCCTAGGCGAAGACAGTCCCAATGGCTCGCGGTCGCTAAGGAGACTCGGAGCTTAGAGACGTTCCGATTTTTCAGAAAGCCATGCGAGCCATGTCGGGTGGTGTACAAGTTACAACTATGTCACTAACTATACTACATCACAAACAGGTATCTGTCACCCACACAATCAGTACGTCTGAGGTAAGACCGTCCTGGTCCACTCTGTCGACTCGAACCGATCTTTGTACGTCTCAAAGACCGCGAGCAACGACGCGTACTCCTTCGCGACTTCAGCTTCACCGTCGGCGTCCGCCATCTCGGTGTCTCTGTCTTCCCCAGCGGGTACGGCTGCAGTGTTGCGAGAGGCCCACGCGTTGAGGAATTCTTCAACCAGTGCGGTGCCTTCTGCGATCGCTTCGGGAGACAGCGTCGAGGCGGTGGTGGCGGCTTCTCCGGCTGCAAGAGACAATGTTACTACGGTGTGCTAGAATAAAGAGAGGGTTCCACCAGTCCGAGAAGGGAGTACTCACGTCTGTCACTGAAGTCCTCGAGATCGTCCGCTTTCCGTTTCGCGAGCTAGGCGAGAGCAATGCGATGTCAGCGTCATGATTGCGCTCTCGCGCAATCCAACTTCATTGCTCTCACCTTGACGACCTCTTCGGGGAAGTTGGCCAGTTCCGCGACGTGAATACCAAAGCTCTGATCGCAGACACCTGAGGAGGCGGGATCGATTGCGTCAGTGATCTGAGAGCGCTGGATAAGTCGCGAGCACTCGCACTGACCTGGCTCGACCTTGTACAGCAACGTGATCTCCTTGCCCGTAAGCGAATCAGGCTTGGAATCGACGTGCGCGACGACGTGCAGGTTCTTGACGTGCGGGATTTCGTGCGCAAGCGCAGTCAATTCGTGGAAATGCGAGGCGAACAGCACGGCGGCGCGAGTCTCTTTTGCCAGATGTCTGGTTGCAACGTCAATCAGAGGACAGGTCAGGAGATGACTGGAGGCGCCGACTGTGGTTGGGGTGTACTCACTCTGAGATGGCCCAAGCGAGACCAAACCCGTCGTAGGTCGAAGTTCCACGACCCAGCTCATCGATAATGACGAGCGAGTCCCGCGTTGCCGACTTGAGGATCGCCGCTGTCTCCAGCATCTCCGCCATGAAAGTAGAAACCCCCTTGAGCTGACTGTCACCAGCACCAACTCGGCAGAGGATCGAGTCGAAGATTGGCACGGTCGCGGAAGTGCATGGCACGAAGCAACCGATTTGCGCCATCAATGAGATCACGCCGGCTGAACGAATGAAGGTTGACTTTCCGCCCATGTTCGGTCTAGAAGGAGGAACAGAAGGCGTGTCAGCTGATAAACCTTCGTCTGTGAAGAAGCTGGTACGTACCCAGTGATGATCTGGAACTCGGAAATATCTGTAAATCGCGGGGCGGCGAGGACTCGAGATCAGCGAAGCGCCTCAGTAGACTTTACGCTCTTGGTACTCACCTCGCTCGAGCGAGATATCATTGGAGATAAAGTTGATGCCCTCCATGACCTCGAGGCAGGGGTGACGCGCGTCGACGAGGTTCAGACTGCCCTCAGCTTGCTCGCAAACGACCGGCTTGACGTACGAGATCGGCGCGTTGAGGGAGGCCGTAGCAAGCGAGGCAACGACGTCAAGATGGGCCAAGAGATTGTTCAGTGTCTCGAGAACGGGGCAGTACGAAGCGGCGATGGCAATGACCTCCTTGACGAGCGCGGATTGCTTCTTCTCGTACTGCTTGGTCAAGTCCTTGTGATCGTCGTTAAGCGACTTGAGTTGCTTGGTTGTGAAATGCACACCGTTCGTTTGGTTTTTGAGCTCGATGTAACCCTTCTTGTTCTTGATCGCCGACCCTTCCTTGCGAGTCAATCGGAAGCAATAGCCGTACAGCGGGCTTAGCTCAAAGTGCAGGACCTTGTTGTCGGTGTCCATCTTGAGGTCTCCAGCCACGCGTTGGTGCTCCTCGTCGAGTGAGTCGCGCACTTGCTCGAGTTGCTGCTTCAGCTCCTGAAGCGTCTCGTCGAACTCGGGCTTGATGACAAACTGGTGGCGGTCGAGCTCATCGAGGTCGATCGTCTCCTCCACCATCTCGCGCATCGGTTGCAAGGAAGTGGCATTGTCCTGTACGTCACGTGCAGAAAATCGACGGATTAGTGGAAGCTGACAGCTTACAAACTCCGAGCAGTCCTTCGGTTCCAAAAACGCACTTTCAATCCTGCCAGGTAAACCTCGTCAATCAGTTCACGCCATCGCTGGTTCCCATCTGCGCCGTTCTCCAGCACGGTCAGGAGACCAGGTAGCAGAAGTAGCGCTTGGTAGACTCGCACGACATCTTCGAGATGGGCAGCGCCCTTTTGGAACCTTTTCGAGATGCGATGGAAGTCGGGCATCGACTTGAGGTAGTCGTTCTGGGAGAAGAAGAATGTCTATCAGATGGATTCGGCGATTGCTCAGTGCGGGGCGTCCGAACTGACCACCACAGCCTGACGCAGCTCAGTGTCTTCGAAGAAGCACTCGACCAAATCTTGTCGTTGTTCTGTACATCCGAGAAGGATGGACCGTCAGCATACGGCACGCTCTCGAGTCACGACCTGAACTGTTTTCTACTTACGAATCGAGTGCAGATTCACCAGGGGCTGCTTGAGCCACTGAGCGAGCATGCGTGTCCCTTGTGACGTCTTGCATCGGTTGAGCAAACCAAAGACGGACATGTTCTTGCTGCCGCCGGAGCCCATCCCCGTCGGATCGGGCATCACTATAGGGAAAGCCAAATCATTGTATGTCAGACTCTGTCGCGCCCGAATTGGAAAGAATGGTGAACGTACGGTTCAGGGCTCTTAAAGCGGAGGCATCGAGCTTCATGTACTGCTTGAGGTCGTGGGTCACCATCTGGTACGAGCCAAAGTTCGAGTCGTCGGTCATGAGCCCGAGATAGGCGATCAGAGCCGCTGTCGAAGCCATTGCCACTTTGAGGTCGAGCTCAGCTAAGGGCGGCGAGATGATGAATGAGCACGAGTTGGAGGGATCGATCGGTAGAGTGGGCTTACGTCTCGTCGAAGCAGGCACATCGCCTCGCAACAGTCGATTTAGGTCTTGCTCCACGTCTTTGACCGTGAATTCGTCTGTCGTTCCGCTCCGAAACGGATGAGTCCGTGAAGCTGGGTTCTCGGACGGGGAATGTGCACTTACTCTTCTTGCGATCTGTGAGGACGATGTTGCATCTCTCGACAAGGGTGTAGATCTTCTTGAGGTCATAGTCGGCTGCTTTGTCCTCGCTGGGCAACAGCACCTCTTTGACGCCGAGTTGGATGAGGAGAGCCTGGTGCAGATGTTGGCAATCAGCGGTCAAAGATTGTCAATGTCTCGGCATTGGTATGTGAGCCTACCTCGGTGTTAGAGAAGAGATCATTGTCGATGAACTCGGCAACACCCATCTCCTGCCTCGACGTATCGGCAAACGTGACGCCAACGGTCTTGACGTTGTCCTTGACCTGCAGCTTGAGGGCGAGGATGACGGGCGCGGCGAGCATGTCGGTATGCGCGAAGAGCAAGTCCTCGACCTGGGCCAAATGACCGGGACTGGCTTGCTTGCCAAGAATCCACTTTGAAGCGTTCTTGCCGCCGGTAGACTCGTAGATCTCGATGCGGAGCTGTTTGGTCGTTAGAGCGTCGCGCAAGAAGCCTTGAGCAACCGCGATCGACATGGCTACGGCGGGGAGGCCGTCGGGGAAGATGGACGAGATCTTGCCGAGCTTCTTGATAACCGTTTGGGTCTGGTGGAATATAATGGAGACGACCTGAGTGCTGAGCAAAGTGCATGTCCGATTCGTAGGCCAGGACTAACCTTGTAGTGATGCGTGGCGATGTAGATGGCATCCGTCCCAAAGGCCGAGTAGAAGTCACCTCGATCGAACAACCTGACCGTGCCCGCGGGAGTCTGTGGATTCGAGTGCTCCTAGTCAGTACACGTGATTTAAAGTACACCGAGCTTCTGCAATCAAGTGCTGGCGTGATCGCGCCCCATGCCCCGTGACGGTCGGGCGACTTCCCACGCAGAGGAAGCTCATTTCCGCGGCGAAACAAGGCGACGCGACGCGTTCGGGTTGGTTTGGTTTGGTGCGACGCGCCAGCCGAGGCAGATCGAGGTGGACTCACCGCAGGCAGCTTGCGGATAACATCGCAGAACGAATTGTCGGCCTGGTCGGCGTTCGAGTCGTCCGTTCTGCCTGCTCCGTACTGCAGTGGGGGCGACATGTTGGCCCGTGGAATGGTGGATGTGGGGGGAAATCGAACCCACGGTGGCCAGCTGTGGCACGTCGACGACAAGCGCTGAGCGCTGAGCCGAGAGGAGCCGCGGCGCGCGGAGGCAGACATTGGTTCGTCGTCGGCTTTCTGCCCATCTACCTTCGTTACCAGAAGCGCTTGCTTGATTTGCCGCACACGCACAACCACTTTGGAACCCATTCCCTATGCCGTCTCTCGAGGGTCTTGATGCACCCGATGCGATCCTCAGCACAGCCCGCTACGACCCACCGCTGAGCTCACTCGACAAGAACTCGCTCACCCAACCCTCCTCGGCACCCTCACCGTATGGCTTACTGGCGTATCATCGCGACCGATTGGTCCGGGCAGCGGCTGCGTTTGCTTGGACGAGCGCCGCGCAGAGCCTCGAGGGTGAACAGGGGCTCATCAGGCTACGTCGGCGACTCGATCAAGCCGTCTCGCAGTGGCATACACAAAACGAGGCCAAGTCAGATCAACCGCTACGTGTGAGTTTGCCTCCAATGATGTTCAAGAATCGTACTCAGTTTGTTGGTCTCTGCCATAGCTGCGGATTCTGGTCTTCCCCACTTCGGACCATGACAACCTCATCAAGGTCCAAGCCTTCGCATGCAACCCCGTCACCCCAGTCTCCAACTTCTTCAACCTCGCACTGTCGAATCCGTCGACACTGAATGCGCTATCGTCCTCTTCGACGTTTACCTACATCCCCGTACGGCTCGACCCCGCCCGTACGTCTCCTTCCCTCTTGACGCAATACAAGACAACCGCTCGCGACCATTACCTCACCTCTCGGGAGCGGGCAGGCTTGGGCAGGGACTACAATAAACCGGACGAAGTGCTACTATTCAATCAGGACGATCAAGTCATGGAGGGCTCGCTGGCGAACGTCGCTTTCTACCGAAACGGCGCTTGGGTCACCCCACATGACGATGCTGGCGGACTGAACGGCGTCATGAGGCGGTGGTTGCTCGAGCAAGGCAGGTGGAAGCAGGGCACTATACTGCGGGGACAGGTTATTCGGGGCGAGTGGGTCCTGCTGAGTAATGGCTTGCGGGGGTGCTTTGTCGGGAGGATAGAATCATAGGGGCAAAGCAGGCTCGCGCGCTCCGGCGACAAGCTTGGTCACGTGATACGGTACGAAGACAGTCGACCTCGTCTTGGCCATAGGGTGGTGATCTAGACGCCCACCATCTAGCCGACCACCGCCATTTGTAAACGGAATTAGGTTAATCGCGCGAATAGCAGGGCACTTTGGTCCCGAGAATGGCAACTTTGGCGTACGGGCGCGGGGAGGCCAAGCGGGGAAGAACCTCGATGTAGCAACTACTGCATTGTCCGCCTCGTCTCACCGGCCAGAAGTACTACATACATCATACTACTGCTCCCAGAGTGGTACATCACATATTGCAAGAGATACAGGCGTCTACACTATGTGGTACCAAAGTTCCTATGAACGTGGTGCAAGAATGACCTCGGATGTGATCGTGATCCCAAATTAAAGTCCGCATTGATGTGATCTCAAAGTCCGCTCCGATGTGAAACGAAGTCGCCTCCGATGTGGGACCAGAGTTGCCATTCTCGGGACCAAAGTGCCCTGCTATTCGCGCGATTAACCTAATTTCGATTGTGATTGGGTAGCTCGCAACGTCGGACTCGCGAGCTCAAAGTGGGTAGCTCCGTCGGACTCGCGAGCTCACCGCACCGTCCCGCCCTTATGCCCCTCCCTCTCGTGCCGTTACCTGAGACATTGACATTCGTCTGGCGTGCGGTCCCTTCCATCCCACCATATATGGACCCACCATCCGTCCAGAGCACGGTGGCTCCATTGCTCTTTGGTGCATGGTTGAACACGGGGTGAGTTGCGGGGACTTGCGATCGTTGGGATGCTCCGTGACCGTCTGACTCAGTCACGTACGCGGAGACAGGCCCTACACGACGCTATGACACTGACCGAGTCACTCATATCTACCTTCGACAACAGTTTGTTCACGCTGGAGCTACTGTGGATGCTCGAACACTTTCGGAAGCATCGCTTTTCTCGCGGGCCACGATGGATCACTGTGACCCTGCTCGTTCTCCTCCTCAACGATTCGATCTCGACCATCTCCAACTATGCCGCCGTTTGGCTCTACACGATAGTCCATTTCGGCGACTACACCTACCTCGCCTTACAAGACTGGCCCGTCGTCGTCTTCCTGATCACCACGGGCGTTTCAGCGATGGTGGTGCAGTTCTTCTTGCTCGAACGTGCCTGGAGACTGTGTCGCTCCGGCAAGTTGAACGCGGCCATGACCATAATCATCGCTCTCGTCGCATTGGGCATCTTGGTCTCCTTCTCGAACGCTCTCTGGACTGCAGTGTATGTTGTCATCTACAAGAATTACACCGAGCGGTATAGGGTCGTCACACCCGTCACGTCAGTCCATGGGCTCGGCTCTCGACTGAAGGACAAAGTCGCCATGCAGCTGACGGGTCTCTTTCCGTTACCGCAGCGTGTGGCTCACCACCAGCGCCGGATGCGATGTGACAATCGCTGGTATTCTTTTGTTCAAGCTCAACCAGGCTCGAAAGGAGGTAGCGCACCGTGCTCATAGGTAGGTCGGATTCTGTTTATTTGGCTACCGTCTTCCGAAGGATGATCTTCAGGCACACCGCCCCGACACGCATACTAATCCCGAGGCGATCACTCTTGACGCAGTACCTTGCGTGTGCCGTTGCAAAAGTTGATGATCATGGCACTCGAGTCGGGAGCCGTTACATCCTGCGTTGCAATTGTTGGACTGGGCCTCTACCTCGGTTTCAAGGTCAGTCATAGGCGCTCAGCAGCTGAACCCTACCAGTAACCCCGCGGCACCCCCACAGACAACCAACCTTCCCTTGGCGCCAGGCTACTGCCTCGGCCGTATCTACGCCTTGACGATGCTCTTCAACCTCCGAGTCCGTGATCGAATTCAAGCCGTAGCCATTTCATCCCAAGGTGTCGGGGTGTCCACCTTTGTCCTTCGAGCCGATGCGCCTACCGAACTTTCAAAGGATCCTCAAAATCTCGACGTCGAGCGACATGGGGCCATGAGTTCAGTCGGTGGGGTGTCGACTATCCGACCTGCCCCGAGAAGAGATCAAACATCGACTTCACAGACTGTGCAGACTCAGACGACACAGAATCAGACTGTACAAACCATCTCGCTGGAGACGGCTTATATCATGCACTGTCCGAGGACGCCGGGGATTGGTGGATTGGGGTTGGGGGAGGAGAGTGATGGGTTCGATGCGGACTCTTCTTCGATCGAAGATAGGGAGCCAAGGTCGAGGAGACCGAGGAGGATAGCTCGGAGAGAGGTGAGCAACAAGAGAATATCATCGTTTCAGTCTTGGTCAAGTACTGACCAGAACCGATTTCGCTCATTGCAGTCTGCGTCTTCCCGGAGATCGAGCGTGAGCATCCCATCCGTTGACGACCCGATGCTCGCGACTTTACATTACGTGCCGCGGCAGGATGTATCCCCTTACGACCTTATATAAATATGTACCCTCTATGATGCTGTATACCAAGTCCATGTTGGGGTCTCAAGAATCGACAAGATTTCATAAAGGTCGAGTGCGAGATTTAGCCAGCTCATCGCGCAAAGCGGGCCGTCCACCTTTCAGGTTCGGTCTTCTGCCAATCTGATAGCTTTCAATTGCTCGCACCATTCTCTCTCTCACCCCCTGGTTTATCTCTCTCTTTTTTCGACACACTCCTATGTCTACAACGCTTGGAGCGTCCCGGAAGAGCGCAGCACCGAATTCCGTCGTAGCACTATCTAGGAATGGTTGCGCTGGCGCAGGTCACGAACGGCGCGAAGTCTAAAGTCACCCCGAGCCATCCGTTGAAGGTAAGTGGTCGGAAACCGTAGATTAGACCTTGATAAGAGCCCCGATCAAATACTTCATGGTCCCCAGAAGTCCGAGATACAAACTCCACAGGGAACGTATCCGACACAGCAACGCCAAAGCTCTTGCAGCTACCCGATGAACTACTCCTGTATATCGTCGTCCTTGCGGATGAGACCACCGCCGCCGCCGGCACTTACGCGCGACCGTCGCTGTGCAATCTCGCGCTCGTATGCAAGACCCTCAATGGGTTCGCGCAAGGGGTTCGCGCAGGGGGTTCGCGCAGGGGGTTCGCGCAGGGGGTTCGCGCAGGAGGTTCTCCAAGACTGCAATATCTCATCGAAAGAGGATATCCGCCACGCCGTCGAGATGTACAGATCGCAACGTCCTTCGGAGAGCGTTGGTTTCCTTCGTCTCTGGATCCAGGACGCTAAGTTTCGAGCCGCGCTGGAGGAGACGAGAACGAATCTTAGGAGACGGATATTTGCACCTGCCCCTGAGTCTGTGGTCGACTTGTTCGAATAGAATGCGGTAGATTGCCCTGTTCGTTGGGGGAGCCCGCTCGTTTGAGCAAGGCTTTTGGCTCTCGCGGATAAAAGGTCAGTCAGTCAGGCTCTTCAGGAATCCCATATTTTGGGATTTGAACCTCATCACTAAATTCGATTAGTTGTGCTTACAGACTTCAAAATTCTCAAACTCGAATCGGGTGTCCTGGCTCGGGGTAGATGGCTCCCATCTGCGATGGTCCTTACGTTGGAACATCGGCTGCGCGAATTTTCCACTTTCGACGCGGCCTGTCGAACCTTGAACACGCTAAATGACTCGACCTTGATCTCACATACGACACATCGCTCATACTAGACGAGATCATCTATCTCTCCGCCCTGACATCGCTCGTCCTGAATGGTTCGTGAGCGAGAACTTTGGCTCATCCGTCGGCTTCATCGGAACTCCTCGGTCACATCCTACGACCCACGTCGCCCAACTCGGAGAGCTATCCATCACTTGCAGAGACGCGATTTTCTTACGAGGAATTACGCCTGAATTGCTTACGGTGCACTTCGTTGGAGTTGTTCGAGCTCAGCATCGACGGCCTCCCCGATCTCGAACACAGCCAACACGCCTCCATGTCCGATCGTCTCGCCATGGCCTTGCCAGCGTTCGAGAACCTCCAACATGCGCTGATCCGAAGGCTTCGTTGCTTCGTCTCCAGATTTCGGACGAAGCACTCCCCCGATCTCGTCGGCTGCTTCTTCCCCTTGATCAGAGAGGTCGATCGAGATTCTTCGTTGACCCATTTTGGTGTGGCGGAGACAGACGAACAAGAGGGCGAACCCCTTTCGCGCTTCTTGCCTTGGTCAAACTTGGAAGAGCGATATGCATCTGCAGGAATGGGATAGGTATGAGGAGCTGGAGAAAGCGTGCGAGAGACGATGGATTGTATGTGAGTTTGTGTAGAGGTAGTTTCTTGGGCATGTGAGACTGATCTGACAGACTTGAGTTTTCTTTAGCGCTTGGGAAAGCGGAGGCAATCTTCGAATGCCGTGGAGTCGGGAACAATCCGAACATTTGCTACCTCTTAGTTCACTATCTTTATGGCCGGCTGCATGGCTGCAGACGCTTTTCCGTCGGTCTACGCTGTATTGAATCCGCGAAACAAGCGTCGTCTACATTACATAGATCACCGCGAGGTCAAGAAGGCAATTGCAGCCAGATTATCTACAGCACCGAGCATCATCCTCAGGTGCAGCATAACTTAATCCTCCGAGCTGGGTGCCGAGCCAAAATTGTTTCACCCCGCCAGCGAGGGCGCGCGCCAGCAGGGAAGCTCGAATTCAGTGACGCCAGCTTGCAGGACAACTGGCGAGGGCGGGCGAGGCCATCCGCGGTTTCTGGGAATTTCTGGGGGCCGGCAGCAGCTGGCAGCAGGCAGTGACCACGTCTCCCCCCTTTCACCCAAACGGCATCGGCTTGCACCGCCCCTCTTCTGCCGCTTACCTAGACCATACGAGTCTCTTCTCTACTTTCACTTCGATCCAGTCGACCGTACCCTCGCTCTCTTGCACAGCGACTCCGACGCCCCCCCACCTAGGCCTCGTTGACTTTGCCTCCTCGTCACAGCCTGCCTCGCTGCTGGATTAGGTCGCACGCGCACGCACCCCCACTCCTTGCTCTCCGACCTGTTCACAAAGCGCCATGGCCTCCCCTCCCGAACGCACGAACCCGATATCGCGCTACCCCGGCGCTGGTAGCAGTGCGCACCCCAGATCACCACCCCGTTACGGTGGCCCGTCTGGTCCGAGTTCGAGCCCAAGCCACGATGCTCTCGGCGGCGCCGTGGCCGGCGGTTACGGATCGAACAACGCGAGCCCGTCCTTCAACGACTACAGTCAAGCGCGTCGAGGATTCCCAGCTGGGGACCCCGGTGCAGCGTACGCAGCACGAAGAGGATCGATCCCGGCGCACATGCAACCCCATATGGGCGGCTACAACCCTCGAGCAGGCCACGGCAGGCGAGCTTCGGTCGTCGACATCGCCGCCGAGTTCATGGGGCCACAGGCGACCGAACATCTCGAGACGGCCAAGAAGTTCAGCGCCAAGGCCGAGGACTGGATCGATGCCGCGACGAGGCCCGTACGACCTTGGCTGCCCGGATTGGGTCGGTTCCTCATCGTCGTCACCTTCCTCGAGGATGCGCTCAGGATCCTCACCCAACTTAGTGGTAAGCGACGCGGTGACGTGGCTCTAGCTCGACCAATCTCGGATGAGGGCGATCCTGTCCTTACTGTGCATACGAGGGCTAACGCTTGAAATACCCGTGATGTGTTCGCAGACCAAAACTACTACCTCCAAGTGAGTGCCCCGCGAGCTCGGCTTGTGACTTTGAAGATTCAGGAACTGACTTGGTCTCTGTTGGGCGCGTGGGTTAGAAACACCGTGGCTTCCCCTGGGGTATTTCGCACACCTTTCTCCTCACCAACGTTGCTGTGAGTCAGAATGAGCGGCTTTCACGATCTCATGGACTGACTCTTCCAAGCTCCTCTATGCCTTGCCAGATCATGCTCGTCTGCTCCTTCCTGGTCGTCGGCAAGAAGCTCCCCCTTCACGCGACCGGTGGCCTCTTTTGCGTCGTCCTCGCTCAAGGTTTCGGGTATGGTCTCATCTTTGACCTCAACTTCTTCCTTCGCAATCTGTCCGTCATCGGCGGTCTTTTGATGGTGCTGTCGGATTCGCTGTCGCAACGCAAGTCGTCGGTCGTCGGAATTCCCTCGATGGGTTTGAACGACGCCGATCGCAAAAAGTACTGCCAACTCGCCGGTCGAATCCTGCTCGTGTTCCTCTTCCTCGGCTTCGTCTTCAACGGCCAATTCTCCCTCACGCGTGGGTTCGTCTCCGTCACCGGCCTCGTCGCCTGCGTCATGGTCGCCGTAGGCTACAAAGCCAAGTTATCCGCCTTGTTCCTCGTTGTCGTTTTATCGACGTTCAATTTCTTCGTCAACAATTGGTGGAGCGTGCATTCGAGTCACCCACAACGCGATTTCCTCAAGTACGATTTCTTCCAGACGCTTTCGATCGTTGGTGGGCTGTTGTTGTTGGTCAACTTGGGCCCGGGGGATTTCTCGGTCGACAAGAAGGTGCGTTCTCACGCGTTTTTTTGGGTTTGGACTTGACAAGTTGGTCTGCTGACGCCCTGGTTTCTTGACCATGTACCACCACAGAGGATGTGAGCGAATACGCGTGCCGATCCAAGCAGTGGAACCGCAACTTTGAGCCGACGCATAGCACTTTCAATGTACACGAAGATCTCTTGCTTTACTCTGGACTCAATCCCCACACCGCACACCGCACACCACCCACACCTCGTTGTAAGGGTAAGGCGCAGAGCAGAGCTTGCGTTTGGCGGCGTAGTTTCTTCCTCCACACCAATTTAAAATGAGAATGATGCAGAAAGACTCTCCTCGTTCGGACGCGCGGAGGAAGTGGGCAAGGTAGAAGAAAAGAAGCTTTTGTAAGGGGGTCGTGGTTGGAGGCCAACGACCCTTGTTCTATCCGGAGCCGCTCTTGTCCTCGTTGCTTGAAGTGGTCGACTCCCGCCTTTTGGCCAACATGATCTCTCACCGTCTATCGTACCATTACGACAAACAGAAGAAAAAGCACTTGCAGCAAACCATGCGAACTGATGAAAGACCGATCCCGCCCTACGCTCCAGCGGCAGCTTGAGCCTGCACGGCCTTTCTCGGGATCCTCTTCCCATTCGCAGCTTGCGCGACTTTGTGCTTCCCCGATTTGGTACCCGAGCCTGACGCCGTAACCGAAGACGCTTTCGTCCGCTGTGCCGCCGCCGCCCCACTCGCTCCCCCCGATGCAGTGCCACCATCTTCCTTCTTCCCCATCTCGGCTTCCCCCAAGGTCCCATTCGAGTTTTCAAGAGGTGATTTCGACTCGTCCAATCGAATCGGAACGGGAAGGTCTCTCGCAACCCTATCCAACGCGTTGAACAACAAAGGATTAAAACTCTCGGGAGGTCGATGCAAGAGATCTTGAACCCCTTCTTCGGCTGAGAGGGTAGCTATCGTTTTTTCGGTGGAAGAAGACGGGTCGAGAACGACTGCTTCCGGTTCGTCGCGACTTGTTGATGTTTCGTCTTCCCGAAAACGTTTTTTGGTCTCTTGCGTTCCCAACACGTCAAGAGGGTTCATAACCGGGGCTGAAGAAGGTTGGGTGAGAGCAGTTGGCGTGGACCGAATCTTCCATTGTCCGGCGCCACGTTCGGTCGACCAGTTAGGCTGGTTCGCCTTGAGCGCGTTGAGCGATGTGGAGAGGGCGTGGAGGGAGGCGAGCTGGGAAGGGTCAGAGGAACGCAAGTGTTGTAGGTTGACGTCGTGGATGTAGTAAGTGAGGGAGTCGAGGTGGAGGACGTACGAGGCGTTCATTGACGACTTGGTATAAGGAGGGGGCCTCGTAGATCGAGTCGTTGAGGATGTGGTAGGCTGCTATGGTGTGAGCTGATCAAGAAGGCAGAGATGAAGTTTTGAGTAGTACGAACTCAGGTTCGAGCCAGGTAGATAGATACCTTGAGTGGGTGATTGTCGATCCCTCTTGTGAATGATGAACAAGCCCGGAGCATCATCATGCACGACGACGTATTCGATCCCTTTGAACCTCCTTTACCCAATACACAGGGCCGAAACGTCAAGATCAATGACGATTCTCCCGCACGCTTGCGATAGACTCACTTCAATTCCCCCTCCTCGTCCAAACCATCCATCAACCCCCCGGCCGGATTCCCAGCAGCACCTCCCTGTCGTGAGAACATGATCTGCATCCTCAAGGTGGCGTTGTTGCTCCCGTGATCGAAGAAGGGGGACAGGACGAAATAGTCCATGAGGATGGATTTGGTCAACGGTCCGAAGGCGGTGATCCATTCGGGCGCTCGCCATTGGAGGTGGGAGAGGGGGGGAAGGGCGGACGTCGGGGACATGGGTAGCAGAGGAAGAGGGGTGGTAGAGAGCCGCGGGGTCGGGCTCGGGGACCAGACTCGGGGTCGGATGACAGCACCGAGAAAAGGGCCAGAGCACCCGTCGGGGGGCCGCGTGTGGGGTGATGCGAAGCAAGAACGAGTGATCGAGTTTTGGGCCGACTCGCGGCTCAGCCGGACTAGACAATCTTTTCGAGACAGTCCTAGAGAGGAGAGCGTGGTTTTACATGCAAACTCATTGCTAGTGCAGATTATCGTTCTACAAGGTCGACCACAGTGGCCGAAGGATATCATCGTTTTCGCCCCGAGCCAAAGAGTTCCGTCCGGTCGCGAACTTGCCCAGTCCTCCCACCGCTGCTCAACACCCCATGAAATCACTCGCCATCAACCTGCAACACCGACGTGAACGCGGCCGATCAGTAAACCTGATCACCTACTCAAGATTCGCCGCAGCTCGCTCTGAAGAAACCTACAACTCGAGCGCAATCTCCGGCTTGACTCTTTGCTTGAAATCCGGAATCTCCTCCTTTGAACTTGCATACTCGTACTTGTACATCAAGTACTCGGCCACTTTTTCGACGATTTCACTGCGGTGTTCTCCCAAGGTGACGGTCGAGGAACCGGCTTCGAGGAAACCGGACGACAACGTGTCGGAGAGAAAGACGGAGCCGAGGGCGGCTTGGCGGGGCAGTACGAAGCGAAAGTCTGTGGAGGCGGAGGGGTTCGTTCAGCTTGCTTTGTACCGGATGGGTGTTTCTGAGTCGTCTACTTGCGGTCGGAGGAGATGAGGGTGACGTAGGGCGTGTCACCGCTTCCATTCGAAGCCGTCTGCGCGCAGGGAGAGCTCAGCATGGGGTGGGGTCGCATGATGGGAGAGCGTGTCCTGACTCACCGCCATCTTGGCTGGTGTCAAGAGCAGGCCACACGTCGGAACACGTCGAAAAGAGACGAAAGCGCGACCGACTTGGTCTTCACTAGATCGCGCCTCTTGACCGCGATTGACCGGTCATCCTCCTCACATTCTCACCCCTCGTCAGGCTGGACGTTCGCACCACAATGTCCAAAGACACCTCCACCTCCACCTCGACCGCCAACCCGTCCACCTCCGCAGCAACAGACACAGCGGGCACCACCAACTCCACCAACTCCGGAGCCCCCGCGCCCTCTGCTTCCACGGCCAACAGCACCACTGCTGGCACCACCGCTGGCATCACGCATTCGAACGATCATCTCTCCCCTTCCCAACTACGGTCTCGACTCGAAGCGACGAGGAAAGAGTTGAGGGTCCAGTTGGACAAGAAGCGCAAAGTCGATCGAGAACTGGTCAGCCCACCACAGAAGCAGCAGCCGCTCCATCAGCTTTTTCCCCCCACTCCCCACCCCACCCCACTCTGCTCACCCCTCCGTATCTCGTTCGACAGGCCAATCTAGAAGCCTCCATCTATGGCTTTGAAGGCTCGTACCTCTCCGACGCCTTGTTGTCCAGCACGATCTCGAACGGCGCCACTGGAGCGAATCCGGCCTTGACTGGAGCAGGCGTCGGTCAGGCCGCTCATTTCGGTAACATCATCAAAGGGTGTACGTTCTCGTCCGATCCGACCTGAATCAAATATCGCGCTCCTTTGCTTCGTGTACTGATCGACCGGTGATGGGGTTCGATCGTACCTCCCAGACGACGCTTACCTCAAAGCGCCTTCGACCTCTACTTCCTCCACCTCCGATCGCAAACGTTCCCGAGCGAACGAAGAACCTCGACCGGGAGATCGCATGTTCTCCATGTCTTCAGCCACTTACCAAAAAGCAGTCGAAATGACCGGTGGTGTCGTCGCTGTTCTGCCTAGCGCGGCGGGGACGACGACGGCAGCGGCGAAAGAAGGGACGCGTAAAGGGGGCGTCGATAGTGATGACGATGGCGAGGCGGAGACGACCGCTACGGCTGGAAGCGCAAGTGGAACTGGCACGGGCACGGGTGGTGGAGGTGGAGGTGGATCGAGTAGTAGTGCAGCGAACCGAAAGAGGAGGAGATGAGCCGCTGGGGTGGGTTTTCACCCTTTCGTTGCCGGTGTGGTGCGATCATCTTGGCGTTTTTTTTTGGTCCAACGAGAGTTCTTTGTTGAAGGTCGTCTTCTCTCCTCTGTTGTAATGGAACAGGAGTGCATTTGACTCGGCTCGCCCGTCGGGTGTGATTCGAACTATCCTGTCCAAGATGCGGCTTTTGACGATATTTTCAACACCGAAAAACAAGAAGACTGCACACTCTACACACGACAAAGCCCAAAAGAGCCCCAAACACACCCTCTTCCAAAAAAGTAAAATCAGATTTTAATCCCTGTACTGCTTCATGAAGCTCTCATGGAACTGCTGCAACCTCTTCGCGAACTTGTCCGTCCCCGGCGCCAAGAACGTCGTTCGGAAATGGAACGTGCCTTCCTTTTGCCCGAACCCCGATCCAGGGACGACGCAGATCCCTGTCGCTTGCAAGAGTTCGAGGCAGTAGAACGCGTCGGGGGCGAGATTGGCTTTCTTGGCCGCTTCGATGGCCTTGGGAGGAAGGTGCACGGTCGGGAATAGGTACAGCGCTCCCTGTCAATTTACCGATAGCGTCCAGAATCAGCTTCCCGTACAGGACATGATCCCCGGGAGAACGCTTTGGCAAACACTCACTTCTGCGTCATTGCATTCGACGCCTTCCAGCTCGTTGAACGCCTTGTGCAGGATCTCACTCCTCTCCTTCAACGTCTTGGCGATCCCCTCCCTCTCCTCGATCCATTGCGCATAGCTCGCCTCCCCTTCTTTGGGAGGACACACCAACACGTCGACGCCGATCTGACCCCCCAACGAGGGACAAAGTTGAATCGAAGCGAGCTTGTAAATTTCCTCTTCGGCTTCGGGCGCAAAGTTGCACAGCTCGAAATAACCTCCTCTTCGACCGCATTCACCGGTCTGTCCCTTGGAGATGGAATGGAACGAAACGAGTTCGACGTTCTCGCTGTAGGGGGCCCCGAGGTCCTTCAGGGCCTTTTTGAACGAAATGAAGGGTCGGTTCTGGTGATAGATATTGTCCTGGTAGACTTCATCGGCCATGAGCACCAGCTTTTCCTCGTAGCAGACTTTGAGGATGTCGTTCATGTTCTCGCGTGACAAGCAGTTGCCCGTAGGGTTGCCCGGGTTGATCACGACCATCGCTTTCAGCACGGTGCCGTCCTCGCGAGCTTTTTGAACGTTGTTTCGCACGTCGTCCATGTCGAGAGACCAGGCGTTGGATTCATCGAGATAGTAAGGGACCGCACGCGCCGAATTGAGCGCCAATGCGGCCGTGTAGAGCGGGTATTGTGGGATCGGGATCAAGACACCATCCTCGGCGGAAGCGATGAGCACTTGGAGCAAGTTCGACACACCGCCTGAGGCACCAGCGGTGATGTAAATCTTGTCCGGCGACGAAGGGTAGCCGTCTCGTTCTATGAGCCCCGAAACATCGAACAGGTCAGTCTTCAGTCGTGTCCCCGGTCCAAGTCGTCGGCGACAGACCAGCTCCCATCTAAGATGATGACCTACCCTCGATGAACTTGGCAATCCTCTTCCTGATCGCAGGCACACCCATCGAATGTGAATAAGCACCGACACTTCCAACCTCCTCGACAAGCTTCTTGGCGCGGGCGAGCACATCCTTGGGAAAGAGGGAGCACGCCTCGGGCGAGTCGATTAGGATCGGGTACTCGGTCAGAGCCGCGAGCTGATAGAGAGCATAGCAAGGGAAGGTGAGCAAAGGGGTGAGTTCAGCGGGTACTGCGGTAAAGATGAATGGGTTTGCGACTGTTCGGAGAAAGACGTCATCGGTCGCCGTCGGATCGCGAGAGGGACTCGGGGCGATGGTCGATCGCGAGGAGTCCCGACCGGCCTATCGGAACTGCGCGGGGGCGAGGTGGGGGAGAGTTTTGACTCGGCGCATGCATGACGCTCGTCCAATTCTCCGAGCCCGCTCAACGCAGCCAAACGCCCCATGATCACACACACACGAGAACTTGAGACGCACCTGACGAAGATAGGTCAAGGGCTTCTGGTCGAGTTGTTGCGGGTTGCCAATGTTGCAGCTCACGATTTGGTCGAACGGCAACTCGTGGTCATCACCGGATTCGAGTTGCTCGCGCAATTCCTCGGCGCGGAGCGGTATTTTGCCTAGAGCGTAGAAAGATGGGGAAGAATAATGATAAGGATATGCATCGTGCGACTGGGTTGCCTACATGCGTAGAGAGAGAGAGGATCACGCGCGTCCTCACCTCGGACGGCATACTCGGCTTTAAGAACGGCCGGATTGATGCTCGATCGAGTCAAGACGCGGTCACTCGGTTCACGCTTCACCATCGTAGCGAACGATGTCGAAGAGAAAGATCGGAAACAAGTGGAGGATGAGAATGAGCCGGAGTAGCCGAGGTGCGAAGACGTAGAAGAGGCAGAACCGAGGCGGGGCAATTGGAGTGGGAGTGATGTCGAAGAGGGCCACAGAGTGGAGCGGCTGTAGCGGCGCGCGACGAGTTGCGGGTGCGACGGCGCGACCGACCGAACCCTGGAGCTGCTCATCGTTGGCGTGGACACGAAGCCAGACCGCGGCGACAGTCGCACCAAAGGGTTCAGGCAAGACGCAGAACGCATGACGGCACACAGGAGAATGCCCCAATAAGATTGGACAAACGAAAGCGGACGATCCAAGATGAGGGGACGGAGTAGGAAGCGGTGAGACTCTGGTCAAAGAAGGCGCCCAAGCGTTTCGCTGCCCGTTTCCCCATGTCAGTCGACCTCCGATCATCGTCTTGATCAAAAATATCCGGTCTTTCTTTGATCCTCGATCTCTGTACGTGATCACGTCTCTTAATCGGAGTGAATTCTACCTTCAACTGTAGAACACCTAGGGCGATGATTGCGAAGAAGTAAGAAAGATCGACATCCGAAAATCCGAATTTCCGCTCAGACCGCTCTCGTCGATCAGGGGCTTCTCTTAGACCTCTCAGGCGAGCCAGCACACAAGAGCCACGAACAAAGAAGAGAACTGCAAAACCGCGCATGATTAAGAGTTGAAGAATTCGCATTCGACTTCCTCGATCCGCCGAAGATCCCAACCTCATCCCTCGCCCGAAATTTCCAAAGCGAAGAGAGCATTGACGCCAGGGCTTAGAAGGCTGAAAAGGCCGTTTTCAATCATTTCGATCTGCGCAACAGCAAGTAGGTAGTTGGTTTAATCGAACAATCCGAAGCCCATATCGTCATCGGACTCCTCCTTCTCCTCCTCCTTGGGCTTTTCGGGCTCGGCGGCGGCGGCGGCAGCGGGTGCGGCTCCACCGGCGGCGGCGGCGGGAGCGGCGGGGCCTCCTCCACCAACGTTCGACAACAGGTCCTTGACGTCCTTGCCCTCGAGGGCCTGTGGGAAGGACACGGTGCGTCAGCGTGGGATTCTCGTTCTTTGTAGGGATCAAGGGAGAGACCGACCTTGGCGAGAAGGTTGGCCCAGATAGGCTCGACCTCGACCTTGGCGGCAGTGGTAAGAGCGAGGATCTTCTCAGACTGTGACGGCCAATAGGCAAGGGTTGCATGCTTAGTGCTCGTACAGTGATTAAAAATGATGCGACGCGTTGTGAACGCACAGAGATCTCGATACCCTCGTCGGCAAGGATCAAAGCGGCGTATGTGGTGGCGAGTTCGGACGACATCTGAACGAGGAGAGAGAAGGTCAACATCCGATTCTTCGCGGTCAATCATGACTCTTGATTGGTCGCAGACGGTATGGTCGCGTGCGGTCGAGTGGATCGGGATCGTATTCGTGCTCGCGTACGTCGTGGCGGGGCGGCGCGGGGCTTTCGCAGTCGAGTGGTGGGCGTCTGGCCATGCGTGCTTGTCATAATGCATACGCCAGCGGCATGCTTCCATCGACTCCGCCCCATCTCCCAACCCAGTACGTTCGTGTATCCCTCCTGCAATCACATCCAGCCCACCAATCGCCATACAGGACCATGTTCGCCCTGCTCGTGCCGCTCGGCCTGGGCCCACCAGCAGCCACCAGCGGTACGCTTTTTTCTCCCCCTCGCGCCTACGCCCGCGCCCGCGCCCGCCCACGACCACGCCTGCCCAGCGCCTACCCAACGTCATTCCAACTGCAACCACATCGTCCAAGCCGAGTAGGTTGGTATGTCGTTGTCGTCCGATCGATGACGACGTCGTGATTAGGAATGTTGTTCGTGTTGACTCACTTTTGGAACTTGGCGGATTAAGCAAGCAAAGTGCAGCGCAAGGTCTTGGCCAGGAAACGAAGAGGGCGCCTTGGTCGGCGCAGCGCTTTGTGGTCCACGCGCGCGCTCGCGGGAATTTGGTGGGGCGGGTTTATTACATTTTTATCTAACTAGGTTCGGCGGCGCGCGCCACCTCACATTGAAAATCAGCAGTTCTATTACACTATTGCAGATATGCAGATGGCTACGGTTCTCCGCTGCTTCGTCTATGTTTTCGGGAGTTTCCTTGCAGGACTGGACAGAAGTTCCGAGTCTTCTGAGTCGGTGTCACCGACATCCAGTTCGACATTTGAAGCGGAACGCTTGATTGGCGTCGCGAGCTTGGTTTCCGGTGCCTCGGTTGACGTTGATGCGAAGGAGCCGGTTGCAAAGAACTGCTGCCACCAGTCGGGGACCGGTGAATTCTTGGTTACGGTCTTCGAGACTTTCAGACGCACTTACATTGAGGTTCCCGTGAACACGTATCTTCAACGGTACAAAGTCCACCTTCCCCACCATGCCTCCGATTTTCTTGCTTTTTCGGCAGGTGGAGTGCGAGACGTGTGACGGCTGGTTTGTGACCGTGCAATCGGTATTGAAACAGTCGGTGCATTGCTTCTGGAGCACAGACATATCGCGCATCGAGGAAGTCCTTCACTTCGTCACACGGCGCGCCTGCTTCCACGGTGAATAAAGTCCGGTCATGACCCTTGTAAACGTATTTGTAAAGATACTTGACCGCCGCAATCCCGTTCGCAATTTCCACATTGATATGGCAGTTGTATTTCGAAGCCAGGAAGGGGCTAGTCGGTACAACGTTCGCATCGGTATAGATCTCCTCCCGTTCAGTTCCCGGAAACTTGATGAACTGGTGAAGATTGCGGCGGCGGTGATGCGGATAGCCCCCGTCTTCACTGGTAGTGCGATCCTGAAATTGCTTCGGGAACCCCTTCGAGCATTTTCCATTCTTGTCGTGGCACGTGTGTTGTCCGGGGAGGTCGCATCGACGATGGAGCATGGAATTGGTGATCGTCTCGGAAACTTTGCTCGATCCGGAATCTCCGCTGTGACAATTCAATCAAAGTCTTCGTTCGTCTTCGGTTTGTCATCCGGATGTAAGATCAGAAGGATGTGGGCGTGTGGGAGGCCCCTCTTCTGAAACTCGATTACAGGGACGTGGGCAACAACCTGAATGATCGACAATATTCGGGGTGTCCATCAACACACAGAATACCCTGAAGCCAAGAGGCATCAAACCAATGTCATAGAACTCACCCTGCTGAACACGCCGGGTCTGCCATGGTCTCCATAGATGTCATCAAGGCAAGCCGTGAGCTTGCCCTGGAAAACTCGTGCGACAATGTCGGGACGAGTCGAAGCGGTTCGGCCTGGCAACAACGCCTTTACGATATCTGGCCACGCGGGATTGCAGGTCATCGTAATAAACAGATCCGGCGCGCGGAAAGCACGGACGATCGCCATGGCGTCTTGGTACAGCTGCACCATGTTCCTCGGTGAGCTGGGGTAGGAAGACGGTAAGATGACTCTTTTCCCAATTTCCGACGGATCGATGCCCTCCGCAAGGCCGACTTGAAGGAACGAATATTCCTCGGCTCTTAATGTTTTCTGGTTCGTCCTGATCCATCGCAGCCGGTCCTGCTGTCAGAGCCCACGCATCGGCGACGAACTTCTGAAAAAGTCGACCACCAAGGAATAGTGTAGGGAAAGATACGGTATCGGACCGAATGTGGAAGTAGTAGGCGTTGAATTGAAGCGGTGTGACGTGTTTCGATCCACCTCTCCCGGTTTGCGGATTATCGGCGGTCGTCGAGCCAGACCCATGCGTACGCTGCAGACGCCATCCGCGTCCCGAGTTCTCCGATCAACCGAGGATGCGCGCATGCGCTTGCGTTTTGACTGAAAGGAACGTTCTCCTGATACCAGTCTTCTCCAAACGGCAATAGTAGCGGGTATGTCAGCGACATTACCGCTGGATGACTGTCTGGAAGTATTTGAAGCCCACTGGTCGTGTCCCCATCTGGTGGCGAACGTAATCGCACCACGATATCCCGATAAGACGAACGATGCTCCGTCTCGTTACCCGGTAGAACGACGGCGACCTCGTCTTGCTTTGGCAAATTGTACCTCCTGGCCTCTCGATTTCGTGGTGCAAGGAGACGTAACTGATATGCGTGCGCATTCTCATGATTGAAGAACTCCCGCACCGTGAGGAGCTGCTGCGCTCTCCTGTTTTCTTGTAGCATCATCTCGTCCAACCGGGGAGGAATCTGGCGGTATGCGATGACCAATTGCTGTTCGTCGTCCGATGAGGGTCCGTTGAACCTAGTTTGATCGTCGATTCGTTCGGAAGGAGCCACGAAGAGAATTTGCGCGAACACAGGGTTGCTACCCCGTGCTGGAGCTAGCGTACCCATTAGTCGCCTCTGCTTGAGGTCGAACTCTTGGTCGACTTAGTCGGTGTACTCGGATTTGATCTAGTCGGTAGTTGAGTTGTCCGTGTAACTCGAGTCGGGGGTGCCTTGGTGCATGAACGCCGGAGATACGAGGTAGGCCTTGAGATTATCGCAGTCGGTATAAGTCCTCATGACCAAGCGAGGGTCCAGGCTGGGTTGACGGGTTGGCGGACAAAGGTTGAGGTCGATACCGTTGCGATCGCTTGCTAGAGAAGCATCGTACTGAGGCAATCGGAACGTCTCGGTCACGTGCCTGGAGGGCAGTTGGGGGAGTCGTCCGGTTCGTTGGATCAAGTTGAGGTAATTGTGCTGGAACTCGATGATGGTGGGTATTGAGATTGACGGGATCTTGGACGAGAGCGACGAAGAGGTTGTAGTACTTCAGCCATTGCGGCGGGAGGAGATGAGCGCGATGAGTGTCGTGAAGCGCTTCCCACGAGTGGTAGCGCGAGAAGACGTCGGCGATCAGGACGTCGTCTGTGACATGTGACTGCCGAGGCGGGTACATGCTTGACTTGACGTGTGGGCATGCGCAAGGCGAAATCGAGATCCGAGAACCTACAACTTGCAGACCCAAGACGAGGTGGCCGTCATTCTACCCGGAGACGAGACCGAGTACCGATCTTCAAGAAGAGAGATCGTCGTTCGGTCACGTCACCCGCCAAACAATGACAGCCGCAGAATTCAGCTCATTCACGCTGAACACCCTGCACTCATAGCACTCACGTACCCGCTATTGTTACCGTATGGCGAAGACTGACTGGTACCACGACGGAATTCCGCTCAGCCAAAACGCTATCGGAACAGAGACAGCTCGGCGCGTGCGAGACGAAAACGGCGTCTTGCAACGCACAACGTATAACGCCAACGCCAACGCCAACCCACAAACCGGAAAGGGCGGATCCAAACGTGTGACGCAGAGCCAATTCAACGCGTACTACTTCCATATCCTTCCTGACAGTATCAGATACCCGACATTGTTCCTCCTTGGGGCCCGGTTGTTCCAGAAATTTGTCGCGGACGCCTGGGCATTAACTGAACAAGGACGGCTATATTGGATGAGAACGAATCAGAAAAAGCTCAGAGCCGAAGAGTACATATTCGTCCCTTCACGCAAGCCTGGCTGAAGGACTCGATCCCGCGCAGATTGGCAAAAGAGTCATTCTACCGTGGTCACACACCGGATCGCCATGCCAAATGGTCCAACTTTACCAAGATGCTATGGCCATTGTTCGTGTTTTTGGTGCTCCGGACATATTCATCACGATGACATGCAACCCTGCCTGGTCGGAAATGGTCAACGCGTTGCTTCCTGGCCAAACCGCATCCGACCGTCCCGACATAGTAACACGGGTCTTTCAAGGCAAATTGAAAGCTCTTCTTGCGGATGTATTAGGCGTTTGTCGTGCGCCGGGAGTCTTTGGAAAGGTATGTCAATTGGCGCGGTCAATATAAAATGGATAGAATGCTCACGAGTCTCAATTCTTTGCGCAGGTCATCGCATATGTAAAAGCGCAGGTTGCCTCACGCCCATATCCTTTTGATCATGGATCCAGAAGACAAACCAAAAACAAACGACGACTACGACAAGACAGTGACCGCAGAAACACCTGAACTCGACAAATTCCCTACATTGTCTGAGACCATCACAAACTCCATGCTACACCGGCGATGTGATCGTCCCGGCAAGCATACCTGCCACGACGACCATGGCAAATGTACCAAAGGGTTTCCCAAACGACTCCAACCATGCACGACCAGCGAAAACGGTGGCTATCCACACTACCGGCGTCGCGGCATACACCAATATGTCAAACTTGGTTTGACGGTAGTATGGATAGCCACCGTCTTCGCTGGTCGTGCACGGTTGGAGTCGTTTGGGAAACCCTTTGGTACATTTTCCATGGTCGTCGTGGCAGGTATGCTTGCCGGGACGATCACATCGCCGGTGTAGCATGGAGTTTGTGATGGTCTCAGACAATGTAGGGAATTTGTCGAGTTCAGGTGTTTCTGCGGTCACTGTCTTGTCGTAGTCGTCGTTTGTTTTTGGTTTGTCTTCTGGATCCATGATCAAAAGGATATGGGCGTGAGGCAACCCGCGCTTTTACAAATGCGATGACCTGCGCAAAGAATTGAGACTCGTGAGCATTCTATCCATTTTATATTGACCGCGCCAATTGACATACCTTTCCAAAGACTCCCGGCGCACGACAAACGCCTAATACATCCGCAAGAAGAGCTTTCAATTTGCCGTGAAAGACCCGTGTTACTATGTCGGGACGGTCGGATGCGGTTTGGCCAGGAAGCAACGCATTGACGATTTCCGACCAGGCAGGGTTGCATGTCATCGTGATGAATATGTCCGGAGCACCAAAAACAAGAACAATGGCCATAGCAACGATTTCTCTTCTTGAAGATCGGTACTCGGTCTCGTCTCCGGGTAAAAAGACGGCCACCTCGTCTTGCGTCGGCAAGTTTCAGGTTCCCGGATCTCGATTGCGCGGTGCAAGTAAGCGGAGCTGGTACACGTGAGACGCATCACTGTCCATGAATTCTTGTGCTGTCAAGAACAGTTTGACGCGCCTGTTGTGGAGTCGTAGCATGCCGTCGAGTACAGGAACAATCTGCTGATACGCTGAGTCCAGACGTCGAACTTCTTCAGGCGGTCCGTTGAATCTTCGTCGGACTTCGATGCGTTCCGTCGGAGCCAGGAATAGAATCTGGGCAAAGACTGGGTCGTCCGCTGGGCCTGGTGCTAGCGTGCCGATACGGTGAAATACCGTTCCGCTCAGGTAGAAAGATGGTGGTCCGGAGCCGCTGATGATGCCATGACCCTTGCTCGTGCCGAATGATGCCATAGCTAAGTTTTCATTGAACGCAAAAATGCGGTCCCGAAAGATCTTCTCAAGTGTTTCACGGATAGTCAGCAAGGCTGTTAGTCCGCTGTACTCAATCTAGCCAGTTGAACGGAGCGACGTGTACTAAGCTGGGCCATCGCCAGTCAGAAGCGTGAGCAGCTCGGGCGGAGGCTTTTTTCTATTGCGGGTAATCGAAGTTTGCCGTCCGCGCAACAGATTTTGAACGGTGGCGCCGCCTGGGGTCGGTGATTTTTCGAACTCCCAGTGTAGAGCCGAAGGGACCGGACATTGCAACGTCATTGATCCAAGATCGTGCCGGGGAAAAGGCCCTTCTGGCAACGGTAGCAGCGCAGTTGGGACGCTCTGGCTCGATCGCTCTCTTGCGCGTTGGTGTCGTTGACGCTGTGCCGCGGATCGTCGATCGAAGACAGTAGCTGAAGTCGCAGTTGCGTCTGTACTTGAACCGGCGACGCGAGAGAGGTCTGTAACTGCTTCAAAGCGTGGACGAACGAATTTCAAGCCCGGAGGTGAAGGACTGCGGGCCCGTCGCACTTGCCGTGCGACATTGGGACTGCCTGCTGCCTGTGCAGATCGACTCGACATTTCATTTTGCCCGACGTCGCGTTGATCGATTGGTGGCGGCGTCTGTGCAATTGGAGCGAGAGTCGGGTTGTGCGGAGCGGCGTGTGCAGCCTCGCGGGCGGCGCGCTAGGGTGCGCTCAGCTAGCTCAGCTCGCTCACGTTGCCGAAGTCTCTGCTGCCTCTCTGCTCTCCGTGAAGGTTGTTGTTGAGACGGGACGTGAAAGTTGGCAGATGACATTACGGCAGTTGCAGAGGTTATTGGCGGCGGCGTCTGGGCGATCAGAGCGGAGGTCGGGTTGTGCGGAGGAGGAGCGCGAGCAGCGAGCAGCAGCCTCGCGGGCGGCGCGCTGAGCTCGCTCACGTTGGCGACGCGGATGGGGAAGTTCTAGATTATAGTGAGGACTATAGTTTAGACAAGGGCATTGCGAGGGAGCTCGGATAGCTAGGTCTGGTTGGGCCAAAGCAACTGAAGGCCAAGGATAGGGGGTGGATGAGGTGAGGTGCCAAGATGAGACTGGATGAGGGTTTTGAGAGTAAAGGTGTAGGCAAGGGAGATTGAAAGTGAGAATGGGAGAGTTGTTGCTTGCAGGAAGGAAAGAAGCAATTTCAGAGAGGACCACTATTTATACAAATTCTGGAAAGGCTAAAAGAGTATTCAGAGGTACTTTATGTGGTCCGATTGGTAAGCAAATAAATAAAAGGAGTCCACACAAGAATCCAGTATCGAAGGTGGTCACATGAACACTCGCGCAGCGAGCAACTATTAGGACTTAATGGGTAGGGTGCACGTGGCAGGACCGATTAGGTCGGGGGGACGGGTGGACGAGAGTCCAGTGGAGCTGATGTTGCAATGGGTATAAATACAAATGGGCGACAGGACTCGTCAAAAATGGCAGATAGAAAAAGAAGGTGAGACTCCTTTCAGTGGAATGGGAAAGATTCAATTCGACGCGAAGTCAAATTAGGTTGTGGATGTACATGTATAGTTTGCAACTAGCAAATGACCTAAGCTCGGTTATCAAACCTCACTGTTATAGGTGCTTGCCCGAGCACAGGAAATTGGACGGATCGATTTCGAGAGTTAAGTTTTTTTTTTTTTTTTTCGAAGGGTGGGTTGTATTGGCCAGTTTCGTTCGTTCTTTCGAAAGTCACACATGAAAACACAAAAAGGAGAAGTGAAGAGAAGAAACAGCGTGTGAGAAGGGAAAAGTAAAAAGAAGAAGAAAAAGGGAGAGTAGTGACATGGGGTTGGAAGGAGAGAAGAAAGAATCATCACCAGGGTTATCAAGCTGGAGAGTGGGGGAGGGGAGGAAGGGAGAACTAAGGCGTATACGAGTACCAGGGTGATTTGTTTAGAATGTAGTAATGAGCACAGCCATAGAACCATAGAAACACGTCGTGGTAAAGAGAAGAAGCACCGATTAACCGACCAGGGAACATGATGCGTGTAAATGCAAGAGACGAGAGAGTCATCGCGTCCCGTGTCCAGTTCGCTCTTGCGTTCGGTCCTTATCCTCCTTCTCGTCCTTACTGCCTCGGCGGCCGTGATCCGATCAGAGGTGCATCGTCCAACGGTTTATGCGACGCCAATTCCTTCAAGATGGACGCATCGACGGGATAGACCGACTTCCGTCGCACGTGCGGCGCCTGCGGTCCACCCGAGCCGGGAAGTTGCTTCCGCGCCGTTTCGGGGAAAGCATTCGGCTGTGATGGGGGATGCGCAGCCAAGATCAGTGTCCCAGAACAGTCAATACACCATTCCAACCAGGACCTTGAGACGCGCGCAAACACTCACCAAATCACCATGCCCATCATCACTCTCCATTGCATCCTCGCCTTGATATAGTCTCCCAAACGACCGATCCGCGTCATCATTGTACCGACCACCCCCGGACCGCATCGACATCTGCTGCCCATCGTCCTCCATATCCCCGAACGATCCATCCCCTTCATCCTCGAGGTCTTGCATCGGGTTGTACGTCCCTTGCGGCACCAAGTTGTCCGAAAGCAGCGATGCCGGTAGCGGCGTCGTGTCGTTTCTGTTCTTGAGCGCATCGTCTCGCAACATCTGCCATTTTTGCTCGCGCAGTTTTTGTCGCGCCTTCTCACTGTAGGAAGATGGGGCCACGATGAGGCTCAACAAACCAGGAACTAGCGGGTACATGGGTCAGACGCGTCGTCGACTCACGCTTGCCGCGACTTTTTGTATTCGGCCGAGCATTGCTCAAACACGTCGGCGTTGATCTCCATCAGTAGCTTGAGAGCGTTATAAGCGAGATTGTGAATTTGCCTGTGGGCGTACACGGAGAGAGCAGGCGGTTCATGACTACGTGAGTGGCACAGAGCCCAGATCCTCCGGTTCCACGCTCACCTGTTCCAGTGCCCATTCGAATTCGTATATAGCGACGTGAACACCAGCGGCAATATTGTTTGGATGTTCCCGCCGATCAAGTTGACGATGTACTCGTTGTTCCAAAAATACAAGGCGCGCTCGGCGACCTGAAAGTGTTGGCTGCTGACGCACCGCGACAGCTGCGAGAAGAGCTTGACCATGATCTTGTGGAACTCAACCGGCTCGATCACGTCGAGGATCTCCTCCACCTCGTTAAGGAACATGACCTCCTTGGGCGAGTTGACCTTGGGCCAGTATTTGAGCAAGCCCTCGACAACCTCCTGGGTCAGGCTCGAATCCTTCTCGAGGAACTGGACGACGCAGTATGCCAGCTGAGGGTGGTACAAGGCCAATCCTTTGACCTTGTGCAAAGGGATCAGCACGCGTGTCAAGAACGTTTTGTGCTCCTCCTTGAGCGGTAGAGCGAAGCCGTTGATGATGGACCCAAGGATCTCGAGCAGCTCCGCAATCCCGTTGTGTCGCTCGGTCTCGAAGATGAATTGGAAAAAGACGTTGTTGATCGAGCGACGGATAAAGGCGCGCAGGTTGAGGAATTTGCCATAGATGCGATGCAGTGTCGTTTTGAGGAAGTCACGCTCGCGCGGGTCCTCGCTGTCGAAAAGTTCGAGAAGCTAGTATCATGCAGGGGTGCGAATGTCAGCAGGCACACTCGTGAGTGGCTCTCCTCCTCGTTCCCTCTGACTGACCTGGAGAACGAATTGTTGATCAATGAAGCGTTTCGCAATGTTGGTGTTGAAGTCGGGGCTTTCGACGAAGCGCAAGAAGAATTCGTAGACGATTTGCAAGTGGGGCCATGCGAGTTCGAGCACAGGTTCGTCCTCCTCGGGGTCGTAGGCGTCCCCGGTCGGGTTCACGGGTGGGGGAATCGATCGGAACAAGTTCGATGCGAACTATGTATGGCAAAGCTGCGGTCAGTCCGGTGATCAACCAGAGCAGAAAGTAGCCCATGCGCGATTCAACTGACCATCGCCACGACCTCTGGATAAACCGACTCGGTGATGACACCCCTTTGAGACGAAATCCAATGGAGCATCTCGGACAGGGTCGCCGACTTGATCTGCTTGCCCTCAATCTCGGTCGAGGCATCGTTGAAGTCAAACACGACCGAGCACTGGTGTAGTTTTTGCAAAAACAGATCGTGCCGTTCCGACGGCGGGACCTCTGTGTACATGGAACGAGTGGGGGAACAAGTTCAGAGAGGTGGTCATCGAATCGCGACTCGTTATAGAAAGGGCGAACTGACCCATGAACCCTGGCAGCCGCTCCAACTCGACCCTCTCTGTGACATGGAACCTCGAGCTGCGTTGCTTCCTCGGCGTCTTTGATGCCGGGATCGTATCCTTGGGTCCTGCGGCCGCGGCGGGGCGCAACTTGCCTGCGCCCGCGAGCAACCCCGCCGATCCGGCCTTGGGCGGTGTTCCGGCAGGAGACAAGCCCGTGAGCGGGGGTGCACCCAGTGGAGGCGGCGACGAAGACGATCCTGATCCCCCAATGGTGGCAAAGGGTACACCGGCCATGGGTGCGCCAGCGCGGTTCGGGGAGATGGGGTGGTGGGGTTGACTGGAAGGGTGAGGCATTGGGTCCTGCGGCATCACGGCCTGTGTGCCCATGTGGCGATGGAGTCAGTGTGCTTCCTGGCAGTACAATTTCGAGAGCATGATGGCCCATATGACACGCGGCCCAAGCCTGTGCCAGAGCAATAGGCACGACGATGACTGTCACAGGTCGGAGTGACCACGACACCGACGACAATGAACACGCGCGCGCCCGGCCTCGGTTGGTGGTGGTCGATGGAGGCCTTGGACGGCCGGGGGACGCCGGTACGACCAGCGAGAGAGAGCGCGATCCGAGGGCACCGATCCAGGCCTCGAATGCAACACGAGCCGGGAGCAGGCCGACTCACGTGCTCGGGAGAAACTACGATCGAAGGTGCGGCCGGGGCACCTTTGTGGGACGGCGCACCGCCCGAGAAGGTCGATGCACCGGCGCTACCGCGACTGGAACCGCCGGGAGCAGCGGCAGGGGCGTGTTGGGCTCCTTGAGGCGGAGGCGCGCCCTTGCCGGACTGGGCGGAGGTCGAACTGGGACCTGATTTGCCGTTGGACGAAGAAGATGAGTTGGCGTCTTTGGAGTTGCGGTTCAACTGTGGGTTGTATAGGCGAGCATTGCCGGCACGCGGAAGAGGGGGAGCCGCCGAGCGAGATGGGGTTCGTGGTGGTGGTGGTGGTGATCGTGTACGCGGGTTGATCGACGACGACGACGACGACGAGGCCAGCCCGCGAGACGAGCCGTATCCGGAGAGGCCAAAGTGGGACAAGGGCAGAGGTGAGAGAGAGGAAAAAGTACGTCAGCATCGTCCATCTACTAGAACGGTCCGCCTCGCACGCCTCGCAGTCGCATCGCCGACGGTGTGCGATCGCACATTGGCCCGCCTTGGGACCGGTGAGGGAGACCGGGGGCACAGCGGCGTGGAGGGGCCGTCGAGTGGAGCGCGAACCCAAGCGAGGCAGTGAGAGGTGAGAGTGACTGACCAGTCGTTTCTGAATGCTCTTCATCTCGGCGTCGACGATGGACCAGAACGACAGCCTCGGAGATCAAGTCGAGTAGAGTACAAAGGTCAGGTCGTCCGGCTGGTCCGAGCGAACGCGGGTAACGGTGATGGGGTCGCGTCAACCCGGTGCCCCCGTCCAGCTTCGATGGCACATCCCCCAGAGGCGGTCACTGTCAGCTCGCTCGGGCCTGTTCACGGTGGCCTCTCCTGACGGGCGCGGTGCAGCCTTCGTCAGATAGTCATAGCAGTGCGTCAGATCTAGGTCTGAGGCTACAAATTTTCCAAGATAATATGGGCTGCCCGAGATCGTGCTCTTGCTTGCAGAAGAGCTGTTTGTGCAATTGTCGCGCCGCCGATCGCGAGCAAGATTGACCAAACCATTTGCAGTTGAGGCTTGCAAGTGCACCGCACTCGAGCTTGAGTTTGAGGGTGAGACTCACCTCAAGAGTGTTGGGATAAACAGGAATGACTCGCTGCTTATGGGATGGCGACTTTGCGCGACGTCAGTAGCGATTCAGAGTTCTCGCCCGTGGCCCCTATCACCAACCGGGCGAATCCCACTAGCTCCTAGCGCAGGCGTAAGGGAAGCCTATCCGACGATGTCAGGTAACCCCTCCTCATTTCAGCAGAGAAGTGCTAGAAGTGACAATACAGTGAACCTACTGTGGCATTGGCAATCTTTCTGCTGGGTGAACCAAGCTGAAACTTTGGTGCCGACTCTTGTCAGTGACGGCAGCGTTCGGGCGAGTTGTCCTATTACACTAGGTAATAGTGAAGTGTTCCCTTGCTTTCGACGCTGGGACTGAGAAATAACCTGTCAGAGACGAGTTCCGCAAGATATTTCGAATCAGATGCCGCTGCCTGTCAAGCGCTTGGGCCTGCCAGGGCCTACCGACACAAGAGAGCGCGAGAGCTCACGAGAGGCGCGTCAGCGAGGCAGCCGTGTCCTATTCGCGCTGCCCGTCTCTCTCTGCTCCTTCCCACGCAGCCCAGTTCACCTTCTCCCAAGCCACTCAGCCCGGTAGAAAAAGGCTACCTCGTCAGGATGGTTTCCATATTCGTCCCCATCAGCTGTAAGTCTTATGCTCTATTCCACTCATCGCGGATGTCGTCTGCCTCAATTCGGACACGTCGATCGTTCGCGTACGGACCACGACCTTCCTGAGCGAACAGAGCTGACCGTGGCGTCCGTTGTGTTATGGTTACCCAGACCTTGCCTTCCTGTTTGGATCCTTGGCCGTCTTCTCCCGCTTTTACAGGAGGGCTCAAAACAGTCAGTCAAAGCCGCTAAAGCCTCACAGCTCACGTCGGGTATCCCCTGACCTAAGCGTACATCACTGTCGTCAAATCCTGACCTGTCGCTTCAAACGCCTACAGAGAAAGTTGTGGAAAAGTCCTGGTTCCCTCAACACAAGTCCCGGGACATTTACGTCTCCTTACTCTCGCTCGACCCGGCCCCTCCTCGTCCTATCCTGATCGCGGCCTTGTTGCGTCGAGCGATGGACGACGTCAAGCTTATCTGGACCATCCGCGATTCCAAACAAGCCCTGCAAACGCTCTTAACCAAAGGCCAGATCGGCGATGATCTTTGGGAGCGCTTCCAAGAGGCGGAGAAGGAATTGGAAGCCGAGATCGTTGAGGTCGTTCAAGAGGCCAATACGTTCCAAGAGGGATATGGGCAACAGATTTTCGGGTTGGCGAGTGAGATGGTCGGTCATGAAAAGTTCAAGGAGGCCTATGACAAGATCGCCGAGAATCGTAAACTCGAAGGTCAGTCTCGGCTTCATTCTTTGTTCAAAGCATGCCTAGGTCAGAACTGACGCGAACACCCAAATACTGTCTGCTCGATTAACAGAGGCCAAGATCGCTGCCGGTCCCGCTACCAACATCCTTGCCCCGACGACTTACCTCACACCTTCGTCCTTGACGCTCGCACCCTCGAACCCGCTGGTCGCTTCGTGCGCCACATCTGACGAATCCTCTCACGCTCACTCGACCGATGGTCCGGAATCGACCCCCGCCCCCGCTTCGGCGGACGAGCACGCTGGTCACAGTCACAGCCACGGTGATGGCGACGGTCATAATCACAGTCACAGTCACAGTCAGGCTCCCTTGGAAGCGAGGACCACGACGACCAAGCCGCCTTCGCCCGTTGTGACGCCTTCGAAAGCCAAGCCGAGCTCAAAGAACGCGAGCAAGAACAACGTTAATGATGAAGACGATGATGAGGTTGACGAAGATGGGGATATCGACGTACCCATGCCTTTAGTTGGTACGAAAAATGGGGATGCGGCGGCGACGAGCAACAAGTCGACCCCGTCTGCGACGCCGAGTAAGGGGAATACGCCTGCCAAAACTAACAAGAAGGGTGCGATCAAGAAGAAGGTCAAGGGTGGGAGATAGAGGTGGTGCTGTTTGTAGTGGGAGAGGATCATTTCGATACGAGTGCATGCAATTTTGAACGAAGGGTTCAAGTCGCTTAGCTTGACCCTTCATCATAGTGCGAGCATCTACTTTGAACGACGGCGTATGCCAAGATTTATATTGGGTGCGAAAGGCGATGGACATATACTCTTTGCTATTCAGCGACGTTGTGCTTACAGCTCAGACTTGGAGTCTACAGGATACTGCGGCGGGTGTTGTGAAACCTGCCGCACCTTGGCATGCTTGGCCAGGATAGGGGCGAGCGCTCCCTCGTTGATAATCTCTGTCCAAGCGGGGAAAACCTCGCCCAATCGATCCCAATGCAGTTCAGGTAACCTCGACACAATCGCATTCGCCACGCCTTCCGTCACGACCCCATAACCCTCCGCAGTCAAATGTAAACCGTCGGAAAGGAATTTGCTCAATCCCTCGGGGGTCTGCGCAGCCCTTTGCGTGATCGTGGTCCACGTATCCACGACGGGGACCCCAGCTTCTTGACCGACTTCCAGAACGGCGACGGCGAAAAGGCGCGTCCGTTCGGTATCCCGATCGGGGATGCGGGCGGGGATCCGGGACATGAGTTCGTTGTTACGTACGTCAGCGTCGACGGGGGGTGGGGTGATGAGGAGGAATTTGGTCGTGGGGGAGTACCAGGGTGAGCTGGAGTCCTTGACCAGGTTGATGATGCTGTGGAGGGCAGCTTTGAACTCTTCAACCGTGATCGACTGAGGTGAAGGCGGGAGAGCGGCACTGCAGCGGGAGAGCGAAGATCTCTCCTCAGCATTAGGTCGGGAGCGTGATGGCCACTCGTTCTGCTAAAACACTTCTCTCTACGCACTCGTTTGCACCGAGCCAGATGGTTATCAAAGCCATTTTGGGGAGACGATCGGTCTTCTTGGGCAAGAACTGCGGGTTGCAGATGTTCGCCGAGGAGGAGGGCATCAGTGGATTGCTTTCAAGCATGTCTCTCATCCGGAGGTGCAACTGACCTCCTTGGCCACGGCAAGTGCCCAGACACCTTTTAAAGATGCAGAAGGGTCGGAGGGTCAGCTAGAGTGTTTGCATGGAGGGTCATATCGAGGCCGAATCTGCATGAACGAACTGTTGTAACCTGTGAGGGGACAAAATGTGATCAGCAATTGTTCATGCGACCTGCTCCCACAAGCGTGCGTTGAGAGCCTACCTGCAAATCCACGGTTGACGACATCACTGCATAAACAGGATTACAAGAGTCGAAATGAGCAAGGGCCTTCCACATCGATTTGCAGAGTCGTATGATCTCTTCGAGACTGACAGCTTGCGTTGGTAGGCGTTGGCCAATGCTGCACCCGTTCCATTGAGAGCCCAAGCTCCTTGGGTGATCGAGTCTGGTAGTCCGTGGCACCGGAACGACCGAAGTGGAGATCAGCTGTCCGAAGCCCAGCGGTCACTGCGTGTGCGATGAAGAATCCAGGTGGAAGGGGAGGCGGGTGGGGGCGGCGCAACGCGAGTCGGGACTGACCACCAACCATCGTCACCGTCTCCATCAAGATCGTAGGAGGACCCATCTTGGCAGCCAGATAGTCTTGAATCAACGTGAACACGCAGATGCAGCCGATGATGCAAGGGAAGATCCACAGCCAGAGAGACATTCAAAGACAAGGCCCGCGGTTTGGATCCGGTTTCAGTGGTCGTCGACACGAGAGATCGCGGTGGGAAAGCCCGATCGCGACCCGGGCCGTGCGGTCCGTTAGCCCGTTTGATGGTGCACGCTTGCTCGGGCTGATCTGCTCAAAAAAAATGGGTTGAGCTTACCCGAGCACCACTGGTGAGCCCTGGTCGAGAGACTCGATTTGACCATGGTATAATCCATACGAGTCTTTTGGACATTGCTGGGTGGCTCATGTCTGGATCAATTAGACGTTTATCGCATCGGCAAAGACGAATTTTCCTCACCTCGTTTGGCAGCGCCGATGCCACCCCTTCATTCCAAGTCAGACTCGAGTTTTACGATCAAAATAGGAACCGCCTGTTTGAGACGCAATTTGTGCACCAGTCGAGTTTTCCTACAACGTGGCTAAAGCTGGGTTGATGCCCGGCTTCGTTCGATTCGACGATCATCCGAGAAGCTGATCGCGACCGATCGAGCCCAGTTGTGGTGCCCAGCTCGTCCGTTCACTTTGCCCCTGAGCCATCTGGGCCGGGCCGGGCCTAGCCTTTATCGCTTTCCCGTCAAGGCACTTCCGTAGCACCCACTAAATTATCACAATGTCTTGGTACAACACGACAATCGCCCCTTCCTCCGGCTTTCACCCCGTCGTCACCCTCTCGATCCACCTCGACGCAACCGAGCAGCGTCAACGAGCGCTCGAACAAGGCTGTTCATTATGGACCCATCTCGACCTATCACCCTCGTGGATTCTCGATCGATATCAACTTGCTCAACTGCATCGTGAAGGAAGGTTGGGGAGTTATACCGATTCGACGGGGGAGGGGCACGAAGAGTCGTTTCAAGTTGTCGGGGAGGAAGATTTGGAAGGACCGGTGACGAAGGCGGGGGGAGTACAAGCGTTATTGGAACTTCAAGATCCAAAGGGAAGGAAGAAAGAGGAACAGCTTGAATTTGATGTGGAGATCCCTCTGCATCTCCGGTACCAGACACCCGTCGAACGTCGATTCGAACAGGGCAAGCGAGCCGACGTCGTGTCCGTTCAACTCCAAGCCCCAGCCGTGTTTTGGAAATGTCCCCCAAGTGAGTCGCTAACAAGTCTCGCTGTGTCCTTCCTGATTATCAAAATGTGGACTGAGGGAGATGACACTGCGCTCACCAGGCAACAAAGTGACTCGACGGTGTCCCCCTGCACCGGCGCTTTCGGCGTTTCCTTCCCGATCCACATCAACGAGCTCCTACCACTACGTCCATCCCGAACCACTCGATCCAGGAGCGTCTTATTCCCACGCTTCCTCTTGCGCACAACCAAGATTACCCGTTTTGGGCGTCTCGATCGCGACGGGCGTTTCGAGCGATCTTGCGTTCGTCGATTTCGTCAACTTCATCGCCATCTGGTTGGGCACGATCTGGATCGCTTCGAGTGCCTACAAGTGGCAAAGACGAAACGGTAAAAGTTACAAGCCCACGGCAAACAAACGAAAACGAGTGGAATGATGGGGTGAATCCGTGGGTATGCGTCGCGTTGCAGTAGTACAAGTGTTGTATGCAAAAAGGGAGGGAACTGAATCCTCGATCTAAACCACGTTTGTTTGAAAGAGAGAGCTGCGAGTGGTGGTATGGATGACCCGAACGACAGAGAGAAGAGCAAACGAGTGTACGAGTTTGGTGTGAGATACAGCCCAAAGTCCATGTCCAAAGTAAAAGTCGTGGGTTGAGAGAGCGGATGGGCCTCACAGGATAGTGCAGTTTAGTTTCCGGCGAATCTTGCGTCTTGGCCCTTCGTAAGCCGCCCCGCCGTGCCCGATCCGACTTGTCCCCTTTATAGCGAGGTCCAAAGCCAATTGAAACACCTCATCGACGCCTCTCCGGTGCATGGCCGACACCTCGGCATAGCTCGCGCCGATCCTTTGTGCCACCGCCTGCCCTTCCTCTGTCGTGACGGGATGTCGACCTTGGGCCGCTAGCAGGTCCCGAGCGTGTTGGTCTGATCGGAGATCTATTTTGGTCGCGATGAGGATGATAGGCACTCCCTCGCAGAAATGAGAGACCTCGGGTGCCCACTGCGGCGTTATGAGCGGGGAATGAGTTCATCAGTCAGTCTGACCTGGAATTCTCATTCGCGGATCGTTGCACCCACCTTGTCCTCGACGTTCTCCAAACTCGGTGGGTAGTCGCACGAGAAGCAGATGAAGATGACCTGACTTTCGGGGTAAGAGAGCGGGCGTAGTCGGTCGTACTCCTCCTGTCCGGCCGTGTCCCACAGCGCGAATTCGACGACCTTGTCCCCGAACGGGACGTTCGTGACGTAGTTCTCGAAAACGGTCGGGCAATAGTCCTATACGGAGGGCAATCGGGCGGGTGAGCTTCTGAAGCTCCTTCGGGGGGCATTGTAAAGCTCATATCACTGCATCGGGCCATGTATAGTCATGACAAGGGTGCGGGGGACTGACGGTTGGAAAGGGGTGCCCCGAGTAGACCATCAACAGACAAGTCTTGCCGACGCCACCGTCCCCAACGCAAACGAGCTTGGTCTTGATATCGGGTCTGGAAACAAGTTGAGGTGTCGACGCCATCGAAGGGGCTACGACGTGAGAGTAGTCGGAGGTGAGTGTCGAGGTGTAGTAGGAGATTTGGGGCGAGTGGGTTGATGCGCTCGACAACGCGTTGGGTGAATGCGCTTGCGAGGCGCCGTAGTGCGACCCGTCGGCGAGGTAACGTTCGGCTGGGGCGTGTGCCATACTTTTGTGTACTCTGTGGTGAGAGTGAGGTTAGAGGTTGCGGCTTTGAGGAGGGGCAGAGGAGCAAGTCAAGCTGCAAGCGCACTCGGACCATCACCGGCGTGCGGGAGCGCCAAACCCTGCCAAGTCCCTGCCACTCCCTGCCACTCCCTGCCAAAACCTGCCAGACATCGCCAAACTGCGCCGCCTCCGCGCCAGAGCTCGCTGCGGATCGGCGCACGACGCGTCGCCCGCCAGCGGTCCGAGCGCGTGACGCGTCGCTGCCCGTTCTCGTTCACGATTTGACATCCGGCTCCTAACCGCCACGCGACGTAGCACACGCTACGCCATGAACGCGGGCTAATCCAACAACAGCTCACGAGCTTCATCGACTGTCAAGATCGCTTTATCCTTGTCGTTGGCGCCACTCGCCTCAGCTCCATTGCCCCATCCCACCGGCAAGTGGTCATCTCATCGTCCTCCGTCGTCGCGGTCGCGTCACCTAAGCGCGGTGTGTCCAGGGACGCTCATGGACGACTTTCAACGTATGTCACACCGGAGTGAACGTCTGGATAACCCCAACTTCAAGCGTCGGCTGACCACCGCTTTCGTGACTCGTGTGTAGCTCGGTTGACTTCGGTGCTCGCCGCGATCGGCCAAACCTCGATCGACTCACTCGAGGACTTCATCTTTCTCCACGGTGCAGCTCGTCTCGTACCTCTCTCAGCCGATGAGCCTCATTCTTTAGAAACTCAACAGCTACCACCAACAACTCCGGCCGAGGAAGTGTCCGAGATCCGCAAGCGAGCGCTCATCGAGCTCAAGGACGAGCTCAAGCGCAAGGACAAGGAGCTCGAGTACACCCATCGGCTGTACGAACAGGAGCGCGAAGAGAAGCTGGGACTCCGAAGAGATCTACGGTGGTTCCTCGACTCGCAGCGCCCAGAGGATCGGCCACCTAGTCATGCTGATCCGGCTCGATCGGCACACGAAGCGAAAGCATTGGCTCAGCTCCAAACCCAACTCGACGAGGCGAATGCCGTCATTGACAAGTTTCATCAACAACAACAGACACTTCAAGCCGAGATCGAGCGATTAAGACCGGCTTTGGAGCATGCTCAGCAACGAATTGTAGCTGCGGAAAGAGTCGCCAAGGGATTGACCCCACCTGCCGAAATTTTGTCGAGTGCAGCTCAGCCTTCTTCGGCAACCGTCACTCACAGTCCTGCACCAAGGGTGGGCACTGATAATGCGACGACGAGTGAAACACCGAAAACATTGTCATCCACCGCTCCCGCCTCTACCACAGCTTCTTCGCTACGATCCGCGCGACTTCAACAGGCGCTGTACGAGACCTTGCACAAACGCTACATCTCGAACAAGAAGCGCGCAGACGACATCACCAAATGGGCAATGACCAAGCTGCAAGCCTTCATCGCTGATAACCCCACCTACCTCGCTCAACTGCCTCCCATGCCACCACTTCCTCCGACGAGCGAATTGCCCGAGCTTCCACCGCTCAAAATCGTTGTTGGCGAGCCATCGGAGGACGCGGCCGGTCGCTTCTCGGTGACGCTGAGTGAGCTCAAGAGACGGGACGATGATGCCCAGGCGGCCGTAGGGACCTTGATAAGGTGGAAAAGTATTATCAAGGACACGGCTGGTCAGGTCGCCGCACTCAAGGAAGCCAAAGACGCCTCGAAAGCCGTCGTCGCCGTCAAGAAGAGGCGCAAAGTCAAAAAGTCTTCTGCCGATCCAAACCCAAGCGCGTCAACGTCCTCGAGTACCAAGAGACCGTCGTCGCCCCTCAAGGCAGGGAGGAAGGCTGCGTCACCGCGACGGTCACGTCTTGTTTCCGAGGCCCTCAACGGACCTGCTTCGGGTTTAGTTATGCGTGCCGATGGTGTCTTTGCCAAAGCCGCATCTTCTTCGGCTCCTCCAGCCAGTCCACCCAAACGCGTACTCTCACCCTCGCCTTCTGCGCAAGGCCCCCGCAAGATCGATGCGCCGCTCGAAGAAACGCAAATCCCTGACTCGCCGATGAAGTCCAACAAGCGCAAAGGGGATCTCGGGCTCGAGGCGTCGACGTCGGCAAAGTCGAAACGAGCGCGAAGATCGACATTCAGGACGAACCAGTCACCACTCCGGTCGGGTGTGCAGAATGGTCAGCTGGAGTCTTCGCCGCAGCGGGATTCACCTTCACCGTTACAACGACAACAAGACCGGATTTTGTCGCAGAAGGAGCAACGCAAGAGTCCCGAGGCCGCATCAATACGACCCCCCTTGATTCCCGCCTCGAGCTGGGGACCCGAACCCGATACCGAGCCCGATGACTTTTTCCCCCCTGCTGCTCAACACGATCCCGCGGACGACGTCACACGCTCCCCATCGGCGAGAGTCTCGTCGCAGGATACTCGCTCTCGACCTCCTACACAGCCTGCTATCCTCAAGCCTGTCGAGCTTTCCCCCCTCGTACCGAGTGTGGCTCGGCCCCAGGCGTCGGCAACACGAGCTTCATCGCGAGGAACGACCGCCTCTCATTCGCCGCTGTCCCCAAATCTTTGGAAAATCAACGCCTTGCCGGAGTCTGATAGGAAGGCCTCTGTCAACGACGACGACGACGACGATGTATCAAAACGACCTCCATCACGCAGATTGTCCGTAGCCAAGCCTAGGATCCCCTCCTCGCCAGACGACACGAGGATGACTCGAACCCCTTTGACTCGATCACCTGCAAATCGACTCAAGGTGACGGAGGACGAACGGGCCCCTATGAGGTACTGCGCTGCTATGGGCTCGCCACCTCTACCCCCGGCGGATCTGGGGGTGAAGAAACGTCGTCAGGGGAGGGAACATGCCCTGACGAAGGATTGGGACGGGGATGGAGAGCGGGATGATGAGACGCCGAATCGTGGGAAGTTGAGGGTTCAGAAGTCGCGCGAGAGGGACGGGGAAGCGCAGAGCGATGATGGGGGGACGGCTGTGGTTCGTAAAAAGGTCGAAACGTTTGCTGTGAAGGAAGGCAAGAGGAAGGCGAGGAAGAGCGAGGCCGATGCTGATACGAGAGGGTCATCGTTGAAAGGCAAGGGGAACACTAAAGTGGTCCTCGATCCGGATGAAAAGCTGAGGGTGGAGCAAGAGTCGGAGGAGTTGGTGCAGAGTGAGGACGATGTCACAGGCCATGACTTTATGCGCAAGTTGCACGCCAAGCGCGCGAGGGAAGCCGAGGCGATCGCTGCGGAAAGGGCCAAGAAGAAGTGAGCCGGCAAAGTCGTAGGGTATCCGCTACACATTTGCTGACGCCTGATACCTTGATCGTTTGTCGCTCACAGCGGCAAAGCCTCGCCGGCGATTGAGGTCAATCCCGGGCGCAATGCGGGCAAGTCGTATCATTTTTACGAGGTCGAACGCAACAAGGCTGCAAGGGAGCAAATGTTTGCTCATGAATGCGAGGATTGTGCAGGGGTGAGTCTTGACTGTGTGCCCGACACCTCTCCCTCACCACAAGTAACTGATTGCCATGTTCTTATTGCCCAAATGCAGTACTATGCTCGCGCGCACGCAGGTCTGGTCGTCCCTCCGAACCACGTCCGATCGTGCAACCATGCGAAACCGTCCAAAGGCGCCTCGTCCAACTTTCTTGCGCAACGACAAGAGGCGATGCAAGACCTGTTGCAAAAGACGTCGAGGCATCGCAAGCATCATCGGCGTGAGTAATATCAAGGTGTCGGGAGTGTTTGGACGAAGGTGCTGATCCGTTCAATGTTCTCACCCACTGGTTCAGCTGATCCGACCCCACCTGATTTCTGGCAAATGGGTGAGTGTTGCTCAAGCCTCCAGTTCGGACCGCGCCACTTTGCGTCATCCACCACCCACTGATTGGGGATGTAATCTCGTCTCGCAGGCTTCCCCTCCACCGCTCAAGTCAACGACATCAATGCACGTGCCGAAGAGATCCGTCAAGAACGGCAACGTTATCAATTGGCCGAAGCGAGGTAAGTTGGCTTCGTTGGTCGTCCCATCAATGAAAAGCTGATACTCATCTGATCGGTCGATTCTCGTGGCGAATCATACAGCAAAGAACATGGGTTTTATCGCTATCGCGATGATGCGCCCAAAACACGTCGATAGGGGGTGTTTCACCTTCCATTGGAGACTATGTTGTCGTTCGTTCGGTCATCATTTCATCGACCCGCCATGTATAGTAGAGTTTTGTTTGCAGCCTTCTTCTTCGTTTTTGTTCAGTTGTTGTGCAGCCTTTTTCAGCTTTTGTCAATCACGAACGGGCTATCTCCCCTCCCTAAAAGGACTATTGAACCTCAACATGCGCCTCATATCCTCGACCCAGGGATCGTTCTCTTCCTTTCCCTTCTCGGCTAACCTCGATAAAGGAGAGGATTGGATACAGGGGACAGGGTAAGGGGACATCTTGATGAGGAGCGAGTGGTGAGGTTCGAGGGTTCGGGGTGGTAGTCCGTCGAGCGAGAGGAGGGCGGAGGAACGGGATCGTCTGGAAAGCTAAATGGGGACGGCGAGAGGAGATGTTCAGTTGGGATGTTCGTAGTGGGGGGGATTGAGAGAGAGAGAGAAACTCACACTAAGTTGTACAGCTACATCGCTGGGCAACAGAACCGTCCTAAAACTCAAACTCCTCGGCGCAATTGCTGTAACACCCAAAGATTGCACCGAAGGATGAACGATCGGACCGCCCGAGGAAAGGGAATAGGCTGTTGAACCTGTTGGGGTCGAGACGAGAAGACCGTCGGCGACAACTTCGGTGAGGTGGGCTCCGTCGACTTGGGCGTCGACGTAGATGAGGTGAGGGGAGGCACCGCGGTGAAGGGTGATTTCGTTCATCGCGTGGACTGGTGGGTCGAAGGTGAACAGGTTACAGATAAGAGATATGATCTTGTCAGGCTCCTTCTGCAGAGTTGACTTACTGTGCGCTCTCCCCTCGTCGCCATTCTCGGAAAGGGCGCAATCGACGAGTTGGCCGTTATCGTACAGCTCGCATTGGAGACGCATGCGGAGCAGCATCGATGCTCGATTCTCCAACACGTCCGTCAAAGCTTGTTTGAAAGCGTCCAGACCTAGCCGTGGATCGTTTGCAAAACGAGGGTTAGCGAACCTTGTCGCTATTTGGGCAACGATCTCTTGGCGAGGGTGGCTTACGAACTGGCATCATGAACCCCAAGGTGCCTGTATTGATACCAATGACGGGAGGGACGGAACCATCATCAAAGAGGGAGGATACACGAAGCAGTGTGCCGTCTCCTCCGAGCGCAACGATGAAGTCGACGACCGAGGAGAGGTGCCGAGTATACTCTGTGTCAGGGATGAAAAAGTCGGCGCTGCTTCTCAGCGATTGAATCCTAAAGAGAGGGACGCTCACCCGGACGAGTAGAAACGATGGAAGAGTGCGTTTCTCCGAGATGCGAGTAGAGATCCTCTTCGACGATGATGTTGAGATGTGGGTCGTGTTGTCGCATGCGTCTGAGAGCATCATCGACTCAGCCAAACCAAACGGAGAAAGAAAACCCTTCGTATGTTCTGCGAGACCTACGCAATAACACTCTGAGCCGCTCGCGCACTATGCCGGTCCCCCTTCTTACACACCACCAGTACAGTCCTGGGTCGATCGAGCCATTCCAGGCGATGCGTCCCACCGTATGTACTGCCGACCCTCTGGACCACACTGCGACCTCTTCGAGGTGCAAGGTTGGGTAAGGCGGAGAAGCGGCCCATGGGCGTGACTTGGAACTCGGCCTTGGGGTGCGGGAGAAGGTCGAAGGGGGACGGGATGGAGGATGCGGGAGTGAGGGTGGTGGTGGTGGTGGAGAAGGATTGGCGGAGCCATGCTTGGGAGGATGGGGCGATCGAGGAACGGAGTCGGTTCATCTTGGGTCGTTGCGAGGGGAAGGAGGGGAAGAAAATGAGGGGGAAAAGGTCGTCTACTGTGCTTTGAGGAAGTAGGGCCAGATCAGGTATGCGACGAAGAAGTAAACGAGTCGAGGTCGGGAGGATGGAAGGAAACGAACGAAGCAGAACGAAGCAGAACGAAGCAGAACGAAGCAGAATGTAGCACTAGCGAAGCGAGGAAATGACGTTGCTCGGTCGAGTTGGTCGTCGACTCGTGGCTCTTGGCCTCGTTCCCCACACTTCTGCGCCGCACATCACCATGGGCAAACTCACAGTGAGCTCGTCGTCGCTTGTATCTGAACCCCGAGTACCTCGACTGACCCTCAATGTTCCCTCCCTGACCCGCACCTCGCTTGCTTCCTCGGGTGACTCGTGTGTGCCCCCACCCCACCACCACCGACCACCCACCGCCGACCGCCACCACAGTTCAAAGGCGAACCCAAGAAGAAGAAGCACAAGTCGCGCTCCACCTCCTCGCGCCACGATTCCAACCCGACCTCGACCCACGACGACGCCTACTCGGACCAAGATCTGAGCGCATGGATCGCCGTCCCCGAACCTGGACTTGCCCTCGGGCCGCTCTACCTCACCCTTCCTCGCTCGTCCATCACTTCCTCCCCCGTGTGTTTGGCACTGCAGCCTACGACGGGCAAGGTGCATCCTGTTGCGTTGCCTCTTCCGGGGAAGAGTGTGGGAACGAGTGCGGTCGATTCGAAAGCGAGGACTTCGTTGGCCGCCACCTTGGATCAAGAGGAACTCGAAGCTTTGGTCGACTATGACCCTTCCTCCAACCACAACTCCCTCACCACGACCGTCACCACCGAAGCCCAAACTCCAACCGACATCCACCATGTGTGGGTCTGTACGCGCATCCCCGACTCGCAGGACAAGATCACCCTCCGTTCAGCGACGGGCAAGTTCCTCGCCGCCGATCAGTTCGGTCAAGTCACCGCCGAAAGGGAAGCGAGGGGGATGTTGGAAGAATGGGTCATTGAACCGAGCTCGAACCCGGGTCTACCCCGAGGGACCGTTGTGCTCAAATCATGTCATGGCAAGCTCTTGTCAATCGATTTGGTAGCAGGGGGGAAAGTCGAAGTTTCGGCCGATACGGATCCGAACGGACAGGTTGGTCCGACCGAGGAATGGCAAGTGTGGATGCAGGGCGAGTACTTGGCCAAGGCGAAGCAGCAACAGTTGGAGAGGACGGGTACCAAGGCGACGTTGCTGGATGCGAGGGCTAAATCGGCGGCGGGGAAGGGGGATGGGTTGACCATTGTCGGCAATCTGGGTGGGGCCGAACAGGAGGCCATGTGAGTCGCTTTCGGCCTTGATTGTCCCGGAGACTGACTCCGGTCCCACAATTTTATACAGCAAGCGCTTCCAAGCCCGAGGGCAAGGGCGGTACATTGGGTCAGAAGAGGACGTCTCGGAACTGGCCAAAGCAAGGCGGAAGGGCAAGCTGTCCGAAGCGATGCTCGATCGAAGGGTCAAGCTCAAGAGGTTAGTTCATGAGATCGAGTTCTTTGCGGGTTTGTTTCATTGCTGACCCTCCGTACTCTTTGAGCTTGACATTCACAGTGATCGATATTGCTGAAGAAGTAGAGTCGAATGGAAGTGGTGTCGTTTGTACTTTTGTACTTCGCTTGATGGGAATCAAGCGTGTACCATTTCGCCAGGATCAAAAAGTTCGGGTACGTATGAGCAAGCAATCTTCGTTGCAAAGCTTTTCAACCCATGAATTTCTTTACTATAAAAGCCCTTGTCGCTTCAAGTCCTCGTATGTCTGTCAAAGAAACAGAGAGGGAGCGAAGAAGGTCAGAGGTAGGAAAGGAGACACGAGAGCCAGACGGGACAAAACCCCACCTTTCGGTTGTACACATTGCCGTCGTCGTCCTCGAGCTCCTCCGTCAGTTCGACCTGTTGGATCTCTTGCTTGCCTTCTTGTTTCAGCTTCTCGGCCACTGTCAACGAAATGAGTTGTTGTCAGTAAGCTGCGTGCAACTTGCAGTACCAGCAATGATGCCAACTCACAAGCGATCGCATCTTCGATCCTGGTGATCTCATGGAAGTGTTTCGTATTCGGCAAGCCCAAGGCCCTCATCCCAAACGCATGCCTCGACTCCTGGAAATGCCTCTCGAACGCTTTCCGTCCCATATAAACGTAATCCGAACAGATCTCGCACTTGTACTCGACGCCCAAGCCGTGCAACTTGTACAACCAGTAAGGGATGGGTTTCCCGTCCCAGCCCAAGGGTAGTTTGAGAGGGTTGTAAATGCGTTCTTCTTCGTCGTCGTCTTGGCCGGAGATGGGGAGTCGTCCTTCGGCGATCCCTTTGGCTTGGGCAGCGGCCGAGGCAGCGGCGACTTCGGCCGCTTCGCGAGCTTCGAGTTCTTCAATCTCGTTCGCCCTCTCTTTGTCCGTGAGCGCCGCACGACGTTCGGTGTTGGACAAGGTGTCAGCGAGGAGTTGCGACAGGGGTCCTGCCTCGTCTTGCACGGGGGATTTGGAAGCGACGAGCGAGGCGATGAGCGCTTCTTTCAGAGCCAAGGCCCGGTTCTTTTGCTGCCGTAGTTTGGTCAACGATTCCGGGGTGACGGATTCGGATGTTGGTGCTGTGGTGGTGGTGGTGGTGGTGGTGGATGCTGCTTCGGTGGACAGCTTTTGGGCGGCCTTGACGTGCTTTTTGGACGTCAAATGCGCGTTGTAGACGGTTTCTTTCGAGTAGTTTTTCTGGCCTGTTGGTCACACAGGGTTAGATTTCGGAGCCCTACTACGCTACCCGAGACTCACACGCTGCACACCAGATGCCCTGCTCGGCCTGACCGTTCTGCCCCTCTTGGTTCGCTGCGTTACTCCAGCCGGGCACGTCGCCCGTTTCCCATGCTTGAGCAAAGCACCGATCAGCATTGGTGAGAACGGATTCGAGATCGTTGAGCGGGAAGGCACGCTCGTGGAAGCCAGTAAGGTAGTCGAGCAGGTTGGCGAGGTATTTCGAATACTCGGGTGTGGCCTTGATCGAGAGTGGAAGGTCGAACTTGGCCTCGCCGACCTTGGCGAGGTACTGGAGGTAGTTGAGACGCTTCCATGTGCCGATCGGTTGGGTCGAGAGGTTGTTGTAGAGCTCGTGCTGGGCGTTGAGGTCGAGGTAGCGGCCGAGCCCTTCCTCGCCGGTGAACTTGTTGTCGAGCCATTCCTCGTCGCCGTGTTCGAGAGCGGCGAAATCGACGATGCCAGAGGACGAGACGGCGTTGGGGTTGGTAGCGGATAGTTCAGGATACTTGCGATGGTGTTCCTTGAGCTTGGCCAGGCGCGAGTAGAACTCGGCGAGGTCCTGGCCCGGTTCAGGATCACTCCCACCGGCCAAAGCGTCGATCTCGCGCTGTCGTTCGGGGTTGTCCTCGTCAAGGGCGGCGAGGAGCGTCTCTGAGCGGTGGACGATGCGTTGTACGAGGTCGCTGGCGCGGTGGGAGGTCGCGAGCCGGTCGCGGTGGGTCAGCGTCACCGGCGACGAGAGCTGTAGGAGCAGATCGGCGAGCGCGCGGTCATAGTGGTCAATGTCCTCGGCCTGCTGGCGAGCATCTTCGATGATGGATGTCGACATTGAGAGCGGCAAGGTCGCGAGGGGCGAGTGCAAGAGGTGTGGCACGACGTGATGAGCCGACGAGCGTGCGAGCTCGGCCGCCCCAATTGGGATTAGGAATCCAACCTAATGTAGAATTAGCCCGTGGGTGCGAGCTAGCCGCCCAAATTGGGATTAGGAACCCAGCCTAATGTAGAAATAGCCCGTGGGTGCGAGCTAGCCGCCCCATTTGGGATTAGGAATCCAACCTAATGTAGAATTAGCCCGTGGGTGCGAGCTAGCCGCCCAAATTGGGATTAGGAACCCAGCCTAATGTAGAAATAGCCCGTGGGTGCGAGCTAGCCGCCCCATTTGGGATTAGGAATCCAACCTAATGTAGAATTAGCCCGTGGGTGCGAGCTAGCCGCCCAAATTGGGATTAGGAACCCAGCCTAATGTAGAAATAGCCCGTGGGTGCGAGCTAGACGCCCCATTTGGGATTAGGAATCCAACCTAATGTAGAATTAGCCCGTGGGTGCGAGCTAGCCGCCCAAATTGGGATTAGGAACCCAGCCTAATGTAGAAATAGCCCGTGGGTGCGAGCTAGCCGCCCCATTTGGGATTAGGAATCCAACCTAATGTAGAATTAGCCCGTGGGTGCGAGCTAGACGCCCAAATTGGGATTAGGAACCCAGCCTAATGTAGAAATAGCCCGTGGTTGCGAACGACACGAATCAGCGCTTGACCGATTCGCCATCCTGCTCACCCACACCCACCACCCGCCCTATCTCGACCATGTCTGTGAGTGCATCTTCTACCGGATCGTCGTCGGCCTTGTTCACGCGCACTATGGTCTGCGGCCACCGTTCAAGTGTCGCACCCCGGCGCCCGACCGTCCTGGTTCAGCCCCTGCCCGACCATCCCTCGCTGCTACATGTACAGAGCTGACCATGCCCATGACCGTATATGAAGCTCGACACCTCCCGAGACTCCAAGCTCAAGTTCGAGACATCCGAGGAGGTCTCGATCGTAAGTGCGCCGTCTCGCTCCTCGTGACCGCGGAGGCTCGTCCTGCCTCTGGTCCTGTCTTGATGACCGGCTTCCCATGCAACGTCTAGGCCCCCACCTTCGACGCGCTTGGACTCAAGGAGGATCTCTTGCGAGGCATCTACGCCTACGGTCCGTTCTCCCCTGCTGCGCTTCCCCGAGTCGATCCCGTGCTGACCCCCGCTCCCCACCACATTCCTACGACAGGCTTCGAGAAGCCATCTGCTATCCAACAACGTGCGATCCGACCCGTCACAGAAGGTCGCGATGTGATTGCTCAGGTCAGCACCTCCCAATCACTCACGCTTGGCTGCATCCATCGCTGGTCCTGATCCACTCTTTTCTGGACGACCGCGACAACCCACAGGCCCAGTCCGGAACGGGTAAAACAGCGACCTTCTCCATCTCGATCCTGCAGTCCATCGACACCTCCGTCAGGGAAACCCAGGCGCTCATTCTCTCCCCGACTCGCGAATTGGCGACCCAGATTCAAAGCGTCGTCCTCGCTCTCGGTGGTACGTTGCCCCGAAGGATGAGCCCAACGCGAAAACATGCGTTCTGACGTAAACATCCTCAATTTGCAATCACAGACTACCTCAACGTCTCTTGCCATGCCTGCATCGGCGGCACCAACGTCGGCGAGGACATCCGCAAGCTCGAGCACGGTCAACAGGTCGTCTCTGGCACCCCGGGACGAGTCTTTGACATGATCAAGCGTCGCACCCTGCGCACGCGCAACATCAAGATGCTCGTGCTCGACGAAGCCGACGAGCTGCTCAACCGCGGCTTCATGGACCAGATCTACGACGTGTACCGGTACCTCCCGCCGCAGACCCAGGTCGTGGTCTTGTCCGCCACGTTGCCCCAGGACGTGTTGGAGATGACGACCAAGTTCATGACCCAGCCCGTGAGGATCTTGGTCAAGCGTGACGAGTTGACGCTCGAAGGCATCAAGCAGTTCTTCGTCGCCGTCGACAAGGAGGACTGGAAGTTCGACACCTTGTGCGACCTCTACGACTCGTTGACCATCACCCAGGCCGTCATCTTTTGCAACACAAGGAGAAAGGTGGGTAGGGCGTGTGACGAGTACGGAGACATATACAGTGTACTCATTCTATCTCCTCGCTTCGACAGGTCGATTGGTTGACCGAAAAGATGCGAGAAGCCAACTTTACCGTAAGCGCCCCTCACGCCCGAAAACTCGGCACGCCAAGTTCCGCGCGCTCACCTCTCGCATCTCTCCCACCGCAGGTCTCCTCGATGCACGGCGATATGCCGCAAAAGGAACGCGACGCGATCATGGGTGAATTCCGAGGCGGCAACTCGCGCGTCCTGATTACGACCGACGTCTGGGCGCGTGGTCTGGACGTGCAGCAGGTCTCGTTGGTCATCAACTATGACTTGCCGTCGAATCGTGAAAACTACATCCACCGTATCGGTCGTTCGGGAAGGTTCGGGCGCAAAGGTGTTGCTATCAACGTAAGTGCTGGGCTATGAACGTTGGCCAGCATATCTGAGCTGATGTCTTGTGTCTCGTTTGCGATCCAGTTCGTCACGGCCGAAGACGTCAAGATCTTGCGCGATCTTGAACAGTACTACGCGACGCAGATCGACGAGATGCCCAACAACCTCAACGAAGTCGTTGGTTAAAATTAAAACGGATCCACGGAAAGCCATTTCCAAACGGGCGCGGTAGAAGGCTACGTCCAATCCTTTGGTCGGGTTTGCTTTATGAACCCTCATCGACCGCCCGCCACCGACGCCTACGATGTCTTTTTGCGCGTCGCGAGTGAGGCTCTCTTCCCTGATTGCTACTTTTTGCGGTGGATGTAATTGTAACATATACAAATGCGGACCGCAGCGTGACGTGGCATGTGTGCGATGTGAAACCCCCGAGGAGGGCCTTAGTGCGCGACGTTGGCTCGGCGTCGACGTCCGCGCGGGTGAACGAATCCGAACAATCCTTCTGACGAGCGACGGCAAGCTGCTCGGGAGCTTGCGGTTGAAGATGGCGATTTGGGAGTATTGATATTGATGTTGATTTTGAGGTTGTTTATGACTTGGGTTTGGGGCGTTGTGCACCCGAGGATGCCGTCCCGCGAGCTCACGGCGCGGCAGCGCAGGCGAAAAGGGGAAGCACCGCCTTTTTTTTTTGTTGAAACTGTTCATCATATTGCCCCCAATTCCTGTTCCCCCTAACTGACCTACGGAAAAACTAGAAGGAAGTCGACGATGATAACACAAACCGCCCGCCAAAGTGCGAGAAACGGGCCGGTGTCCACCAATCCAATAACGGGATTCAAGTGCCCCAGCCAAGCGGTTGCTCCCCCCCAGGAGACTAATGAGAGAGAGAAGGAGAGAGAAGGAGAAAGGTAAAAGAAAAATAAACAATGTACTAACGACAGCAGGCCCACCCCGCTCCCACTTCCTAACTCGGTCGAGACGAAGACAAGACAACGACTGCGCAACCACCTCGACCTACGACGCTCCAAGTCTATGCTCGGTCACAAAAAGACGCGGTGAAGGTCCCTCAAAACCTCCCCCTCGGCAGTCCCTGGCCCCTCAAAGCCGACTTTCTGCCTGTGTCTGCTGATCCCTCCCTTGACCCGGAACCTCGAAGCCAAAGAGCGCGAGCCACCGCCGAGTCGACGCCAAAACACGAGCCGGTCCATGAGACACGGAAGCGGACCTGTAAAAGATGAAAGATGAAAGCCAGATATTTCGTGTACAATTTTACAGAAGTGAAAATGTGTTGTGATGTAATGTGGGGTGGGGTGGGGTGGGGCGAAATCATACCCAGCCTCCACTGCCCTCTCCTCCCCCTGGCTCCCCCGGCCCTCACCTTCATCCTCTCCTCCAATATGACTCTCCTCCTCTCCACGCTTTCCATCCCTGCCCCATGCCTCTGCAACCTCCACCTCCCACTGCTGATCGTCTCCAAGACCATCCCCGTGAAAATCTCGATCGTCCTGCCTGCACCTTCTTGTTGGCTGAGTTCGGCCTTGAGCTTGGGAAGGCCGAAGAGTCGTTGCAGCGGCGTGTAGTGATCGTCGTCGATTGTGTCGCGTCCGAGCGCATCGCAGAGAACGCCCCTTGCCGCCGTCCAAACGTTCTTCGAGTCGAAGCAGTCGAAGAAGTAGTGGTCGGTGTTGTCCTCCGGTGCTCCGCAGACCAGGCACACTGGAGAAGTGTCGTGCTTTTGTAGGAACTGGCGCTTGCCGGCGGACGGGAAAGCGAAATTTGTCGACTGCCAAAAACGAGCCCGCCGTCGCAGAAAGGTAATTTCTGAGACCGCGTGGTGTATCTGATTCGCTGCACAGGCTATCAGTTGAAGCGTTCAGCGCGTGATAGCTAGTATACCGGAAATGATTACCATCGACAAGGTAGAATGATGGACCTGATCTCACGGGACAAGGGGTAAATTTTTCGCTCCCGTGATCGTTTTATGCTTTCGCAAGAAGAAAAAAAGGCCCACGCGGAATAAAGTCGACCGAGCTCAGGGGTGCACGGGGCTTGTTTGGTGTCTTGGGTAATAACTGACGTCCGGAACCGCGTGAAGGGGCTAGGTCGGTTGCACTACCGGCTATCTTGATGATATGGATGATATATGGTATACGATATGGTGGCCCAGCGGATCTAGCGTTTGTTAGATTCTGTCCTTGCACAAGACTAGCTGAAGTTGATGAATCTCCGATGTCCGGATCGAGGCCTTGAATTTGGTGAGAAAAGAGTTCGGGGCGGACGAGATGCACTGACCTACTCTGGCTACCAAGGAAGGTGGCGGGTTAGGATGAAGGGAAGTTTCAGGTCCGGTGTCAGAAAAGGGTAGTGCGTTTCATCTTGCTGCGTCTCAAGACGCCGGGCTTCGCAAGTGACCCAGCCGCCGGAATCGCTTCGAGACACAGCAGGGCGGCCAGGGGCCCCCCGGCTTGAATGTACGTGAGACGGGTGTTTTTCCTTTCATCCTCTGTCTTTCTCTCTTTCGCTCTCTCTCCCTCTCTCCCTCTCTCTCTCTTTCTTTCCCTCCCTCGATCTCAAATCCCTCTTCCAAACGAGCAAGAATCGTCATGAAGCTCCTCGCGATCGCCGTCGCCGCTGTCGCCACCATGGTCGTCGGAAGTCAGGCCGCACCAGCTACTTTTATGTCTCATGACAAGTAAGTACCCTGGCGACCCCATCAGCCCCCAAGTGCTGATCGAGTCAAGCCGATACCTCTCCTCTCCTTTTGATCATTCAAAGCTCGATCTGGATGGCTGCGTGCAAAACAGTTTGTGATCGCATGTGCCCGTAAGTAGTGGGTTGCGGAATCCAAATGTCCGAGAGCAGTGTCCAAGGGCAAAGTTCCGAGGCCCTTGTGAACGCCTGAGGGGCAGTGCGGCTGAGAGCTAATCCCCTATTCCTCCTCCCTTGGACTTATCGTCGAAGGTGCACGAAGGCCTACAACAACTGCGTGGCCAAGTGCGACGCGAAGGAAAATCCCGACCTCAAAGCCGTTCACTGTACCACGCGGGATAAAGACCTGTGCAGCGCAGGTTAAAAACCTATGCTGAGCCCTTTTTGTCTCGCTCTTCGATGTCCGTCACTGTCTCAGGGGGGGGCGCGCATCGTTGTGGGTCTTGTGAAAGAAGGGTCAAAGCAAGGAAGGGGGCGAATGATAGCAGAGCTGAGGAGCGGCGAAGGAGCTGTAGGCATGGCAAGAACACAGGGGACAGGGAGTGCAATACTAAACTACTGTCGGTTTTCTCCGCGGTGCGAGGAAGTTTGTTAACAGCTGATCCGATTGGATAGGCTCGTCACCTCGTCGGCTGTGAATGCTCCCCCAGAACCAGAAAATTACGTGTCAAGTGTTGGCACTACCAGCGACAAAGACATAACTTGAACGAGTCTCGGTATACCGTTCATAAGCCCACCACGTTGAAACAACTGCAGCTCTCGGTTACGGATTATCTAGTTCTCGGCTATCACCACAGGAAGTCTGACATATGCAAGGGTGTGTGTATGTTGCAAGTGGGTAGAGTACAGAAGAGGCGTCAAAGCAAAGAAAAGCGAGAAGCGAAACGGCGAAAGAAGCACATGTTGACCACCTAGAGAGAAGACTCAGGAAATTGAAAGCACCCCGCTACTGTACTACAAGCTGTACGTAAACTCTTCTAACAAGCCCTAGCCCTTTCAAAAGAACAAGACGCGGTATTTGGTGGACATGATGATACGAATACAATACATCGAACAGCGGATGCGAGAGACGCGAAAGGCGGTCTCGCCCGCGAGGAAGAAGTCAAGATGAACGACGCCGATAGTGGACGGTCATGAGACGATGGCGGAGGGGAAGGTCGTGGCGTAGGCCGCGTCTTCGCGCGGTGGAGTGGAGGCACCTGAGGAGGCGCGAGACGATCCAGCAGGCGAGTAGTAACCTGTCCCGTTACTACAGCCGGACAACAGAGTGCGGCGAGGCGTCGTGGCAAGATCGCTCGAGGAATCATTGGGCATGCCGTTGTGGCCACCGGTGTGGAAACAGTACTATACGTGGTAAAGCAGGAAGCGAAGATCAGCTTTCTGGATTCGATAGCCAACTTCATCGACACTCGGAACAGAGAGGGCAACTCACTCGATCGAGAAAGCTCGAGAACTCCATGGGACCTCTGGGCCTGTTTGTTGTGCCTTGCAGCGGCGATCCCGCGATCGAAGTGGCTTCAGAGTCAACCGACTGCGCGTCAAACGAGTTCACGCTTGATGGTGGATCCGTCGACGACGAGGCAGGTGACCACAGACCCTCTTCGGGGGGCGACACGTCGGGGTACAACGGCAGCGAGGCCTTGCGAGGAGGCGACATCGTTTGTGGCGATATAGACGGGGAGTCATGAGGCGAGTTCATCGGCGAGGCCAAGGGTGATCGACGGGATCGATCTCGGAAGGTCGGGGGCAACAGTGGGGTGTAGTGCGTCATCGAGCTCGGAATCTGTGCACCTGGCGATGGAACCGGTGATTTCTGAAACGATGTGCGCACAGCCGTCTTCGTTTTGGTGTCTTGGAGAGGCAGGAAGGGCCGGTCTTGGTATCCCGAGTAGAGGCGCGCAAGCTCGGCTTCGGGAGGAGGTGAAGGGGCACGATGACCCGACGGAGGTCCGGGGTACAGCGAGGATGCTTTCGAGTACAGCGGTGAGGCGGCTTGGTACTGCTGCAGCGTCGTGGAGCCAAAGTCCGGGGGAAGATCGGCACGCGTGGCAACCGGGCTGCCGAGCGGGGCCAAAGGCTTGGAGGAAGCCGAGGCACTGGCCGGGGCATGGGAGTATGCGGTCGAAACGGTCGATGCGGGCTCGTGGTAAACGGTCGCGGGCATGCCGCCCACAATGTTCGTCGTCGAATACGCCCTGTTGATCTTGGGTGGTGAGGCCGAAGGGGGGTGGCCAAAACCGTCAAAATGCGTCGAGGGACGCGTGCCGAACATCTTGAGCGAATTGCCAAAGTCGTACCGGCTTGAGAACATCGACGGCGACCCATCGGTGAACGATCGCGTCGAGTGATGCGCCGTGGGCTCAAGATCGTCGTCCATGACCAGTCGATCCAACTCGCGGCGCAGGTCGGCCATCGGGTCGGCCGAGTGGCTACCATGGCCCAAAGTCCATCCCTGACGTTTGCCAGACGTCGCATGTGCTGTCGCTGTTCCGTGCGGTCCAGTCGGGGGCGAGGGGTTCTTGACGAACTCGACGCGGTAGTTCTGCCCACCATTGTTGTCCCAGATCTCGCGAGTTCCGACGTTGTAGCGGACGGCGATGAACATCGTCTTGGCTTCGAGTCGGGCGAGCAGGTCTTGCAGCTTGATGGTGAAGACGAACCGATCCGACATCGAGCCCATCGACTCGTGGTGTTCGGCCGACACTTCGGAGACGGTTTGCCAATTGTCGAGCGTGAAGCGCACGGCAACCCACTTCTCGAACGACAGATTACGCACACGAACGATACCTCGGATCGATTTGCCATCCGAGGCCATCTCCATCGACTCGACGTACGCGTCCTGGTCGTGATCAAGTCGTGCGGGGAAGTTGGGCAACCGCAGGGAGATCGAGCCGGCTTGAGCACTCGCCATCGCGGGGAAGGGAAATGCCTCGGGCTCGTCCTCAGTCTCGGTTTCGACGGGACTACCACTCCGACTGACGGCGGCGGGTCGCTGCTGGGCAATGAAGTGCTTTACATGCTCAAGCTGCGTGTCAAAGTGGACGTACTTGGCGCCGATCGGCGTCGACGGCGCAGACCTTGGCTTGTCGCGTCGTAGTGGGTCGCCACCTTTGAGTGAAGACCGAACCAGCTCCCCCGACTTTTTGCGGACCATCGCAGAGGTCCTGGTGAAGTCGGACTTGGCCCGTCCGGAGCCGCGCATCGCTGAAACGATGGGCGTCAACGTCGTGCGGCTGGGTACTGGCACCAGGGGAACTCCGGACGTGGCAAAGGTGAAGTTGGTTGTATAGTTGGCATTCTCGACTCGCGGGGTGGCCTGATCATCGTCGTTACGGGCCGCTTCGTTTGAAGAAGACTCGTCTTGGGATGAGGGTCCATCTTCGTTCGCTGCGGATGCGGGCGTGAACCCGAAGAGCTTGATCCTCCTCGGTTTCGGTGGTGCGCCTTTCGAAGGTCCGGCGACGGCGTTGGCAGTCGAGCTCCATGTGGCGTCGATCGAAGCGGAATTGGCCTTGTCACCCTCGGGTGAGGCGGGCTGAACGTAAATGAAGCTTGTCTGCTTGTGACTGCCGCTGCCCGACGTCGGAATCGCATCGGACGAATGTGAACGCATGTGGTGTCGCGCCGGTCGTGGTGCCATGCTCCGATCGGTGGTGGTGAGGGACATCGTACTGGTCGGTGAAGACGAGAGTGATGATGGCGTAGCGTAGGGCATGGTGTGGGCGTTCTATGGGAGGCGAGAGAGAGATGGGGCGAATGAAGGGGCAGCGTCGGGGAGTCGACGGGAGACCCGAGCCAACCGGCCGCGTCCTAAAAGCAGGAGACCATTGAGTGACAGGCGGATCGCAATAGGGTTGCGCAGAATCATTTCGAGAGGAGAAGACAGGGACCGGGGTGGGAGAGAGAAAGATCGGTCAGTGGGTATGTTCAAGTGCTGGGAACCCTTCAAGACCTCGATGTATGCGTCTTCGGACAGGTGGGGCCGAGGTTGCTCCGCGATGCTGGGCGTCGGCGCCAACAGCACCCTTCCCCAGCAGCTGGAGCTCAAGACAGCCCCGCGAACACCGTCCGACCACGACATGCTGTCCCAGCCGTGAAAATTCCCAGACCTCGGAACAAGCATGCCAGAGACGCGATGGGCCTGGCGTCAGGCGAGGGACCCCAAGGTCGGCGCACGATCGTTTCGTGTCTCGCGTGCGGTCGCGGTACACATGTGGTCCGTGGCAGCCCCCAATCAGGACTAGCTAGCACCGCTAAGATGTACCCAAGTCGTGTCAACTCACAAGTCTGAACTGATTGAACGTCAAGCCAATGAAACGACACGGTCTGGAGACGAGGGTACGGGGCGAGCCGACTGAGATATGGCAAACGACCAGGTGGGTGGTGGGTGCGGGTGCAGTGACCAAGACGGCGTCGGCCGAGAGTAGAGTGAATGCGCGCGCGTGAGCCCCGTAATTGCCATTACAAAGCGCGAAGGAGACGTCGGCGAGCCGGATCGAAATTCAAGTACAGGCGGAAGGGTCGCGAGGAAAAGAAAACAAGAACATGGTCAGCCTATACTAGTCCTTCTCGCAGTTTGGTGTAATAGCACGGGTTGCGTAGTCCGTTAGTGCGTCAAGGCTCGGGCGGAGCTAGGCGCTGGGCAGGCCACGCCAGTTCGAGCCGAACACGGAGCCCGAGCCCACTGGCGCCTGCGACCCACGGAGCTCTCAGTTGTTCGTGGAGCCAGTGGCCTGGCAACGCGTCGTTACACCCTCACAATGACGAACATGATAGCACCACTCACCACCACACACGCGTTAAGTGGAAAGTCTCTTTTTGGTAACTGAGCGCCGCAGTACAGACGGATAACGTGGGCCTGACCGAGCTGGGCGGTGGGGAAGTGCTTCGGTCGTCGTCGTCGTCGATCCAAGTGAAACCGTCGGACGGAGGAGGGGGACGAGGCACTGCGTTCACAGAGGTCGAGTGAACGACCCTACGAACAACGAGTACGGAATAGATAGATTAAAGTCGACAAGAATCCAAACAGTACCCTGTCGGAGCTGGCCTCGGCGTCGTCGCGAAGACCGCGGCGGTGGGTGCAGTGAGTGATGCGATGCGCCGTCCCAACGACTGATAGACGAGACGTCGCTTGATCGAAACTTCGATCGGATTGCGAAGGGTTCCGTCCAGGGGTTGCGTCGAATCCAAAGCGGGCGGTCGATGATTTGTCGGTGGCCCGTCGTCAAGTCTTGAACCCTGAAACGGAATTCAATTGTCCCACGGGTACAGAACGAGACCAACTGGGCTGATGAGCGCAGGGCTCTCAATAGAGGGAGTGCGATTGAAGAGAGTGCTCGCTTCGACGCTTTAGCTCATCGATCAAATCGACTCGGCACGGCGCAGCACGCGCGCAGGCCTCCCATCTCCCAGTGAGGGCCCAGCTTGGCCAAGGCCTCCGCGACCGCGCCCACGGGGCCTTTTCGCATCACCTTCCGCCTATAAGCAGATGAGGGTCATACTCCACATTTCCCATTTTCGCATCAGAGGGGAGGGGTCGTGTTGGGGTTCAGCGTCCAACGGCCCAACTCGAGTCCCTTTTTGGGCAAAGATGTCCTCTAAATGGGGTTTTTGTTTTGTTTGTGCCGTTCTTTCCCTGTAGCCTGATACCGGGTACCTGCACTAGGTCCCTCTCGCAGCTCACGATGATGCCCGAAGCGAGCAACTGCCGTCATCACCGATCAAGGTGCAACCCACAGCGCCGCCTTGGGCTAATCCGCAGATCACATCCGGATCGCGAGTCACGGCTCAAGATCGCTGTCATCGCGGCGCAGCTGCTTGTTGTACGACATTTTGACCGTTTCTGATTGTACATCCGTTCGAAGGTAAAGCAAAATAACCATCGGGAAGGGGTGCTTGTCGGTCGTAGGTCGACGTGTCAATTTAACGGTCCGAGACGAAGAGCGAACGTTCATAAATGAGACAGGCCCAACCCAACATATGGGCCGTCCAATTCGACGGACGACGTAGTCGCGCGCTAGTCGTCGGTTCCGAAGAGGCCCTTTGTGAAGCTCTAATCGAATCCGAGGCGGACGATCAAAACGGTCCCGTCCGTGATCAAACACGTCCGGGTCAGTCCAACGTCACATCGCACGCATAGTTGTTGTACCAATTACAGCTGTTGAATTTTTCAAAGGCTTGGGCTGCGAAGAAAGCACAAGATGACAAGAACACACCTTTGCTTCCAGTGGCTGAAAAATATTCGAGATCGATCATCCTTTGTGCTCAGAAAGTATGTAAGCCGGAGGTTCTTGAACATCGCAGGGAGGTGGGCGCTTTTTTGATAGATTTCAGTAACAGTGCAAGTATGTTAATACCTGGAAACTTTTGGAAAAGTCGGAGGGAATGCAGTTAAGCACACTGGCTAGGCCAGTAGTGTAGGACTCATCGACCCCGAATCAGAATTAACCCACTAAAAACCCCTCGTGTGATTTACAGAGACACAAGGCGACCCTTAGACTCCTGGAGAGACGCCCGGAGCTCCTCGAGTGTCGTGTCGGTGATCGGTTCCAAAGGATCCGACGAAAATCGGCGGCGGCGAGAGAGCTTCCAGATCGAGTGGAAGAAGAGGAGACGTAGCTCGACAAGTTGGCGTTCCGAGCGAGAGACGACCGGTCATACGGATGCAACGAAGTCAGGGTGTGGGGCTAGAGACAGAGCAGACCAGAGACGGCGGGCAAACGGGCAGCCGACCGCAAGGTGAGCCAGAGACTCGGGTGCTTCCGAGAGGCACATCACACAGGAGGCAGATCGATTGTTGGGGTGGGGGCTGGTTGAGATGCAACTTGGCTACCCGGATGGAGGGATCCCAAGGAGAGGAGATGGGCGGTATCCTCAGCGTCCAAGTGAACCCTGCGGACCTTGCGCAAAGCCTTCCACCATGCGTTCCAACGTTGCTCGGGCGAAGAGAAAGCCTTCTGGTGTCCCTTGTGGGGAGGATAGGAGGGTGGTGGTGTTTGAACACGTTCACAAACGAAGACCGAGTCATCACCTCGCCATCGGGCCCTCGAAGAGGCATCGGGGTCACCGAGAGTTGGATTCCGTGGCCCGCCGGGAAGAAGAGGACGTGTCACCCATCGCTCGAGGTTCTGGCTCTTGGAAAGTTCGGGAGGATTGAGCGTTGTCACCGACGGCCAGGCTTCGAAGTAGCGGACCGAACGTTGAGGGAGAAGTTTCCTCGTCTTTCTCACCGCGAGGTCCCCCTTTTGGGGAGGATGGCAAAAGTATGCCCACCAGATCCAGACCCACGGGCGACGATGCTGGTTGGGGGCCGGCCTGGACAAGGTAAAGGGGGTGCACTGGTACGCCGCCTGGAGGCGAATGCGGATGTCGAAGAGGTGGCGCGTGAAAAAGCCGTCTGGGGCCCGGAGCTGGAAGACCCGCTTGGCGTGATCGATCGCTAGGCGCCGAGGCAGATCAATCAAGCCGAAGCCGCCGTGATCGAGAGGGGTGCAGAGGCGCGACCGGGAGACCTTCGGACGTCGCTGAGTACCATCCGCAGCTCGACCGTGAATGGTGAGCATGGCCGCATCCTCGATTTCCTTGACAACGCTCCTGGGAGCCGGGAGGAATCGGCTGTGGAAGAGGAGCTTCGTGTAGCAGTAGATGTTCATGGTTGAACATTTGGCTGCGCAAGGGAGATCGTACATCGGGATAGAACGTATACGAGCGATGGTCGAGGACTTGACCTCCTCCCAACCCGCATCCTCGGCGATCTCCACCCCGACCTGGACACCAAGGTAGCGAAACTGCGAGTCGCTGAGACGCCAGGTCCCGAGGCCTGGGGCGATCAGCCGATCCAAGGGTAAAGAGGAACGTTTTGGCGTTGCTGAGCTTGCTGGCACTTGCCCGTTCGTACAGCTGATCGCCCGATTGAGATGGTCGAGGTCCGAGAGGTTATGGATCGCGCAGCAAGCGTCGTCGGCAAAGAGGAGTTCTCGAACTGTTTGAAGGCCTGGGCTCTCGATGCCCTTGACCCTCAATCGAATCTGACAGGCAAAACCCTCGATCACCAGATCGAAGAGAGACGGAGCCAGAGGATCGCCTTGCCGAACACCCGACAGGACGTCGAAAGCGGCCGAGAGTCAACCGTTAAGGAAGATCGAGGCAGATTGGTTGGTGTACGTCGCTCGGTACCATTGGCGGGCTTTGGGACCGAGGCCAACGGCGCAGAGGACTGCATCATGGTACGTATGGGTCAGACGATCGTAAGCCTTCTCGAAGTCCATCACCGCTAGCAGGCCGGACACGGGCATTGAGCCCGGAAGTCGGGGATCCATGAGACACTGGACCTCAGCGATGCTCGTGTCGATCCAACGGTTCGGAACAAAGCCACGCTGAGTTGGGCCGATCAGGGACTCGAGCAAGGGAGCGAGGCGCTGTTTGTGGGCTTGGGAGATGATGGGCTCGTCCGCATTGATGAGCGATATGGGACATTTGTTCAACAGCTGGTCCCTCTCGCCGCGTTTGTGGATGAGGTGGATGTGGGCGGTGTGGCGGGCAGACGGTCCAGGCCGAAGGCCCTCGGTGGGGATCGAATTGATGACGTCTCGAAGGATCCGAGCCAGTGGCCGTCCACGTCGCGCGGTAGAACTTAACCGGGAGGCCGTCAGGCCCTGACGACGAGTTCGACTTACACGTCTCTTGAGCCTTTGTCATCTCCTCCAATGGGTACACTTCCTCGAGCTTGTGCGAGTCCGCAGGGGAGAGCCGAGTCGAAACGAGGCCGTCGTCGATCGCCTTCAGGGCCACGTCATCGATGGGGCGGTCCTCATAGACCCGCTTGAAGTAGTCGCTGGCCGCTCCAAGCATCGAGTCGGAGTCGAAATGGACAACATCGTTGACCGTGAGCGAAGGGGTCAGGTCGGATGCTCGCACTTTGCGCAGGCGGATGAAGATGGAAGAGGGACCCGCCAGAGATGGGTCGAGCCGGGAACGCAGGGCCGCGACGTAGCGCGAGTGATCCGCCCTCTCTTCCTCCGATCCTCCACGTCGAAACCGAGCGAATGTCCGGGCCCAAGCTTGCAGCTCGGGCAATAGGCGGTGTTTGGTGGACGTCCAGGCTGCTGGTAGGTCGTTGGGCGTCTGGAGGAGGGCTTTATTATAGAGGGTGCGGACGGTGGCAGTGAGGTATTCACAGGTCGCGTCGCCCTCGATCACGTGCAAACCCAGCTTGAACTTGCCCGGACCGATGTCGATTGCGCCCGGAAGTTGAAACCGTGCCACCACCATCGAGTGAGTCAATTTGAGGACAGGAGCCCAGATTTTGTGTTCATGGAAGAGATCGATCCAGTCAGGCGAGACATAGACGCGGTCAAGGCGACGGCATGTGCCGGGCGCTGAGCGATTCGTCGTGTCTCGTCCTTTGGGATGGTGGAGCCGATAGACGTCGAAGAAATTGTTTGCCGTGGCAAGGTCACGCATCTCCTGACCCCCGTAATTCGTACCATTGTGGTTCTCCGAATCGAGGAGTTGGGACTCAACACAATTCCAGTCGCCCCCGACAAGGAGCGCAGGCGGGGAGGGGTCGTCGCGCACAAGTTGTCGGAGGGCGATGCTGGGCGCTGAGGCCGCTGAGGCCTGACGGCTGACGCACGCCCTCCACTCTGTACTGGACGCTATCATTTCGTACACAGCTGCACACATCCACTGACGCGATGCAAGATCTGTCACTCTTTTGGATGATGTCAGCTCGATTGGTGTCCCATGCGTGACTTCAACTCCTCCTTGGTCGACCAAGGAAAAGGGCCTGGCCTCGTCGACCGTATCGCTGCCAGAGTCATATGAACCTAGCGGAACATCAGCCCAAGCATCGACCGCCGCATCATCACCGCCGCCGAACTCGTCGTCTGGCGATCACTCTTCCACTGGTACATCAAGCGCCGCCTCCTCGTCATCTGGAAGTTGGAGCTCTGATGACGCCCCGGGGTTCGAATGGCCGCCATTGAGGGACTTCTTCATCAAGTCAATGGACCACTCGGAAGCGGAGGGCAGCAGAACAGGGCCTTCAGGGATGCCAGAGATCACTTGGGAGTCGGGGAAGCCGAGTCTAGTGAGTCGGCCTCGTTGACTCGGAACGGACCAGTGGGCCAGCGTGGTTCGGGCAAGGGGCAAGAGGGTAAAGCGTCTGATCGTTGACGAATGCGTCCGACCTGTGCAGAGAACCCGCGGACGTTTCATTACCTACCGTGACCCAGTGCATTTCGGTCGCGTGGACTTCTTCGACAAGATGCCGGGTGCTGCCCTCCTCACTCGAGAAACCTTTGAAGCCGGAGGCGCCAACGCAATCAGTGCCAACAGGAGCTCACGCTGCGAGCAGCACGAGAGTCCACAAGACTGGTCACGGGTCGCGGTAGTAGGTGATATCATGGTCAGGGGTCAGGTACGTTATGTAGGTGGCGACAAAGAAGCTCTCCACGAACGGTTTGAGGGGTACATCCGTGCGCTCGCCTCCAACCCGATCCGCTCGCACGCCTTCGGCTTTATCCTCGTCGAATCGACCCTCATCATCTTTCTTTGCACCCATAGCGGTCTATTGTTCAGTCCCGATATTGGGTGCACCGAAGCGAATGGCTACCTCTCGACGTTCTTTGCCCGACTGCTCAGCCTGACGGACTCGGAGCTTGGCATCGTTGCGAGCCTGTCTGCTTACCCGTTCGCCTTTGCCGCGTTGCCTCTACGGGTGCCTCGATATCGCGAGCATTTGGTGTCAGTCGCCACGTTCAGTCGCGTCGAGGTTGTGGAACAGCTCTGCCGGAACACCTTTTGGGATGGACGGTGCACGTCGGCCTATCGAGTCAGGGCGACTCGGGACGGCGGCGAGAAGGAAGCGTCCGCGTCTACCCAGACCCAGGAGTATGCCATGACGGTTTCTTTCGTAGCGGAGCCTCGAAGCGATGAGCACGACCGCATCCGCCTTGCCATCACTACAGCTTCACCCGAAGAGCGCGAGGGGTTGACGAACATCGTCGATGTGTATCGCGAGAGCGAGTTCGGCGTCGTGCCCAAGTTTCTCGGAGGCGGCGGTGGCCTGCCGCGTGGGTTCCGATTCACGCCGAGGGCGATGGAAGTCGCCTTTCATGAGCAATGCTTTGATCCCATCTGGGTCATCGATTCGACCGTCTCCCTTGCTCGAGTCATCCTGGGCGTAGCCAAAGGTGAGCTTCAGGACTTGGCTAAGATTGGGGCGTGCCAGCGCGACTGAACACACGAGCTCCTGTCTCGTCCTCAGGTCTGCGTAATCTCTACCGGATGCACATCCTGCATCGTGACGTCTCGGCCGGGAACATCATGGTCGCTCCAGATCGACAGGGTGTGCTCATCGATTACGACTTGGCGATCTACATCAAGGATGACGGTCCCGCTCCCGCCGAGCGATACCGTCGAGCCGTAGATTCAGCTACGCTAGGAGTCGAACGTAAAGACTTCGAGTGTGCTGTATGAGCTGACGAGCCCGGCTGTCCCGTCTTCGTAGGGGACTTTGCCTTCCTAGCTCGCCAAAGATTCCCACCCCTTGGCGGTGTGGGACCCCCTCTTCCCCATCAGCCCTGGCACGACATCGAGTCGCTCGCCTACGTGATTCTCCTCCTCGTATTCAGTCGACCCGAGGGTCCCAATGGTCCAGAAGCCATGATACCCACCACCAGAATCCTTTGGTCCGGCTGGGAGGACCCGGGAAGCTTCCCCGCCGAAAGCAAGACGGTGCTGTTCCGAAGCCACTATAGGCTACAAAAGAGACTTCAACCCTACACATTTTATTGGACTGGCATCTTCGACCTACTCGGAATCGTCATGCGCTTTTGCGGGCTGGATTATCCGCGGAGTCGCTTAATGAGGGAGGAAGAAGAAGCTGAAGTTAATGCTCCGTGGGAGCAGGGCAAGCTTTCTCACAATGGATTCATTTCTGAATTGGCAGCGTTGGTCGACAGGCCTTAGAAGCCGACGCCCTGCTTATCAAAATCTTTCGGTGAATCTTTCTGCGCCTAGCCGCTGCTTCAGCTGTCCGGGCTGAGCTCTTTCAAGCAAGATTGTGGGTGCGTCAGTCGTGCCGCTCGAAGATGGCTAAGCCGTCCATCATGTCCAAGGTGGGGGGAAGAGCGGTTGAACGGAGGAAATGAGGCGGCTTGGGACCGCCCGCGATGACGCTGAGGATGGGCCAGCGGCGAGTGGTCAGCTGAGCCTGCCCCTGTTGATCCAAAAGGCAGACGGTTTGATCGATATCTTGATCAAGCAAGAGACATTTTAGTGTAGTAGATGCCACAGTTTCGTTTTACTACTTTGACCTCTTACTTCTTTACAATGTGATTGATATACCCTATAGTGCAGCGATCGCTTCAAACCCTCTCCGGTCTATCGCAGTCGCTCTAGGATGGTCGCTGAAAAGCTCCTAAGTAGGTCGACATGGGAGGAAATCGTGAGAGCAGACAGAACATAAGCCCCCGTTTCAATCCAAGATACTCAAAAGATAGGCTGTTAAGCATCGACTCGCTCTCCCGTCTCTGTACTGCCGGACTTTCAATTAGCATTATCTCATATCTCACCCTCCTCGACTGGGAGACGCCCCTTCCCCCACTCATGAAATCGATGATAAGTTCATCACCTCAGAACGTAGGCAATGACGGGGAATAACTCTGTGTCGCGATACCAGGATCGATGTGAGGCCATGTAGTAGGCGAAGACCGAACGAGTAGCGAGTCACGCACCTTTGGGGAACCCTTGTTGCGTCTCTTGCCGTAATACCTCGAGTCCTGCATCGGCGAAGATCTTTTTGAACACTTTGTCGGACCTGTGTGTCGTACCAAAAGATCCGCGCATTCAGCATCATCCGCCTAATTCCCACCCTAATTCCTCCCCGAGACCTGACACCGTCCTGCGAGACTGACCTCGTGACCGAGCTGTCATCATCATCGAACAAGAATCCCGCTCCAGCCCCTTCAGTGTCCTTGCACACGTTCTCCTTGAGGATGATGAACCCCTGACAACCCTGATCGTCCTGCCTCAACGCTTTGCGACTCCTCTTGAGGAAGTCGACCAACTCGGCGTCACTGAGGTGACCAATACACCACTGGATCATGCAGAGGTCGTACCCATCCTCGGGCCGACCGCTCTCCGCGTCTCTGCTGCGCTTCGGATCGGGCCATATGAGGGAATCGGAGCCGTACGTGGCGACCAACTCGACCGTGCCAGCGACGGCTTGAGGATCTTCGGATCGTATCGGTGGCACCGGGATCGCCGGTGCGGCCGGGTCAAAGAACTGCAAACCGGCTTGCCACATTCGCACCCCTTTTCCGGTTGAGAGGTACTTCCATCCTTCTCTCCCTCGTTCGGCATGACGTTGCGCTTCCTTGAGGAATTTGGGCACCGGTTCCACGAGATCGACGCGGTCAAAAAGTGGTAGCTGAGGGGAGAGAAAGCCGCGATGGGTCAGCCCAAAGGTCGTGGTCAACGTCTTGGAATAGTTTCGTCTACTTGCCAGTACGGTGGAAGTGACCCGGCCAATTCCGGCACCACAGTCGAGAGCTCGGAAGGATCTTCGTGGGGTCGGGGCGGTGATGATCTCGGAGGCGCTGATCGAAGCGCGGTGTGGGGGCGTGATGGTCGAAAGGTGGGGCATGATGGAGAGGATGAGCATGCGAGATGCAGTCGCGTCCAATCGAGGGACGGCGGTGGCTCTGGTCGCGAGTGGTCGTTCGATCCGAGCGTTAGAGGCGATTTATGCAAGTGAGACGAAGAAGATAGCGATGCGCTCGATGAGCTAGCTGAAGGGTGAGCACCAGGCATGCGCTGTAGGAGCCATGACTCACGGTCCATATCCACCAAGGACCCCATTCACGGTGGCCTCGGTATTGGCCCAATAGTCGACTCCGACCTGGAACTGAGGGAGCCTGGCAGCTGGTGCACTGGCCGTCGTCGTCATGTTCGCAGGAGGTGCTGCGAGCTGGGCAAGAGGGCGAGGCGCGTTCGCAAGAGGCTTGGCCAAGTAAAGATGCTTTACTGTCGAGTCTGGAGGTGATCGCTAGAAGAACGAGATCGCAGAGACGAAAGCTGATGGAAGCCCACCAAGGGCGGCGCCCTTGCTTCCCTCCTCTCTCACCTTCCCCCACTTTCTGTCACTCGGCGATTTGCCCACCTCTCAGTCCCTCCCCAAGCACCCGCTCAACCCATACAAGAACTTATCCGCGCCGACATCCACCATGTCCTTCTTCACCAAGGTCGCTTCCGGAGCTTTGCTCGCAGCCGGGTTCGTCCCTCGATCCCTTTCCCCACGATCACCTCTCCTACACGTAGCCACTCAAACATCTGACCTCCATCCCCCTCGTACAGCGTGACATATTACTACCACATCGACATCCGAGAAACGTCGCAACAGATCGGGAAGGACCTGCATCGCCTGTCGGAGCAATTGCTCGCTTCGACCCCCGTCGCATCCAACTCCACCGAGACCAGCCGATCGACGTTCCCACAACCGGTACCGAGTCGAGTCGGCCTCATCGAATCGATCAAGGCCAGGGTGGGTTGCGCCCGAAAATTTGACCGCGCCTATAGGTCGATGCGCTGATCCTCTTCGATCCGAATTTGACGAGCAGTGGAACGAGAAACTCGAAGCCGGCGTCATCGCCTTAAGGGAAACGGAATGGTCCAGCGTCATCAGCAACACTTGGAATCATGCAAAGTACGGTGCTGCTACGTTGAAGGACAAGATCTCACCGGTTGCGCAAGAGGTCAAGGAGGTCACCGATCGGCGGCAGGTCTAAGGTGTGCGATTTTGGAGTACATGCGTTGCAGGATTTGGTAGATCACACGTGAGTCAGAACTACTGCAAAGTGACAGCGAAATGGTCAGAGTGCCTGAGCTGACACGAATACATGCATTACATCACAGGCTAGTTATTGCAATACAAGCGCGACTGAAGTTGTAAGGTAAAGGCGAGCTCTGCCTTTGGAGAGATCGATTTCTAACCCGATTATCTCCAAGTGACGGTAAGCCTACGGGAAAAGTGTGAAGGTGATGTCTTCCACAGCGGTCCGTCGTCATGAAGGTTCATAGAATCGCCAGCGCGTACTCGAATCGGATTCTCCAAGCCGAGATGCGCACTCCGAGACCGGGCGCGGAGAAGTAAGGGCGCAAACGTGCAGATCGTTAGTTACAGATAAAAATGGGTACAATAGGCGGTCTCATCGACTAGACAGCCTCCTCAACCGCTAATCGACTAGCACAGCATGGTGAACGTCGCAACGAAGATAGCGACGAAGCTTGCTCCACCGACGAAACCCTTGCTCGCCGTAGCTGCCGAAGCTTGCGATTGTGCCGACGCGCCAACTACCGTTGTCGGGCCCGGACTAGTGGAAGAGGAAGAGGATTGGGGGACCATGGTCGTGAGTACGACGGTGCCGACGTTAGCGGCTGGTGCGGAGCTCGAGCTTTCCAGGACGGTCACGATCGGCGCGTACGAGGTAACAACCACCACCGCATCGGTCGTGCTCGTTGCTGCTGCCGTAGTCGTCGTCGCTGATGTCGTGGACGGGGTCGACGCTGCTGCGGGGGGTGATGTCTCGACGGCGGCCGCAGTCGTGGTCGACAGTGCGATCGATCTCCTCGTCGTAGTCGCTGCGGCTGGCGTCGTCTTGGCTGTCGTGCGAGCTCTGCTCGTCGTGGACGACGCGTCTCCAGAACTGGAGGAACCGAAGGACTTGATCGTCAAGGGAGCGGCTTGGGTGTATATTGTCGAGACGTCCGCAGAGTTAACAATGAGCAGTTTCTGCAAAGCGGCAAAGACCCCATCCCCAGCGCAGCAATCAGTCTCCACTTTCTACCCAGATGACTTGCTCCTTGCACTTACATAGGTGTTGGTCGACGACTTGCGCGCATTGAGGTCATTCGGGATCGTCACACTGGCGGTGTTGACGAGATCGACGTCGCTCGCGATCACGACTTGGGTGTTTTGTCGAGCCGAGGCTTGCACCGTCTCGAGGATGAAAGTTCCTTTCGGTGCTCCTCCGGGTTGGTACTTCCACGTTACCTTGAGCCCCGCGGCATTGCTGTTGGGAAGACATGGTGCGAGCGGGAGGAGTGAGCACACCGTCTTTGGACTCGGACACCTAGGAACGTGCTAGACACAACTGCCCACAAGTTCTGTGCTGATGTCTTTACCTGATGGTATCCCCAGATTGAGGAGAGGTGAAGTAGGTCGCCGCGACAAATGAAGCATGGGCGAGGGTGACGCAAGCGGTGGCGAGGAGGGAGAGCTTCATCACGTTTCAGTCGGCAGGCGCGGTCGATCACGGAGCCCGAGGGGATATGGGGGTCTGTGCGAAGGGGGCTAGGCCGGGGTGAATCTATGCGTTTTTCGGAGTTGGTGTGATGAGTCGTAGTTGTTGCGGCGAGTACAGATGTAGCAAGTTGGTAGAGGGACGTAGAGGTAGTGTGAATGAAAGAGAAGAACAAGAAGCTCAGTCGAACAAGGGATGAAGGCACTAGCACCAAGGCAGACCAAGCGAAGAAGTGTGATGTGATGGCGGCGATGGCGGGTGAGATGGCTGGGCCGGCTGGGGCCTGGCGCCTGCTAGCCTGCTCGCGGACGTGGGAAGGCTGGCCAGCTAATTGTCTCGAAACGACCCAAGTCGCTGTGGTCGCTGCACCGCTTTCCAAGACTTTTGGAGGCGATGCTAGACCTATGAGACATGGTGCTTATGGCCATTATTTTTTTAAATTCAACATGGCTTTTCCGCAAAAGGTGTAGGTTGCGCGCTGCAAAGAAACTCGGAGTCGCTGAACTTTCGGGCTCGGCTCGGCATAAGCGCAACGTCGCTCGGACTCGGTGAGAGGTCCGTGCGAGTTTGGCGCGGATGAGACACGCGACGTCGAGGTCGCGCCAGACCAGGCCGAGCACACTGCGCGCTTCCGACCGTCACGTGGGTTTTCGTCATCACCACCAACGGGCTCGGGGAGACGGCACCTCCGAGCAACTTCCCGTCCGCAATGTTCGACAACGACGACGATGGCTTTGAACTGGGATCCCCACGACCGAACGGCACCTCGTCGTCGTCGTCGCCTCAGCCGGGCGAGGTGCTTCCATTTGGCCACTCGTCGGCATCGACTCGGCGAGGCTCCGGTTCGGGATCCACATCAGGGTCGGGATTGGCTCGGTTCATCTCGACCACAAACTCGGTGGATGATGGTCTTCCTCTGCCTGTCGCAGCGTCCACCATCACACCCAATACGGTCTTACCACGCACGACAAAGCGATTCGTCGCCTCGGCCAAGGGCAAAGCGAAAGCCGTCAACGATGACGAAGCTGTCGGCCAACCTCTGTTGCACGGACACGACTTTGGGGAAGACGGCGAGAGGTCGTCAAGTGGTCCGACTGGAATGGCCTTTTCGATTCGTTTCACCGATGGGAGTGAGGATCTGTTGGATCTTTGCGTCGGAGAGAAGGAGAGCGTCGCGGAGGTCAAGCGCAGGGTCAGTCCTTATGGACAGTAGATGGCAGTTGGACTATTCTGATCAATAGTCTCTACTCTCTCTCTTGAAAGATTCGCTTCCTCCGGCCCAATCTCATGCACGAAGACCGGCCGCGGCGGCTGCGCCTCATCCAACTCGGTCGGCTCCTGACGGATGGCACGTATCTCGTTCCTTGGACCGTACAACTCCTGTCGCGGCGAGCCAAATTAGTCCGACAACAGACCCAGCCCAACGCGGAGGCGTTGCTCGAGGGAGCGATCGAAGGGATCGAAGCTGCGGTTGGAGTGACCGTGCCGAGAGCTTCGATCGATCTCAAGGGAGGGTCGAAGCAGGATGCAGCGCATCAGAGGAGGGACAGTAAAGGGAAGGGGAAGGAGAAGGATATGACGCTGGCTGGGACAGAGGCCGAAGATGACAAGCGGGTGTGGCTGCATTGTTCGGTCGGGGAACCGATGGATGATGAAGAAATCGACAGCGAACGGGTACAGGTAGGTCTCATTTGGCCCCTTCCCCCTCGTGGTGTGAGCTGATCAGATGAGTCCACGTTCAGACGACTCAAATCACGCCGCTGCAAGGGTTCGATCGATTGAGGGACGCTGGCTTCTCTGAAGAGGAGATCGCTACTATGCGGGCCGAGTTCCGACGCAACAACTCGGCAGGAGGAGGTCAGCGACCGAGTGGTCGGCCCACGTTTGCGAAACGAGATTGATGCGTATTGAGCTCACCCCAATCGACTTTTTTCTTTCGATCTAGATGACGATGAACACGCTCGAGCGTTGGAAGATCAGTGGATGGAAGGACTGACCGGGCAGAATGAAGCCGCGGCGACCGAGTCTAGTAAGTCGCGGTGACCTCGCTTGCTTTCGGATCATCGTGGTCACTGCACTGACAGCTGCTTCTTTCACGTTCATCAGCCACTGAAGGCTATTGGATGAAGATGCTCGGAGGGCTGTGCATCGGCTTCTTCTTCCCTTTCTTACCTTTCTTCTTCTTCCGGACCCATCTCTTTTCACGCACGTGAGTGGGAATTTTCAATCTCTTCGCGTTATCGTCCCTTCCAACTCACAATATAATTTTGATCGACAGCACACAAATGGCCATTGTACTCGGCGTCGTCATCAACGTCGGATTCGGGATTATGCGCTTGTTCACTTAGCGCGCATCGATGGAGACACGAAAGGAAGATGGGAGTGTATCATTATGCAATCGACATGTCTATCATACAAAGTCCGTGGCCGTCATTTTGAGGTCCGACGCATGTGCCGCGAGGGAGGGCTTATACCTTATCCTGCTCACTCCTCGCTCCGGTCCTGCTTGACTTCATATCGCTTCCCTCTGTGCCGACGGGGATCAAACGGGAACGAGTCAGGCTACTGATCAGGTCACACTATGATCCAATGACAGAGAGCATCTCGACTAACCGGATACCCCAAATCCCCCAGTTGGTCTTGACCGCTACCCTCGGATCAAACTCGGCGACTTCCCACTTCTCACTCCCAAATACGTTCTCCCCCGGCGTCAACAACCAATCGAATTCGCCCTTGATACCGTCTGCCTTGTCAAGAGCGACGACGTCCCTCTCCACGTCGGCGGGACTGAACCCGGTGCAGAAGAGGGCGCATTTGGTTTCGAGGATCGAAAGGATCGAGCTTGACCAGTTGGTCTCGAGTTGGGTCCTTGTAGGGTCTTGTTCATCCGGGAAGCCAAAACCGGGTGAGAAGGAGAAGAACACGTCGAGGTAAGGATCGAAAGGCGCCAAGAGGTCGTGCACTTCGTCATAAGGGGTTCGGAGGTTCGTCACGGAGAGGTATTCAGAATCGATGCGCGTGTAGGACGGCACGCCGTAGACTTTGGTCGGGTTCGTGTTGGGTGAGTTGGCGGGGATGTGCGCTTCGGGTCCGATGAAGTAGACGTGTAGTGGGATGCGAGGGAACAGGTGCGATAGTTGGCCGAGGACGTGCGAAGGGAGGGAGGATTCGGCTCGGGCGCCGAGGACGAAGATTCGGATCGGGACGGGAGGGGCGCCGGCGTTTGCGTTCGCAGATGATGCGGAAGGATGTAAAGATTGCCGAAGGGCTGCAAGGTGAGAAGGTCAAGAGGTAGCGGAGGGTCAGCAGGGCTGCCTAGAGAGCGGTGGAAGTCGTTTCGCTTCGGACCGACCAAAGAGGGATCGCAGTCCTTCGGGAAGAAGACGCTGGTTGCGAAGTGTGTACGGGCTGCTCTCATGCAGCACCGACCCGATAGAGAGCGGGTACGTGAGCAGTTTGGACACGTGTCTTCTCGACCTCTCGGTGTCGATGGAGGGGAATCCACGGGTGTAGAGAAAGACGTCCCAGTTGCCCATCGAGACGGCCTCTTCGTATGCTTGCTCGCCTATGGGGATCATAGAGGTACATGCATGAGAAGAGGCTATGGTTTGCTCAACGATCTCTGGTGGCACAACCGACCTGGCAGGTTGAACTCGGTCATCTCGCGCCCACTGCGCAAATCATGCTCGTCCTCGTTCGCTTCCCTGAGCCTCGGCCAGTAGCGCGCCTTGTCCGGGTCTTGGTCGTACCGCTCACGACTGGCATGGGTCGGGAAGCCGCACTCGGGGCACTCGTACGCGACATGGACCTTCTCGCCGTGGAGGTCGAGGGAGGAAGGGCAGTAGGCGAGTTGCTTGATGCGCTCGCCCTTTGCGCGCATCTCGGCGAACGGCGAATGGCTGAGCGGGTGGAAGAGGTCGTCCTGTGCCAAGAGGGGACGAGGTCGGGCCGGTGAAGGGGATTTGGGTTTCGTTGAGCCAAAGCCGAACAGGGTCCGACGTTGGATGGGCGAGGCAGCGGACCCGGCGGCGAGGCGAGCTGCGACGACCGAGGAAGCGGCGGCGGTGGTAGAGCTACAGGACAGTGTGGCTGAGCGCCATAGACCCGTGGTATGCGAGTGCGCCATTCGGTTGGCCATTGTAGTCGTCTGATCCCAACACACGAGTCTTGACGAGGAGTGCGATGAACGGCCGGAAACTGAAAGGGTGTGGTCGGTCGGCTGGCAGAGATGGGCAGCCACTGGGCAGCCACTGGGCAGCCCCTGCGAATCGCCGCAGACCGACTCAGTCCCGTAACTCGTTTCCGCTTCTCTCCCTTTGCCGCTCCCTTTGCCGCTCCCTTGTCACCTCTCAGACCAGTCTCGATCACCATGGGCAACTCGGCTTCCAAGGCAACCAAGCAGCTGACCAAGACAGCTACATCGCAATCGTCCTTGTCCTCGACGCGCGCCGCTCCCACTCGACCCTCTCCATCGTCATCATCATCGCCATTCACCCCACCGTCGTCATCCAGATCATCCGAGCCGTTGGCGAGCGAGACCAAAAGCGATGGTCGGTCTCATTCTCTCAACATGAAACATGAAGCAATCAAGCTGACCTGCCGTTCGATACTGCAGCGATCGTACAAGACTCGCAAGACCCCAACTTTATGCGCAAGCTCGAACAGCTCGGACAAGTCAAACTCGCGAGCGCCGGATTCGCTGTCCGAGCAGTAAGCTTTTCTTCGAGCACGAGCAGCAACGCTTTTACATGTTCTCAATCAACCTTGTCACCCTATGGGATCGTCATTTCTGACTGCCCCACAGGACAACCAGATGCTCGACATTCTCAAGCAGCGCAAGGAGCAGGAACTGCAGAGCGAATCCTTGACCCCGATCCGGAATCGCATCGGCGCTCGGTCCCTGTCGAATCTGCTCGACGATTGCAAGCAAGCCGCATCAAGGCAGGAGATACAACAACTGTGCGAACTCTACCAAATTGACTATCACGTGAGTGCCCTGGTGGGTTCGTGTTCCGACCGAGCATGGCTCTGACGAGGTCGAGGTCAATCCGCGCAGATTCTGACCGAGCTGAATCGGCACATTACGGCGCCGTCGACTTCGACCATACCCTTACCTGAACGGACCGTCGAAGAGGACGATGGAGAGACACTGCTGGTGCGTACTTGGCGAGGAATTGAAGATCCAAGTCCGTGGACTGATATGGCTTTCCTGTGTGTGTGCGATAGGCAATCTGGGTCGATGCTGGCGGGGACTCCCCAAAGGCGGCCGCCCCCAGAAAGCTGGCGGCCTAATCTACGACCTTGATTTTGGGTCGGACATGTAACAAGATGTTGTGCAAAACAAAGACATGACCCATGATATTGTACCCGTCCGAGAGCCTCGAGGTATCGGTTTTGTAGATTAGCTTGCTTCCAGGCCCAATTTGACTTGTGCCTGGGGCCGCCCCAAGCGATCTTTCTTCTCTTGCTGCTGCCATCGAGCCGAGGGTCGGACAGCTCTCGTCGATCGACCGACCGACCGCGCGGGACAGCGACCATGATCTTTGGGAGCACCCAGTCACCCCCCCAACGGAGCTGCCGTCACAATCGACTTCATCATCGCCGGCCGGGCCTTGCGAACCCGTCGCTTCGTCGAGCCATGCGCATGCGCACTCGTCCTCCCACGAGTCGCAGACGGCGCCGACGGTCGCTGCCCCGTCGTACGCCTCGAGCAATGCCCATGTGCCGATTTCGACCACACTCGACCAGCATGCGCCTCTGACCGACCATCTCTTTGTCAGTCGGTTGCTCTACGACGTCGTGAACGGCTGGGGTGTCTGGCTGGCCGCTGACCTCGCCGTCTGACCGGCTCTCTCCCATGGCATCGCAACCTCCTCCGCAGATCGCAGGCTGGACGAATGCGCTCTTCTCCGACACCCAGTTGACGGTCAACTATCCGGCCATGCGCCACTCCCCTTCGACGTTCCACCTGCACGCCATCATCGTCTCGCAGTCGCCGCTACTCCGCTCCCAGTAAGTCCGACTTGTCCCTCTGCCATTTTAGCCCGTTCGACCCCCACTTTTTCCCCGCGCCCTGCCGGCCTACTCGGGCGGGTCCACATACTACCAAACATCGCTCCCGTTATCTTGAGCAGCTTGATCCCGTCCGATCTTGTTATTGACCATAAAATCATGCCCCGAAACCAGGCTCGAACTCAACTACCCGCATCGGCCAATGCACCTCAACTCGCCCGACCCCGAGATTGACCCCGAATCGGTCTCGCTCGTGCTCGCGTCGCTGTACAACCTCAGCATCCTCACCGCGCATCTCGAGACCAAAAACGCCATCTCGGTGCTCGCGGTCGCGTACTGGCTCGGACTCGATTCGGTGTTCAAGCGTGCTGAAGAACAGTGCCGCACCTCGATCCGGTTCGTCAAGTCCAAGCACGATTTTGCAAACTGGTACCGAGCTCTCGGCATCCTGTCGCACTCCGAGGCGGACGATGCCCCGCCGAGCCACGGCCACCACTACCAACACCACCATCACACGTCTTCTCTTGGTGCCGGTGCAGGATCATCCTCCGATCGATCCGATTCTAGAGCATCGCTTGCGTCGAGCAATGGAGTTCGCATCCCCGGGCTCGCATCCCCGATCGATCCGAACGCTTCCTTCCTCCATGGTATCGACGGGGCCAGTCGGTTTGGGAATGGCCATGCGAATGCGAACGGGGCTGCGAACGGATCGGGGTCTGCGCAGCTCAAGTACGGTGCTGCCGGTGCCCGGCTCAAGGTCGAACTCGGTCGACGCCTGTTGGATCTTCCGAACGAGTTGAATGCTTTCCCGGCTGCGGGGTCGTCCTCGACGGGAGGTTATGATGAACTGGTCGATCTGATGGCCAGTTTGCCATTCGAAGTGCTCAAAGTGAGGATGCGTGCGAGATGAATCCGATGCAGGAACTCTGGCTGACTTGATCCTTTCTTTTTCCTGTGGCTGGACCAGACCGCGTTGGAGTCGACGTCGTTCAAAATCCCTGGTGGCGATCTGCAGCGCTTCTCGTTGGGTCAAAAGGTTGTGGCGGCGCGTCGTTCGTTGGCGGCGTCGGCGGGGAGATCACCGGTCTGGGAGGAGAACGTGGTGCTGCAGTTTGGTGCGAATGGGACGAGCTCGAGTGCGGTTGGCTTGCTGAGGAAACGCAAGGTGCGAGGCAGTTGGAAGGTCTCGGATTCGCGTTGAGGTCCCCCCCCCCCCCCCACGAGGGGAGGAGTGCATTCGTGGCAAAAGGCCCAAGGTAGTATTTTATGCAATGCAACTAGTGCCTCTCCCCGGAGTAGAAAATGTCGACATGTACTGTAATGACGATGGCTGATAGCGCGGAAAATTCGGCGGCGTACTCAAAGTGAAGAATGACGACAGCGGCCTCTCCGTTGCGGCGCGGTGTCGCTGGCACCTTCCCCCTCTCCGCCTCACGATCTGTTCGGTGGAGGTGCGATGAGCTCGCCGGCAGCATCGACTCTGCGTCACACATGCCGCCATGTGAGTCGCCTGCCCGAGTCGTGAATATGTCTCGTTGTCGACTGCTGATCGCCGATCGCCCCTCGGCTGGTTATCATCCTCCGCGATCACCAGTACCCTCATCGGGACGCGGCCATCCTGCAGGTGCTGGCGACCTTGAATCAGTTCAGGGGCAGCCTCTACCACGAGTTTAACGATTTCAGTGAGTGTGCTTTGATGGTGTGGTGTGATGTGACCCCCACGAGTCGCCCACGCGCCTTCCCTCTCTGTTCCCCCCACTTGCACTCGGAGCGTGCCTCACCAAGGCAACCATCTCACCCGTAACCTACCCTGTGCTGACCCAGCTCTTCCGACAGCTTACGACGATGGAAGGGTCGAACTCTTGCTGTCCATCACGGGCGTGATCCCCGTCCCGATCCACGGCGCGACGTACCAATGCCCGATCACCTTCTGGCTCCCGCTCGACTTTCCCAACAAGCCGCCGATGGTCTTTGTGCTGCCTTCCAACACGCTCATCGTGCGCCCCGGACCCAACATCGAACCGAGCGGCAAGGTCGTCGAATCGGCCTATCTCGATAACTGGGCCAGGAAAGCCGAGGTGCGTCTGAGGCGTGCTTTGGCGATCGCAAAAGGTCGGATCGAGTCCGAATGGGCGCCCTTGTTGACCTGCACGACGTCACTCCCAGGGCTGTTCATTGGTCGCTCTCGTCGTGGAGGAACTCATTCCCATATTCTCGAGGAGATATCCCGTCATGGCTCGACCGGCGTCCAAGCCGAGCACCGAACCCAAAGCGCAAACTCGACCTTCTCCACCCCCTCCACCACCCCCACCCTCGATGATGCCGTCCCATTCCGGGGCACCACCTCGACCCCCCGCACCACCGATCAAACCAGTTTCCCCTTTTGGATCGTCACCTTCGCTGGGATCGTCGGGTTTAATCGCGAATGGGGCCGAACAGCATAGCGCCTGCACCTCCGTCGGCTCCTCTTCTAGTGCACCATGGCCACCTCAACCACCGATCACGCCGCTGCATCATACAAACCCCAGATACCAGTCTCCCACTGTACATGCCCGTCCCCTTTTGTTCCTGGGTAACCTCAACTGAGCCACTCTGCCTTGTCATCTACAGCCCAATCATCCGCCTCCTCCCGTTTACCCGCTCTCGAGCCAGAACCCCCAGCACGCTCGATCATCAAGCCTGGACCAGTCCTCCCCAGCCGCCGCAGCTCCAGTTCAACACCCACCTCACCCACCGTATTCTGCACAGTTCCAATCTTTTCAACCTCCGCCGAACCAGCCCGTAGCTTCGTCTTCGGGACTCCACCCTTCTCCACCGTATTCTTCCTCCTCCCCCTCCCTCGCTATGGGACATTCGCACACAGTCATCCCACCTCATTACTCGGGTCCCGGCCCGAACGGGGAAGGTGCCTACAGCCCTTCACCTCCAAGATTAGCACCCATATCTCACGCTTTGAATGGGACGAAGGTCGTCTCGACCGGTCAAAGAAGTACGGGACCTTTGAGGCAGAGCGCCAATTTTTTAGATGATGACGACGATGATGATGATCCTTCAAGTGGTCCGGGGTCGGGCACGACGTCGTACATGAAACGGGTGGCTTCGACCGCTCCTTCGAGTTCGGGAACAACGACCGCAGCTCCACCTCGACCAACGAACCCAGCCCTCCTCGCTTTACGACAGCAATTACTCGACAAGCTCTCCCACTCACTACACGCGCTCCAAATTCAAACTCTCGAAGAACTACAACATCAACACGTGCTGCGCAGCGATCTCATCAAGGGTGAACCGGCGATAGTCGATGAGATGCAGAGGTTGCAAGTCGTCAAGACGGTGTGCGAGACCGTCGAAGGGAGGTACGCCCAGCTCGTTGAAGAAGCCGAGAAGAGGTTGGGCGAGTATCAGACCAAGGGGGAGGGGCCCGAAGTGGATGAGATTTTGTGCTCGAGTACGATCGTTTATAATCAGTGCGTGTGCTGCGTACCTCCGAGCATGACAAGAGTGAAGGAACGGAAAGAATCGCTGACGACCCTGTACCCTTATTCTAAAAAAATAGACTTTTGGACCTCATCACCGAAGACGCGGCATTGGAGGATACGATCTATCACCTCGGCCGCGGGCTCAACTCGGACGTGGCCAAGATCGACCTCGACCAGTTCCTCAAGCGGGTCAGGTCCCTCGCGAGGGATCAATTCATTCGCCGAGCCTTGATCAACAAAATCTTGCTTGGGCTTGCCCAATGAACGCATTCGTTGAAAATAGCGGCTTGGGTTTCAAGTTGCGGTTGGCACATCGATTGCCAAAGTTAGCATCACTTTCTTTGGAGCGCGATCCGTCTCTTTGGGACTTGAAGTAGTTCGCAATCACAAAGGAGTGTATACTGTGTTTGAACATTGACAGAGAGATGAAACTGTTCGAAAAGTGTATACAGAGCGTGACACGGACAGACTGTTTTCAAAAATAAAACTGAGTTCAACATGGCGGATCGTCAATCGTCAAGGGCGTCAGGGGAAGGAAGCAAGTCAAAGAGAATAGTGTCTATATAGTAGAGGGTGGAACAGCACGGAAGGGGACACGTTCAGGGGCCTGCCCTGTTAGCGCGGCGCTTGACAACCGTCGAGGAGAGCTTCGTGATCGTGCGAGGGGACCGAAAGAAAGCATCACGCGGCCTCGTCGAGAGCCATCCGCGCATTCTCGAGATCAGCGTCCATGATAGACTCGGCCATATCCGACCCAATCATCGAAGGAGGCCTCGAGTCAAAGTTGAATTGGTCATGATCGATCGAGTCGATCGACTGGCGTGAGTGACGCAGGTCGCCGACCATTTTCCAGAACGTCGAATTGTTGTGATTCTTGACCATGGGAGAGGTACGGTCTGGCAAAGAACTGGTCGGTTCCGAAGAGGAGTCGTCACTGTTACTCTGCTGTCCGTCATTGCCTACGATGGGGTCGCCATTGATGTCCGCAGTGAATGTAGCGCGATCGGCACTTCGCTGCGCGTACAGATCATAAAAGGACTCGGCGTAGCCCGAGTTCCGATGGTTAACATTCGCCAGGGGTGCAGCGAGGCTCATGGGCGATCGAGGAGCTTTGTTGAGATGTCCGCCCGCGACCGACGCTGCTGGCGACGAGTCACCCGTATCGACCTCCTCGGATACAGTGAAGCACGGAAGATCCTCCGCAGCCACCGCGCTGGTGCAGCTTCTCGTGGAGTACGCAGCCTCCGGGGTGGCCGAGTCCCTTGATTTGATGTCAACATGGCTAGAGTTGGATGAGCGTGCGTGAATCGAAGCTACTATCGAATCGGGATGTTCCGATGAAGCGTCACGGCGCGATGTCGTCGGCGAGCCGCCAGCGTCATTTTCGAGAAGGCCGAGCATATAGTCCGCATCGGCCCAGTCGCCCAGAGGAGAAGCTCCACCAGCTACGGAGGCGACCGTCTTCGACTCCCCTCTGGCTGGCGCTGGAGATTCAGCTGCGACACCGTAGAGAGCATCGGTGTCGTCGTGCAGATGGGAATACGAGGGTGCTTTACCCTGGTCGCTCAAGACAGAACCCTCTTCGCCGTAGGAAGAGGAAACCTCGCTCAAGGACCTAGCGTGGGATGGCTCGTCATCTGCCGGAACTGGCATTGTCGCGGACTCGTGGGGCTGCGACCGGTAGTATCGTTGAGGGCGGCGCGAGTTGATGTCGTACGAGATCGGGGCTCGTCCGTGTGGCTCTGGCGCGGGCTCGTGTTCTTGCGGCGTTCCAGGCTCAACAGCTTCGACTGGGCAGTAGGGTGATCCAGGAATCGTCGCGAGGTGTGTAGGACCTTCGAAGGATCGCACGAACCCTTCCGACCCTGATCGACTCCGAAACTTGCCGACCAGATTAACAAGAGAACGGCTGCTTCGGGATGCCGGTTTGAACGCGTAGAAAGATCCACGGGGTTGGGTACTACGCTTGTTGTGCCCATCGGCGAGAGCCCCAATTCCGTTCAGGGACACTGTCGTATCATCCTCGTCATCGGTATGACAGTCCAGGGCATCGTAACTATCTTGCTCATGCTCTTGGAATGGTGTGACCTCATCCCCGTTGAGCAGGGCGACACAGTCGCGCGATTTCTTTTTCAGAATCGACCTGAATCGCGTGCTAAGCTCCTTGATCTTGAGGGGCTGCGATGAGCTGCGTGACCGCTTGTAGGGTGGTTTCGCTGGTTCAAACGACTGAGTAAGAGCGGCGTCGGGGTTTCGAATCGGGACGACCGTCATACTGATTGGGTCGGGTATGAGCGTCGGGCCCGAGATGTACGTCTTGCGAACCGACTTGTATCCCTGTCGGCCCTGACCTTGTTTGAGCGCCAAGGTGGCAAGTGTTGCGCGGTCTCGAACGTCTCGGATGAGGAGGGAGTCTCTCGACGATTTGACTCGAATATTCGGCCCCGATGCAATCACGCCCATCACCTCGTCATCCGGAAGGCCAGTTACCCTGGCACCCTGAGTATTGACCCGGTGAGCCAGCGGCTCATCATCGTCAGAGTTCGGATCATCGGCTTCATGGTCAACTTGGTACTTGAGGATGCGCGGGGGAACAGCGACCGAAAGGTTTCGATTCTTGGACTCTGGCGAACGCACGGTCGCGCCACCGGGCTGCTCCTTCAGTTGGTTGGCTGCGAGCGACGGGGTTTCGACGCGGTATCAGTAAACCGGATCACTCGCTTTCCGACGAACAAGCCTATTCGACTCACAAGGTCTCGAGCTGATCTCATGCTCGACGAAGATACTCCGAGACGCCGTGGGCGGCACCACAATCCCCAGTTGGGGCTGAGTTTGCGAGGCTGATTCGGCTGCATTCAGTGAATGGGGTACCGCCTCAGTCACAGTGTCGAGCATGTCGAGGTGAGCCGGTGCGGGTCGAGAGAGCTCATCCCATGCCTGGTTGAAAGGGCCCTCGGAGCTTGCGCTGTATACGAATTCATTTGCAGCCGCATCTAACGCTCCGCTCCCGGTGAAAAGGTCGGTGTCGACCGTTTCGGTTCGCAGTCGTAAGCTTGCTGCGCGAACGAGCGAGTTTTGAATCAGGATAATGTCGTCAATGGTTACATCGATTTGATCAAAAGCCCCGTCGGCGAGAGTGCTCGCCGCCGTCGAGACTGAGTTGGTGGTGATGCTGAGCGTCTCGTCCGGATGATGCTGGCTGGTCGGGCGTAGGGAGACGGCGAGATGCTCCATCTCTTGCACACTGCTCGGAACGGGATCGTCGAGCCCCGCACGTCGATAAGCGCTGATGTCAAGGATCGGAGGTATCGACTGCGAATCAGGACGGGACCATTTCCCATGTTTAGATGAAGGGGCGTCCAGATCGAGGCCCAGTCCCGGAGCGAGCTTGCTGGCCCGCACACCGGCTTTCTCGTGGTAGCTCGACTCCATGGAGACAGACTCTTCATCGCCATTTTGTGGTTCCCCGCCCTTCTCAAGTGCACTAGGAGCTGCCAAGAAGGTTCCGATATCCAAGGCGCCCATGTCAAACGACCAAGCGGTGTCGGCGAAAGCGGCCTCGAGGCTTGTGTCACCCAGGAAGTTGGGAACCGTCGAGGGCGGTAGGGCCGTGGCATCCGTCGGTTCCTGCCCAAACGACCTCGAGGTGGGCTCTGGTGTTTGATGCTGAGAAATTTGGTTGATGCAGTCTCCAGTTCTGTCATGCGCGAACGTTCTAGATCTGAACGACGAGGTCTGCACCGAGGCTGGGCCAGGAGTGAAATTCTGGACTGTTTCGTAACGTGCTCGATCAATCACAGTGGGAGCGCGAGCCGAAGATTTTTGCGTGCGACCAGAGTCATCCGGGGATGCCGGCTCTCGCCATGCAAAATGTGAGCCTCGTTCTTGACTTGTTCGAAAGTCCGGCGAAGTCGCCGGCGAGTTGGAGCAGGATCTCAAGTGACCATTGGGATGTCGAGTACTGCGCAGTAGTGCGGGTCAAGCCAACGGATCAGCTCGCGTCGTCGAACGCTGCCTTCCATAGCCACCCGAGCCTCCTCAAGCCATTAAAAGCACTTCTACTCTGAACAGTTAGGCTACTCACGCGAGTCGATGTTGGAAGGTGTCTTTTGGGCCAATCGATGTAGTTGGACGCGCTGGTTCCGAGCCTTCGACGTCGGCATCGACCGAAAACTTGAACGAAAACGTTGAAGAAAAACCGGGCTGCTCATATAGAAGGTAAGAAAAGGGGAGGAAATACATTCGATTAAAATGTGTCAGGTGCGTGATGTAAGAGACTGCATTCTTCAGGATACAAGGCCTGGGATGATGGGTAGCCGACGAATAGGACCGGCCGGCCTTCGTCGTCTGAAGCCGAGGCGGGGCTGAGCTCAAGTCACGTGTGCTCGCGAAATCACGAGTCCGGACGAGGCAGGAGCCTTTGCCATTTCATCGCTGCTGCTCGCCTCGTCGTTGCTCACATAGAGATCAAATCGCCTGATTTATTCAGTACTCACCAAGATCTGGCTCGCTCGAAAGTCCGAAATTGACGGGAGGCAATCATCTCCGAGCGCGAACTTGGATGACGGCGCCGTGAGGGATCGCGCGCGACCACCCGCCGAGACCGAGCTCGCGGGTCGGTCCGGGGTGGGGAGCGAAGGTTTACGACTGTAGGGATTCATTCTGGCGGTCGCGGTCGTCGGTGGTTGTTCAAAGACTTTGATAGAGAACAATGCGGCCCTTCTTGGAGTTTTGCAGGAGTGTCGGGCCGGGAACCTGGTCTAACCGAATGCCAAAGCAACCGGGACGTCGAGCGTGAACGCAAGCGCGAGTGGGCAAATGGTCCTCGTGTGGGGGAGAGGTCCAGGGGCGACTATGGTTGAATCGCAAGGACGTGCAGCGAATGGTGACGGGAAGAAAGAGCCGAAGGATGAGTGTGTGCAGCACCTTGAGCAAGCAGCAGCCCACGTTGGAGCGAACGCGTCCGTAGGCAAACGTCCCAAGGCTGTTCGCAGCTGCCACAGCGAAAATCGACAGAGCAAAGGAACGGTCCGTTGTCCGTCGCGCGCACGGGCGCGAGGGGGAATGGCCTGAGCGCCCAGGAGAGCTCCTCCTCGCAAAGGCTCCTCGTCACACACCGAAGCAGCTTCGATGTTCCACATTTTGCAAAACAAACCATGTGTAACTTGCATCTACTACCTACAAAGACCTGTAATTCAGCGACAACAATCTTGTTCTTCGCTCCAATTCGTCCTCGCGCTGTGAATTTTACCGATAAGGGCAGGAAAGAGGCACGGGGAAGAGAACCGCGAACCGATGCAAGCGAACGAAGGGAACAAAGCGCGATCAGCGTGCGCACTCCGGCGTCGGGTAGCGCTTGCAGGACTCGGAGAGCTGTGCCCACCTTCTCGTTGAAATGCAACGACACGACGATCGCCCCCAAGAGCAGTGTTGCCGCGCCCAACACGATGGTTACCCATGGGATCCAGTCGCCGGGGTGCAGAAACAGCTCTCGCGTCCACGAACTCGGATCGCTGGCCCAAGCAGGCTGCCAGGGTATGATGACGATCTGCGAGTTGGGGATCAGGCCTTCGATATTGATGAAGTGTTGGTCTTGATGTCGAGTCACGCCAATAAAGAGATTCTCGACGTAGTTGTTCGTGCGTCCGAGCCCAAAGTACGAATACGGCGTGCCCAATGACAAATAGGTCGAACGCGGCAATTGAGCAACTGCAGCGGTCCGAAAATTTGAAAGACGGGGTCAGCGCGCCACAGACTCAACCCGCGAACCAGTCTCGTGAGAGGACGGCGCACGAGGCGAGAGAGACATGACTATAATGGCCCGTGCACGCACCTTGAGTCGATCGGCGAGCACCGGTCGGATCCATCACAGAAAACTTGTACGATGCCCCAGAGTAGCTCGCCCCATACGGCTGCAGAGAGCTCGCTGATCAGAAATCTACGTGATGTTGCACATTGCATGGCTGCTCACCCGGTATCGTGGCTCGCCAGCAGGCTCACACCATGCTCGACAAGCGCCATTCAAGGCTGCGATACAGTATTGACGCCACCAGGGCCATTCTCGTGTCAGCTGAGTGTTGACTTGGAAGAGTACCCAAGTACTGACTCAGTGCTTTCATGAAGAAGGCGTCGTGGAAGAAGTTGTTCTTGATGAAGTCAACTTTGCGTGCGGCGACCGACGAGCTGCTCCTCTGGACCATGATGTCCAGCGAACCCTGGAAACGGACGTCCAATATGTCAGTTACCGAGCACCCCTGCGTGCTCCAGTGAGATTCTAGCCTCGCTAGGTGGGCTCACATCGTCGTCTATGTCAACCCAATGGACACTTTCTGCATCCCTTAATCTTGTCAACACCTCGGCACCAGCTGTGACCTCGGCAAAGGCCCTCCTCCGCGCCTTCACTTCTCCAGGCGTGCAGCTAGCCTTGTCGCACGGCCGAGATTGCAGCAACTTGACATTCCTCCCTCCACCCGCTTGAGTCGTCAATAGCAATAGATCGGGGTAGCCATCGATATTGTAATCGCCGATCGAGGGGGGCGTGGGATGCGAACCACGGAACGACGTTGATTTCGTGATCAAGGTGGCGCCAGGAAGCAAGGTCGAGATGGGAATCGAAGTAAAGGAGGGATTCGACGTGGTCGACAAGTCGAAGTTGAACTTCGGATCGGCAACACAAAGCGCATCAGGCTCGCGGCACGCCGCCGATCCTGTCGTTTCGGCGCCACACAGCGGCATCTGCTCGTTGTAGGCGACGGACAGGGTGCATTCGCCTCGACTCGAACACGAGGTGATGACCATATCGATGGTTCCATCACGATCCATGTCAGCGAACCCGACGCTTCTGGTTCCGTAGGGAAGATCCCCCTCCCTGGCGAGCCGATAGCTTCCTTGTTTGTCGTTGAGCCAAATCTGGTAGGTCAGTCGGTTGGGTACGTCTTCATCGGGCTGGCAGGTCAAGAAGAGATCGGCGAGACAATCGCCGTCGAGGTCCACAAAAGCATTGAAGTGCGGTTCGGGTAGCCTGCAATTGAAATCTTGGCCTTTGAACGGTGGATCGACTCTGCGCAGAGACGTGGATCACTATGATGAGCCAGGGTGGAGTGAGCAGAGCAGACCGCGGTCCCCTGCTCTTTGAGTGTCTCGACCTAGGCGATGAGCTCACAGGTCAAAGAGGTTGGTTCGATCCGTCTCTGTCCAAACGTTCTTCCAAAGCTTGGGCGTCGTCTTTGACTCTGTGGAAACGCCGAGTAAATCGGCTCTCATGCTGCCTGTCGCATCGAAGATTGTGGGCTGTGGAAGGCCGGAGGACGGAATTGGAGGTCCTTCGACTGGAGAGAGCGGATCGGCAAAGGACGGGTCGTGTGCCTTTGCACCAGGTCAGGCCCGAGGAACGAAGTCTGTTCGGTCGGACTGGAACGGTCGAACGCACCGAATGTGCCATTGCGTTGCTGCAGGAAGACCTTGATGGCTACCTGGTCGTGGCCCCACCACCCTCCAGGTTTACTACCACCCATGAGCAAGAGGTCAAGCCGACCATCGTAGTCGAAGTCGCCCGGGACGATGTTGGTGATGATGAAGTCCGAGTCGGTACGAATCCTCGCCTGTATCTGCTCCTGCCATCTGTACTGAGCTCGGCTCCAGGTGTAGACCGAAACGGTGCGCTGGTTGGCGGAGAGGTGGAACAGGTCCAGCAGTTGGTCGCCGTTAAAATCGCCGAAAGCGGCGACAAGCCCTGTGGTGTCGAGCAGAGAGATGTCACCGGCGGGAGGCAAGGTGAGTGCTTGCTCGGTATAGGCTGCAGACAGTGCATCTGCCCGCTGGTAGGCTGTTCGTCTGCTGCTGCGATCGAGTCCTCGGCCCCAATCTGCCATGGACGAGAGCCCGAGCCGACACAGCCGACATGGACGCTGCAACAGACGCAGAGAGCCAGGGAGAGGAAAAGACAGAAAGCAACAGCAAGAGACTGACCACCGTCGGGAAGGCCCAAGGAGCCCGTGTTGATGAGCTTCTCCTCGACGAAGCGTTGCTCGACGCCGGGGAAGCGGGCGTGTGCCACGGGCCACCACGATGTCGTCACCACGAGCATCCCCACCAGCAGCCGCATCGACCGCAAGCGCAACCACAGCCGCCATCGCGCTCTCGGCGATGCAACGCTCGTTCCCTTGGTCATGCAGGGCAGCCAGGACCCCGGCTGGTCAGGATGCAGCGGGGAGTGAGGCACGCGTTCGAGGAAACCTGATGGGTTGTAGTCAAAGCAGGACGCGCCTGCGCCCTCCCTGGCCGAGTCGAGTCGAGTCGTGCCCAAACCAGCCCTGACCTGTCCTGACAGGCCCTGTCGTGCCGCCTTTCTGCCGAGCTAGGCCCCGCGCGCATGAATATGCACCAGAACTGGAGCGGGCTTGGCTTTAAATCGGGTCTCCGGCATCTCATACAACGTGGTGTACCGAAGCCACAATCATCAGTCCCGACCGATGCACAGCAGTCGACTGGACGGAGCATGGGCCGTCCCCGTGGCGTCCACCAGCCGGGTACGTCAGCTCAAGGTCATCTCGTTCCACCCGACGCGTCGCGACACGCTCGCACTGACGATCTTCCTCTTGCCCCCGTCTCGCGCTCGGCTTATGGCATTCCCCGCCCAAAGAGCGTTGTCACCCTACCGTACAGGGCTCCTCAGGCACAGCTGACCGAAGGCAACAGCCACGGTCACAACAATCGCAGCCAGAACAACGGGCTCCCCGCCGACGACGCTGCTCGTCAACGACAGGCAGCTTGCGGGGGAGATGTCGTCGGCACCACCTCGGCCAAGGCGCGCCTGCATCAGCAACAGCAGCAAGCGTTCGACTTTTTCGATTCGTCGCGTAAGTATCACGGGTCGGGACAAGATCGCCCTCGAGTGGTCGCTGACGTCGGAGCGCCGGGTGCAGATCAATCGTGGATTCAGCCCTACACGCGAGCATGGTCCGCTACCGCACAGCGGATCCAGGTGAGCGGGCGACCCTCCCCACACACTGGACAACTTGCCCTAGCTGATTCGCCGTCGCGCTGGCGAACGAAACCCCGCCCAGTCGACCCTCTCGACGGTTCACTATAGCTCACTCGACGAGATCACGGCCTTTGCAAACAATTGCGCCGGGGAAGGCTCACGGCCTTCGCTCGCAGAATCGTTGACCGCTGGCTCACTTCTGGCCGTTGGACTTCTGATCGGTGTGTAATCCAGCGTGTAATATGCCTCCGCGTAGGCTGGTCGCTCACACCGAATCGTTCGATGCGCTTCATTTCATGACTGTCAGGTGCCAACCCCGGGGCAAGCGCCTTGCTCTTCTCGTCCCTCACTCGGCATCTCGTCTTGCCCCACCATGACCAGACGACTGCGAACTCTGCGCCGCCTAGCTTGGTGTCGAGGATTTCGAGCCGAGACTGCGTTAGCCTCAAATCTGCTCTCCGAAGCGTCATATCGGGTTTCATGGGGAGGCCAAAGTTCGATGACTCCGACGAGGAAGATGCCGAAGGCGAAGCTGTGAGTGCTTCACCTCGTCGTACCAGGCCTCGATATGTATTGACGGCGAGAAATCCCGCTCCTCTAGGTGGTGTCCTCGGGTCTCAAATCAGCCACACTGCCCGCAGACGACGTGAGGAATTTGTGCGTCTGGTATGCGCACAAGTACCGAAACACACAAAGTAGGCGGATGTCCCTGTCTGACCACCCCGCCTGAGATCGGCTAGCTTCCCGAGCTGACGACCCGCCTGTTTTCAGGAGTGCGGCCCGGCCTAGTCGTCATGATCGAGGACTTGGAAGGCATTGATGCGCCTGTGATGACGTCACTCTTTGAAGTCTTGCAGTAAGTCTATCGCTTCTCGAAGCAGATGACAGATAACAGTGGCCGTCCTGACCGCTTTCACTCTTTCGTGGGTCCGGCTTGAAAGCTCCTGCGCTTCCAAACTTCCCCTGACTTTTCTCATCGGCGTCGCGACATCGTCTGATGCACTCTATCATGTCATTCCAAGGGAATGTGCGAACCTTCTCGACGTCACCGAGTTCTTCGTTGACCTTGGGCTGAGCGCCTTCAACGGGCTCATGACCTCTGTAGGTTGCTCTCCCCACTGCTCCTCGCTGCTCGCCTCTGCTCACTACGTGCCTGCTGAACACGATCCACTCGTCGCAAATGCAGATATCACTTGCGTGGGACCCACCAGTCGTGCTTGGGCCTCAAATCCAGGACACCTTGTTGCATATCTTTGACGAGTCGCACCATTCGATAGATGCGACCATTTCCGCGATGCAGGTGAGTGGAACGTGCAATGCCACCCATCCGTCGAACCGCGTGATACGAGCTGGCTGACCGCAATCAATCTCTCACGAGGATTCCTAGCTGGCGTATGCGCAACAGTTCAGGACACAACCAGCGGCCGTACTGGGGGACGAGACGGACTTTGACCAGGACGAATTTGACGACGTGGTTGAACTGCTCCTTGCGCTTCCGTCAGTCGCACAAGCCGGCCCAGCCTTCGTGGCCAAGGTTGAGGAGTCGGCAGACTCCGCGTGGGCAGCAATCGAAGGGGCTCGGATCGCAAAAAAGGGGTGGCACATGCGTCGTCGGTTGGCTTGGGAGCTCGTCGAGGCCGTGCTTGAGGTATGGACGCCGAGACGAACTCCAAGTGTTCAGGATCGGTGGTCGTTGTTGGAACGAGGAGCTCTGCTCGAGGAGGCGGCTGCCGATTGGGAAAAGCTGATCCTTCGTTCGAGTGCGGAGAAGATCGAGCGATGGATCGAAATCTCGCTGGGACGACTGGAAGCCATCTCAGCTAACAACACTGAAACGGGGCAGCAACTGTTCAGCGCCAAGTATCGACTAGACGAGCTCGTGCGACAGTTGTATTCGTCCGGAGATGGCAGACAGAACTTTGTTAATTCAAACGTAGCTGGCATAGAAGCTGTTCACGGCCTCACGGCTTCGGCTAGCATCGACATCGAGTTCTCGAGCTTCACCAAGGCCATGGCAACACTCTTTTTGGATACGCTCAAGTAAGTGCTATAGAGGGGGTTGAGCATCACCCGGAAGCTTGCGGAGGGCTAATCTCGATTCCGTGACCGTTCAAGGAACGCTTGCGAAAGCTTCAAGTTCATCCCTCTTCATGAGATATGGTATGTCGGCGACCCAGGACCGCTGAAAGTAAGTCATGCTCCTCTCGCACGTCATGCCAGCCGAATCGCCTGAGAACCAAATCAGCTGATCAGGCTCGACTCATCTTCGTCTTTGTGTAGCGCACACGACCTGCATATCTACCTTGCGTGCATCGCTGTCTCTCCGGACCGGAGACCCGAGCTGCGGGTCCGCCCAAAAAGGCCTCAAAAAGAAATGTGGATCAAAGCGCAATCGATTCGTCCGATGATCTTGCAACGGCCTACAAACTCTACCAGGAGACAGGTCGGTCGATCAACCTTGCGGATTGGTTCACTGCGTTCGACGCAACTGCCCGGGCCGAGGAAGCGATCACGATCCGAAGGAAGCGGCGACGAGTGGGGCAAGAGGGTCTGGACGGCGACTCGAGCGATCACGATGCCGACGAGGACGAGGACGAGGAGGCGAGTGACCCGCGCAGACGAAAGCAGGCGCGTTTCCTTCGAGTCGTTGGGGATCTGGCCCACATCGGATTCTTGAACCCCACTAATCGCAAAAGCGAGCACGCGTTGAAGCACATCTTCTAAAATCAGTTCAGCACCAATTCTGTGAAGAGGCTTGCGCGGCTCGGTTCGTAGGATGTCGAAACAAAATTGGACAGGATCAAGTAGTAGTAGTGGCAATGACTGGCTTCGCTCCCGCTTGGCTATTCTGCGTCGGCTTCCCGGACTGCGGCGCATTTTCGTGGAGATGCCCTCCACGAGCTGCACCTACACTTGCAAATTCACCTCGACCTCGACCTCGCCCCCGACCCCGACCGCCGCCTCCACCCCGGCTTGAGCTTTGCCCACTACCATTGCCTGACTGAGCCTCAACTGAGCTCGTCCCCGGCTGAGATTGACGACTTCCGAGACGGGGCGTCTGCTCGGAGAGCGGCGCGCTGGTGCCTACGGGTCGTGTGTCGGCCGGAGTGCGCGGCGACCCCGCTCGAGAGGTTCCACGATTTTTTCGAGCACCTCGCGAAGATATTCCAGAGCTAACCTGGACAGACGGCGGAAGAGACCCAACAGAGGGTACGGGCGAGGGCCGAGGGGTCGAGGATGAAGCTGCGGGTGCGACCGCGGGTGCTGAGACTGGGGAAACCGGTTTGCGCTCTGGATTCTTGAGTATTTGTACGGCCCGAGTCGACTGTTCTTTGGGAGACCGTGTGTCGTTCTTTCGAGGAGGCAAAGGCTTAGCCAAGGCGCTGCTCTGGTTCTTAGCTTGATGCTCGATTTGCAGAGTCCGTCGCACGAGGTCGGCGGCATCGGTAGCCTGGGTAGGCGGTGGTTCTTGCCTCGACTTTTTCGCAGTGGCTTGGTTGTCCGCTTCTGCTGTCTTCGCTTTGCCCTTTTGCGTCAGCCCGCGAGCGCTTTGGAGACTGCTCTTCGATCCGCCTCGTTCGGTTGCCACCGACTTGCGCGCGGGCTTCCTCTGGGGCGTCTTGTCTGATGGGTGTGTTGTTGTCGTATTGGCCGGCACAACAGCCGGCTTACCCTCTTTGTCTGATCCCTTCTTCGATCGCTTCGATGGCTTTGACGGCGGTGGACCCTGGGCCGGAACGGGACCCTTGCCCTTGCTGCCAGTCGCTCGAGCGGCGGCTTTTTGCGCTCTCAAATGGTCAAGTAGAGGGGTCGATGTTGGCGTAGACTTAGCTGTGGGAGCCGTAGTTGAATCGGGTAGCCACCACATGGGTCAGATTGCGACACATGTAGGGGACTCAAAAGTCCTTCCACGTACCCGGTAGCTCGACCGGTGGCACGTCGGGGTTCGCCAAAGCGTCCTGAAACGCGATGAAATCCGGGTCTGAGATAGGGAGAAGTAGATTGAAATAAAGTGATGAGCCTGTGATCTCAGCTCTTGGTGTTCAGGTCCCGAGGCAGACATGGAATGTCGAACCTTGCTCGATTGTTCCCTGACGCGGGTCTCGTTTGTTGGATCGGGACGGGGTGTTCTGGTAGGGGGCGAATTCTACGACAGCACGGGTCACCTGGCCTGCCCGTCGTACCGGCGACCTTCGAGTCAGTCTACAGAGCACGTGGAGATTACCCCTTGTAAGAGGCAAGGTCGACTCACCTGTCTTAGATTTGAAATTCCAACCGTCGTAGGCACGATGGAAAGCGACGAGTGCTTCAGGGGTCTTGAAGGAGAGGTATGCCCTTGAATGCGTATCTTCTTTGTCGTATCTTTGCGAAAGCACCCGAGAATAATCCTCGTTTTCAGTTGACTTTGAGCTCGAACAACAGCTCCAGTCGCGGAACAAATGATCCGACGCCTGCGGGCTGTGGCTGGGACTCACCTGGCTCGCACCTTGCCCAAGCGATATTGGATCCAGTCCACGCTGTTCATTCGCTCGCTTGGTGGCTGTGTGGACACAGAGGGAGCCGTCGATTCTGGTGGAAGGGTGACCCATGGTGCGACGCTGGACCAAAACACAGCTTCAGGCAGAGCGGGAGGCAGCCGTCGCACGACCACCTTGAGCCGGCTCGGTGTAGTCCGGCTCGGTGTAGTCCTCGCGTTGGTAGGCTGGGCACTGCGTCGGCTCTGATCGACTGGGCCCGTCGATGACTTGGGAACGGGCTGGGGCTTGGTTTTGGTCTTGACCTTGGCATTGGTATTGTTGTTGGTGATGGTCTTGGGACCCATCGTCAAAGTCGTCGGTTGCGTACGCGGCGAGTGACGTGAATCTTGGCGCGCTCACCCGCTCAAAGTCGCCCGTTCCGCGCGCCAACTTGAAGGACATAGCAAATCAAATTTTAATCCGTGGTTCATCGATGCGTGCACTCGAAACTACAAAACACAAATGGAATACACCGAAGATTTCTAGGTATTATAATTATGCTGTTAATGAAGTCTATCAAATAAAAAATAAAAAATAAAGCTAGAAAAGGGTTCACGAGGGATTCACAATGTAGTATTCCACCAGGCTGATCAAGGACGAGTCGCCTGCCACGTAGCATCGCTAAAGACCTTGTGGATCCAATTCGAGCAACATACAGGAAAACAAGATCTTGTTGATCGAGGTAGCCTAGGGCATGCAATCAATGGCTGCAGGGAGGCTGCCAGGGTTATGCGTATACTACTGAATCAAGCTACCTTGTACGACAGGATTAGAGTACACGCATATTCAATGATGATGAGGGTACCGCAATCCGAATGTGAGATCGATTTTGTGCGTCGAGCCAAGGTGCCACGGAGAAGTGGCCTAGTGTGAACAGTGACGGCGAGGATCAAGTCGTCAGCCGGCGTCAGCCCCTTGCTGGAACTGCCTCGCCTGGCATCGTCGAGGGCCGGCGAGCACAATCGATCGATCAGGGGTCAAGGCAAAGACTCGCGGGGTACATTCAGAGGCAAGGATTCTTGTGGACGAGAAACAGCCTCAGTACTGCCTCAGTGACATGTCGTAGGCGTCAATCAACACTCGTCGACGAGCGCCAGACTGGCTGACGGCCAGCCGGCATTGGAGTAGTGGCAAACGGTAGGTAGGAGTGGCGAGGTGGGAAGCGAGAAACCACAGTGGGAGGTGAGAGGTGGGGGGTAGTGGGGGGGAAGATGGAAAATGAGATGGATATACACGAGACGAGACGAGTCAAAGTTGCACGGGATCGAGGAGTCAGCACGTCCGCCGTTTGCGACACGAACACGCTCTCTAGGTATTAACTCACACTTTGGATGATGGGATAGTTCGAACGCCACACTCCACCACATCACAAAAGCCACCGTTTCGTATCCTCCTGAAAAGAAGTCTTTATGAGAAGAGGGGGGATGTTCGCAACCCGAAGTGGTGCGAAGATTGCAGAGCGCGTCGACGAGGAGAAGGAAGGAGGAAGGGAGAGAGAGAGAAACGACGAGCTCGGGGTGGTTGCTGACTTGGGTGCGGCTGCGCGGCAGAGTGAGTCACCTCATTGAGATGAAGCCACGCTGTGACGTTAAGCCTACACATCTCCACATCTGCCGATGCCGAGCCAGGCGTCAATCGCCGAATGCCGAAGGGAGCCGATGGCGCGGCTGACCTGAGGCGAATTCACGGACAGGGGACCTTGCATCCCACATCGAGATCAACGATCCACCCCTCGGAAAGACCCTCTATCGTGTCGATCAAGCTCGTTCAAATCTCACCAAGTAGATTGAGCTCTAAAACATTACCCCAAAGTCGACATCGCCGCCATCGATACGGTGGATGTTGCTCCAGCAGCTTTGTTCGAGCTAGGGCGAGCTCGCCTCCACCTTGAATGATTCCACGATTTCTCCAGCACCTAACGAACGAGGTTGATCAAGCTCACGAATTACCAATCGCGCGCGGTGACGGGCGTCTTCAAGACCCTAACGGCAGAGACTTTAGCGATATTGAGGAAAGTAAGTAGTCCAGCTTTCAGAAACTTCGAGCAGTAAACTGAGCCGAACCACCCCCGATGCTCCACAACAGCAGAGCGTCAGTTCCGACAGCCTGGTTCCTGTCTCGCCTCCACCCTTGTCAAAGCCGGCGGGAGTCTCTCTCACCGTTCCTTCTGGGTGCTAGCGCATTGCTTGGTCCGAAGTAAAGGAAAAGTGAGCTTTGTCGAAGCTTTGTTAAAGCACCTCGACGGAATGTCGGAGCGTGCCGTTTTACGTATTCTGCGGAGCGGGTTTCAACGGAGCTTCGACGCGGCTTCGATAAAGGGGCCAAAAAGCCAGCTTTTGCTACAGCCTGATCGGTGATGGGCAAACTGTCTGCTCTTCTTCCCAGCGGGCCAAGGAAATCAGCTCTTGGTGAACCCGGCGGTCTTCGGGGCCCCTGACGGCGAGGTGATGATGAGTCCCGGACCGTCCTCCTTTGTGAACCCCTCCAGGCCTTCCTGTCGAATAACCAAAGTTACGTCCACGCCCACTCGTCCAACAAGATGCGGGACCTAGCCGCTCCGTTTTCCTCTCGTCGCTCAGGTATAAAAAGATCATTGCTTTCCCCGAGCAACGCTGGGGCTCGTGGTGGAAGGCCTTGCCCAAGATTCGCAGGGTTCACTCGATGCCGAAGAAACCGCCCACCTCCGAGTCCTCTCCCTGGGATCCCTCTATCCAGGTTGACAACGCCCGTTGCCGAAGCACACGCAAGTCAATAGTAGGTCCACATCTTGCGTGATATATGCCTCCCGACTCCGGACTCGTACCTCTGGCACATCTTTCGGTCGGCTGCCACCCGCTCGCTCGGCGCCTTTCAGTGGATCGTTCTTTCTCCGGCTCCTTCACCCCGCTTTTCCTGGCAACTCGTATGCCCGCCGGTCATCTCTCGCTCGGAGCGTCGACTGGTCGGTCGAGTTACGTATTCTCTTTTCACAGTGGGTTTGACCGCTTCTGTTGCACGGTGGACGAGTCCTGTACTACTGGCCTAGCCGGTCTGCTCAAATGATGCATCTCCTCCGGCGACTTGTCAGAATATTTTTCGGCCTTAATACAATTATGCTGTTGATGAAAGCTATCAGATAACAAAAGGACCGGAAGTGTAACGGTCGGGCGGGGCTTGCGGCGCTCTGGCGTTGCGCACGTGTCGCAATTCTTCGTCGTCTTGCCTTCGCTCGTTCTCCCGGCCGGGGCTCGCAGCGAACCCTCTTGTCGTGCGCACGCCATTTTTGAGGTATGAAGTTTGGCAAAGCGATCGTCGAACAGGCTTTGCCAGGATGGTCAGCCTTCTACTGCGATTACAAGAGCCTCAAAAGTGAGCATCGCAGTCGAGCCATGTCCTCGGTCAAGAATCCTATCCACTGGCGCTTCTCCATCATCCGGCAGCCCGAGCTTGCGTCTGCGGCTTGCGTTTGTACCACCCACACTGACGTATCCTAACCTGTACCTTCAGAAATCATCAACTCACTGGCCAAAGGCCGTCCGGCTGATGCAGCGTTGCTCGCTGCAGGGGTTCGACCCCCACGACCTGTTGGACCGGAGGAACCTCTGCATCCATCCGCCGAACCTCAATTGCTCGCCCATTCTGCGAGTCTAACAAGCGGCAACGGTGGACAAGGGAGCCTGCTGCAAGCGCACAAGGCCGCGTTCTTCTACAAGCTAGAACGGGAATTGGAGAAGGTCAGCCAGTCCCGTGGGGTTCACGCCTCGCGCGGAGACCTGGAAGCCCTTGATATGATCCGTTTGATTCACCCATTCGTGCGTTGCCGACGTGTGTGGCAGATCAACAACTTTTACTATCAGAGGGAGGCAGCGCTCAAGGTCCGATTGAGGACGCTGATTGACAAACGCAAGCTGTTGACCGCTTCGTTATCCGACTCGAGCGGCAAAAGCAAGGTTCTCAGCCGCGAGAGCAGCATCTATGGTGCGCTCCACGAAGGATTTCGAAATTTTGAGCGCGACTTGGGACGTCTACAGGTCAGTAGCATCGAACTAGCTCGTGCGCCCTGTCATGTGTCCCCGGCGAGCCAAAGTCTTACCTGCTCACGCTTGCACGCACTAAATACGGTATCTTCCGGAGCAGGCCTACATTGAGCTCAACGCGACAGCATTCAGGAAGATTTGCAAGAAATGGGACAAAGCGTGCCGTCGACAGGCCGATCGATTTGGTGACGCTCGACGTAAGTTTGCTGCTGGGCGCTGCGGTCTTCTGGGCGCTCATCCGCTGACGTGTTCCCTCACTCCTGTCGACGAACACCAGCACAACAAGGCGAGCACGATGGTCAGCTGTATCTGGCTCGGCAGGTTGAAGTCCAACCTGTTTTCAACCGTGAATTCATAGCGGAACTCTCGGACGGTGAGTCGCAATGGCGCAGAATGCGTTGCATTCCGTCGCTTACGCAAGCGTGGACACGCTACAGTGGCCTCTGCGAATCTGTTGTCACTCGAAATCCTCGTTGGAAGTGAAGGAAAGCATCGTGGGGACGCCTTAGCCGATGGCGCAGACATTGAGCAACTCGGCGCAGGCGCTTACACGCAAAGAATTTGGGCCATGGACGCGGAGGCTGACAGCACCGAGGCGCTCGAGGACTTGGAGCAAGCCCTTGTGATCGCGGTCAAAACGGGGGATGCTGCGGCTGCGCGAGGGATTCTGGAGTCACTTGCGCCACTTCCGCAGAAGGATGGAATCAAGGCTCCCGTTTCGAGGATCTTGTGGCGTGCAACCTTGGAAGCAGAGGCGGGAACTACGGGCTCGATCGCGTCTGAGAGCGCCGCGGGGAGTCTTCATAGCCTGATACCATTCTCTTTGCTCGACTTTGCCTTCGTGGATGATATAAGTGGTCGAAGCACCCTGCATGAGGTCAGTCATGGCGATAATCCATCTTGATCGCGGTCTTGACGATCTATCAGTTTCGTTTTGACCATAGACCGCAAGTGCTGGCAAGCTGGAGCTGGTGAAGGCGTGTCTCCAAAACGGAGTTTCGATCTCCCAAGCCGACGTGTACGGCCGGCAAGCCCTGCACTATGCTGCTATCAACGGACATTCAGCTGTCGGCCGTTTGCTCTTATCGTCAGGAGCGGACGCCACGGTGCTCGATTTCGATGGCTACAGCCCCATCATCTATGCCATCACAAACGGCCGGACGCAAGTTGTGCAAACTTTCATCGACCAAGGTATCAGCTTCGACACCGCTTCATCGACCACCAACGAGGACCTCAACGCTCTCTCGCTTGCCAGTCAACACGGGCACGAAGACATTGCAAAAATTTTGTTGTCGAAGGGTGCTCAAATCTTGCCAAGCCCCGCAGGGTATTGGCCCCAGCATCTCGCAGCCCGTCAAGGCCATGCTGGCGTTCTCCGCCTACTCGTTGAAGCGACGCGCGGCTTCGCGGGCATCGATTTGCCCGACAAGTACTCGCAAGCGACGCCCTTACATCACGCCGCAAGCCATGGCCATGCCGCTTCAGTGCAAGTCCTACTCCATGCTGGATCGAATATTCATGCCAAAGACGAGTTTCAGCGCACGCCGATCCACTACGCCGCATGGCATGGCTACATCGATTGCGTGAACCTACTCTTGGCCGCTGGGGCGAATATGGTAGCCTCGCTGCCCATCGAGCATCCTCTGCTTGCGAACACGAATAATGCCACTGGATCCATCTCTTCGGCTGATCTCGAACCTCTCGACCTCGAATCCGACCTTATTCCCTCCTTATCGCTACCACCTCCAATCATTCCTTTCCGTATTTATGGACACAGCTTTCTCGACAAGAAATGCCTCGTTCAAATCTGTCTCGGACATCCCAATACCTCTCGTGCGCCTTTTCCGCCCCCGATTCGACTGGCAGACAAAGGCGGGCGGGGTCAGCAGCCGTCTCTCAAGCTCGTGATGACGCCCAAGCCCGAATCCATCGCGGTGCCGCACAGCGTTATTTTGCCACTCGCAGACGAGCGCGAAGTCTTCCCCTTCCAGGTCGAATCCTTTGACAACTTCTCGCTCGAGTTCGATCTATTCCCGACTTTCGGCTCGAAGGTCATCGGGAAAGCCGTCGCCGCACCCTCCACTTTCGACAGTCTGCAAAGCCAAGGTTCTTACATAATCCCACTGCTCGACCCACATCTCAAAGTTATAGGAGACATACCATTCGAGATCAACGTGGTCAAGCCCTTCGAGCGGGCAACACTACAATTGGGCGGCCAGGTAAGCCGGCTCGCATGTTTGTGTCCTGGGCAGCTGCTAATGCACGACCCTATGGCCACAGTTTGAAACATACTGGCGGTCCATGGCAGCACTCAACCCCTCGGGCGAGCCTGCGCCAATGCCGGTTACAGGCGGAGCCTCGGTTGTGACGGCGTCATCACTATCGGGTGAACATGTTCGCGTCATCGTACAGGTCACCTCGGATGGTGTACCCGTGGCCTATCCGCAGTGGAAGTTGCCCTTGGAAGGCTTTGACGTACACGTAGGAGACGTAACGTTTGCCCAGTTCGTATCTTTGGCGCAACGCACAGCACGAAGGCTCGACCCTGCGCGAGTTGCCGACCCTGCCGACCCAGTTTCTTGGTATCAGGCCGTATCAGGTTCTTTGGTCTCGCTCGAGGAGATATTCCAGGCACTTCCGGCGTCTTTCGGAGTAGATCTCGAGGTGCGATACCCAACCCGCTCAGATATGCGACGACTTAACATTCATCATTCGCTTGAGGTCAATCAATTCGTCGATTGCGTGCTCTCGACGGTGTACGAGGCCATCCAGAACGGCGATGAGAAACACCATCGCCGAATCGTCTTCTCGTCGTTCAACCCACTTGTGTGCACAGCACTGAACTGGAAGCAACCGAATTTCTCGGTCTTCTTCGCCTCGTACTGTGGGATTTCGAGATCGAACTCGTCCGGCCAGCTTGTCCCAGCGAATCGTGTCGAAGACGATCGAAGGTGCACCAGCATACGCGAAGCTGTCAAATTCGCCAAAACCAACAATCTACTCGGCGTGATGCTTGATGCGACCATCCTGGTAAGCTCCGTTGTCCTCTTGTCGCCTGTCAGTGCTTATCGCTGAACAACTTTTGATCTGTTGACCACTCCAGCTGAAGGTTCCCAGCGTCATACAAAGCGTGAAGGAGCAAGGTCTTCTCGTCACGACTTTTGGCCCGGATGTCCCGGCAGGCTGGGCTGACGCTCATATGGCCTCTGGTGTTGTGAGTTGGATCAATTTGTTCTGCGCCCCGCCGAAGACCTTGACTAAATCGCAATTTTATCCGTCAGCTCTCGTACGCCAGCAGTGCGTTTTTGCAACGGACCGAAGCATCCTAGAAATCCTGTGTGCCGTTTTTGTGACCTTCTCGGTTGATGCAATGCTTCCAATGAATTGTTGTACCGCGTTATCATGCTGTTGAGGCTGGCAGCCGCCCGTGGGAATCTGACATGACGCCTCGACGGAGTAACGACCCGATCGCGCTCTGATCCGCGGCACGCTGGCACGAGTTTGAAGAAAAGAATGGTTGACGGGAGGTCGGGCAAGTGTTTCATGGGCCCCAAAACAATCGCACCATCAACTACATGACACATACAAGCTCCCCGGGTCTCAAGCTTAAGCTTCGGCGGTGCGATCGAGGTTTCGAGTCGGCCGAGTATTCACCGAACAGCGTCAGCATTTTATTGAGCCGCTTGGAGCTTTCAATTACACGCTGAAGACTTCTCCGTCAAATAGAGAACTGAAGACAAATCAGCCGGGCAAGCCCCTCCCTGGATGTCACTTGAAGGCAGGGGAGGGCCCCCAGCGGCCCCCTGCCCGCGTACTGTGCACTGCCCACTTCTGCCCGCCCACTGGTGGAAGTGTACACGTCACGCGTCATCCGTCACGCGTCCTCACGCGTCACGCGCGAGAGTAAGCGACTCCGCGCGAGAGTATGCGACTTTGCGCTTACAATTCGACGCTTCACGTGGCGTGGAGTCGCTCCCTTTAGCTCTCCGCTTACGATTAGACACTCCACTGAGCGGTCTCGTTCATTTTTCAACCACCCCGGGCCCTGGGTCCTCTAAGCAGCAATATTTCCTCAATCCTCCGTCTCTGCCTGTCATGTATGGCGCAGGAAGATTGTCCGCAGATGGGACGTTTAAGCGCGGCCATGCCAAGGCAGTGTCCTCCTTTGGGGGTTGGTCAAACACAGTTCCACGTCTTGGTCTATCCGATACCCTTGCGCTTCACTTGCAATTTGTGAGTCACTGCTCAGTCTCCAACCCTCGTCAGTGTGCATACTATTGACGTGGTGAATTTTTCAGGCCTTGCGAGGCTGCCGGGATGCTATGCAAGTGGGGGTCGTCTTGGAGAAGCTTTCGATGGACAAGGTCGGCAACGCGTTGACTAGGTGATATCAGGTTCATAGCACATGTACCCATTGATTTCGAGTCGCTGCACTCACATCGCAGATCGTGGCGAGCAACGTTGTCAAAAGCTCAGTGATGCAAGGCGTTGTTCTTTTATCGGCGCTCGCGATCAAGCCTTTGGTTAGATCCATTTTAGGTACCAAGAGCGGAGGATCGACGTTCGTGTACATAATGTTTCTGGTGAGTCAGCCGGAGTCGAGACACGCGTCGTGCAGCGCCGTGCGCAGATCTCACAACCGACGTCATGGGCATCGGGTGGACCGGCAGGGCCTCTGGCTTTACCCGCTCGCTTTTGCAGCAACGTACTACTCTGGCCTTCTTCGGCCGTCTCAAGAGACTGATCGACGCGGAGCAAGTCGCTTGGGCTCGACCGAGAATCGAGGTCTCACCGCGAGGATAGCTGCCGAGGTGCGTAGCCTCTACTGCACCCGTTTCCAAGGTTGACCTCTATGAAGAGAGCTGAAAGAACCAATCGACTCTGCGTTCAAAGAGCCACAGAGTGTTGGTCACGACGAACTATTTTTTTGTCGTCATCATCTTGCGTCGCGTACCTTGGGTGGGGCCCCCTGTCGCCTTTTTGTTTTCCTGCATCGTCGACAGCTGGTACTGCTGGGAGTAAGTGCCGCGCTTGCAGTTGACGTGGTCTCAGCCGAGACACTTTTTGAGATCAGAGTTTGCTAAGGTCATTTTTCCTTTTTTGGCCTTTGCACAGGCAGCAAATGGTCAAGGCTGGGTGGCCCTTCGCAGAACGTGTCAAGCAGCTGGACTCGCGCTGGGCCTATCACCTAGGTTTCGGCTTCCCGATCACTATGCTCTCGTGGTGGAGGTGATTTATCTCCTCAGTCGTCGATGAGCTCGATCGCTTGCTGATTCAACATTGAAATCTTGTTCCGCCAGTGCTGAGCCAATAGTGAACCTTGCGATCTTTTCACTCCTTTACCCTTTCTTCCAAGTGGCCGCCACAGCGTCCATCGCACAGCCACTGGATGCTTCGATTCCGACGTCAGCTATCAATATCTCTTTTATGCCGAAGGGACAAGGATCTTTCTCTATCGCTGCCGCCGAGGGGGGTGAAGAGAATCGTGGTCGCCGTGGGCACCCTTTCGTCCCGGTCCGCCTGCGAGTGCTTGCAGCTGCAGAAGTGGCCCACGCTGCTTTGATGTTCAGCTTCGGCGGTGGCCGGAAAAAGGACGCTGCAGCTTCGGTCCCAGGGATGTCGAGTGCGTCTTCTGGTTCACGAAACCGTTATGGAAGCCATCCCCATCCGTCACCGTCGTCGGGTACGTCGTCGCACTTTGATCGCAGCAACGATTACACCTACAACCCCTATGGCGAGCCAACGTCATCGGATAATTCAGCCTGGCGTCAAGGTGAAGAGAATTATGGCGCTCCTCGTCAAAATTCCCATGCATTCAATCCTGCGCAACAAACGGCTTCACGACGGGTTCACATCAATTCCGAATCAAGAACGGGCAATGAGCTGAGCTACGATGCCATGGCCAATCACAGGCACGGCACCAACCCCGTTACGCCGGCGCGCCCCGGATACTCCGATCACGCTCTGGATTCACTACTTCGTTCAGCCGCTGGAAGAAAGAAGGGGGATTGAGGCTGTCTTCGTGGTCAAAGGGTTCAAGGACGGTCACGGACAGTAAGACAGTCAGGCCTCCGCTTGGCATCGTTGCCAGGCTCTCGAGTGCTTGTCGAGGTTGATGAAGACAATATTTTGCGAAGCTTGGGACTGGATCTCGTACTAGAGATGGTGCATCGCTATTTGCAAACATCGGACAAGGTTCATTACCTAAGCCAGGCTGAAAACAAGGACCAACTAAAATTAGACTTCTCTCAGCAGTCTTAATCGAGCACATGGGAAGGGTGAAATGAGTTCCCCTGCAGAGTTTTAATCCGAGGCGATTAGCGGAGTGAATCTTTGGAAGTAAAGTGCGCGATGGCACACTAACTAACCCTGCAACAGATGCAAAATGAATTTCTTCGGTGAATAATGAGTCGCTAAAAGAAGCGAGAGGTGCAAGCTGTGGATAGGCGAACGCGCGTGGAGCCAGTGCGAGACAGGGCGGGATCGGGAATGTATGAGTGTATAGTAGTGGTAAGTCAGTTATAGGAAGCCCGTTTTAACATATGCTTCTCCTTTGAATACTCCAGGACCTACTGCTGTGACAGGACGAGAGAAGCGGGTATCGGTTGATTCTACGGTCCGCAGACGTGTAGCCCAGCTTGAGAAACCATCCTGACATATCCCCCAAGTTACCAGCGCTGTGCTCGTTACTGACCAATAGTTCCATCGTCAGAGATTGGACCAACTTCGCCTGGCCATTTGGCGGAAAGAGGTTAAATCGGATTCCACCTTCGAGTGGTAGAATCAATGAATTGGTATGTGATGAGTGGCGAGCCCAGGTTTCATGCGCGCTATATGGCCGGCAAGACTTACCCGGCAGCCGGGCGGGATCCTTGAGCAGGAGCAACAGCACGAACTGGGGGAATCCGTTCATGAAAGCCAGCATGAATTCATCGAGTGCATGGAATGCGATGATAATGACTCGAATCTGTCGAATCAGACAATCCTTCATCAGAACAGATACTCCTCGGCAGTGGCAGGCATAGCATACGCATTTCCTCACCGTCGCAAATGCGAGATAAAAGGCAAGAACAGTAGGAAAGAGGAATGCGGCGAGCATGAAGATAATCGTTCCCAGAAGAAGTTGATCGGTCTCATACACCGCTGGTTCAACGCGATGTCTTAGTGTATTGTACCGTTTACCTGATTCCCAGACAATGAAGGCAGGAGATGTACGACCAGTGAGCTGGAGGGCCCAGGGTAGATTGCCTCGATCATGGGACACACCTCGGAAGATGTTAAACACGGCGTGCAAGAGCGCAATGTGCCACCGAAATAGGGACGTGGCGAAGATGTAGAAACCAAACAAGTGCAACGTGAGCAGCGAGAGGACATCCGAGGTCACCGACAGGAATAGGGTTGTGCCGCCATAGGCCGACGCCCCGACAAGGTAGACCAGCTCGGGCATAATCGTCGTCAGAGGTGCGATGATTTGTTCGTCCCACTTCGTGCTTGCCCATAAGAACGCGTTTGAGAACATTGATGCCAGTTCGTAATTAAGCTTGATCCCTCCCGGCCAATCGTTGAGCCACATCAGCAACTTGCGTAGCCACGCCGAGTTCGAGATCTGTGTGCGGTGGTGAGCGGACCATGAGCGACTACGCCGCTCTGAAATGGTCTGCATTCTTCGGACCGACCCGAAGCAACTCTCCGAGCCCGCGACCGATGACTACGTGGTTTTCGCAGACGAACGAGGCGATTGCAATTCCCACGATCACGTCATTGGCAATAAGCCACAGCAAATTGAAACATCTGTTAAATGTTGAATACCGTCAATGCCATGTTGGGAATAGAAGATGCGGCGCAGATGTATGCTCACGAGATATAATGCACTCTCCCGCAGACCAGCGAGTGCGCATCCCTCCCGCGGGTATTACGCTTCGCGTGTCTGATGAGCCTGTATTGCGAAGGCAGCATGAACCCTTGGCTCATGCGCAAGCGTAATTGCTGAACTAAGAATATCGAGCGAAATTTGAATCTCAACTTTTGGCGTATCCGGCCAACGGCGTCAATTTGGGCTACTGACCTGTTGCCGAGAGCTCTTGAACTTCAGCGCTCGTGAACAGAGGAAACAAGCGCCACGACAACCAGCGGCTATTCCGTCGCGGCACCTGAGCAGCTCTTGCCACCGACGTCTTTTGAATAACGGTCGGCTCAATTTCCCCTTCAGGTGTGTACTCGACCGATCCCTGGTCAACTGGCGAGAAGCAATTCGAAGCGTTGATCTGGACGGATTCGGAAATTTGCAAGATTCAGCTTTACCGCAGCGGTGTCTTCCATCGCCGGCAGTCTGTCAACGCAATACGTACCTGCTCCACGGCCTCACCAAGATTGACGGACGCCGGATCCACCCTTGAAGTGAAATCAGAGGCTGCGAGCGCGAGTAACCTCCCATTTGTGCGAGAACATGCGCTGGTCTTGGGCTCGCTCGATGCTTTCTCCGAGTCAGCCGCCGAGGACACCACTCTGGGTCGAGAACACGGGGCCGCAGAGGTAGCCGCAGAAAAGCTCGAAGCTGACTGCGAGGAGTCGAGGGCAAAATACTGGTAGCGCCGCCTTGACGGGGGTGAAAACATAATGACGACGGCATGCGAGTTGGAGGCACAGGTGGGAGACACCGGCTGAACTGACGTGTCAACGACGAGGCGCATCAGGTCCTGCTCTGGGAGCAAGACACCACCTTTCTGGTTCTCGAGCGATGCATCGCAATCGGACTCCTCGGCGCTGTAAGAGATTGTTCCTAGGATCCGAGGACCCTGAATCGATCCGCGACTAATGGTGCTCAGTACGCTGCGAGCATCCGTAAGTGTGGGTGCTTGCAATGCTCCAGCGATGACCGCGCCGCTAGTGTACGTTTGCCAGCCATACAAGAAATGTCGATTACGACCTGTGACTTGTTGGACAAGGCCAGGCATCGGCCACGGGACGAATAGGAACATCTCGGCAGTTCGACACCGTTCGGAGGATCGAGTTTGGGCCGCCTGATGCGTGCGTGGCCGAGAAGCGACGTGCGAGTAATGAATCGGTTCTGATGCTGGTGTTTGTGCTCCGGTGAAAGAAGGCGACTCGTTGAAGCAGCAGTCACCTACCGCAGAAGGCGATGGCGGTTCCGCTGTCATGGGGGCGAGTCCCGACGGTTGTGATCAGCCCGCTAGAAGCTGCCCCTGCGCCGAAGATGCTCCCTTGCACCGAGCGAATACCGGTCGGCACCCTAGTTGGAGTAGGTGAGGAGAGAACGAGAGGCTGTATGTGGATCAGCTCCAACCCATTGTAAAGCGGGGCAAGGATACGACAAGCCAGTCGAGATCAAGCCGTGGTGCCGAGGCTAGCTTGGCCATGTGCGGGGAAGGAGCACCCACCCTGGAGGCCAAGGTGCAGGCAAGACGGTTGAGACAGTGCAGGACGACGATGACGACGAGAGAGAGCACCACAGACGCGACCATACGGAAGGCGGAAACCTTCCGCGGTGGGGCAAGCACGTGTGAAGCTTTAGCCACCTGCGACAGGCTACAGCCAGCTTCGATTGACTGGCAACTGCGCGCTGAGAGGCAAGGCCATCGGAACGGAGCGCCCGATCGCTCAGAGCCTTTTTTCTTATCTGATAGATTTCAATTAACAGTCTAATTTTTTTCTCGCCTAAAAATCACTGGAAAGGTCGGAGGAGAAGGATCAATAGTGTAGGACTCGTCGATCCTGCAACCATGCCCACTGAAGCCCCCTTGCGTGTTGTCACAAGGATACGAGGCGACCCTCGACGCCTGGATCGACGCCCGTAGATCCGCAGGGCTAAAGCACTTTTAAAGAGCGCTAACAGCTGCCAAGAGCGCCTCATTACGGCCGTGGCAGGCTGTGGCGGACGCGCCCGCCCGCGAAACATCTTTCCAGGCGCGCAGCTCCGCCTTTGATTTCTTACGTGCGCGCCCGAATTGACAGGCTCATCCGCCACAGAAGTAGTAGTAGCTATTAGTAAGAGCCTTATTTGATGGAGGCGTTTTGCCGTGTTACGTAGCCACAGATCGAGGCGACCAGCGAACTTCGCAACCCCGGCTGGCCTCGACTGCCCTTCACGACGTCTCGCCAGCAGTCCCCTCAACCAGCCCCAAAAGACACGTTATCTTCACACGTACTGAAAGCCGATGCCGGAGCCTTCTCACAAGAAGATCAAGCGAGCGCCTGCGCCGCGTTCTGAGCGAAGCGGCTCTCCTGTTCCGAATGCTGGCCCCTTCGCTTCCACCTCGGCCGATGCGCTCGACAATCAGTTTGAGCTCGAGCAGCAGTTTGAGCACACCGAAACGGGTTCCGACGATGGACTGGGCTTCTTAGCGTCGGACGGCGAGTCGGAAACCCGAGCACAGACCCCCTTCTCGCAGCAGGGCGACGACGAACAGGAGCGCCAAGTATCAGCGTCGGTGACGTCAAGTACCAAGAAACGTCGACGCAAGGCAACACAGGCGCTCACAGACGACTCTGCGCAGAAGGAACACAATCCAAGCCAGGCCTGGATGATTCCGTCCGCGGCGGCACTTGAACGCCTGTTGCTGGCGCAGCGACGAGCTCAGCCGAAAGCCAGCGCACTTGAGCTCGATGAAATCGCTCTGCAAGGTCAGTCGGAGTTCAACGAATGCATCTCTCGCCCCCTGCGACAATATTTTTTGGTACCGTCATCGTGCATACGTCTCTATCACCTCCGCGCCATGCAGGCGTGGTCGCCATCTCGATGGGATCAAAACTGACCGAGTGTTTCTTGCCGTAGAATCTTTCCTCTTCGGCGCACCGACGGTTGCCAGAACATCCTTGCTGTCCTTCATTCGAGAGGCAATCCCCACATTACCGGCAACTCTAGCCAAGCCCACCAAGAAGGAAGGCTCTCCTAGGTTACTGGTCATCGCTGGAGCCGCTCTTCGCGTGGCGGATTTGTGCCGGTGGGTCACCCCTGCATCGAGAAGCCTGTCCCCGCACACCCCATTCGCCGTGCCGCGAAGGTTGGTGACTTGATCTGATGAAACTCTTTAATGTCACTACAGCGAGCTCAAGCCTTTCCAGACGAAGGACCTTCACATCGCCAAACTCTTCGCCAAGCACTTCAAGCTCACAGAACACGCGCAGTACTTGAAGGACCATAAGGTCTCAATTGCCGTTGGTACCCCTCATCGAGTCTCGGCTCTGCTCGACAATGCCTCGCTAGCGATCGACCAACTTTCACACCTGGTCCTCGACGTCACCCACCTTGATAAGAAGCAGCGAGGATTGCTGGACACGCCCGAAGCGAGCGTTGATCTGTTCCGCTCCTTGCTTGGCAATAGAACCCTGCTGGATCGACTGCAAGCGGGCCGGATGAAGATTGTATGCTATTGAAAGGTTGTTAATTGGAACAGACGTTCTTGCCATCGATCTTGCACTCTACGATGAAGCCGGTGACACATTGCCGAGAAAGGACCATGGTACCCGTGGACGACACCAGTCCAGAGCAAACCGCAAGGCATGAGCAGGCGGAGGGTCGCACGCCCGTTTCCCATCATCTACACAGACTCGCAGCCAGCTGGTGAAAGGCGCCAAGCGAGCGCACACTCTGGGCCAGGCCATACGACGACACGAAGGGCAACCTCGCTGCAATTCCTCTCTTGACGGATGGTGCCTCGGGGGCGGGCGACGGTTCTCGCGAGGGTGAGATGACGGTGAAGATGCACTTGTGTTACATGATACAATGTTGTGAGCCACTACAGGTCCGTCATCAGAAACCGAGTGGATTTGTGCGGGAGGTCAATTTGGTCCCTGCGATCAGAACGGCTCCGTGTCAGCGTGCCAACTTCAGACGGAAGGCAGCGCGACGCGTGCTACACATGCACTCAACACGCCTTACATTTAGGGATCTTGTGCATCGACTTGCGGTATCCGCGATCGGTGCGCGAAAAGGTGGTGTACTTATCCCTAGCGGGCATGCTAGCTTCGGTCGGTAGCGCAAGAGCTGCTTTCTGCTTGGCAGGCACCCAGCAATGAGGCGCGGGTTAGGTCGGATGGATGAGATGTAAAGTAAGCAAGGCACGCCGCATTGGTCTCAAGGGGGGCCAAGTGCAAAGAAGCATGGCGAAGAGACGGACCAGGGACACAGTCGACGGGGATGCCTGTTTGACGACGGCAATGTTGTAATCGACCGTCTTGAGTCGCAGTCGAGCTCGCATCTTGCGTGTCTGTGACATGCGCCATGGGTTCTTCCTGTACGTGATCATGCGCATCCCCAGTGTCAGAGACGGAATTGAGCATCGGGACGCTGCGAATCGCAAGCCGACCCCACGACCGCTCTCCCTCTCACTGCCCTGGACTGCGCGGACGTGCGGGGAGGTGGTGATCGCGATGGGAAGGCGGATGCTACTTACCACAGCAACCCCACCGACAGTGGCAACGATGGTTTGAAGAGCATGTGCAGGAAATGCCTATTCGAAGGTGGTGCGATAAAGCGCAATGCGCGAGTTGATTATTGTTGACTTAAGACGAAGCAAAGCATTTTACCTGCATCACAGGCTAGAACGAGCTCCAAGCCTACCAATTCCTACCAATTCATTTGCCCGCGACGCATTCCGGCGCATTTCGAGACGCTCACATTTCGCATTAGATCACGGAATTGCTGAGTTGGGGACGCAAAGCTTGTCCGCGCTCGTTCCTTCCCTTCGCCATTCTCCCGACCAAAGCACACTGTGCCACTCCTCGCACCTCGGCCAACCGAAGAGCGTCCAAGAGCACAGAGCCTCTGTGTGCATCGATTTCACTTCCCGCCCCTCCCTTCTCCTTCGTGGCCCCCCCTCTCCCGTACCTTCCCGCGTTCCCAACGGGCCGCGTGGATCAGTCCGTCCCCAAGCATGGCCCCTGCGTATACGCTTCCGCCCCAGCAAATTCTGCAACAGTACGACATCACTGTGGCATCTGGACTATCTTCTCAGCAGGTACTCGAAAATAGAAAAGTGTACGGCGAGAATGGTGAGTCGTACCGCTCAGATGATGGCGACCGAGCTTCGCACGTGTCGGACCACGTCATCACGTTTCGGCCCGCTCGGCTCGCTGATGTAGTCAGGTATGTGGCTGACTGCTGAATTTAACGTACCCATCAATGTGTACGCACCTTGTAGTCTTGCCCCAAGAGGACCCAACGCCCTTGTGGGAGCTGATTCTGGAGCAGTTCAAGGACCAGCTCGTCCTGATCCTGCTCGCCTCCGCGGCTGTGTCGTTCGTCCTCGCCTATTTCGAAGGGAGCGACGACAAGGCCACCGCGTACGTGGAGCCGATCGTGATCCTGCTCATCCTCATCGCCAATGCTGTCGTCGGCGTCGTCCAGGAAACCAATGCCGAGAAGGCCATCGAGGTACAGTGAACTCGCCGATCAGTCCAACCTGCGAGCTTGCACCCGCGATCACTCGCCAACGGTGTGCTGACCACCTCTTTTTTCCGCCGCATACCGGCAGGCCTTGATGAAGTACTCTCCGGACGAGGCTAAAGTGATTCGAGACGGTCGCTCGCTCAAGATTATGGCATCCGAGCTTGTACCGGGCGACCTCATCTCGGTCGCCGTCGGCGACAAAATTCCCGCTGACGCCCGGGTCATCAGCATCGCCTCCGCCAGTTTCACCATGGACCAGGCTTTGCTGACAGGCGAAAGTCACAGCGTTAGCAAGAGCCTCGACGTCGTCAAAGATTTAGATGCGGTCAAGCAAGATCAGATCAACATCCTCTTCTCTGTGAGTACCTGCCAATGGCGGCGATAAAAGTAACTCTTGAGCTTGACGTTCGTGGGATGTTCACAGGGCACCACCGTCGTCAGTGGAAAGGCTACCGCTGTTGTGATCGCAACAGGTTCGAATACGGCGATCGGCAACATCCATACCTCGATCACCGAGCAGATCGCTGCCAAGACTCCCTTGAAGCAAAAAGTCGACGACTTTGGCAACCTGCTTGCCAAAGTCATCTCCGTCATCTGTCTACTCGTGTGGCTAGTCAACATCAGGAACTTTAGTGACCCGAGTCATGGAGGGCTTGCTAAAGGCGCGATCTACTACTTCAAGGCAAGTGTGGCCTCTGGCCTCCGCTTGCATGGTGAGTCGTCCTGCTGACCTCATCAAATCGGCACGGAACGCTCCTGGCGCCCACCGTAGATCGCCGTTGCACTTGCTGTTGCAGCTATTCCAGAGGGATTACCCGTGGTCATCACAACCTGCCTCGCCTTAGGAACGAAAAAGATGGCCAAGAAGAACGCGATTGTTCGCTCCTTGCCGTCTGTGGAAACGTTGGGATGCACCAATGTGATTTGCGCCGATAAAACGGGGACTCTGACGACCAATCAAATGAGCGTATGCAAGGTTAGTCGCGACTGGTCTTTTTCAAGACAAGCAACGTTTGCGGAGCCTGATAGGTCTATGTGGTCGCTGCTTGCCTCGCGTGGGTTGCATCAGGTCCTGGTGATTGATGCAGGTGCAGCAAAAGAGCTGTCTGTCGAAGGCTCAACGTTTGCGCCTGTAGGAAATGTCTCGTGAGTCGGTCGAGTTCACATCGAGTAGGCCTGGGATACTCAGCGCTCTCGGATCTCTGACCATTCCCGCTTTGCGAGCGTATCGACAGCACCGACGACGGCGCTTCTGTGACGCTCGAATCGCTCAAAACCTCGAGTCTGACTCGGCTTGCTGAGATCAGTGCCCTGTGCAGCGATGCCAAAGTCGCGTATAATGAGGTCAGTCGCTGCTCGGCGCCTCCGATGTTGGTCCTGGATTGCTAGTTCTAACTTGGAAGCCCAACGATAATTGTCGCAGGACACGAAAGTGCACTCGGGCGTCGGAGAACCAACCGAAACTTCACTGAAGGTTCTCGTCGAGAAACTACAATCTCCCTCTCGCGACTTCAATGCGACGCTTGCGTCCCTTCCGCCGATCAAACGCGCCACCGCCGTCAACGAGTATTACGAGTCGCAAATCGAGCGCTTGCTCACCTTCGAGTTTTCTCGAGATCGCAAGTCGATGTCAGTGCTTGTGCGCCACCGATCGGCCTCCACCGCCGCGTTGTATGTCAAAGGCGCACCAGAGTCCGTTCTCGAGCGCTGCTCCTACATCCACTCGAATACAGATGGGCGCCAGCCCATGTCGAGCAGCTTGCGTGCCGAACTCAGCGCCAAGGTCGAGGCGTACGGCGCACTCGGTTTGAGAACACTCGCCCTCGCCATGATCGACGGGGTCGACACAGACACTGCCAATTACCACACCGAATCATCCTCGGATTACGTCAAGTTCGAACAAAACATGACTTTCGTGGGTCTCGTCGGCATGCTAGACCCACCTCGTCCTGAGGTTCGCGGCGCGATCGCGAAGTGTCGGTCAGCCGGGATCCGGGTGATTGTGATCACTGGGGACAACAAGAACACGGCCGAGACGATCTGTCGACAAATTGGAGTATTCCATTCCGACGAGGATCTGCGCGGGAAGAGCTACACTGGGAAGGAGTTCGATGCCCTCGCTGAGGACGAGCAGATCCAGGCCGTTCTGAATGCGAGCCTGTTCAGTCGCACCGAGCCCGGGCACAAGCTCAAGATTATCGAATTACTGCAGGCTCAAGGCCTTGTTTGTGCGATGGTGAGTCCCTTCGAGGCTCTTTCATTCGTTGGCGACTTTCCAGATTGACACGCCTCCGCGGATCTGTTATTTGATCCTGTCAGACTGGCGACGGTGTCAATGATGCTCCTGCATTGAGACGAGCGGCCATTGGCATTGCCATGGGCTCGGGAACCGATGGTTTGTTCACGGCATGGCTTGTGTTGCGTATCGTCGAATGTGTCCTGATCAGCCGTGGGTCTCGCATGTGAATGCTTCTAGTCGCCAAACTGGCATCGGACATGGTTTTGGCCGACGACAACTTTGCATCCATCGAATCCGCTATCGAAGAAGGTCGCTCCATCTACGAAAACACCAAGCAATTTATACGTTACCTCATTTCTTCCAACATTGGAGAGGTAGTCAGGTACGTTTATGCGACTCAGGTTATTTTGCCGTCTGTTTGGCTGACTCGTTGGTGCGCCATCAAAACTTGGACACCGCAGTATTTTTTTGACGGTGTTGCTCGGTATGCCCGAGGCTTTGATTCCAGTCCAGCTGTTATGGGTCAACCTCGTTACCGACGGCCTTCCAGCGACCGCTCTCGGGTTCAACCCGCCCGACTCGAATATCATGCGTCGTCCGCCCCGATCCTCGCGGGAGCCATTGGTCAACGGTAGCCTCTTCTTGCGTTACATGGTTGTGGGAAGCTATGTTGGAGCTGCAACCGTCTACGGGTGTCAGTTAGCGCTGCGTTGTGTGGTACCGTGCGTCCCCATCGCCACCCGCGCTGACTCTTGTACTCGATTCCGGTACGCTAGATGCCTGGTGGTTCATGTATTACTCCGGCGGCCCTCAAATTACTTTCAAGCAGCTTGTAAGTCCGCCAGCATGAATGATATGTCTTAACGCTGACATGTATTCTCATATTGTGCAATGTCCGCCGCCGCAAATATCGCGAACCCCACAGACCAACTTTCACTCCTGTTCCGAGCTCTTCCCCCAAATTGGATGCGACATGTTCGTCAACGAGATGTCGAAACGGGCTACTACAGTCTCTCTGTCGATCTTGGTCGTCATTGAGATGTTCAACGTAGGTCGTCCGTGAAGATTCGCTTGCATGAGAGATGCTGACGCCCGATCCGATCCACGTAGGCCATCAACTCCTTGGCCGAGAATGAAAGCATTCTGTCCATGCCTCCTTGGCGCAACATGTATTTGGTCGTGGCGATCTTCATCTCGATGTCACTCCATTTCATGATCCTCTACGTGCCTTTCTTTTCGGTACGTTGTTTCGAAGCCCTTGTCCCGCACCACCCGCAGCAAGCTTTGCTGACCTTCCGCCGCTTGTGCTCCCATGAATCTAGACCTTGTTCGTCATCACGCCCCTCAACTGGGATGAGTGGAAAGCCGTTCTGGCCATTTCCTTCCCCGTCATCCTCATTGATGAGGCTTTCAAAGCCGCCTCATCGTGGTCCATGCTCCCGGCCACTAAAACCAAGACGGCTTGAGATGTTCACCGCCGCTTAGCCGGCCGCTTTGGTGTATGTAGTCATGGTGTTATCAATACCATGCGCCGAACCAATTCTTTCTTGCAATGAAATAAAACAACAGACAGTCGTCATTTGAAGGCACTTGGCCTGACTAGTGCCGACGAGTGATTCTTTCGTTAAACATTGAGCGATGAATGGTGGAGTGGGTCCATAGGGGTTCCAGGTTGACCGAGACGACCGTGCGGTCAGTCGACTGCCCTTGCGGACTCCCTGCGGGACGCGCTGTGCACCCATACATGCACGCATGGGAAGGAGCTCTATATGCCATGTTTCCAACTCGCTTGCAGTATGAGTAATGACCGCTTTGGGGAGGCCCCCAAAGTCCACCTCAGGCGTACCTTCAAAGGTACAGCCTAGACCGCGCGCAGCGCATTTCGAGGGTCAAAGTTGGAAGACACTAGAACGACGAGCTCGGGCACCGTGAACATGATCACGAGACTAATTGGCAGGACTGCCCCGAAAAGGACGACCCCGAAAAGGGGCAGGATTTGAAAACCGCACCGGGCGTCATCGCACAAATCCAAATTGAGTCGGCTAGATTTCACAATGAGTCATCAGTAGATATTTCAGACTCCTGCTTTGCTATTGGAAAGTGACGAAGCGAGCGGCAACGATCATTGATAGTGAGTTATGCAGCAGAAGGCGAAGCTGCTGACGTGCTGACCGCCGACTAAACCGGGCTCACGATTGGCCACTGGCTTGATAGCTTGATCATCCAGAACGTTCCGAACACTGCAGTGGCGGCGCTGCCAGCAGGAAGGGAAGTCCACACCGAATTCGCAAAAAAGACAATCGATCCTGGAAGGCGGTCTTGGAAAACGAATTGCTTAATCCTCTAGGCTGCCACATAGTAGCCCTTAGCTATAGTGAATGTCAAGCTTCATGCCGGCCATCAACGGTCACTTTCTCTTGAACACAAAATAGCCTCGGATATACTCAACGGCACGCTACGCGTACCCAAGGTAGGAGATGGTTTGTGTGACCGTGACTTGTCTTCCGTCCAATACTATTCCCTGACCCGGCTTCCATCATGGTGTCACTCACGGTGTGCGAGCTTTTCGTTGTAGTGTTTTTCCGACTTTCAGCCTCGAAACGCCCGAGACCAAGGTTCGTCTCGACGTTTTTGCACTCGGTCGGGCGCGGTGGGAGACAGAAAACAAATACTGCTGGAACTCCTGGGAGAGTTCAACCAACAACTCTTGAACTCTTGAACGCCAATTTTTTGTCGCGCAGAAGAGGAATGATCCGTCGAAGGTCGGCTAGATTCGGGCGAAGAGGTTGGAGAGCGGAAGTTGCCTAGGCGCGAACCCCCACTGACATTGACAGTCATCTTGTAGTAGAAAAGAAGTCTCGACCGGTTGAACCAGAACTTCGGGTTGCTCAGTGATATCCCGACGCGCTCTTGAGCGCACGGGTGACGCGTTGGAAATTATTTAGCCGAATGTTGTTCTCGTCGCAATAGTACGATTCCATGAGGGCAAGCTTTTCCTTGAACGCACGATGTCGGTCCTTCCTTCTCTTCTTCGGGGATCTAGCGCTTAGGCGGCTTGCCTTGCACGCGCACGAACATGCTGTGGAGTTCGAGTGCGATCGACTCGCAGAAATTGCTTGAGAGCTGTCAGCGCCTACTGAGTCGCGGGGGAGCTCGAGGCGACGGACGCGGCGCGGCAGCAAGTATACTCCTCTGGAACTCACTGAAGAGACTGGGGCGGCTCTTTTACAACGGTGTTCGCTCTTGAACAACGTCGATCGAGAAGAACGGGCACAACGAGGTAGGAAGACGTGGAAAGACGCAGAGGTGAACACTGCCGGGGGCGTCGTCTTGGACTCCGCGCTATGGCGAGACGCTGAAACGAGCGCGCGGCCGACACGTGACGTGTGCTCATGTTACAGTAGCTTACTTAGGCCACGGCCACTGTGACTGTCTGTCAATAAATTTCCGCGGTTGAGATGTCCCGAATCCCCACTATACTACATTATTTTGAAATCAAAACATAGAACTTTTGGAGGCTTCTGATGAACGAGGTTGTGTCGGTCCGTAACACACATTTGCCGCTCAGGTTGACCGCCGTTAGGGGTATTCGGCAACCAACACCAGTGTGAAATCCGCTTAGGATCAGATGTTTTGGCGCGCTACGCGCGGTCTAGGGCTGTACCTTTGGGGGTGCGCCTGAAGTGAACTGCTAATACATAACAGCTAGTCCCGCATATAACACTCCCGCACAGTCTCCGACTTTTCCAGTGATTTCTAGGTCTGAATAAAATTAGACTGTTATTGAAATCCATTGGATAAAAAAAATGTAATTTATCCGACTCGGTCCAACTCACGTGCGATCCCGGTCGCGCTAGGTCACGCTCGTCTTGTCATCTCCTCCCCGCGCCTTGTGACGTGGTCCCGTGGACTCGTGGCGTTCGTGACGGGTCCTGCGAGACCAACAACTGCCGAAAGTGAAGCAACAATTTGCACCTACGCCCGTTACGTGTTCTTTACGTCACCATTCGCCGAGTTCGTTGACATTTCGCAGAGGAACCTGACAACTGAGCTCGCATGATGGCCGGCCCGAGCTCGGGAAGGTTGACGCCCAGCAGTGGTAATTCCCACTCACGAGCGGGGTCAGCCAGTCGAGTCATGACTCGCACAACTGACAATCCTACTTCGGTCAAAGTTGGTAAGCCCTGCAACCCGAGGCCTGTCGTGTGGTAGCTCCGAGTCGAACGCGCGCACTGACCTCCTGACGACTCCCTTCCGGGGCTCATCATCCCGTCAAACGCACGTGCCTTCTATTTCGGACCTCAACGTGGGAGCGATCTGTCACTTCTCGTTTTGTTTGCCTATCACCCTACGTCCTGTCGCCCAACAGTCGTGCGCATTCGACCCCCGACTACGGAGCACGTCCGCGTTTCGACACGATTTCAGCGCACCGTTGTCGCTGCCCTCAACGCGACCACCCTGCAGCTGGAGAGCGCCACGTCTGGAGTCTCAACCTCAAATGCCTTGACCAAGACGCCCAAGCTGACTTTCACTTTCGATCGAGTGATCTCGCCCGAAGAAGGCCAATCTGAGGTTTTTGCGTGTGCCGAGCCGCTCGTCGAATCGTTTCTGACGGGGCTCAACGCCACAATTCTGGCCTACGGCCAAACTTCAAGCGGAAAAAGCTATACTATGGGGACTACAGCTGCTCCAACCTCCGATGTAGAGGGCGAAGACCGCCTCGGCATCACGCCTCGTGCTGTCGCCCTCATCTTTGATCGAATGCGGGAGATCACGAACGCCTCGAAAGGGGCCACGACCTTTGACGCCAAGCTTTCATACGTCGAAATCTACAACGAAGACCTCATCGATTTGCTTGCAGGTAACGCGGACGTGCGGCCCACTGTTCAAATACGTGAGGATAAGCAAGGCAACATCTTTTGGTCCGGCCTGCGTGAAGTCAAAGTGACCAGCGCGCTCGAAGTGATGACGTACGTTTCCCGCAATGAGAGTACCGAGTCCGGTGACGCCGTTGTATTGACCCGCCTATGAATGTGGATCATTGTGAATCATAGTCACTTGACCGAGGGCTCGGCGCTGCGACAGACGGGGGCTACGGACATGAATGCACAGGTGAGTCGTGGCCACGCAGCCGAGTGACGTTTCTTGGCCTCAGAGGCTGAAGCCTGGCCAAAAACATTGTTCCCGTGTGCCTTCTTTTCCTCTCCCTCTGTCGTCTTTCGTACAGTCCTCCCGATCGCACGCCATATTCTCCTTGACTCTGACGCAGCAGAAATCGACCGATGGCGGTCCTGTCGACGGCCCAAGTTCCTCTACTTCACGCGCATCGCCACGCCCACCTTACTCTCCAAGAGTATCGAGCCCAGGTCCAGGTGCCACTTCTCGCTCCGCGACACCCAGTCATGACCGACCTGGCAGTCGATTCGGTCTACGCCCGCCCAGTTTTATCGCACCGGTCCGAGCCGCAGGAGGAGACCCGCTTTCGGATTCTTCCGCCGGCCTTTCCACATCTACCAGAATCGGGGAATTCTCGCAGTGCACCACCATCACGTCGAAGTTCCACTTTGTCGACTTGGCCGGGAGCGAACGTCTTAAGCGTACAGCCGCAGCAGGGGGTAGAGTCAAAGAAGGGATTTCGATCAATGCTGGATTGCTAGCGCTCGGAAACGTCATCTCGGCGCTCGGAGATCCTTCCAAGAAGTCGACACACGTCCCGTATCGGGATTCAAAACTCACGAGGCTGCTCCAAGACTCGTTAGGTGGCAACGCACATACGATGATGATTGCTTGCGTTTCTCCGACCGAATTGAACCTCAACGAATCGCTGTCCACGGTCAAGTATGCCAATCGAGCTCGCAACATCAAGAATCGCGCAGAAGTCCACGAAATCGAAGCTGGATGGGAAGATGTTGAGTATCTCCAACGCACCTTGATTAAACTGCGTGCAGAGCTCGCCCTGCTCAAGTCTGGAACCCCGCCTCCGATCGTGGATGCAGACGGCCGAACTCCGCCGATCAGCGACGGTGGAACTTCGGCAGCTAGTCCTTCGGCCGATGTCCAGGAGCTCCACAGCAAGTTCACGGATCTTTCGCACCGGTACGCGCAATTGCTGTCGGAGCAAGTGCAGTTTCCGGCGGTGAGCAGTGAGAGCGGCGTGCCTCCGCCATCTATGCAAGACGAATTCTGTCGGGTCGTCGATCCGATTATTGAGGAGTACGAGCGCTCAATATCCGCCATCGAAAGTCAGCTCGCGTTGACCCGGGCTGCGCTGAGCCACTCCGAGGACGAGCTGCGCGAACTAGAGATCCGAGTGGAAGCCGAAGTCGCCACGAATCAGTCGAACGCAAAGAACATGGAGGAACTCAAGGCAAGAATCGCCAGACTCTGCGAGCGAGAGGCTACGACCGAGGCCTATGTTCGCGATCTCGAGTCGAAGCTGAAGGACTTTAGCGATCAGGACGCTTCTCGGGGATCGGCTGTTATGGATTTGCGCAAGGAAATTACCCGGCATCGAGAGCACGGCGTAACCCAAGAATTGTACATCAAGGACCTCGAGGTTCGTCTTGCCAAGGCCGAAGAAACGGGGGCGCTTATGAGGAGCCGGATAGACGTTCTTGAACGTGACATCGAGCGGCATGAGGAAGCTTATCGAGAGCTCGAAACTCGCCTGAGCCTGCTCAACACTGCAGATGACCAGAAGATACTGCTCGCCGAGTTGGACAGCAAAAACCTGCGCCTGATCGAGCTTGAACGCTCTGTCGACGACCTGAAGCGTCAAAAGTCGGCGGCGGAGACGGAGGTGGAGCGTCTGGTCAGACTCGCCGCCACCGAGACGGAATCGCGCGCTGAGCTTCAGAGTCGAGTACGAAGCCTCGAGAGAGCCGCCACGGTATCGACTAATGGTCGGGACTCCGTACTTCGCGATTCGCCTCCCGAAGGGACCGTTTTGGACTCAATTTGCAGAAGCTCACTGGTCAGCCGTGGATCCGCCTCAACTGGGTCGGACGACTCTCCGCGGGGTGTACTAGTCCCACTCTCTCAAAATGGCGACGAAGTGGTGACCCGTGGAACCGGCTCCGGGATCTTGGGCGATGGCTGCGAGGAGACAGCCTTGTCTCCGAGATCCCTATCGCGGTCAGCTTCGAGTTCGCCGAATAAAAATCGTGGACCTCGGGCTCGTCGAAGCATGCCCCTCTCCCCCCAACACCGGCTGAGTTTTCTGGGACGAGGACAAGGACCCCATCTGCCGATAGCAACGCATTCGCGTTCGGCGTCGTTTTCTTGTCCGGAGCAGTCCTCGCCCATACCATCACAAGCCTCCTTACCCCCGAAAGCCCACTCGCCTCCACCCTCAGATGGGCGCTCTCCTTCTGCCGCTTCGCGCGATAGTCCCTTTGGCATTCCTTTCAGTCCGACCCATGGAACTCTATCGGTTTTCACGAATGAGCGCACCTATGAGCAAATGGAGGCGGAGATCATGAAGCTACAGCAAGCCTTGGCCGAGCGCGAACGGGAGATGATTGCACAAGAAGTCAGCTTGCTGCATTTGCGTCGCGATTGTTCCGAAAGCTCAAACTCCGACGATAGCCCCAGATCGGGGGTTGTTGTGTCGAACTCCAAGCACAGCGTCACGGGGTGCTCAAGTTCGCCCAGCGAAGAGCCGCCAGCCATTGACAACAAACTCGTCAGCGATGCCGACATGGCGGCCGAGCGATTGGACCATTTGATGCGGTCCATGGCCCAGAAAGAATCCCTTCATCGAGCCGTAGTTGATCAACTGCAGGACAGCCTCACAAGTCTGCAGCGCCGATTTGACGAGTTGAGTGTGCTTTCGCGCGACCAAGTCATCAACATGTCTCGGGAAATTGATCGATTACGCGCACAAATCGTCGAGTCCAATGCCACTGTTCCGTCCGAATCGCTCGACCGATCGGAGCAAGGCGGGTTGACCGGTGACTCTATCGAGGGGCGAGGGATCTGCGACGATCATGTGTTCTCAGGTGAGACCTCCAAGGACAAAGATTTTCCTGGTGTTGTGTTGACTTTTCAATCTCCCCCGACCGCGCATAGGTACGCAGCATGTATTGCACCAGTCGGATGCGATCGAGGTTGGACCATCGCGAGATCTCGACGATTTCGGAGAGGCGCGCAATTTTCGCGATGAAGACGACGACGAAACGGATCATGTTGAGACCGACTGCGCCTTGTCGGAGAACACACTAGCTTTCGAGCTCGCCGAAGCAACAAATCGCGAACTCTCAACACCCCCTGAGGCAGGCCAGACTCGGATTTTGGGCACAATGCACCCAGACACAGTGCTCGACCAATGCCCCAGCGCTCCTGCACGGAGTGAGCACCTAGTCCAGAGTGCGACCGCTTCAACTGAGCCCGAAACAGCCTTGCAAGAGGATCTTGAGGCCCTGCACGCGCTCCTGAAGCAACGCGAAGCAGAGCATTCGGGCGAGTTAGCACGGCTCGAAGCAGATCATAAAGGTGCGCTGGGCGAAAGGGATAGGGCTCATGCCGACGTTCTCGCAAGATTGGAACTTCAGAGAGCACAAGACCTCGAAACGGCGGCGACTCTGCACTCGTCCGCCACGAGTGTCCTCGAGAAGGTGAACGAGGCACAAAGTTCACGAATGGAAGATTCAAGTTCACGAATGGAAGATTCGCATGCTGCCGCTGTACGAGCTCTTACGGAATCCCAGGAGGCAGTGCTCGATGCGTCGCGAGAGGCGGCTTCAGTACGTCTTACTCAACTTTCTGCCCAGCACGAGGCTGCGCTGTTGTCGAAAGATAACGCCCATCATGCGGCGATCAAGATGACGGAGGCGGAGCATACGAGGCTGATCAATGACCTCAACAAAGTGAGTGCCGGAACCGAGGTCACCTCTAAGAACCGCCAAGGCCGTTGACATACGATCTGTTTCCGGAATCAACAGTCGCACCTCCAAGAACTCAACACACTCAGCGACACCCTGCTGAGCTCACACCAGGAAGAGTTACGCAGAATAGATGCCGGGCATCTAGAGTCCGTTGCCTTGTTGCAGAAGCAGCATCGGGACTACACCACTGCGCTGCAAACGACGCATGAACAGGCTGTCTGCTCGATGCGGGTAGAGCACGAACAAGCTCTCGATCTTCTACGCACCGAGTCGGAGAAGGAGATTGCCTCTCTACGAGCTGCACACGACAACGACTCGGCCATCATGCGGGACACTTTTGAAGCCGAGCTGGCTTCACTACGCTCGGTCCACGAAGTGGCCGTCTCATCGATGCGCGCCGACCACGCCGAACTCACCGCAGTCCTGCAAGCAGCTCACGATCAGGAGATGGCGTTGTCGAAGGCGATGCACGAGCAAGAGCTAGCGCAGAAGTCCTCGGAAGCTGCCGCGATATGCGAGAAGATCCGGACCACCAGTTTTGCAAAGATCGACTTGCTTAAGAAAGAACGGGACGAGGCGCAATCCAAATACCTCGAATTGGACAAATCATACGCGCTGCTTGAGGGCAACCTCGTGGATGCGCAGAAGTCGTTGACGAGGATGCAAACTGACCACAGTTGCTCGATATCCGCGCTCAAACAAGAACTGGTGGATGCCCGACTGCTCGCCGATGGGCTTGCGGCGGAGACGGAGGCCCTTCGTCAAGAGCGGGCCCTGGAGCAGTCCCAAAGTAAAGGACCAGCCACTTCCGCGGTCGACGCCCAGGGTGCTGCCATCCAGGGCAATTCGACAGGTCTGACTCAAGATCTCACCGTGCCGCCCCCGTCTTTGCCGACAGGCCCGCAAGCGCCTGATCGTTCGGGGAGCATTTCCAGTGCAAGCCATGCGTCGATCAGTCCTCGTGAATCGGTGGCGAGCGCGACGGCTGGGCCTCCACCGACAAAGACGATCGACTCGAGCGTCGTAGTGCAAAGAGTGGACGAGCTTGAGGCCCAGGTTGTCAAGCTTGTGAAGCAGCTCACGCATTGCGAGGGGGACCTGCAAGCCAACATCGACCTCGTGAATACACTCGAATCGGCCCTGAGCGACAGCGAACGGAATCTCCGCAAAGCTCGCGTGCAGATGAACGACTTGGCCAAGGAGCGCGACAATTATCTAAGCCAGAACGAGGCAATCCGTCGGGAACTCCAAGATTCACATAACGAGACAGAGAACGTCCGACATTCCGTGTAAGTGGTCGTGTCAGTTGAAGTTGTCAACAGAGGCCGAGCTGGTCGAATGGTGGGCTGACGGACTGTTAGCCATTGGGTTCGCATTACCGCAGTATGGAGGTCGAATCCCAGCTCCAAGCTGAGCGGTACAATCGGGAGCGGGCAAAACAAGAATTGGAACGCCGCTTGGAAGACGTCAACCGCAAAGGCAAGAACAAGTTCGCTTGTTTCTAGGCCAAAGATTGCGAGGCTTGCTGTCGATCCCCTCGCACGCAACTTCGCCATTGATACCCATTGTAGGGCTCTTATCAGTAGATATGAATAGTACCTGTTCAAGAAGATAGCATTTCGCAACGTGAACAATTTGGTGATGTCCCCGTTGACTTACAAGGTTCTGCATGGCTACTTCGAGAAGCGGCATCGGCTCCGAAAGCGGCCAGCCTCTACGAATTGCATCATGTGTCGCGAAGACTCGGCGTCCACATTTGATAAGAGGCTAACGCCTCCGCACGGCGGGTTCTTGGTATCTGATGGCTCGAAGTGGAACTGTCGAAGGGCGGCGTAGCGCGCTGCGATCGCCGGTCGATTACATGAATGGCAAGGTCGACTGGCTCGCTGTCAGTTGGCTCGCTGGGAGTTGAGGAGGTAGACATTACTCGATTAACCTACCGCTAACTTCCTTTCATGCACCAACGTCGCAGACGATACCTTATGTACTTCATCAGCAACTTTACCATTTCCCGGAGCGCGTCTGAATCTGTCTAAATGACGTTACCGCTCACAAATTGCCCGAATCGTCTGAATCGTTCTAGACTGCGTCTAGATCCACCGTTTGGTCACACTGAAGTAGCAACTTGTGTAATGAATTTTCTTCACTGTCACCGTCTTATACACACTAGTCAGAGTCTGGTACCACACGGCAAGCAGTAGTGCTCACATCCTGATGTAGTCATTGCAAATACAATCATACATGTTTCCAGCAACGTGGCCGCCATTGACCGGAGTCGGTGTGGCCACCGCCGCCATGCAAGATCCACCCAACGACATGCGAGACCAGCGCGCCGTCAAAAAACAAGTACAGGCGACTCGGCTCAAAGCCCGGCAATTTTAATAGGCCCAAACATAAACGCGGTCGCCCCGCCTCGGCTAGCTCAGGTGTCCAACCGTTGCAGAAGAACCGTCGTATCGCAAAGTCCGTTACAGCCACAGCTATACAGCATCGTCGACTTGACAGCCGATGTCGCCAGGTTAACATCCTGAAAAGAGGCAAGACCTCTCCAACCCGGTTATTTATGACGTTGTCGCGCAGATAATCTATCGACTTCGCACCACAGCGCTTGCCTCCCTGGGATGGCCTGCGTACTACCAAAACACGACAGAGCACCACGCGTTGGCATTCGGGCTGATTGCTCAGCGTGATTAGGCTGTATAGCTGTGGCTGTAACGGACTTTGCGATACGACGGTTCTTCTGCAATTGTTGGACACCTGAGCTAGCCGAGGCGGGGCGACCGCGTTTTCGTTTGGGCCTATTAAAATTGCCGGGCTTTGAGCCGAGCGCCTGTACTTGTTTCTTGACGGCGCGCTGGTCTCGCATGTCGTTGGGCGGATCTTGCATGGCGGCGGTGGCCACACCGACTCCGGCCGAAGCGGCTCGCGGAGGCCTGCGTGTTGGCATAATCGGTGACCTGTTGAAGTTTGGATGGGCGATAACAAGAATCGGGGAGAGCGTCGGGTAGGGGACGCTGGCGTGAAGGTGGCAAAAAGCAGTGAAGGGCAGGAGGGGAAGGCGCGAGTTAACAAACGGCGCGCGGTAACGAGCGCGTCAAGGACGAATCGTAGCGAATCGTCCGGAGTCGTCGACGCGGGCACCTAACACGAGGCAGCCTAGGCGCGCGTACGGGCGGGGCCAAGCCTTCCCAGCCTCGCTGAGCGAAAGTCGTTGGAGACTGTAACACATTCTTCTCCTGGTCGAGAACTAAACACCCAATAGTTGTCGATATCCCCTTTCGCCTTATGCCTCCCGGTTGACGAAACGTGATATGGACGGCGCTCCAGTCGGTCCGCGAGTGCCAGATCTCTTTCAATGCTTTTTCTGTGGTCAACGCTACGCCTCGCTCGTCGCCAAGTCCGAAGCCCACCAACGAGAGGCCTGAGCCCACCAACGAGAGGCCTGCACCCAAACGAGAGGGGCCAGAGCCAAGTAGTACGCGCGCAGAAGCGGAACGACGTCGACCCGATCGACTCTACTGAGCCGGTGCACGCATCGACAGCATCAAGCGAATGCAACGTGAAACAGCAAGCTCGCGGTCCTCTGAGTCGACGCGTCCGCCCAACCAAGCGAGCGAAGGCGAGCGATTCAAGTTCGTCCTCTGAAGACGAGCAATTCTATGACTCGTCCTTGGAGGACGAAGACCTGCCTCCAGGTCAATACCGTACACCTTGGGAACAAAATCAACGCAGAATTTTCGCACCGAAACGCACCCCCAAGCCGGCTGGGCGCAATTACCGCGAAGTCCAAACGCCACCGCCTCTACTGCACACCGAGTTGCACGATCCAACAAATCCATACTATCCTTTCGAGTCCGAGTTCGCCTTCGAATTTGCCAAACATGCAGAAAAATATCGCTTGTCAGAATCTCAGTTCAGCAACCTGATTCGAACTCACAAGGGCGTCGGGGTAAGTGGCACCGGGTGGCGTATCAGTTCTTGTACTTACTACATGTTGCTTGTCTTGCAGATCGACTATCAGTATGCAAATCGTGATGCGTATCGGGCGATGTTAGAGAAAGTTCCTTGTGTTCAGTCCGTTCAACTCGTTGCCAATATCCCTGCCACTGCAGTGACCGAGACCTCCTTTGGCGGCGCATTTTGCAGCGAAGTGGACCACTTTCCATGAAGCGACTCTGAAGTTGACGGCTCCGTCCCTCGGCTGGCCTGAACACTTGTCCGCCTCGCCCTTCTTGCAACAGGTAAGCCCGTATTGCACGGGTGTCTACGAGGAGTCGAATTGCTGACTGATCGATAATGCCAGTCTCACACATTTTGGGTTCGGGACACGGCTAAGGTCCTACGCCATCTTCTGTCATCGCCCATCTTTTCGGGACATCAGACGTACGAGCCTCAAAAACACTTCCTGCACACCGTATTGCACGTCAAGGGCTTCTTCTCCGTAAAAGTTGGGGCCATATGACATGAGTTGTGCGTTGGAGAGGAATTTGAATGGGTGAGTGTCTGCTTTATTGTGTTTGCCCCCGCTCTGCAATTGACCCCTGAGTAAGCTCGTTTCACTTCACAGGATGAGCACTCTCCTCAAAACAGCGTGTTGTTGACTCCGATACTCCGTTTCCGAAGAGGACCTGACGGTCGACGGAAACGGCGCGTCTTTCCAGTCGAAGATGTATTGCGATCAGCGTTCGTCCAGCCGCTCTTCGGTCAAGCAGAGCTATCACCGGACTGGGACTTTATGAACATCATGGATGAATGGCAAGATGACTTCACCATGAATGTGGTCAAAGATCAGCATATATTTCATTGCATTGGTAAGGTTTTTGGAGCCGATATCCTCAAAGATCAGAGGGAGCGGTGATGCGGAGCAACGTGCGGCGGGTGGGCCGACGAATAAAGGAGCCCCTATACAGCATTTGGAATGTCAGTACATAATGTGTATGCTCCGATCAATGGGCCACTTTGGATACATGTAGAGTCATGACTCCAGCAAGCGTCGAGCATCACGCACGATGAGGATGGATGCGGGGGAAGCAAGTCTTCACAGTCCGAACGATACGTCTGGAACTGGGCCGGAAGGGAAAGACCAGTAACAGAGCTGTCGATCACATGCGGTTGCACGGCTGCGATGGCTGCAGCTTACTTCCGCAACAATTCCATGATCTACCATGTCACGGTTACGCCCCCACAACGACCATGTTCCCTATTCGTCTCTCGACTCTCGGCTCCGGCTCGCTTTACGAGGTTACCCTCAAGGGTCTTGAACTGAGCACGCTGAAGAAAGTGATGCAACTATCAGAAGAAGAGCCGAATACTGTGAATGGACTTTGTATCAATAGCATTGGCATCAGACAATACATGTATCAATCCACTGACCCTGACTCGGTGACTTTTTCGGTTGTAGGTGTGAGTTGAGTTCAGGATTTTCTCGCGTCTCAAGGTCGAGACTTTGGCTGACTCACTCTCGGGGACTTTTCTTCTTCTTCTTTTTGCCAATTTTTAAATCTACGTCACGTCTTTCGGAGAGGGCGAACAGGAGGAGGAAGACTCCACCTCCATCGAGACAAGCGACACCGTTGGACTCAGTTCCACTGACTCAGGGATGGTCTCGACTTGCGATAGTCCGGACTTTATCTGCCACATGTTTCCGTGCCAGCACATGTGTCTTGCCGCGAGTGTCACTCGCCGGCGCGTGGATCTTTGCACCGCGAGCTGCAGGCTCCTCTCGCATCTCAAGCATCGTCTCATGTGTCTGAAGTCTCGCCCTCGCTGCCGTCGTCGTCATTGTCGCTCCCTCCACCCCTTCAAGCGAAACCCAGCGACACTGCGGAGCTCAAAGGTCGCATCCAACGCCACCCAGCGCTCGCTGATGAATCCGGACGAGTGCATGCAAAGTTGCTTCGGACTTCGCAGGAGTTGGAGGCTAATGAGTGCGACCCTTTCACGCGGCTGGCGGAGTCCGGGATGGCCGAGTGTTGGGGCAGGCAAGTCAGTGACGGAAGGGTATTCTAATTGGGGGGCTAAGCACAGGGTGTATGAGGACTATGGGGAGAGGGGGGCGAGCGGGGGATTTGAGTACGATCTTGTAATGTAGTAGACTCGGAGCCGGGATCCTAGCCCGCCCCCCTATTCCGAACCGAGCCGGCCCAGTAGGGCGGTCAAAAGCAGCGCAATTTGGCAAAAATAATTTGGTCGGGCTTGATTGAAAGTTGGGGTGAGGGTCAATGCCAATCAACTAGCTGTATGGCCGTGCGGGGCCGATCTAGAGGTGTTCTCGCAATAACGCGTTTCAGAGGCTCGCTCTGAGGAAAACTCTGAGGGTGGTGTATAACATGCGAAAGTCCGCGAGGGGGGTGGGGCAATCTCGTCTCAAACTGATGGGGGTGTGGTGAATAATGAGAACGAGAATCTAGCTAGTCTACTAAGAGACGACCACCGCCTGAAAATGAGGATGGAAAGCTGGCAAAGCGGCGCCCATTAGTAGCGCTTAGTAGCGAGCGCCGCTGAACCGCTGACTAATAGAGCAGTACTAGAGCAGCTGAGCCACCGGGCCTCGATCGAAAGCAGATCCTTGTCCGATCCCTTACCGCCCCTCGTGCCGAACCCGTGGCTGGCGTATGAACGATCGATCTAATCATCACCATCAAGAATTTTTGCGCCCCTCCTGTACGCCCCATACTTGTGCAGGCACTGGTCCTACGCCGTCGACGATCCGGAACGGAGGCAGGCTGACCATGCAGTCGCCAGCGCCTACTTCGACATCGTCGTCCATGTACTCGCTCGCATACCCACAATACGTGGCCCCACAATCGTCGCCAGTGACTGCTCCATTTGATACGGCAAGAGGTAAGTCCACTTGATGGCTCATGCCACTGGACTGGGTGTCCGTCGCCTCCAATCGTGCGATCGGACCCTCTTGAACGGCCAGGGCCCGGCCAGCTATCGGTGCGACCGCAAGACGACCGCCGATCAGCGCCTGGACCTCTTTGCAGTCGCCTACATACTAGCTCCGATAGCTTCGGCATTGACAGACCCTCTCTCCCCGCTCTTTGCGCCATCAATACCCATCTACAGATTCCAGTGCGGGTCCGAATCGCAGCTCGATGGTGCCGCTGCACCAGCGACACGGCTCCATTAGCGGCGGTGGAAGCAGTGCTTTGGCGGCCTCAACCTCTTCCAATCCCTCCCTGTCTAGAAGCGCAAATGCTTCAGGCCCATACGCACGACCTGCCGAGCCGATGCCGATCCAGAGTGCAGCGCTCGAGGCGCCCACAACGCATTCAGTCAAGGCAAGCAGCACCACTTCCGAGTTTACAAAGCGCAAGAACTGGTCGCAGCACATTATCGACGAGATCCAGGTATGTCTTTTTTTGGCCGGTTGTTTTCTCTCACCTCCGTGGATGCTCTTCGATCAAGGTCTGATCGCGCCGTCCGTATTCGATGCCCTGGCGGGATCCCTTTCCCACCCTTTCTTTGTTCTTCGAACCCATCACAGGACTTCATGCACGTTCTGAACCCAACGGGGAGCTTCATGTTTGCGACGCCATCAATCCTCGATCTTTGTGGGTGGTCGCCGGACGAGCTAATGAATCGGCCTGTCGCCGACTTCCTCCATCCCGATGACGTCGAAGCATACCAACGCGACTTTCACCAAGCCCTCGAAGAAGGCAAGGACTTGACCCTCTACTGCCGCTTTCGCACCAAAGATGAGCGATATGTGCTGTTCGAGATGACTGGCCATCCTTACTATGCCGACCTCAAGGGCGCGCAGACGCCAAAGTGTTTTTTCGCCATGGGGCGACCATACCCGAGCAAGAACCAGGCAATGCTCGACTCGTTCCTGGAGCTCAAGTTTGAGAACGAGCGTTTGAGGCAAGAGCTACACGTGATGTATCGGGACATCGAAGGAGGGCCAGCGTCGACGACAGGTGAGTTGTGCTCAGCAATCGCCAAACACATGTGTCGTGACCCAGCTTGTGTTGACCGCTTTACCCTCACGGGGTCTGGTCCACCAGGTGATCGGCTAGCCGATTACAATGCTTCCGGTAACAAAGCTACGACAGGACCGAAGGGTCACAGCAGTGTGATCGATCCAACGACCGGCCTGGTCCAAGCTGGCGGACTCATCCCTTCCTCCTCGAACACGTACGGGGCTCTAGGGATCGGCATCAGCGCAAACGGGACGAAGGGAGATGGGGGCCATGGGGAGAAGAAGAAAAAGGTCAGCTTGAGGCGTTGCTTCCCTTCGATGCATGCGTGCACCTGGATCGTCCTGACTCGTCAATCACCTACCTACCTTCTTTGCATCCCATTGCGCCGTGGGCCTTTTCGCGACCAGAAGCCAAGAGTCGAGGAGGGCGAATTCGTATGCCGTGACTGTGGAACAGTCGACTCTCCAGAATGGCGAAAGGTATGTCCAGCAAATGTTATCCCACAAATGTAACGCGCCTTGCGAGGGACACGAGCTGACAAGAGCCATTTCATTGGCCGAGCAGGGACCCGACGGACCAAAATCATTGTGCAACGCATGCGGTGAGCAAACAATTTGTGTCTCCGTGTGGTCGCCCACGATTCTTGAAAAACGCAGGTCATGCTGAACCCGCATCATTGTACTTGGACAGGTCTCCGATATGCGAAGGCGAGCTCCAAGGCAAATAAAGAGAGCAAAGCCGAGAAGGCCAAACCGGCCAAAGCGGACAAGGGCAAGTGATCGTCGAGGCAACAAGGCGTGCAACAACATTTGTCTGTTTTACTTTCTTTTCTTCTCATTTCCCCTACTATATTGTTGCCTCCATTTCTTTCCCACTGCTTTCATGATGTATCATATCGCGCGATGACATGATCTCTCGAAATCGAGTCTCGCTGTCGATCGATCCGCTGAAGGATGAGCTTTCGCTTCCGTCGGGCGAGCGAGCACGGAGCAAATCGCGACACCCCTGAGGCATTTGGAGACATGTATTCTGATTCGAATAAGGGAACTACGTGCCTACTTTGAGTGCCTTCAACTGATCATGGGTATCAGCTAGAAAGGCGCTGCAGACTATTTCTGGCCAAGGCGCTTCGATTACTGCCATCCATCGCCGAGTCAAGGTATTGCGGGGAGGCTCTCACATGACTCATTCTGCGTCATTGGATGAGTGCCCAAAGGCGTCCGAGCCTTTCGATGATGTGTAGAATAGCTGGAACTTCAATTATCATTTCATTTTCAAAGTAAGCGCTTCGCGCTGCGGGGCGCGGTGGCACCTCGCGACACTGACGATGCCGCGCTGTGCACACCTCCTCGTAACTCCGCCATCGCCAGATCCTGACCGCCCGCATCGACCCGATGCTGCTGAACATTTGTAAAGCGGGAACAGCAGCTGTCCGAATGGTTTCACGCACCTCCAGTGCTTCGGCGAGCCGCGTGAGCATGATTGGACGGCATCTCACAACCTCTCAGTCGGCGCAATCGAGCTCGACGCCGCCCGCACCGAGCGATCCTGCCGAGGTGAGTGTGAGGACTCAGCGGTAGAGCAAGGGGCGATACGCTTATCTCTTGAACTGGTACGCAATTCTTTACAGCCCCTTGTCCGCTTCGAGTCGCTGCACTCGCTTCGCAAGGCCGCCTTGAACCGGCCCGCCGCATTCAATGCCCTCAACAAGGAAATGGTCGATTTGCTGCAGCCACAACTCGAAGTGCGTATCTTCTTCCTTCATTTTGCTGTCCTTGGGCGATGATAGCAGTTGTTGATCATTTGCGTTGCCTCAGAAATGGGAGGCCTCAGACTTGGCCAGCGTCGTCGTCCTCCGGGGTACCGGCAAACACTTCTGCGCTGGAGGGGATGTCAAAAGTCGGTCATATGGTTTTGTCGTCGTTGGGAGAGAGAGAGAGGATGAACCGTGGGTTGTGTTGCTTCGTGCTGACGAGATGGCGAATCATCTTCCGCAGCGCTTGCCAAGCAGCTGGCGACCGTGGAGACATGGGCTGACTCGGCCAGCTTCTTCGCTGACGAATACGTCACGGATCATTTCATCGCAAATATGCGTACACCGGTGGTCGCGTTCATGCATGGCAATACATGTAAGCCCTTCGCATGCTGCGAACATGTAGGAGCTTCCGGCATATGGGGTCCGAACTGAAGGGTGGCCATTATGCAGTGGGTGGTGGATGTGGTCTCTCGATGCATGCTCCTTTCCGCATTGCCACCGAGACGACCATTTTGGGCATGCCAGAGACAAACATCGGCCTCTTCCCTGACGTTGGTGCCAATTTCTTCCTACCCCGCCTCGATGGCGAGCTCGGCGTTTACCTCGGCTTGACGGGCCACACCCTACGAGGAAAAGACGCTCTCTTCGCCGGCTTCGCGTCCCATTTCGTCCCGTCTGAACGTCTCGATGCTGTCGAAGCGAGGTTGAGCGAGCTCGGTGCAAAGGCTGCGCTTGAGGACGTCAACGCCGCCATTGAGGAGTTTGTCGCCGATGCCGAGGAGCTTCAGAGTGGGCCAGCGTACCCGCTCGTGGGTGCAAAGCGACGAGCGATCGATGCCATATTCGGTCGCAAGACGGTCGAATCGATCATTTCAGGCCTCTCTGAACTCGAGTCGGGTTCGATGTCACTCGATAAACTCGTGTTTGAAGGGGAGGAAGTTGATGTAGGTGAATTGCAGCAATGGGCGAAGACTACAAGAGACGTTCTCGAGCATCGCAGCCCGACCAGTCTCAAGTTAACGCTCAAGGCCATCCGGGAAGGTGCGAAGCTAGACATCGACGAGGTTTTCGCTATGGATCTGAGGATTGCCACCGCATGCTGCGTAAGCACTCTGCTTGACTACCAAATCTACAGCTCTGCAACTGACAGCCAGCCAAATGTTTCTGTCCCCTGAAGAATCCCACCATCCACCCTGATTTCAAAGTTGGGGTCACTCACTTGCTTGTCGACAAGCGCAAGGACCGTGCGCCGTGGTCGCCCTCTAGTCTGGCAGAAGTCGAGGACTCGACGATCCTGAAAAACTTTTTCTCCAACCCTGCGCCGTTCTCCAACCCTCCGGTCAAACCACTACAAAAGCGCGCCTCTGAATCAGCCCGTCCGTACCGAGAATACCCGCATGCTCGGTATTCCCTACCTTCGGAACGGCAGATCAAGGACATTGTGACGGGAGAGGCGAAAGGCAGTGGGAAGTTTGCGATGACGAAGGACGAAGTTGTTGCCAGGGTCGCCCAAGAAGCTCAGAGATTGTCGGGTGGCGCTGAGAAGATTGGGCTTCGCGAGAAGGTGAACGAGGTCCTGCAGCGCAAGTGCCGGGTGGGAGAACAAGGGACTTTGAGGTGGGTGAGCAGCTCGACAGTATAAGGACCCAGCACAAGTAGACATGATTCAACGATCACCTCGTTGCGGTCATTCGCCGCTGGTAGTTTCCGGGCCTTGATGTGGATATGCAAGTGGATCTTTTGTAGCGCAAAGTGCAAATCCCCGCTCTTTAAGCAAACGGCCCGACGCTCAGCTCGGTACAAGAAAATGAAGCGCGGCGAATATGGATTTGCAACAAACGCATTTGTATCTTCATTGCGAGGGTCATGCTTCCTACAGAAATCCAAGTTGTTAAGCGCTACCTAGTCATGTAATAAGCAACTACGTCTGACATCTCACGTCTTCACACGTCCCCCGATCGACGATGGGACGTCATCAAGGCCGGTCGGCGTCTCCACTCTCACTGCTCAATGCTCTAACGACCACGTGAGGGAACCTGTTCAGCCCACCATCTACATCTATCTACATCTATATGATTACTGGACGACAAAACGCCTCCATGAAACAAGGTTCTCAGCCGCGCGCGCGCGCGCCGATCCTTTCTTTGCCCCCAACGCAGGGAGATGGGCGCACAGCGCCCCCGAGGCTCGAGTCCTGGTTTGATCTATTGTATCGGCTCGCGGGCTGGTGATGCTATGCTACACCTCGCCATCTGCAATGGCAAAGACTCGCCCCTATGTAAAGCGTTTTGCCATAACTCGAGGAAAGCCGGGCCTACAACTGCCCACAAGTTGCCACAACTCCTGCCAGAGGCTGGCACCTGCCGCCAGTCCGCCTGCAGCTGCTGCCTCACTGCAAGGCAGGGAGCCGCAGCGGGATCGGATTTATTCTTCACTCTTAGCCACGCTCCGGGCTCTTTCAAGCTTCGTACTTTGAGACTTGCCAACACAGGCCAGCGCAAGTCACAGCGTCTTGCTTGTCGTACCTCCGCACGTGCTGTCCCACTGCAGCATACCAAGCTGGCGACCGAGGTGCCGGCTCGCAAACAGCGAGGTCGGCTATCTCCGAGGCCTCAAAGCCCAGGCGTCCCTCACAGCAGCCACAGGACCCCTCAGCCTCAAATAACCTCCCTTGCGTCTACTCCTACACCTGCTTCTCGTATTCCTTCAAGATCGCAAGTAGTACAAAGGCAAGCGTCGACAAACTACCAAACGCTCCGAGGCACTTTGACTAGCGACTCTTCAATCGGCCTCGACGAACGAGCGGCGCCTGCATTGGATCCACGAGGCACATTCCCAGGTGTTAGTACCGGTGTCAGCCCCCGCCACACATCTAGGCAAGCTACAAGCCTTACTCAACTATCGAGACCAGGTTTCGATCAGGTGAGAGTTGCCAGCAACTCTTTGACGCGGACCTCAGACGAGATCGTCGACGCGTCGACGACCGCGTCTCAACGCGACCTGGGTGTCGTCAGCGACATTGATAGCTCGACCACCACACTCGGTCACGCGACCACAGCCATGCGGCGTCAGATGAGTCCACTCAAACCGCTCCAGGGTCCGAATCTCAAGAATGATGTTGTCGTTGGCGATTCGGAGGAAGAAGGAGAGAGTGAGCATTTGTCATCGTCACGTATTGATATGGGCCCTTTCTGTTTCTGACCAAGGAGGAAGCCTGATCCTTAGACCTCATAGAAACCTTGTCGGATGCAAGTAACAATGTGCAGTCTGACCAGCCGAGCTACCTTCAGGACAAGCTACACGACAGCGGTATCGTCGGTTTCGAACCCAATGTCTCGACCTATGACGTGCCGACTTCGTCCCCCGTGCGTCGTTCCCGGACCCGATCGACTTTCGGGCGTAGCTCGATCGGCCACATGACGAATCGTGAATTTGAGGAGAACGAGAACGGTTTCGTTCTCGAGGTCACTGCTCAGTCGGGCAAGGTCGCTGGAAGGTCCAAACGTACCAAATCGGCCCCTGTTCGTCGGGCAAGCACCTCGAAGCGCGCCCGCACAGCTACAGAGCCGGTCGAGGTCGAGCACCAAGGTTCCGACTTTTCTATTGATGAGGCGGACCTACTCCGCACTTCGAAGCCGTTGGCGTCGGCGACCACGAATCAGCATGCGATTGATACGACCGTGCCGACCGGCCCGGAGAATTCGTGCACTGCTCCGGTTTGGAGTCGCGCTCTCGGGTGAGATATGCTGGGAGTGTACGGGGTCGGACTTGCGGGCTCAACATCAAAACTCACACGTTTCTTGCTTGCAACTTACCATAGTGAACTCGATTCGCAAGGCATGCACAAGCGCACGAATCGTTCGGACGAGGTGCGTTCAGATGTTCGTGGTGGCAGCACTGTGAGACCCGATCTCAACAGCAGTACAATGTATGTGGTGTACCATTGATTACAGGTATCCTCGCGTTCCTCTGCAAAAGGTGGTACCAAAAGAGCCAACAAAAAAGGTCCTTCAACCCGCACGTCGAGTCCGATGGAACTGCTTCCGATATCGTCGCCTCCCGCCGAAGAGACCTCGTCCCTCCTACCACCCCAAATTGATCCTCAAAATGCAGCGCTACGAGCACAAGTTGAAGCCGTGAGCGAAAAAGCCGAGATTAACGCGAAACCTGTTCGAGGTGAGGTTGCCCAGCCTGTTGCTAAGTGCCACTGAACTTCACTGATTCCAACTCATACATGCCGAATCAAAGGTCTCGGTGGCATCTTGACCCGCAAAGGCATCGCGGGCGTTCGTTACCCTGGCTTATCAAAAGCTGCGAAAGTACCCCGACTCCACGCCAATCTGAAGCCACCTCCCCCGCCCAAGGCAGCGATCCCCAAGCCCAAAGAAAAGAAGAAGAACGGGGACGAGTCCTATTCAGATGAAGAGAAGGTTAGCTCGGTTCGCAGTCGAGCGGCTGGCAGGCTGCTAACGTCTTTCCGCCCACCTTGCTTTCACAGCCTTGGTGGAAAACCAAACACCCGGAAGAGTGGACAGATGAGGATTTTGAGCGGTACCGTCGCGTCATCGAGCGTCGCGAGCGTGGGCTTGATTCTGACTAGGTAGTTTCTCCGATCTTCCCTGGTGCTCGCTTAGTCTTTTCGATCACTTGAATCGTTGCACCTCCAGAGTATTAATATGACAGTTGTGCTGTAAAGTGTAAAGTACATGCTAGGTCTTAGAGCGCTCGTGTTATCCGAACCGAAGGCGAGAGGCTATGGAGCGGTCAGACTCGGCTATGCCCTTCAACATGGTCAAGCAGTGTGTGGCTGTCATGGCGGCGTCGTTTTCCAGTCGTACGTATTTCAGCATCAGGTTCTGGCACTTCTTTAGTACCTGAACGCACTCGTCCTCGACTTGGGATGCGATATGCAGCAGCGTTTGCTCTACTTTGGCTTCGTTGCGAGCCGAGACGACATCCAGCAGGCCAGAGATGACATCTTGCCAAGACAGGAGTGCGGCGGATCCGCGATCAAGCCTCTCGATATGCAACAGGCGCAACGCAACAAGCGTACGGAAGGATGGGTAAGAAGCTTCGTCTGAGTTCGGATCGACCTGAATCGTCCAGCCGCGCCAGTAACCTTCCGCTTCCAATAGGTCTCGTTTGGCGCTCCCATGGGGGTCGGCCAACACGAGCTGCTCAACGTAGCTGCTGAGGTCGAGGTTGTTGTTTTCCAAGTTGTTGGGTCCCAAACTGAACCCGTACTCGGCCATCAACAGCGCATTGTCATGGGCTGAAATGGTCACGTCCGACGGGATTCAGCTTACGCAAGTGAAGGCGTAGAGTGGGTGTGTAGTCTCACTCACCGCCGTACGAGAAGACGAGTTCGTCGCCCTGTCGATAAGCGTCCTCGGTCGTCGAATTAGCGGGCGGAGACGAGAACGACAGCGAAGAGCTTCCCTGGGGTTGCGTCGTCCTGTTCGACCGGTGATTGATCATGTCGATGATCGGGCAAAGCGTGAGGTTGTCTGTCTGAGGCAGACCAAGTTCGTAGTAGAGACAACGGGTATTGACGTTGCACCATGCGATGTGGAACGCTTGGAAGCGCAAGCGGTCCGTCTCCTCGGGATTAGTCGCCAGATGACCGTCCCACACCGCTCTGCATCTTTTCCAGTCCACCTCGAAGCGTTTGATCACGTCGTCGGTGCGCACAGAGAGGCTCGGCGCGAGACAGGATAACAAGTCAACGCTTAGACTCTGCGAGGGCCCGAGCGGCGTCTTGTCGGAGGCATCGATTTCGAAGCGGTCGCGTAGCTTGAACGAGCTGGCGACCAGCTCCCAAGTCAGCGGTAACGAGTCAAATCTCGTGGGAAGTGACTGCGTGAAAGGTCGGAAGAAACCCTTCGGCGTGGTGCCATGAGCTCGCCCGTTCGCATCCAACTGCGATTCCTCGGTAGCGGCGGATCGCAGGGCCAAATGAAGCGAGATTAATTGTGTCGATGTGAGGGAGCGTGTCACATGTGCGGAGTACAGGGGGGAAAGACTGAGTTTGTTGCAAAGCAGTCGCGACGGGATCGATACTATCGGCTTTGAAGGCGGCACTGCGTGCGCCGCGACCAACGCTCGTTCACCTATGGGCCGTTGGAGACGTGGTTCAAGACACTGTGTCAGAATCAAGGAGGTGTAAAGACGTGCAAGAATGTGCTGGCGTGTGGGTAGCCAACCCCTTGGCCTGGACTTCGCATCCCGCAGGCAGCGATAGCAGTAGCATCTCGTCCCGATGCCCCAGGCCCAGATGCATTCTGTTGTGCGTACCTGGTGAAACGTCCCTGAGCTCTGCCAGGTTACACTGCCCGCCATTAGATTCGACCCAGCTCCACAACTGCTCGATCCAGGGTGGAGACGAGTTGGCCATGGGCGGCGGCGAATGGCTGCGACGTAACTTGCGGCACGCTCCGTCGAAACAACTGTTGAAACTGCCTACACATCGGCGCGCGAAAATCATGGAGGGTCGTGCTTTCATACGGCGGCCATCGGGAAGATCCTTCAGACTTCGGGATTCGGGAGCCCTACGGCGGCCGGCGTGCAACCATTTGGAGCAGTAGAGATCGTCTTATGGACCTATAAAGACGAGCCATATGTCACACACATGCCGTACGGACTCGATGAGGTAGCACTACAGTAGAACAAATTTGCCGCCATACGGAAGCCATGCTTGTCAGCCAAGAGTTGCCTTCGGTCGCAAATGGTACTGCAGTCTACAGGGCTGATCATTGTACAGTAGATTTCCACCCTTATGTCACAGGACTATGTTCTCAGGCCTCGCGTCTTGTGGTCTCCGAGCGGTCCTGACAAAATTGTAACTCTTCCCAGATCCACAAAGCTCAAAAGGACAAAGCTACTCTAGGCCGTACCATCAATCAGTGATACAAAGGCCAACAGGTTGCCGTCACGGAAGGACACGTCATCTGGTGGAGTATACTGGTGCGTACATATGAAGAGCCACGGCTCGCCACAACACCCTCTGCGACCACACAATTCAGGCGGTCTGTTCTGAAGTCATCGATGATCGAGTGAACAACCTCAGCTTTGCATGCCGAGTAGCCGTGAGTGGCGCCCTCAGTCGACCACATGCCGAACTTGAACTGACGAACGATCCGCGGAGCGAACACAGGACGCAGTCCAGGAGATGGAGTTCAATTCGCCATGGCTACTCGGCTGGCAAAGCTTAGGTTGCTGACTGGATCCTCGACGACTTCGGAGCAGACGGCTTGTATCGCGTGATCGCTGAGTGTATTTTGGTCAGCCGTCCGAATGCCGGAGTGTCGCTTCATCTTGGCCGTGACCGTGTCGAACAGAAACCTTGTATGCGCCAAAAAAGTCACCAAGTGTCAGCATATTCGATTATGCCATGTATCTCACCATGAAGCATGAAGCTCACGCTTGATGGTCAAATCCCCCATTCCTCTTGTAGCCGCCCGCGAGGTGTGTTGTCGCGGCGTCTGAGGCGAGGCTGTCACCATAACGCTTGAGCTTGTTTGCGAAGCTGTTGGCCTTGGAGTCGCTGGGGTTCAAAACGTTTGGCGCGCTCATCGCCTGCCACTGGTATGGTGATTACAAGCGCAGGTCAGGATCGAGGGTGGAGGCGGGCTCTTCATATGCACGCACCAGTATACTCCACCAGATGACGTGTCCTTCCGTGACGGCAACCTGTTGGCCTTTGTATCACTGATTGATGGTACGGCCTAGAGTAGCTTTGTCCTTTTGAGCTTTGTGGATCTGGGAAGAGTTACAATTTTGTCAGGACCGCTCGGAGACCACAAGACGCGAGGCGTCTGCTCACGTGTCGGAGGAGATCACTACGACCCTGCACCAACAGAGCCGGAATGTTTGAAAGCAGGTTGTGGCGGAACGGGAGATTCTTGTTGTACGCTTCGGTAGGGACGAGGCCGCTTTTCGTCAAGACCAACTGCGGGTGATGAAGCCTGTATGAGACAATCGTGCGCTGGTACCGAAGTGAAGGTCACGTACTGCAAAAGACTCCGCCGAAGCCAATTGCTTGTAAAAGAATGGGGTAGCCACAAAGATCTTCACCACGGGGGGGAGTCGGCTCTGCCAATGGTTTGGAATACGTCCCGTCAGTTGAATCTATGCTTCGTGTCCTCACGCGTGGAGATCACACGTACCTTGAGATGGTCGATGCTTGGCGTGTTGATGAACGTGATCACTCGCTCGAGCATGGCGCGTAATGCCTGGAGGTCGCGCCGTATCTGGCCAAGCTGATCTTCAAGGCTCTTGGCATTGGGTTCTTCGGTCGAGGACTGTAAGATTGGCAGGCCAACGACGGTCGATGGCAGAGAGCAGTGCGTCATGCCTCTTGTCAGTGGCGCGAAGCGTGGCGGATGATCGCATCGGTCACAGCTCACCTTGCAAGGGTAATCGATATGCGCTTGTGCGCCTTTCAACTGGCGAGTACAGACCTGCAGGAGACGCAATGGCAGTCAGCAGGATGCGGATTCCTCTCAAGGCACACAAGACCGCACCTCGAACATGTCGTCGGGTTCGTCGTCTACGTCCGAGCAGACGACCTTCGTCTGGACCAATCTTCACCTAAGGCCGTCTCGGATGGTACGTTGCCATCCTTATCACTGCCGTCCCCGTCACCAGAAGCTTCAGAGCTCTGTGCGGGTTTACACTTCGTCAGTGTCGTCTTACTGCTAGACTAGAGGAAAGCCAGGCCGGGCTCGGACGTACGTCGGATTCCGAGCTTAGATTCAAGCGAGAGGAACATGAGCCGGGCTTGGTATCAACCATCTGCACGTCCAAGCGTTCCCGATTGGCGGGAGGTTTAGCTTGGGAGGTTTAGCTTATAGACGAGTATCTGTGATCGACCTTACCTCTGATTCTGTATTGACCTCATCGACCTCGTCGGCAACTCCCCAGGCACGTTTACGCTTGGTTCCGTTCTCTGAGGGAGCCTGTTTGCGCTGCACCTTGAACAGACGACAGGACGTCAGCCGAGACTCAACCAGATCACAGAGTCGCATTCTCAGCTTGCGCGACATACCACCGAATCCTCAAGGTTGAGGCCATGCGATGCTTCGGGTTCGAGGTGCGTAGAGGCCGCGTGGCGAGCGGATGGGCCGACATCGGCGACATGGCTCTTTCCATCAGAAATCGGCTCAAACAGAAGCGAGGCACTGGTTTTTGCGGTAGTGGTGCCAGCCGTCAAGGTCTTCTTGTGAGGGGTGGGGAATGGTGGGAATGTCGTACGACGTAGTAATAGTGGCGTCCACAGGCTCATCTTGGGACTTCTTGGCTAGGTCTTCGTTGGTCACGTCTTTTGGTGAGTTACGCGTGGCCTTGGGAGCTGCCACCTTCTGTTGCGTCGTTTAGGGTCGTCAAGCAGGCGCACGCTCAGCCGGTGTCGACCCAAGTCGAGTGGAGGTCGCCAGAAAAGGTCGAATCGAGCACGTGGGGTATGATCTTGAGGCACAGCGGTGAAAAGGACGTACCATGATGTCGGAGGCAGCGCCTCGAGCGCGAAGACGTCTGTAGGTGATCGGAAGTGGGTGGTCGGACGTCAAGAGGCGACTCAGCCGAGGTCACGCTCGCAGGCGCGTGTGCGCGCGCTAAGGGGGGAATCCTCATGATCATGGCCCCGCCGTAGGGAGGCGCTAGGGAAGCCCTACGGAGGCCTTGAGGATTTTGTTCTTATCGAGGCATTACAGAATGCCTTATGGAATCCCGAAACTTGCCCTACGGGCCTCATAGGGCAAATTAAAAGCTCCCTTATGCCCTCCATAGTTTTCAAGCCAACCCGGCCCTCACCGGCCTGACCTGCCCTAACGGCGACTCGGGGGGGCCAGCCTGAGGAGTCGGCTTCCTGCTAAGTGCCTAAAGACTCCCCACCTCGGCCAACCTACGCGGACGGGCCGAGAAGGACCTCGAGAGTGGCCAGAGCTACCATGACCGGCCCACCGACCACGGCAAGCGAGACATCATCAGACGCCGTCCCGACTCCAGTGCTGGCTTCCGTCGACGTCGTCACTCCAGAGGTGGAATCCTTGCGTGCCATGTTTCCGGCCATGGACGTGTCCGACTTGACCGCTGTTCTGACCTCACACAACGGCTCGCTCGAGGAGGCAGCGGACACACTACTCGCCATGAACGACCCTACATACAGACAAGCCGATGTGAGTCAGAATCCTACTCCTGTGCTGCGAGGTGCCACCCGTGGAGATCGAGATCAGGCATCCCCACGTCGCTTTTTCCACCCCCACATGTACGCGATCCGCTTCTCAGCTGACTCGTTCTGGTTGCCCCTCGGGCATTCGCCTCGGTCACCAGCTGGAAAGGCTGCAGGTGGATGCTGAGCTCGCGCGACAACTCGGAGCTCAGGAGGAACGTCGTCTGCATCGCCGAGTAACGCGGCCAAGTGCGGCCATTCCCGAGGTCTCGACTCAGGACCCGGCTGCACTGCCTTACACCCCCTACGTTCCACGGCATAGCGCAAGGCAACCTCTGGACCAAGGCCAGCACGCAGGGGCGGACAACAACGCGGATGACATTGACCAGTTGACGGAGCAAATGTACGTTCCGTGGCAAGAAATGATCTTGTGTGTGACGCCTGTTGTGTTGTGTGACAAGGCCTCGTCAGCAGCACTCGACTCTTTGAGCTCCTCACCCTTGGCTTGGATCAGGCTGACCCTCATCACCACCACCGCGGCTCCTCGGGACCTCTAGCTCAAAACTGGCAGAACAGGGCAGGAAAACTTTTGACACGTTCCTTGGGAAAGCGAAGGACCTTGCGGGTATTCTAAATGAGCGTATCAAGGCTTCGGCGTAGGTCCGCCTTCTCGAAGTTCGCCCCCGAGCCACTTGAGCCCATCCTGTGCCTACGAGCTAATATTTATGTGGACGAGACAGCTCGCCTTCTCTGGCTACAGAGGATGTTTCGCCTCCTCCGCCTCCTAAACAACCAGCTCTATTACCCGCTACATCAACCGGCACCCCCCGGACATCAAACCCTACCGACGACGAACATTGGCAGACCGTCACCGTCCCCGAGCGACTTCCAAGACCGAACCAGGACCCAGAGGAGCCTCTCTCCAAAGTAAATCATTCGCCTTCCTCGACCTCGACACCATCCGGCTCGGGCAAGCGCTCAGCAACTCATGCCGCTGTCGGCCCCGATCCTCTCAAGAAGGCACCCGATCTTTCGCAGATCGAACATCTGCTCTTGCCTCGGAAGTCTGTGAAGCTTGAGCAGGCGCACCAAAAGGAAGACGAGGACGACGACGAACTGGAGTATGTGAAGTCTCCCTTTGATGACGACTGATAGCCACGGTGACGACGGATTGCCATCATTGCCGCGAGCCTGCAACATGATCGGGTCGAGGGTCGAGGGTCAAGGGTCGCTGGGACGATGGATCGATGGCTCGATGGTTCGATGGCTCGATGGTTCGATGGCTCGATGGCTCGACTGTCCCAGAAGTCGGCTTCTCTCAATAGTTGACAATAGCGGAACTCAACAGTAGATGCAGATGCACAGCAATCTGATAACATGTGTCGCAGCATTCGTCAGAGTCGCCTACTGTCCAAGCCCCTGCCTGGAGCTGCAGCCTGCCAGCCACTTACGCGGTGCGCGGCCGGTCGCGAGGAACCTATCACTGCAGTGAGCAAGATCGACGGACCTTAACAAAATTGCTGGGCGATGTTCATAACGTGGGGGTACTAACAAGTGATCGTGCCCAGAGTTGCAGTCTAAGCCTAGTACCAATTGTTTTCGAAATATCGCCATGATGACTTATGCCATAAGTGCCACGAATTAGTCCGCGCCCGGCGTTTGCTCGTCGCCTTCGCCTTCGTCAGCTCCGACTGCTCTGCGATAGATAGAGAATGGAGCTGCCAGATACGTTGCTCGACTCTTTAAGGGAACCTAGGTCTTCTCAAACGGTGTACCGTGAAGGTAAGTTAAATCGCTCGGCCTGGAACATGGAACACGGACCACAGGCAATACCCCTGCCTGCTAGAGCAGTTGCTCAAGAGGCCTGCCACAAAAGACGAAGCAACCTGACGATGAATCGTGAGATTTCGCAGAATGTACGCTGTGTTTCGACAACCATGATGGGCCCGAAGGCATCGACGTCTGCCTGCACTGCTTCAACGGCGCGTGCCCCGCCACGTCCACGAATCGGCATGGGCTCTTGCACGCTCGCAAGACTGGCCACAATCTGCATGTCAATATCAAACGCATCAAGAAAGCGATTCCTGTCATCAGGCGAGTACGTGAATTGCTCGACATGCTTAACATGTCTTGCCCTGACAAAGCCGCAGTAGCTAAGAGATACGTCGTGTGCGCCGTGGCTCAGGACTCATTTGAACCGCCGTTGAAGAAGCTCGCCATTCGCGAGGACGTGACTGAGCACGACAAGTACGACTTTGTTTCCTCCGTACGATTCTACAACGGAGAAGAACCAGTCCAAGTGCGCGATGATCAACGAGTAAGTGCTTTCCTTCCTGCGAAGCGAGCGACTTTTAGCATGATCGTTGACCGGTCTTATCCACGCATTCTCTCCTCATCACCACGCAGCTCGAACCCATCGTCGCGGCAGTGCTTGGCTCGATGTCATCTGCAAGAAGATCCGAGGTCAAGTCATGGGAGGAAGAGATCATACCTTGCGCACACACGAGTCACCTTGTCCAGTCTCCCCCTAAAAAGCTGCAATCCTCTGGTTAGTCAAGGATCTTGTCGGATACATCCGCCTGTGCTCAACGCCGTGTTTCGTGCTGATCTAATGAACTCGATACGACGCGATGCAACGGTACGCTCTCAGGACTTGCTACGTGCGAGGCGGCGGGCTGTAATCTCACTTCAAACTTGTGGCTATGCCTGACGTGCGGCTCCCTCGGCTGCGGACGGTCTCAGTTCGGTGGGGGTGGTGGGAATGGACACGGTCTAGCTCACACCAAAGACCATAAACATCCGGTAGCGGTGAAACTGGGCACAATTGAAGCGGATGGCTCTGCAGGTATGCGATCCATCGTAAATGCTGGTGCGCTAAGCACATCAACACCGCTGACCTTCTCACTGGCCCCTCCTGCTCCATGCAGATGTCTATTGTTACGCTTGCGATGATGCTCGTGTGGATGCTCAACTAGCGGAACATCTCGCGAATTTCGGTATCGAGGTACAAGCTCAGACCAAGACGGAAAAGTCGATGACCGAGCTTGTAAGCGCGCGGTGCGGGCATCGACCACAAGTCATTCATCACTTGGATCTTATGATATTGATATTGCGATCTGTCTTTCTATCGTCTGCCCTCGCAGCAAGTCGAGCACAACATGACCTACGACTTTGCTATGACTGGGGCAGACGGTGCAGAGCTCGAACCCCTGTACGGGCCGGGACTTACTGGAATGCGCAACCTTGGGAACAGGTACGCAGACCTCTTTGCCCGAGGCACTTGACCTCAACTAACCTACACGACCTGCAGCTGCTACTTGGCCTCTTCACTGCAGACCCTTTTCTCGTTGCCTAGCATTCAAACGCGTTACCTCACCTCGTTTCACACCCATGTCACGCACTGCACGCACCTCGACCCAACCGAGTGTTTGGAGTGTCAGCTGTCCAAGCTCGCAGATGGTCTCTTGTCCGGCCGATACGCAGTGCCACCTCAAGACGATCCTACTGATACTGTGCTTGGAAGCAGGGACTCGCCAGTCTCATCAGACCTCACGACGCCCGCGTTCCAAGCCGGCATCAGCCCTAGCATGTTCAAGGCACTCGTCGGGAAAGGGCACTCTGAGTTTTCGACCATGAAGCAGCAAGACGCAGGGGAATTTATCGCGTACCTGCTCGAGAGCATGCGTCGATCTAGCTGTTCCACAGGCTCAGATGATCCGACCAGCGTGTTCGGGTTTGCAATGGAGGAGCGCTTGCAATGCCCAGACTGCAAAGGCGTGCGCTACACAACCACGAAGGAGGAGGTACTTTCGTTGCCGGTCCCGATCGTTCCTCATCGGTCGAATGGTGATCATTGCCCCGAGGACGTTTACGAGCCCGTCGATTTCACGAAGTGCCTTCAAGAACTGGTATTGCCCACCGACGTCGAATACACCTGCCCGACGTGCGACAGAAAAGTTCTGGCAACCAAGTGAGTGCAATCGTGGAGGGCAGCTTGGTGGGACCCGAGCATCTCATAACGCTCGATGATCATCATCCAGGGAAACGCACTTCTCAAGCTTTCCCGACGTGTTGCTGGTGACTGCTGCTCGTTTCCACTTCGACCACTGGGTGCCCCGTAAAGTTAGCGTCCCACTTTCCGTTCCGTTCGAGCCCATCCTCCTGGACTCGTTCCAGGGCAGTGGCTTACAAAGCCACGAAACGGAGCTTCCCGATCAATTCGAAGGTGATGTGTTGGCTTTTTGGGACCACGAGCCTGCACTGCTCTTGGGCGCTGACGCAAAATTTTGTATGAGTTCCCCAGACACGGTCAGCTCTGAGCCAACGTACAATCCGGAAGCTATGGGCCAGCTCGCGGTCATGGGCTTCCCTGAGAACCGCTGTAAACGGGCCTTGCTTGCCACAGGCAACGCCGATGCCAATTTGGCGATGGAATGGCTCTTTTCTCACATGGATGATCCAGGTGAGTCAATGAATGGTTGGGCTTGCTCTTACTCACTTGCCGATCTCTATTGAACAAGCCTTCCAACTGACTCGGACCGCTTAAGACGTGGACTTGCCGATTGAGCATACACCACCCAGCGCCGCACCATCACATGAGGAACTTGCGCCACTAGTAGAGATGGGATTCACTGCTTCCCAGGCAGCAAAGGCACTCCATGAGACTGTGAGTTGGATGGCGCCTAGAGAGCGGGCTTGGTAATGCAAGCTCATGTGGCTCTCCAACATGTAACCTAGGGCCACAACGCAACGCGTGCCATAGACTGGCTCTTTTCTCATCCTGAAGAGCCTCAAACAGACGATGGAACTTCTAGTGGTGCAGCGCACATCACAACCAAGTCACTTCAGCCCCAAAACATCGGATCGACTACGCTTCCAGCAAGATATCAGCTCAGAGCGTTCATTTCGCACAAAGGACCCTCGGTTCACTCTGGGCATTACGTCGCACATGTGCGGGGTTCCTCGGATGCTCGCTGGGTTTTGTTCGATGACGAGAAGGTGGTTCGCGCAGACAAGGGTTCCCAAAGTGCAGAGCTACTTGCTCCGCTGGCCTACGTCTACATGTTTGAAAGGGTCTGATATGATTACATGGTAGCAACTTGTGCTTGCTGTGTATTTCAAAAATCTGATATTTTGCGACGATATCGAGCTTCATAAGACGGACCGACTCCGGTTACGACTTGGTACTGGATCCAGAGATCCAGTTCGGTGTTATTGCAGTGTCTTTCATCTACAAACTACTGAAATCCACTGTCGAACGGGAGACAAACCAAAAGACAAACCATGTGGCGTGACGTCATAACAGTTTCGGCCTGCAACGGCTCTCGGTCCAGCGCGTCCCCTGAGCTAGCTAGCGCTGTTTTAGAATGGGTCGGCCAGCCACAGGCCGTTTTACCCACGTTCGCCGAGGTTCCATTAATTCCATTTTCCATCGAAGCAGCCTGGCACATGACTCTCTGCTTCCCGATGCAGACTGAAACAAACTGTATTGCGTGTCTACCACAACGTAGCGTAGTTCCATCGACTTCCTGCCACTGCCGAAATTTCATCCGCAAACATTCACGTACACGAGACTCCAGAGAGCACAGGGGCGGCAGAGACGTCGGCAACGTGAGCGAGCTGAGCTAGCTGAGCGCACCCTAGCGCGCCGCCCGCGAGGCTGCTTCGCGCAGCTCCTTTTCCGCACAACCAACTCCCGCATTAATCGCACAGTCGCCGCCGCCAACAACCTCGAACAATCGCAGATCCGAAGCTCAGCGGCAACGACGTCTTCGCGAGAAGCGGCAGCGCGAAATCGATCAACACGACGTCGCACAAAATGGATCGTCAAGTCGATCGGCATCTGCAGCAGGCAGTCCCAATGTCGCACGGCAAGTGCGACGGGCCCGCAGTCCTTCACCTCCGGGCTTGAGATCCGTTCGTCCACGCTTAGAAGCAGTTCCAGACCTCTCTCACGACGCGACTTCAAGTAGAGACGCAACTGCGACTTCAGCCACTACTGCCGTCGATCGCCGATCCGCGGTGCAGCGCCAACGACGCCAACGCGAAAGAGTGCGATCGAGCCAGACCGTCCCAACTGCGCTGCTACCGTTGCCAGAAGGGCCTTTTCCCCGGCACGATCTTGGATCAATGACGTTGCAATGTCCGATCCCTTCGGCTCTACACTGGGAGTTCGAAAAATCACCGACCCCAGGCGGCGCCACACCGTTCAAAATCTGTTGCGGGGACGGCAAAGTTCGCTTGCCCGGGATCGAAAAGCCCCCCCCCCCCCCCCCCCCGAGCTGCTCGCGCTTCTGACTGGCGATGGCCCAGGTTAGTACATGTCGATTCGTTCGACCTGCTAGATTGAGTACAGCGGACTAACGGCCTTGCTGACTATCCGTGAAACAGTTGAGAAGATCTTTCGGGAACGCATTCTGGCATTCAATGAAAGCTTTGCTATGGCATCATTCGGGACAAGCAAAGGTCACGGCATCATCAGCGGTTCCGGGCCACCATCTTTCTACCTGAGCGGGAACGTATTTCACCTTATCGGCACCCTGGCACCATCCCCAGCAAGCAACCCAGTCTTTGCGCAGATTCTATTCCTGGCTCCGACGGAACGCATTCAAGCCCGACGAAGATTCAATGGACCGTCTGAAAAAGTACGACGTCTGGACACGGCATATCAACAAATTGTTCCACTACTCGACGGTATGCTGCGACATCACAACAGGCGCGTCAAACTGTTCTTGACAGCACAAGAGTTCATCGACCGTGGTGCGTCACATATGTACCAGCTGCGGTTACTTGCGCCGCGCAATCGAGACCCGAGAACCTACAACCTACCAACTCAAGACGAGGTGGCCGTCATTCTACCCGGGGATGAAACAGAGTACCGGTCTTCGAGAAGAGAGATTGTCGTCCGATTACGTCACCCGCCAAACGACAACAGCCGCGGGGTTCAATTCATTTACGATGGGCACCCTGCGCTCATGGCCCTGACATATCCGCTACTGCTACCATACGGTGAAGACTGGTACTACGACCGAATTCCCCTCAGCCAAAATACTTCCGCAACGGAGGCAGCTCGACGGGTGCGGGACGAAGACGGCATCTTGCAACACACAATCATGGATAACGCCAACGCCAACCCACAAACCGGAAAGGGCGGCTCCAAGCGTGTGACGCAGAGCCAATTCAACGCGTATCACTTCCATATTCGCCCTCAGAATATCAGCTACCCGACATTGTTCCTCCTTGGGGCCCGGTTGTTCCAGAAATTTGTCGCGGACGCCTGGGCATTAACTGAACAAGGACGGCTATATTGGATGAGAACGAATCAGAAAAAGCTCAGAGCCGAAGAGTATTCGTCCCTTCAAGCAAGCCTGGCTGAAGGACTCGATCCCGCGCAGACCAAAATAGCCGTTCTTGTTCAGTCAATGCCCAGGCGTCCGCGACGAATTTCTGGAACAATCGTCCCCCAAGGAACAATGTCGGGTAGCTGATATTCTGAGGGCGAATATGGAAGTGATACGCGTTGAATTGGCTCTGCGTCACACGCTTGGAGCCGCCCTTTCCGGTTTGTGGGTTGGCGTTGGCGTTATCCATGATTGTGTGTTGCAAGATGCCGTCTTCGTCCCGCACCCGTCGAGCTGCCTCCGTTGCGGAAGTATTTTGGCTGAGGGGAATTCGGTCGTAGTACCAGTCTTCACCGTATGGTAGCAGTAGCGGATATGTCAGGGCCATGAGCGCAGGGTGCCCATCGTAAATGAATTGAACCCCGCGGCTGTTGTCGTTTGGCGGGTGACGTAATCGGACGACAATCTCTCTTCTCGAAGACCGGTACTCTGTTTCATCCCCGGGTAGAATGACGGCCACCTCGTCTTGAGTTGGTAGGTTGTAGGTTCTCGGGTCTCGATTGCGCGGCGCAAGTAACCGCAGCTGGTACATATGTGACGCACCACGGTCGATGAACTCTTGTGCTGTCAAGAACAGTTTGACGCGCCTGTTGTGATGTCGCAGCATACCGTCGAGTAGTGGAACAATTTGTTGATATGCCGTGTCCAGACGTCGTACTTTTTCAGACGGTCCATTGAATCTTCGTCGGGCTTGAATGCGTTCCGTCGGAGCCAGGAATAGAATCTGCGCAAAGACTGGGTTGCTTGCTGGGGATGGTGCCAGGGTGCCGATAAGGTGAAATACGTTCCCGCTCAGGTAGAAAGATGGTGGCCCGGAACCGCTGATGATGCCGTGACCTTTGCTTGTCCCGAATGATGCCATAGCAAAGCTTTCATTGAATGCCAGAATGCGTTCCCGAAAGATCTTCTCAACTGTTTCACGGATAGTCAGCAAGGCCGTTAGTCCGCTGTACTCAATCTAGCAGGTCGAACGAATCGACATGTACTAACCTGGGCCATCGCCAGTCAGAAGCGCGAGCAGCTCGGGGGGGGGGGGGGGGGGGGGGCTTTTCGATCCCGGGCAAGCGAACTTTGCCGTCCCCGCAACAGATTTTGAACGGTGTGGCGCCGCCTGGGGTCGGTGATTTTTCGAACTCCCAGTGTAGAGCCGAAGGGATCGGACATTGCAACGTCATTGATCCAAGATCGTGCCGGGGAAAAGGCCCTTCTGGCAACGGTAGCAGCGCAGTTGGGACGGTCTGGCTCGATCGCACTCTTTCGCGTTGGCGTCGTTGGCGCTGCACCGCGGATCGGCGATCGACGGCAGTAGTGGCTGAAGTCGCAGTTGCGTCTCTACTTGAAGTCGCGTCGTGAGAGAGGTCTGGAACTGCTTCTAAGCGTGGACGAACGGATCTCAAGCCCGGAGGTGAAGGACTGCGGGCCCGTCGCACTTGCCGTGCGACATTGGGACTGCCTGCTGCAGATGCCGATCGACTTGACGATCCATTTTGTGCGACGTCGTGTTGATCGATTTCGCGCTGCCGCTTCTCGCGAAGACGTCGTTGCCGCTGAGCTTCGGATCTGCGATTGTTCGAGGTTGTTGGCGGCGGCGACTGTGCGATTAAGGCGGGAGTTGGGTTGTGCGGAAAAGGAGCTGCGCGAAGCAGCCTCGAGGGCGGCGCGAACGTTGACGGCCATGCTGAGCTGTACGCACACACCGTCCTAAGGGTGGGGGATGTCCGATGTGCAGTCATGTGCTCGATACAAGGCAGAGTGTGGAAGTCGAAGGCCACAGGAAAATACAGCGGAAGGATTGACTTCGTACCGCTGAGAATCCGGGTCCATGGGAGTGGGACACTGAATGTAAGTCTTCACTGCTATCGCTACAGATGTCGCTACAGATGGACAACAGCAAGAATGCTGATAGCTGTGTCACGCAAAAACAGGCGTCTGGTTCGATGAATTGCGGCTCACCATCACGTGGCACCTCCCAAGTCAAGCTTGCAACACCCGTGAAAAGGTCCACACTCGACGCGGGTCTCGCAAAGTCCGAGCCCATCATCGGGTTCCCGGAGAACAAAAAAGTAGATTCATGACGAATTGAAGGCTGTGTACATTTGCTAGGTTTCCGTTACAACAGTAGCGCAGCTGTTGCAGCAAAGTACATCACATTTTAGCGGGTCAACGGTTACGGTGTGAGGTGGCGCGCGCCCGAACCTAGTGGATGACGCGATGACGCCCGAACCTAGTGGATGAAAAAAAAAGACAAGAGCAAGGTCAAGACTTCAAAAATAGATGGAGAGGCAGGGAATCGAACCCGGGACCTCATGCAAGTTGTACAAGACAGTGCTAAGCAAGCGCTCTACCCCTGAGCTACATCCCCTCTAGTGTGGAAGTGTTGTCTTATTTGCCGTAACAGTAACCAGCAACAAGTCACGTGACCTTCGTCTGGGGTGTTCACTTTTCACTTTTCACTTTCACTTTCACTTTCGAAATCGCGCCACCCGCCACCTTCGAAGCTACAAGTGATACATCAGCCTACATTAGCATGGAGACCGGCGACACCGGCCCACCCCCAGGGGCTCCACCCCCACCATCGGCGTCCGCGGCGACGAGCGTCCCGATTGGGACAAAGGAGACGCAAGTCCCTATCGCCGCCGCGACCTACGCCACCGCCGCGATTCAAAAGACCAAGCAGACTCCCGAGCAGCAGACCCAACAACAACACCGTGCCAAGGCTTTGACCCAAATGTTCGAAGTCATGGGTGCTGTACCGGGCAATCGCACCCACCGGTGGTTGCAAGCCACCTTCGCCACCGACGAGTACCCTGTCGCTACCGCTACATCGCTCAAGTATTCGGCTCTCAACGCCAATCGATCCATTCGAAACATCTTTGACTTTGCTCTCGACGTCACTTTGACCGTCCAAGGCGCCTCGAAGGCCTCTCCCGCGGACAAGGCCGATCTGCTCGGTTGCGTCACGAGACTGCTCTCCCCGCAATCGCCCCTGTGCTTCGACGCCGAGGTCACCCTTCCCGAGCACCTTGCGGCGTTTGCGCCCCAGATTAGGGGTATCCAACACTCGTCTTTCGTCAGGGCCGGTGTGGTCAACCACCGTATCTCCGTGGGATTCGTTTCGGCGAAGGCACGTGACTCGGCGCTTACGGCCCCACTGGCGCTTACTTGGCACTCTGCAAAGGCTCACTTCGCAAAGGCCCACCACTTCTACCACAACATGGTCGAGCTGCGTATCAACGTCGGTGTCGCAGCGGTCCCATCCAGGGATGCCATTGTTGACTCTTTTAAATCAATTGTCACCAAAATCGCAGCCAAGGGACACCGTTGCGAGCTGGTACAAGTCTTGCGTGTGATCCACGTCGATAACGACTCGGCCTATGCGCACTTGGCCGGCGAGTTTTCGGCCTTTATCCGCTTCGACGACGACGCCCTTTTCAAAGCCCCTAACAACACGCTGAAGGAGCTCCTACCGTCGAAGGTCTCTCTAGCCACTAGAGGCAACATGCATACGGCGGTTCGTCACGACTACGAACGAGAAGCGGCCTGTGCTCGATGCCACTTTGTGGGGCATGTGGAGACCTGGAACAGGAGAGGAGGCAGAAGGAAGCGAACAACAACACCGGAAGGCACAACAAGCACCACAACAACCCAACCAACACCAACAACAACAAGAACGACACCACCAACACCAACAACACCGACAACGACGCTTCCGAGGTTGTGGCCCCTAGTCGCGCCCTCGGAACCGACCAACTCGAATCGCGGAACCAATTTGCGGGGCTCGAGGTCGAAGGAGGACAGGAGGATGACGTCGAGGAGGAGGATGCAGGAAAGGAGGGCGAGGAAAAGGAGCAGGTCGAAGAAGGAGACGAGGATACGGGCGCCAAAGCGGACGACGAGGATTCGGACTCGGATGGGAACGCCGGAGCGGGCATCGACAAGGCGGGAGGCGACGACAAGGACGAGGACAAGGACGACGACAAGGACGACGACGAGGACGACGACAAGGACGAACAGGACGACAGCTCGGAGGGAAGCGAACAAAGGGAGGACGAAGGAAACGATGGGGATGACGTGATGAAAGATGGAGCAGAGGAGGAGGACGAAGGGACGGAGACGGAGGTGGAAGAAGAGGTCGAGCAGGAACAGGGGGTACAGGACGACAGCATCATGATCATCGACGACGACCAAACGACGACCAAACGACGATCACCACGGTTTCCCGCGAGTCGACTCCTCGGAGTCCCTCGTGGCCTCCACTATCTCCTGAGACGTTGGCAAAGTCGCTGCGCGAGGGTGCGGAGTAGGACCGAGCTAACGCCGAAGCTGCTGCACGTGTCCAAGCAGAAAAGGAGGCGATCATCAACGCCCAACTCGACGCGGAGGAACCGCTCGTTCGCCACCAATTTGCAGAGTGGGGTCAGGAAGATGGACAACTGCGATTCATCAACATTCGTGGCACCGGCTCCGGGTCGAACAAGAAGATGAAGAGGTCGCAAACGGTGGCCGATCTCAGCGATCCGAGCGACGACCCGGTCGATATCAAGCGCGTGCTGAACAGGGTCAAAGGTCGAGCAGGAAAGGAGGTAGCGGGTCAGGGGAAGAGGGTGACGAGGTCGATGTCGGCGGCGGCGGCGATGCAAGTCGAGGGGGCCAAGGCGAAAGCGGAGAAGGGTAAAGGGGTGGAGGAGGAGAAGCGCTGGTCCGACCACGAGCCCGAGGATGACATTCTCCCCGAATTCCCACTCTTTGAGGACGACACTACCGCCAAGAGCACGTCTACATCGTCTACCCAATAATGATCAAGCACACCATCACCAGCTGGAACGTGAGGAGGTGCATGGGGATCCCGGAAAAGCGACGCAACATTTACACCTATTTATCAACATTCAAAGCATCCGCCATTCTACTACAAGAACACTTCATCAAACCGGAACTCTGGCAATGTATCAAGGACGAGTACGAGGGCAAGGTCTTCATCAGCAAACACTGTCTGACTCTGATCCCCGCCGACTCGCCCCTGATCGACGCCGAGATTTTGCGCACCCACTCGGCACTCGACGGACGAATCCTGGTCACCTCCTTTCGACTTCGAGGCGACATCCGGATACTCGAGATCAACAACATTTACGCACCAGTCGATACAAAACAACGACTCACATTCTTTGACAAACTACATTTCAACAGGACGCAGAGCACCCACCTTCGACTCCTCGGCGGCGATCTCAACGACTGCCCGCTGCCGGCGATCGATCGGCGGAACCAAGGTCGGCACGGCCATCACTGGCCGATCCTGATCGGCAAGCTCGACTCGCCCTACACCGACTGCATACGATTCAAACACCCGCTCACACCATCTTTCACTCGACCCAACATCGTCCGCAAGCGACCAAAGTCCTTTTCACGACTTGACTACTTCCTTCTGCAGCGCACCCACCAAAAGCGACTCGTCCAAGCCTCGACGATCTACGACCACCCCAAGGACCTTTCGGATCACCGACCGGTCTCGATCGTCCTAGTTCTCTCGGACGAGCGAGGAGACGCGGCTCAACCCAACAACAGTTTACCAACGACATCAAACCAATTACATCGTATCAACGCGGCGACCTTCAAGACGGCGGAGTTCCAGGGGATGTTGGAAGGATGGTTGGAAGGAGCGAGTGGGGAGGAACCGGTGGGGGAGCTCGAGGTGGTGCTGGGGAACTGCGAGAAGGAGGGTCGGGGGCTGGCGAGGAGGGAGCATCGGGAGCGGGTGGAGCGGATGGCGGTCTTGGTGGGAAGGGTGCAGGATCTGGAGGCGTTGCCGGTGATGGGGGACGAGGAGACGGCCGAATGGACGCGGACGACGGAGGAACTTAGGCGAGCGGTCAACGAGCGCGCGCGCCAACTTCGGATCCGAGCCCAGAGGAACGACTGTCGCGGCCGGTCCACGCCAAGCTCGCGGCACGGAGTTCGGATTCCAAGATCACAGCACTGCGATTGCCCAACGGAGAGCTGACACATGACATTGACGTCGCGCTTGACCACACACAGGCGCACTTTCAGCGCCTCTACGATCTCGAGCCGCGCGATCGGGACCACGTCGAGCGACTTGGGGACGATTTCTTGGCGCCGATCAGGTCGGCGCGCACTTGCGACGACCCGAGCTCGGACCCGCTCTTTCTGCGACGACTCTCGGAAGCGCACATCGAGCTGCTGCAGCAACCCATCACCGAGGACGAGGTCGTAGCCGCAATCGCAACAACGCACCCCGGTCGATCGCCGGGTCCATCTGGCGTGCCCTACGAGCTCTATCACACAGCGCCGCGGGCGTGGGCCAAGGCGCTGAGCAGGGCCTTCAACGCGATGACCGAGCGCGGCTCGCTTTCACCGAAGCAGGGGCAAGGACTCGTTCGCCTGCTCTTCAAGCACCACAAGATCGGGGCCGATCGCGCCGAGCTCTCGTCGTACCGGCCCATCACCTTGCGCGAGTGCGACTACAAGCTCTTCACCAAGGTCTACGTTGCGCGACTCAACCACGTGCTGCCGGACCTGCTCCCACCGCAACAGCACGGCTTCGTCAAGGGCCGCCGATCGGCGGACGCGTCATTCCACCTGCGACTCTCGATCGAGGAGCTGGGCGCGCGCGGCACCGAGTTCCCTGACGCGGCGCTCTTGTCTCTTGACCAATCGTCGGCCTACGACCTCGTCGAGCACGAATGGATCTTCGCCATCTTCGACGCTCTCGGCGCTCCTGCCGCCTTCCAACGCGTTCTGAGGATGCTCTACTCGGGTGACTCGACCACGGCGCGATATATTATCAACGGCTTCTTGACTCCGCCGGTGCGGCTGACGTGTGGGCTCGGCCAAGGGGACCCGGCGTCGTCGTCGGTCTGGGATGTCGTGTTCCAGCCGTTCCTGGATGCTCTGCACCGTCGAGGCATCGCGCTGAACCTCTCGCTTCCTACCATTCACCCCTACCCACAGAGCCGCGCCATTACATCCCTTGCGTTTGCCGATGACGTCGTCGTCGCCGTCGCGGGCTCGGAGTCACTCAACTTGCTCGACGACCTGGCGCTCGACCGGAGGCTCGCAACCAATGGCCGGCTCAACACCGACAAGACCGTCGTACCACCCATCCGGTGTCGCTGGGAGGCTGGCGATCGTCCGCTCGTCGTCAAGGCCGAGGGCGAGTCGCTCGAGTGGATCGGCCTATCTTTCGACCCCACCGGCAACACCGAACTCGCCAACGTGAATCTCGTCGCACGGCTCGAAGCGGTGCTCGATTCGGCACGGGACCGAGGGCTCACACACCACACCCGAGCGTTCTACGTCAACCGATACGCCATTCCCAAGATTCTGCACATCCTCTCCGCCGACATCCCACCGCTCGAGGTCGTCAAGGAGCTTGATCGCATTCTCGCCGACTTTGTCCGCGGCGGCAAGAGGAGGTCGTGCTATGGCAAGGACGTCGTCTTCACACCGAGGTTCAAGGGGGGTCATGGGGTCATGCGGATGCAGGACGTCGTCGACTCGGTTGCGGCACGCGTCTGGGACGTGCTTCTTGGCGGTTCGGATGCGATCTGGCAGGGACTTGCGCGCGCGGCGATTGTACGAGCCCATCCCGCCCCCGACTTTGACTTGGCAACCGATGCGTGGCCTTGCGACTACACTCCGATCCGAACCGATCTACACCCAAGATGGCAGGCCGTGCTGAAGGTACCATCGACGCACAATGCGCAAGTCAAGCCGAGGACGTTGGCGCTCGCGAACCTTCTCGCTCTTCCGATCAAGTTGCACACCCTTCACTACCTACCGGGAGCACCAGCTGTGTCGCGACCACCCTACGACGCCGACTATGCTGCGTTTGCCATTTACACCAGGGTAGCGGACCTGTTTCGACGCGAGCTGTACCCGGGCGGGGGCTTTCATCTCTGGACGCCGCCGACGGATGTGGTCGTCAGCAACAGCGAATACGATCAACGGGGCCGCCCACAACGAGAGCACATCGTGGCATGGTACCGACATGCGATCAATCGATTGCGGTTCACACCAATAGCTCAACCGGTGGCGGCAGTACGAATCAACGGGCCTCCCCAAGTCCGCCCCAGATCCGAGGTCCGCCCCACCACGCCGCTCGAGTCGATCCTGCCCCATCCGATCGACCCGCCGCAGCGCCTTCCGAGACCGGCTCTCCCAGACCAATCAACACAATACAACTTGCTCAGCATGGATCGGCCATACACCATCCGTCGCGTCCGCCGAGTCTTGAATGCAAAGGCCTTCACCGACACGATCGCTTTCAGGGACTCGCTGCAGCCCGACGATCTCAAGGGATTCTGGAAGGGTGTCAACTCGAAGGCATTGACGGCGAGGGAACGCGAGGTGTGGTTCAAGCTCGTCAGGAACTTCACCCCGACTCGGAGTCTGCAGTTTCATCAAAAGCACGACGACTCGCCCGCGTGCCTCGTCTGTGGAGCGCCCAAGGACGATCGGGAGCACTACTTCTTCGACTGCGTTGACTCTGGGAACGTTTGGATCGCGGCAAGGGGCGTGCTCTGCGACGCACTGGGGCTCGACACGATCGACAACACGCATTACACGGCCGTTCAACGCATGTTCGGACTTCCGAAGCTCAAGGCCAGTCTGCGCGATCAAGAAGGAGCGGGGAGGACGATCGAAATATTCACCGGGCTGGTCTTGGAGATGATCAGCAGCGGGAGGTGGGGGATGCAGAAGTGGGGGACGAGGATGGAGGGTGTTGGGAGGAGGATCATCTTGGAGGAGAGGTTGAAGCTGAGGGCGGGAGGAGCTTGGGGGAGGAGAGGGCAGTAGAGGCTGGGTTCGACTTTCCCCCCACCACCACACACACACACCAAATTCTCGCGACATCATTTTCTCCTACTGTACACTAAATAGCTCGCTTTCCTCTTTCATTTGTTACAGGTTCACCGTTGCGGATCATGGACCATCTCGCGATTTGGCGTCGACTCGGTGTGGCTCGCGCTCTTCGGCTTCGGGGTTCTGAGTCAAGGGAGGGATCAGCGGACACAGGCAGAAAGTCGGCTTTGAGGGGCCAGGGACTGCCGAGGGGGAGGTTTTGAGGGACCTTCACCGCGTCTTGTTGTGACTGAGCAGAGACTTGGAGCGTCGAGGGTCGTGGTGGTTGCGCAGTCGTGCTCTTGTCTTCGTCTCGACCGAGTGGGAAGTGGCTGTGGGGTGGGCCTTCTGTCGTTAGTACATTTCTTTTCTTTCTCTTTCTCTTTCTCTTTCTCTTCATCTCTCTTTCTCTCTCTCATTCGTCTCCTGGGGGGGAGCAACCGCTTGGCTAGGGCATTTGAATCCGAATCTCGGATTGGTGGACTTGGCTCGTTTCTCGCACTTTTGCGGGCGGTTTGTGTTATCATCGTAGTCTTCCATCTAGTTTTTCCGTAGGCCGAAACAGGGGGAACAGGAATTGGGGGCAATATGATGAACGTTTTCTACAAAAAAAAATCCGTCCACACACACACACACACACACGAAAGTGAGTGTTGCGGTGTAGCGTGTCGGGCGGGGGCGGGGTTGGGCCGGGCGGATCCGGCATCGGTTGGTGGTGTTGCCCTGTAACACTTAAGGGGGTACGAGGTCAACTACACGCCCCGTTGGCCGGTAGCGGCGCGAGTGATTCGTCACTCAACATGCGAATGCGTGAAACGGTCACTGGAGGAACCGCCAATCCTCCAGCCTGGTCCCCCGAGGCAACTCAGGTCCGATTGGACTATGAGAGGTCGATCCAAAAGACCTTTCAAACACTTGGGATCGTTCCCTCGAGCAAGTCGACCCGCCGACTGATGGTCCTTGTGCACGATGCCTCAACCCCGCCTTCGCAGGCGTCAGCGCTCGCACGAGCCGCCCAAAGAGCGGTGCGTAACGACGCAGCACCGGCATCCAATATGATTCGGGTCATTATGGACGGCCCTGGATCACCCAGAGGTCCTGTACAGATCGCGCTGCGCAAGCACTTTGGATTGGCCGAGACGCCGTTCATGTTCGCGCGGCCCGAGGACGTCGTGCTTGACCCCGAGGTCGAGAAGCTTTTCTCGAAATGCGTGAAGCTGAACCCGATAGTGACGAAAGCCACGAAGAGGTTCCCGATCGCTCGTCACATGTACGAGCTTGTCTTCGAATCCGAGCAAGCCTGTCTCGAAGCCGCTGCAGCGGGCCCATTTCCTTACCATGGCAAGGAGATGGTCACCGAGCTCCCCAGCGCCTCCCCCCTTAACCACGTCGTTCAGGTGCGATTCACCTTGCCCTCCTCCGCCAGCGCGATCCCCGCATCCGTGCTCCGAAAATCTCTCGATGATACTCTCGCCCTGTCGTTCGGCCACGCAGGTCGCACGCAAGGCTATACCCTGATGCAACTACAGCGGGGCCTCGCGGTCGATCCGAATGGCGATCCGATGGCCATGACCGAAGACGGGTTCCACTGCGCGTACCTTCGCTTACATGCTGATCTTTTCCAAGGCTCCATCGAGACGCAGAAGGCTGCGCTCAACGCCGCTTTGCCACAAGAGATCGAGGTCCTGGGCGCCAAGTACGGCTTGCGACACGAATTCGAGACGCACTACTGCGCGGTGTGCGATCGCGCCGGACACCAGTGGGGCGCTTGCAGGAAGACGGTTTCGACTCCGGCCACCGCCGCCCCTGTTCCGGGGCCCTCGACTTCGACTTCGACCACCGGCTTCCGAGTTGCTGGAAAGAATGGGAAGCACGGTGGGCCTGCCGCATTGAGCTCTCGTGTCTCTGGCACGAACATCATCCAGCTGGGACCTCGTGCTAACCCCGCAGGTGCAGCGACCGGCAACAAGGACGACGCGAACGACGGCGACGGCGACGACGAGTCGGTCGCTTCGACCGAACCGGAGGGCGGCGACACTGGGGAAGAGACGTTGACGCGTGCGACTATGGGCTCAACAAAGGAGACGCAGACGACGACAGCGGCGCCCGCTCCGACCCCGACTTCTCCTTCGCCTTCTGCTTCTGCTCCGGCTTCGCCTTTGTCCGGTGGCACGTCGGGACCATCGGCAACCTCGACAACCTCGATAGCCTCGACGAGTCCTCGACGCCTTCGTTCGACCTCGGCACCCGGCAACCGACGTGTCACCCGGGCGGGATCCGCCATGATCCTCGGTGCATCAGGGGGTGACGGCTCAGGGGGCAACAGTTCAAGGGGTCACAGGTCCGAGGTGACCGAATTCGAGGGGGGCGGCGCTGATCTGATTTAATCATGATTGAGTCTCTCACCGTGTTGACGTTCAACGTCCGGTCGATCAAGAACGCAGTCAATCAAGTCAAAATCATCCGTTATCTCAAAACCCTTCGGCCGGCCCCTGCGGCCATCCTCCTGCAAGAGCACCACCTCAGCTACAACGCGTCGCGCGAAGGCTTCGAGAGTGCTTGGCCAGGGGCTTGTATTCGTTTCACTCCTCATGTCCTTACCCTCATACCCGATGGCTCACCTTTGGCGGGCCATCTCTTTTCCTCTACCCAGGTCACCGTTGCAGGAGCTCCTCGTTTCGATGGTCGAATTCTGCGCTCGGTGTTTCGTCTTGAGGAGCTCGATGTCGAGATCATCAACATGTACGCGCCGGTGCAGGAGGACGATCGTCGCGACTTTTTTGGGCTTCTGCACTTCAACGCCCCGAGACCCAAGACTCTTCGGATCTTGGCCGGCGATCTCAACGATTGTCCGGATGTATCGGTCGACCGAGTGTCCATCACCGATCGCGCTTGGACTCCTGTATCGCACTGTCAGACCTTGCTGTCAAAGAGACTCCTGTATCGCACTGGCAGACCTTGCTGTCAAAGATCGCGTTCAAGGCACTCGACACGGTCCGACATGTCCATCCTTGCACCCCCGCATTCACTCGTCCTCACTACCGTGGTAGAGGGGAAGAGCGAAAGATTTGCTCGTGGTCGCGGATCGACTATATTCTTGTCCAATGCAGTTGGGCAAACCGGTTGTTGAGCGCTTCTACGCTCTTCGACGCGCCCTGTTCGGACCACAGACCTGTAGTTGCGACTTTCGCTTTGCCTACATCGAACGCTGATGCCGAACCCCCCCTTTCTCTTCCCTCTACGAGCGATTTCATTTCGAGGCTCAACCCAACGGTCTTTGACGATCAAGATTTTGTCGCATCGATCCCCGGGGTCGTCGACGAGGTCTATCGAAGGCTCGAGGGGACCGCTCCGCTCGGCGACGTCTTTGACGCCGCCCTGCGGGCGGTTGCAGTCGCTGGCCATGCACGATACCGCTCGACTCGTGCCGACATGCGCCGACTGCGGGCCGAGAGCCAATCCGTCATGGAGGCTTTGGAGGCACGCGGTGAGCACACGAATGAGGCCGAGCGCGATGCGTATGCTCTTGCCAAGTCGCGGTTGGACCAGTTGGCGGTAAAGGAAGCTCAGTGGCTGAGCATTCGTGCGCATGTGCCGTCAGTCGACTCGAGGGAAGGTCAATCGGCAAGCATTCGCACGCGCCTCAACCGCCGGAGTCGCCAGACGAGCATCGTCTCGCTGGAGGATGTGGATGGCACCGAGACCGTTGACATGCAGGAGGCGCTGGGTATTGCTTCACGGCACGCGCAGTCGCTCTTCACGCCGGACCCAGCTCGTGGCGACCCGACGAACGCACGCTGGTCCCTGCTCGACCCTATTCGCGCAGCAAAATGCTACGATGACGACCGCTCGGACCCTACGTTCAGTCGCCGTCTGCCTCGTCAAGCGAGAGTGGCGCTTGACGAGCCCTTCACCCTCCTCGAGGTTGAAGCGGCGTTGAAGAAGACGGATTCGGGGCGGTCACCGGGGCCCTCGGGCATTCCGTACGAGCTCTTCAAGGCGCTGCCAACCTACTTTGCTCCCAAGCTGTTGGACTTGTTCAACTCGATTTGGGAGGGCGGAAAAATGACGGCGTCCTTGGCAGAGGGGCTGGTGCGGCTCTTGCCCAAGAATAAACCGGGGGCCAATCTGAAATCACTGGGGGCATACCGACCGATCACATTGCGCGAGACGACCTAGAAGGTCCTCAGCAAGGTCTTGGTGGCGCGACTCAATGGGGTGCTCGGCGAGCTTCTGCCGCCGGCGCAACACGGTTTCATGCCATCAAGACGTTCAGCGGACGCGGGAAGTCATCTCACTCTCCTTCTCGAAAAACTCCGATCGCTCGGTACTGATGTCCTCCCAGAGGGCGCCCTCTTGTCTTTGGATCAGCAGAGCGCGTACGATCGGGTCGATCACGCTTGGATCTTCGAGGTCTTCGAGGCCTTTGGCTTTGGTGAGCGTTTCATCTCCCTGCTGCGCGCTCTGTACGATCCCGAAACTCTGGGGGTGCGCTACCTCGTCAATGGGTTCCCCACGGAGCTGGTGCGGTTGCTGTGTGGTCTCGGTCAGGGGGATCCTCTCTCGTGCCCGGTCTGGAACATTACGTTCCAGCCCTTCCTCGACGCTCTCGTGCGGCGCGGCATCGCGCTCGACCTGCAGAAGGTGTGGCTGGCAGGGGGGCCGCTTGTGCAGCTTGCGCATCTGGCGTTCGCCGACGATGCTGTGGTGGTGGTGGAGTCACCGGCGGCATTGTCGAAGTGGCAAACGCTGTCGCAGACGTGGTACGAGGCAACCAATGGGAAGACCAACACGGACAAGACGCTTGTGCTACCTCTCGGACCGCATTGGCTTCGGGACGAGGCTGCGCAGGCGCTGCCAACGGTGCAGAAGGGGGAGAGCTTCAAGTGGTGCGGCTATGCCTTCTTTCGCTATGGTGACACGAAACTGTTTTGGACCCACGTGCTTGACAGGATCAAGGCCAAGACCAGCGCCGCTCGAGACCGGACACTTTCGCCGAGTGGGAAGGTCTTCTATGCCAACGCTCACATCATTTCGATCGGCGACATCGTTGATTCGGTTGCGCTTCGGTTTTGGGATGCTGTGGCGGGCTCGGACGAGGCGATCTGCAGTGGGCGCCTCTGGCGCGCGAGAGCTGAAGGTCCCTCGTCGCTGCGACCCACAATTTCAGTTCATGGAGGTTCTTCAGCAGCACGGATCGGGTCGAGAAGCTGTATCGCGACTCGACGCGCTGGGGGGCAGTCGTTGCAGCGGCCAGGGTCACAGTTCCAACCATCAAGTCCGAACTCCTTACGCTTCCCGAATTGCTCTCGCTTCCGCCTCGCCTCCCTTCACTCTAGGCTGAAGGTGCCAAGCACGCATATGACGATGCGGACGCAGTGGCAAAGTTTGCGCAGATCGCGGACCTGTACTGGAGGGACGAAGGGAACGGATGGGCTCTCGTTGGCCATCGACGCGGGTTCTGGCAGCACTCTAAGGAACCTGCCCTGGCGCACGAGCACGTGTGGTCGCGCGTGGGTCAGAAGCTCAGGGCGAAAGACCTGCTGCCCAAGACCGCGGTGCGACCCGCTCGGATACCTCTCAAGGAGGTTCCCCATCCTCGGTGCTTCAACTTCTTTGGGCTCACCCGGCCTTTCACTATTCGCAAGCTGCGTCGGCTTGTGAACGTGGTTCGATTCCCAGGGAAGGAGGATCGGGTCAAGCGTTTCCCTGATGGGACTTCTCAGAGCGATAGGAAGCGCTTCTGGAGGTGGCTTCATGACCGGTTCGCGTCTGCTGTGGAGCAGGACACCCACTGGCGGCTCATGTACGACGTGACGCCGACGCGCAAGAGGCAGCATACTCAGGGTCATGCCTCTTCGCCGACGTGTCTGTTCTGTGGCAACGATGCAGCGGTCATCGAGACGGTGTCATTCTTTTTCGGATGCGCGTACTCAGCAAGTTCTGGGGTGGTGTGCTACGCAATCTGCTCGACAAGCTCGGCATTGAGGATGCCGACGTCGATCCGTCGACGTTCACCCAGGAGTGGCAGCTGACCATGGGGCTCCCCCTTTTGCGGGGTCGTGGGAGAACGACCTCGAAATGGATGTTGGTTTAGTTGACCTGTGCGATCGGCTTCCAGTGGCTGCACATGCTCGGCTGGCGCGTTCATCAGCTGTTCCAGCAGGACGGCGTCGTAGGCCCTCCCTCGATTCCCAGTGCGCTCAGAGCGTTTGAGCGGGATTTTCTCTCGGGCGGGCACTATTCCTGGGGCTCGAGATTGAGAGCTGTGAAGACCGAGTTAAGTCTCTCCTCCCCTTTCCCCCTCTCTGCTTCCTTCTTTCTCCTTGTGTGGGTCTTGGGGAAGTTGACTTGTCTCGAAACTTGTTGCGCAGCCGTGTCCCCCCCCCCCCCCCTCCCCTTTGTCTTAGTATCCCTGCTTCTCCGTGTTTCTGGTATATGTCCCCTTCTTTCTAGGTGCTCCCTGGCTATCGCTTATCTTCGCTCCCGATCCTGGTATGTGAACCGGCAGCAGACTCACCGCCCGTCAGAGTCCGAGATGGGTGCTCGGCGGGTTTTGATCTGCGCGGCGCTCTTTGCGTGCAGGGGTTTGGTTTTCACCCATCTGCTTGTCGTCACGGCTTAGAACCCCTTTTAGCTCTTTTCGTAGCGGTCCCAGCCAACCCGAAAGACTGCAATTTATGAGCCCCAATAATAATAATAATAAAGGGGCCGATGGCGAGCTGCACTGGGGGTTCCGAAACATCACGACGCGCAGGTCAACCCGAGAGCCCTGACCACCGCGAACCTGCTCGCGCTCCCACCCTGCTCGGCAGCCTCCGCATCGAAGCGGTACATGTACCTGACTATCTTCGTCTCCAGGGCTACCCGAAGGTGGCGGATCTTTATCGCCGCGAGTTGTATGCGGGTGGGGGGGTTCCACCTTTGGATGCCGCCTGCGGATGGGCTCGGCGACAACAGCGAGTACGATCGGCGTGGGCTCCCGCAGCGACTGGCAATTGCGGCCTGGTACCGGTTCACTGTCGATCGACACAAGAACACACCCTCGGCGGCAGCGGTGGCGGCGGGACGACTCAACGTGCCTCCCCGGGTCGGCACCAGCGCAATACTCGAGGCGATCATCGCCAAGCCCGTGGCCCGCTTCGCGATGAGCAGCGCCTTCCGGACCCGGTGCTTCCACAACAGGCGAGCCAGTACACGCTGCTCAACATGGCTCAACCCTACACAATCCGTCGCATCCGCCGGGTCTTGAACGCGAAGGCCTTTACCAACACGCTCGGGCGCAAGGGACCGCCGCAGCCGGACGATCTCAGGGGCTTCTGGAAGGGAGTCAACTCGAGGGGCACTGACGGCGAGGGAGAGGGAATTGTGGTTCAAAACTGCTTCTCCGCTTCACCCGGACGCGCAAGCTTCAACACCAACAAACCCACGACACTTATCCCGCGTGCCTCGTCTGCGAAGCGCCGGTGGACGACACCGACCACTACTTCAAGCTTCGGCTGCGTTGACTCGCGGAATTTCTGGATTGCGGCAAGGGGCGTACTCTGCGACGCACTCGGGTGCGACATGATCGAGGACGCTGAGTACACGACAATGCAACGACTCTTGGGCCTCCCCGAGCTCAAGGCCGAACTCAGCGAACAAGAAGGCGCAGGCAGCCGACAGCGCTTCTTTGATGGGAAGCGAGTGCGGAAACCTTACCATCCAAAAGCGGTGCCGAGCTTGCCATCGCGTTCTGGCTGTGTTCGTATTCCTCCAGATAACCAAAGCTGTGGTAGTCGTCGGATTTGAGTTTCTCGGTGAAGAAAAAGTCAACAAGTTCCCAAATCTGGCGTCATCGTGTAGGTCGTCGCCTTCGAAGAGGCAAGAAGTCATCGCACGTCCAGCTGGCGCGTTCACGTCCACGTCTTTATTGAAGTCAGACAGCTGATCCAAATTCCACTGGGCCAAAGATGTGCAATGATCACAACCAACTCAGCAAATTACGAGTGGAAGCGACTCCGTAGGAAGCTTATCCATCGGTTCCGCTTGGCTGGCAGGCTCAGCCTCATACCCCGAGTCCGGAGACACCTCACGCATTCCATGCACATCGTCAATTGCCTGGGAGCTGGGTGTGTCGCCCAGAAGGTCGCTGGCATGGACCGTGTGTGGGTCGTCCAGCGCAGCACTTCGTCGCGTTCGGGCTTGCCTCCGATGTCGGTCGGTCTGGAAGTGCCCAAGCGCAAGTGCGGGTGAGCACTCATGCCCTTCGACGCGTCTCTGCTCGGTAAGAACCACTCTCGCCTCTGGTGTTGGAATACAGGGACCCCCAAGTGATGCGGAGAGGAACTCGTTCATCAAACGACATACCGAGTAAATTGACCCCCCCGAGCGACGTAATCATCCAGCTCAAACGACCCAAGCTTGCATTTACACCACAAGTAGACTGGTGTTGAGGCTAAATGTGAGTATTCTGAGTGAATGGCTAGAATCACTCATGCGGTCTGTTCGGCGATGAGCTGGAGGAGCTGTGTGATCTCTCCTTTTCCTTTTCTGCGTCACGTGTCGTGTCGTCGCGGCGAAGTCGAAGCCTGTCGAAGGCAGAACGAGAGCCAAAGGCCCCGCCCCAGGCTGTGGAATCGAGCTGGCTATAGGGATCCGTACAGGAATCTGACGTCTGACCGACATTCTTCTCCCAAAATCCCTTATCCGAGATGCATCAGATGCGCAACAGGCGGCTGGTACATTGTTCTGTGGTCTTGTATCATCCATGACATTTACTGACAAGATGATGTTGTCATGTTTTGCAACCCATAAGGAATCCAGCAGGGAAACACCGGGATATGCTATATAGCTAGTAGGCTTTGAAGCGAGCGAGCGGCCTGGCGCCTGGCCTGTGCGCACTGCGCGGCTTGTCGGGCCACAGCGTGCCCATTAGCTGCCTAGAGCTGAGCTGCCTAGAGCTGCACGCTTGCCTGGGGAATCTCGTATGCTCTCCTTGCGCGCTCGTTTCTTAAGCTCTTGCCAACATCGACATCATGCCTTCCGTTCGCGACGTCTCGGCCGAGGCCTTCATTAGCGCCTACTCGAGTCATCTCAAGAGGTCGGGTAAGTTTTATGGCGGTGGTAGCATGGTTCGCCTGCGGTGCCAGACTGCTGGCCGCTGCGTCGCATACGCCCACGCACGCCCGCGCCTGGATGCTGACTGCCTGTGCTGCTGCACAACTACAGGCAAGATCGAGGTGCCGACTTGGGTTGACATCGTCAAGACCGCCTCGTCCAAGGAGCTCGCACCTTACGACCCTGACTGGTTCTACATCCGAGCAGGTGAGTGGTTGCGTCCGTGCCGCCGATCCTACCTCGTCGAGCTGCCCGCCGCGCGCCTGGCGACCCGCATCGTGCGAGGCCGTTTTTTTTCGCTGCCGCTGCGCGCCTACTCCGCCGCATGCTCACGTGTGGGCGGGGCCGGTGTCATCATTCCGCGAGCACATCTTACCGACGCTGACCCGTTGCTCATTCGCTCCACACAGCCGCCGTCGCTCGCCATATCTACCTTCGCAAGCGAGTCGGTACTGGGGCCCTGCAGAAGCTCCACGGTGGCGCTGCTAATCGTGGCAACCGTCCCTCCCACCACGCCAATGCCTCGGGTGAGTTGGCGTCTGCTAGCTCTTCGTGCCCACCCGTCTGGTTCACGCCATACCAGGACCAAAGCGGTGTACTCATCCCCTCCTACATGTTTTCTTTCTCTTCGATGAATAGGATCCGTGGAACGAAAAATTCTCCAAGCCTTGGAGAAGATCAGTGTGCTCGAGAAGGACCCCCGAGGTGGCCGCCGTATCTCGCAGGATGGTCAGCGCGATCTGGACCGAATCGCATCAGCTGTCATTGAGGCTGCGCGTGAGGGAGACGACGAAGGAGACGACGAGGTCAGTTGACTTTATCTGCTTGCCGCACTTTCTTGCGGAAACGGTTGGCGGGCTCCTGCGTTAGGGAGTGGTCGGGCGGCTTCCCTCAGCCCCTTCCCCCGCCTACATCAAGCAGCTGACATTGAGCTCTCTTTTCCGCCCGTTTTGCTTGTCAGTGAATGTGGACAGTTTCGTAGGGCCGCACTGTAATCTCGTTCAATCTTTCCACGTTCAGCTTGAGCCTTTCCTGGATGCAGCGAATGGGCTCGGTCAATCTGGAGGATGTCGTTCTTGTGAATTTCTAAGAGACTGCGCCGTTGGACAGTGTGGGGAATCTCTGTGAAGACAACACGCCATTGGGCCGTGTGGGTTTCAGCCGCGGGGCTTGCTCGTCACAGTATCTCTTGGCTGACGCAAGTGGTAGCAAGACGGGGCAGCACGCTACAATGAGCCGCGGCGACGTGGGCTCCAAAGATGGAGCGCGACGCAACCGAAATCCCCTCTGAGAGCGTAAGCGTCTCATGCCCACTTCTGCACCTCGATGCGAAGTGTAGTCGCACCTCTACAGGGTGCTTACAAGAGTCTGCTAGACTGTAAGTTCTATTCACAGCATGTTTCCCCACTCCTAATGCAATTTGGCGACATCGCAAGTCGTACAGCTTCACCGATCGCCCGTATACTGCTTCACACCCTCTGATCATCATCTCTCCCAAACTGCCACCAGCGTCCGGTCCGCTGCGGATGTAGTGGGTTTACGTTCGTACCAAGTGCTCCTGTTGAGCTCGTCTCTATGTGGCTAGAAAGCGCTTGCTCGATCGCGATCTGGAGCTCGTTGGCACGAGTTTGAAGCTCCTTCGCGAGATATTGCCCATGGAGGTGTGAGTGTATCAGTTCGAGACCATAGCACACGATAGAGCCGAGGGCGAGGCAATGAAGCCTAGTGAGGGTCAGGTGACAGGTCAGCGGCGGAAGGGACTTCCACTCGCTCTCCAAACTCCGCCTCACATGGACGGAACTAGCTTTCGATAGAACACTGAGGTTGCCGAGACTCCTGCTGGTCGCAACGAGCTAGAGCGAGTAGCAAGATGCCGGAGCCGGACCGTATGCCACGAGTCGAGGCGATGATCAGCTGTTGAGGTCGAGAGCCATGAAGGCCATTGTCGTAGGCGATGGGTTGCAGGGGGCATCTCAGCCTTTCTGTAGACTTTTACAGTCGTTCTGCCAGAGTTCGGAGGCTTGGGGCTCGCTTGCCGAGAGGCTTGTATTAGCTAAAGAAGAAGAAGATCTGTAAGGGGCACTTTGAGGAACCCGCCCATCGCCATCCGCACTCCAGATCGGCAGGTCCATTAAGCCAGCCAAATGAACTCGTACGAGCACGCGCAATAAGGCAGCTTTTCTGTTTTTTGGCCCGGGTGGAGCTTGGTAGAGGGAGGGTATACCATTGCTGCCCCCTCCTCGCCCACCCTGGCACGGTGCACCTCTCTGGGCATCCCACGAGCCGTGAAGCGAAAGCTTTAATTAGCTAGTCGGTGTTAGACTTATCCTTATAGACAATACCAATATTCCTACCAATGCTCCCAAGAGTCGAATTCGGAACCGATATCCGATATAGCTGTTGTACCCAATACCGTGAGCTACATAGGTAAGACAGCTGCTCTGTAAGATTTATACTTATGGATGATACCAAATAGTCCAACCCCAAGAGTCGAATTCGGAACTGAGTTCCCCATTTGTATCCGTCTGTAATTGCCCCTTCAGTTCTGAGGCTTCATTCGCTGTGAGTGTCTCATCCCAGCTCGTCTTGGAAGCGAGATCAGACAACAGCGAGTTACCCTGCGGATCTTTGAAATAGTTGTTGTGGGCCGCAAACCTCGTACCGCCTAGCGAGTAAATCATCGCTTTTGTCGTTGGCGACAAGTCGTCTTGAAATCGAGGAACGACCAAGGTTAAGGTTTCGACACCGTACAATTTCGACATGCGATCCGCCTTCTCTCGTAGATGCGCAATATATTTTTGACACTCCTTCATCCGAGTTGCGGAAGGAATATCGGAGGCTGACCGCATGATGATAGTCGGCGGTACAATTGAAGTGGAAGTCGTACTGGTACCCGCTCGTGCGGCCGCAAAGGCTGCACGAACGAGCTCTTGGTCGTCCTCCGTAAGACCGGCAGATCCGGAATCTCCCTCGCCAGTAAGGTATCTCCAGAGTTGAGCTGCACGTTTGGTGATGCGGCGAGCCTTCGAGGGGTTGGTTTCTGACAAGGTGGTGATCACAACAAGGGAACAATATTATAGACATGAAAAGGAGCATTCAGTATAAACTCACCCTTGCTTTGTCGAATTCCGCCCGTTTCATTTGATTCATCAATTACAGCTTGCTCATTTCGAATTTTGTCCGTCGGGACTTCAAGAGAGGATCAGCGCTCGCCCGCGCGAATCGTCGATGCTGAAAATTGCCGTCGAGAGCAATGATGACATCTAGATCATCTCCGCTCTTGCCAGATTCGTCAATCCGAGGCCCAAAACATGCCGGGCAGTCATATCTGTTTGCAGCTGTTGCATGAATCGGAATTCATCCATTGCGGCTTGGAGATGCTGGTGCACGGTTGGACTCTGCAAAGTATTCGAATCATGTTCAGCCTTGAGAGATGCCTCCGGCGTGTTCCAAAGCCCACCTTGTTCCAAGGATTATCTGGAGCTAATTCCGAGGACCAGAAGAGAATGAGCGCTTCGGACATGCCATAGACGCCATAAGGATCAACCCCCCAGTAAGTGTCAAGAAATTCGATCGTGCGAAAGGTGAATGCGGTGATGTCGTTTCTTTTTCGGATTGAGGATGAGGATGTCGGCAGAAGACCGTGAGCTGCGAGGGTTTGGATCGAGTCGGAATAGCATGAGCAAAATCGTACCCTCCGCATGCCTGCTCATAGTTAGTGAAAAGTAGATCATATCAGTCCAAGACGATAGCAGATGCGTTAGCGACTGGTCTTGAGCGACACCTACCTGCAAAGAACAGGTCGACAACTCTGACCTCTCTAGTGACTCGGCGTTCTGAACATGCGTCGCACCACTCCTCGTCGTCCAGCGAAGGGACGAACCCGCTCTGCCGAAGCGCTTTCTTGACTCTTCTATTCATCAATAGATATGCTTTGAGAAGTTCAGGTCGTTTTGACGCCCTAGCCCGAGCTTCGGCCCTGGCGGCCCGGCGACGAATGCTCCAGTCCAGATGAGTATCCACCACCGAGATCGCGACCAAAATCTTCGTTGTTCTCGTGCTCAAAGTCGGGCTCGTTGAGGTTGGGCGCGAAATCGTGCTCAAAGCCGCCGGTCTCGGTGTCTACAAGCCAGCAGTTGCTGTCTCCGAACGCTCTGTCCGACGACGCTGCGATCTCGGAATCGATGGCTATGGAGGAGCGCTCAGTCGACGTTTCGGACGCCGCCTCGTCGGGGTGCCGTGGATACCAGCAGCGTAGCCGAAGGACCTTACAAACGCCTCACTCGTTGGAGACAAGACTGGCTACTCTTTTCGCTCTCGTACGGCCCATGACCTCCTCTTTTTCTTTTTCTTCTTCGCCTTCGCCCCCTCCTCCGGTCCCGTGATCGCCCCGTTTTCGACCGTGTCAGCCGCCTTCTTCCTCCTCCTCCTCCTCGTCGTGAATTTCTTACGCTTGGTCTTGGTCTCTTTTTTCTTCTCTTTCCCTACTAGGGGCGCTGGATTTGATTGTGGTAGTGGCGATGTGTGTCGCAGGGAGTCCATGCTTGAAGCGATACCGATGGGTGCAAGGCGGTGGGGGAGGGTTGAAGCTTGAAGGTGGGGGGTGCCAGTGTGTGCCGAGGCAAAGGGCCGATTAGCGTAGGCGAGTTAGCAAGTGCACTACTTAACCGCTATTTCGCCTCCGGGCGCGGGCGGTGGGCGAGGGATGGTATACCAAGCCTATACCAACATTTTCTTGGGCCAAATTTCAGAAAAGCTGCCTTAATGCGTTGCGCGCAACCTAGTTTTTTTGGCAGGCTTAATTTGACCTGCACAGGTGCCGCACTCACACTAGCCCACAATTTGACCATACCCAAAATTCCAAAACCACTCTCCAAATCCGCCCCTCTCCACCAGCTGAAACAAACCTAAGGCAGTACATACGGCATATGCTACGACCTATCGATGCGGCATTGTCTGACCAGTGACAGAAGTAGTAGTCGCGCACCCGCGCACTGCAGCGCTACGGTGCCTATCAAATTGACTCCTAAAGATACGGAAAGCATGTCGTAATTTGCGTGGATATTTTTCTCGGGGTACTCTACATATCCTCTAGCGTCCAGTCGACTCTGACGCCCCGCAAACTCCACATGATGGCGAAGACTCTCGATGCCCGCAGCTGCTCGAGTCGCAGAACTTCGAGCTTCGAGAAGCCCACCGCCGCTGCCGCCGCCTTTCTCCCTGCCCCAGACCCAAGCCACCCATCGCCTTTACCGCATTGCGTTGAGAAAGGTCTGTATGTCATTTTTGCGTTCGACGACGTGCCACTCTCTCCGAGTACCATGAGTCTTAGCTTGCAGAGTCTCCCGGCAGAGGTGAGCGTTCTTTCTACGAAGCTCTCCCACTGGCGCTCTTCTAGACCGGAGGGTCTACTGATCATTTATAGTTTCTGCGTCTGAACGCGCTCGAGCACAGCTTCTTTACGCAATACATCTTCACTCCACCTCCTCAGCTCTTCCTTACGTCTCGAGACATCTCCATCGCGTCTTTAGCCACTCTTCGCCGCTTCATCGTGCGAGATATCTTGCGCTTCGGCATGATCGACATACACTTTCGCATGCGGTCAGATATCCAATCTGCACCCTTGCCGTCGTACACTCGCTTGAAAGGATGGCTCGCGCGGTTGGGACGCGGCCCTTGCGCTGTTCTGAGCTACCTCGTCGACTGGTCAAGCATCTTAACCCACAGCAGACCGACACTCCAGCTACTCTTGACGAGGACACGTTCGGTCTGATCGCACATCTGCTCGAGCATTATCGCGCTTCTCCCAACTCCAAGAATGGCTACTTCCTGGCACGTGCCGTTCTTGCACGACATCTTCCCCTCACCAGACTTCTGCTCCACTACGGCGCGAACCCAGCTCTGAAGAACGGGTGGGCTGTGATGGTAGCAATCGGTATGGGCGATCTAGCCACGGTCAAATTGCTATTGGATGGACCGACTGAAACAGTGGGACACATAGAGGCGTCTGGTTGCGGCGAGTCGTCATCACATACCAGGTCTGATATGTTGCCACCTCAGGCCGCTCTCGCTCGGCACTCGATCGGAACAACGTCTTTGCCACGCACAAGTAAAAAGCGCTGCAAGGTATCCCCTCTCTGCTGTGCAACAAGTGAGATGCTAGAAGCCGCTGTCAAAGCTCAGCACTGGCACATTGTTGATTATCTACGCACTCAAGGTGGGTCATCATGTTCTTAGTCTCAAAGATGAGGAGCCGCACACTGACGCCTGCAAGAAGGGTTCCAGGCGCGCTGCCCAGTCTTGATGTTCTCAAGCTACTGTGAGAGCTTTGCAGTCCTTATGGCCCCCACAGAACCGAGTGAGCTGTGATGGTGTTGCATGTTGCGTAATTACACTGCAATCCATCAAGTAATCAACCGAGCAAAACGCTGTGTAAAGAGCCGATCAGGGAAATACTCCCACGCAACCGGGTCGAGAGTCGCGAGCTTGGAGCGATGGAGTCAAGCTAACGGTTGAGAAGCTGACATCGACACATCATTGCCAGGAACTGGACAGGCTGCCAGCCGTCGAATGAGGCGAGCAAAAGACTGAGGAATCGTAGTTGAGCCGGTGGCGCTTGGGCGGTGAAGAGAACACCACGCAGAGCACTGCAAGAGTTTGTGGCCGGAGGCCGAGAGAGGGGTCAGGTGTGGAAAGGAGACATGATATCACGAAGGACAAAGATAGGAGGGGTGAACCGGACGAAGGCGCATGAGAAGAGGGGCAAGGGATGAGGAGGAGTCGCGAGATGTTCTAGGGATTTCTCAAGAGAGCAGAGGCCCGGACGAGGGCCAAGAGCAAGGATGTGGCCTCTGTGGAGATTCAAATCACAGAACGAGAAGAAGAGAGAAGAGAGCCACGAAGCCACGTTCGAAATGTAGGTCTTCCTTCTTCATCTCCCTGTGAAGGACGCGACGCTGAACCTGGTATTGCTCGCACAACAGGACAACGAGCTCCAACTTGAAAGTCTCCGCCGCGCCGCACGCGCACCGGCCGGTCGGATGGAGTTGACGACGGAACATGCACGCTCCAACTCAGGAAACAGTCGCGTTCAGCGTCGGGTCGGCCATCGCGCTGGAGCTAAGCATGCATTTGGCTCTTGTCGGATCGAGCACGTGATCATCGGAGAGTGGACGCTCCGAGTAAGGGGCCTCTTGGAGTCGCGGCGTGGGCGCTGAATCCTCTTGATGGTAAGCAGGTCCGGGCCGGTGGGCCTACTGCCTCTACTCGCCTTTACTTAGAGCCTCAGGCTAGTTCGGGCTTTCAGCTCCTGTTACTGGCTATTAGCTCGCGCGCTGCCGGCCTCTGCCTAGCAAGTTTGCCTGAATGCATCTCCTCCAACTTTTCCGAAGATTTATGGGCATTGATATAGTTACGCTGAAACTTCGTAAAAAGGTAAATTTGCTAGCTTCTGCCAGTCTCTGCCAGCTTCTGCCGCGCGCCTTCGACGCTTCCCTTGCCTGCCACATGCCACATCCCATCAGCTTCCACGCTGCGACGACGCCACGATGAAGTTTGGCCTCGAGGCATCGTCTTCTTCATCCGCGTCTGAAGCCGAGCATGACGATGCACGCGTGACCATCACCTCCGTAAGACTACCTCAGCCCGTCATCAAACACGGCGACGACGATGACGATTCGGACGCCCCTGTGCCTCTGGAACGACTTGCATCGAGGTCAGTCAAGCCTTTGATTCTGTTGGTGTATGTATGAGCTAAATCAACTTCTATCGTGTCCACAGACCCATCCGTAGAGCCCCCTTTCGACGACGACGACCACCTGCAGGTCTATCCAACCCCACATCCTCCACCTCGACCTTGACTTTCGCACCGACCGCATCCGGTACCACCACTAGCTTTGTTCCCCGAGCTATTCGAACGGTCGCACCTCCGTCGGTCAAATCACGCAAGGGCAAACTGGTGCAGTTCGACTCGAACTCGTCCGACGACGACCTCGATCAATCGAGTTGGAGACGACGGGACACCCGGCCTGATCACCTTGCGGACGATGCTGAGGATAACGATCAGGACGATGACGAGTACAGTGATAGTGAAGAGGACGAATGGCCCGTTGGTCCTATCGGGTCGGTCGGGATCGGTGGGTGGAGGAGGGCGAATGGTGACACATCGAGTGCACGAGGCGCCAAGGCAAGGTCCAGTCGCATGTACGTGCACGACGGTTGCATACGCATACTGAACGCCTAGACCGATAGTAATTTCTGTCGTTGGTGCCTGTACAGAGCCATGTCCCCGGAACACCTCAAGGCTTATGGAGGCACCGACGCCTTCCAGATCTGGGACGATCGCTCAAAGGCCATCAGTTGGGTGCGTCATCTCATTGCAGTGGTATTCTCCGACGTCCTACTCCACACTTGATATCGTACGAGCTAATTCCGAACTGCCGATCCCACAGGCGAGCGCAAACCGATCCTTCCACCTCAGTCTCGCGCGATCCTTCTCGACCTCACCCACAGCGAGCCGCACCCACTCCTCCTCCATCACGAATGACATCTCATCGATCGAATCGCGGCTCTCCTCTCTGGCTCTACAAGCATCAGCAGAGAAAGCAGCATTGGTAAAATCGTTCCAGACGCGCAATGCGGCATTGTGGGATTCGATCGAGGCTTCTATCCGCGAGGCCGAGAAGGAGGAAGGGGACAAGCAAAGGGTGTTGGAAGAGAATCGGAGGAAACGACAAGAGGCTGAACGGAAGGCCAAGGAGATGAGGGAGGCGGAGGAACGGAAGAAGAAGGAAGAGGAGGAGAGGAAGGTCAAGGAGGGGAAGGAGAGGGGAAGGAAGGAAGCGGAGGAGAGGAAGAGGAGGCAAGAGGAGGAGGAAAAGAGGGTCAAGGAACAGGAGGAGAGAGATAGGAAGTTGGCCGTTATTGCTCCGCCTAGTGGGAAGGGGATCGAAGGATCACCGCAGGCCGAATGGGAGAGATGGACAGCAGTCATGACGGTGAGTAGAGTGGGCTAGCAAGACGATCTGTCAGGGGAAGGTCTCGCAAAGCCCTGAACACAGCTTCTTCCCTCTGTCACAGCAAATCAAAACGGGTGTCCTGCCTGTCGTTTCCCAGAACCCGACTTATCGCAAAGAATGCTTCACGGCGAAGCGAGCCATCACGCCCAAGATTGGTCAACTGACCGCCTCGGCCGAGATGACTCTACGTGTGATCAACCAACTCGACCAAGTCCTTTCCTCAATGCGACCACCGCCCGGTGGACCTCGAGAACCTTACCGTTGGACTTTGAACCATCTTGCCAAGGCGTTGGTCAAACAAGCCGAGACGGAGGTGACGGCGAGGATCTCAACGGCTTATCCACTTGGGAGGGTCGTGATCGGATTGATTGTGCGAGGACATCAGGAATTGGGCGAGGTGTTGATGGCTCGTTTGGTGAAGAAGTGCTTTTGGATCACGGGGTGGTGGCCTCCTAAACAACCCGTAAGTCCGTTCTTCACCAGCTCACCTTTGAAAGGACACAAACCCATCACTGTTCACTCCCTTCCAACGGAAACACCAGGGCCAAACCGAAGAAGCGCACCAAAAATCCCTTGGCCATGCCCAACCTTCAGCAGGCGAATCGCTCGTCCAATACGCCTCCCGCATGTCAGGCCTCATTGCTCTCTACGCCGCCATCACGCAAACCTCCCCCCTCGAAGCACCTCAAGGACCTTGTCCGCGCGAACAGGTGGCTCATGTGCCGCCCCATTTCAGACTTGCGGCGGGGTGGAGATGGATCGTTTTGAGTCTGAGAGTCCCGCTGGTTGGGTTGCAGCCTACACCCCAATTGTTGGGATCATTCTTCGAGATCGCGGGGGAAAGGTTGCTGGAAGTGTATGGGAGGCAATTTGCGAAAGTTTTGGAGGTCGTGTTGAGGGAGGGTATTAGGGAGGGTAAGGCGGGTTTTAGTGATAAGAGTATTAGTTCGACAGTCAGGTTGACGCTTTGGTTGGAGGAGTGGGAGAAGAAGGGGAAAGTGGAGATGACGCAGGGGAGGAAGCCGGATCTTTAGGATGGTCTCGAGGAGTGAATGATGCTTATTGGAATATAGTATTGCATTTGCATTGAACTTGTGTCCGTATCGACATCCTTCTCGAGACGTTCTAGCTCGGGCCACGCCCTACGCTCGAAAAAGCCCTATGCATCCCCACCGCCTGTTGCGTCGTCGCCTCCATACTCCTCATCTCCTCCCCCAACCGACTCCCCTTCCCGAAAGTCTTCTCCACCTCCCTCACAGCCCTTTTAGCATAATCCCACGTGAGGTAGAGGCCCTCTGTATCAAGCCAATACTTCTCGACGTCGCCTTCGTCCCTTGAGGCGACGCGCAACTTGACGATCGCCGCTAGGACGACGGATTTGGTTGGATGAGGATGGTCGAAACCATGAATCTCGTCCAGGCTAACTAGGAGTTGACTAGCGACGCCCAAAGCTTCGATGAACATCGTTCGATCGAGGAGCGAAGTAAGTAAAGCTTGGAGAAGAGACGGAAGAGGGTAAGAAGTAGGTTTGAGGTGTTTGGTAAGGTGGGTTAGGAGCTCGAGGAGGGGGATCGAGTCGGTCGCTTGGCCGAAGGAGGGGGAGAGCAGGTAGGTCTCGACACGGGTCAGGAGGGGCTCGATTTGGATTGCAAGGGTGGAGGAGGGGGTGGGGTGGCACGTCGCGCAGTAGTAAGTGGGGTCGAGGTCCGTTTGGGTCGAGTCTGGTCGAAGGGAGAGGGGAGGGTCAGTTTGCTTGTCGATGGAGGGCGGCGTGACGACTATAATCTGACTGACCCAAAAGCTTGATCTCCCCTTCGCACCCTTTCGCACCATTCTTGCAAAACACCCTCTCCCTCTTATCCACTCCCACCTCCTGACAAACCGCACAACAACATTCAAACCCATACCTCTCCCTCAATTCCTTCCTCCTCCTTCCCCGCGTCAACAAAGGATCAACATAACTCGTCACGACTTCTTCACCTTCTTTGATAGGGCGGATGGCGACGACGCGCATGCATGCGGAATTTTTGGAGGGGGAAGGTATGGAGGGGAATACTATGACGGCGTTGGCTTGGCAGGAGTGGTTGAAGAGGGCGACGAGAGGGGATATCGAGACGCCGACGGTGTCGAGGTAGGGCGTTGTGAGGGCGAAGGAGTTGAGATCGTACTGCGGTTTGAAAAGGGTTTGAAAAGGGCAATCAGCACCTTTCCTCAGTCAGTGCCCGATGACACGGTGACCTCACCTGAGCGACTATCTTCTTCCACGCTTCGACGGAAGGGATGTACTCCCTCAACTTGGCCGGGGTCACGTATTCGTTCAAACTCATAAGCCACGAGCCATTCTCTTCCGTCATCTCGTGTTTGAGGTAGTCGCCTGATAGAAGAGGAATGAGGATCAGTTTCGGGAAGTCTCAAGAAAAAGGAGAACGTACCAGCGTAAAGTGAAGCGAATTCATCTTGCTGTGAACATACACACAATTGTTTCAGTCACCCATACCCCTACCCCTTCCCCTTCCCCACTCACAGCCACTTTGCCCTCCTTATCAAACTTCCACAGTACCCTCGCAAGCGCTCGTATCCTCGTATCGGGAAATTCGGACGATTTGCTTGCCGTCGATCGTTCAGTGCCTTGCACTTTCCAGCGGTTCATGGCGTCGCATTCGGGTTTATGGTCTTTCCAATCTGATTTCTGGCATACCTATGGGGGTTCAGAGTCGAAGTAGATTGAGCTCGGCGTTCCCTGGACGGAATTCAAGCCAGCTCGGGAGGAAGAGACACACCTTTGAACAATACCTCACGACTCGACATCCCGAGCATTGCAGCAACGCTTGTTTGACGTTCATCTCCATCTCGTTGACGTGGCAAGTCGAACATCGCAGACGGAGGTTCGCGTTGTCCAAGAGGGAGAGGAAGGGTTTCGTATCGAGGAGGGTCGTGCCTAATGGGAGAAGAAAGAGGGAGGTGAGCTTTCTTGATGAGGGAGAGAAGGACGAGGAAAGGACGTACCGACTGTGATGTTGGTCATCGAGACCATGCCTCGACCTCGGTTAGGGAGGTCTTGGATCAAAAGCGTTGAGGGAAGGTCGGTGTAGCTCATCGTTGAGCGTTTGTTCGTCGAGGGCTCTTCCGGGTTTATTGGCGTTGTCGTCACTGGCTTCAGCGAGGGTGAATCCGTTGTTGAGGCTTGTAAGGGTGCTGACGGCCTAACCGCTGAATTTTCTTAAAGCCCACATCCCTCAAGATGAGCATCTTAACATAGCGATGGATCGCGAGCGACCATTCATGGGCAACTCACGTGACTCGGCCTCTGCGGAGCTCGTCATAGACGGAGCTGACGGTGCGAAGGAGGAGATAGCCGGAGTACTCGAGGGAGCTTTGACACCGGCATGGGCTTTGTCCCGTCGCTCTTTGAGCTGGGCCCAGTCGCAGCTCATACTGTTCGGTTCGTAGTGATGGGTACGGCAGGTCAGAGTGAGATGAGGCTGAACACGGTGGTGGGGAAGAGACATGAAATGACGCGCGCCGCGACGCGAGACAAAACGAACAGACGGAGTCCAGACGGCTCAGACAAACAGAGCACGCGCGTTCCTGGAATAGTCTCTGCATTTCATCCTCCTTCCACCTCGACCTTCCATACCTCAGCGAGCCCCTCCCCCCTCCCCCCTCCCTGGGACCCCATGTCCCGTCTCCGTCCCTCCTCTCTTCCCCCCCGGATCTCGTCCACCCCTCCTCGTATCTCCACCGTCGCCCTAGGAACCGCCTATGAGCTCGCGACCCTCCAATTCCTATCCCAACCCCCCCTCTCCCTCCAATCCCTTCTCCGTATCGGAGGGGCGAACGATAAAGGGATCGATCTACGAGGTTTCTACATACCCCAAAGACCCGTCGACGAGGACGACGACGACGACGACGACGACATGGTTCACGAAGGCTCCGTCCAACCTCGCCGACTTCGTCCCAAGAGGTACCCCATCCTCGTCCAATGTAAAGCCGTTTCCAAACCCCTCCAACCTTCGATCGTGAGGGAATTCGAAGGTGTCCTCTCAACCGAACCCGGAGGCCTGGGTATCCTCGTAGGTATGAATGGGTTCACTGAATTGGCGATCAAGAGGGCTTTGGCGTCGGAATTGCCGATCGGGTTGTTGAGATTGGGGAAAGGGGTGTTGGGCAGGGAGTTTTGGGGAGGGGTGGAGGGAGGGATCGTTGGGGAGGGGGAGAAAACTTGGGATTTCGGGGTGAATAAGGCACTGAGGGAGCTTGTGGGGGAGGATGTGGGGGGGTGGCTGATAGGGGGGGTGAGGAGGAAGTGGGGGAAGGAAGATGAGGAAATGGACGGAACTGAGGTCGAGAAAGGGAGATGATGAGGTTAGGAGGCATCAGTTGTGTGAAGGGAGGCGATACCTGAAGAACGATCTTGACTCTCGTCGCCAACAGGGGGCAACGTCAAGCTCGGAACGTCGTAGCGAGCTACGCTACGTTCCTTCCCTCGCATCTCCCAAGAGCTCATCGACTCGCCGCACCACGCAAGATCGATTTGTCATAATTCGACCACCTGATCCAGCTTGTCTTCGACCCCTTCGAGCAAGAGAGGAAGCCGACAACTGCACTGCAACGATCGCTCGGTCGCTCGGCAAATTTCGTCGGTCAACCTACAAATGGGAAGGAGGCTAGGGAGATTGGGAACGGGCAGGATTGTAGCGTAGCGTATCAGGGATTGGGGATCAGATGTGTGTTACCGAGGGACATGTAGGACGGTCAGAAGGGGGGAGGCACTGCGCTGTGGTGGTCATTCGAATCGAGTGGGCGATGAGGAGCGCCAGGTGCGGCCTCTGGAGCTGTGCTCCGTTCTACGCTCTACCCCTCTGCGCCGCTATTCACCATTCGGTTGACCCTACTACCGACTTGCCCACCATGTTATGAAACTCAGCGGCCCGCCACGATTCCACCCCGAAGCCGATTGCTCGGGACTCCCTCGACTACTCTTCGCCCCGCCTCGCCCTCGACCCAGTTGCGTTCGTTCGTTCGTTCGTTCGAATCACTGCCTCTTTGAAGATTCTGATCAACCCGCGGCAATGTGTAGTCTGGCTTCGATCAGTCGATTGATTGAATCGTCTGAAGCTTTTTCGAGAACGGGCATGCCTGAGAAAAAGTTGAAGCGAACTCGATGTATTATTCTACGACTTTCTACGATCGGCAATTGCCAAAACTGGCCCAATCAAGTCTTGGGGCGCGACGCGTCGATCCGGCCCGCACCTCACTCACCAAACGTCGGCAGGCCGATCCAACCCCTACGCAAGCTTCACTACAGCACCTTCCTTATAAGCAATGTCGTAAGCACCTCCCACCACACCTTTCAACGCCCAGACCAATCCACTAAGCCCCCTCTTCTCCCTCCCTTCGCCCGTCCCCAGCTGGACCTCAACATCACGTGGCGGTGCAGCAGCAGCAGGAGGTGGTGCATACAGTCATTTAGGTCGATCAAGCAAAACAGCCGCATCGGATGCTCAAGAGACGGATCTCGAGGCGCAGAACGATAGTCATTTGCATGAGTTGCATAGCAAAATCTCGGCGATCAGGGGGGTGAGTGCTGGGAAGGAGGGGCGACGGGAGGTGGTGGGCAGTGCATGGGGCTTGTGGAGCTGATGCCTCTCTTCGTGTGGAACTTTTAGGTGACGAATGATATCTATCGCGATTCACAACAACAAAACACAATACTAGACAGCACCGTAAGACACTCTTGGACTTGACACTCCCTCGCTTCTCTTCCCTTCCTCTCCAAAACTGACCACGACGCCCTTCATCAATCCCCCTGCAGAACAACTCCTTCGACCAATTCAAAGTCTCCCTCTCCAACACGACGGGCCGATTCGCCCGGTCGGTTCAATCGGGGAAAGGGAACGGGAGGATCCAACTGGGCATCGTTTGTGGTTTCGTCATGTTGTTCGTGTTGTGGAAGTTTTCGGGTTCAAGAGCGGATAAAGTGACGATACCACCACCTACGACGGGGACTTTGATGCGGTTTTGAGGAGGGGAGAGGGAAGGGAAGGGATGTAGGGTGGTGTGGGGGTTTTCATTTGTGGGGTATGCCTTCGGTCGGCTTTGCCGGATGGTGGGGTTGTTGTTCCTTTTCGCGTTTTGCTGCATGTTTGTACAAAGACCTTCCGAGTGATTCTGACTACTCCGCACGAGATCACCGCATATCGATTCCCGATCCGAGCTCCGCTCCGCCATCTTGCGAAACCTCCCCCTCCCTTTCCCCTTTCCCCTCCCTTCTCCACCCCCACGCCACCCCACCATGCCCCCACCATGCCCTCCACACTCTCCCACCTTCCTCCCCCTCGAGCTCCTCGAATCCCAGCTCGAAGCTTTGGACCTCCTCGAATCTCTCTATCCTTTACAAGATGAATTTGAACTGATTACCCCATCTACGAGGAAAGGAGTGGAGGAATTGAGGGGATCGTTATCTTTGACCACGAGCACAACTCGTTCTCCAACAAGGATGGGGAGATGGGATCGTTTAACATTTCGAATTCGACTCGACTTCTCTGATAGGAACGGAGTTGGACAAGCGGAGGTATCAATGGGCTTGCCATTACACTTCGACCCTTCGTCCTCCCTGGCGACTCAACGTCTCGTCCACGCGACCCTACATCAACCTTCTTGGTTACCAAGGGGGGTACATACAGCTCTTGTCGAGAGACTTCCGATATCCCCTTTGTTACACGAGGCTCAAGTAGGCGACGCGGCGCAGTTCTTGATCGATTGGCTTCAAGTCGCCCGGGGGGGATTGGGCCGACGATGGAAGGAGCGCGCTGAGCTCGAGTCCGTAGGGATGATTACGAAGACTGGAGGGATAGGCAAGAACGAAGGGGTTGAGAAAATGTTTAGGGTGTGGTTCCTTTTTCAGTCCCTGTCGACGAGGGAAAAGAGGGATGATATTGTGAGTCTTTCTCCGAGGCGAGCCGAGGAGGCGAGCAATTTCGGGAATCGGGACTGCAGTGCAGTGGGATTGGAGCTGACGACTCTTTCATCCCGAATTGTGATTTAGGTCAATTGGGCTAAGGAATACCAACTCACCGGATTCGTATTGGCCGGTATGTATCCCGACTTTGACCCTCGTCGCCCATGTGATCGACAGGTAGACTGAACCCCCATCTTTCGGCACCCCTCCCCCTACTACGATAGGCAAACCCGCGCTCCTCTGCCTCGAAGGCGAATCTAACAAGATCGATCAATACATGAGTGAGATCAAGAGTGTGTCATGGAGTGATATACCCAGTTTCCAAAAGAAGGTCCGTGCACTCGAAACGGTGTTCACCTCGGACGCAAAACAAAACAAAACACAAATTCCTTACCTTCGCTCCTTCCTCCCAGGTCTCCGAACGCCATCGCACTCCCATCACATCCCGCATATTCTCAAACATGTCCGAAATCACGTCTTTGATTGAGAAAGGGGGTTTTAGGAATAATCGGATCGAGATGGGGCAGGTGAAGGAGTATTTGATCGGCAAGGGGTTGGGGGAGGTGTTTGGCTTAGTGGTGGCGGGGGGAAGCTTTACTTAGGGGTGACTAGATGGGTCCTGGAATTGGTTGTTGGATGGATTTGAGAGAGGTTTTAAGTATCGAGAAAGACAGTTAGTGTGCTTCAAACTCGCTTCAAACTCGGAGTCCGACTCTAAGCAGAACAAAAAGGGACAGATGAAGTTTTGAGCCTGGACATTCCAGAGACGAGACACAAACCTGGACGCAAACAAGCAAAGAAGAAAATCCCAAACAAAAGCTAGATACAGAAGAGAGAACACAAATGACGTGACATATGACAGACAAAAAGACGGATTGCTTCTTTGGGGGAGGGGGATTCGAGTTCTGTCGGGAAGAACATCGGTAAGACTTTTCGGATATTGGAAGGAGGAAAGAAGACACGCCGATGTGAAGCGATGAAGCCCAAGCGAGTTGATCACTGGCCGTAAGGCGTCTTGACCGTGCAGTCTTTGAGAGAGGAAAAAGAGCGGCAAGACTCGCTTTAGCTTCTATACACGCCTTCGATTGGAAGGGGCCGAGGGTACTCACAATCGTAATGGGTGTCGGCGGGTTCAACGCCCAGTTGGGGAATGAGTATTGCTTGCCCGCACCTCCGTTGACGGCGAAGGTCGAGATGAACACCATCAGATCGGTTCCTCCCTACAAATTGCGGTAGAAGAAAGAACGCCGGTCGGGCTAGGCAAGCTCTCGCAACTCAGAGGGCAGAGAGAGATATAGGGGTAGGGAACGAAGGGCTCACGTCCAACGCGGCGGCCATCAAGTAATTGTACTTGCGGCACACGATCGCGATGATGAAGAAGGACATCACACTTGAGTTGATACCGACCTGGAGGGTTGGAGGGAGACAGTTGTCGGGGGCTGTTGGGTTCAGAGTTTTCAAAGTGATAGCCAAGGGGGGCAGTAGAGGAACTCACGGAGAGGAACCCAAGCGACCAGCACAGCATGGGAGTGACGACTTGGTCGAAGCGCATCTTGGGGAAGAAGCGGTGCGCGATCCAGAAGGGGACCGGGACGAAGAAGCCGAACACTGTGTGCGCGCGGAAGGAGGGGACAAACTGGGATTAGACTCGTGCAACTCGCGAGAAGAAGGGGAGGGGAGGGGGGGGGGGCGGCGCAGCCACTCACCGACGGCGAGAGGAATCAGGAAGTACTTGTTGTCTGAGCAAGAGAGCATAATGAAAAGAAGCATTAGATCGTCGGCGATGTTCCTCGGCCCGCGGCGCCGTAAATGCCGCCAACTCACGAGGACCGTACTATTGTGACAAGTCAAGAGTGCTGAAAAGTCAGTTCAGTTACTCAAGACTACTGGGAGCACACGAAAAGAAGGGACTGACCATCTCCTTGCCCAAAGCTCCCCAACTACGATGCAGAAGTTGAACAGAGATAGCGCGGTCAGTAATGGAGTGTGGATGGAATCGCGGGGAGCCTGGCCTTGGTCAAGACATACGAGATGGCCTGGGGGTCCAAGAGAAGAGTCAAGGAGTCAGCGATGTTGTCACCCTATCACTTCCATCCACTTTGCGACTCGGATGGGCTTACCTGGGCGTTGTATGACTGAACAACGTTACCAGACCACAGATTGGAACCTTCGACGCTGAGCAAAATGGCGCGTTGCGCGTTGACGATTGAGTTCATCTGGATCGGTGATAAGAACGATCAGGGAATGATCAGCCTCGTTGAGCAAGTGGATGGCACCACACTTCGTCGCGACACTTCTGTGAAGCTAGATTCCACTCACAATGATGAGGTTGAGAATGGCGCCAAGAAGAGTACCGGCTGCTTGGACCATCTGCCAGCGTCACGAGCGAGAGAGGGTGCTATGTCAGTCGTCGCTCTCGTCGATGCCCATCCGCTGGGAACTAAGACTTACAAACATGGCTCGAGGGGGGACCTTCGTGTACTACGGTTCCGTAGGCGGAAAGAGTGAGAATGTTCAGCCTCGTGTTACCCGGACCGCTTGGTTCTGCGGCGTCCACACTGCGAGAACCGAGGCTTACTTGACCGAACTGCTCGGAGGGAAGGACGTTTGCTCGGTGAGTGAACCAAATTTCTCACAAATTTTAAATTCGGGGCACTTACTTTAAGATCTGAGACCATCGTCACGCCTTGGGCGACACTGTTGCTGCTGTAAAGCTGTCACGACGAAGGAATCGAAGTGCAGGGGTCAGTACCGGCGTTCCGCAGCATACACACTCCAAGCTGCGGTCGACTCACTCGGAAGTACAGACTCGCACGAGCATTTCCTGGGACGATGGCCGAGCCAAGCCTGCGTCGAGCAAGGTCGAGTGTCAAGTCAGGCCGCTCCGTGAAAGTGCGCAGCCAGAGCCCGAACCCAGAGCATACTGACATTTGACAGAGGTTGGAACCGCTGACGCTGAATCCAGTAAGCGCCGACATGAGACAAGAAACTGTGTATAATTTTTTTTTTTTTTAAAAAAAAAAAAAAAAGGTCACCAAATCCGGTCTTTGCATAGCGTAAGCATCCTGCGACTCACTCGGCAATTCGATGAAGGCAAAGACGCAGCCGACGACCAAAGCGTACCACGGCTCGTTGAGTGACCAGTGTAGAGCGTGGCGCAGGCCATCGCGAAAGCGGCCGCAACGGTGACACCATATACCCACATGGGGCATTCGGGGTCTAATAGTCGCCGATGCAAGAGCGTGAGGTCAGTACGGTGAACCGCTGCCGCGGGCCCAGCTGAGTCGGAAGAGCAGGGAGGAGCACTCACACTTTTGCATCTGCGCGTAGTGCGGGTCGTCGCGAACGTTGGTACGCCATTTCTTCCAGGCGGATACGATGTCTTTGCGGTACCATCTAAAAGGCCGGGGATAGTGAGTAATCTGAGCCAACTGATCGCGTTCGAAGCTGCTTACAAGAAAACGTGGGTGAAAGAGGCACCGACACTCAGGTTGAGCCCGAAGTAGTAGATTGCAGGAGTCAAGGCACGGTAAGCCCAATTCATCAAAACGCAATTCATCAAAACGTGAAGAACTTCTGGAACTTACTGGCATTTGTCCAAGCATATGACGGGAGGCCTACAATGCCGAGAACAAAAAACGTGAGTGATAGCACAGATCATCCGCCGAGAGCAGCATCGTCCCGCGACCCACCTTGCTGGGTGAGAGCAGTTTTGTTGAGGTTGTAGTTGGAATCAAGAATGGCGGTTTGATCGTAAATGGAGCCGTTCTAGATGTAACAGAAGAGGCGTCATCATCAGCTTTAGACTGAGAACATGCGCCCGCCGCTGATGATACCAACCCACCTCATAGAACAGATCTTGACCCATGAACGGATAGGCCTTGGCGTTCCAAACGTTGCCGTAGCTTTTCAGAGCATCGAAACATGGAGGCAGGGTGAATTCAGCACACTTCTCAGGATGCGAATCCTATTTCACGCAGCACTCACTAGCCTGCGAGCGCAATTGTGATGCACAAGAGCGTACCTACGCCTTGCGACACGGTGGTAGCCCAAGGCTGGTAAAGGCATGCTGTGAAACAGTTCGGTCCACACGATCAGTGACCTGATTCTCCGAACGTACTGCGCTGCCTTGACCAACGTACACGAAGTGATCTGAAGCCAATCCGTGCCGATCGAGAAGAGGCCGAGCCCCTCGTTTCCGTTGGTTCCGCCGAAGATCAAGGTAAAGTTCGGGTTTTTGCGGTTAGCGAGGCTGGTAGAGAGAACCATGAAAGGCATAATTAGCTCTCTATCCTCTCTATCAATGTATAGTATTTTCTTCATGCGGAGGATGGCGACATACCAGAACACGCTGATACTTGTCAAGGTCGGAGCGATGATCTCGGGGAACCATTCCCACACGAAGATGGCAAGGAAGACCTGCGATCGATGGGAGCAATTGAAACATCAGCACGCACCGTCGGAACGAAGAAGGGGTCGATTCGAACTTACAGCCCAAAAGAACCTGTATCGTCGCTTTTGCGAAGCAAGGTTTTGGTCACGGCTGCGCAACACCAGGGAAAATATTGTTAGCGTGAAGGCGTGCGATTGCTGATCACCCGATGCCGACGTTTCCGAAAGCAAAGACACCACTCACTGAAGGGTCTCCAGCAGACTGACACCCGGAATTAGACTGGGCCAAACCGCGAAGGTTGGGTACACGAGGACGGAGCGGTAGAGTCCACCTAAGCCGTAGCCAAAGAATTGCGATGCTGCACAGACGAAAAATGGAAGCAAATCAGCTGCTGCACGGGGATGGAAGGGCTGGCGACACCTCGAGCACGGAAATATTTACCTATGAGGGTGAAGATCGCGTTCCCGTAATTGACATCGAGGTTGTCTGTGGTCGCAGTATGAGTGGGATCAGTAATGAGCAAGGGCAGGGCCAGCCAGGCGTTGGGAGGTGACAACTCACAGAATAATTTCTCAGAGGCGAAGGTCGAGATGGCGAGGGCTCCACCACTGGCAGTTGATGCCATGACAGTCACGCAGACGTGTTCCTTGATGTTGAAGGGTCCCGGGTTCAGAATCGCCCAGAATCGACCTTTGTCGGCTTTGGGTAGGATCTTGTGCCAGCCAGTTCCCAAAACTGTGAAAACGACGCGGGGTGCAAAATTGATAATCAGGTGGATGCACCGAGTGACGTTTGACAGTCATAGGAATACGAACTGAAAGCAATGATTTGCACTGCGTAGGAGGATTTTGAACATCAGGTCAGTGGCTGTGCTGAGGGTACGGACATAGACTATCGGCGAGCCGACGTACAAAAGAGACCAGACACGGAGTACTCTTGAGGACGGAAAGTAAAAATTTGTCCCAAAACAGCACCGACTACGGATGTGGTGTGATCAGAGAGTGACACGGTCTTAGTAAGTGCCATGTGAAGTTGACGAGGCTCCTGACTCACAGCACGTCAACCCGAGGCCCAAGACCCACATCCGGACCGTGTGGATCGGGAGAGTAGGATCATCTTCGAGGGAGATGAGACAACGTCGTGCCAAAAGAGTGTGTGTTCATAAGACACTAACTGAGCCAGAGCAGAAAAGATTGACGAAGTCCGTAATGAGACCTAACGTGTGGAGTAGTGGTGCGCTGTCTTAATCACGCGCTAAGGGCGAGCTCCAGGCACGTACGTCAGTTCAAGAGCAACCACCCATGACAGCGCAGCCCACTATTCATTTTTCCGGTAGAGGAACAGATCTCCATCAAAGAGCTCCGCCACCCTTTTTGAAGGGGCGGCACTTTTTCGCGCCCGAACACAGTGAGGCGGAGCGTCCGACTTACCTCTACGTCGTTCTCGTCGAGAAACTCGGGATCCAGGTCGGCGACATCCAGAAAGGCGGCGTTAATCTGAACGTGTTTGTCGGTGCCCTCGATGTCATAGTGTTCGAGGTCGTACTGAGCGCCGAGCTTTTCACCTTTCTCGTCTTGGCTCTCCGCTCCGATGTCATCACTCGAAGAAGATTCGACGATGACTGAGCTTCTCGGAAGCTCCGAGTCAGGTGAGGCGGTGGGTTCGTGCCCGAGGTGAGACAAAATGTTCCCGACCATGTTCAGTAGGATAGGGTAAAGGTATGACGGGGACGGGCTGAGGATGCAGGAGGAGAAGAAGCCGTCAAGGCGTCAAGCGGTGAAGTGTGATGAAATCTTAATCAGTCGGTGAAGCACGCCATGACAGGGTGCGGAATTAAGCTAAAGCGAGGGTCACCGACAGGGGGCTTCCACGCGGTGGGTACGATAAGGCGAACGACCCCACCGCCGGGGCGGAGGAGCGCCAAGTGGGTAAGATTCATGGTCTTCAACTTTGGTGATCCTTTAGACACAGCCCGCCCATCCCCACATCCCTGTTGCCTTTCTCTGGGTATCGCACCTATCGACTCGGTATCCCCCGGGCGGTGGCTATAACAAGGCCCGGCCCATGGCCCAAACAAGATCGGCCATCACGCGGTGAAAATGAGCTTATAGCACCTCGGGCAGACAAAAGAAGGGACGATCTTAATCGCGCCGCGCAGCGGCGAAAAAAACCGATCGGATCGGCATCCTGGGCCGGTAGAAACGTTGTTCCCGGCTAGAAACGTTGTTCCCGGCGGGAGCAACGTTGCCCCGGGTCAGGCCTGCAACTAAGTCATAGTCACTACATACACTTACAATGAACTCGGTATGACACGACTAGGCGCACTAGAGAAATTGAATGGAAGGCTATATGTGAGCTGAGTCAAAAATGATGTGCAATTCATTTTATGTACCCTTTGTGCTCGTCAACTTGAACTTGCCCGGGCTGACGGGCGGGAGCAAAACCCAGCATTGAAACACGTGACTAACGGAGGGAGCTTGCAGCCCGCGCGCCGTGGCGGTCAGCTCCATGCTCTCGATGGCTTGCTTGCTGAACCAACGACCCGACGTGAGTAGTCGACTACTTCTATAGTCTCACACCCGAACCTGTCCTACTCAGCAATCATGCCAACCTCGCGGTTGAAGCCTTCGGACTACCTCGACCATCCCGACTGCCCTGACCAATATGCCGATATGCCCCTGGTCCACGTGCACGCGGGACACAGGTTCGTCGACAAGGGTGGGCGCAAGAGGCCGAGGAGGGCCGATGGACAGTCGAGCCACACCGCATCTGCGTCGTCCGGCGTCAACACCACCACAAATCAACGCGTCCCCGTCGCCTCGAGCTCCGTCTCTACCTCCGTCTTTGTCAACGATCTCGACTTCGCCCAAGGTGATTTCGACGATGGGCAGTCAACACGGCCGTGGGAGCATCAGGACTACGAGTATGAGGATCAGGGTGGCATGGGTTCCTCCGACCACTTCAGATACTCACCCGACCCTGACCCCGACCCCGACTTACAACGCCCGACGCACCAAGAACTCGCAGAGGCAGTTCCCCCCCCCACCACGCGCATCGGATCCACCTCTTCCCCCCAAACGAGACGGCTATCTCAAGTTCATCACGGCCGAGGCCAAACTACGCGAAAGTCAGCGCGCTTCTATGATAGTGCAGTATCTCGCCTTCCGCACCCGCACCCATGGCCGCCTTCGGCCACTCGTCTCGGAAGATGACGAAGACGACTCAGCTGCTCCTTCACCATGCAACTGCCAACACGAACATGCCATTACTCGCGAGGTGGTCCTATACGACGTGACTGCATGTAGGTTTAATATGAACCGCATTCGTCGCTTGCTTGATGCCCATTGACACGCCATTGACCCGGGTATCTCGTTCTGACACGTGACTGCCTCTGCTCCACATTCTCAGTCTACCCGCTGGCAGTTACCTTCTGCGCCTCCGAACCACCTTGTGTTGCCGACGTCGAACGCTTGGCCCAACTCGGATTCATTGCATCGACCGCTGCTAGACCCGAGTCCGCCTTTTCGTTCCGACTGATTGAGTTCGCCGAAGCGTGTTGGAAAGTTCGTCCTCACGCCGTCACCGGCTACGCCGATGGCCTCGAATTGTACTTCATGCGGTGTGGGTGGGGAACTAAGCATAATCATCGGCACCCATATGTGAGTATCGATTCTGTTTCATAGTGATGGGGCGAGTGCTCGCTTATAGCTTGCGTTCCCGTTGTGTTAGGACAAAGAACTGCGGAAGCAATTGCAGCGGGCGATTGACGAATTTCGCGCCGTCCAAACACTCGAGAGCGACACCGGAGACGTCATGTTGGGCACTGTCGAGGCTTTGGCCAACAAATGCCCCGCGTGTTTCGGGCCGAAACGACTCAACAGATCCCATCATGAACTCCAATTGGACTACATGATCGCGCTTGATGGAAATTTTCAACAGACCCGGGAGGATAATTCGATTTACGACGTCCAAGGGATCGTGCCGAGCCTGTTTTTGACCGATGAAGCCGTCCTGAGAATGAAGGAAAATGTCGACAAGACATCCAAGCCAAAGAAAATGGTCAGTAACGTGATGAACTTACCAGACACGTTGGGTACCCAACTCACCGCGCCATACACTTCCGAAGGCGTGCACAGAGTCATGGAAGGCCGCCGACGGGGGCTCCGGAAAACTTTCGAAGCGCAAGATCGACACGGGGCTTGTCGCAGGCGTGTGCCGCCATGACATCGCACTAGCAATGGTGAACCTTGAGGGTTCGGGTGAAAAGTGAAGGTAGCTGTCTTGGACTTGATCACTTTCACTTTCATTCCATTCCATTCCGCTGAAGTTCAGGGTTCTTCCGCCGATCATCAAGGCTGTATTTTGCACTAGCGATTGTCAACCAGATTTCCAAGCACGTTCCGACAGAAACCAGGATCGGAGTCTTGTATGACATTGCTTGTAACTTCAAGCACCACATCGAGACGGTCAGTATCGAGCGCCTTGCCGCTTACCCTCCCAAGCGTTACTAACTAATTGGTTCGCTGCTGTTCTCGCTTTTCTCAGAGGCAGCTAGTGCCTTAGCTCTTCGAACGACTCGAGTTTGCCACGAGTGTCTTCCATGCATACGCCCACAGCTGGGGATGCCAAGTCAAATTCAACCCCCGCCTTATTCCAAACTTTGGGTTGACTGATGGAGAAGGGTGTGAGCGACTGTGGAGCGCGTTGCGCTCCCTCATCCCCATCAACCGTCAATCAAATAAATCCCACCGCCTCGTCAACCTGGCGGTCCGCACGCAGGCAGTGAATGAGGCGAACGTCGCAAGGTTGGGTCAGTCGTCCGCGCTCGCCGCATCCTGAATGCGCTGACTCTCTGTATCCAATCTAGGTTCTTGGCTCACCCGTCGGTTTCGCTCAGCCGAGGCTCGAAGGCATGCTGCCCAGGCAGAACTCAGCAGCGTTACCTCCGAAGATGCCAACTGGTCGGAGGAGGCATTCCGCGCCGCTTGGCAAGAACAGCGAACGGCAGAAGCGTCGAAAACGGCAGCGCAGGGAGCTGAGGAAGATCGCTTGAAAGCGAACAAGCTTTACCAGCTTGTCGAGGAATATTACAGGATTGAACGCAGAATGTAGGTACTTGACGAAGCATGATTGACCTCGTTTTCAATATGCAGTGACTTATACCTGCTGTGCAGTGACGAGGAAGACTCTGATCTAGATATACTCGAAGGACTGAAAGACAAGCAAGGTCGTCTAGCAAGGGACATCGATCTAGCAGCATTCATCGAGGTTCAAACTGGACCTGGTCTCTCCCCTAAAGGTAAGTCGGACCAGATCTGGCTCAGTAGTCACTTTTTCGCCTTGCGCTAACGAGCTTAGTTGCAATTAAAGACCTGCGTCATCTGTGCCAGTGCTCTGTTGCGTTGCGCAAATTACATCGCGAAGTAATCGCCTACAAGACGAGTCGTGAGAAACTACTATCAACGCGTCGCGGCAGAGGGGGATCGACACTTGGTCAGAGAGGCGCGAGCAAAGCTCGCAAAGTCGAACTCAAGACTCTTTCTGGCGTTGAAAAAGCGCGAAAGGCGTACAACAAGGCGGTAAACGCCTTCCAAACTGCAGGTGGATCGTCCCCCTCGCACCTCCTCAGCAATTTCCCGATAGCCAGTAGCGGGCATTCGGTCATCGAGCTTGAAGAGACGGATTCGTTCTGGCATGATGGATTCTTCGCACACGCTGAAGCGGCATGGGCTACCGATGTGTTAGTCAAGCGCGGGATCGTCGCTGTGCGGAACCTTGATCGAGCCGATGAAGAGTTCGCTCGGCTTGGCGCCGAGGTGCGACAGGCTCTAGCTTGGGTCGAGGACGAGCAGAATCTCATATCCAATCGCCAAGCACTCTGGTCAAGTGCCTTGGGTGAGTTCGTAGATCGGCACTCCTTCAGCACTTCAGTCATTGATGCAGTCTGGCTCGAAACAAACAGAATCCGCTCCAACTATCTATGATGAGGATGAACAGCACCGTCTCAGGACTGCAATCGGCGGGTCTGACTACGCAACGGTTCGAGACTGTGCCCTGATCATTCTGGCTGCTCGGATGGAGAATCTTCGGAAACTCAAGCGTGCCTGGTTTCGTGACAGCTCGTTCCTCGTACTTTGGAACGAAACAAGAGGACCAGCCGGTGATCACGAGCCAATGCCTGCAGCGCTGGCTACATTCGCAGCGCGCCTGCTGCGGGACGCTAGCAATACCTCTAGGACGGCGTCAGTAACCTGGGGCGGCGCGGGCGAGGCCGCGTCTGTGAATTCCACCTCTCTCACAGACACCTCGCCCGTTTCCCAGGTGCCGAACCCGTTATCGCGGATCCACGAGAACGACCGTCAACTCGTGCACCGCATCACGGAGCAGCTGGATGGCGATATGAGCGTACCCGGCGCAAAAAACCTGCGTGATCTCACACTGCAGCTTGTCGAGCAGGAGAAACGTATGTTGTACGTTTCTGACAGCTCTTCGGACGAGGGCCACGGCGACGATTCGTCGAGCGAAGCCGACAATGACATGTCGGACTCCGGCTCTGAGGACAACTGACCTGCCGCTCAAGATTATAGAAACAGCCCATTGTAGTATCATACCTTTGAAAGATCAATGATGCAACGAAGATTATAATCCATTTATACCCGCGCACTTTGTATGTGTGCATCGCAAGATTTGAATGTATGTGCAAGCGCCTTTTCCGACCAACACCGCTCGACGATCCCTGTTCGGCGGTTCCATTTATCACTGCAGCGCCGTCCGCGTCAAGTGCCTCGTGGGCTGTCGCGACAGCTGAGCAGGGCGGGTGTGACGGAGGGCTTCTCTTCGAGCTCCAGCAAACTTTCCCTGAGAGCGGGTGGGACGCGTTCTGCATACACAACAGTGTCAACCTCAATATAACGCAAGCTTAAACTGTCATTAAATCAACTCATTGAGATCGACAGTAGAATGACTGACCGGGAAGCGGTGGATGAGCTTCAGTCCCCTCTCCCAAACCGAGGAGTAGTAGCAATTCCTCCGCAAATCGGCCGCTAAGAGCCACATTCCGTTGTCCGATGATCATCAAACCTTGCGGGGACATCCTTATCTTGCGGTGAGTTCCGTCATTATAAGTTGATGTCGCTAGCTGCAGTGAAATACCAAGGTCTTCCAGGACCACCAAAATGTCCAGGTACTTCAGTCAGTCACTCTATCATGGTTTTCCGATAATTATGGCAGATAAAAGCTGGGGGCAGTGTCATAAAGGGACCTCGCGAAGTATACTACTTGTAGGCGTCGGATAAAAGGGCTAGCAGCATCATAACCAACTGGCTGTTTCAACAGGCAGATTCTTCTGACGGCGGGGGTCAGAAATTATTGTGAGATATATCATATGCATCCTAGAACCGGAATTGGGAGGTGGTACATTGCCCCAGCCTTCTCCCTAGCAGGAGCCTGTGTAGATCTCAACGCCGTTCAGAAGTGTAATCAGTGTAAGGCTCGGTAGCTCGGTCGCCTCACGCTATTTAGACAACCTTCCGATTTCAATACAGATCTATCGAAATCGGTAGTCATTGGACCTTGTAGCCTAGTTGTGAAAAGGCGTGGCGTAATACTACTAGTACTAGTAGATCAGAATCATTCTATGAGCTGATGTGCGTCCTGATTTCCACGCTCCGAGTTTGAAAATATCAAAGTAAATCAAATATCCGAACCTGTAATATGTCTACACTGCATTGCAACCCATCGGAAGGTCAATCGTCCGCCAGGAATTCTTGAAGTCGCGAGTCCCGAAGCCGGCCTGGGCTACTCAAGCCGTTGATATAGCATAAGAGGCAATTCGACATAACGCCGAGTGACCGATGGATGCGACAAGACAGCAAAGCGAGCCTTCCTTCTGTGATGTTTACTTTGCTCATAGAACCAAGTACTTGTTGCTTTAGTGTTAAGAGTCCGACCTTCTCGACTTGAACCTGATTGGGTCGCTTTGCAAGTGTGGTTGCTTGTCCACAAAGTGAGTTACGTGAAGGCAGAGTACAGCGTCCACTGCAGAGCTCGAGAGGCACAAGGGGATAGCTCACGCGCTCACTTCTGAAGAAACATTACCCACAACATACCGAGATACATGTGTTCAAATATTCTTCAAGCCGGTAAAGCACTCGAGCATAGTCCGACCATACTCCGGGTCCCTCGCGTTCGGTTTCCGGGCCCAGAGAAAGAAGAAGCACCTGAGGCGCTTGGCGCCGGTGAGCATCGCTTACGAAACATCAAATGCCGAATGATCGATCTACGATTTTTCAAAGATAGCGGTGACTAATCATGACCTTAAAGTAAGTTAAGCATGATGTGACGAAAAAAGTTTTAGTCACAAAAAGTGAAACACTACACCCTCGCTGGGTCAAAGATGCCAAGGGGAATTGCGCCCCTCCAGTCACTGATCGCCATGCCTCCAGATTCAGCACGGACCTTGGCGGACCAGTTGGGCAGTCAGCTTGCTTCGTTCTGCGACGTCCGAGTCGTTACCCTGACTCAGCCCTAGAAATCAATCCTGTTCTTAGAGCATGCCGCCGTCTTGCTCTTCTGGCGTTTGCTGCCGCCCTGAGCTCCGAGAGAGCTCCGATGCGCTGTTGTCAACGCCGGTCGCAGCGGTAGCCGCCGCTCCGGCATCTGCTTCCGCTACTACCTCTTCTAACAGCCGGAACCGCAGCTCCCCCGCACGAAGCAGCGGAATGATTCGATCCAAGTCCGTTCCCGACATTTTTTGCTTGCCCGAAGGGCTAACAAAATCCGTGGCCAGATTGAGGCGTGAGCCGCATTCGACGACGATCCTGGCCTTGTTCACAAGGGCGTCTTGGTCATAAACAAGTCTGGGAGTTTTGAAGTTGCGTCCTTGAAGCTTGGTACGCCCTTCGAGCTTGGCACGTCGCATTAAGGCGTCATCTGCATCATGGAAGAATCACTCGTCGTCAGCAGTTCATCGAAGGAGAGCAGCAAGTTTCTTCCACTCACCAAAAAGTTTTTTCAAGATTGCGCTGTACCACTTGCATTTGGTATCCGTGTTCTCGGCTTCAGGTGGACCATCCCAAACTGCACGATAGTATGAGGAGCTGAAAGTCAGTAATCGACGCTCGCTCGCTCGCGTGCTTTCCCTGTGTGCGTGCTGACCTGCGGCGTCCAGCTCGGCCTTCTTCTCTTCTAGAAAGGCCCTCCCGGTAACGCAATCGGCAAATTCGGACAGCAGCTTTTTTGAGCCCGAATCGTCGCCCCAACCTTTTCGGTGGGCAAACGCCAATCCACCGGGGGAAGTGATCAGGAAACGTTCTTTGTTGAGTTCTGGAAGATTGGAAGAGACCATAGCGAGCATTTGTAGGCCGTACTTTTCCGCATATGTGACACTCTGTGAACCAGAGATGGGGGCAACCTTTTAGCTGCCTGAACTTGAGGCTGGGCCATGAAAAACCTAATCGAGCTATGACTAACTATGGTGTTCAATGCATCCTCTAGGCATTGTCTTCCTCTCTTGATGGTCTTGTAACCGAGCGGCTTGATCCGGGTGCTCTTGTTGGGAGGCGGGTCGTCAGTTGGTTCCTCGCGCTCCGAGGCAAGCGCGGCGTCACAGGCTATTTTCGCCTCCTCGTCTTGGCCTATTGCTTTCCAATATGGCTTTGCGAGGTTCTGCCTATGGATCAAATTGGTGGGCACTAAAGAAAACAACATCACGCGAAGGGGTTAGTACAACATGAAGTATACTGGCTGCTGGTAGACCAAAAGTTGGGCTTTCCTTCCACATGGTCTCGAACGAGCATGTCTTCGAAATACTTGCTGTGCACGAACTCGTTCCAAGAATTGTAGGTGGCCTGCCGCGTGATGGGCGCGATGATGCTCCTCAAGTTGTCTAGTCGAATTCGATGTTTGATACAATATGCGAGCTCTTCGTCGTTCCTTTTCTGGGCCCATTGCTGGTGCATAGTCCGCTCGGGTTTGTTACATCTGCGCGTCGGGATAGCCTGAACTTGTACGCCCAGGCTCGCCGACCGCGCCTTCTCCACAGGCGTCAAAGCCGGAATTTGCTTGATTATACGGGCAGGGGGAGGTCCGACGGCAGCAAGGTATTGAGGTGCGGCGGAGAAGAATGGCGAAGAGATCGTTGAAAGGCGTGCAGCGTGGTCCGCAGATAGGGATGGCGCGGAGGTTCGATTGGCGTCCCGCGAGGCGCTGGCTCCGTCTTTGCTCTGAGAAGCTTGGCCACCGAGTGCGAATGATTGGCGATCATTGGCGGGAGGAGTGGGGACTGTGAATTGAATTGATGGGTCTTCTGTGATGGCCATAACAAAATTGTGGGTCCTTGGTCGGAAAAGGCAGCCAAGGGGTACGCGTGGTCCGCTGGCGAGGCCGCCGGATAGTGGGATTCGTCGCGTCCAATGTTTGCGGTGTACGCGGGAGTGAAGTGTGGTTGACCTAGCGGGGCAGAGTCCCGACGGTGCGGGTAGGATTGATTGCTATGAAATGGGGCATTCGGAAAGGCGATTAGGGCGTTGGAGGCGGAGGCTGTACAGGGTGTGGAGGCAAAGGGGTCAGATTTGCGCGATGCTGCACGCGACAACAGACAACGACTCGAACACAGCGAGACCGCCAAACAGCACTCACGGGAAGGAGGGTTCAAAGCCTGTCCAGGAAGCGAGGGGGACCCAAGCGGGTTGTGAGCAAAAGGCGAATCTATTCACATGATGCGGAAGTCAGCAGCTCGTCCACTGGCAAATGAGCTAACGACGAAAGGCTTTGATGCCGGGCGGCGGACATACGCATGCGAGGTGTCGAGGCTCCGAATGGTTGGAGGGACGACGCGTCGAAAGCTTGATATGATTGAGCCATGTGTAACGAGGAAGAACGATGAGTAGAAGAGTGATCTTGAACAGCGAACGGACACGAGCTGATGATCTGTCGCAAGGTTAATGAAGTGTGTTGTACAAGCCAAGGAGGGCTGAGAACAAGAGCAGTCAACAGGCAGGGCCCGCGCGACGCGTTCGCTGCCGCGTCGTGCAGCCTTGAATAGTCCCCGACGAGCTCGCCCCCCCCCGCGGAGACGTCGGAAGCCTATTACACCCAGCGCGACTGCTCCCGATGGGTTACCTGAAGTACTTGGATTTGTGATTGCTTCCGCAGAAATTCTATGAAAGCACTTTTCGTCACTTTCTGCCTTATACACCGTTTCGGCATCAAATGTAGTGACTATGACTTAGTTGCAGGCCTGACCCGGGGCAACGTTGCTCCCGCCGGGAACAACGTTTCTACCGGCCCAGGATGCCGATCCGATCGGTTTTTTTCGCCGCTGCGCGGCGCGATTAAGATCGTCCCTTCTGTTGTCTGCCCGAGGTGCCTTATAGCAGGCGCGAGCGCCCGTCCGCGCGCGCCCGTCCGCGCGCGACCAAGCTTGCGCAAGTGGTCCACATGACGGCGGCGCATGATCATATCCGTGAAGCCATCCCAAATCTGGACCAAGTGCAGTGGCCTTCTCGATGCTCGCATGCCAATCGGCAGGCAGCGATGGACGGTGTTGATAATTTAAAAATTTAAGTTTTGCCTGTGGCACGAAGGACAACCTCGGCAAACCGCCGCCGCCGTAGCGCCATTGCATGAAATCGACTAGCGGCGGCGCGGCAGCGCGCACGGGCAGTAGTGCCTATATGTCGCGCATCTGGCGTCGAATGCGGACACGGGATTCTGAAGCGGGACCGGCTGCAGCGCTTAGGCCCGGCCCACTTCAACCGCCTTTGGGGATGGATATCGATGGATGGGTACAGGTAATACCTGACTTATCAGGAAAAACTCAGGTTCTGGCTTCCTGCATTTTTCGGACCTCGGGGAGATACACCTTGCTTCGTCAGAGCGGTCTTCTTGAAATTCAAATTCAAATTCAATTCAAGTGCTGGTCGTAGCGCGTTCCGTTCTACTGCCGATGACCGAGGTTCTAGTCTGCAGGATCGGGTAGGATATCCGAGGGAGCTCACTTTGTAGAGTAATGATTGCTACACAAGGGCTCAGGGGCGCTGTGCGCCCACCTCTCTGCGTAACTGAAGGTCACGGTCGTTGCGAGCTCCGCCCGCACCTTCCGGACCGTGGCCCGGGGGCCCCGGGGGGGGGGGGGGGGGGGGGGGGGGCCAAAAATCACAACCTCATCCTCATTTGATGGCGGGGTTTTGTGGTGCAATCTATCATGTAGATGTAGATGAAGGCATAGTCCTTGACGATCCATACATCCTGTGGCTTCCATCCGTTCTGTGGCTAAGTCCCCACTGAACAAATCAGCCTGTTTAATCAGAATTCACGCAACGCAGTGTAATGGCCAGCGTGACTGCCGCTACAAGACAGCGGAAAGCACATGATGCGACACCTCGGTACATGCGATAAGATTCGGCTGTGGTGGGGTTGCAAAACGTGGGGGGTGCAGTGGGTACTAGATATGCATTATCGGTGTCTCACCTGAGGTAAACTTCACCGAGATCAGACGCTCAAGTTTCGGTGTTGAGAACGTTGAGAACGTTGAGTCTTGGAGTGAAACTGAGCTACCGGCCGGGCCGTGCGGTCTCAGGCGACTTTTCTCCCCCGCCACGGGGCTCAGTGCCGGATGCTGCATGTGATGCATGTGATGGATCGATCACGTGGTGCCGCCGGAAATCCGGGATGTTGATAATCACGCCGGCAGAGAAAGAGAATAGGCATAAAGATGGAACACACACATCTTAGCCATGTTGACATTGTCACGTGCACGGCATGTGCAATACTAATACTTGGGGAGCATAATGAAATATGGCGGACGATTACCACATAAAGTGGATCGAAGCCAAGTCCGATCAGGACACCCCAATGAAGCAGCAAGAAGTACGCCAAGATGTGTAGAGGGCCACGTGAGAGAGCACCATTGTTCCGAAGATCAAGTATGTTTGGGAAGCGGTGCGCAGTCTGCGATTGGGACGGCAAAAGTCAGCGCAGGTGACCCGAGGCCCCTATCGCATTCGCACCCGGACGTACAATCGTAATGGCCCTCCGGTTTGAGTGCCCAATTCGGGAAGGTGTATTGTTTCCCAGCTCCGCCGTTCACTGTTTGAACAGGCACCTATCAAATCAGCACCTGGAAAAAGCTTTATACCAAGAGCGAACTTGCCCGTAAACGTTGAGATGAAGACCATGAAATCGGTTCCGCCCTAGAAAAAAATAAAAGAGATCTCGAGTCAGCGGATCGATGGGGCCTTCAAATGCGGAACTCAGCCATATGAAACCACTCACATCAAGTGCAGCCGCCAACAAGTAGTTGTACTTGCGGAAGAAGGTAGCGTGGCGTTTTCGCAGATAGAACTGCGACCAAATCGAGAGCAAGAAAAGCGACATGACGCTCGAGTTGATGCCGACCTGGTTGTGGTACAAGGGTTCAAGGTCTTTCAGTAGCCCCGAATGGAGAGTGCTATCTTCGGGAACTCGGGGAGACAATTCGCTCACCGAAAGGAACCCAAGACAGTTGACCAGCTGGGGAGTGACGAGGCAATCGAGGCGAAGCTTGGGAAAGAATCGATGTCCAAGGTAGAAGGGCACCGGAATAAACAGGCCTATAAGAAGGCCGAGCGGGATGAGGAAGTATTTGTTGTCTGGGGGTGAACGGCGGTCAGGTGGACGAACTGTCAAGAAAAGACTGCATCCTTGAGGGTATGAGATACTTACGAGGACCATACTATTGAAGCACGATATGCAGCAAGCTCCTGAATCAGTTAGATGTGCGCTTGACAGTAAAAGCACATTTCATCTTAGCGATGACGCGACGACCAACCATCTCTTTGCCCAATGCGCCCCAACTTAATGACAGGGAAGTGACACGAGCGACACGAGCCGCAATTAGTTCATGGCAACTCGTCCAGAATCAAGGACGGGCCCACGAGCAGTATCTCACGAGACAGCCTAATCGGTGGAAGATCGAGGTCGAGATCTCTCCAGTCAGCTGGGGTAGTCTCTCGAGACAGGGTCTGGGACTGAAGTATTACAGGCGAACTCACCTGAGTGTTGTACGACTGCACCACGTTGCCAGACCATAAATTTGATCCTTCGACGCTCAGCAGAATTTCACGTTGCGAGTTGACGATCGAGTTCATCTGGCCGAATTAGGTATCACGAGAGTCTCGGTATGATTGAGGAAGGTCTCGCACGAAGCACCCTGGACGTACCACGATGAGGTTCAAGATTGACCCCAGAAGAGTTCCAACCGCTTGGACCAACTGCGATCATTGGGTCCGAATGGTGACGCAGTCAGGCTTGAACACAGATCGGTTCTGCTGGTGTGATCACGTACAAACATCGCACGAGGGGGAACCTGAGTGCACAGAGATCATCAAGTCCGTTAGTAAAGTACGGAAGGGGCTGCGGAAGGTAGAGTGAGTAGGGACATGTACCTTTGTGTACTAATAGAGCTCAAATCGATCGGCCGCAGCGGGTCCCCATCCCCAGAATCAGTATCGTGACGCTGGCTGCCAAAGACCAGTTTCCCGCTGATTGATGGGTGATACGGACTCACCTGGCCGAGCTGCGAGAGAAATAAAGGCGGCGACCAAACTTGAGTCCTTGGCAGCTCAGGCCGCAGTCGAGGAACGTGTGGCACTCACCTTCAAGTCTTTGACCATCAGCGATCCTTGTTGTATGCTATTTGTGCTGTAGAGCTAGTTCAAGAAGGTAGATCGCATTCTTGAGTGAATTCATAGCCGGGTATTGACCGCAGTTGACTCACTCCGAAGTACAGATTCGCTCGAGCGTTCCCGGGCACGAGAGCCGATCCCAACCTGCGAAGGCGATGAAGATCAGCTAGCCTATCGAGCGATGAGCAATAGGCACTGACACTCACATTTGGAACAAAGTCGATCCGGTGGTGCGGAAGCCAGTAATGGCCGTCATTACGCAGAGGACTGCGATGGCGCAGGAATGTCGTGTGGTCGGGGTCAGAAACCATCGATGGAGTTGGCAAGGGGCCTGATGAAGAGGCTCACTTGGCAGTTCGATCAGCGCCACCAACGCAGCGACGATCAGCGCGTACCACGGCATGCCTGTATGACCTCCGTATAACGTTCCAAGAGCGATCACAAAGGCGCTCATAGCTGTACCGAAGTACACCCACATCGAGCATTCGGGATCTAGATTGATGCAGTGGGAGAGTCAGTCAGCAGAAACATGGCCGCAGTGCTAGGTCTTCCTCTCCTAATCTTCATGCGCTCACATGCTTGCATCTTCAGGTAGTGGGGATCGTCGTGCACGTTGGTGCGCCATTTATTCCATGCTGCGATGAGATCCTTACGATACCACCTGCTCATGACAGTATCAGCTGTGCGATACGTAAGCGCAGTGCATAGGTACTGCTGCTGACAACGTACAAAATGACATGCATGATCGAGGCGCCAACACTGAGGTTGACACCCAAGTAGCGCACTGCACAGACATGTCAACACTGTCAGCTTTGACGCGCTGCTCGTAGCGGTGGGTCTTGAAGAACATGACGCACTCGCGTTCGTCCAGGCATACGAAGGGAGGCCTGCAGATCATTGTCAATGAGGCGACAGTTTAGCTTCGGAGTCGAGGTCGACGAAGACTTAAGACTCGCCTTGCTCGGCCAGCGCGGTTTTGTTGAGGTTATAGTGTGCGTCGAGAATAAGTTCCTGGTGATACCGCGTACCGTTCTAATAAGCATGCACGGATTGCCTAGGTGTCAGTCAAACGATCACAGCAAGACCGTCGCTCAATCGGTGTGAAGGGATCCTTTGGCACCTCGTAGAAGAGATTTTGACCGAGAAAAGGATAGTTCTTGGCATTCCAAGCGTTGCCGAAACTGTCGATACGAGTATCGAGGAGTCAGGCACCCTACTCGAAGAAGGGACGGGAGCGTACTCACTAGCCAGCGATGGAGACAACGATGCATAAGACCACTCCCAATCCCTTGGAAACGGTGGTCGCCCAGGGCATGTAGAGCGGTGCTGTTCAAACGGTGATGGTCGTGATCGTCGATGAGTAGTTTTTCCAAAGCTAGAAGTAGGTGCGGAGATCTTACATGACGTGATCTGAAGCCAATCGAGCCCGATTGAGAATAGGCCGAGCCCCTCGTTCCCGTTCGTGCCGCCAAACACCCGGGTGAAGTTGGGGTTTGTGCGATTTGCGAGGCTATTGGAGCGTCGCGAATGGGGTTCAGTTCTCGTAGCTCCGTATAAATCCTGGGTCAGCGTGTCAGTCTCTCACTCACCAAAATACGCTGATCCCCGTCAGTGTCGGGGCGATGATCTCCGGGAACCACTCCCAGACAAAGATGGCGACGAAACCCTGTCGTTGATGCAAGTGCTCTCAGCATCAGCGAAGAGAGAGTGAGGTGACAAAGCGACATTATGTATGACTGCTCACAATCCAGAAGAACCTGTACCGCTTCTTCTGTGATGCAAGATCCGGCTCACGGCTGTCCAGGACAGTCACCATAGAATTAGTTGTCCGAGTCTCGAAATGGTGCTGCCATCGGCGGGAGCTACTCACTGCAGCGTTTCGATCAAGCTGACCGACGGAATCAAAGACGGCCAGACGGCGAAGGTGGGATAGACGAGGATCGATCGGAACAAGCCTCCGAGTCCGTACCCGAAAAATTGTGAGGCTGCACAGTACCCGATGGGTGAGCGATGATGGACCGATAGCGGCTGAGAGCCACTCACCAATGAGAGTGAAGATCGCGACACCGTAGTTGAGATCGATGTTGTCTAACCGTATTGATAAGGGTGGAAGCTCTACGCCTCAGCATCTTATTCTCAAATTCCCGGGTGCGTGGCTCAACTTACAAAATAGTTTCTCGGCCGCAAACGTCGAAATCGCGAGCGCGCCGTTGCTGCCGGTCGCGGCCATAACGGTGATGCACACGTGCTCTTTGATGTTGAAGGGTCCAGGATTGAGGATCGCCCAGAAGCGACCCTTACTGGGCTTGGGGAAGACCTTGTACCATCCGGTGCCAAGGACTGGAGAGCGACCAGCGACTACGCGTCAGTTTCTCCGCTCCTCTGCGATGGCAAGACGACTGGGGGTGGACCTACTATATGCGAAGATCTGCACTGAATGCGGGGATGGTACGGGGAGAGAGAGTAAGGAGGTATGAGGGCAGAAATCAGTATCAAATGACGGGACTTACAGAACAGTGCCGAAACGTCGTACTCTTGAGGCCGGAATGTGAAGATCTGACCTAGGACGGCGCCGACTGCGAAAGAGTGTGGAGTTCGAGACGTCAGAATTGGTCAGTCCTCTCGATTAGACTGCCTCAGACAAAGTCTCAAGACTCACAGCACGTCAATCCGAGACCGATGGTCCACATTCGAATGGTGTGAACACGAAGGCTCGGGTCATCTTCGAGCGAGATCAGACTGTGATAAGACGAGAGGTGAGTATTCAAATCAGCAGGACGCCGCACCTCAGCCCTCGGGTGCTCGCGATCAGAATCGCACCGGGTGGAGAAATCAAGAGCCGTTTCGATCACGCGCTGTTAGGATACAAAGAGAGAGTCAGCATATCATCAAATCTCAAACTGGAAGCGTGTTGCTGAATGCGTGGGGCTGAAGCTGCGGGCCCTGAGTGAACAAGCACACGGCTACCGGATCGCAGAACCGCAGAACCGCGGCGCGCGGCTCACCGCCCCTGTCTCGGTTCGGCCTTGACGCCAGTTCGGCCGAGCCCTCTCGTTTTCCGTGTCAAGCCCCAAGCCGACTCGTCGACGACCGCATCAATTCCATGAGGCCCCAGTCCAAGGCAAAGCGACTCACTTCTTTTCCGTTCTTGTCTAAAAAATCGGGATCCAAATCCGCGAGGTCGACGAAGGCTGCATCGACCTGGACATGTGGATGAAGGCCTGGGCCATCATCCGCGGGTTCGTCGAGTGACGCGTCCTTGGATTCCTCGGCACCTTCGGGTTTGTCTGGGGTTTCGCACTCGGTGGGCTTGATGGTGACGACAGGAGCATCTGAAGGTCGCGTGCGGCCCAAGCGTGAAAAGAGCTTCGCCATGGAGAATGGCAGATCTGGTCAACAAGGGCAACGGATGGGTGTGGGAGGAGGCAGTGGACGGGGTTGGGTAAAAAGTGCAACGCGCTTGTCGCTGACCAGAGCGCGAACGACATTGGGCCTATCGATGGTATCATCCGAGACTGACCAACGTGAAGAGGAGAGCGTTCCGGAAATCGAGCGGGAGCGACGCAAAAAGCGATGCCTGAGGCTAAATTATGAGCCTCTGAGACGTCTTCCCCACGACTTCCAAAGCTCAAACCGCCGGCTAGCCTCGCCGCTGGGAACCGGTTTTTGGGTATCAAACCAGATCAGCACAATCGATGAGAGAGAGAGAGAGAGGGTGGAGGAGTTTCAGGCAAGAGGACTCCCAAGCTCCATACCCATCAGAAGGAAAGTCACATCATCCGTTCCAGAAGCTCGCCGTCTGGCAGACGTCGAAGTCGGAATTTGAGATGCGAGTGGACCTCGCGAGCAACCAAGTACGGGGGACAACCATGGGGACGGCGCGGGGTCAAAGCGCGAAAAAAAGTCTCAACTTGAAGCGACCCTGAGACGCACGGACCAGGCGTGAAAAATCGTTCGAGCCACATGACGGTGCAGTGACCTCTGCTTACACCGCCCAAATGAGTCATGGTACATTGAGTGGAGAAGAACTACCTAAAACCTCACTTGCTGTAGACGAGATTCGGTCTATAAAACCTGAGGCTGGTGGCCAATGAAGAGCAGGATCGATGTTCAAAATGGTAGAAACGGTGAAAGCAGCTGCTCGTCTTGGAATTTGAAGACTACAGGATGAACGTAGCAACAGTGCAGCGGAAGATACACATTTATGGGCGATAGCGAGTAACAACGGCATGAAAGGGCTATAGAGAGTCGTGAGGCGGTGGACCGTCGAGATTGAGTCGAAAACAATCGAAGGCGAGTCCTCGTCAGATCTGCGCTTCGAAGTCATCCAGCCAGGACAAGTTGACGGGACTCGAAGTGGCTTGTATGTTCGCGTTGGCAAAGATCGCGTTCAAGGTTGCCGCCAGCCTCAGCCCGGCTTGCGCGAGGAGCTTTTCGATGATGTTTGACTCTGCGAAAATTCCGCTGTCGGGTCAAATTGGAGCGTAGAACCTCGACCGACCCAACGAAGAACATACCTCGAATAGGGCCGTAGTATTCCTTGGTGTTGAGCTCCCTCGGGATCGGATGCTGGGAATCGTAATCGGGTGGGAATGTCCTCGCGCACGTCGTTCGATGCGTTTCCTTGGCCCAACTCTGAGGGCAAACTCCGAGGGCAAGGATTTCGGGAGGCGAGGAAGAGGAAGACGTGTCGAAGTGGATCTGGATGCGTCGCTGCTGCGTTTCAATAGGGGACGCGGATTTCGGGCAGAGGAACCAAGAGGGAAGGGCGTCACGCCACCAGATGCGGACGCCTTCCCAGAGGATCAGACGGATGTAGGGGTCTGTGGAGCAGATAGGAAATCACAAAATCAGAGAACTGGGAGTACACTCTGAGCCTTCTGAGCTTTGCGCATGATATCTGAAAATACGTACCATAAATCGTGTGCCTCAAGGACTGCTCAATTTGAGCGCTGCGAAAATTTCGACGTGACGAGTCAAAAGGTGATGCAGAGAAGTGGACACCTCAATCTTGAGAAACAACCTACGCCGGCAGTGGATGCGTATAGTTGTGTTGCTCTCGGACAGCCTTGGTGATGAGTGCGCCGTCCCAAAGAGAGTGCAGATTCATTCGTCGGCCTTCGAAGATCACAGTGTCGGAGTTTCCACCGCGATCCCGATCCGTCAGATGCAGAGGTTGGTGGACATCACCGACGAAATGAACGAGGAACTTCAATGCCTCGACACTGCAGTATACCGAATCGGAGGATAAGGCATCTAAGTGAGCATCGGCAGTGCGCTTGGAGTGGAAACGAGGAGCTACCGGCGGCAAAACTCACTCGAGATGATGATCAGCGAGCCGGTGGGTGTAGTTGGCGATCGCGTGTAGGACATCATGTTCGGTCTTCCAGCCCTCGTCCCCAAAGTGGCAGGTACTGGGAGGATAGTCGCCCAGAGGTGAGGTGTAGTGCAACTCGCCGCTCCATCTATATTGTGGCAATCCTCTGTCGATGCACGTGCGGAAGCCGTCGGTCAGTGGGCCGAAGCTTGTCACGTGTGCGGGCCGAGCCACGTGTGGAGCACCGCGGCGCGGGGTCGATCATCCCAAGTCGCAGACTCGCAGTTCAGGCTTCTCGAGGGCGCCAAGGCCACCAGCTGTCAAGGCCTATAATCCAGGTAGATACCTAAGTGGACCAACTCTACTCACCTGATTCGGTCGGGCCAAGAAGCGATGGGGCCGAGGTGGCCGAGTCCAGGCAGCAACGCCTTGACCGCCTCGCGCGCCCCGTCGTGGAGGTGGATCTGCGCTATCGTCGCGATCGCTTCGTGTCCTACAGCGCCCCAGGCAAAGACGAGAGGTGTAAGAGGCGCTAGAGACACCAAGAATAGCAAGAATGATCGCATGATGACTCCAAAGAGTGATGAGTTCGGAGAGGGTGTAAGCCAGGGTCCTGGAGGGAGTCTGGAGGCAACAGTGGGGTCCGGCGCGGCCGGCGGACCTGGTGTCAGAGAGTAGATTATACTGTCTCATCCCACTTAGATTCCCGATTATGATTCGCTACTAGTTGTTGGTATTGGTTGCCTCGCGCGCCTCGAGCCTGCCTCGCGCGTGCCTCCATAGCCCTTCTCTCCTTTCTCCAACTAGCTTTACTATCATCTTCGGCTCTCATACTTACGTATCTCGTGCCTGGGCTTCAGGGCTCTAAAACCTGGGACCATCATTTCCGCGCTAGGCCGTCGACTCGCTCCTGAGTGCCTGAGTCGTGACTTACGAGTCTTACGAGAGTCGGTGTGATGAAGTCGGTGCAGTAGAACCAAAGTCTCGTTGAAATCCTTTTATTGCTTCAGACTTGCAAGAGCTGAAGCTCGGCCTCATACAGGCGCTCCGCACATCCACTTCAAGACCCTGCTACACCCCTGTCCGACGGACGACTTTGAGAGATCAACGGGTAGGGGACGGCCCCGTCAGGAAGTCAATGATCACAACCGGCTGGTACTCGAAACCGAAAAAGTCTCAATCTTCGTAGCTTCTCGATCATTGAGCGTGTAACATCATCATCCTCGTAGTCGCGCAGGTGACTTGCGAGCGTCGAGCGATGCAGAATTGTGCGAAATCGGTACCTCTGAGAGCCTCACCGCCCCGACTTCACCAGCGGTTTTGGAGCTACCACCGCCAATCCAACGGCTGGAGTAAGTCCTAAGGAAGACGAACCAGTAGTGGCACACCAGATCACACTTTAAGAGCCCTCCGCCGAGTCTTCATGAGGTACGTCTTCAGACGGCTTAAGAATCTGGGAGAGCCTGCTCGAGTCCCCTGAGGCACGCGATGGGGAGTAAACTCACTGACGCCTCAACACCAGGCTCTACTACTTACTCTGTGATGCTGCAGGTACATGCATGGGATTAAAAGGAACCTCGCTTACCTCCAGCCAGGTAGACTTTGGTGGGCTGGGTCCGGAAAATGACGAACGAGGGCGACTGTTTGAGGAGTGGGCCCGGGAAGGGAGTGAAGAAGCTTACCCAGAGCGAGACTTTGCTGGTGTGAGTCGAAGGGGCTGCTTTTCGCTCGACTTCCTCCGGCCGCAGGTTATCACTAACCTAGACGGGGGCCCGACGCTTCTTTTGAGGTTCGTATCGTATGACCGGGAGATCATAATTGGGCATACCGCGAAGTCTATTTAGCTACTGAATTCGAACTGATGGCGCAGTCAACGTCGCCACAGCTTCCGCCGGTATCGACTTGCACAACATTCGCTGGCAGCTGCATGCCAACCCAGTCCTCCTCGCTCTGCACGCTGCGAGTCAGCTCGGCTTCGTCATTCTCGGCCAAGATGTCCCCTTCGAAAGCCTCTTCCCCGAGGCAGAGCTGCAGCGAGCCGTCCCTGACCCTCGATCTGGCGGATGTTTTGATCTTCACCGAGTTGGAAGGAGCGGGAGGCGGCCGAGGAGGTCTGTGCGGCGTACGCCTGAGCGCAAGAGGCCTAGTCGAGCCCGAATTTAGGTCTATTCCTCACGTTTGGCTCTGTATCGGATCAGTCCATTGTTCAACTCACCGCACGCTCATGCCCTCCGAATTGGTTCTCGGCACTAAGACACGACAGGTTTTGGACCATAGGGAGGTCCGCAGTCTACCGCCGTTGGAGGAGGAGAGATTTCTAAGGACTCAGGAGCTGGATGAGTGTATCAGGACTCATTCCGGTCCGATGTGGGCCGATATACTGTCGATGTGACCGAAGGCGAACCCGGAGTTTGACATGTATATGGACTCGGTATCCGATTCCCCTCGCAGAGGTAAGTTTGCCTTTTCCCCCCTCGTGTTGGATCGAGGGAAGAGGATCTGGCTGTTCCGTCAGTTTGGGTGTATCCTGTGCTTATCTCGGGTGCACATGCTGTTCTTGGGCGACCTCTATATCCCACTATGAAGACGCATCGAGTGCGCAAGCGCCACCCAGAAATCGCCGTCGACCCAACAAAACTTCGAATTTGCACCGGAACCGGGAGATAGATGTTGATTGAGAGACGATGCAGGAGCGGCCGAGGGTGGACAGGCCGTGTGAGTTTGCTGATACCACCTTCAACCTCGTTCCCTGAATGTCATTATATCTCAAGTTTCGGTTCAATACTGGTCTCTCGAGCGCACTGTTTGAAACAAGCAGAACGCGCAGCACGAATCAGATGCGCTGCCAGCAATGTATGAGTGTATGCCATAGGTTTGGCGAAGCTCTGGTATCAATAAAAAGAGTGCTTCTGAACAGGCGACTTTTTGGCGCGTGCTTAATAGGCCTGATCACTTGGATCTAGGACACCTGAGCTCGGACCACCTCGTCGGACTCGGCTCGGAGTTTCTCTGCGAACGGGGATTGTGGCTTGGGCTCTGACCCCACCCAGCTCAGATCCACTCTGCCCACCGCAGCTCTCATCTTCGCTCAGCATGGTCAGTCGTAATGGCAGCAAGTCTCTTTGAACACGAGTACTTACGCTGCATTTCTCCCCTCGCAGTCTTCCACACAAGCCACCACCAACGGCCTTCGCCCCGTGTACATTGTCGCGGCCGCGCGAACTCCCGTCGGCTCGTTCCTCGTCAGTCCCACTCCAGCGTGCACTTACATTGCATCTGACCTCCCTAACTGATCATCGTAGCACGTCATGCACCCAATAGGGCTCGTTGTCCAAGGTCTCGGCCGTGCAACTCGGTGTCGCGGCGGTGCAAGGCGCGCTTTCGCAGGTGTCGATCAACCCCTCCGAGATCGAGGACGTCTACTTTGGCAACGTGCTCCAGGCCGGGGTCGGACAGTCTCCCGCTCGACAAGTGGCTATTGGTGCTGGCTTGAACGAGTCGACCGAGGCTACGACCATCAACAAGGTGTGTGCTTAACCGGACCGTTCGCTTTCGTGTCGTCGTCGCGCTCCCACTCGGGCGGCGCGTGTCAGTGCCCGCGGTTGGGGGGCGGCTGACTTGGCACCCCTGGCTGATGCATGTGGCGCCGCATGCTTCGATGACAGGTCTGCGCATCCGGAATGAAGGCCATCATGTTGGCAACGCAAAATATCCAGACCGGTAACCGGGACGTCATGATCGCCGGTGGTATGGAGTCTATGAGGTAAGCAGCCCCCAGCCAGCTTGGATCTAAGCTCGGGCCGCGCTTGGCAGCTTCTCGGCGATATCTCGATCGACTCGGCCCTAACTCGTGTTCCTGCATGTTTCGTCTGCAGTCAAGCGCCTTTCTACATGCCCCGTCAACCCGCGACGTTCGGTCACGTCTCTGCCCTCGATGCTCTTGTCAAGGATGGGTCAGTCTTACGGCGGTCTTTCATTGCCGAGCCAGGCCTTGGACCAGGCAGGATCTAACGCCACTTGCGTTTTATTAACAGTCTGACTGACGTGTACGGCGATTATCCTATGGGTATCTGGTCAGTCCTTTCTCCATAGTCGATGAGATCGTCGTAGCCGAAAGAAAAATTGCCTGACTGGCCCGTGCATTCCTCTAACAGCGCCGAGGAGACGGCCAAGAAGCACAACATCAGCCGAGAGGACCAGGACAACTACTGCCTCGAGACCTACCGCAAAGGTACGTCACTTCAGGACTTCTGAACCATACAAGGAAGGACCGGAAGACTGATCTCGCCTGGTCATCGCCTTTCACAGCCGCGGCCGCATGGGAAGCCGGCGCCTTCAAGGCCGAGATCGCCCCCGTGACGTTGAAGGACGCTCGCAAGGGTGACACCGTCATCTCCGAGGACGAGGAGTACAAGAAGATCCTGCCCGCCAAGGTCTCCGGCCTCAAACCCGTCTTCAAGAAGGACGGCACCGTCACCGCCGCCAACGCGTCCAACTTGAACGATGGTGCTTCGGCCGTCATCTTGGTCTCCGAGGAGAAGCTCAAGGAGCTCAACTTGACGCCTTTGGCCAGGATCGTTTGTGAGTTGCGATAGTTCATCGACAAAATCTCTATGCTCACCTCTGTCACCACCCCTTCAGCTTTCGCCGACGCTGCCTTGGCCCCGATCGACTTCCCCATCGCCCCGTCCCGTGCCCTTCCCGCCGCGCTCAAGAAGGCCAACCTGACGATCGATGACATCGCCAAGTTTGAGGTCAACGAGGCCTTCTCCGCCGTCGCGTTGGCGAACCAAAAGATCCTCAACATCCCGACGGAGAAGCTCAACGTCAACGGTGGTGCCGTCGCTTTGGGTCACGCCTTGGGCTCCTCCGGCTCGAGGATCGTCGTTACGTTGACGCATCTGTTGAAGAAGGGAGAGTTCGGCGCGGCGGCCGTTTGCAACGGTGGTGGTGGTGCTAGTGCTATCGTCATTCAGAGACTATGAGATGAAGGCTCGGTTGGGCAGCAGTTCGCAAAGCTCTGAGGCTGTTTGTGCTCTCAAGTTTTCTTTTTCCTATTACTTAAAAGCCTCTCGGATCAACTCATTGGTCTTTCACTAGTTATTGGGGATGTCCAACTAATGAATGCAAATAAAACCTATTCAACCACTGAGAAGGCTCTCAACGGGTTGGGGCATTTTCCCGACCTATTCGTCGGTCGGCTGGACAATATTGTGTTCGCATCTTCATTTCACAAGACCTTAGGAATCACCGTAAATGTACTTCGAGAAAAGCCCAAACCAGAATCCAAAGCGCTCACTACTACTACGGCGAGTCTAGAAGTCCAAAGGGATGCCCTCATACTCCTGTACCGTGTGGAGAACGTGCTTGATCGGATTAGCAAGCAGTCTCCTAGATGAGGACGATGAAAAAAAAAAGGCACGACTCACCTCGAGGCCGAGGGCAAGATTAAGGTTCTGGATGCACTGCGTTGCCGCACCCTTCAACAAGTTGTCCAAAACGCCCTGATCGCACGCACCGAACAAAAACGGAATTTAGCGATAAAGTTTCAACTTGGAACTCTCAACGTTCGGAAACTCACGACAACCACGACCCTCTCCCCACTCGAATGAACTTGCACACCCCCAATCTTGACCCCATGCTTCTTCTCAATATCCGCAATCTCCGGTACCCCATCCTGGAACTTCACCAACTTTTCCCCCCTATACCTCTCTTCATATAAAGCCTTGACGTCGGCCGCTCTCATGCTCTTGTTCAAAGGTGCGGAAACGGTCGATATGATGCCTTGGAACCAAGTGGCGACGTGGGGGATGAAATTAACTTTGAAGGAGGGGGAGGGACCGTCGGGGAAGAGGTTCGAGAGGTGGTAGCCGGCTTCGCGCTCGTGGATGTGGTCTGTTAGGGCGTAAGGTCGAATACCGCCTCGGAGGGACTCGGCGGACACTTTTGGCTCCTTTCCGGATTTCGTACCTGCGCCTGAATAACCTGAGATGGCGGAGATCGTGGGAGAGCAGGTTGTCGAGAGATGAGGGATCAAGGGGGCGAGTAAGAGTTGGGTGTTGGTCGCGAAGCAGCCCGGGTTGGAGATGCGCTTCGAGCTCAAGAGCTGTTCACGGTTGTAGAGTTCTGTGAAAGGTGGTTGGTAACAGATCAGTTTTCACTTCGTTACGCAGGACACCAATGGCGTCAAAGTGTCGAGGTGGCGTCGACAGGACTTCAGGCTTCTCGTGCCGTCCGAGGATGAATCGCAGCAACATCGGGGTTTCCCGACTCGTGAACAAGATGGGAAGCTCCGGCGTTGCAAGTTTCTACGATCTATCCTTCGAAGGCAGAAAAGAAAAAAGAAGAGGAGTTATGTAATAATGGGATGCGTTGTTGGTGGTAGATCGAGGGACACGGAGAGGCGATTTGATGGATGCTGGCACGTTACAACACAACCACAGAGGCACAAGAGAAAGGGAACGGCGAGTCGAGGAAGAAAGATCGCTTATGGCTCACCCGGCAAGCCATACGTCCACTCGTTGTTGAACCTCATATCGGCACCCAGGTCGATTATAACCGACTTGCCGCCCTTGACGCCGTCGATCGCCTCGACAAAAGGTTGGCAAACGCCGTTCGGCAAGGCCATGATCCAAGCATCGACCGAGCCTTGCGACTCGATTCGCTCGAGGTCCTTGGTCGACAGGTTCTCGTAAGTCACTTTGGACTTGATGTAGCCGTCCAGGCCTTGGCCAGCAAGCTCCCGCGAGGACACGTGGGCGAGCTCCAGGGACGGGTGTGAGTTGATGAGATCGACGAGGTTCGAGCCGGTGTAGCCCCGGGCACCGATCAAACCGATACGCTTGGCCGATGCAGAAGAAGAGGAGGAGGAGGAGAAGGCGCGGCGGGCGAGGTGAGCGGCCGGGGTCGTTACGGCCGGTCGGCGAGCCGATGTTGAGTACGATCGCAGGGCGGAGGCGATCTTGCCCGACGAAGCGACTGTGCCCTTGCTCGAGGCGTAAGAGATGGGCAGGTAAGCTCGCTCGATTCGGCCATTCTTCTCAAATTCCTTGACGATTTTCTCAACCTCGCTGGCATCCTGAACACCGTAGTAGAACAGCGATCGACCGTTGCGGGTGAAGGACCCGTCGGCTCGCTCAAAGTGCCACGTCTTGTTCTCGTCATCGGCGGAAGCAGTCCAGAAGAGCTTTTTAAAGTCCTTCTTGATCGAGTCAAAGACGTTATCGTTGACGGCGTTTTGCACGCCGTTGGTCGAGGGAAGGAACTTGGTCAACACGGGGACCTCGCCAGCAGGGTGGGAGACGATGGCGACGCATTCGAACGGCTCATCGCCGTAGATCGTGTACGGCGTCTTTTGCAGGCCACTGAGGACCTCGGCGACGGACTTGCGTCCGGAAGTAACCTCCTCGTCGCGCTCGGAAAGAACCTGACGCAAGCGATCGTGGCCGACGGCCTCGACATTGTCGTGCTTGTACAACTTGTATCCGCGGCGCAAGAGCGTACCGGCCCCCGAGTCCGTGAACAGCTCCTTTTGCAGGGCGTCGGGCGAGATGATGGCGACTGAAGACGAGCGAGGGAGATGATCGAGCAACTCCTTGATCTCGCGCAGCTTGAGCTTGGTGCCGTATTTTACCCACGATTCCTTCATCAGCGCGTCGTACTCCTGTTCGGGCATCAAGAAGCTCAATGGTCAGCACCGCAAAAATCGCGAGCCCCAAGCGGTGGCCTGGCGCTGATCGTACCTCATCCAAGTTGATGGCCGAAATCTTTTCCTTGGTCACACCATGGAAGAGGCCACCCTTTTCACTGAGGTAGACGATCTTGAGCGGCTCCAAGACCTTGGCCAGTTCGGCCGTAGCGACATCGGCGTTGACGTTGAGGATTTGGCCCTCGGGCGTCTCGGCGAGCGAGGTGAGGATGGGCAGGGCGCCAGCTCGGATCGAGGCCTCAATGGGTTCCTTATCGACCGAGGTGATGCGACCGACAAAGCCGTAGCGAGGTTGGTCCAGGTAGTCGGCGGTGAACACACCGGTGGTGATGGGTCGTGCGCGAGTGCCGAGCGATTCGAGCGCCGAGACGAGCTTCAAGTTCTCGGACAGGAAGACACGGCGGGCGTGGGACAGGGTGCGAGCGTCGGTAATTCGGATGCCTGGTGGATGAGAGAGTATCAGAAGTGGGTTCTTTCGCCAGCATCAGTCTATATGCACCCAGTCTGAGGGTCCGTGGGGTTCCCCCTATCCTGTCGCGATAAGACCAGCCAGAACGAAGCGGAAGCGCGAAGACTGACCGTCGATGTAGTCGGGCACGATGCCATCAGCCTCGAGCCTGGCGTTGAGCTTGTCACCCATCCCATGAACAACAACGGGGTAAAGTCCGACACGGTGGAGGAAGTTGAGGGACAGCGTCAAGGACTCGAGGTCGTGGGTGAGGATGGCTCCGCCGACCTTGAGTACGGCGAAATGGGTCGCGGAGGAGAAGATCTGCAGGTAGCGCGACACCTCTCGTCGGGATGCGAGCGAGTACAACAAGCGCACGATCGTTTCCTGTGGAAGTAGCAAGAACGCATATCGTCGGTGTATTCAGCTCTTTGTTCCGTCGCGGGTACGAGTTCTCCTCCGCAGCAAGTTGCTCGTTCGAGCCAAGGGCTCTCTGTCTGGCTGGGCCCGGGCAAGGGCATGGATGGCGGGCGGGGATAAGCAGCTCCGTTCTGAAGAGCTCTCCCTGCCCGACGCCCTAATGTTCCCGCTCAACATAGGCAAACAATAGGAAGGGAATCGAGTACTGACCCTGTCGGTATCGGTTCCAGCCGCCGAGACGGCGCCTCCGAGCCATCGCTTGGCCATGATGTCGCCCATCTGGTCCGACGCTCGCTCGTTGGCCTGGTCGACCTTACGCCGCGATTGCGCCAACAGCGACGCGGGAACGTGCGTCGTCAAGGAGCGTGTACCATGCCCAGCGGCACGGCTGGAGAGAGAGCGAGCTGTCCGAGCTCGGAGTGTCGGCAACATGCTGTGCGAGTGAGAAGGTCGAGTGTCAAAGCGGGAGCAGAGCGTGACGACGAGGCGGCCAAAGGGAGAGCTGAGTCGACTCCCAAGCTCAAGGTGGGGGCGAGTCAACGCTCGTCGACTGCCTGGCTTTCTGTTTATTCTCGGATTTGTAAACGCTAGTTCATCCCTAGTTGACTCCTCAGACATTGCTTGATGTGTTATTGAAACGCCGGCCGTTTTTGTGAGCCATCCAAGTTGATAGCAGGTACGCCGCAAATTGCAGAAACAGTGGCGCTTTAGCACGAGTGCTCGGCTTGCAGTCCAGCTACTGAACCGGTTCACCTCCCCTCCGCTCATCGAAAAAACCCCGGTCACCCATCATTCTCTTTCGCCCCTCCCTCCTCAGGGCTCTTTTATGCTCGCAGCCACTCGTTCCACGATCCCTCGACATCTTTTCTTCCGGACCTTGTTGATTGCTTACAAGCCGCAGCGTCCCATGACGACCTCCTCCTCGTCCTTGTCGGCCGCTGCAGCTGGTCGGCCCGACGGTCTCAAGTCGCCTACTTCTTCCGCCTCATCAAGTGGGGCTTCCCAAACCGGGGCAACGTCTTTGTCGAACGGTTCGACTCGACCTCCTCGACCTCCTCAAGATGCGATCGAAGAAGGCGATCCCATCACAGTACCGTCCTTGAGTGCGAGGTCAGTTTGCGCCCCCAGTTGGTGTGTTAGTAATGAGGCATAGGAATTGCGCGCGTTCATTGGTAATCTCTTTAGAAGCGCTAGAAGCGCCTGTCTGTTTAGTGAAGCCTGGCGATGCGCACCAACCGTTGTCTTCTCTCCACGGCTCCCGGCTCCCCCGTCCCCCACCCCTCATCGGCCTCATCCCCGCACTGGGCTGGATCACGTGCACCCATCCAGGGGGTTCAGATTCCGTCGAGAAAGCAAACTCGCGGAGTGACGCGGGGACGCGGGAAACGACAGATAGTCTAAGGATAGCTACTGACCGATTGATTCCTTTCGGATCACAGTCTTGTTCTTATTGCGCCTCTGCAAGAGCGCACGGCGGATGGGTACGATTACCGAGTGCTCCTGCTCAAGCGAAACGCTCGGAGCACGACCTTCTTCTCCGCGCACGTGTTCCCAGGTGCGTCGCTTCGACCGACTTGGTTGCAGCAAAGAACTCGATTAGCTAATCGCGTTTTCGACGAGTGACTCAGGTGGCAATCTTGACCCCATTGACCGGGATCAATCGGCATGGACCGGGCTGCTGGACAAGATCGACAACCCCGAGGAAGCCAAAGCGCGAGCTGTCAAACTATGTGCGCTGCGTGAGACCTTTGAGGAATGCGGAGTCCTACTCCTCGATGGAGAAGGAAATGCGAAGCAGAGGTGGAGTGCCATCTCGGATGCGGAGCAGAAGGCTTGGAGGAACAAGGTTTGTCTCCCCCCACAAGAGAAGAGCAGAGAGTTCTCGAGGGAAAAGCCGACTGACAACGGGGCTCATTCCGTGCCCCCAGGTCTACAAGGATGGCAAAACTTTCGTGGAGCTATTCAAACTTTTATCGGCCGATGATGCCCAACCAGCACTGCCAGCACTTTCGTCGCTGCAGTACCGAGCCAACTGGATGTGAGTTGCACCGGACCTCCGCGGGATTCCCCTATCTGATCCTGACCTTTGCAACGCTGCAACCCCTCCCTCAGCACACCCGCCAACATGAAGCGTCGCTTCGACACCCACTTCTTCATCTCCATCCTACCACCTTCCTCTCCGACCTCGCGCACTTCAGCCACCAAGGACCCAATTCATTCCGAACATATCGCCTCCGCCGACGGAGGCGAAACCGTCTCAGCAGACTGGTTAACCCCTAAAGAAGCGATCGACCGAACGCTCCTTCACGCTCAACTACAACAAGGTCCACCAAAAAAAGGGGAGGACTCGGACGCGGCTTCGAAATCGTTGATCCTGTTCCCACCTCAATTTTACCTCGTCGCCGAACTGGTAAGGACGAAATCGTGGAAAGAGCTCGTTCATGAACCTTCGTCGGACGTGGAGAAAGGCGTTCATAATGTTGCCCCTCGTCATATCCAACCTTTCGAACCTGAAGTCAAAGGTGTGGAGGACAGTCAAGGCAACTTCCGAGCAGCGACGGTCTTGATCGGTGATCCCGAACATTCAAAGACGGATCAGTCGACGTGCTTGAAGACGGATCGACATCGCACATATGTGCTCTTACCGGCCAAGAGGAGGGATCCTGAATGGAAGGCCAAACCGCCTTTGGGGCTGACAGTGATGGGGTGTCATAGGGAAGGGATGGGGAGGTTGTTTGGTGAGGGGTGGGATGTGACGATGAGGGAAGGCGATACGGGCGAGACCTCGACCTCGTCGGCCAAGGCCAAGACCAAGTTGTAGGAATCGGCGTGGAAAATCGTGCGCTCTTGTTTATATCACTCTGTGCAGTACTACCTCAAGGGTCTACGAGCTACTTCCGTCTCTATCGCACTACTGTGAGATGATTCCTGTCTACCGTCCTTGCAAACTCCCTTCTCTTGACCTTCCCCTGAGCCCCGCACGGTCAATTGCTCATTCTCATCATCATTTGCTTACGTCGCTCTCCGTCCTGTATGACCGAATACAAACCGTGTGAGCAAGATCATCTTCAAACTATCTCCTGACCGAGACAAAACGTCCGACCTTGTTGTTCTCGCATCCCTCGTCGAGGACGTCTCGAAAGAATTTGCGCCTCCTCCTGATCCTCCTCCGCTGCAATTATTTTCGAAAGGCGATGGACTCGCATTCACCTGTCAAATCCAAAAGAAAATAAACAAATAAAATACCCCATCAATCCATAACGACCTCACTCGCATCGGGCTGGACGAACCCATGAACACAATTCGTTCTCGATCCTCTCCAACCTCTCCCTCAACTCGGACTCATCCAAAATTTCCGCCTCCCCATAATTCCCCTCGTCCCCTAAACGGTCGCCACGCTTACTCCCCCGTCCGATTAATAACGCTTTCAATACCTTGATTCGACTCGTTAATCGTGACCTTGGAGCGGGCGGAGGAACGTCGAGAGAACTATGCGGGCAGCAGGGTGGGTGAGAACCTGGGGCGGAGAACGGTCGATCACCCGTCGTGGTGGTCGTCGTCGTCGGGGAGTCGCAAGAGGGCCAGTCGAGCGATACGCAGCCGTCGCGGTCTCTTGAGTAGGTCGAGGCCTGCGGTGGACTGGAGAGCGAGAGCGGGAGGAGGGAGAGCGTTAAGGCGGAGGTGGAAGGGGAAGGGCAACGTTCGGCGTTCACTGCGGTCGCTGAGGTCGGGTCGGTCGAACTTGCTGCTGGACCCAATTCGGTCGAGGACATGGTCGAATGTCAAATACAAAGGCTACGCAACTTGGGACGCCGGGTCGGACTTGGTAGATTGGATGCCCGAATTCCTTCCTTGACGTTGACGAGAGCGAGAGCGCACGGACCTCGACAATGGGGAGGTGGGGGGAAAAAGCAAAGAGGCCGAATTGAAGGGCGGTCCGTACTTCTATGATCCGCAGTTGAGCAGCCACCGATCCCTTGCAAGTGCACAAGATACTCGAAGGACCAATGGCCGATCAAGAAACCAAGTCAGAAGGGGTCTGTAAAGTCAGCCTCGCCCCTTCATTTCGTTGCCAAACCCAGCCCCTCCTCAGAAAGGGGACCCTGTTTCACTCCCCCCCTCCACACAGGATAGGAGGCAAAGTTCGGGGGTCCACTCGAGGAGTTCCGCCTTGGAAGCTCACCGACATTATATGAGGGCAAAATTTTACAGGTGAAGTTTGACATAGGAACATTGCACAGCCACTAAGACGATTCAATGATAATAAGAAAAAAGGCCAAACGGACGAATTGAGAACCGTCTTCCACGAGTAGCGAGGGACGTGATCTTGTAGACGGCCATAGTAACCTTAGTCTAGTGTTGGTGAACGGTACCGTAGCCGACGTGCCCGGTCATAGGTTGGCCGATGGGTGCCTGAGATGAAGGAGAGTGCAGTCGTCAGCACATGGCCCGAACGATTCACTGCCACCGGTTCAAATGCGACTAGGTCTACTCACGTATTCGCCATTGCCGGTGTAGACGTATCCGCCTCGGCCGTATCGCTCCTCGGCTTGAGTCTTCTTGTAAATCAAGTACTGTTGGCGCGACCGAGTAGTGGCGAAGTCAGGTGAGTAGGTTCGATCTCTGCGCTAGGAAAAGAGCTTACGAATGCATGGATGTGGCCCGGGCTGGAGGAAGCAACAGAGAAAAAGACAAAGCGGTTAGTTCAGATCCTCGAACCAGCATCACTCATCACAAGTCCGGCGATTGGCCCCTATACGATTCCGTCCCGATGACCCGCTCGAATACTCACATGTAGCCCAACACGGTCAACAAGATGTTGATGAGCAAGTCGCAACTGCAACCGGTGATGAAAGCCGCGGCGGCAGGAGGAAAGAGGATGGCAACTGTTGTGATGTGCAGATGTTCAAGTCAGTCAAGCACCGAGTCCGAGATCCACAGGGCTGTCCACGGGATGGTATAGCATCTCTAGGCGGGGAGTCGGGTGTGTTGACGTACCAAGGCACAAAACGATATCACTTGCTCGGACCATGGTGGTAGGTGGCGTGGTGGTGGGTCTGTGATAAGACACGCGCGGTGGGAGCCCGGTTGTGAGTAAATGAGTCGACTGCAATCGAACGCGAACGGGAAAGCGACGGCAGACGCAGCGACGACCAATGACCGACGACTGCGCAGGGATAGTGGGTGGAATGTTATCGCTCACGAAGAAGATTTGTGTGGGTAGTTTGGGCTTGAGATCAAGTCGGAATGGCGTGTGGTGGGATGAAGGAAAGGACGTGACTCGGAGGCCAACCCGGAAGCGAACGCACGCACCCGTCGTCCAGGCACAGCAACACTCGAGCCGCCCATGATGTCACTCACACGAATGGCTCTGGCCAAAGGTCTTCTCATTCGAGTTTGCGCCGGCATCCCGCATGAATCGGAGAGTTTTCGCTCTCTACATTGAGCAGGTGTCAAACATTCGGCCGTGTTACATTAGAAACCCCAACAACACCCATACCAGTCTACGCATTCTCAGTAGCAGCTGCTTCAACAAGGGGCACATCATCGGTCTTCTCACTGGCCGAAGCAGCCTCATCAGCAGCCTCGGTGACCGGCGCAGTGGCTTCATCTTGGACTTTGGCCTTCCCATCGGCTTTAGCAAGATCACGAGCCTTGGGCCCGATCTTGTGAGGGGTCAGATCTTCGCCGAAAAGGCGGAGGGAGAGGGCACTGCGGAAATGAAGAGATGGTGGATCAGGATTTTGATCTTGGGAGCAAACGGGTTTTTGAAACTCACCTCTTTTCCACTTTCTCAACCATGAGGTTGACGGTGTTCTTGGACCTCCAGAAGGGCAACGACAGCTTCTGCTCGAAACTGAGGAAAGAACCAGACTTGGGATCCGTCAGTGAGAATGCCTCGTACCCAGAGATAGAGAGCCCACTCACAGCAAACCCTCCCCCTTCGCATCGACCTCGAGCACACAACTGCCCGGCTCCATCTCCGCAATCCTCTCCTTGAAAACCACCTCGTCCAATTCCTCAAACCCGACCGTCAAAGACCTCATCAACCTCCTCAACGTTCCAACCGAAGCAGTCACGATCCTCTTCTTTCCCATATAAGGACGCAAGACTTCCAAGCCTTCGGAATTGACGCGCCATTTACAGGCGTAGGTCCCGTCCCGGGTCGAGTCTTGACGAGTGAAAATTTTGACGCCGCAGGAGATGAGCCGCATGCGCGTGAAGGAGTTGGAGAGGAGGAGCGCGCGCGTCGAGGAGGAGGTGAAGTAGATGGAACGGAGAGGGGCGCCGGCGGCGTTGCGCACGAGGAGGTTCTCGCGAGGGAAGGAGGGGGACAGGTCAAAGAAGTCGCTGAGAGGGCGTGTACCAACCTCGGAAATGAGCTTGGTGTTGTTGTTCATTGATCAGAGCCCTGAATTACTCACGAAAAGATCTTGACCTGCTCATCCTCAGGATTGAGGTAGATGAACGGCTCCTCCTTGAAATCGCGCGTCTTGGTCGAAAACGCATTCGCGCCGACAATCTCAGCAGGCAGACTCGAGACATCGACCTGTTCTTCGACCGCAGTGTCTTCCACCATCGCTTCAGTCTCCGTCTCCGTCTCAACCTCAGGTTCTGATTTAGCCTTCTTCGCCTCCGGGACCGTCGCCTCGACGTCAGCCGAAGTCCTCTTCGACGTCGTCTCCACACCCCCCTTCGCAGCCGCCTCGTTCGCCCCCTCTTTGACCAACACGCACACGAAGAACGCGCCCGTATCCTGCAAATGCCCATAAATCCTCAACGCCTTCTCCAACCCCAACTCCTTTTCCTTGCCCGAAGGCCACAACGTCTTGGACCATACTTTCTCCTTCTTCTTATTCCCTTGACGAGGAGCAGCGGCAGATTCACCTTCGGTCGCCGAGGAAACTTCGGGAGCAGGGGTAGTTGAAGGAACGGGACGGTTGGGATGAGGAGGTGGGTTTCCCGAGTTGTCTAGGACGACCCAGTCGGTCATTCCTGGACGACGTTTGAGTCCAGGGAGGGAAGAGGAAACGTCGAGGATCGACATTTCGGGACAGAGCGACAGCGCGGCGGAAAGTACGGCTTCATTCTCGATGGGGTTCATGGAGCAGGTCGAGTAGACGAGCCGACCACCGGGTTTGAGAAGCGCAATGCCTCGGAGGAGGATGCGAAGTTGAAGACTGGTCGGGAAGGGTTGGAGCGCTAAGCATCAGAGTCGCCGACGGTGCACGGTAGGTAGCGCGGGGATACTCACGAATGCAACCCCGTGCCATTGCCAGGAGTAAACTCCTTCCAAATCGCCAAGTTTTTCCTCAACGTCCCATCACCCGAACAAGGCACATCCGCCAAAATACGATCGTATAATAAAGGCTCGTACTTCTTCTGCCTCTTCGTTCCCTCCGCGACGACCTCCTCCTCTTCCTCCTGATCATCCCCAATAAACTTTCCCGCGATCGCATTCGTCGCCAAAGTCGGTAACCTCAACCCGGGTAATTGAGTAGCGTCGTGGTTGGTGACCATCATCCCCGTGCCCGGTACGCGATGCAGAGATTGATGAACGAGGAGATGACACCTCTTGGCGTCCGAGTCATTCGCGATCAACAGTCCTCCCGAGCCTTGACCGCCGAGCTTCTCCGACCCAATCAACGCTTCCAGTAGTTGAACGGTTTTCGAACCAGGTGCGGCGCACATGTCCAACACATGATGATGAGGTTGGACGTCAAGGAGTAAAGGAGGGATCATGGAGACGGCTTCTTGGCGAGAAAGGTTGCCGCAGTCGGCTTCGTGGACGAGAAAGTGTTGGAATTTCTTGAAGGCGTCTTGTTTGCGGATCGCTTGGCGGGGGATGTTGAGTTGCCATGCGAATCCACCAGGGTACCTGAAGGCTCGGAAAACAAAAAGAAGAAATGTCTTAGGACGGGGTGCTTTTGAGGGTCTGGCTGGCGACTAACCAGGATAACTTTTTGGGAGCTTCCAAAGGGACACCTTCATGCTCGATGCCGGTGAGGAAAGGAACGAACGTCTCCTCGATCTGTTGGTTCAATCGGGGGGCGACGCTAAGAGATCAACTACCGAAGGTCAGCTCAAGCTGAACGGAGCCCCCAATGCAAAGTGGAACTGACTCTCGGCAACTGGTCAATCTGAACGTCGTCGGTAGAGGTTGTTGCAAAGCATGAAGGAACTCGTCCCACTCTTCTTCAGGAACCAAGTCTTGTGCCTAGAACAAGAGACGAGTACAAGCCGTGAGTCAACTTGGTTCATACTAGCTGTGCGTTGCTCTCGTTGCCCGCGACACCGGACTGACCTTGTAGTACTTCAAAAAGATATCTGAAGCGATGGGTTCGGTCGAGGTCCACGCGGTCGTACGTTGGTTACTACCCCGGTTCGTCGACGAAGGCGCGTTGCTGCCGTTTCGGTTCCCACCATTTCCTCCACCACCGGATCGTCCACCTCGGCGCTACGAAGGGGAGGAGCGGGGTCAGTTGGGCCGGGGTGAACGGGTGTGTGTGTGTGTGAACAGGTGAAGGAGGGCTTACTTTTCCCATGTTGATCAAGAAGGAACGGAAAAGGATCGTAAGGAGTGTCGATGGACACCCGGACGGGATGCGCTAAAAGAGGAAGCGCCGTTTCGTAAGCTCGACCGAGCCGAGCTCCGTGCTAGCTCCGCAACTTTGATCGAACGTCGATCCCCGTAAAGCCATCGCACTACTTGTCTCCTCCTCGCCCCTTTCCCCCCACCTCGTCGGGTGGTCCTCCCTGGTCGACCGACGATCCCTCCCCCCCAACCTCGCTCGAGGGATGTCTTGACCATGTCCAAATTGCGCCTCTCTTCCACCCTCTCGAAATGGGTTCCTCGCACACGACCCCTTTCCCTCCATCGTCACGCCTTCAAGTCGTCGCTCGCAGACCACCTCGACGCCGGGAATGGCCCGAGTCGTTTGCTGGATGGCAAGGAGCGGATCAAGCAGGATCAACTCATACTGCCGGTTGTTCAAGAGCGTCTTGAAAATGGCAACCAGGGCAAGAACAAAAAACACCAGACCTTTTTAGGCATCCGCATCCCTCATAAACCTGAACCTCCAGCACCGGAAGGTACGTGATTGACCCACCCGTCCATTCCGGGTAGATACCCAGCTCACTCCACGATTGATGACTCTTGCAATCCGCTGAGGATTACTCGATACAGATTGCTGTCAATCAGGATGTGCGATCTGTGTCTATGATAGCTACCTCTCCTCGATCGGGGAGTATCACGATGCCTTGTCCTCGACGCTCGAGGAGCTAAGGAACAAGATTCAGCAACAATCCCCCCAAGTTGAGGAAAAGGACTGGCCAGCAGAACTAGGGCCCTTTGACGCGTTCGTCAAGAGTGGAGCATCACAAACGGTCCAAGGGGCGAAGGAAAGAGCCGAGGAGGAATTGAAAAGGATCAAGAGCTCGTTGGACCCTTCGATGAGGTTCGTCCCTGGAGAAAGTGAGCTTGGAGTGGGCAATGCTGGTAGGCTGACCCATTCTTTCGAGGCGAACAGGACCTTTCTGGAGTTGGAAGCTCGACTCGAGGCCAAGCAAAAGGCCAAAGCATGAACTTGAATGCTCGAGGCTTGACCTGCCTTTGGGGTATCATTTCCCCGACGTACATCTCCCAGGTCATCTTGGATAGATCTCCCATTCCAAGAGTACCCCTGTTGGAAGAAACGCATACATTCTCCCCAAGTACGAACCAAGGCCCGAACCTTCATAGTGCCCTCCCTCACTCCCTCATTCCCATCTGCCTTGCAACCGCTTGAGCTTTTCCCTCCATTGCTCTGGCAACGGGGTTGACCTCCTCGTCTTTTCATCGACGAAAACATGCGTCATACTACCCCAAGCCGCAGCAGTTGGCAATTCACCATTCTTGCCCGGAATGACTTGGATGGACGAATCGAACCTCGTTGGGAAAGTCGCGTCCGAAGGATCGTGGGCTAGAGTGCCGTTCGATGATTGGTTGGGATGGGGTGAAGAGGTTGCTCGAGCAGCGAATAGGCCGACTTGCCAGGTGATACTACTCTTCGATACGGACGAGACGGACAAAGCTCCGAGGATCGGCGAAGGGAAAGAGAGAGGGGCGGCGAAGGAGAGGCATGAATTGACCATCAGACCGACCGGGGTTGGGCGACGGTTCGCATCTGTGGAGGGGAGTTGAAGGCCGAGGTGATTGACTGGAGAGGAGGGGAAGGGGGTCGAACACAGTAAGAGGGGGTAACGTATGCGCGGGGTTCGGAGGCGGGGTCTTACTGAGATATTCGTTGACGATCGAGTCGCCGTAAGCGTTGTCTGCCAGTTCGAAAGGTATATGCCAAATACGTCGGTCAGCTCACAGCTCGTCCCGCGCAAATACCTGCACCCCCCAGTCAGATCGCTCATCGTTTCGCTTCCGGTCCGGCTATCCACTATCCCGAACGAAACCCGGAAATGGCCAGTGTCGCACACGATGTATACTCCCGGCGAATTCACCAGCGCTCGGTCCAGACTCACAAATTATATTATTCAAATGGACGTAAGCATCATTGTCCCTCCACTGCGTCTGGAAGGGGAGAAAGTATTGGTACGCTCTCAGGGAGGGAGGTGCCGCGCGAGCTGATTTGGGTTTTGGAGCGGCTGCAGCGAGAGTAGAGCGGAGCGTGGTGGGTTTCATCGTCGGTCGAGAAGGAAGGGCCAAGGGAAGGTGAGGCACACGAGGCGGGGGATGGGGTGCAGAGAGTGAGCGTTCAAAGAGGGACGAAGCGAAACGAGTCGAGCGAGGCCAGCAAGTCGAGCTCGATGACGTTCTTCGGCTTTCTTCGGCGGGCTTTTGATCACCCTTGGGTCAGTTCAGGTCCCAGCACTCGAGCGTGCATCGCATGTACGGTAATGAGCAGGGTAGGAATGACACAGAACACGACGGGGGCAAGTACGAAAACACGACCTCATCACAAAACCCTTTCCACGCCTCCCATCACACCTCCTCCGGGCGACTCTACTCGTTCAAACTCTTGGCCAAAGCCTGCAGTTCGTCCCTACTCTTGGGCTGCTCCAGCTTCATCGCGATCTCATCCTTGGGCACATGGGGACCCTTGGCCTGCGTCGGGTCCTGGGCCTTGTGCAGATGGGCGAGGTTGGGCGCTCCACCGAGGCCGGCTGTCGATTCGGCGTCGGCACCGGGGAACGAAGGCGCGATGTTGTCCTTGGCCGGGTGGGGTTGGATCTTGAACTCTTGTTCTTGATTGGACATGAGGGAGCTGGTTGGAGACGAGGAGAGCGTCAATGGAGAAGCCTGCGAGGGCAAGCCATAGGGGCGAGCGAACGAGGCCAGGCCACTGACAAGTGATCGAGTCAGATTTCAAGTGGCGGTGGGGTTCGTTCGATGACGACAAAAGATGAGCCGAGGGGGAGTCTGGTGTACGGCATCGCGCCCGTATCAGCTCAGATACACTAATGATGACTTTGCGGAATGGGGAGGGGACTCACCTCGGTGACGATGTGGTTGAAGTGTGACGAGGTGAAAGCAGGAGAGAGAAGCGAGTGACAGCAAGCTGCATCCGACCTAAAAGCCATGGTCAAAACCGGTCAAAATCAGTCAAAATCCGCTCCGCTCGAGTTGGCGCGCGCGTGCGAGAGTCGAGGCATGCTCTCGTCTGCATCTCGCCTCATCCGCTTTATCGAAACTCTGATCAACCATGGTCAGTATACCACCTCATACATGGCGAACGACCTCCATTAGCTCGACCATTCGATCCTAGTCATGCCACTCGACCTACTTTTGTAACGGTTGAGCGGCCGTCGAAGGCGGGCAGGCTCACCAACGCCAGGGGGAGAAAAAACGCCCGCACGCTACCCTCAACGCAACTTCAAACACTTGTCGGTTCGCACTACTTGTTTTCCGCCAGCCGGATGAGACGGGTAGATGCGTGGGTTCGGGGAACGGGATCGGGACTGGTGTGCGGGCTACAGGATAGGATGATGGGTTACGCGTTGCTGTTTCGCAGTTGCTCTTCACATTGCTCGATCGTGTGTCGTCGGCCTGCCTGCGCTCCGCTTTTCCTCGCGCGTGCGGTCGCCAGCGCGCCGGACGCGAGGGAGAGTGGGCCGCAGCGCATCCAACGACCACGAGCAGAGCGTGTGAAGCGTGCTGGCGAATCACAACCCGCGATCTTTCATCTCTTCCTTTTCTCCGCTCTCTAGCCGCTTTCCCTCTTCCTCGTTCTCCCTCTCCCGCGGTGGTAGAACACTCTACGAGTCTTCTCGCGACAATCCATTGGCTGTGCAAAGCGACCCGTTGTCCTCGCGTGGGCCTCCCGTGTAGGCTGACCTTCCTCTCCTCGCTCTTGCCGCTTCTCTTACAGCCCAAGGAAATCAAGGAAATCAAGCAGTTCCTCGAGATCGCTCGTCGACCGGACGCCAAGTCCGCTCAGATCAAAAAGTCGGTCTCGCGCAAGACCGGTGTCTCGGGCACGACCAGTGCGACCAAGTACAAGTTCAAGATCCGCTGCTCGCGCTACTTGTACACCTTCTGCCTCTCGGACGCCGACAAGGCTGAGAAGCTGCGCCAATCCCTTCCCCCTAGTAAGCCCCACATGACACGCTCAAGAGTGAGACAGTAGGATGCTGATCATTCGACATCGTGCCATGGACGTTTCCAGCTCTCAAGGTTTCGGACGTCGACGCCGAGAAAAAGTCCAAAAAGTAAACTCACTCTTTCATCATGGAGTGAACTAGGCTTTCTTGGGGGCCACGATCGACCAAAACAAAAAAGTGTCGAAAGCAAGGAGAGGATCCGGGGGTTCTAGTTCGTTGGAATTCGTGGTCGTTTCTTTCACTGGGGGGGGGGGGGGGGCTTTCGGCATGGTGGAGTTTGTGCACGCATGTTATGTTCGATCATTTTCTCTTCTGCAACCACCCTCCTCTACCATTCCCACCCGACTGCAGTAATTGTATTTGTTCCCACACATTGAGGTGGTTCGGGGAGTGACTAGAGAGAAGTCGCTTGGGAACGAACGACGGCGAGTCCCGTTCCGGGCAAGATCGGGCATTTGGATGTACAAGCCCTCGAAAAAAATGTGTGTGCAATCCAAAGAATAACCTCCTACCGTATCACCCGCTATCGCCATCGATCGTGATTGCAATCGGTTTCTTTGGAAAGTCTAGGCCCCATTACCGAGGCCCGAGGGCCGAGCTCCAGCAACGCTCAGCAATGGTCCCCGATATCATGGGTCCGTTCACCTTTTGCACTTATCACTCGGAAGCCGACTTGCACCGATCCGACACCAAGAACAGCCTTTTCCTCGAGGACTCGATCGAAGATGTCGTCTTGTACACAACATCACTAAGTTGGCCCGTACCTACACGTATCCCGAGAACGCGCCGGTCGGTGCACATCGCCGAGACCATCCCCACCCGCATCGGCATCCCCACGGACGCCCCTCTGCCCGCCCGTGCGTCCGATCGAAGATGGGTCGTCTGTTTGGACGCTCTCTCCCCTCCTTGCCCACGGCGCAAAGGCTCGATCCACGTCCACGCGATGAGAAGATGGAGGAGAAGGGATCGCGAACGCAGATGGGGAGTCCACCTTCGTCTTCGGAGGGTAAGGAGGCGTCTCCTTCGTTGAACCGGTCGGGTTCGGGCTCGAGCGTTGCGGAGGACGCGCGCACGGCGCATCGAGTCCTACCGACGGCGACGATCTCGAGTCAAGGCGCGAGACCGAGGTCAGCGCTACCCGGACGCCCAACGAGTACAGGTTCCGACTTTGTCAGCTCGGATGAGCACGGCGATGCTTTGGACCATACTCGTTCCATCGCCGCGACGATGGACCTCCCCAAACCTGGACCAACGCGCGATCGCCGAGGCGCTGCCCGAAGTCGAAGCAGAAGCGGAAGCGACGACGACGACGACGATGACGATGACGATGAAGAACGAGATAATCCCGACCCGGATCCGCGGCGAAGGCGTGGAACACGCTGGCGACGCAGGTTCTATGCCATGACGCACAAACTGCATAGCAGGTTCGTTGAGGACGAGAGGATAGGTGCCATCACCATCATCGATGCCGAGGGCAAAGTCGTCTCGAAGATTCAGCATCGCTATTTGCCCATCGTCTCCGGCTTGCTATGCCCATTTTCAGTCTTGCTCGATGTCAGTAGCTCTCCGCCTCGGTTCGATATCGTCTGAACGAGCGCTGATCTCATTCGACTACTCTCCCACAGATCCCTGGTCTGACCGAACGGTGGTACGTTCGCACCGCGGGCTACAACGTCGTCGAGACCCAACCCAACCCTGCCATCCTCGACGTCGGTCTGGCCATCTCCATGGCCCTCGGCGTCGCCGCCAATCTCGGGTTGATCAGCCGCTTCCTCGAAAGGAAACCGTATCTCTACACCTGGATTTCCATCGTGGCCCTGACCGCGCACGATGTGATCAACATCCTCATCGTCATCACTTTTGGAGTCGTGCACCGCTTCTCCGATGGATTTGTACGTTTCTTTTCCGCCCCCAATTTCGAACTCCGTTTCGGCGTGATCTTTCAGTGGGCTGATCTTTCCCCCGATCATCGCACTCCTAGACCTATGGTGTGGCTTACTGGATGACCGTTGCCGCCACCGCCGCTTCCCTCACGTGCAACATCACCCTTGTGCTCGACCTCGTGCACACGCGCGACTTCAAAGCCAGTGGATCGGGCTTGACCGAGAAGCAACGCGCGCTCGTCATCGCCGTCATGAGTCTACTCTGCTACCTCGGCCTCGGTTCGCTCGTCTTCTCCTTCATGGAAGATTTCTCCTACATCGATTCACTCTATTTCACGATCGTCACCATCACCTCGGTCGGCTTTGGCGATCTCGTTCCGACGACCGTAGGCGCCAAGATCTTCAGCTTCTTTTACGATCTGTGTGGCTTGGTACTGTTGGCGTTCACGATCGCGATCGCTCGAGAGACGGTGTTGGAGACGTTCGAGGCCAACTATCGAGCGAGGAGGGACATGTTGGCTAAAAAAGCGAGGGAGAGGAAAGAGGACAAGCGACGGCGGACGAGAGAGAGGAGGTTAAGGTTGGAACGGCAATTGAGGGAGAGGTTCGAGGAGAGCCCTTTGAATGTCACCGATGGAGGAGTCGGGCTGTCGCCTGTCATGCTTACGGCTGCTGCTATGGGGGGAGGACGAAGTGGTCGAGCCCTATCCAGGTTCGGGACGAGGGAACCTACAACCCCGACGATCCACGGCGTGCCGAGCAAAGAGGACCGAGCGACCCAACGAGCCTTGGATTTCGCCCTCGAGAGGGAGTCGGGTCTCTCACTTTGGAAGGCGTCTTCGAGATGGGTCAAGCGACGACTCGGGATCATGGAGGCGTACACACCGCATTGCGAGGACCCCATTTATCACGGGGGTACCGATGCCGGCAATGCGGAAACCGCCGTCGGGTCTTCAGAGCCCAAGTTCGGTCATGAGCTAACTCGAACGCTCACGTCCAAATCGACCGTCAGTCGCTTTCATGACGAACACCTCAAATCCTTCAAGGAACAACTGCAACATGAGCAAGAAGTCGAATTGAGGATCAAGTTGACTTTGGCGTTGTCGCTCTTCCTCATCTTCTGGCTCGTCGGTGCCGCCGTCTTTCATTTGACGGAAGGATGGACTTACTTCAACAGCATGTGGTTCTGCTTCATCTTTTTCACGACCATCGGGTACGGTGATTATTCACCGCAGAGTAATGCGGGTAGGGCGTTCTTTATAGCTTGGGCTTTGTTCGGTATCGCCAACATGGTCAGTCATATTCGAGAGAAGAGGAAACAAACCTCCTGTCGCTGACCTGTGTGGTTTTCGCAGACCCTGACTTTATCGGTCGTCACCGAGTCATGGTCCTCACGGTACAAATCGACCATCATCGATGGCAAACGGCGTCGCATACTCGGTCGTCTGAGGAATAAGAACACCTCCGCCGACACGAGTGCCTTACGCCTGCTCGCTCTCGACGGTTTCCACCACGAAGAAGAGATCGAAGCCAAGGATCTGCCGACCAAATTGATGGAAGCGATCCGAGGCTTCCAAGATCACGCGAGGTACTTCATGTTAGGTCGAATGGGCGACGTTCCTGAGAACCTACGGCAACTCTTCGATGTCGCCGGTCATTTCAGTCATGAACTCGAAGCGATGATTCAGGATGGTGCGATCGAACGAGCGCAGTCGGGGGATACGAAACATTTCTTGTTCATGGTCTCGTACGAGAGACAGTTCGACGTCCTGGTGAATGCGGCGGAGCGTTTGAGTCAGGTCTTCAAGAGTCATGAGGATGAATTGGAGACGATGAGGGATTTGAACAACAGGTTAAGGGTCGCGCTAGCTAAGGCTGAGACAGGGGAGGAGACAGATCTGGGAGAGCAGACGTTGGATGAGCTAGGTGTCGTGGATCCGGTCGAGTTTGGCAGGGAAGGTGGACCAGAGGAAGAGGGGTTGTTCCACAAACGCCCTCCAGGTGGATACGGTGACGAACAGACCGAATCCGAACTCGCACAGACCCTCGATGCCGACGACGACAGCCTCGCCATCGGCTACAAGAGGAAAGGGCTCGTACCCGGTCCAGTTGCAACGCCCACTCCAACCATCGCCCCAACCGACGCTGAAGAGACGCTTCGTCGTTCCTCGGCGATGCTGGAGCACGTGTCGACTGTATCCGAGGGAAGGCCCAAGCTACGCCTCATGACACCTTCTCAAAACGGGGCGTGGCCGGCCAACGTTGGAACCTCCGTCGCTTCACCCTCCAATCTACGAGCATCATCGTCCGCGCTTGGCGGTGGCCCTCGTTCGTCCATTTGGTCGCCGGACGCACAACCGACACCTTGGTCTACTACCAACCTTGGACGTACGCCAACTTTGACCTTCTACGAACCTGAACGATCCTCCACGCCCTCTCGAGCATCTGCATCGAGCCATCCCAGCTCATCGACCACCCTTCGAAGGTTCTCGACTGCGCCTCCAGGGAAATGAAGGATCGTTTGCGGGTACGAAAGAGTTTGTATTCGTGTGTTAATTCGTATATTAATTCGTGTGTTAATTCGTATGTCGTGATATTCGTGTGTCGTGAAAGTCGTGTGTGTGAAATTCGTGTGTCGTGAAAGTCGTGTGTGAAATTCGCGTGTCGTGAATTTTCCATTATCATAACTGTCTTCGTGGTAGTTCTTGTTGTAACGTTCATTGTAGCTTGTTGGACTCCCGCCCCAGTGCAGTGAATCAAATCCGTCTCGTCAAAAGTAGCACCGGTAGGAGTTGTATCGTCTGACGTGAAGATATTACAGAGTTCAAATCAATGCAAAAAAAGAACACATGAAAAAGGCGGGACCTCCAAAGAAGGCAAGGGATGGGTATAGAAACAACGAAAATGGGCATCAAGGGAAAGGAGCCCATGTCCAGATGATCATGCTCTGGGTCCGGGTCTGAATCCACCCGTCGGCTGAGCCCGCAAGGCCGGCATCGAGTACTGCGTCTGCGGTGCCATGCCGTACTGCGCTGTCGGTTGGTACCCATACTGTTCCGGTGCTGCAACAGCTGCAGATGCTCCCCACCCACTAGGCAACTTCATCCCCGTCATCTGAGGCACCAACTTGGTCGGACCCCCAACGATCATCGGATGCGCCGCTGCTTGCTGATAATGCTGAGGAGTGCGGTCAACGACAGCAACTGCTCTTGGTGCTCCACCGGTCGCCATCGGCGTTTGTCGCTTCGCTGCCGGTCCCCCTGTTGTTGAAGCTCCTGTTGCGCTACGTCCCGTCATTTGGCGTTTCAAGGGACCGACGGAGGAGGCGCCCGTCATTTGAGATTGAAGAGGTCGAGTCGTTGTTGTCGATTTGGTCCCCATTTTCTCGCGCTGCAAAGTATGGATGTCAAAAGGTTAGGCCGAGGCCGAAATTTGTTGAGCAGATGAAGACGACCGACCTTCTTGTTCTCCTTCTCCGCCATCTCGGCGCCCATCTTATTCTCCAGATCATCCAAGAAGCGCACCCCGTTGACGAGGAACGGTCTTTGGTTCTGTTGTTCCCAAGCGGGGATGAATTGCCTTAGTTCGGCCTCGAGCCGCGGCTTTTCCTTGACGACGCGTTTGCGCGCCTTCTCTTCTCGTAGGAGTCGACCGGGGTCGCCACGGGTCGACTTGCCGAGCAGTCGGGACGGGTCCGAGGCTGAGGCCTGTAGAAAATGCGTGTGCTCAGTTATTGTGCAGGGAGCGCATAGGAGACCAGGAAGCGTCTTACCTCGAGCTGAGCCATCTCCTCCACGACGCTAAAGTACTTGCCCAACCGTTCAAGAACGGGTTGACACCTCTCGACCTCGGCCTCGACTCTTTCCCTCTCCCTCTCGTGCGCGACGAGTAATTCCTCGCTGACGTTATTGTTGATGATCTCTTCCTCGGCACCCGTCACCTCGTTCCACACGCGCGTCGAGTCGATGCAGACTTGGAGGGGAGGGAAGGAGGCGATACGTTGAGGCATCGAGAGGTAGAGCGCGTCCCAGAGGTTCGAGAGCGCCACTCGTTCCCGTTGAATGAAGGCGGAGAGGTTCGATCGCTTGAGGGTGAGCATTCGCGCGAGCTCATCTTGGTACTATAATAACGGGCAATGAGTAGTATCGCTATTAGCTCTCAATCTCTGGGATCCCGGGATGAGCGCATTGAGAACACTTACGGCCATAACTACGTCCTGTGTCGAGCCCATGTGGGCGTTGACGAACTGCTCCATCTCGTATTCTGATACGCCAAGCATGGTCCATAGCGGGTACAGTTTGTCGTAGGTGGTCTGAATCGTCATGTTGCGTTGGTTTTTCTCGTCCTCGAGCTGGAAGCAAAGAATCGAAAGCAGACCGTCCGTCAGTGAACGCTATCTTGATCTATCAACGCAGTTGAACACAGCAACCAACCCATTTCCTCTTGGCCTCGGCCCGGGCGATGTTCTCTGACGTCGGCTCCAGCTCTTTACGTTCGCGACCCTCTCCGATTCCAAGATGGGCCAAGATGGCTTCGTCAAAGTCGTCGGTGGTTGTGCCATCGCCCTGGTGGATGCCGAGCTCGGACCGGAGCGCGAAAATCTCGTTGACGTTGGCGTTGATGGCGTCGCGTCGGCGCACCTGCATCGGATGCGATTGATCAGATTTGCCACTTTGCACTAGGATCGGAAAGCACAGTGCACGAAGAAGGAAACTCACCATCTCGGTCTCGCACCTCATGACCTCCCTCTCGAGCGCGCTCATCCTCTCGAGCCGTAGATCCAACGCCTCCCACCCTTGTTCGACGTCATCCAAGCTAACCTGCAACCACTCCTTGCCCAAGGTCGGTACAAACGTTGCAATCCTCGAATTCAAACCAAGGATCTGTTTCCCCCTCTCTTCCATCCTCCCCCTCATGCTTTGCAACACCTCTTCGACCTCTTGCACCAACGTCTTCAACGGACCCGTTCCTCTCCCTTTACCGATCGACGCCGCCTCCTCGCCGAGCGCCGTCCTCCACAACGCGACCTTGTCCCAACTCTTGTCCAATGAAGCTTGAATCTCGTCGCGTTCGTTCTCGGCGCACAGTCGTTGTTGGTCGATCGTCGCGCCGAGAAGGGCCTGCAGGGCGTCGAGTTGCGCGGTCACGAGTTCGGTAGGCCGAGGTGAGATGAGCGTGTATAATTCGGTCAACCTTTGACGGTGTTGGGCGACGAGAGCTTCGAGCGATGACATGATCGCGCTAGGATTGATGTGCACACTCCCGGATAGCGCGAAGCGGTGGTGTGATCCGTGAAAGCCGAGTCGGAACGGATGTTGAGTGAGAACGACGTCAGACTCGTGCCGTAGCTGCTAAAGGGTAACGCTGGTCCACGGGCGGTATATGCGCGGATACGGGGGACAAAACCAAGAGGTAAAGAGTGCTCGTAAAAAGGTAGCACCCTTGTGTGCGATCGAGGTCAGGCCACGCCGTGATACCCTATCGCAGGTGGTGTGAGCCCGAGTGCAAACAACGCTTACGCCACGCCACGCCAAGGCGTCGGGGCGCGCGCTTATTTTGAGCTGGGACCTCCTCAACTCGCCGCTCCGCATGCTTCGATTCGAGCCATCAGACTCGTCGTCTTCCAAACCATGGCGTGTTATCATTGAACTTCCAAGCCAAGGTCGTCATTGCATAGCCAACCTCGACACAGGTGATGTTCTACAACCTCGAAACACAGTAGCACTCCCTTTTCACCCCTACATCTCGATATCCCCAAAACCCGAGCGGCCGGCCTTCTTCTCCAACCTTCAATAACCTTCCATCGTTAGGATGAGGGCGCCATTCGATTAAATTGTGGGCAGTCGTTCAAGCTCTGGTTACCGACGTAGACGTTTAACGGAGACCGCCGGTTCGGGGGGCGGACTTTGCGCGTGCCTGCTTGGCGGCGACGGGCTTGGCTCCAGGGGCGGACTGCAACACCGAACATGGATTCGAGATCAGCCAAGCATCTCTGACCCGTTCGGCCTGTTGTGCCAGCTCACCTTGAGAGCCTTCTTGTCCTTCTTCTTGTCCTTGCCAGCTTGGAGAGCAGCCTCCCTGTTGATGCACATTCGCACGAACGCACACGATAATCAGTGAATCTGCCTCCCGAATAGAGCGCATTCAAGAGAGTATCTCGGTAACGCACCTCTGAGCGGTCCTGACCTCGGGCTTTTGGTTCCTCTTGGCGAGGATCGACGAAAGGTCGGCGCCGACGATGCCTCGCTGGTGCTTGACGTTCTTGCGCGAGCGCTTCTTGGCGACCTCCTCGGTGACACCCTTCTTGTTGACGCGACGGTAGACGACGGTCCAGGCGATCTTGCGCGGGTTCTTACGTTGCAGGAACAAAGACTCCTCCTTGGACGTGACGAATCTGAACGAGTTGGGAAGGGGATTGTGTGAGTGCGCCGCGAGCGGGCCCAGTCGGTCTCGACAAGGGGCACCCAACAACTCACCGGTAGACCTTGGAGTCGGATCGGATGTAGGTCTTACCCTGTGGGAAGGAACGCAAAGTGGATGGGTCAGCAGATGCTACGAAGCGAGCCATGAGCCGAGCGTGACTGACCTTGCCCGGGTAGATCTTGTACCCAGAGAAACTGCAAGTCTCAACCTTCATTTTGACGAGTCTACGATGCTCAATCCGATGAAAAAGAGGTCAGCTCGATGCGATGAAGAGAGGTGTACAGTACGAGTGTTGCGTCGCGGGTCGAGTCGAGGTCGCGTCGAGGTCGAAAGCTGGGAGAGCCGAGACTGGAATGCTGGCTGAAGGGGGGGTGCGTCCTGGGTCCCAGCCGCCCGTGCGAACGCCTCCGGACCCGCAGAGCCCCTACAACCCGCATCCCCAGCCTCACGACAGTCCGCATTCCCTTCATCACGGCCACAAAGTCGAATGAGGACGATGCGGGGATGACCAAGAGCGGCGATGTCATGCCCTAGGCGCCGGACGCATTTTTCCCGCCGACGGTCCGCTGGCATTCCTTCGAGTGGTGTGGATCAGGACTGCTGATGAGTCTATGGTTTGGTCGAATGGTGTGAGCGCAGCGGATGCGACCCCCAGTACCGTGCACAGAATGCAACGATGTCGGAGGAGCATCCTCGCTGTGAGCTGGGTAGCATGATCGATCCGTCATCGTCTCCAACACCACCCTCGAGTTTCCCGGCGGTTCCTCCCTCCCGTGACCCGCTCGCTGCCAGGCGCGCGCTGGGCGTTGGGCCCTGCGAGGGCAGCCAGCGCGGGCGGGCGGGCGCGCGGGCGGGCGGGCTCGAAAAACGAAGGGGTCGTCGTCGTCGTCGCAGGCCGCGTCGTCATCACTGCAGCGTGACGTAGGCAATGCGTCGCGGTCGAGTCGGGTCGTCATAGCATCGATTCATCCCGAGAAAAGCAAACCAGGGCAGGGTGAAATGTACCTTGAGGACGATGGGGGATGGCGAACGGGACGAGAACAAGCACGCTCGGCACGGCGCACGGGGCCAAATTCGTCTGCGAGCCGTTCTGGTCGCTCGAGCAGTCTGGAGCGGGAGCGAGCGGGCGTCGCTGGCGTGGGCAGCTGCTATCATACGTGCCGGCCAGGCGGTTGAGCCAGCGGCCTCGGGCCAACTCTTGCTTCCACCTGGCCGGGCAGCAATTGCCAATCGGTGGTTCGGTGTGGTACGAATGGTCGCTAATGGGCAGCAGCTCATTTATTCCGCACACCTTCAAGTTTTTTTCTACGTCTTCGCACTGGATGAGGGTGCGGTGACGCTTTCATCAAGCTCGGCAGACCCGCGATTCTCGAAATAAAAAGACAGGGGCGCTCGGACGAGCATTACCCTCGCCCGATTTCGATCTACATACCTCTTTGCCGTCCTGAGATAGCACGGTCATGTTGTCCGCCTAGTATATCACCACCTCGCCTCAGTCTGAAACCCCACCGAAAATAGACCACAAATTTCCGCGTCTGGCCTCGGCCCGGGACGCGGGCCTACACGCACGGATCGCTCTCTGTCTCGCCAGTCGGCGCTCTCGTCGTGATTCTGTGTGGTCGACTCGTGGTACTCGACTCGAGTTCGCTTGGATCAGATTCGGCCTTATCTGCGATGGAGAAAACGTCTGCAAAAGTGGGTGCTCGCTCTCGATATCTCTCTAGGATGGACTGCGGTTCGGGGACCCGCGACACGATACGCCACCACCCGCCGGCATTCAATCGCTTGTTGCTGCGAGCGGGGTCAGACAACTTGGTTGGCGTGATAAGCTCGAACAACAGCGTTCCAGTCCTCGGACAGGCACGTCGACCACATCTGGGAATGTGACCTCGCCGGACGCCATAGAGCCTGCATCTCCTCGCCGCGCTCTCGCTGCGACCGACGAAGCGCGACACGTTCAACTCCACTCCCCGCCGCCGTCGGGCATCGCTGAGCTGAGCTCGATCACTGATGCTGCGCATTACTTTTACCCGAAACAGACCGAGCATGTCTTCGATGGCGTAGATGTATCCAAGGCCCGCTACTCAAAAGTGCTGCCCTGCCCCGGCACACCCTTGCCACCCCAATTCGACACGTTGCCCGTGCTCACTCGCGAGACGATTAGCGCCCGCATCGCGACCGGCCAATTGCTTGTCCTGCACCCACCACTCGTTTACAAGGTCCCAATACCGTGGCTCAAGGCCCATCCGGGAGGCGACACCGCGATCCTCCACTTCGTAGGCCGCGACGCGACGAATGAGATCGAGGGCTATCACACTGGCGCGACGGTGGCCGAGCGAATGTCCAAATGGGTCATTGGCAAGGTCGAGTTGGATGACAAGGAAGGGTGGAGGGATATGGTGCCTCCGATCCAGTTAGGCAAGTGGCCGCTACCGGTGCCGAGCATCATGGTGTCGAGGCCGACCGAGGCGAACGAGCAACCTTTGTCGAGTTCCGAAGTACTCGAAGCCGCTGTCGCGTTACGGACCCATGTCGACACACTACGCGTCTCCGAGATCGATCCTGAGGTCGAAGACTATGGCGCACTTCCCCTCACACCCTCCTACCAACACCACCTGCGCCAGTCGTTGCGCAGACTCCACGCTCGCATTCATTCGCTCGATCTTGACAGTCCGCCTCCCTTCCTCTCCGGCTACGGACCCTCCCTCGTCATCTACGTGTCCCTTGTCTTGATGTTTGCCTTTCTCTACCACCGAGCAACGTCGACGCTGGGTTACTGTGTCGCTTCCATTGCACTCGGGCTTTTCTGGCATCAGGTCACATTCGTTGCTCACGATGCGGGACACACGGGCCTAACGGGGGACTGGTACGGTGATAGGGTGCGAGGCATCCTCATTGCCAACTTCTTGGGCGGTATGAGCCTTGGCTGGTGGTGTGACAACCACAACGTCCATCATCGTGCGTTTTCGCCGCCCTTTCGCACTTGATTGGTCGATCGATGCTGAATTCGCTTCTTGCCCCCATTGCACAGTGGTGACCAACTCGCCCGAACATGATCCTGACATTCAGCACCTTCCCTTCTTTGCCATCTCGACCAAATTCTTTGGTTCCTTACGCAGCTCATACTACAAGCGAGCGATGGCATTTGATGCCTTTGCGCAAACTGTCCTCCCCCACCAGTACGTGCCGAACAGACATTCGAGAGGAAATGGAATAAAGTCGCTCATTCTTTCTCCACAGACACAAACTCTACTACATTGTCATGTGCTTTGCGCGCGCGAACCTCTTTGTGCTGTCGTACACGTTCATGCTCACCAAATGGCCTTCCCGGACATCACCCTTGTTCAAACTACGCCTGCTCGAAATCGCCGGCGTTGCCTTCTTCTGGACCTGGTTCAGCGCCTTACTTCGCCACCTGCCTAGCAACTCTGCGAGAATGCTCTTCGTGCTCGTTTCGTTCGCCGTGACTTCCCCCTTGCACGTCCAGATCGTGCTTTCGCACTTCTCCCAGCCCATATCGGTCACCTCGGACATCATCCCCCATACCGAGCTATTGGAATCGCATGCGCATCGTCAATTGAGGACGACGATGGACATTGACTGTTCGACGAACTTGGACTTTCTCCACGGAGGGTTGAACTTTCAGACCCCTCATCACCTGTTCCCTAGGATCCCGAGGTTCCGCTTCCGACGCGTCGCCGAGGAGGTGGAGAGATGGGTCAAGGATGAACAGGACAAGGTCGGGAAGGAAGGGTGGAAGTTGAAAGAAGGGGAAGGGTTGGTCTATAAGAAGATGGGGTTCGTCGAGGGCAATAGGGACGTGTTGGGCACGTTGAAGGGCGTCGCGGAACAGGTCAAGTTGTTGGCCAAGGTCGCGGAGAAGGAGGCCAGGGGGGAGTTGCATCATCATTGAACGGGGTTCTTGCAGAAGCGTGGCTGGGAAGTCAAGGTCGAACGTTGAGGTGCTCTCTGTACAACGTTGCAGCGTTGAAAGCTTTCAAGGCCTTTTACGTTCGTCTGGGTTTTCTTTCTTGGTCTACGCTGGTCTCGTGGCGGAAGGGGTTTTTTTTTCTGCTCTCTTCCTGCTCGTTATTCCTTGCAGCTCCATCAGTAGATATTCGATACTTCATCATCATCTTTCTTGGGCTGCCAAGGCGCTCAGAAACAACGTTATGCCGGAAGCTCTAATTAGAGCTGATCTCTGAAAGTCTTATCCGAGCCGAAGGTTTACGAAACCTTATCGTCGGGGCTCGGCTCCAGCCGCGAATAGGGGGAGTGCAGAGGTGGATGGATCTCGAGTTGTGATAAGAGTCAGATCCTTTACACCCGGGCTCGGATATGGCTTGACTGCCAAAAAAATGTTCCTCTCCAGTGCCTGAAACACCGATCGTTGGAAATTTGGCTCGATTCCCGAATTCTTGGGAGTTCAAAGGGTGCGATCCGTAGGATCGCCGGGGAAATGAGAACCTGGTATTGAGAACGTGGTACGGAACAGAATCTAGTGAAGATCTTGAATGATAACAGTGCAGGTACGTCTGAGGTGAAGGGACTCGCCGCCGCCCCGCGGTGCGTTGATACTATTTCGTCAGCTCGGGTCATCCCAAATACAGTAGTACGTTACGCCTTCAAGTACTTGGCGTGGTACTTGACGTGGCCTACTCGGAAGAGTCGTCGAGTCAGATTGAAGGGCCTCATGTCAGTCAATCTACACATAATTCAATGCAGCGAGAACCCGCTCTGTACCTACCCGGTGCAAAGGTACTGATGAAGTAGTACGAGTGGTCATAGCCTTCGTGAAGGGAGACCTTGACTTGCTCCTCGGAGAAGCCCGCTTTCTTGGCCGCCTCAACGAAATTTTCGGGGAGGACTGAGCAACGCGCGTTTGACACCCAAGGATCATGAGCTTAGGACGGAAGCATGAGCTAGGCGAGCACGAATCTGGCTCACGCTGCTTCTTTTTGTAGAAATTGTCACCCGTGCCGACGTCAACGAGGATGTGCAGGTCCTGTCCTTTAGCCTCTCCGATCAGGTGGGTAGCATCGTAGGCTTGACCTTCTTCGACGCCGCCTTGGAGATAACCCGAGAAGGCCTTTTCACCTGTTCCAGAAGTATGGGGCGGATGGTGTGAGTGACTCGAACTCGAGTTGACGAGACGCCGGCAGTTCCATCCCCGGTCATACGCGCGTCGGAACAATCGATTACCCGAGCCAGGACCGGGCGGGGGGGGGACTTACCCCAGGGAGCTTTGGTCGGGTTGGTGATGGGTGCAAATGCCGAGGCGGAGCGGTACTGGCCTTTGGTCTTGAGGTAGAGGACGAGGGCGCCATGGCCCCCCATCGAATGGCCAAAGATGCTCGAGCGCTGGGTGTCGATCGGAAGCGTAGACAGGAGCGAGGGCAGTTCCGAAGTGATAAAGTCGTACCTGGGTGGTCAAAGCGTCGAAGGGGCAGGGTGTGAGCGGGTGAGATTCGGTGTGCTTTAGAACGACATGATCGCTCTTACATGTTGTAATGCTTTGCATACTTGTCATCCGTCGCGTTGAGGTCTGTGAGGAAGTGGTAAGCTCAACCAATCGGGTCTGGACACTGTTTGCGAAGGCATGGCACCCCATGCAGGCGTGCAGCGGACGTACAGAATCCGGCGCCTGTACCAAAGTCCCAGTCCTTGTCCTCGCCTTCAATGTTGGCGCCTCGCGGTGAGGTGTCTGGGAACACGAGTGCGATGCCTTCTTGCGCGGCGTCGCGGATGAAGCCTCCTTTCCATGGGCTGCGGGGGATGGGAGGATCAGTATCGTGAATCGAAGGGACCAAATGCTAGTTCTGGTGTGCTCTTTGTGAGTGTCGTCGCGGCATCCGAACATTCTGGTTGACCGATCGCCGGCTGACGGCTGACGGCTGAACGTTGAGCCCCACACCCGGCCGGAATGGGCTCCCTCGTCGTCGTGATCAGATCGCGATGGCGCGGTGGCAACTCACGCCGTGTCCTCGTTGCAGGTCAATCCAGCCAAGTAGTACAGGACGCTGCGGAAAGGACCAGGCCACCCGGGTCAGCTCGCGTGTTGGGTGTAGAACGCCCGTTCGAGGACGCCGGATGAATGGCACTGACGGCACTTTGGACGATGTGCTGGCTTGCTTGGGCACAAAGACGTTGAACTGGGTCTCGAGGCCCCCGAGAGAGGCGGACGTGGTCTTGTACTTGGTCAAAGTGCCATCAAAAGTGAGGTTTTGGGAGATCTGCTCGAGCGACATGGGACACGGTCGGCGTGGGCGTGGCGTGGCGTGGCGTGGTTGAACGTGAATGACGTAAGTTCAAGATGAGCCTGGACCGGTCGGCCGCGATCTGCCGCGATAGGCCGCGATAGGATCGCCACTGGATCACCCGACCACAGCCGGCCACGTCACCGCAGCAGACCGCAGCTTCACCCCCGCCTCCTTTTGCACTCTTGCACGCTTTACCTCCCTACCTGCTGCCGGTTGAGCTCGTCCTTCTCCCCGCGTTGCATGCGACTCGTGATTGAGCTACGCCAACTTGGATAGGGGGTTGTCTCGGTGAACGCACACCCAGCTGTCCGACACGGTGCCACTCCGGGCTCCATGACCAACTCGACGACAACCGAGCGAGAACGACCACTTTGCCCTGACCACCGGTCTCGCTGAATCACGGCGCCACCCCGGCCCCTCCGCCCGGCCCCTCCGAGGTCCAACATGAGCACAGGTACCAGTGCGAGTCAAAACGTGGGTGCGACACCGCCTGGCACCTGTGCAGCCTGCCATCGAGGAGGTTCGAACCGTCTCTTTTACTGCGCCCCATGTCTCGAGCAACGGTCGGTCTCCCTCCAGCTCGCTGCACTGCTGCGATACGACTCCCTCACTGAACGCTCTGTATGCCATGTAATGCTCAGTCTTGAAGATCATTACTCTCGACGACAACACGCGCAACGCCTGACCCAGCTCTCCCAAGCCAGGGCCAGCGCCCTGCTCGACCCCCCACCCGCCAGTTCGGCCTGGCCCGTCAGCGACGAACGACGCCAAAAGGCCGACAAGTGGGCCGTTGCCGTACAGGTGAAGCAGATCTCGCTCGCCAACGAGAGCATATCCGCGACCATAAACCAAGGTCCGTCATGCGCCACGCCGCTTCGCCGCTCGCCATCCGTTTCACCCGGTCACGTGCCGTACTGACACCCCCCACTGCGCTGTCATCTGTCGTCTGGGACCTTAGATCGTGTCCTGTTGCAGCAACGACGGTCCAATCTCACAAAGCGGCGGGAGAACCTCGTCAAAGCCAGACGCCTGTTGGCTCAGACCTCGCCTTCGCACCACACCGCGACCCTGGCCCAACTCGCCTCGAGCCACCGGGACCTCCTCGCTCGATTGGGCCAAGTCAGGGCCATCCTGACCAAGGAGGCCTTGGTCGTGTTTGCCTTCCAGCCCTCAGACACTCATACGACTCACTCATCACCTCCCACACCAAACCTCGAAGATGACCCCTTCCAATCGACGCTTGCTCCGACGACGGCGACCCCGCTCGCGATCCCCCCACCCCCCCCACCTCGGCCACACCAAGCCTACACGCTCGCCAACCTTCCCCTGCCACCGCTCTCCATCCTCCCGACCCTTCCCCTACCGTACCTCAACGCGCTCCTTTCTCACCTCGCCCAACTCACTCGTTTGATGGCCATCTATTACGACCTCGAACTGCCCTTCACACCACTCCCAGCCTTGTATGGTCCTGGCCGACCAGGCGTCAAAGCCAGTCTGTCTAGTGGGGTCTTTTATGCAGGTGTCGAGGCCGTCACGGCTGGCCGGACGGATGAAAAGAGTGCGAATGCGGGTGGATGCTGGCCATTGTTCTTGAGCACGACCGCGGCAGCAGCAGTAGCAGCAGTAGCAGCAGCAGCAGCTTCGACCGCACCGATCCTGGACCTAGACCCAGGAGAAAGATCCGAGTCCAAGCACGTTCGCCAGAGCCATTCGGCGATTCGCGCGCTCGAGACGTGGACCCATCTTCAAGATGATTCTTTCCTCTTTCGACAAAGCCGAACCACAACCTCCACTGCCCTCACAGTAGCAAGTTCGGAAAGGTTGAAGAGCCTGATGGTGGGGATCGTCGCATTGGCTTTCGACTGGGCATGGATCGCGCGTACGCGAGGCAAGCGACTCGGAAATGATGGAGTCAACAAACTGGACGACTGGGCTCACTTGATTCAGGAAGCGACGAAGGCGGCCTCGGAATTGGTTGGCACATCCCACGATGCCCCGTCGAGGCAGCGTCCGCGAGGTGGTCGAATCGAGATGGGCTTCACCTTCGCTCAAGCTGTGGATCATTTCTGGGCCAAGCTAGACGCAGCGATGGGCCACGTCCCGAAAACGAAGAATCCAGGTGGGGGGAAACCGTCGACGAGGACCAAGACGAAAGAGAGGTGGAACAAGGTCGAAAGGGAGCCTGGAGGCGAGCGAGTTGAGCGAGCAGAGGAAGAGAGGGGAGAGGCGGAAGGGGAAGAGGAGGGATGGGATCTGATTTGAGCCTGATTCGGTTCCGTATGTCGTTGTTGTCGTTGTTATTGTGGCTATAGCAGTGCTGATCGTTCCCGCAATTTGGTCTATGTAAGCAATGCCAAATCAAGTGTTCTTCGCTTGCAGCAAGAAGACCTCTATTAAAGAAAAGGCAGAAGTGAAATGAAACTAAGTGAAGAGTCAAATGCGCAGGCCGGAAGAGAGTACAGTAATAAAAAGAGAAACGATGCTCCTGTCTCTGCCACAGCGCCACCGGCCGTGATCCGGATCGGCCTCGACTTTACTTCTTATTCATGCCCGTCCTCGCGGTCTCGTAGTTCTGCATGAACCATTTGACCGACTCGTCCAGGGCTTGCTCGAAGGGCGTGAACTCAAACTCGGGGATGTACTTCATCAACTTCTCATTCGACGCCGTCTTCTTGAACTGGCCATCGGCTTTCGAAGTGTCGAACTGTGAACGTATCCGAGGGTTAGCCCACGCACAAAAGGAACGGAACAAGTGGGGGGGGGGGGGGGGGGGGGGGGGGGAGGGGGGGGCTAGACGCACAGAGTAGTCGCCCTCGAACCCAACGGCCTTGACGATTGCATCCGCAACCTGCTTGATCGAGACCTCGTCCTTCTCCCCAACTTTTACATCAAGAAGTTGAGTTTCTTACTCGCGTCAGTGGTTGCGCTCGCTCGCTTGACAGTATGGCAACCCAATGGTTGAAGGAACAGGCTTATGAACTGACCCGAGAGAATGATGGGATCGATCTCGTTGTATTTTCGCAGCTGCCAGATGAATAACTTGGCGAGATCGCGCGAGTAGATGAACTGGCGCAAAGGCTTGCCTGTACCCGAGACGACGAAAGGGGTCCCGTTCTCTGTGGAGAGGATGGATGATGGTCACAGAGTTCAGGTTCGAGAAACACTGCCAGGAAGTCGGAGCCTCGACATCACTGGCGCGCGGGCATGAGGACGGTACTAACTCTTGGCCAACAAGCACTTGTGCACGAGACCGGGGATCACGTGCGAGTCCTCAAGGTCGTAGTTGTCGTGGGGCCCGAAGATGTTGGTCGGGATCGCCGAGGTGAAGTTGCAGCCGAATTCTTCGTGGTAGGCACTGTCAAGTATCACAGATGGTATTCAGCCCGGATCGGGGCTTGGAGAGCCAGCGATAGCGTAAATCGACTGACTGGTTGTACACATCGACCAATCGTTTGCCATGAGCGTAGCCAAAGTTGGAATCGTGAGGAGGTCCGGCGTGAACCATGCTCTCATCGATCGGGTACGTGACCTTGTCGGGAAAGACGCAGGTCGAGAGGCACGAGATGACCTTGGCGCACTTTGAGCGATCCAGGAACGAGGAATATCGGTGAGCAAGCCTTCAAGGTCAAATTCAGGTGGCAAATGAAGGATCAGCCTTGCGACACGTACGTTGTGCTCCTTGGCGGCCCACATGACGTTGTCGTTGATCAAGCAGTTGTCACGGAGGAACGTCAACTGCAGGATACAGGCATGAATTGCTCGAAGGAGTCAGCGCGGAGCACGATTCGCGTGGTGGCGGGCGGATCGAAGCCCGTCGAGGCACACCTTGTACTTCATGTTCTTGAAAAGACCGCCAACGAGCGCCGCGAGGTGAATAACATGAGTCGGCTTGTACTTGTCGAAGATGGCCATCGTGTCCTTGAGCTCCCTGCACGGTGTGATTCAGTTCCAGAAGGGGGGGGAACCCGCCACGAGATCACGATGGAGATGCGGGCCAACGATCGGAGGTAATGACCAGGCCAGGATGAAGAGATGGTCGCGGGAAAGACGGATGACAAAATGATCGTTTGGTTCAGAACAACGCATCTACGGCATAAGATGCCGATGCGCAGTGGCCCTGGAGGAGATCGTGCGACGGATGAGACTGACCTGAGATCGCCATCCTTGGAGTTGAGGTAGATCCACTGCTCGTCCTCGGACTGCTTGCCAAAGCGAGAGCCGACCTTTTCGCTCTCAATCACATACTTGAGTGCCGATCCGACCAAACCTGTGCTCAGATCAGCCACGCTCAGTGTCAGCGATCCTAAAGCGAGCGGATTCGCATCGGCGGAGCGAGCAGGAGCGACGCGACACGCGACGCGACGCCGACAAGGCGCGTTCAGCAGCAGGTGATGGATCCACGCGCTTTGGAGTACGGCGGGGAGTGTCGAATTCAGCAAGCTTACCTGTACCACCAGTGACGAGAACAACGTTGGGTGCCATGTCGGTTTGTAGTAAGAATGTCGAAGATATGGGGCGGGCAGGGACGCGAGAAGCGGGGTGGGTGCAGGTTGGCAAGCGCCCCCTTCAGCAGCAGGCTCGTTCTGGCAGGAACCCTGGCCAGCAGCCCGGCCAGCCATTTGTCAGATTTGTCAGCACGCACGCGCCGGGCCCACGCCGCGCGCCAACGCTCCAGTAACTAAATAGTAACGCGCCAACGGGGCGCTCAATTAAACGCGACGCGGCCACCTACAGTTGAGCCTTGCCTTTCAACTTCTTTGATTGCGAGTGTCGGCAACGGAATGGCATTCTCTTCGTCGATAGCGACGGCCTCGTCTCACGGTTTCGGCATTCCATGCTGGTCATCGGCAGCAACTGACAAGCCAGCGAGCGTGATGGCCGCGGCAGTCGATCCAGGCTCCTCGTCTGGCTGTGACCCGATGACGAGTAGCGACGGACCCGAGATGCTCGACTCGCCTTCCACCTCGTCCTTCTATGACACCCCGACCTGCCATGATGCTCCGATGCGTTCATCGTCCCCACTTTCAGCAGCTGTTTCGTATGCTTCTCAATTCCAGTCGGTTGCTCGTCGGCGCAACAGGCCGGCCACATCGTCTGCATCGCAATGGGCCTCTTCGTCTAGGTCGACCGCGGGAGCGCACGACCATCGGGTCTACAAGTCCCGGACCTCGGCTCGGCGGCCAATCAGTCCCATAACCCCCAATTCCTCCGCATCGAACCCCAACTCGTCGTCGTCGTCGTCGTCATCGTTACGGCTCGTGTATGCAAGTGCTCGTCGCGTGGCCGCCGCCGCCGCCCGCTCCAGCTCAAACTCGAACAAGTATTCGCGCGATCTTTCGCTCGGTCGACCCGAGAACCCGTTTGCCCCCGGTGCGTATGCGTTGGGGGCGATGAGAAACGGCGAGTGGGAGGAATGGACCGACGACGAAGAGAGAGAAATGGCGATGGAACAACGACGCGATGTATGGCAGCGGAACAGGGCGTTCGAAATGCAGGCGGTCGATCAGCTGGGAGCCGTGGAAGAAGAGTTTGAAGACGTTCAAGACGACTTCCACGGGTATTTGGAACGTACGTCACTACGTTACCATTGGTTGTTGAGATTCTCGAAGACGGTGCTGATGCGGGACCAACTCGCGCTCTCTCGCACAGAGGAGCCTCCGGATGATCTTCTAGATTTGTACAGCGCTTCCGACCTCATCGACATGTCACGGTCAATACCTCGATTACCATCCCTTGCCTCCATCCCCGGACTCTCGACTGAGGAAGAAATGTCGAGTGATGACCTCGAGATGCAAGAAGCGCAGGAGGACCCCACTTGGCCCGTGACCCCTGTCGTCGATCCGAGCAGGGCGTTCCAAGTCTTTTCGAAAGTCCTGTCAACGTCGAGCTGTCCGAAGTGCCAGTGTTCCGATGCGGGTACGATCCAAAACTATGATCAGCAAGGCGCACGATGCATTCGTTGCGACTGGTCAGTGTCAATCTCGGCGCTCCAGGCTTCATCGCTCGAGTTTGCCGCGCACATCCCAGCAAAAACGTGCGTCGCTCAGCGCAACTAGGCCGCCATGTGAAGTGATTCTACTGACACGATGATTACGTTTCTTCTCGCGCAGTCAGCAGCAGCATCTCCCCATCTTTGCTTGGGATTTGCACACTGAGACTCTCGTCTTGTGCTCCGGATGCGATGAAAGCTTTGCTGCATAAAAACGCCCACTGTGGTGGGGCGTAGATCGTAGCGTGGACCCGAGACGGAAGTAGCCGGGCATCCTATGTATTGCATGCAACTTGAAGGCCGTCTTGACAGAGACACCCACGGCCTACTATGTACATATAACGATCCGAGAGCCTTGGGAGGTCATCGAAGATGCTAGAGAGAGCCCGAGAGTGCGGGCAAAACGTCGGTCGACCTCAGCGGCAATACTGCGAAACAGGATAAGCAGCTGATTCAATTCTCCCAAAAGAACCGGAAACGGTGGGCCCATCTGCAAACAAGCGTGTATACAAAGATTGGGTAGAGGGTGTCTGAAAAGACGTCCAGGCGCGTTCTACTGAGGCAACAAGATGTCCTAAGCGAGCAAGCTACATGTCGACTGAGGTGCGAGGGACGGAAGAGAGACAAGCCAGAAATCGAATCTGAGCAAAGAAAATTGGAGACAGAGTGCTTGGTACTACCCCAAAGCTTTTGTGAGTGAGGTGAGTATACAAGGTTGGATGCGTCAACTATTGAGAACAGGCGGGTCTAGCTGATCAATGCAGCGCCGAGGACGAGGTCGAGCGCCTGAGATTGACTGGTTTAGGCGGCGTGGTGGACTTTCGCAGAATTTCGTGATCGCTGTCGGCGTGTTGTTGTGGGTTCGACTCGCACTTCGAGGCCAACATTTCTGTGCAACGCCTGATCATTTCGACGGTATTTGGGGCTGATCGGGAGTGTATCACGGACGGGCGGGTGGAAAGGAGGCGGACTTCTGCTGCGCCGCCTTCGGAGCGAAACGAGGGGCTCGGACTTGTCGTTCGAGAAGTATTGGCCGACGAGGGCGAAGGAGACGGCGAGCTCACATCGGACACAGCATGAGCCGAGGTACAGCTTCGACCAACCTTTGACTCGAAAAAGATGGAACCCTGATCGGTGTACTCTTTGATAGGTGAGAGCGTGGACCCGCGCCTTCCTGTTGCGGGGCCCGAAGCAGCTTCAAGCGATGTCTTGATCAGTGCTGACGTGTTTGGAGATCCGCAAGCGCCGCCGGAGGATTGAGAAGCAAATGCTGAGCTATCGGAAGGCACCACCTGGTTAAATTGGAGTGCGGCGGAACAATCAGGGGTCAAAAGAAGCCAAAGCTGGCTTACCGAACGGTAGAACAAGGGTTTGGTTGTCGGGGGGAACCCGATGCGGCGCGTGGTGTCTGGCCGAGACAGATCCGGTTCTTGAGTGCCTTTTGGCCCATCGAGTCTGCTGTGGCTCGGGCACGCTCAGGTTTCAGCTCGCGCCTCGCCTCACCACTCTCTCAAGTGTGGAATAAACCCCAAGCGATGAAACGCTCACCGTAGCGAACCCTGAGTGGTGCATTACTGCCAGGCAAAAATACCGCTTGCAGGCGCTCAATTACTTCATCTGCCGCATCGCGATCCGCAATTCTGCCGAGCGGCACCGCGCCGCAGTGGCGGTTGTGGGCAAGCCGTAGTCAGCTACCGTCGCGAGCGATAGGACCAAGATGACTGCGACACATGAAGTTTGACGGCGGGACTCTCACCTCGCAAAGCCAATCCCTCTCGATGGGCCCGGCGAAAGACGTTCGGAAGCAGGAATGGCATCATTCTGTCGTAAGAGTCGAACTGAGAGCACTTGCGCAGGTCGCAGCAAATTGATAAGATCCTCTTCTCCAAACGCGGTCGGGAGCTGTGTTCAAGCGGAGAGAAGCCTAATGTCAGACCTTCTGAAACGGCACACCCGACCCGATACTGACATTGGACAAGTAGAGATTGGTGCTGCCCTCGTCAGCAAGCTGACGCAGTTGAAGATTGAGAGAGTCCTTTGAATGGCGTGAGATAACACAAGACGGCACTTTATCAGTCGCTGTACAAGCTTTCGAAATGTACCAAGAATTGGAAAAGCCTCTCACTCTCGCCAAAGATGCTTCGAATCCGATCTGCCGTAATCCCGAAATAGCAGACAGGGCTTGATTGGAATTCTCGTAGAGAATGAAGCCAACTCCTTTGCAGGTGGTGTTGGAAGGCAGGCATTGGCGACGCGTCGGATATGGTGGCGGTGGATGAGAAAGGATCGCGCGCACCGATATCACTCGACCCCAGTAGCTGCCGAGTGCGAGCAAGTCCGAGTCCCGTGTCTCCGGTGGCAAGAGTCGAACCTGGTTGGACGGTAGGAGATTAAAGTCAGTGGGTCATGCAGAGAGGGGGAGGAAGAGGTTGGGGGGGGGGCGAATGAAGATGGCCCAGAGTGCCCTGCAACTTCGCCACACTCACGTAGATGTTCGTATGACCTTCAATGCTGCTTTTGTGGGAGTCAGTGGAAACACAATACAGTTCTTGAGGTTAGCTGTGACTTTTTATTCGTCGAAGTGCCGGTCGGTGAGGGCGCGACGCGCACACCAACCTCCGAAGGTCACAGCCGGCTGTCGCGCGCGCGTGCGGCGGCTTGCTGCCACCTGCTGGGAAGGAAGAGAGGCACATGAGAGTTACTCAGAGACCCTTCCCGGCCCACCTGAAAGTGTCTGGCCAGTCCCCTCAAGAACTTACATCTCGTCGCGTGGCTGTCGCTGGGTGCGGGACTCGAAAGGACCTCGTACGACCGAGCCACCTTGGGGTGGCTGATGGCAGGGATCTGGGCTTGAGGCGACATCGGTGTGTTCGGCAACAGCGAAAAAACTTGGGAAGGAGCGCGGGGTAGACACTCAAGGGGTGGATGCACTGGCTGGGGTGCACAGAACAAGCGTGCCGTTTCGAGATGGTGAGCAGTCGGTAGTGAACTGTGCATGGTCGTCGGTGTCGCGTGCGTCGGTGCAAAAGGAGACCCCGATCCCGAAACACCACTGGGGTTGAGCCGAACTCTGGGCGGGCCTGAATGGCGTGCCGGTGAGGAATCCTTGTACGCGTCCAAGCTGTAGCACCCGTCTCCTCTCCCCTTGCTATCCGATTCACAGGATGCAACGAAGGCCGGGAGAAGAGCAGCTCGGCAGGCCGAAAGCTGCGCAACTGCGCAGTCGAAAGTGCACCGATCGCGTTGTGCAATTTGGGTTGATCGATTGCACGCAGTGTGAACACAACCGAGAAATGAACGCGTGAGGCACTATTCCTAGGCGTCCGTGGGCAACAGATCAATTCTGGAAGAATCGTTCTTAATGGAGCCTGGAGAAGGCACTGCATTAAAGAGCGCGGCACCATGCCCGCTGGGCGGGCAAATCGTCTACGAGACAGAAATGCGGAGCAAAGCAAAGCGGCTCTCGAGACCAATCTTGATACAGTGACGGGCATCACGAGTGGTATGGACGAATACCACTAAATTTACTCCTTCATTTATCTACGACATAGTATCGTAATCTGTCTAATGCAAGCAAGAACTCGCGTCCGCTACGGACGTTGCCGGTCTGACCCTCATTCTCCTGTGCGATCTCGACGCCGAGATCTCGACCTTCCGTATCGTGCCAGCCTAGTGGGCCGAAATCGCAATCGGCACAGATGAGGTATTTGATAGCTGCAATGGCTGTCGACTGCGTTTCTGTCAGAGCCGGAGTCGTGGACCCTGGCAACGGCCGCGGTGGCGGAGCATTTCGCGAAAAGCCAATGTTTTCGAATGCGAGAGGCGAGCCGAGGGACCAAAATCCGGAAGACTTTGCGGTTGTAGCTCTGCTGGTGAGGCCGTTGATCGCTAGAGGCAGGGATGGCAACTATTTGCAGCGCAGAACCGTGTCAGTATTGGAGCCCCTGAGTCTAGTGCGATACTTAGCCGCATCTGCCCACCTCAAGGTCGTCTGGCCTCGATCGAACAAATTTCGCCGCCCCTCGTTTGACCAGCAGGCATCGACAGTCTGCTCTCGGGCAGAACAAATCAGCGCTGTTCATCTGCGTGGTGGTGTCGACGAGTCGTGCGAGCGGTGTCGGTCCTAACGAGGCAAAGTTTGTGCCAGGGTTTCGAATCGAGGTATCGTCTTCCGAGTGGGCTGGCTCGCTGCGCTGCTCGGCATTGGGGTGTTGGATGAAATCGATCCTCATCTCGAACCACTTCTCCCTGCCGTGCACGACCGACGAGCCGCCGACGAGTTCGAACCCGGCCTGACGATAGAGGGCGATCAGGTGGCTGTGGGTGATCAATCTCGCGCCCCGAATCCCGTGCGAGCGGGACAGATGGGCGACGTAGGCGTCCAAAAGGGAACGGGCGATGCCTCGACGACGGTGCCGGGCCGAGACGCACACCGAATGGATGGCTACATAAGGTGCGTTTGCGACATGTTTGGACATGGACTCGTGTGTCAACGTGTCGAGAGGTGTGAGAGTGGCACACGTAAAGCCGACGAGCTCGCCATCGGGGGCGTAGGCACCATAGAACAAGGGCCCAGCAACGCTCTGACGGTACCTTGATCGTCCAGAGGTGAAACGAGCAAGGATCAGACTACGATGGAAGGAAATGGCATGGGCGGAGAATGGACAGCTCGGACTTACCGCAGCGTCTCCAACGAGGCGGCTTCGTCCGCTGGGAAGCCGGCGCTTTCGAGCTCGAACGCCTTATCCACGTGCTCGGCTGGCACGGGCCGGAACTCGAGGGCGATCGCAGACTGGGTCATGGCAGCGCCAAGGGTCTGGAGGTGTGACTGTGTGCAGGGGAAGCGTAGCGTTTGATGAACTTTGAAGGGCACGGAAGAGGAGCGGCCCATACCGACCACTACCGGCCACATAGCACAGAAGCGCTCGGACCGCCCGAGACCGCTTATACCGCGGTCTGACCGTTCGTTCTCAGTCGCTGAGGCGAGTCGCGGCCGACATTGTCGTTTGTCTGTGACCCCTGGCTCTGCTTTTCCCCGACCTATTTGCTCCGCAGTGCCACGCTTCGTCGAACCGCTCCTTTCTCTCCGCCTGCCCATCTTTCAATCTCTGAACTCGAATCGGCCCAGTGTCCTCTCCCTCCTGCTCTGAGACATCGACGCGCTGGTCGCCGCAGAACGACTCCCTCGTCGCGTCCAACCTCCTTTGTGGCTTCGCCTCGCCTCGCTTCGCACCACATCCCGTCGTTTGACCATCATTCGAAGCATCCATACCGAGCTGCCCTCGTCGCGCGCCGCTGGGAGCCCTACCAATCCCCGTCTACGGGCCGATCTTGTCGCGTGCTTTGACTGCACAGGACCGTAAAGCCGAAGCGCCGCGACGACACACACCCCTCGTCACACCTCCGCAGACTCGTGGCCGTCGGCCCCTCATAGATCTTCTACAATGAGTGACCCCAATCTGAGACCTTCGACCTCGACACATCCAGCACCGCCAGAGGAGAAGAACAGGTCCGTTCCCCAGCTTTTGATACGCGCCGCGACGTGTCGACTCGATTGGATTGATCTGGGTTGATCCAACCCTCAATTTCGCGACCCGTGTCGGTGACGGGGCCTGCGTGGGTGCTGATGCGGCCGCTGGGATGAATCACATCAATTTGCAGTGTCGTACTCAAAGTTGGTATGGTCGGTGACTCGCAAATAGGCAAAACCAGCTTGATGGTCAAATACGTTGAAGGTGAGCAAAATCAAATTGCGGTCGAAAGGGCTCTCGCGAGTCGCTTTCGCAGATGTTCTGCCTGTCTAATGGTTGCGTCGGGTTCCTTAAACCATGCGATACTAAGGCTTCACTTCCGTTTCCCCTAGGGAGCTTTGACGAGGACTATATACAGGTCAGTCCGAGGAATGGGCTAGCCTCGACCAGGTGTTCTTCGTAAACTTAATCCCATCGATGGCTTTTCTGTGCTTGGGCGACAAACTGCAGACGCTCGGTCAGTGCTCGTGGTCTCGCCCTTTGCTGGCTCTTATGTTACCTAACTGAAAGTGCTTTTGGCCTTGTCCCCGGCGTTTCTGTGTGCAGGAGTGAATTTTATGGAAAAAAGCGTGAGTCCGATTTCCGAATTCGCACGATGCCAGTCGGCGTGCTCAGTTGCCGCCACCCGTTCTCAGATATCGATCCGCAATACCGAAATCACCTTCTCCATTTGGGACTTGGGGGGGCAACGAGAATTCGTAAACATGCTACCGCTCGTCTGCAACGATGCCGTAGCCATCTTATTCATGTTCGATCTGTCACGCAAGTCGACGCTCAATTCCATCAAGGAATGGTATCGGCAAGCCAGAGGATTCAACAAGGTCCGTTTCTTGCAAGACAGGCTGGCCCCTCCCGGCTTTGTGTGGGGCAACGGACACTGAAATTTTAAGAATTGTGCGAACGACAGACTGCTATTCCTTTCTTGGTGGGCACCAAGTATGACCATTTCAACACGTTCTCGCAAGACGAGCAAGAAGAGATTACAAGACAGGTGCGCTCCCAAGTTCAGAACCCGAGCGATCGTTTTTAATTTAATGCTGACCCAATGAGCGAGGATGCCACGTTCAACAGGCGCGGCGCTTCTCCCGGGCCATGAAGGCGCCACTCATTTTCTGCTCTACATCTCATTCGATCAACGTTCAAAAGATCTTCAAGATCGTCCTGAGCAAGGTGAGGTTTCGCACAAACGGAAATAACGAGCAGGTGATGGCAAGAAGACCGGGAGCTGACCAGCCTTGAGACATCGTTCCAACTAGGCTTTCGACCTGAAATGTCCGTTGTGCTGTCGGACGTTGCCTCGATGACCTGGCATTTGACTGACGATGGATTCACATTACCCGTACTCCAGGCACAATACCTGAAATCACGGAGGTTGGCGAACCCCTTCTGATTTATGTGGATGTTTGAACGTTCGATCGAACATCGACTTGTCCCTCCCGGGGGGGGGGGCGGGGGCGGGGGCGGTTCTCACCTATGATTCGCCCGCATTGGCAAATGCAATCCTTCGTGGAAGGCGGAGATGTGTTGTTCATTTTCCTTCCTAATGTTTGTAGTTTTCGTCGGATTTCCTTCATGTTTTTCGTTCGTCGTTTTCACTCGCAAAGCAATACATACCACCATCCTTCCGAACCCGGCGGAGCCAGCACCGTGCATATCGAAGGCCGGTCCCGGGTCACCTCGAACGCTGAGGAATAGACGGCGCTGAGGAATAGTGCTGCCAGGCAACAGCCATGCCGCGACACGGTACTATGCCATGTGCTGTCAATCACAGACAGAAGTCGAAGGGTAAACATCTACAACAGAATGACCTCCCTGACAACCTAAACTTACGGCAGAGAAGTTTGAGTTCGACATTGCCTGAGAAGAGGCGCATCGTCCCTCAGTTTGGCAAAGGTTTTGTATTACATTTGGGGTCCAGTTGTTCCAAGTTGTTGCGTGGCCAGTATGGGAAGTAGCAGTGCATCACTCTTTGTCATGTCAGGCAGATACCGATCCGCATCTCCGTCCCGATTGAAGCCTTCGCTGCATTGTCTTTTGGCCTCAAAATCCCCCGCGATGAGAGAGCCGCGAAATTTCCTATAGCGCATGTCGCCCAGAGGGTGAGAGATCTCCACGATTTCATTTCAGAGTGGAAGACAATGCGCTAAGAAGGCGCGCCTGTTGTTTGACTTTCGCTGCGGTAGAACAGTCGCTCAACCCAGGGGGCCTCAGGAGCTCAGGAGCTGAGCGAAGTCTGGCGAAGTCACTCCTGTCTCGCTTTACGCGCGCGTTCGCTGAAAGACACTAGGGTAGGAACGAAACTCGATCTTAAGACGAATTGGTTCTGGTCAACAGCTAGCTGGATGCGTATTTCAAGTACATGGTGGCACGTGTAAGCGACCATCATGAGATTTGGGCTTGGTATTATTCGCGCTTGGCACGTCCAGCCCCAGAGTGGGGGTCGCCTCCAGCGACCTCTTTGCCCACTGGGTTTTTCCATTCTGCCGCCAATTTAAGCTCAGCATCGATCGCCAAAGTCTCGTGAGCCCAAAGTTCCGAACCGAGCAAGTTGCGTGAATCCAGGCCCATGATCCTGCGCCACGGCCGAAACCCAAAGGACGAACCCGTCGGAACGTCAGTATTTTGCCCCCCCCCCCCCCCCCCCCCCCCCCCCCCCGCGGTTCGAGATAGTGCGCCTTACCGCACTTCGCAGCCTTCTCGGACAAGTGTTCCACCACGCAATATGACTGCGGGTGGAATCTCCACTTTTGTCGCTCTGCAGACCGCCCCTTCATCGGGTGGCGCTGCTGGATCGATTACTTCTGGCTTCCTTATGTCTGCGAGAAGAGCGGTCAGAAGAATCTGGCTCGCTTCACTTGCCGATTTGGCGAATACCCAAACAAAAGGGTACGCGAGCCACCGCAACGGCCAGCCTCCACGACAAATAGTCGCCATACTGGCGTGAAGGAAAGAACGTGTAAAGCCAGGACACACCGAAACAAAGAGGAGATTCGGATTACGCGTAGCAAAACGGGCGTGCATTTCTTGAACGAGCAGAATAGCCGCGAGGGCAGATCTCCCTTGTGTACGCCACGAGGAGCCATAAAAGACCTTGTCCTTTGCTGATGCTGATGCACGCTCGTCGGGCAAAACACATTTGAGAGAAAGAGTTGTCGAATTGTCGAGTGCCGCCGAGTAGAGTGGCGAAACTTGGAAGACGATCCGCAGGCCGCTTGTCGAGTTTCGGGACGACTTCAACAGGACGGGTAGCAAGAAGTGTATCATGGCTAGGCGAGATCGGACCTGCACTTGATGTATCTCATGCGAGGTAGGTGCTGCTGAAAGACCGGAGCCGAGTCCGTCGGAAAAGACGACGCCGTCGATTTTCGCCTCGAGATCTTGGACCATCCCGCTCTTGCCGTTCTTGCTCCACTGAGCAGCAAATTGTTGTATGGAGACGATAGAAAGCATATCGCACTGGTCGGCGTATATTCTCTCGTTACGTGCGGCCGAGCGTAAAAGTAGTATTAGCTGAGTGACCTCGGCGTCCATGGGATCGGGGTGCAACGCGACGATCTGTGCGCCTCGAGATGCCAGCGCTTGCAGCAGCGAAAGGCCTGGCCCAGAGAAACATCCCTGAAGGCGCGGAGCGGAAGCTATGGTCAGTACATCACACCTGGCCTGGTGTCTTTCGACCCCGTCTTCAAGACATGAAAATAAGGGTGGGCGAAGCGTAACCTACGACCAGCAGGTACGTCTTGCCATGCAAGTCTCGTTCCGCTTGATTGATGAACCCTCGTGCCCAATTCCGAAGACCGAGGACGACGATGCTGGCCAGAATCGCCAAGATGGCTTTGTTCGGATCTACAACCTCTCGAACGAGATGCGACACAGCTTCAAGGACCATCGCGGGCCGAGGCCAGGATCGATAGCAAGCGAATCGCAACGGCTGTTGGGGAACAGACGCGAGCTCCGGATCCGAGCAGCGATGAGCAGCGACGGCGACAGACAGGCGAATGGATAAGCCAACGAATCGTAGTCTTGGAGTTTAAAAGTTAATGCTCAACACTGGACAATCCGGCAGGGGATTCTTGCGAGTGGAGCGCGGGGAGAATCTCGGGCCACCTATTCGTTTCAACCTCTTAATTGTATCACGTTGTGATCTTAGGAACAGGCACTAAATTGGATCGGCCGACCCGATCGTGGGTCACGTAGCTCTATTTTATAATGTCTGTTGTGCCACCACCCCATTACGGTGTCGCCGGTGTGCTGGTGCACGACTCACGGTCCACGCAGCATGATCTCGTTGTAGGCTAAGAGATCGATTATAAGAGACGCGAGCGAGACAGCGCACGCGCGTAAATTCTGAGGGATTTCTTAGGTGGCCCAGCTTGCTCTTCTTCCGCTTCGAGCGTCTCGCAAGCACCTTTGTGCGACCGTGGTCTCAAACTCGATTTTGACGTGATGCCGACACTCTGGCCACATGCTGCAGTCACTCGCGTATGTGTGATGCCACCCGACGCCTCCTCGCGTTCGTCACCCTGCACACCCGCCGCGCCGTGTTTCGCCTTGGGCGCCGTATGCTTGCGCACGCGCCCCACGACCCACCCCACGAAGAGCCCTCGGTTCGTCAATCGAGGTACTCTATGCCCAATCCAGATCCTCGAGGCTCGTCTCTTTCGTCGCGTCACCTCGACGTGGTTTAGAGGCCTGATCAGAGGGCGTGGACGTCTATCCAAGCTCGGTCCGCTTGTGCGATCGCTTCGGCGAGTTACACCAAAATGTTGGATCGGGCCACGGATACGCGACAAAGACGCCTGATTGCACGGGTCTCGACCATTCTCTAACCCTAAGATATCGTTCCACCAAATCACGTATCGCTCGTCCCATCTGGTCGCACCCACGAAGAGCCGTCGACAATCTGGAGGCGTGCTTGCGCCGATGCGCACGATCCGTGAGGGACGGGCGGAGTACGACCCTCTTTGGCGGTGCTTTCGCAATCGTCTGTTCGCACCGAGGTTTCTCGGTCTGTCATAGTGTGCCAAGCTTTGTGCGATGGTGCGAATGGCGATCGCGCACGTCCTTGTGTCGTGCGTCCGTAGGAAGAAACCTGCACCCTGCGTTGATGAGGACGCGACTGTGACCGGGTCGACGTGGGGTAGAACAGCAATTCCTGACGCCGAAAAAAGCGAGCCGGATCCATGGGCTTGGGTTGCCGACACACAAGAAACCCAGTCGCGGCGGGGGTTGATGGCCCCGGCGAGCCGACTTCATCGGCACAAACCGGTTACACGAACGCAAATATGATGATTGGCTCACATATGCTTTGACCTCCACTTGTTCTTGTTACAGGCATCACTGCTCTTCCAGTCCGTTCCAGACCGACCGGAGGGGCCACATTCTGTACTCGCGCAAGCTGCTTCCCACATGCACGCCTGCCACCCTTGCTCGTCTCAGTCTCCGTTGCCTCACCTGACAGCCGCAAGTCTCAAGCTCTTCAATTTGGAAGTGACTGTTTGCGCTGCTTTTTATGTAGCGTGGACCTCTTCCTCTACGGTGTGGTTTAAGACCTCTGCGGACTCGAGTGTGCGCTGATGCAGGGGATTGGCGAGCTCGGTTGCACTCTTGTTCTCGGGATCTTGGCACCTTCGGGGACCAGCGCGGTGCAACGGATCTTGCGCGGTGCAGTTCTTTTGCCGTGTGTCCAACCGAACGTTACTCAATCCGAAGAGTCGGACATAGGACTAGGATCCGGAGAACGCTGCAAAGCTGTCTTCCGTGAGCCCTCGGTGTCTGACGCCCGCACTGTATAGGGTTGAGTTGGCGCATCGTGTGGACGCTCAGAGACTGCTCTTGAGGTCAGGGCATCGTGCGCCAAGATAGAGACACGTCATCTCGCTCAGGGGTCTTGATTCCGTCGGGCGCCGTCACTCACACCGACGAGCACGCTCGGCGTCGAGTCCTGGCCGCCCGATCCAACTGTGCGACCGAGCAAGTCGACTCTGCGGCGATGTTGGCACCAGCTGGGTGTTGCACATGTGTGTGTATCCTGCATGCTTGGGTTCTCGAGTATGGATGTGTCCTCTCCGTGGTCAGGGTATGGAATGGTGGTGCTTGTAGTGAGGTGAGGAGCATGACCACTCTGAGTTCAAATCTCCTGGTACTTGTGCAGCACGTAGCACTGTAAAATTCACTCGACGTCTCCACTGTACCACCCCAGAAAAACAAAAACAAAAACCAACAAAAAGACAAAGAAGAAAAGAAAGCGTTGACCTGCGCGAGAAGTTCTCTGATTGGATATGGCAAGCCGTTTAGGTCACGAGAGGGCTCTTGCGCTCTCTTTCGATCTTTGGTTTGCACGGTTTCTCTCTTTTTCTTCTGACATGGAGACGTCGGGTATTCCCCCTCACATACTTTCGGGGTAATGTACAAGTTTAATGATAAGTCGGTCACACTGATCCTGTCACTGCCCATTTCACACTGTAGTGCTGTGCGCACTTTTAGGCATGAGTCCAGACGTGATTCGGAGGGGCTGGGTCACGTGATCCTTGCTCAAGCTATTCATTACCGGGTCACTGAACTACATTTTGGGTCTGACTCTCCACTCTCATATCAATCTGATAAGATTCATATCCAAACCTGCATATTTTGCAGAAGCTGTGGGCAGAGCTATTAAAGGCGTGTGTGTGCCACAGTGCTCGAAACCGTCCTACGTTCATGGCTGGAATGTGGATCGAGCTCGACTTCAGTGCGTCTGTCACAGCCTGTTACCAATCTGTGAGGACTTAGGTGGGCCAAGCACTAGGATGAGACTATAGAGATATGACCACGGTTTTGAAATCTGCTGTACCCACACAAGGCGGCAAGGTGGTTGCGCTCTGCCATGTTACGAAACCCCCGCCGCAAAAGTGTCGATCGAATTGATTCCCTCCCCTTTCCGCGTTTCCTTCGATTCGATGGCGTCGCAGCGCTCGGTGGCCGAAGCCCGATTATTTCTTTGGCGTCCATGATCAGTTTCCTTTCCTCGACGATGGATCTCTAGCGTCGATCGTATCTTTTCCGATGTTCGAATATGACATACAGGCGGCACACACTGCATGTGAGCTTCCTTGGTATGTACTAAAAGATCGTCCCTTCTTTTCTCTGCCCGGCCTCGTGCGCCGATCAACAGCACCGGCATGTTTGATCACCTACCTCCTCTTGTTTCACCACGAGGGCTCACTTTTTTGCTTGTCGGTTAAAGGATCTAGGAAAAATGTCACACTTCAACGATATCCAGTTGTCTAAGGTAAGGTACCAAGATGATGCTGCCTCAAGTCCTACGTAAGTACCTACAAACTGATAAAGTTCGCCTCGGCGCCAAATGCCAATGGAGACTGGTCTCCGGATATCCGGATCCCAGCTGCACCCCGCACCACTCCCAGGGGCCGATCCCTCGGGCAGGTGTCGGCCCGGTTCTGAGTTCGGTAGGTCCCTATTAGCCGGGGTGCCCACCTGATTTTTTTATGTGCAGGTACCTAGTCCGCGCGCACCGTCCAGGGTCAAAGAACGTCAGTGGTCACACGATTGCCGAATTTGCGTTCGAGTCGGCGACCACAGAACGAAGGATGTAACCCGCGCCTGATGAATTTCCGACTTCGTCAATTGCACGTGACCGGCGCAGCCCGGCAGGGCGGGATCGCGCTGCCAACAGTGCCCGGTCCCCACAACAATTGAGCCATGAAAGGGGGGGACAGGCGGAGTTCGGGGATAAGTTGTGCCGCGACAGGCCAGGAAAAGAAGCGACCTCGAAGGCCTGTATAGACATAAGGGTTCGGGGGTTAGGTAGTAGTTAGGTTGCGCCAATTTGCGCCCCCTTCGCCGTCCGTTGCGCCGCGTCCGTTCTCTTTCTCCCTCTCCCCTCTTGAGTACCAACGAACGACCGGCTCTCACGCCCACCTGTCAACTTCCACCTTGTGCGCCTGGCTCTACCACTTCAATATCAATTGAAATCTATACCTGTCGACCACGCCATGCAGCACTCGCATGACACCGAGAAGGGGTCGAGCTTCGAGCAAAAGCGACATCAGAGTACGTGTCCACACCCCTTTCCACCTGCCGCCGAGACGTAAGGCGTTGACAATGCGCGTTTTCCCCCCTGAATTGGGTTTCGTCGTGCTGGATTCGACCTTTCATTCTGCCATCATTTTCGTTGCTATCACCCAACATGGTGCGTATCTCGAACAGTCGAAGAAGTCGCCCTTGCAGGCCATGCAGCGACCGACATCCATGGCCACTCGCTGGTCGCGATCGACGAGAAAGCCGAAGCGGCACTTCGGTTTAAGATAGATATTCGAACACTGCCGATCATTGCGTTGCTGTATCTGTTCTGGTGAGCTTACAACCGCCGTACGAGATCGAGATTGTTCAAATGAGACACTGATACAACGCATCTAGCTTCATCGATCGCGCCAACATTGGAAAGTACGTCGAAGGACACATTGAAGGGCTCTCGGTCGGAGGTAGGATCGCTGAGATTAAACTTTTTCGGCAGTGCTCGCCTCGCTGGTCTCGAGAAGGATCTTGAATTTAAGGGAAAGTATGACTATAATATCCTTTTGACCTCTTTCTACGTCGCCTACGTGGTCTTCGAAATCCCATGCAACTACATCTGCAAGATCGTCGGCCCTGGCAAGTTCATCCCCATTTTGACATTCTGCTTCGGACTTTTCTCCTTCGCAATGGTGAGCGGCAGGTCAGGACTCTCTGCAATGCGCACACGTCGTACTGAGTCATCACCTATCACGGGAACTCTACCGACAGGCGTTCGTAAAGACGTTCGGTGCAGGTATCGCTGTTCGCTTTCTACTGGGTGTCGCTGAAGCCGGAATGTTTCCCGGTAAGTGTCCCGAGTCTCCAACACTGAATCGCAAAGGGAAGCGTTGTCGCCGGTGCTATGCTGACATCCTTACACCTACATCTCTCTGGAACTCAACCTAGGCACGGTGTTCTATCTCTCTCGATGGTACCGTAAGGACGAACTCATTTTCCGCCTGGCGCTGTACATCGTCTGCGCTCCACTTGCTGGCGCATTCGGTGGGTTGCTCGCCTCTGGGTTTTTGAATGCCCCCTCGTTCGGCATGATCCACACGTGGCGAATGATTTTCTTTGCTGTGAGCGACGGTGATGTGTATCGTACGATTGAGAGGCCGCCATACTTACACTGCCATGGGCCATCGTGGTATAGGAGGGTATCATTACGATGGGCATCGCCGTAATCTCCTATTTCCTCCTGACTGATCGACCTGAGACTGCGAAGGTCAATAACTCTTCTTCAATCAGGCTTGGCGTCCACAGGGAGGAAGAACAAAGTATCTGACTTTTCTTGTGTGTTTGATGCATCGCAGTGGCTCTCTGCCAAAGAGAAGGCACTCTGCGCCGCTCGAACAAAGAGCGAGAACGTGGGATCAGTCGTCGTCGTCGACGCAGTCAAGTCCAATGTGTTCATGTCCGGCATGTTCAACACGAACTCTTTGGTGATTGCCTTAATCTTCTTGTTCGACAACATCACCGTGCAAGGCCTAGGCTTCTTCCTTCCTACCATCGTCAAGACCATCTTCCCCCGCAAATCGACCATTGAACTGCAGCTTCGTACGGCGCCGCCCTACGTTGTCGGTGCGGTTGTTTCGTTGCTGCTGCCGTATCTGTCGTGGAAAACGGGCCGTCGCGCACTCTGGATGACCGTTTCAGCCCCTCTGATGATTATCGGTTACGCCATGTTCGTGGCCTCGACCAACCCCAACGTCCGCTACGCCGCCTGTTTCTTTATCGCCTCGGGCGCGTTCCCGTTCGGAAGCTTTTGCACCACGTGGGCAGCTATCAACACTACTTCAGACACTGCTCGAGCTGGTGCCATTGCCATCACCGTCTTCTGGGGTAATATCGGAGGTCTGGCGGCAACGTGGAGCTACCTTCCACAGTCAGTTTTATCGCCGCGCTTGTATCATCCCCAATCGCGTTTCTGGCTGACGCGTCAGACCGACTCATACATCGCGCAGATACGCCCCGAACCAGATACCCGGCAACAGTCTCAATTTGGCTACGTCTTGCTTGATTTTATTGCTCACACTCGGCCTGTGGGCTTGGCAGAAGCGCGAAAACAAGCGCCGCGATGAAGGTCGAATGGGCCACGTCCTGGACGGCAAGTCCGACGACGAAATCGCCATGCTCGGTCAACACCACCCAGGCTTCCGCTACCGTTCCTGAGCGGAGCTCATCTTTTGGTCACACGGCCGAGTTGAGAGTCCTCGTTTTTTGCATGTTTCATAGGTGTCCCCACATTGGGAGGAAGGACGAATAGATATTGATCGCTCAGAGTGCGCAGCCGAACTTGCCATCTTTCTACGCGATGTACATCCTTGGTATCGGTTCTTCGCTGCGATTTTGAGGTTTCGAATTATGTCACAGGGTGGTGTATGCCAGGTCACGCTACACTCACTGCGCTGCCAGGTCACGTGAGACTGTGGCACGAGCAAGATCCTCCGCTTGAGTCTCTGCTTCTTTCCAGCCCCCCCCCCGCCCCTCCCTCGACGGCGAGTGAACAATCACCAAAACACTCAAACCGGAATTGCTTATATGGACGCTGCTTGCTGTCATCAGACGAAGTCGCACAGCCAGAAGGCAAGCAACTCGCAATTGATCAAGATCTAGAATCTCGGTGTCTGATTCGAGGTAGTTCAATACGTTAGAACGCTCAGCTAACTATTGGAGCACCTGGTAGCTCGTTGGGCCCATAACCTCTAGAATCTCGGCGTCTGATTCGAGGTAGTTCAATACGTTACAACGCTCAGCTAACTACTGCAATGATACCGTGAATACTACTCACCTGATTCGAGGTAGTTCAATACGTTAAAACGCTCGAATCAGAAGGAAGCGGAGAAAGCCCGCGCGCGCTCGCGCTCATGTAGCCTGGAGAGTGTTCTCCTCAAGTGTCAACTCAACACAAGATTCAGCGAGTGTAGCAATTTTTTGTAGAAAGTGTTCGTTGCCCTCAGCTTTGCCGGTGGCTACTAGAGTTCGCAATGCTTGAATGATGGTCGATGCTTGTTGAGTTCGAAGGTGACGCACGACTGACGCAGTTATCGCAGGCACCGGTGCCGGGACAGGTTCGAACTGCGAAGTTCAAGCGTCATGACTCACATCCTCAGGACGTCGAGAGCTGCGTGTAGAGTTCATGCATCCGGACGGTCCCGTTTTATAGATGCGACGCCACGATTACTTTCGTCTGCGGACCGGTGGAGTTCAGTCTCGGGCATGCACATCAAGAATAAGCGTAGTATAACATTCAACAAGGGCATACGATAGAGCGGAACAGTTTCTACAGTTTTCTGCGTGCATTCCTCCAACGGCGGGGTGGAACCTCATCGTCTTCTCTTCTTGGTTAAAGAGGTACCTCGGCCGACCGTCGCTGCACATTCGCGACAATACCATTCACCAATGGGCGGAGCATCGAGGCCCACGCACTCGAAATGGAACTGAATGAGCGATGCGAAAACCAAGGTGTTGGGGGATCAGCGCCATTCGAGCTCTTTTGCCTATGGCAGCTGGGCAGCGAACGCAGCGAACTGCGTGGGCACTCAACCCGACGCACCCATTCTCGACTACAATCTTCGTTCTCGCAGCCCACCATCTGAAATTTGGGGCGAAGTGAAAGTCGAAGGAAAAGTAAGGTTGGTGGTACACACAGCTGATCAGCGCCAACTCTTCTCGCGCCAACTCACCTGGCCGAACGAAACGCGTTCGCAAAAGCAGTATGTCGGTTCGTTCGGATCAACTGGAGGGAGAGGGCCGCGAGCAGAAGCGGACGTTAATGCAACGAAACACATCTGGAGCGAATAGAGCTGCTAGTCGAGTGCACATACTGTGTTCCATCGCGGTGTCGAGCCGTTGCTTTTCTTCCCGCATTCGCAGTTTCTCGTCTCGAAGCCGCCGTCTCTCGTCTTGCATGTACTTATCTGTGCCCACCATGGGCCGCCCATCTGCGCCACCTCTACCCCTTCTGTACCGCTCTTCATCGTCAGTGAGGTTGATACCCTCATAAGCCTCCTTCTCTCCAAGCGCGATGGCGCCGCGGGAAGTGGTTGCGCCTGGCGCCTCTTTTTGCGAAACAGATGGGGCATCGTGCGATGGCAGGGTGCCGGGCCGCATGCCTAGCACAAAAGAGTCCTCATGTCGCGCGAGGTCATTGTCGAGACGCTGTATGTGGCGGTCGACCTACCGATCACAAGACAGCGAGTGGCGCCGTATCAGCGGGGCCTAGTGGCGCGCCGGTGGTCGCTCACAACGGTGTCCATTAACGCTCACCGAGTCGTAGAGAGTCTGTGTGAGATTGATCTTGTCCTCGGCTGCACGAATAGTCGCCCGTGCCGCCTTTGTTACTTGGATCAGCATCATACGTCTCGTCGTTCCCGACAGCGGCGGAGAGACGTGCGATACCGGTTCTGGTTGTGGGTGGGCTTCTTTCGAAAGCGGCCGGGCCGGAACCGCCGGGCGATACGATACGGCAATGAGGTGCAGATAGGCCAACAGTTGTTGCTTGAAGGCAAGCGTAGCAGCTGTTTGAGCAGAGAATGTGGGTCCAAATGTCAGCAGAGTCGAAGCAAAAGACGACAGCGCGGTCCAGTCTTACCCTGCTGTGAGTCTTCGAGTTCCCGAACGAGAGTAAACGTCCGTCGGAACTCCAGTGGGAGCTCGATCACAGCTAGCGGTGGCGAGATCACACTTGGTGCTTGGTCAGTTTCCGTCACGCCTGCCAAGAGTTTACACGTGGTCTCGATCAAAAGTGGGGTTCGTAACCTCAGCCGGCACGTGAGCGGTCGTGTTTGTACGGTCCCGTCGCGTCGACGCGCGCAAGACGGCATGGCCCACCCGCCGCTCAGCGAGGCTCAGCGAGGCTCAGCGAGGCTCAGCGTGTCACTAGTCAGATTAAAGACCATCAAACTTACCATCGTGGTACTCTTCCACAAAGTTTTCCCAGTGTTTGAGTCGGTCGTCCTCGTCTTCCAATGCTTGCTCGCCATGCGTTCCTTGCGACGGCGACCGCGTCGGCGGACTTGAGCTCGTTGGGAAAGCCCGCGTAGTGAGCAGGGGCGGAGTGATCGAAAGTGGGACGTCTACCATCTTGATCGCTCCAACATGCGTTGCCGCGGTCGCTGACCCGGGCGACGACGATTGTGGGGGACCGAGCCCGAGCGGATGGGATACTGCAGCTGGGGTCGACGTGGGGTCCGATCTCGATGGCCCAGCGGCAGGATCGGCCTCGCTGGACCTCCTCGGACGCTTTCGGGCGCTCCGAGAACTCGTGGAAGCTCTCGCCATCGTGCCCAGAAGGTCGGGAGGTTGATGAGCACGACCCGAAGGCCCAGCAGACTGCACAGTGGAGCACAGTATCGGGGAAGGGAGAGACGGACGGAGAATATCGCGGTCCGAGCGCGCGCGGGTGGTCCTAATAGGCTACTTACTAGTGCCCAAATCCCAAATGGGAGGAGAGGGGAGCTTAATGATAATAGGGCATGCGGGAAAGGGATTTGCTGCGGGATGCTGCGGGCATGCGGGCAGCTACCGGGCAACTGGTGGCTCACCTTCCTGCGCTTCGCTCTTTTTCGAGCTCTCCATACCACGACAGTTTCCACTCGTTCCGATCTACCTAGCGCTTTGGATATCATGAACCGCCTCTGTCCGTCGACCGTCGCGACTTGGCGCGCTTTCGTCCCGCGCTCGTCGACGTTGATCCCCGTCGCACGCTGTCAACGCCCGGCCTCGCTACTCACATGGGAGGATCGTCGTACCACGCCTCGTAGTAGAGCGGATGTAGGATGCCGGATGTGCCGATGCTTCGGGTCCATGACGAACGCAAGCTCTGCCTCTGCCTCTACCTCTGCCTCTGCCTCTGCCTCTGCCTCTGCCTCTGCCTCTGCCACAAGCCGTTCGTACGCAACCGGGTGAGCTATTCCCCAGTCGTCTCTCACTCGAGTGTGATGCAACTCCCATTACGACGCTGACTTTCAAGACCGCTACTTGCAGACCTCTGACCATTCAAGCGTACCAGAAGGCGGCAGATGAAGCAATGGACAGGCTGACCGACTATCTCGAAGAGCTTGTCGAGGCGGCTCCTCCCGAGCTGAAATGCGACGTGGAGTATTCGGTGAGCTAAGCTACTATGCCAGCCGAGCCGCCGAGCTGCCGAGGTCCCGGAGGCTGATTCGGCCAAGTGTCGCCTCTACGGAACTGCCGCAAGTCTGGTGTTTTGACACTGCACGTCGGGGACAGGGGCACGTACGTCATCAACAAGCAACCGCCGAATCGGCAGATCTGGCTGTCGAGTCCATCGAGGTCGGTCTTTCGCCCAATGCGCCACATGCTTCGGCAGGTTCTGACCACAGTCAAGTGCACACGTGGCTTTCATTCCTTCATAGTGGTCCCAAGCGATACGACTATGACCTTCGGCACGGCGTGTGGTTCTACCATCGGGATGGCACGCTACTCGAGGATCTGCTGACCGAAGAATTACGGATCGCGATGGACGATCCTTCAATACACGTCACGCTGTCGAACCCATGAACCCCTCGAAGCACATCCTTCGGTGCACGGTCTTGTTGTACAATAGCCGGAATGTTGCTTGAGCATGCGCATATCGTTCGTAATCAGGGGAGGGGCGTTCGAGAAGTTGAGGGGAAGAGAGCTATAATTATTCAGCCCAGTCAGCCTCCAAAGACCGACCAGTCCCTGCACAATCCTGGGGTAATTTTAGATTTGAAGGCTTGCGTAAAAGCTAACCCCTAAGGAGAGACAAAAAGCAAGAGCTGACGCACGTGCCAGGCAGTTACTACTAGAGCGGGCCCGGTGCCGAGGTCGGCCCGGAACCCCCACCAACGACCACCTCGCCCCACACGGCCCCCAGTGCTAGCCCTCGCGTCAGCTCTGTCCTTGCCCTTCCGCTACCTCCAGTTCGACTTCAAGCAATGCCTATGGGCGCATTGATTGGCGTTCGAGCCATCCTCGTAAACCTCCTTGCCGCCCACGAGTGTGTATGAGCAGTCTACCTCTCTACCCATACAACCACTCACTCGCGATCGCGATCGCGCTGTGCGACGGCATATCATGAGCCTGTCTTCCCCAGCACACCCAACCCCCGCAGCGAGCGCCGCCACCAATGCCGAATCCGCGCCCGACCTGGAAACGAGTCTTTGTCGAGACACGTCTCGGTCAGAGTCTCACCTCGAGGGCAGCCATCACAAATCCTCGATACGTTCTGGGCTGCAACACGCCGGCAGCGATCCGGCAGCGGACGAGCACGACGATGACCATGACACGGTCCGTCCGCTTCCGCGTAGGAATAGCACTACGCGTCAATGAGACTTATACCCCGCTGATCTCACGCGAACTTTCACTCCAACTCAACAGTTTCATCAGATGCTCAGCATACATCTCGATCAGCCGGTCGGGTCCATGTCAATTTCCCCGTCGAATCGTGATGTCGCTCTGGGCGCTCGGAAAGGCCTCTTCATCGTCGACCTTCAGAACCCGTGGGATCCACCCCGGTTCCTACCCCATCACTCTCCTTGGGAAGTCGCGGATGTTCAGGTCAGTGCTCTGTTCCCTCTCCTTCGCTTGCTTGGTTCAGATCACCTTTGGCGCCAACGCTCTCTAAAACTGGCCATTGAAACGCTCGGGAATCGGTGCAGTGGAATCCCTTTCCAGCCCGCAGTGAATGGGTCGTCTCAACATCTTGCCAACAAGTCATCGTCTACAATCTCAACTTCTCGCCGTCGTTGGCTAGTTCACATATTGAGCACACCCTTCATGCTCACACGCGAGCGTGTACGGACATCAACTGGTCGCCTGGGTGTGCAGAGATATTGGCCACCTGTGGTCTGGATGGCCGGGTGTTCAGTTGGGATCTCCGTACCGGCTATGGGGGAGCTCGAAAACCGGTCTGGGGCGTCTGTAGCTGGGGATCGGGCGCCACGCAGGTCAAGTGGAATCGTCGAGAGCCGCATATCATCGCGTCGGCGCACGACAACAAAGTCCTCGTATGGGATGATCGTTTTGGGGCTGCACCCGTCACGGAGATCAGAGGCCATGACGCCAAGATCTACGGCATCGACTGGTCGCGAAAGGATCCGAAGAACCTCATAACTTGTAGTTTGGACAAGTCGTTCAAATCGTGGAACTTGGATAGCCCGTCGCAGTCGCTGCTAGCGGTCCAGACATCATCGCCTGTGTGGAGAGCCAGGTTTTTGCCCTTCGGCGATGGCGTCCTCACCCTTCCTCAAAGGACTGACCACGGATTGAGTATCTGGGGACTGGACAGGGTAGTGCAAGGACGCACGGCCGAACCAGTCGCTCGGTTCGAAGGTGCCCGGGAGGGAGTCAAGGAGTTCGTCTGGAGGACGCGCGGCGGGGCCGATCTCGACATTGATGATCGCCAATTCCAGCTCGTCACCTGGGCGAAAGATCGGCAGCTGCGGCTTTGGCCGATTTCTGACGAGATCATGCGAGACGTTGGCCACGAGAAGGGATCGCCGATCACAATTCCGATGACTCGTCGGGGCGGTGCAAATATTTCCTACCGCACGTACACGTACCCGCTCACGCCTCCTCCGCCACCTTTCTCGATTGTGTCTTCTCCAGCGCCGGCGGTTCCGCGCCACCTGATGACCGGGCCGTCACTGCTTTCGGCAACATTACCGAATGCCACATCTCCGAGCTCCTCGCTTCTTGCCTCCTCGTTGCTGGCCGTGAAGCAGCACCCCATCGCATCGCCGCTCATTCATTCGGCACCTCCTCTTCCCGTCGAACTGCGGTCCGGGGCAGCAACCATGACAACATCGAGTGTGCGCAGCCGCAAACAGAAAGCACATGCCCGACTGGCATGGATGGAAGGCGTCAGAATCATCAAGGCACCGACCGCAGCCCCACATTCAGATCTCGATCCCATCAACGCTGCCTCGTGCGAACGCACAAGCGAGAATGGAGATTCAAGAACGCAGACTCGGTCGAGCTCGTTGCAACGCGGGACCGACGGTGGCACGGCTCGCGAAGGCGGCGAGACGGAACGCGCCGATAGCCTTCTGTCTCCTGGTTCGACGAAAACAGGAACTGCGCAGGCGAAGGACTATCAGTTCTCGAATCTCGGAGAGGAATTCACAACGCTTACGCGAAGATTTCCTCGCGTGCGCTTCGAGAAGTGCAGTGTTGCAAGTCGATCGTGCACCGTGTCCCTCTACAGTCCACTGTTCTTGCGGGCAACCTTTACTTTTCCGCGACAGTACCCACACTCGGCGCCTCCCTCTATCGAACTCGAACGCAACGCTGATGTAACGCTCAAGTCTAGAGCGGCACTACTTCAAGGCGTGCGGAAACTGATGGCGGGACGGGCTCAGCGAGGCGCTCACTCGCTCGAACCGGCGCTTCGTTTCTTGCTCGGCGATCGGTCGGTTCTTGACGAGACGCGCGAGTTGGTTGGAGAGGACGATGATGATGACGAAGTCGATGATGCGCTTGAAGATGGTGTTACCGGCAACGTGCCGGCCGGAGTGGTCCGTCTCAACCTACGCGTCAATGTGCCCCCTCCTAGGCGATGCGGTGCAAGTTTTGGGGCGCGCGGTCAGCTTGTCGTCTTCTTCCCAATCGACATATTGGACGGCCCAGTCAGCACCGAACATGGTCCAGCGCTCTCTGAAGATGTGGACCGATCAGACAACCGCCCGCATACGGTAACAAGACTCTCCGAAGCGTTCGGAGCAGTAGCGAACGAGCCTCGCCAAGCGGCCTATCAGGAGACTGACGAGGCGCTACAACTCGTCACTGAACACACTATGCGCGCATCTGCAACGCCTGACGCGCTACCTTTCCCGTCGGGAGATCAGCAGAGTGCCCCAGCCTTCAGTACGCTCGTCAAGATCAAGAATGTGGCACATCTCGATCTATCTCGTGGCGGGCGTGTCCTGTGCCCACTCAAAGACGACCTGGTCGCGGTGACTCGCGCGGCTGCACTCAGCTCTGCCGAGGACAACGACTTGCTGTTGGTCAAAGTGTGGAGCTCGCTCGAGTGCCTCCTGCAGGCAGGTAGCGAATCTTCCGCGGTCGGGGTGGACGAAATCAGCTCGCTACTTGCAGAAATGCTGCCCAACGTGATGGCTTTTTTGGTCCATCTCCGAGACATCGCGACTCTTGGGGTTATCGCCTGTCTACTCGAGGCGCTCACTCGGTATGATATGGTTACCTCCGAGAACTCTATCGTGGACGCCGAACGACCAACTGTCGACTATTTCAGTCATAGGAACGTTTCAACCTCGGGTTCGGTAGATGGGACCCCGTTCGACTCTCGCCAGACTCCACTAGCGAGTACGGGAGCCTTTGGTACCGCGCGACCCAGTAGCTCTTCTCCCAAGCCATCATGGGCTAACCTCTCGGGATTCTTCAACAACACGGTGCTATCACTTCGTAGCGGTGTGTCCAGTGCCTCACCTGGATCGCTAGATCGGCCCGTCCAGCTGGCACGACCAGCCTCAATGTCTTCCCTCAATCTGCTAGCAACGGCCAACACACCTCGATTCTCACCATCGACCAAGGCGTCAAAGTGGACGATGCCAGAGGACGCAGAGCCGATAGAGGCTTTCCCGTTGAACCACGCCGAGACGAGGCCCCTGTTTTCAAAGCAGCCTATTCTCAGAACGAGTCGAACGGGCAAGGCGTCCCCGAGTGTGGTGACCTTTGGGGAAACAAGTGTCGCCCTCATCAGCGGTAGCGGCCCTAATCCAGCTCCAAAACAAGCCGGTGTAAGACGTCCTAGGCCTTCCTTTCGTGGCGAAGGGAGTGGGCGAATCATTACCGTTGCGTACTCAATTTCGTCACGAATTTTGTAAGTGTGTTGCCTTCCACAAATGACCTTCTCATCCTGGTCTAATCATTCACAAATCATGGCTCCCACAGACGAAAGCCTGCGTGGTGGCTTAGCGACCGCGCTCGCCTTGAGCTGGAGCTCCTTCGGCTTGCCTACGCCGACCTACTACATCGCTGGGGCTTTCACAATGAGCGACTACGCGTCCTGAAGTATTGTGCTTCTGTCACCAAACCCATCTCTTTGCGTGGGGGGTTCGCATCAGAGATCATATCCAATGGAAGTGGACTCGGGGCCAACTCTTCAATTTGTGAGCCTCAATTCCTTCGTAATCGTTCTGCCCAGCACAATCGGAGGTTCATGTCTCGGGCGCCCTATATGCATGTTCCCACAGCGATTCAACATGCGTGCTCAAGTTGTCGCTCCATTGCCAAAGCGACAAGCAAGGCATCTCGTCCTTGCAACCACCGACCCGAAGCAAGGCCACCCCTGTGTTCGCTTTGTCACCTCCCAGTAACTTGTCAGTATCCACTTTTCACCATCCTACGGCATTATAAGGGCGCGTTTCACTGATATACACATTGCGTGCATTTGGCGAGGGCACAAAAAGCACTATCGTCCTCTTGCCTTATTTGCGCGCACGTTGCCCACACGTCATGCTCTCGCGCGTGGTTCGCATCGGAGTCGGTGTGCGGCACCGGGTGTGGATGCGATTGCTTGAACTCGGGTGGAATCGCGGGTATTTTCGTGGTGAGAGACTCGCACTCAGAGAACGTGTCTCAACAATTGATTATGCATTACCAGTCGTAGTTGCCTTTTTCTTCCTACGTGTATTACATCGTCTTCAGTGTGAATGTTGCGCACCCTAATCAAATTCTACCAGGGGCGAGGGAAGAAAACAGGTGTCGTGCTGTAGCGACAACAATTAGAGCGGTGTGAAGCTTAGTCACAGTACTTCAGGCATGCGACTCGTACCATAGGGCGCCCTTGACCTACCGCTTGTATTCTTTCCATTTTGGATCATCACCGTATTTTTTGTCCCCAGATGCCTATGGAATAAACGCCAACAATATTCAGCCCGTCCGGCGAGGACGCAGATCTGATGCAATGAATGATTACGCACCTCTAGCATGGGAACGCCACTAACGTAGCGAATCAACGCGTATTCTAACATTGGGCTGGCGACCGCCAGGAAGCCCAACCAATGAGGGATGATGGGACCGGCCACGGCCGGTGATAACAGCGCCGAGGTAGATCCAACGAATTGAGCGGCCCAAAGCAGCACCTCTCCAACATAGTTGGGGTGCCTAGATTGCGACCACAGACCGCTGGTGATGAACTTCTCGTCATGCTCTTTCGCCTCCTTTGCGGCGCGCCACGCCGATTTTTGACGATCCGCGGTCACTTCGTAACCGAAAGCGCTTAACCACAGCGCACAGGCGATGGCGTCTCGAATGCCAAGGCGCGGTTGCAGATGGGCAGGTACCGCATTGACCTGCATCCATATAGCGCATGATCAGCACTTCGGACTTGGTTGATCTGGCGCCGTGCAGAGAAGTGGCTCACGCAATACATTGGAAACGCGGTAAGTGAAACCCAGACGCCTTGTAAAAACCACGCGCCGGCAAACTTGGTCGGTTGTCTGGGAGTGGCGAAGCCCTTGAACACGAGGCTCTTGTTCGAAAAAAGAAAACGAAAAGAGTGAACTCACTTTTTGATCTCATCAAATCGCGAGTCACTGCCGGAACGTTGGATTCTCTGGCCAACGGAAAGTTTGAAGGAACAAACCGAGTCACGTGAGTCGTCTCGGTCAAAGTCGTCGGGTGAACGGGTGCGATGACGTACCTGGAACAAGAAGGAACCGAGTCGACCAGCCCAGATGCAGCAAAACGCGGACATCACAATCTGGCGTGGGTGGAACGTGAGTGGGGAGGGTAGGGGGAGACCAGCTCGTAAAGGTCTCCAGTCTTCAAGGGTAACATCCTAACGTGAGCGAACGCCGGCACGTGCAGCGATGGCAAGAGGCAGAAGCTGGATCACACAGATCGGACTTACACAGAGACACCAGAGTGCATCCAATGAACGTTGCCGATCCAGCCAGGTCGTAAAACTATGATGCGATGTGGATATTGAATCCTGGGTAGTGTCAGTTGACGTCTCTGCTGAGTTCATCAAATAAGCGACGCCTCCGTCGGCCTTGATGACGCATTTCACCTTCTCGGTCTGCAGCGGGATCGCCACGGATGCGCAGACTGCTTGACTGCGAACAGACTCGAGAAATTTGGTCAGGGAAATTTTCTCATGCAGTAAACAGCTACGGTCCTTTTTAAGGCGCAAGTCACCAATACCGCTACACCGTCAGGACGCCGGGGCGACTTCGCTTCACCTGCCCCACGTCGATTTTCGCCCTCATCGCGACTTCATAAAGAAGAAAGAGGTACACTCACACTGCGAAAGCTGTGCCGACTGTAGCACGGAGTGTGCTCCAGACTTGCCTGCTCATACTTGTGATTGAAGTTGGTGGTTAAAGCTTCGACTAGCTTGGTTTGGGCCTAGTGCTTGAAAGTGAGCCGTGACGTGTGATACGCGCAAAGGTGAAGAGAGCTGTCGACTTTCTCGCCGAGCAAGGTGCGGGCAGCTGGGGCCAGCCAGGAACATCCTCTGCCGGCCTCTGCCAGGTCGCGTATGGCCTGCAAGGGTCCGCACGAGGTCAGATCACCGCCAGATCAGATCAGATCAGATCAGATCAGATTCTTTCCGAGTCTCCCTTGATATGATCAAACCAATAATCCATTCGAGCGCTTGAGGACCAATCAGAACAGCGCAACAGCTTTGGCGGAAACTCGTTGGGAATGCATTATGTCGAGTCAGACACAGCGACCAAGCACGCACCTGCAGCACGTAGGTAGGTACTTTTGGATTTCTTTTCCTCGAGGCTTGATAGAGAGAGAGAGAGAGAGATAGAGATAGAAAAGAAAGACAGTGTGCACGAAATTGAGAAAATTTTGAACTGTCACTGAATCATTGTGGAATTGGGTGGCTCGGTGTCAGGTTCTCGTTGCGCTGATTGACTCGCTTCGCTTCTGATGACATTCTCCCGAGGTGCAGAGTATGGTAGGGCTCGAAGCACGAGATGAAGAGGCAAGGTCAAGTAGCTGGTACTTGATGCCTGACCCGCAGACCCATCGAGGGTCTAAGAATTTCGCACCCATCTCTGGCTGTTTAAAGTCGTAATTTCACGCCGGTCTGGATGTACATGTACGCCAGTCTGGATGTACGCCGGTCTGGGTTTGTTCAAGTGATCAGCTGCCCGATGCAGATCGCCCTTGTCAATTGTTTGAATACCAGCATGCAGCCCTCAAAACCCTGCTCTTGACGCCACCGGAACTTTCAACTACACCGATGCACCGAAAGAGGACCGACTGTCTTCATGACTTGAGCGTCTTCCCGGCGGCACTGGATTCGCCTGCCCATGCGACTGGCATCGGAGGCGGCTCATGATTGAAGGCAGTCGAGAACTCCACGATGCGGGCGTCTTGCGATGATCTAAAGGAACACCAATCAAGAGGGATGACGTGAGCCCTGCAATACTGGACGCGGACGTGAGATAGCCGAGGTATGAACTCACTGTAGCTCGCGCTGAAGAACGTGCTTCATTAGATCCTCGCATTGTGACGCCAGCTCGGCTTCACGTGTCCCAATCACCTCGACCTCGCTTGCCAAGGTCTCTTGCTCCTGAAGGGCAGCGGCCCATTGTGCTCTGAGAAGAACGTAGGCTAGAAACTCGCGACTGCACTCCGGGTGCCGCTTGAAGACTTCGAGCTCGTCCGAGCTCCACTGCACGTCATGAGTGTTCATCAGGTCCTCGCCGTCGTCTGGACCGAGAGTTAGTAGCTCTCCGTCCAGATTCGACTCGGGCAAGGTCGTCCCGCATTCCGATTCCACGGAAGAAGCTCGAGCTCCGAGAGCAGTTGCGGCCTTGCGTTTCTTGGGCGGAGGTTTTCGAGAGGGCAGAATCCTGTCACCGTGTTGTACCCGCATGTGCTTTTGAAGCGCATCCGTGCGTGTGAAGGATTTGTCGCATTCTGGGACAACAGAACAGGAAAGACAAGAGAGACCCCGCTCGGTAAGACATTGCTGTGTCGTCTACTTTTTGAAGATTCGGGCGCTGACAAGCGGCGCGAAAGAGAGAGAGGAAGAGGAAGAGTGACGTACCCGGCCGCGGACAGATGAACGGCTTCTCACCGGTGTGGGACCGCAAATGACCGACGAGGGCGAATCTACTGTTCTGATTCTTTCCTCGACGAGGGCAGCCTGTCCATTCGCACGTGAACATTGGCGGGCCTTTCCGCTGCGCAGTCTGCTGCTCTTGATGTTGTCCGACTTCAGGGAAGGCATGGGCTGTTGACCAAAGCGGCTCTCGTCAGCCGCGGAAAGGTAGGCTTTGTGTTATGGCTTACTGTTGTGCAAATGTTCAATCAGAGGTTCTAGTTCATAAAACTGACGGCCGCAGTCGTTCCACTGGCACTGGGCAATGGTGAGCGTTGCGGGGTCGTAATGACTCGGATGGGGCGGCAGAGGTGTGCGAGACATGTAAGATCCAGCCCGCTTGTCGCTCTGCCTTATCCGGTATATCGCAGCATGTCCCGAGTGGCTCACGCCTGGAGCATTGGTGTCGAGAGGCAGAGGCATGGGCTCGAGGTATGCGTTCGAATTGCCGGTCCTAGGGTGCCATGACGGCGAAGGCGGTGGGGACGAGTCCGAGTCATTCGGCGTATGGACTGATGGCGATGATGAAGACGACCTGGCGGACAACGAAGACACCATGGGATGCTGTAAAAGGCAAGTCTACAGGCTACAGTCGGTTTCGTCAGAAGGAAAAATAGATTCGGAGATAACCGCTGTGGGCGAAAACATGCAATCTGATGTCGGGACGGACGCTGGAAGCGGGGTAGCAGGGAGCGCGAGCGGGTAAAGACGATGGATGAGTCAACCGAGCTGCAGCGAGAACGGGGGAGAAGACGTCTCGGTAGCAGAGCTAGGCTAGCGAGTCTTGGCGAGGCCAGGCAAGTCGGCGAGTAGGGAGAGAGAGGTGGAGCTTGTCAAGCTCAGAGCTCAGCGCTCAGGCCTGCTCAGGCGCTCAGGCGCTCAGGCTCGAGACGCCTCGACGCGTCCGACCAGTCAAGCGACATTCTGCGTCATTAGCGCCTGGGCGCTATTGTCGCTCGTCGGGCGTCTCGTGTCGGCCAAGTAATACGACGAGCAGTCTCCGACTGAACGGCGTTTGTGCTGATCTCTATTGATTAATATGAATAGTGAATATATAATAAATGGATTTGGTTTGGGCTTGGGGGCGAATTCCCTCACGACACGGCCCCGCGAAGAAACCGGCGACCCAACCGCCGCGAGCGAGGCCGAAAAGGGGGGGAATACAGGGGGTTGAAGGGAGAGCTCGCCCCCCGGCCCAAACCAAGCCAGTTTCTAGGCGATTTTGAAATCCCATATTTCACATTTTCGATCACTGCTGCCACGAAACAGAGGGGACAAGCGGAGACACGCTCAAAGCGAAGATAATTGAGCCAGCGGGCGTAGAGGAACACAGGAAGAGCAGGGAGCAAGTCACAAATCACACTCCGCACTCGCGAGCTGGTCAAATGCAATCTCAAACTCTTCTGATCGATCGTAGGCTTGAAAAGAAGGTGCACCTCCCGGTGAGGTAAGCTGAGAAACGTCGCCTGACATGATTGCGCGGGCCGCGATGAGATTAACCTGGCGCCAGTACCGTTCGAATGAGTTATTCTTCCAGCGACCAATAATTTGCACTGTTTCCGGTGGAATTCCTTCGAGAAGGTAATGGGCGGCGCCACCGATACGAAAGGAGCGACCGGATACAGGCGGACGATCCGCTGCCTTCAGAGCCTGATTCACTCGCGAGAGAAACCGGGATCGAATCAACGGAACCCATCGTCCCTGAGATTGGTAGGAGAAGAGCAGTTGATCTTGCGGAGGGTTCGTTTGCAAGCGCAACAAAAGCAGGTTATAGGGACAGGGACCTTTCCCCGATTGCGGTATGGTGATAAAGTCACCTTGATGACGTTGTACTTTGTCGAACGGTAGGCGAAGCTCGATTCGAGGTCCCACACGGAGAGCAGAGATCGAGGGAAACATCCTGACGGTTGACGGCGTGAGCGGTGGATGAGACGGCTCCACAGGCAAAGATTTGACGGTAAGCTCGCCGAAGTTGCCATACCATAGAACGAAGTGGCAGCACATGCGATAACAGCGAGGCGTTCAGGCTCCGATACTTCCAGAAGACGGATTAGACAATCCAGGTCAGGCAATTCGAAAAGGGCGGCAAGGTGCCTTCCGGAGAGGCGAGATGTTCTTGGCGGCCTTATAGACCATGTCTAGGCCGATCCTGTCGGCGTTCCACCCAAGACCGTGAGGCAGGCTCCAGAACCGGAAGGCGTACGCATAATGTCGGATGGTAGATTCCCGAAATCAGGGCACGGCAGCAAGGTGATCGGAATATCGTCGAGTGTTGTTCCAGTCCATTGGGAAGCGGAGGGTGGAGTCCACTTCCTCAGAGTCACACTAGTCCAAGTATCGAGCGATGCAGCCTTCATAAGTGTTCAAGGTTTTGGTGGATTGAGGATGAAGCAACCTTGCGACGATTTAAAATCTCGGATGTTGAGATCGGTCGGCGACAGCCGCTTGGTAAGATCGGCGACAGCCGCTTGGTAAGATCGGCGTAGCGAGGAGAGGGAGATGATCGTCGGGACCGTCCTCGCAAAAGAGCCATTCAACCTGTGCTCGGGGACAAAGTTGGTTGTGACAGCAGCCCACCCTGCGAAAGTGCTCGTGTCTTCGAAAGTTGAAGCAACAATAATATCTTCCGAGGGGTTCTGAGTGAGACTGGGGCCCAGGATCGCCCCCGAGCTCCTCGAGTCAGAAAGGTGTTGTTCTCCCATGACCAGGGCGCGTTGGAGCGCCTCCTCGTGGAAACCGGGGAACAGTGTGACGGAGGACTTGGGTCGGGCACCATACTTTGTACTCGGGGTCTGGCAGGTTGGAGGCAGGAGTGGTGCTACCGGAGGGCTCCGAGCGGGCGGTAGCCAGACCCGGTGAGGGCACCTCGGTCGCAGCGATCGGCGACGCCAAGACACGGTTTGCGAGTGTATTCTGGATCACACGAGTCAGCATGGGCGAGAGAGGGTGATCTGCGGAATTATTTTGGCGCACACGATCAGAAATCGCATGCAGAGGTCGAATTTGGATGTGGGAAGGAACAGGGTAATGGACAAAAGAGCACAGTTCGAGGCGCAGTTGACAGGGGTGTCTGGCACTGCCCACGTACAGCGTCATCGATGACGTCATGACACGAGAAAGAAAACAGTGTTCCCAAAAAAGGGGATCGCGAGAGAAAGCTGAAGAAGGACACAGCACGAAGCAACACGCAGGAGAAGAAACAGAGAAACACCAACGAAGGAAAAAAAGGGGAACCAGAGCTCCGAGTCCATACGAGGAACGGCCAGCAGAGTCCGGGGAGGCTAAAACGTGAAGCGCGGCGCGGGCCGATAGTCTGCAATCGCACGTCAATCAATTTGTTGATCCAACGATTGGTCGACCTCCCTTTCCTCCAACTATAGAGTACGCCCGTGCTGTCGCAACGAATCGAAAGCGCGAATCGATGACGATACCTAGGGCTAGTTCACTGGCATCGGAGGAAGCGTCGACATGGATGGAGGGTGGTTTCAGTGCGAAACAGAACACTAAGTTGTTGACATCCTCAAGGAATTTTTTCCATTCGGAAAGCTCCCTCCGTGCATCGTGGAGCACGCGAACTTTGGTGTATACGTTTGGGAACCTCTTGACAAGAGCATACAGATGGTTTAGACGAGTGCGACGGTGAGGGAGGATCTGAGCCACGTAGCAGAGGGAACCAACGAGCGATTCAATTTGAGTTTTGAGAATCTTGTTTCGAGGGGTTGAGACAAGACTTCGATGACCTTGGCAATGTACTTGACTCTCTTATCCTCAGGGATACGAGCGGTGGACAGATCCAACTCCCACTCAATGCCGACGAACGTAAACCGGCGAGTCCAGTCGAAACCTTTGTCGGGCGCGAGCCTCCAACCCAAGTCCGAAATCGCTTCTTCAATCTCATATCGAGGGACGGAGGCGTCAGGGTATAATACAATGACGTCGTCAACCTGCTTTAAGATCGTGATCGAGGGAAAACGCAGTTCGAGGAAGTCTTGGGTTACGTCCGCTAGATTACCGAACACACCCGGAGTGCTTCGACCGCCAAAACAGGGGACCCGACGAATGTAAATTCGACCTTCCCAACAAATCGTCATGTGCAGCCGTTGCGACGGTGGTAGAGGAACTTGGTAGAATGCGTCCGCAAAGTCGAAAACAAAACACTGCATCGACGGCGGCAAAACACGAAACTGCCGGATGAGCTGTGCAAGCGTCGTCCATCTTCATGGAAAATCATCCGCAGCGAGCAACTTGTTGCAGCTTTCGATCTCGATAAGCTCATCGTACTCCCGCGGGTACGACATATTCTCGATTACGCGGTGCTTCGGGGGTTGGCCGGGTGCGTGTCGTTTCTCGATCACGGACAGCGGATTCGATCGAAAAGTGCCGACTTGAAGGCGTAGCCAGTCGTAGTCAAAAGGTCCCACGATGCGACCGTCGCGTAGAAGACGGAGTAGTTCCTTGGCCGCTGCCTCCCGAGATGCGTCATCATCGTCCGAAATGTGGTTGCGCGGAGTAAAGGGCTCTCTGGGGAGGTAACGGAGGCCAAAATCGAAACCCTCACGGATTTGGGTCGGGATCGAATCGATTTGCTCGAAAGGAGTGTTGCCACGGTGTACGCGAAGGTGGTCCACGGCCGATTGCCATCGATCAGGGTTGAGGGGGGTAACGACATCGGTCAACGCCGCACGTAAATTCGTAATTGAAAGAAGAGCCGAGAGTTCCTCCAAAGCCGAGTGGGGGTTCTCGCCGGCAAAGAAGCATCCGAGACCATCTGAACAGGAGAAGCAGTGTCCCGTTGAGAAGGGTCTGTGGGAGATATGTTCGATGAAGTAGTGTCTGTAGTGTCGATGGAAGGCGCGAGCAAGAGCGGAGAGAACGGGAGGTTTGTTTGTTCTGAAAAACGGAGTAGAAGAAGCAGATCGGTCAGCGAACCTGTGTGGAATGCCCAGCCAAGCTCTGGGTCGGTGACACTAGAAGCGTGGGAAACGTAGGAATCGGAAAATACAGGGTCGAAGAGGGGGGTTTGAGAAAGCGCTCGCTCTTGAGGTGGAAGCGACCACTTATAAGAGGAACGATCCCGTTATAGGAGAAACCGACCACATTCGAGGACCGCTGCGGCCATATGAAAGGTGAAAAGCCGAACATGGCCATATGAAAGAAATAAAGCCGAAAATGGCCATATGAAGGAAATAAAGCCGAACATGGCCGTATGGTCGAAGTAAAGCCGAACATGGCCATATGGTCGAAGTAAAGCCGAACATGGCCATATGAAAGAAGTAAAGCCGAAAATGGCCATATGATAGAAGTAAAGCCGATATGGTCGAGCTGAAGTCGATATGGCCGTATGATCCAAGTATAGCCGATATGGCCGAATGATAGAAGTAAAGCCGATCTTGATGCTGGCTCCAGGCGTGAACAGACTCATTGGGAATTGGGATTGACGAGAGTGGGACGTGGCGAGGTTGTAGGAACTGAAAGACTTCTTGTGGGAGTCCGATGCACCCGCCTGAAACTCCGTTAGTTCGCGACAGGCTACTAGGTCCTGTACCAGACGCGTTCGCACCCGCATCAGCGGCACCAAGGCCGCTAGCACTCGTATCAGGACCGCCAGTACCAGCACCAACAGGACCGCCAGCACCACCAGCACAACCGGGGGGTTGGGGCGATGGTCCTGCTGTCTCCGAGATTTATGTCCGACATGGGTATGGAGATCGCCGCGAGTGGGACACCTGCTCGAGGTGGATCGAGAATGTGGCTTGAAAGAGGTTTGTGGGCGGGGGAAGGCGTGGGAAAGCAAAAATTTGTGAAGTTTCGAGCGAGCAACAGGCGATGTTGCGAGCGAAAATAGTTGGTTCTAGCAAGAGGAAGTGATTCACACCGCACTCGCCTGTCGACTCGCTCGGCGCGCCCGTTGGTCGCCTTTGGCAACCGGCCAGCAGCAGCCCGCCTGCACGCGTGCCAAATTTGCCTTTTCCGTTGGTCGCCTTTGGCATCCCGCTGGCTGACGCAGTGCAGCAGTCCACCGCAGCAAACTGCAACTTCGTCCTCCTGACCTCCTCCCAGGCCCGCCCTCCTCCGAACAGTTCCAAACTAGGCCCTCCTCCGACTCATCTGCACGCACTGTCCCTCGGCTCCTCCAGTAGCGGTTGTGCTCACCCCCACACGTCCCGGCGCCTCGCCTCTCCAAGTCGCCGGTGCTCTACAACATGCCAAGTAAGCTCTTCGTTATTCAATGGTTCGATCACTTCTGTGGTTCGTGACTGACGCTCGAGTATCAAAAGACGAAGACACGTTGTCGGCTTGCCTTGACTTGGCCCGACGACTGCCGCCGCATCGGATCGAGCATAATCTTGGCCTCCTGTGCGACATTCTGCCGGAGTTGGCCGACGACATACTCAGCTCCGTTGATCAGCCGCTCAAGGTACATGTCGACAAAGAATCGAAGCAATACCTTGTCAGTCACTCACACGTCACTCGATTGGGGCGCATGCCCAAGGTGACGGGTGTCGTCACTCGATGGTCCGACCGTACGGCTGATGTGTCTTGACCGACATGTCACAGGTCTGTGATTACAATCGTGATGGAGAGTCGTACAGGCGAGTCGGAAGTCGAAACAAGCAGTCCGCAATAAGCAGTCGCCATATCAGCTGATTGTTACTCTGATCACCTTGCCTTTCGCTCCACAATGTAGGTCGCCCTGGACGAACGCCTACGACCCACCACTTGCGGATGGAACGACGCCTTCGCCCAAGCTCCGCCAACTTGAAGTTACTATGAACGATAGCTTTGATGTGTATCGAGACTTGTGAGCTTCAGCCAATATGGGACGACCGCCAGACAGCTACATTATATTCTTCACAATGCTGAGCGAAGCCCCCCCTGTCTCGCTCTTCCTTGTTTATCAGGTATTTTGAGGGGGGCGTGTCGTCAGTTTACCTATGGGATGTCGACGGTGGATTTGCCGGAGTCGTCCTATTGCAGAAAAGTCGGTTACACTCAAGCAAAAGCATGATCGTCGATCCCGCGCCTGCTAACATGGCGCCCCTGATTCACTTTGTATTGGCGGACTCTAGCCAATGGAATGTCGTCTTCGTCTTCGTCCAGTTCCACTTGGGACTCGGGTATGTCTACTTTCTGTTGGTGACTTGGATCTAGGGCTGCTACTGACTCGCGCGAGTGACCTCATCGACAGTGCACGTTTTCGAGGCCTCGGAGCGAGGTAGAACGGCGCATTACAAACTTACATCTACAGTGATGCTTTACATTTCGAGGACTGCAACAGAAGCGCCTGAGCAGAGCGAATTCACTCTGTGCGGTAGTATGACGCGCCAGGTAAGAGCTACCATCTTGCTACAGCTTGCTGGACAACCACTCACTACCAGTGCTGACACTACGTTTGATGGTGTGAGCAACTGCGCAGAACGAGTCGGAAGCGCCACTCGACCCCGCATCGAACCAGCTAGACTCCCACATAGTCAATCTGGGTCGCATGATCGAGGACATGGAGATCAAGATGCGCAACCTTTTGCAAGAGGTTTACTTCAGCAGTACGTGGGAAGGTACACTGACCAGAGCAATCCCGCAAGCAGCGCTGACAGTTGGACTCTGACCGCTTGTAGAGACGAAAGACATTGTCTCATCATTACGCTCGACTGTTGGGTATGGCGAGCAGAACAAACGACTGGCACTGCAGGGCGAGCTAGTGGGACTGCTCCGAGGCAAGAATGCGGCACAGGCGGGATCCGGTTTGTCGGTCTAAACAACACAGAGAGTTGATGGTGCTTCTTCAGTGTTATGGAACACGTTTCTTTTCTCTTTTTCCTGTTCTCTCGGAATTGGAGACTTGAAGCAAAATGTCTCATTGCGACCCGATCGACTTGTATCCCGTCAACTCCAGGGACGACAGCTTCGACGCCGTCGCGATGGAGAGGACGAGTCCTCTTCCTCGTCATCAAGATCGCTGGCGCCGAACAAGTCGAGAGCGCTCCAGTTACGAGGCGCCCCGTCGTGCGCGTCGTCTCTTCGCAGACGGTTCTAATGGAGCACCTGCCGAGACGATTGTCTGGTACATTCCGTTGAGGTCGGAGTGTGAGAGACCGAGTCGGTGCATCCAGAAGCGCACTTCTGGCGGTTACACAGTTCGCCCATGCGCTCGACCTCGGTGATGAACGAGGTCACACTGGAACCCTCTTTGTACTTGAGGTTCCAGTATGCTCGTACCGTCTTAGTTCCGGCTGTACTGTGTTTCTTTCGAACATGTCCGTAAGGTTGGACCAGACCTGGCGAAGGCTTGCATTCAAGTGGGCGCCTTTGAGTTGGTACCACGTTATTGTTGTCTACGTGCTCCCTCAGCAGAGTCCTCCCCTTCGCGTCTTTTGACTCGTAGTTGTTGCAAAAGATGGTATAATCTCGGAGCGATTGGCCGACGGGTTGGTCCTTGGCAGGCTGCTTCTGATCTCCCGTGGCTACACGCTACGCGCCGATTGGAAAATATGTGAACTGACCGCGGAATCCCAATGGACCCGGCAGGCGGTTAGGGGCGCCGAGGCTCCGTAGCTACCGGTAAATCAAGGGATTTGATTTGAGGAGAAGAAAGACCTCGATTTCATTGTGGCTTCAGTATTCTACCAATCGATTGAAAATGCCCTCATAATCAGGTTTGATACGCCCTGTCCAGCCTCTTGCGCAACTTAACCTGGACAGCCAGCATCTTCCGCTCGGTTGCGACCACGATCTCGCTCTCGGTTGCAGTAAAACCACCGAGTTGAATCGGAAAGGTAAGTTTTGTTAGCTTTACAAACTGATCTGCTCCCGAGACATCCTCGGCCGATGGATATCTCTGGTTTCGCTTTAATAGCGCGTGCTTCGCCGAGTCTCCTTTAGGAGACACTCCGAGCCGACGCGTTTTGGAGACGAGATGACCATGCGAGACGTTCATGCGTTGATCGCCTCTACGCTGGCATCATTGGATGAACAGATGGGTACAATAGCATTGGATCGAATATGACTTGCTGCTACATATGGAACCGTTGGACATCGTCCGTCCGAGCCGCTGAGCAGTAGTAGCTCGGAGCGGCAAGTGTGCATGTCATTTAGTAGCATGTTCTTGACCTTGCGCGTCATCGTGCACTCAGAATATTGCCTTCCGAACATGCCGAGGTTGGGGTTGGGGCCGAAGGTCAACGAGATGAAGAGCGCGCCGGAGCATCGGTGCTCCTTTCCCCCTTGACTTCACCGTTCGCGCCAACGCCGAGCGTTGATCGCGTCGCCGCCAGTCGCAGGCCACCAGTCTCGTCGGAGCCGAGCCACGAACTTCGCACACTATCAATTTAAGTGAGTTCCTTCCCTCCTTTCTGCTCCTACCAAAGGAAGACTTGGCCGTGCCCCTCGCCGAGCTTCTCTCATTGCGATCTCGTCGCGCCTTGACATCACGTCACAACACCCCAAGTCAGGGTCACGCCGTCAGCTCCCCCTACAGGACCAGCTTCGCCCACATATGTGCCGTCATTCAGCTCGGAGCAATCTACTTCAACTTGCCGCTTAGTAATGGTTTGCTAATGCATCCTCAACGCCACCGCAGCTTTTAAGCTATCCCAAATCTTCGGCTTACCTGCCCCCTGTTCCCCCTGAGTCGATCCCACGATGAACATCACCACTTTCGCCGGTCGCAACAACTGGGGCTCACCAGATCACGAGACGATCGAACGCATGCCCGACATCCATCAGATGTGCAGCTGCCTTTTGATCGAGATCCCACATCGTGCCTGCCCCATGATCCGCTTCTACGACCAAGAGACCTTCAAAGCGCACGAAGCGACCCGACCCCGCCTCGCAAAGAGGGAATCTCGCGTGACCCAAACCCGCCTTCCTTGAAGACACTACTGGACGACGTTACTCTGTCGGAGAATGTATCAACGTCCTCCGCTTGACTCGAGAGGTCATCGAGTCCGTCCTTGGGAAATCCCCTCCGGCAACGTTCCGGCGTTCAGGGGTCGACCGCGTCCGCTACTGCATTGCCAAGCTCGAAGCTGAGCTTCCCGATCTCTGCTTCTGCACTGGACATTACAAGGCGGTGTATTTGCTCGAATCGAGGGTGATTAAGGCTAGGGGTCGTCGAAATCGGATCGCCGAGCTCAAGCAAGCTCAACGCGATCTGGGCGAGTCGGGACCCAGAGCTACGTCCGCTGCCACCAGCAACATCAGCGCTACCAGCTCCGAAAATTCGGTGCGCATTGAAAGCCTATCCTCTGGCCAAAATCAACCTCCGCAATTGTATCAATGAGACTGCTCGATTGAGGGCCTGCGAGGCTTGATGAGCATCAGTAGCACTCGTCCTGTTTGGAACACCACCACTCACAAAGGCTTCCGTGCCCTGCGCATCGTGCGTCCCTTAACCACTGCATTGCCTTGCTACCGAAAAAGTATTCACCGCTTCCTACAGTAAATCGTGTCGTAGATAATTCGAACAGGTCCTATTCTGTTGTCGCTTCGTACTCTTTCGTCGTCGTGTTGTCCGTATCTCTACGCTTGTGAAATGTTCAGTTGCAGGAGTTTTGTTTCAACTTGGCATACATTGAAGGATATTCTCTGCAAATAAATCTACCATGTCCGAGTGCTTTGGTAGACCCATTCATAGACGACAACGTCCTTCGACTGATCCCCTTGGGCGAACAAGCCCAAAACGACCCCTGTGAACCCTCCAGAGACCGCGCTCGCCTTTCGCTGCCCAACCTTTGTCCATTCCGACTTATCGCCCATCCGGACCGAGAAGCTGTACTCCGATGTTGTCCACTCAACTCTGAGATCAATCGTGTCCGGTGTGTGCGTGACCTCGAGGCCGTTGCCGTGCTCGACCCCATCTGCAGACCTGACGATCACTCGGTTTTGCACGCCCGAAATGGTCAGTGCATGATGGTGTGTGGCGTCCAAGAAGACGGTCAAGCCCGCTTCGAGATCTTCGATCCCCCTGGGGAACGTCATCTTCGTCGTCATTGATCCTTGGAGGTCGGTCTGACGACGAGCGATCAACGTCGTCGTTCCTGCCTTGCCTTGGTCGAGAAGCGTCGAGCTTGAGTTTGGTCGAAGATTGAGCGATGGGGTCGATCGATCCAAGGAATACGCCTTCAGGTCCGGCAATCTAAGGAACAAGATGTGCAGAGGCCATTGTCCATCCTCTTCTTGCTTCGCACACAACTCGAGCAAATTTTCCCTCCCTCCTTCCTTCAAAGGCTCAATCCCATTCTTTTCTTGCCCCCCATCACCAACCGGCAACTTAGCCCACATCTTCGACCTGACCTTACCAAATACAGGCCACATAAGATTCCCTTCCCCATCCCTCTCCTCCCACTCAACGGGCACCAACACCGTCTCCCTCCCCATAGGGAAATCCTCAATCCCATCCCTCGTCGCAAGCGCCACGGCGAACCATTGCCCATTCGCCGACGATTGGAAGAGGTCCGCATGCCCGACGGTCATGAAGTAGGAATCGAGGGAAGGGTCCGAGTTGGAGGTTCCGATGGGTGGCAGGGTTATGGATTGGAGTACGGGGTTGGAGGGACAGCTTTCCCAGTCGGATAGGGGTGCGGTTAAGGAGCGTGAACGGGCCATGGTGCACCGATGGCCAAGCTCAGTACCACCTGGAAAGTGCGTCCCGCTCCGTCAGCTTCGCCCTTAGATTGCGAGAATAGCCTGAGCTTACCCTCTGCAATGATGATCCACCACCACCCCTCTCTCCAATAGCAGTGCGGCGCTTCAGGCGCTTTGCCACCTTCACCCGACCAAATCTTTTGCGGTCCTTGGCTACCCAACAGCGTCTTTCCCGTATCCGTGTTGATAGTGATTTGTGAAATCTCCGGTCGGACCTACAGAAGTTGGAAATATTCGGCATTCATCGCCATTGGTTTCAGACACACGCTCTCGGTCCCACTCACCCGCCAATAGAAAGACCCCTGTATGTGCGCCACACCTTCCCGATCCCACGCCAAAGACGTGTCATACCCCGGATAATCAAATCGAACAGGATCCGACCATCGTTTTCGTGGGTCCGTTGTCCTGAACAAGAGCTGGACGAAAGGGTCGAGGGATGAAAATTAAGGTCAGAATCGGCTCTCATGCGAGGATTGTCCCCCCACCATCGAGTAGATGTTCGGCAAAAGACGTACATTATCCCATCTTTTCGGATCTTCATACTTTGTTTGAGGGAACACAAGCGTGACGGTGACGAAGAACTCGCCCTCGTGATGACGGATCGTCGGGGCCCAAAGTCCTCCTCCGATGGGGTAACGAATTTCGCATTCGGTCAACCGAGTGACCTGGGATGGTCGAGAGACGACATTTCCTGTTACATGAGAATGGTTCTATATATTAGTTAGAGGGATGATGCGGGTTAGGTGGCCGAGAGCAACAAATTCACCGATCTGGGTCCAGTTTACCAAATCTCGGGAAGCGTAGACGGGGATTCCGGGGAAGTAGAGGAACGTCGAGGTGACGAGGTAGAAGACACCATCCACACAGATGCAGGCTGTGGAGTGGAGATGAAGTAGTTCAGGACCGATATCGTTGGTTCTTCGAAGTCGCGCTGTGGGATGGACTCACAGGGGTCGGGATTGAAACCCGGGACTGGAGGCGGAGGTTGCGAGAGCGGTGCGACGGCATCCCAGACGATGTCAGTGTGTAGCTCGTCACACGGATGTGAAAATTCGTCAGAGCTCACTGATAGGGTTTCGATAGGCTTGCATCCTCTCTGAAAGACTTGAAACGCAATGCGGAGGAAGCAGAAGAGCCAATCACAACTTCACAAGGTGAGGTCCTCACTGGTCTGAGCACGGGATCACGGCACGACCGGGCCGGCCATGCCGTCGTGAGCCCGTGCTTGCTTGCTCATCTCTCCGGAACTCTCGAAGACTTGGCGATGGAGAACGAGTTGCGCTGTAGGTTCGGTTTGAGAATTGCAAGAGATGAGATCAAAATAATTCAAGAGAAGATGCGATGCAAGGTATACATAGTAAGTTGGAGGAGGTCCAAGTTCGCTTCATCACATTTGAACGCTCGTTCCCACATCGATATCACGACTCTTCCTCCGCTCATGCAAGCCCAGACCCGTCGTAGCCTGCTCAGCCTTCTCGGACTCGGTCGCATCAACAACAACAAACACCTCGTCGACTTGACCTCGTCCACTATCGAGGGGTTCTTTGTACTCGTCCGTTCGTGGTGAGGCTCGGAGAGGGATCGGGGTTTGCGGTGCTGGACGACGACGACGGATGGAATATTCGGCCCAGTTGACATCGCCGAAGGGGACCGTCAAGGCAGGGATCGCGCGACGACGCTTGATGGTGAAGTAGAGGAACGAGATGAGGAGGAGGGTGAAGGAGAGGCCGAGAAAGAGGACATTGCTAAAGTTCGGGTTGTACGGAGGTCTCGTTAGTGGGGCACAGAGGTAAGGGTCCGAGCGCAAAAGTCAAGCTCACAGCCAGGCAAGAGCGAAAACAGTCGTCAAGAGTCGGCACATGAGGTATCCGCCGCAAGAGCTCAGCAGGCTGTGATGGGTTAAATATTAAGATCAGATTCGATTCTCGGGTAGGGCTTGACGAAAGATGGGCTGAACTTACCCCGGCGTGCTGAATTGAAGATGCAGCGGAAGCCGACAATCGAAGGGCCACCCGGTTAGCGAAGTGGTTCTTCGAGCCCGAACGATCATGACAGATTGACATCGCTCCACTCACTCTGACGAAAGATCCGCGGCGCTGATCAACATCATACCTCCCAAAGCGCCGGTGACGATCAACTCGCAAGCGATTGATCTAACGAACAACGCGAGCTTGGTCGTCCATGCCCGTGAGGTGTTGAACGCTTTGGAGTAGAGGAAGAATGTCTGAAGACACAGGGCAAGAAAACTGATGACGAGAATCGCAGGGACGGGTTTTTGGTAGCCGTGCTGTTGTAGGGTTGGAATGGGGCGCGGATGGCACATGAACGGAGTCCGAACGTCAGCAAATCGTACGCGTCCGTTGCGAGATTAGCGGACTCCGGCCCGCGCCTCGGTCTGTGGGAGTATGTCCTGCAATGAACTAGAACTGACCGTTCGGAAAGCTTGGAAACCAATCAGCCAAGCTGAAAAGCCCGAGTTGAGGAACGCCGACACGATGATGAGCCACGAAAGCACGAGCCGAGCAGTGGGTAGGTACTCCGTCAACATCGCTTCAGGATTATGGGACGGTGCTGAGATACCAGTAGATGGTCCAGAAACCTTCAACTCGAGCCACTGAACTCCAAGTATTAGGTGCTTGAGTCGGAGATGTGGAGGAGACGCCTCGCGTCAAGTGTCGTCTTCGTCGACTTCGTCCGTTGACTGAATGAAGGGAAGCGTGCACGCGCCGAAGCCGGCGCCGCGCTCCATCATCACACGCGGGCGCAAGGGTCACGTGACTGGATTTGGCCCAGTGGTCAGGCCGGTCAGGCGCAACCCAGGAAACACTTCTCTCTGACGGCGCCAGCGGCAGTCGCAGCCCGCGTCCGGTCAGGAAACGCCTACCTCGAGTCGACTCACCCCTTTCGGCAGGAGTCGTGAAGGTCCGTGTGCGGCCTCGGGCACCGCAGAGAAGTAGACTTTACCTTCTCCTACGAACAATGTACTATTTGGAGGACATACTCGTCTACTGTTACGTACAAGGCTGGACGACCAGGCCTGACACCGATCACCGCAGCACCAAATATAAGTCGGATGTTGGGTTAGACGATTACCGATCGAGCCAAACGCGGCCGAAACGCGGCCCACCAAGTATGGGCAACGCAGTATCTGTCATCGCAATGCCTGAGTGTGACGAAACCTGGAATGAAAGGATCTTTGATGGGACCGCTTCTCTCATTTGCGATGGCGTTGACTCCGCGATTGGTGCGGCATTCGGGTGCACAGGCTTTTCCTCTGGCTCCTGTGCAGCGCTCAGCGCTCAGCTCTGCAGCAGCCGTCCCAGAAGTGCACGCCGCGGCACTCGGTCGGGATCCATACCACCTGTTTTAGAAGACGCTTGTCTCGCATGGGCAGGTGCGATCCTGCTCTTGCTATATTACATATGGTAGCTAGGTTCCTCCTTCATTGTGCCTCTGCGAGCCGCGGACTACACGGCCAGCCCCATTGATCGGGGATATCGCACGGATCCGCTCCTGGTTTCCGCAGGGTCTGACTCGCACTAGCCTCGCGGTGTTGGATTATATGGATTCCACGGTTGACAAGATATGAAGTTGAGATTGTCATTTTCTGAGCACATGAAACCTATTGTTGACGGCTAATCAGCTGTTCGGGGGTGTTTAAGATCTAGACCTACTTCATTCATATCAACCTTCATATGGATTCCAGAGTGAAAAAAAATAAGATTTGCACAGAAGGGTCTCATAAAAGCTTACTGGACAGAGACTTATGTTATCCGTACGAGCGAGGGTCGAGCGTGTAGTCGTTCTGACTCTCGACCCTCTCTCTCGAAGGGTTCGGTTTAGTGGCCCTCAGTTCTCGTGACGGACGATTCGGCGGCCGAGGGCCCTCGACGCGACGCGAGTTCTCGATTGACGTAGCGGGCGACCGTCCACACTGTTGCTCGATCAATCCGCTTGATAGGCCTGTGGTGCCGTAGTTCGCTTCTTGAGATCCGGACAGTCTCGAATGGGACGTGAACGGCCGCCCTTCGTTGAGGGTCCTCTACCGCCGAATCGCCGACCTAAAGCTGGTCCTCCTGCGTGAGGAGGCTGGCGGCACAGGTGCTATCGTCGCGCGGAGAGGCGCCCGACGACTCGGAAAAGACCCCTTTGAGCGGGCGGGGCTAGAAAGAGGATTCGGGAAGTCGGCGCAGACTCTGAGAGCAACGTGTAGGGCATCGCACTTACAGCTTCTCGAAGTCTTGACCGTCGTCCGTCTTGAGCCAAATTTGGGCGACCTCTTGCCGCGTCCTTTGAACCCTGTAGCTGATTGAGCGAAGTTGGGTACGGGTCTGGGTGCGCACCTTGTGCACAGACAATGTGATGGGAGAAAGTACTTCCTTACAAAGGCTTTGCTACAATCTTGATCAATCGCACCTCGCCTTCGCCTTCCCAACCTTCTGTACCCACTATGCCGCCGTCCTCGGGCGGGATCAGCAAGTCGACGGGCTCGATCAGCAACGACCGAGGGGCTTTGCAGTGGGAAATCAGAAGGCACATTATTGGTGAGTTAGTGTTTTTAAAAGTGGGCAGACGACATAGACGATGCTTACTGCATTCGGTGAGAAAATGCTCCCAGGTAAACTCGTTGCGGATGGTTCCAGCGATGAGCGCAGTTCTCGTCGAAGCGGGACATTTTCCGGGCAGGTCCTCCGGGGCGGGTCTAAGCAGCACAGAGAGTGTGGCAGCCAAGTATGACGCTAATGTCGGATCATAGACCTGCGTGCAACGAGTTCAGGGCCCTGCTAGCGATGACCGTCGACGGCGACGTCGATCAGCGCCTGATCTCACTCACAATGTCGGCGCCAAGGATGAGGAGGGACTCGTACTCTTCGGGTGCCCAAAAGCCAGTAGGTACACGCTCAGAAGCATTCACTTCTTCCCAGTCCAGTGACGAGACTCGTAGCCGATCGTCCAGGCCGTCTGTGATTGCCATTGCGAGCATTGATCAAGATTTTCGCACGATGTGCGGCACACCATGTTTTCTCAGTACGACTCACTATTGCGAACGTTCTGCTCGAGTTGGACTAGCACATCAGGGTTGATGTCGGTCGAGATGACTCGTATCGTCGGGTGCAGAGATGCGGCGACGAGAGAGACGAGCCCCATGCCGGCGCCGAGCTCGACGACCGTCGGAGGAGCGGCGGCGCCTGAAACGAAGGTAGTAGGACAGGCGATTAGATAATTCGATAGCGCTATTGAAGCTTTCCTACACGATTTTGTTCCGTAGCGTCAGCCTCGGTCTCTTCTTTCTGCCGGTTTCCGCTCTCTCAAGTTTACCAAGTTCTCAGTCCAGTCGTTCCTAAACGTGCCGAGAACCGTGAATGAGAGTGATCAGCACTGGATCACAGCTGTATGAACAAGAGGTGAACTCACCAGCGCTGATCATTCTGCCCTCTTCGTGGGTCACGACCGATTTCCATCTGTGCCTATGCAGCAGAGGCCCCCAACACCATCTTCTCGATCTAGAGCTCGGAGTTGAGGTCGACGAGGCCGAGAGATGCTTGACCATCTCCTCCAAGATGCTCGGGTGGACTTCCTATGAGTACCAATTTCAGCCGAAACAAAGGCGAATTATATCGTTGGTGCGCTGCTGACCTCGTCATCGACCTGTTCGCCCTCGCCGTCTCGTCTCCTGTCTGCGAAGCCAGCTTCGATGCTTTTGACGATCCTCCTCCAGAACACCTTTTCCCATACACCGGCTTCTTGATTTGGGTTGTGCTCGTTTTGTTCGTCGATCAAGAGCTGCACGAGCTGTTGCTGCGTAGTCTCGGACGACAGTTGTCGGTCGGACGGAAACTGCGAAGCTGGGATCAGCGCCGAGGTCGTCGGTGATTTGGCTTGGTAGTGCCGTGTGAGCTTGAGCAGCTGATCCGCAGTTGAATCGTGCATTCGCTTATGGATGGGATGGTGCCGCGAACAGGCGGTGCATGGCGAAGAATCGAGCCGAGTTCGAGTCGTCGTCGGGGACTCGACCGCTCCGAGCCGCTTCGGGCCAGTTCAGGCCGCCGCTTCACGAGAGTTCACGCGTTCACGAGGCGCTCCGAAAGGGTTAACTAGAATCCAATAGAAGTAATCAGAACTTCAAGAGTAGGATAGAAAGTTTGCAATTACTTGTGCTAGACTTGGTGAAGCAATATTAGAAGAAAACTATAAAACCTATTATAGACTGACTCTTTTCAACCTACTAAGTAATACTGAGCAAATGGGGCTCGCACCTGCCCGCAGATAGGATCTATAGGTATTGATCCATGAAAGTCATAAACGGAATTTATCCTCTTTCTTATCCGGGGGCTTTCAAGGTTAAAAAGAGAATAAACGAATAATCATACTCAAGGCAAGAATGGGAATTTGTCTGGATTGCCCTGCCAAGTGCGCTCCGACGGCTACCGACGGCTACCGACGGCATAGCGACGGCATAGCGACGGCTCCGATCGATGGAGCGACGACGGAGTGACGCGCGATTGGTGGAGCGCCAGCGCGCGCCTCCTCTCCTTGTATGCTCTCGTCCTCACTGCGCACCTGACATGAGACCCCGCTAGACGCTCCCCTCGCGAGTTCTGATGGATGCAATCTTCGGTCCAGCACACGAGTTGGATCTGCCAACTCCTCAAGCATCAATCTTGGATGTGCCACCTCCTCAAGCATCAATCTCGACTGCTCCCCCCACGGCCTCGAGTGCACTCGATGCCTCCTCATCGTCGTCCGTCGTAGCGTCAGACAAGCGTCCTACGACCGAGAAGAAGCCAGCCGAGTCTGGTAGACGACGGCTCGCGTGTGAGGTCAGTCCTCCAAGCTCCCGTCCTTCCTGATGCCGAGTGCATGACTCGATCTGATCCTACCCTCACCCACTTCTGCCCCCCACCGGCAGCCCTGTCGCGCAAGACGGATCAAATGCGCATGGCAGGCCGCGACCTCCGAGGGTTGCATTGCTTGTGAGGAGGCCGATCTCAAGTGAGTACGGGATCGCGTGTGCATCCCACCACGCTGCGCTGACACTGCGCTGACACTGCGCTGACACTGAGCGCACCGTGCTCCGCGATCCAAATCCCCAGATGCCCCGGTGAGGCTCAACCTCGCAAACGACGAAAGAGATGCGACAGTGCCCATGCACAAGCACATGCACACGCACCGGAACCGACGGCGCCAGAGCTTGCAGTCGACACCAAGTCAGTTGCGTTATCGTTGCTTCTTCCTGCCGCTCCACTGCTGATCAGCAGTCACGTCCGATACCCACCGCAAGACCCGACCTCGTGCAAGCCGACAATTGCAAGTACGAACTCGGAGGAGCCTTGACCTTCCATCTCATCCAGTAAGTCCCCAGCGACCCCCTATACTCATTGCAGCAGACCAACCCTGTACTTTCCTTTCAACAGACTTTGCTTCAACATGGCCAACCCTTGCATTCCCGGGCTCGACTACGATCTGTTCCAAGCGCTGCTCAACAACTCCGCTGGCGTCTCGCGCGAGTTGGAAGTGGCGGCCGAGGTATGTGCCTACCGCTGTCACGTAGTATTCAGAGTCTAACGTCCCCTAAAATTTGTCAGACTCTTTGTGGTGCACTCATCGCCGTCTCTGTGACGTTCTCGGATCACGAGGTGAGTCAACCCGTCGTCAGGCGAGGCCAAAGCGCCGCGCCCCCCACATGTGGCGGTCAAAAGCACGTGACCACAGCAGCTGATCCGGCCTTGATCTCGGCGTATTGGGCAGCTGTTCATTGGCCCCTCTCCCAAACCCGAAATACCCTACGACGAACCTTCCGGGATCAAAGCTTCGGTCGCGCAATACGACAAGCTCGTCTCGTTCGGAAGACGACGTCAAGAAGCTGTGCAGCACTTCGTCACGCGCGCGCTCAAGCTATACGCAGAGTCTAGGATCGATTCCTATCCTTCGATCGAGGCGATCTATACAATGCTCGCCATGGACCACTGTCTTAGCTTGACGACGGAAGGTATCAGGACTCAGAGGCGATTCGTGGACTCGGCTATCGAGATGTTCAAGCTGCTCACAAGACGGCAGGCGGACCTGCCGAAGCCGATCCAAGAGGCTCTGATTGGACCTCTGAGCCACACGCTTCTCGTGAGTCTGTCGCGATTCGGATCGAATGAGTTGCCACTTAAAGATAAGGTAGTGCCTACGTTGGCGGAACCTGATCACTGAGCTGCCTTTCTCTTTCTCGCTCAGAGCCTGGACGCACAGACTGCTGCCGTTCTCAAGACCCCCTCGGCGATGTGAATAGTTCTCTTCGGCTATGATCCTTGGGGCTCGACTTGCTGAACCCTTCTCCACACCAACCCCAGTTCACACGATGAGCTGGACTTTTACTTCCCACAGATTCACTTGGATGATACCCTTTTCAGTTCTGTTCACGATCCGAGCCGCATCATCGATCGGAAGCAAGGTTGGACCGAACTCGGGAAACAGACCGCATCGATTGGGATCGTCATCACTCGCCTCTATAGGCGCTTAGTCGACAATGGGAGCCGTAAGTCACCACAAGCCACACAAATCACTGATTCATTCCTGAGTAAAGAATCTGAGCTCTTGCAGGTTTGGGATACCACATCTCGGAGGTTTGGAGAGGAGTGGAGATGGTGCGGCTTTGGCTCGACGACGCCGAAGCAACGGTCCTGTGCCGCCTCACACCCCTCGCAAGCAAAGAGTTGACCGACGAACGCACGTTCGACCTCATCTCCCTACTCAACTTTCACCGTCGTAATCTGTTCCGACTCGATCTGTTGGTACACCAACGTATCGTCGATGCCGCGGCCAAGGATCCGGCGCCGATCGCGTTGCAGCTCTATGCGACCTCCTGTGCGCGCGTACAAGCACTCTTCAAACTGGTCGTCGTCATGGCCAAGGAGATTACGAGGACCTCGGCGTTGATCCAGGCAAGAAGGCTCTTCGAAGTATTGGAGTGTTGTTTGACGTGGTCGAGTATGCGGAGTAGTCGTCCACCCGAAGTGGCGGAGTTGATTACCGAATTACGCATTACAAAGGATATGGGTACAACGTGAGCTTTGTGACTCCTTCGTGCATTATTGTCGATGCTGACCTTGATACTTTTCTTCTCGTCTGAAAGTATGATGAACGTACTGGCCCTCGCTTCGTGGTCCTCGGCACTAGCAGACGTCCAACGCCGTTCGCTGCGCAACGGCTTCAATCAGCTCAGCAAACAAACGACGCCAGCACCCGAACCAACCCCTGGAGTCGATATCAAGGAACAGCCGGAGCCCGATCCAATCGCTCCGACACGAGCGGCATCGGTCCCTGATCCGACGCCCCCTCCCGTGTCCCACGCTCAACGCGCTATTGGACATCCCATACTTCCCATCATCCCACCCGAGTACCCTTCCATGTCGATGTACACCACCCAACCGCCGGTCACGCAAGCCAATATCTTTCCCACGCCTTCAACATATGGATCCATCGTTCCACCAATCATCCCCTTTGCAACCCCTTCATTCCTGGGGGACGAAGCGTCATTCGAAACGTCCTTACCACCACAGCAGAACCCGTATGATGCTGCTTTCGAATTCTTGATCAACGGGACCAACAAGTCCAACTTTTGAGCTCTTCTTTGGTCATGGAGTAGCCTTATCAGGTTCGAGATGTACTTGCGCTTAGGGATCAATGTCCGTATAGTATCATTGTCTGTATAGACTTTCAGTTAGTCGAGCGCTGTAGCTTTCCCTAGGCCCCTCACATAGACTTGATCACCAATTTCTACCAGAAAAACAGTGTGCATCGCATGTAAATTACCTTCACCTATAGCTTGGCCGTGAAACACAGTTTCTGTCCGTTCATGGAAATGATCGCTTCGGCCGGCCTCAACCCGAAGCTACTCATGATTTCATCCGAGCCTCCTCCGATGCACATCACACGCAAATCTCTCGAGCTATAAACGAACAATAATATAGTTAAAACTCCGTCCGTTCCTCTATATGTGACATGGCAGCAAGAAGAGCTCACATCTGTTCGACCCGACCCCCTATCCCACCATAGCCAATCCATGCGTATTACCCAAAATAAACCTTGAATTCAGTTCATATCACCCATCCACCCCATCAAAATGACCTTATGTTTCCAACCCACCTCCCAGAATCTGCAAAGCCTACCTATTACACCTTTCAAACCAAACCCCTCGTACAAGCGACTTTGAGCAACGCCGCTTGACCAGCCAATTCGACGTCCGCGACGACTGACCCTCGATGTGTTGGCGCATGATCGCCCGCAGCTTGACATGTTTTTCGGAGTAGTAGTGTGGGGCAGTGGGGTTTGTGTACCTGTTTAGAGTAACAAGACGAGTGTTGAATCAGTCAAGATGGACCAAACCATATGAAGAACACGGTGTGGAATCAACGATTCCCTGTCCCCCAGGAAAGACAAGGCGGTAAGCTCGGCATGACATAGCCGGACGAAGTCCCTGGCGGGGTAGTTCAGGTAAAGGACTCACCAAGCTGGCTCAGCAAATGGTGTTGAAGTGTTGCCAAATGTCATCTTTCACTTGAAACCCGAGTGGTCTACGGAGCTTGGACTGAAGCCAAGGGGTGGTGTTCTGAAAAGAACAACCCCGAGTCGCCAGTCGCAATAAACCGATCGGAGAGCGATCCTCGATCATCAATCGTCTCGATCGCCTAGTTTCCCCTAAGGCACTCGGGACACAACTTTGATGCCTGGAAGTTAAATTCAAATCCCTGGTATCCGCCGAAGAAATTTTGCTGCACCTTCATCACAGCAGGTCCTCATTGACCCCTGTCTTGAAGGTTCGAGTACCGCGAGACCGAGACCCAAGCAGCTCTGAGAGGCGAGGCGAGGCTGGCTCATCCATCATAGGAAGACGTAAACCGGACATCTTTAGAAACGACTTGTACTTCCGTCACGAGGAGACCACTCGATCTGAAAAGGACTGACATGAATATAAAGCAGCACAGCCGCATCGGCCAAATCTTTGATTTAGGGGGCTGTTCGGCCCAAACCGAGTCGGCGAGTCCCCGCCGGCAACACAGAGGGAGAGGGAGGTAAAGAAGTAAGAACCTTACGGGAGGCGTGTTGTCACCCTGCGGTCCTTACTTCTTTACCTCTCTCCCCCTCTGTGTTGTACTGGGTAAGACAAGGCGCCATTCTCCCAACTGACCGCTTGTCAAACCGTCCAACAAAGGTCGACAACTCTTCAACCGCTCAAAGTATGTTCCCCTCCACCCTCTTCGCCTTCCTTCTTGCCGTAGCTTCGGCGTCAGCCCCGCCGACGAAGAAACTTGTCGGCAACTTTAGGGATTACTCCCTCTCTTGCCTGACATCGAGTTATCATCAACGGGTGAGCGAACGGTCGAGTCATGATGTGTGAGCGGACGCCGCTCTCCGGCGTCAAAAGAAAAGTCGGCTTGCCTCCTGAGCTTTTGCGCACCTGCTGTTAGTTTTCCAGACTTTGTTCTAAGTTAATCGTCGGGCAGCGATACCTCCTGACCAGACTCGCTCTTCCCGTGACTCGGTTGATGCCTCTTCCCCTCTCGGTCGACACCTTGCATAGAAGACCGTCCCCTTTCTCTCGTCGAGCGCATCTCCTTTTCTCTCGTCTATCGTACCTACCCATCGTCACTGTCCCTGAAACTCATTCCGTGGAGTGACCACGATCAAGCGGCCGGGCCCGAAGCTGATGTGAGCAGATGTGAAAGGAGCATCAAACCTTCTCCCAAGCTATAACTGCGATGTGGCCCCAAAGATGCACAACCTTTTTAATCATTTGGAACCACTCGAATAATGACGCACATAATCAACCATCAGCCATCGCGCATCGGACAAATGATCTACAGCATAATGACGCCGACGCCGGATCCCCCATCGGTAGCATCAATCCCGCCGAGGATGGGTTTGGTTGCGTAGTTGCTGGTAGGTGGAAAACGAGGAGCCGTTAGTGAAGGGTTGGCGCTAATAATTCGGGAGCCAATAAGAATAGCTTACTAAAGGTAGTAGTGCAAGAAGCCACTGCGATGAGAAAGTGCAAAAGGAAAAAAGGGTCAGCATTGGCCTTGGTCGTAGATCTTGTTCGAAGATTCTGTGCTCGTCACGTACTCTCCCTTGCCGAACTGTAAACATGACGGGAAGCATATGAGCGATCGAGCACGAACGGCGATCACCTATCATTCTCACTCACTTTGAGATCCTCCAAGAACAGACCGTTGTCTTGCAGTGTCAGAGCGTTGAGTACATCGAAACCGAGCTGAATCCGGGGAAACTTGTTCATGCATCAGCCACGATCACTAAATGCATGATCCCATCAAGTCCACGCACCTTGGAGGTCAAGATCAAGCAATCCGAAATCAAATCGATCAATCGCTTCTGCAACGTCTCTCTCTCCTCCTTAGTCTCGTCCTTCCAATTCGTCATCGCCGTCGCCGTTGACCCATCGCCCAGATCGGCACAGGACGGGCAAGCAGTGGTGGCGTAGTAGAAGAGGTAAGCAGCATTGACGAGCGTTCGGGTCGTCATTTTGGTCGCTGTTGAGGGGAGCGAGTAGAAGGAAAAGACGTCGGTGATCTTGCCCGTCCCCGGTTCCTAGAAGGGGGAGGTCGATCTGGTCAGCAACATTGAGCACTTGGTGACGGTGCATACAGAAAAGATCTTACCTCGACAACATAGGTCCAAACGATCTGACCGACCCTCTTGCCATCGACATCCTTTCCCCTCCCGGCAAGGAGCATATGCTCAACTTCCTTGTTCGCCATCGCAGGCGCGATATCGAACCGAGCATTATAAGCCCTGATCAACCTTGCGACCTGCTTCAAATCCTTCTTCTCCATCTCCCTCAATCCGACCAATTTGGTCTCGGTCGGGACGCGATAATGGTTGATCAAACGCGCCATGGTCGAGTTCCTCGGGATCGAGGTGAAGCCCGTCTTGACCAATTTTTGTGGGTTCAAGTTGCGGTGGTAGTATTGGCAGCGCGAGACGGGAGTAGGGAGGTACGCTCCCGCCGTGTAGATGGCTTGGAAGATGCCGAGAAGGTGGGTGCGACGCGTCACTTCCTGAATCAGAAGTGGAGTCAAGCGCTTTGAGCGAAGCTTCTTGTGCACGCAGAGGAAGTTGATCACGGTGCATTTCTTGGTTCTGCGGGAATGCGAAGGCCTTAGCGATCTATAACACGACATGTAAAGGATCCGCGAGGGACGTACACGCTTCGGACTCGCAAGTCGAGAGGAATACCCGAGATGAACGCGACGAGTTTGCCCGTCGCGGCGACTCGGATGCCCACATGCCAATCGGGTACATACCCCGGTGGTTTCAGGGCCCTACAGACATTACGAACACCCCGCAAGGTCAACATACACCCCTACCCATGTATCACAGGCTCCGTCTACCTACCACTCGAAGAACTCGGCAGAATAGTCGAATCGGAATGACGCGTCCGGGTCCTCGACATAGTTGTTGGTCATGAGATCGTAGACTTCTTTGAGCTGCGCACAGCCGACAGCGATAGAGAGGGTCAGGCTCAAGACGATTGGAACCGGTGTGGAATGAACCGCTGACCTGGGCCGAGTCATTGAGCTCAATGTTGGACCAGACAAAGTCCTTGTGGAGCTTGATCGGCTCCCGAGGGATTTGTTCTATCGGGGTGTTGGGCTCGAGCGGTCCTTCGCGGACATCCTGCAGTGCTGTGTGCCGACGGTCAAATGAGATTAGAGTGCTGCTCATTCTTCGCATGGTCACTCCCACTCACACTCGTCGAGCCTTGGAACGGGCTGGGTAGACCAGAACTTGTGGGATCTAAAACAGGGCCAAACGGGCAGTAAGCAAGCTGCTCTCCTCAGGGCGAGAAAGCACAAGCCACTTACGCCATATCCTTGACGCCTTTGCCCATGAGCCCACTCTCCCCCTTGAGGAACTTCTCGGTGATGCCGGCCTGGTTGATGAGGTCCTGCACGTCCAGGCGCTGCAGCTTGCCCGCGAGTTCGGGCTGGTCGAGCGCGAGCTTGGCCATGACGGCGTCGAGTTGGTTGTCGGTCATCTTGATGCCTTCAGTTTTGGAGGTCGACAAGGATGTCTGTTCTGACGAGGCGGTCTTTTTGGTGGCCTTGTTGCCCGGGCTGAGCTTCTTCTTGAGCGCGGCCGCGGACGAGGCCAACGAGCCGGACTTCTTGTTGCGAGCTCCCGGGGGTCCCCTCGGTTTGGGTTGCAGAAGCTTGGGAGCATTCATCGTAGGTGCCGAAGCGGCCTCGTCGTCGGAAAAGTCGGGCAGTTGACCGTCGTAGCCGTCCTCGTCGTCCACGTCGTCCACGTCGTCCACGTCCGCACCGGCGGCTTCCGCAGCGACGTCTTGCGGAGCAGATGAGGTCGATGCCGTGGCCGATGAGGTGGCATCTGCACGAGTCGAGTGCTCGGATGTGGGCGGTACATCTGTGGACGCCATGATTACTCCAAGGTACGATGGTGGCCTGAAGGGGGAAGCAGGACGAATGTTCCCTCATCGAGAGGCGCTCTCGCGCGCGGCCTGATGCGCTCGGACCTCCTCCACGTCGCGTGTCCTCCTGTCCTCCTGTCCCCCTGTCTTGACGCAGGGGCTTCGGAGGGCTTCCGCGTCTACACTCGCATTCTCTCTCCTCTCTCTCAACATGGCGCGTTTCTCCTCCTCACGCCCCCCTTCGCGCGCCAACACGCCCCACAAGACCTCGCTGCCCGTCGAACTGCTGCAGCTGGTGTATACAGCCGCCCAGGTCGCGCCTGAGAACGACGACGATGAGCGTGTCCCGTTGGCGCTCGCACGCGTACGGCGTCAGCTCGATGCTCTGTATGACCCGCAGCGTCAGGGCATAGCAAGAGGGAGGAGCGCGCTCGTAGCCAATCTATACGCGTAAGTCTGCGCTGGAGCTCTGGTCCAGGTGTTTCCCCAAGCTGATGATCTCCGACGACGCGCCGCCGGCACGGTGATAGACTCGCGGAGAGGTACAAAGTCGAGGCCGATTCGAATGAGATACTCGGGGAACAACTCGAGTCGACACTGCACAGACTATTCCTCGCTTCAGAGAGAGACGAGGGCCTACTTCGAGTGAGCAGCTTTCCCGCTCGTTTGAACCAACAGCACTACACCGCTTCACGTGACCTCATCCGTTCTGCTCCTAGCCCGATCGAGTTCCCGATGCGCTGCAATTCCTTCTCGCTCTGGCTTCCCCACCCACATCCGCAACCTTGGACTATGCCAGACTGTCGTCGCTTCAGGATACCCAACCTACCGCTGCAGCATCAGCTCCGACCCAAGTCGACTGGAAAACTCTGGTCGCCGGCTATGAGGGTGAACAAGATTGGGCACCACTGCCCTCGGCATACACCATCCCAGCCGAGTCATCCTCCGAAGATGAAGAAGAGAACGGAATCTCGTCCAGCTCCTCATCCAACTCGGGCAACGACGACCACGACCTCCCCATCACACCCGACGCGACTCGGACTCGAAGGAAGCAAACTCGATCACAACCCATCATCCTACAAGGCGCTTCAAGCGTGATCCAACCGATCGAACCTGATTTCGGAGCGAGGTTGAACCTCATCAAAGAACAGTACTGGGATGGTTCGGGGCCTACGTCACTGGATCCGCATGCCCACTTCAAGTCTGGCGATCCTAGCACGCTGATGGTCGGGCTGCAACGCGTGGGCTTGGAACAGGTATCACATGGCCCTCACTCGAGGAACTTTTGGAGCGAGGTTGAGATTTATCGCGATGTCTTGGGGGCGCTTCAGGGGAGAAAGGACGCAGGGCTGTTCGTCAAGACCGCAGATGGATATAAGGTGAGCAGGAAGTCGTCCGGACGAGCGAGTTGCTCGAAAAGGCTAAATCACGCCGTTCCGTCCAGGTCTCTTCTCGCGCACCCTCCTTGCTGCATCTTTCGACCCAGTCGCTTCATTCGCTCCTTGCGTCCTTCACGCCGACGCTAGATCTCTTGAAGATGATCGATAGGTTCCTGAGGTCGACCATCTTTGTCCGATCCATCACGGCTTCCTCAGCTCGATCAACCTCGATTGATGCGTTCGCTTACTCGGTCAACGACATGATCGTGCGATCGTTTCGGAGATGGTGCACCTCACTCGAATCGGACCTTCTCTCACCTCTTGAATCTTCGACCATCTCTCTCCTAGGCCTTGCAAATCAAGTTCGAGACCGTCAGGAGCCGTTGCTCGTCAGTGCTAATCTGATTCGACGGATCACCTCCTTCCCTTCTTCGACCTCGTGTTCTCTCGTCACGGCGGATCTCCTCGACAACTTGCAAGAAAGGATCGATCATTACCGAACTCTGTCAGCGAAGACGACCGAAGTTACTTTGATCGAGGTATGGTGTACCACCGCAATGCCCCTTTGGGCCTCATTGGGAGCCTGGATCCGATTTGGTCGACTTGTGCCGCGCAGAAACGAACAAACTCGGCACTTCTTTGTCTCGGAGAACGAGGAACTTGATGTTGCGGACGCGGATTATTATCAAGAAGGGTATATCATCGATCAACATGTGCCCAAATTCCTCAAAGGTTTGGCGCAGGCGATCGTGGGATGTGGGAAAGCGAAAGGGTTGTCGAAGGTGATTGGCGCGGGGATCGATGAGGAGGCGCAAAGTTTGGAATGGCCCAACTTGAGGGACCTCGTCGAAAGATCGCAACATGGACCGATGCCGGACCTGCAGACAACCCCTTTCGGGAACACAAGCTACGACCGCGCCTCGTCACCCCCTCCCAACCTCGTCCCCTTCTCCCAATATCTCACCCTCTCGATCGAGCAACTATGTCTCCCCACCTTCGAACAAGTTCACCTGACCTTGCATCGAACCATCATTGACGAGTGTCGACTCGAGCAACATCTGTCTGCCGTTCAAGGGGTCATGCTGATGCGGGACGGCAAGTTAATGGATGAGTTTATCAGTGATATCTTTCACAAGGTGCGTACGAATCATATTGTCATCACCGAATGAGATGGGAGGTCTAAGACCTAGACTGGGTCTCGGTCACACAGATGGATCGACGTCTCCCTTGGTCCGATTACCATACCTTGAATTCAGCATGGGCGCGAGCTTCAGCTGGGCACCCTACATCATCCTTCATTCATGTTCGTTCGAGGACTCAACAATTCAGAACCTCAGGTTTTGGAGCTTTGAAGCGATTGCACCTCGAATACGCTGTCCCATGGCCGCTCAATTACATCATTACACCCTCGACTCTCGACACCTGCTCTCGCATCTTCACTATGCTCTTGTGCATTCAAAGAGCAAGACACGTACTCGACCAAACCACCTTGCTCAAGCTCGACCCGATCCACTCGATTCAGATCTCTGCCAAAGCACTGCGATCTTATTTCGCACTCAAGAGCCGCTTAGGATGGTGCATCCGTACCTTGCAAAGCTTCTTCATGTCCTTCATCATTGAATCCGAAGTCCGGTCGTTCAAGGACAAGTTGGACACGACGAAAGAGTTGGATGGGTTGATCGAGTTGTGGAGAGCGTCAATGGGGAGGCTAAGAACGGGTTTGCTGTTAAATGATTCGGTAGGTTTGATTGCCGCTTCATCCAGCCAGACTTGTGCTGACTTGACTCGGTAAAATCTTCAATAGGCGGAAGGGTTTCAATACGCCTTGTATGCGATTCTCGATCTAGGAGTCGAGCTGTCTGGGTTTTGGACCGAAATTGTCGACCCTCTCGGCAAGGCGACTACTCGTCATGCCACTACGAAACGACACCGTCGACGCGTTTCAACACTCGACTCCTCGGATGAAGACGATCAAGTCCCATCAGACGACGCTACACAAACTCCCACGAAGCTCAAACCCTCCCTTCCCAGCTCGGAAAGCTCTGCAGATCGTCTCGTGCGAATGGATCAAGCTTTGTCTACTCAGTTCGAGGTACTCCGTACTTCGGTGTACGAGTTGACGAGGGAGGGCAAGTCGAGTCATGAAAGGGAAGTGTTGGAGGTGTTAAGTGGGGTCTTGGAATAGTGGAAAAACTAGTGTGATGTAGTCGATCGGGTTTTGTGGGAATGCCAATAGATTGTCTCGTATTGGTTGGTTCGCTACGACGCCGATCGCGGAAAGCCGCCGCCGTGACGATCTGTGACGATCTGACAATTTGAGCTCTTGACGCGTCGAGTCGCGCCTGGCTTTGCTCTTGCATTCCGCTCTATCGCTCGACCAGGCGACACTCATACCTAAGTCCAAGTACTTTACACCTTGAACTCTGTCCCTTGACCTCCCCCTCCTTGCCTCCACCACTGGCGCTGCTCCATCTCGGCCTTCCCCGGCGCCACATCGAGCGATCAATCTTCCCCTTCGCCACCGCTTCATCAAGACTCATGGCCCGGACGAACAGCTCACCAGCCCCATCAGGAAGCCTGCGATCGACTCGTTCGACGTACAACTCGCGTGTGACGCTGTATGAACCTCCCTCCACCTCCGCAACGACGAGCACCACATCCTCCACTGCCAGCTTGACCCCGATCAAACGTCGTTCTACTCGGTCCTCACCCTTGAAGCAGGAGGATCACGTCTTTCGAGAGGGACAGGAGGAAGTCAAGCCCAACTTCACTAAAAGGATCAAAATGGAACCCTCCCCAAGGAAACCGACGCCTTTTGTAGTCAAGTTGGACAAGGCGCATCCTGAACCCAAGCGATGGAGGGAGGCGTATGAGATCATTCGCGAGCAGAGGAAGAAGGTCAATTCTCTCACAGGCTGTTGATGAAGGGCCTTGCTGAGAGACTAATCTGGGATCGTTTGGTGCTCTAGATTGTTGCACCCGTGGACACTATGGGGTGTGAACAGGGTGGAAGGGAGAGGGATACCGCTCCGCCCTCGGACAAGGTGAGCCCCTCTGATTCCATCGAACGTACTCAGCTGCTCATAGCACGTTTCGCATACTGCATCTCAATCCACAACAGGAAAACCGCCTCTCAATCCTCGTCTCGCTCATGCTCTCCTCCCAAACCAAAGACCCCGTCACCCATCAAGCCGTGAAAAACCTTCGCGAACAACTCCCCAACGGTCTCTGCCTCAATTCCCTCCTCTCCGCCACACCCGAACAAATCGACGCAGCAATCTGTAAAGTTGGTTTCCACAATATTAAAACAGCCAATTTGAAGAAACTTGCGATCCGACTCAAGGAAATGCACGGTGGAGACGTCCCTTCGGATCTGACGGAATTGTTGGCGATCAATGGCGTCGGACCTAAAATGGCGATCCTCTACCTCCAAGCGATCGGTATCAACGCCGGTATTGGAGTCGACGTACATGTGCATCGTATTTCGAATCGATTGGGGTGGCATAAACCGGCGACGAATACGCCAGAACAGACCAGGTTGAACCTCGAGAGTTGGTTGCCCAAGGAGGAGCACCCCAAGATCAATTTGCAAGTTGCATTCAGCACGGCCGAGATTGAAACCTTCTACGAGCTGATCCGAGATCCCTGTTTTTCAATCTTACAGGATGCTCGTCGGGTTTGGTCAAGAGATTTGTAAACCTGTTGGCCCTCGATGCGACTTATGCGACGTGGCAAAGGTGCCTCGACTTTGTCCTTCCAAGCGATCGGTCGTCCCTCCTTCACCTCGCAAAACACCGAACAAAGCGAAGGGGGAAGAAGAGGACCTGCCACCTCTACCACACTTGCCTAAGGTCGAGATCGAGATTGATACTAAAGTCGAGGTCAAGAGGGAGGTCAATGATGGAGTCATAGCAACAACGGAGGTTAAGTAGTCATAGTTCAGGGCCAAACCCGAGCCTGAATCACCGAACAAGCCGCTTCTTTATTAGACAACTGACAGTATTGCACGTGGGCTTTGTAACAAATTGAAACAGCTATTCACATATGGCACATGCACCACTACAAGAATCTAAAAGTGTCCGTTTCCCGGATTCAGTGATGCGGGTTGAAAGGGTTGCGGTCCCCCCACCTGACCTTCTTCCCGCTCGCGGTTGTGAAGGTGCTCATATCGCTATATGCACTCGTACCCGTATCCTGAGGCTGTAGAGGTGGTACTGGAGCAGGTCGAGAAGGTGTCAGATGAACAGCCGACTGAAACGATAAGTTGGACCATCGATTCTGGTGAAGCGAGGCCTCCTCCTTTGTCCTCTCAAGCTCCTTCTTCAAGTCATGCACTTTGATCTCCTCCAACTCATGTGCTTCCCGATCCCTCTTTCCCAACTTGTGATCACTCGTATCAAACCTCCTCGGCGTCAGAGGAACTCTTTCCATCAAGACCGGATCAACCTCCTCCTCCGCTTTAGGAACGACGGGATTGGCGATGACCGGATCGAGTTTCTGTAGTTTGAGTTTGACCTCGTGATGACCTAGATCCAGACCGAAACGTTCGGTCCGTTTACGACGACGGGCTTTGTCTTTACGACGCCACCACCAAAAGCCGCCGAGGAGGGAGAGGAGGGTGAGGAGGAGGGAGAGGAGTATCCACCACCAAGGAAGTTTTTTCTTAGAGGTGACCGTGGCCGACTCGGCTGCCGAAACGACGACGAGTTGGGAGAGGCAGGCTCCGAAACCAGGGATGACTTGGCACGAATTCGGGGAAGCGACGCATGCGCCAGATGAAAGAACGGTGTTGGATCCTGAGGGACAAGAGAGACAATCGCTCGTTCCGGGTCCTGAACATGTTCCGCAGGTAGAAGAACAACTTTGACAAGAGCTCGACGATGTGTCGTAGTATTGCGACGAGGGACACGCGAGAAGGCAACGTCCCGAGCTCAATACCGGTCGGCTGGTCGGGCAGGTCAAGCAGGTGGTGAAGAAAGTGCCGCAGGTTGCGCAGTCGGGATGACAGGCCACGCAGGTTGAGTTTGCTGCGGTGTAGAAGCCTGCAGGACAGGAGGAGACGCATTTGCCGTTCAACAGGACCTGGTTCGAATTTGCGCAGCTGAGACACGTGCTCGGGGTACTGCCGTAGCAATTCGAACATGACGAGTCGCAGGCTGTAAGAGCGGTAAGATTTGTCAGCTCCCAAGAATAGCTCCGGACGGTCGGTCACAGATGATTTGAGCTTACGGACGCAAGACGTCTCGTCCGTGGAGACCGCCGTACCATTCGGGCAAGGGTTGTAGCAGATGCCTTGATACAGATACGACCCGGCAATGCACGTCGAGCAGGTCACACCGGATCTCTGTGATCCGGAAGAGAAGTTGTCGATGCCACCAGCGCTACACTTGGCAGGGAGGGCTGTAGAGCATGGGCATCAGTCAAATGTGATCGCAGCGAAGGAGTGGTCCCAGCGACTGACCATCGCATTCTTGCTTCGTATTGTCAAACACCCAAACCGCGTTGGACTTGTATTTCGTCTCTTGCGCCGAGTTGCACACTCCCGTCTTGGTACTGACAGCGACACACTGCCCATTGAGCAACCCATTCGGACTCCTACAGGTCAAACAACCCCCTGTCCCCGTCGTATAGCACGTCTCGCACAAAGGGTTGCAGTCGAGGCAAGATTGCGATGTCGAGTCGTAATAGGTCCTTGCCGCACATGTGATGAAGGTGCCGTCTGAAGAGGTGGAAGTGGCGGTGATACACTTGGCGGCGTCCGTAGAGTCGGGTTGGAGCCCTGATTGACAAGTTAGGCATGTCCCCGTGGGGGAGCTGCACGAGGCACAAGATGCGTCGCATGCTGAGTGTCTCGTCCCAGGAGTATCAGCTTCTAGATTCATCAGCAAGATATATTTATCTTTGATGAACTCACCAAGGCAATCCCCGCCACCAGTTTGATAATACCCCGTCGCGCACGCTCCGCATTGTGTTCCATTGGCCGCGGTCGACCATCCAGCACTACATGCGCACGTCGCCGAGGAAGAATTGGACGCACAGATTCCGTTAATGCAGTTACAAGCTGTGAAGCCGCTTCGTAGGGTGTCGGTCAGTCCTCAAAATTCTCTGAGACGAGGCGCCGGACTCACTCGAGGGTTGCACGATGCTCGAAGAGCCGACGTCGAGACAGCGGCCTGTTCCCGTGACCCCTTGATCGCAGTTGACACAAATGGCGGGGCAAGGGAGACAGGCTGATCCGTAATGGCCTGGCTCGCAGATGTCTGAACAATCAAAAATAACGTAGCTCAAATCAGTGTCCGTAGTCCGGTATACAAGTCCTCAGGGAGGACCCAAGTCAGACTGACCACACAGCGTCCCCGCCCAGCCCGTCGCACATGCGCATCGCCCGTCCCCCGTGCACGTCCCTCCGCTTGCACAAGGGGTGGCACAGGCCGAACTCTGAAGCTGCTGGAACGTGACTTGATTCTTGACAACCGAACGCCATTGCGACACATCGGCCACACCATCCCATACGACCAAACGCTCCGAACCGGCGTGGAGAATCGCATACACTTCGTTGCTGAGGAGGAGCGAGCTGATCGAACTGCCTAGTGAGGTCGAGGTGGAATTCGATGCGCTCTTGTTCGTGGACGGGAGTGCAAGATAGGTTGGAGTGCCTTGAAACAGAGCGGATGAGTAGGCAATGATCCCTGGTTGTAGAGAAACGGTGTATGTCGATCCGAGGGTCCCAGAGGTCGTGAAGCCGGCAGATGGGGTTGCGGTCGAGGCCGAGGTCGAGGAAGAAAAGGAGAGGAAGGAAGAATTTGCATTTGTGGATGAAGAGGAGGTATATGTTCCCGGTAAGAGCTTGACCAAGGCGGTGTTTGTTACATTCTCCCGAGACACAACATACACTCCCGCTGTTATGACCAAAGATGTCTGGAGCATCAGGCGCCTATGCGTGAATCCAGAGCAGAACAAAGCACAAACCTGACAAAGAGTTCGTCCCCTGTAGACACTGCGACGCTGTACAGACCGCAGAAGTAACGTTGGTCGAATTGGTCATGGATGTTGTGCCGCGCTCAACGAGTGACCGAGCGAGCACCTGCGCGCCCGTTGCGGGAGATGATCGCCTTGGTGCGAGCCTGATCGGAGTCAGCTCGGCATGGGCGAGCGAAATAGAGCTGCTGAGAAGGAGCAGTACTGTCTCGTATCCTCGCAGAATCATGTCGATGTGTTTGGGTATCTCAGTATGGCAGAGGTGTAAGCCTGAAACACTGCTCTGGACCGAGAAACGGGCTGGGGATCGGTGCCAAGCGCCCACATCGAGAACAAAGGGGCGCTCAGTCAGATCGATTCGTCAGGGGCTACGGCGGCGGCGCAAGCGGCCCATGCGCGTCCGCCCGCCGCGAGAACAAAGAAAGTTGGAGGTATCGGCGCCCGCCGAGGCCTGTGCTTACAACGTTCTCTGTATCGCGTAGGATCAGCACGCACTGCTCTCTGAGGTGATTGTCTGTGCACGATGATTGGTAGGTGTTTCTTGAGCCGAGTCATTCAACCAACAACTGGCACGAGTCTCACTAAGACATTGAAGCCTCGGCCGAGCACACTCGGGTCCACGCTAGGATCTAGCTCACGAGAGCCCAAGCGTCGGTGGCCAAGAGCGCAGGTGAATAGCCGAATCCGATTCAAGTGCGATGTGATGGTACGAGTATCGCGAATGTCCATTGCACCGCATCACCTTTCAATACATTCCAACAAAGCTTCGAGCCCCGATGTTGACCCCGCCCCCGCTGTCGCCTTGTCCTCCTTGACACTCGCCATGGCCCATTCGATCCGAATGTCAAGCTTTTCCCATGCGAACTCTCCCTCAAAGTTGAAAGCATTGATGTTCAAAACTTCGGCTTCATCGCTCGGCAGTCCGACCCCGGAGACCTCTTGCTCTAGCGGTGGCGGCGCCGAACCAAGCCCAAACAGCCCCAGGATCGACTGCAAGATCGATTGAGAGGTTACCGATGCGGGGAGTGCATCCAGTCCTTCCAATCGAGCTCCAGCACGGTTCGATGATGTGTGCGAGGCGACTCGCCGTCGTTCCATCTCCCGGGCGAGCGACTGGCGGGCTCGGTCGAGCGTGAGCGATGCAGATTTGCTCGGTACAAGATCCGACTTGGCGAGCAGGATCAAGAGTGGTGGCGGGTCCCGTTGTGTCAGGCTCGACAGTTTCGAGAGGAGGGACAGGACGACATGAAGGTGCCTGCGAACGAGGCGCTAAGATTAGCTCAGCTCGATGGGGAACTGGCGGAGAACCAGAGCCGAAGCGAGGAGAAGCAGCTTCTTACTCTCCAGTCTCTCGAACGTTCTTGCCCGAGGTACCATTGATGGCATCGACGACGAAGACGACCCGATCGGTCGTGGGTAAGAATTGGGTAAGCGATCGAGTGCGAAGGCGAGGATGACCGGGGGTGTCGACGAGATGGTATGGCCGTTGAAGCTTTTCGGGACCAAGCTGCGTGTGCTGCAACAGCCCGATGACATTATTGTAGTTTGGCCAAATCAAGCAAATTGGCGTGGAAGCACACACCTCTTTTGGACCCTTCTCGTGTAGCGTGTCGTTGCTCGCGGTCGTCCACTTGGACTCTACGAGGGCTTCGTTCTCCTCCATCGACGTGTGCGTCATAGGATGCTGGTTATATAACAGCTGGGTGGCACGATTTCGTGTGAGCCTCAAGCCCATGTATTGCACACCCTTTGTATCGGGGCGTACCTTGTAGAAGAGCGCCGTCTTGCCTGCTCCCATCGGCCCAGCCAGCACGACCGTGCTGGTACCCTTGGGCTGCGCTTTCCGCTTTGTCGGGACATTACGAGGCGAGAAGAAGGCGACGAGGAGAAAGACGAGGAGCACGGCGAGCGACACGAAGATGCGCATCGGTGACAAGGTGCCCATCGCGATCAATGGTGCTACGTCGGGCGTCACCAGCGGTGATGTCGTGCCGGCGACGTGCACAGGATTGGCCATACTCGATGTAGCAAACGTGACTTGTGGCGGTACCTTGCAGTGTGTGTATATGGGTGGTTGAGTGCGCTGGGTCTCTGTGGCGCGTGGGTGGCAGGGAAAGCTCCGCTTCGCGCCTTGGCTCGTCGATGTGGGGTCTTGTCGCAACGAAGCGGCACACGGTCTCGGCAGCGAAAGCATAACCTCGGCTTCTCGCATCAGTTCGTAGTGTGTGGCTCAATAACATTTCAAACTTTAGCATATTAGACAAAGAAACTGACAAAAAAGGGACCTGAAGTCGATAAAAGGCGTCTTGGCGAATATTCATAGCTCAATTTTAACACCTTTTGTAGGATACGTTATCTGGCGCCTAGTTTGAGCACTCCTCAAGCTCTGTAGTACGTTCATCTCAAACGCTGACTCGACCCCGGGCGAATCCACAATTGGCAATGTTGGCGCGATTGTCGATAGAGACGCCTCCTATCACGCTGGACGTGGCATACACAGCACCTGCAGGAGGCGCATTCTCCTGACGTAGCTCCCCGCCGAGTCTTCCATCATCCATGACCAAAGAAAATTCGGCCTCGGGCAATGGAATGTGGCTCACGCGTCGAGCCGAAGTGTTCGCAGCCCATAATCCACGATTGATAGAAAAGCAAGGATTAGATTGATCATCCAGTACGTTCGACTGGGCGGCCACCTCGTTTCTCGACTCGTCGGTGTTTGGACCTAGTGTGGGCCATACCGGCGCATGGCCCGAAGCGTCGTCACCGTAGAAATGTGTAGAGGAACGAGGATCCGGCTGGTGTTGAGCCTTGGCATTCACAGACGGGGACCAGGTAGAGGGGTACCGACGGAAGTTAGGCACCGGATCTGATCCAGCCCCGAACGAATCAGTCGGGCCCCGAGACACCTCGGGGTTCGGAGTGTGGGGGAGACTTGATGAGCTTGCGTACATGGGAAGCGCAGCATTGAAGTTCGCATACTCGGACCCGTCGACATCACGGTGATACCGTAGGCCCTGAGCGGGCTGCGTCCACTGCAGCTGGGGCTCATGCCTATCGTGACGCTCTTGGATGGCTCCACTCATCGTGTCACAGGAGCTTGCAAAGCTTGACGAGCTCGATGTTCCTCGATTTGTCGAAGGGTAGGATACGGAAGCGCGAGCTTCGTAGTTGATCGAAGCTTGAGCTTGTTGCGGGTAGGCACCCAAGCTGTCCATATAGAACGCCTGCAGGCTCGCGAGCTGGGGATGGACGGGCTTGATGGCGCACGACGTCGCGACTTCCGAAGATTGAAGTTGTTGCGACAGCGAGTCGTCGCGGGATGTTCCAACTGAAGGGGGGTCGTACGGCGAGAGGCATTGGTCAGGGAACTTCGGTAGGCCCTGCGAACGTCTTGAAGAACCATCGAAAGCGTAGGCAGACTCTCGCGAACGGCCGTGATCCCGGGCTCCCGTCGTCCTCCCTTTCAGGTGTTGAGTCGTATGAGCACCTGAGCCGATTCCGGATTCACCCTGGCCGAGACTCCCACCGCCATGATCTTGACGCTCGTCATCGGCCGCGGATCGTGAAACCCATCCCAGCAACCTCCCGGCGTTTCGAATGGGATCCGTCGTCTCTTCGAAACTCTGGTGCTCGCTGTATGGTCCACCACGAAGCTTTCGACGCGTCGTGGCGCCGCGGTAGCGTGGCAATCGACCACCTGGGACATGCTCACGCCGCACGTGCTTTGTAAGGGTGATTTTTCGGCAAAATCTGTACAAAGGAAGTGTGGAGAGCTAACTCAGCGAAAGGTCAGACCCTTGGTTATGAGGAACACTGACTTCTTTCCACACTCGGGCACTTCGCACTGGAATGGTTTGGCTCCTGTGCTGAAGCGACGCCCGAGATCCGACCCGTATTAGCCCGCTATTCACATCTGCTAAACGCATCGACTCACTGGGTCCTGCGATGCCGAGCTAATGAGCTCGAGTCACTGAAGGCTTTTCCGCAAGCGACGTGTGTGCATACGTGGGGCCGCTCGCCAGTACTGTGGTCGATCGCCGAACGGTCAGGGCTAGAATTCACACACTTTCAAAGCGAGGCAATCCACTGACTGTACTCGGAAGTGAACCGTCAAAGCGCTACGTTGGATAAAGTCCTTTTCGCAACCTGGGAACGAGCACACAAACGGGCTGTGAGGGTCAAAAATACGGAAGAGGTTAGTTTTCTGATCACGAGCGCCGAGCACAAGCCCGAAGAGCGATCTGTCTAGCTGAAACCTGCCGGATGTTGGAATGGATATGCGAGTGTCTCAAGAGATCGCTCTTTCTCGCAAACGCTTTTCCGCAATCGTCGCACTCAAAAAGCTTGTCTGGCACATCTCCCTTGTTCGACGAGGTCGTAGAGCGGTCGTGGTTTGCAGCGATCCAATCCGCGTGCGAGGGGTGCTGGGGAAGGTCTGGCGGGTTCGGGACTTGAAACTGCTGGAACGAGCGCAGCTGCATCCCACGCCGCTGCTCTTGCACCCTGGGCTCCGCTTCGCCGGGAAGGACAGCTTGCTCACTTGGGGTGGTAGTACTGGAAGGTCGTGGAATGTTATATGCAGCGAGACGAGGCGAGGGTACCGACCCATCATCGAGCGAGGTGAGCCGAGAGGAGGATGCCGAAGGCGCCGGGCTTGACGCGGCCCCGTTTGCCGAGCTCGATCTCCGCACCTCTCCGCTGTCGACGCACGTTGTGTTTTCCGGCGCGGGATGCGCCTCCGTATTCGCTTCCATAGCTTGAGCGCTGGGTGAAAAGTGATCCAATGTACTGGCCCTTGCCGCCTCGTGAACCTGTTCGAAGACGACGTCGGCACCGGCGCAATCGACCACCTTCATAGACGCGAAGGGCGGCGACAAGGGCTGATCCCCAGGCCCGTCACAGTGAACGCTAGATTGCGATGAAGGAGCCATCTGGTCCCCTCGCTCGAACAGGTCGAACCCATTCAAGGGAGCCTGAGATGGAAGGTTGGCTCCGCAACCTTTCATCGTCCGCCGAGCGACATCAGCTGTCGCGGCGGCGGCGGCGGCGGCGTCGTCGACGGGAGCGTTGCCGCTCGAAACAGCGCCTTCAGCCCTCGACATGTAGGCGATTCGGGCACCTCCAACGTGTCGCAGTGACGGGAGATCTCGAGGCTATCGAGGCTGGAAGAGACGGAAATGATCCTTCAACCGGCCAAGAGTAGATTCGGCCCTTCGTAGTGGGTTCCTATAGGGTCACGATTCAGGATAGCACGGAAACGTGAGCGCCTTCAGAAACGCCTAGGAAAAGCGCGGCCCCAAAACACGAGTGCCTCCTGTCTGACTAGCCACGATGGGAGTCACCGCCCGATAGGAGATCCTCCCGCCTCTTTCCACCGGTGCATTTCCGGGCACCCGGGTCTTTACGCCGGCGCGTTTCCATACCAACGCCTCGATCACCACAGAGTCGGCCCGGTAGCGTCGGCCAAGTAGCGTGGCAATTAATCAGATTGCCGGGGTCGGTCTGTTACCCGAACCCTCCCACGATCCTTTACATCCGCTCCAGCCAGGGGAAAGACGTGGGAGCAGTCGAAGAACCACACAGTCATCTGTCTCGTTTCTGATTCATGTCAAGAGTCAAGATACGGTGCCCGATGTGGCCGTTTTGTCGCGCGCTGCGAGGAAATCCTGCTGTCTCCGATCGCATACCTCATTAGCGTGGGAAAGGAGCCAGTCGCAAAGCTGAGGCACGACGTCGATCGCGGGCTACACTGCCGAAAGGTGAGACAAAGCCAAAGACATCCGGTTACAGACTCGTTCGAGGTGACAGATATCGTGGCTGCCGCAAAAAAAAAACCCCGGTTTCACCACCCAAAACCCTAGCGGTTCAACTATCAAACCGCAAAGTCAAGACACGCCATTCCCTTGATCACGAGCTCGCGTGCGTCGGGTGGCGTGTTCGAGATGTCGCGGCAGCACCCGCGCGAGTTGCTGTCATCAATTTCCGGATTGTCGTGGTTATTCTTCGACGTTTCTGTATATCCTTCACCGTTCTGTATGCTTCTATCTCACTAGTTGAATGCGAAAAAAAAAAGCAGGCTCTCTCTACTCGATGTAGACATCTTTCTTGGGAAGGATTCCACTCAGGCACTTATAAGGCCGGGCCGGACGACAACATGGCATGGAGTGAATTTCAAGAGAAGAACGTGGAACAAGTTCAAAAAAGGGGATTGTGCCAACAAGGAGCCCGAATATTACGATCTCAACGGAACGTGAAGGCTTGAGTCGTGCCCCTCCATTTGGGGACGTATCGTAGTGAAAGCTCTTGATAGGGCTCGCTGTGGCGGAAAAAGTAGAATCTGCAGATCGGCCAAAGCGCAGCTCTTTCAGTGTCTGGTCCTCCAAGCCTGAGTTCGATCTCCACGTGCGCACTAACCCTTTGATCTCGCAATTCATCCAGCTCTGGTAGCCCCAATTCGTCGACGATTTCTCGCTCACAGACATTTGGTTGGTCATGCTCGATCTCCTCTCGTGCGGACCATGGGGCCTATCCGTGGTCGTATTGAAACTGCGCGATCTCTGACGAGTGCTGTGCCCTTCTCCAGCTTCGGATCCCAGAACAGCCGCGTCGATCGTGTTTCGAATACCACGACCACCCCAAGCAGCGCCGCCAGCTGAAGGAGACGACGACATAAAAGAGGAGTTCATGCTGTTGTGTCGAGCGGTGGGAAGGGACCCGAAGGACACGTGGCTTCCGAGCGGAGGCGACGAGGGTGCAGGAAAATCGTCAGCGGTCGTGCCGATCGGCGTCGGGATGCTGGTCGGCAAGGGGACATTCGACAGGGGAGGAGGCATAGAACCAGATGAGCTATTGAACCTAGAGATGTTGCCTGTGGCCCCCGAGTTTGAGCCACCGTGGGAGGCCGAAATGGCACCTGCCTCGGACGTCGATTCGACTTCTTTGGGCATCGCAACGTCCGAGCTTGACGACAACGACCGGCCGGGGTCAGTCGATGTTCCGGAAGGTTGCGACGAAGACGATGAACCTCGAACAGCGGAAGCGTAAGAGAACCCACTGTTGCTCGCACGTCGTGGCTGAGCTGGTCGGGAGAGGGCCGCTCGAGCCTCTTGCGGGCGTGGCGGCCTCAACCCATCGGCGGACTCATCCTCAAAGATCGTTTCATGATCGGTCGAGTTAACAAGCATCGGAGATCGAACGGAGCCGAGAGCTGCCGGGGACATCTCGGACGACATCGATCGAGTGCGAGCCGCGCCTCGGAGTGGCGGTGATGAGGTGCGTACCGAATCCGGGCAGACGGGGGCTCCATCGGCGGGCATGTCAAAGTCGAGGCACAGGTAGTAGAAGCTGTAAGCATCGTTAATGCATCAGCGTGTTGAATTGAAACCGGAGACGCTCAAATCGACCTCCACTTTGCCTGGTAATGATTCGAGAAACTCACCCAGCAAAGCTTGCGCCGTGAATATTCTGCGCATGAGACGACGGAATGACGAAATGCTCCTTCCAGCGCATGAATAGAAAAGGCCGGTTTGAGTGCTGCACAATCGAAGGGTGAGCAAATTGATGAGTCCTCTGCGAAACGCATCGGTTCGTACCTTGAAGGTGAGATTGGGCTTGACGAGTGTGGACCGCAGGGTTTTGCTGAAAGCTGGAAATCGAGACCAGTGCTGCAAATGGAGATTGCGAAATGTCCATCAATTTTCATTCTCTGGTCATTAGATTGGTGACCATAAGATAAGTAGGATGTCCCGCGCCTCACCTTCATGTCGTCGGCTCTAAGGTCGCGCAAGTGGGGCACCGTCATCAGTGTCTGAAGCAATACAGCACTCAGGAATACGGGCACCTTTCCGGCCCTGTCTCACCACTCACTCTGTAGCTCCCCATCTGCTGGTCAAGAATCCAGTCTTGTCACCGATGATTTCTCCCCTGCAGCGTAGTGTCGAGATCGACGGTCAGCTTCTCCGGCGTCAGATTGGGCGGTGAGGGGAAAGGTGAACCCACTCGAAGAAGGTGACGAGGCTGTCCAGCTCAGGCGTGAGGTGACGGATTTGCAACATCCCCGACAGCTTTCCCTCGTTCAAATCGACACTGCCCAGAACAGAAACGAAAACCGTGCAGTGGTGTCAGTGTCGCCGCGTTGACTCGGAGCGAGGCGGCGTGATGGCCGACGCCTCGGACATGGCTTGGTGATCCGGTGATCAGCGCTCAGCGCATAGACTCACGTCGAGATGTCGACCTTGACCTTGTAGACGTTGCGACCGGACTTCTGCACTCCTTCCCAGCATGCTCCAGGGTGCAATGGTCCACGATGAACCGAAGTCGGCGGTGCATCAAAGACGGGCGACGCAAGCAACGGCTCATAGTGCAAGTCGGGGTCACCGCCGATCGTCATGATCAAGGGCGAGGCTGGGCCGGAGCCTGAGAGCGCGTGACTACGGGCAGCAGCACAGCGCCGCCGGCTTTCGGTTGATGAGGTCGAGAATGACAACGAATACCTCGGGGTTGGTCACCGATCCAATCCGATCGACGTGTTCGACTCGAATTTGCCGAGTGGACGAGTCGCGGTTATGAGGATGCTCCGGCCACGGGTGCGGCAGATGAATGCGGGGTTTCGGCGGATCAACACTGGGTGCGCTCAGCTGGTCGTGAAGGAGGGTCACAGCTGCGACAAGCAAAGGTGAAGGCTGGCGAAGGGTAGTGTTACGCTTGTGTTACTAAGCCGAAGGTGCCTCGGTGTCGTGGGATGAGACAGAGTGAAGGTGGGACTCAGAGCGCCTCGGCAGGCTGGCTGGCTCATGCTCAGCACGAGAGTGTGCGCGCGCACGAGTCGCGCACGCCGAGCATGTGGGGAAGCGAGGTCATCTTTCTGATAGCCCAGGAGCGCAAGTGGGGGCGGCCTGGACAGCGGGTATAGAGCAGCAACAGGCATGCAGTGACTATCATGGTCCAGTCCGTGACGTCGATTATGACATCCTGCGACTAGTGTGTCTTTGAACTGCAGGCTGGCTAGCTACATTGGGGAGTAACGCGTCGCCAAAGTCAAGCCCAAAGTGTTCCTGACTTGACGGCAAAATGCGTCGACACTGGCAACACGAACTTTGTGCGCTTCGCCGGCCACAGCCTTGAACGGTTATTGACTTTTTGTTGGAGCTAAAGCGTCGGAATGACACGGAGGAAATATGTCGTTAATTTAAATAGCTTGAAGGAAGAGTGAATCGATCGATCGATGGTACGTGGCTCGCTATGAAAAGATGGCCGGGCATGTCGTGCCCGGCCGGCCGGCAGCGGCACCTCGAAGATTTCTCAAGATTGCCGCTTCGAGGCGACCCTTACGTAACCCTCCGTAGACATATTTGGCTGAAGTATTGACGATGCTACTACTCTGTCATTCTACGATACACCTCGTACGATGATCAGCCCTTGCGCCGCATATCGACCTACGCTCGGACCCATCAATCCCGGGCCTGTCGCTCGGCACGCCGAACGGCGAGTCGAGTCGAGTCGAGTCGCGTGCGCGTGAAATAAACGCCTCCGGCGCGTCACACAACCTCTTGCGCAACCGCCGCAGCAACTCCTTCGCCACGACACCAGCCAGTACCTGGGCGAGCGAACACCACAGCTCACGCTCACTGCAGCCATGTCCTCCGAGATGGTGTCGCGTCGTAACAGTACGATGTCGAGCACCACGAGTGCCCAAGGGATCGCACCGGGCTCGTCCTCAGCCTCAACCTCGACTTCGCCGACCCTGGCAGCAAATCCACAACGCATCGTATTACCCCTCTCAAGCTCATTGCTCAACCTCGTACCGGATCATCCGATACTACACACACTTTCCCGGCCTATCTTGCCTAGGATCGCTCATCTCGAATCATTGGTGCTCAAGTCGCCGCCGTCGCGTGTGCTTGGACGGATCGTAGGATTGTCACCCTGGACGATCGTCTTGCTCGCCAACGTCGGACTGGTCGCAGGCTTAGCGAGGTGGAGAGAGCAATGGAGGCTCATGTTGACCGTATTGGGTGTCGCAGAAGGGGTGACCAAGACGTTCAAAGTCCTCGATCGACTCGACCGCGAGGGAGACAGGGACGATGAGCTCCTCACGATAGATCATGAGTACAACCCAGACATCGCAGGCTTGGACTCGGTTGCAAGACAGGAACTCCGACAAGAGCGCATCGACTCATATCGCCGCGAACTCAAGCACGTCCTATCGTTCTGGTTGTTGTTCGCTCTACTTGGCGCGACCGAATCCGTTCGAGCATCTGCATCGACCGTACCCTTATCGACGCGACTAGCGCCTCTCACGCGGTCCCTCAAGTCGCTCATGCGTCGACTGGCTTTGCGATACCCCAATTCGCTCTCCCGTATTCCTGAAACGTTCATTCCCGCCAGTCTGTCATCGAACCCAACGGTCGCTCAGAAACGTCGACCGTTCCCTCAACCGCGGCGGCACGTCTCCAAAACGACCGCCCTTACGACCCCATCTCTCCCCGTCGTGTTCTTCAATTCGGAGCCGCGCTACCGGATTTTCAAGCTCCTCATCCTCTGGCAAGGTTTGAGAAGGGATGGCTTCGGGGCCTCGGCCTTATGGGACTGGTTCGTCGGCCCCATTTTCGGAGCGTACCATCGACGAAGATCAGCCCAGGCGCTCGAAAAGGATTCGAATGGCCTCCCTAAGATCCCTCGTCGGAGAGTGATCAATCTCGTCATTTCGGAGGAAGAGGAGGAAGCTTACCTCAGGGGAGCGACGGGGGGATCTTCGAGGTCGATGACGACGATTCTTGATCAGGCGTTTGAGCCGGCTCGGTTTTCAACCCGAACTGAGGGGGCACGATCGACAACGAGTTCGTCCGCTTCGTCTTCGACGGCAACGTCGCCTTCGTTCTATCGTGGCTCAGGGGCCGGAGGGGTAGGCGGTGGCAATCATTACGACGAGTATGAAACTGGGGAAGGGGACGAATCGTACGATTCCATCACATCGTCCATCTCCTCGGCGGAAGGATCAACCGCCTTCCCAACACCCAACGTCCCTTTCCGGTTGACATCTTCTTCGCACCCGATCCAGGCGAGAGCTCATTCATTCCCTGGATCAAAATCTTCGAGTTACTTTGCGAAGAATGATCATGGATCGCCGAGTCCTGCTACGCGGGGGTTTGGAGGGTACGAAGTGGGGAATGGGAGTGCGCTGGGGGCAAAGTGGTCTGATTGAGAGCAGAAGCAGAGTATTGGGCGTGAGACCGGTCTCATATATGTACAGCAAGCAGCTCCTCTTGATAACATTATTCGTAGTACCCACGAGGTCTCTCGATGAACGAACGCAGAGAGCCCACGTCAGACGCCCCATCGGAGGAGTGCAAGTCCGGTCGGACTCGCTCCGAGGAGCGAAGGCAGTACTATTTGATCTTACAACATCCAAGTAACACGACAAGAAAAGAATTGTCTCGCTCCAACGTCACCCACCTTCCTCAAACCTCAAACCTCATCCCCTTCCTCGGACCAGAAGCTGACGTCTTGTTCAGCCAGACTCTGCAATTCTTGCTGCAACCTCTCCTGAGCCTCAGCTTGACTGCATGACGATGATAAAGTCGTTCGTTGGATAGGTAGTGGTCGAGCGAGGGCTTTGGGTGTCGCTGTTGTGGTCGTCGTCATCACTCGCGTAACTGGGGCCGATTTTGTGGTGCTGGTGACGGCGGCCCTCGCACTCCGCCTCGGTGAGGCTCCTCTTACAGCTACTGAGGAAAGCGTTGAGGATGCATTGGGTACCCACAATGGCGAAGTTGTCATTTTTGTCGCCACCTGTTCCCCAATACCATGAAGGATCCGATCCGATCGCTTCTGCTCCGGCACCGCAGGTTTGGCTTGATCATTCTTGCGCACCGTCGTCGTCCCGATCGATTGCGACGAGATTATGGTAGTAGCATTGGAAATGAGGGACTCCTCGTCGTATTGGGATAGTATTTGCTCGAACGAGTCGTCGCCGCCAAAGAGGTCGTCAAAGTCGTCGCTCTCGGGTCGGAATTCTTCGATAGGCTCCACTCGCGTCACACTGGTCGTGAGAGCGTTCGTACTTCGTAGTGAGGTGTCCGTTACAGATGCTCTTGAGGAAGAGGCGTGCGATGTTGAATGATCTGCCCTGGGGGCGACTGAGATGAGGGAGGGAGGCGATCGACGAGCGGTCCGAGCTTGCTGATCCAAGAGTGTCCCCGATGGTGCTGTTTGTGGATTGACTTGGGATGAGTACGACCTTCCGAGTTATCTTACCCACCAGTCACTGACCTGCTCTAACCGCTGCCTTGCCTTTGCTCTCGGTCGTCATCCCTGTCCTCGCCGAATTGACATTGACCATGCTCCCCGTGCTATCCCTCAAAGGCAGATGAGGTGCACTATGATTCTTCTTACCCCCGACCGACTGTCGACTCGCATTCGCCGCCGCAGCAGCAGCAGCGGAGGACGATCGCGTACTGAACTTGATGGCGAGTTGGCCGACCATTTTGAGCGTTTTGGAATCGACGGCTTGTCCGATCGGGACGTCGCAGCCTTCGCCGGCTCGCTTCTTCCTTCGTCGGGCCAAGGAGGCTGCTGCCGTTGCTACTGCTGAGGCCGTCTTGGTTGTTGTCGAAGAAGAAGAATATGATGGCGGAGGTGATGCATTCGCCGGTCTCTTCTGCCCTGCCAAGTGGGTCGTACGACCCGCCGGCGTCGTGGTCGTGGAGGTGGAACTCGTGCGACGTGGGGTACTCGTCGTCGTCGTTGTCATCTTGTTGGGTGAGATGGTCGGTACACCCGACATGATCGACGTCGTTTCCCAAAACACCTCGATATCATCCTCTTCGTCCTCCGAGTCGGTCTCGACCTGTTGACCCAACCATCTTGTGCGGGGCTTGCTCTCGGGCATCGAAGCGTTCAAAGTGGTGGCCATCACTCAACCCCCGCTAGCGAGCGGAGATCGGGTGGGTCGTCAAGCTGAGCCGCACGTTCCTCCAAGTAAAGGTAGAGCAGTGATGTCGAGCGTTTTGATCGTGTCAAGCACTTTCACGCTGATGTAATGCGTTGCAAGGGCATGGCTTGCTGCTGGGCAAAGCGGTCGAGTGGGGAGAAGAGGGGAGAGCAAGGTCGGCCGAGCTTCGCGGTCAAGTTCGCGCCAGTTCGAATTGCAGCTCGGACCTCTTCGAGGCTCGGACGCGTTGTACAACTGAATTTGCCAGCGTTCGCGGGCAGGGAGACTGGCTACAACAGGTGGCTAGAACAAGTCTACTTCTAACGCTTGGATCTAGCTTTAGATTTGGCATTCAACCCAAACGCCCTCTCGATCGACCCCTGTCAAGTCCCTCCCCCCCCCGGGCCAAAAATCGTCAGCTCTTCATCAACGAACGCCAATAAAGCAAGATCACATCACTCACCTGCGTCCGATCCCATTCATACCTCTGCCTAGCAGCGATAATCTGTACCTCCCTCTCATCCTCACTCTCATCCGTCCCCGAACAACTCTCACTACCCTCATCCCCATCCCCAGCATCCGCTCCCTCGGTTCTCTTCTTCCTCTCCCTCTTCCTCTCCCCTTCTCTCAAACTCTTACTAGACCGACCTTGTCTCCTCATCTCTTCCCTCCTCTCTTTTCGCTCGAGCGCAATCTTCTGAGCATTCTTGGGTAGTCGATCGACGAGTTTGCCGCGGTGGTATAGGGCTATGAGGGGAAGGTCTTGGAAGGAGGAGGTGACTGAGGTGGAGAGGTCGAGGTCGTAGAAGATTTGAGGGGTCGATTCGGGGGTGACGAGGCCGAAACTCAGAGTGGATGATGCGAGTCTATGTCAGAGAAGTACGAGGTAGAACTAATGTCAGCACCTTCGAAAGCCGTTCAAAATAACTTAAGCCGGGCGGACTCAACCGATTTGACATTCTCGCCAACGTAATTTCCAACTCCCTCGACTTGCGACTCCACTCTACATGGAACAAGACCACATGCCAAACATCCGACGTCTTTCTCCTTTTGCCGTAGTCGTCCACCGTTGGATCTGAGAAGATCTCGGTGATCTTGGCTTCGGATGTCGTTGAATTTGAGGTTTCAGAGGAAGAGAACTTTGTCATGGGTGGCACGATGAGGACGTTTTCGTCGAAGGACTGTGGAAAGAAGGAAGTGTATCGGTGGTATTCTAGTGTTTGGGTCGAGCCACGTTGAACTGACCTGGGCATCGAAGTGTACCATCTTGGAAGGTCCGAGGTAAGGAGGTTGAGGGAAGACGAAACTGACGGCTGCGAGAACGTAGTCCGCCGATTCGGACAGATTGAGGATCGCTCCTCAGCGGCTGATGAAGGACGGAGGGAGCAAAGACTGACCAAGCCATGCCAACAGATAAGCTCCGACATGTATCCACCCCAATCCTAACCAACTCCGGGTGAATAAGAGGCCAAAGAGGTTGAAAATCCTCAGGTTCCACGTGACTAGTTCCGTGTTCGTTTCTGAAGGAGCATCCAGCGGCACCGAGTGTGCGGGAGATCAGCCTACAAAGATGAATGGAAAGCACTATACTATTCTTACCTGCTTCTCTACTTCCATCTCTAGACAAGACCAATGCCACTAGCAGCATGGGGCCCGCGATGGACAGGCAGCGCACCTGGAGGCCGGCGTCCGTTGCGAAGATGAGCAGCAGTGGCAGCGGGAGAGAAAGTAGACCGTTTGCGATGTAATGTGGGTGCGCAAGTCGTTGGACCAGGTCTTGTCCAGCCATGATGCAATGACCACGTCTACTCGCGGATGCAGGCTGAAAGTGAGAGCTCAAGACTGGTACGAGCCGGTCATGTCGGCGGTCATCTCGTTCTTTCGGACACCTCAATCTACCTCAGTCGGGCTCCATAGCTTCAAAACTCAGAATGCAACCCAAACCGAATACTCGACATGAAATCGACTTGATTACAGCGTGTTTGCATGATGGACACATTTTACATCTCAAGCCGTTTTGTTTTTGGCACTCGAGTGTCTTTGTCTTAGCACACCGAACTATGGCCTGAGGATTCAACACCCTGTTGTTCCTGTGTCGCAGCCTGCTTCTCGTGGTGAGTAGTAGCACCCTTGATGTTGTCCTGCAAAGCGTTCGATTGACCCGCCAAGAACTTGGCTTCGTGCATCGATTCCTTGATCAAGTCCTCGGTGATCTCGATGAGGTCAATCACGAGGCGCTCGACGAGGTCCTCGGAAAACTGCTCGCGCACGACCACACGCAAGATCTCAACGTTCGAAAGATCGGGAGGGAGCTCGTAGTTGGGGATGATCCAGCCCTTAGCCCTCATGAGCGTCTGTACGCTCTTTTGCTTGGCGTAGGGGAAGTCCTTCTTGAACTCGTCTGAGAAGCGGAACGCGACAACGGGCAGCGAGGGCTTGTAGTCCTCGATGTTCTCGCTGAGTCCGACAGCCTTGGCTGCCTTGTCGACGATGTCCGGCGGCTGGCTCGGCTCGAGCAAGTCACTAATCACGGTGTAGTACTTCGAATTGTTGAGCGCACGCGCGAGCAATCGGGCGTTCTTGGCGTCGTGGAGCGCGATCGCGCGGTAGCCATCGAAGCCGAAGCGGACGAAGTTGTAGTACTGGCCAATGATGGGATGCGCGGGACGCGAGAAGTTGAGCGAGAACGAGTACTCGACCGAGCCGAGGTACGTGAGCTTAAAGACGAGATCCTCAGGAACTGTAAGACAATCGTGTGGGCTGACTATCAGCACGAATGTTTGATCATGCGGCTGCAGGAAGATCGACTTACGATGAGCGGCATCCTTCCAGATAACCCATCCAACACCGACGTAGGCTTTGCCGAACTTGTGGCTAGAGGTGACGAACCGCTGGGTAAGTGTTCGGCTTCAGACTTGGATTGTGAAGAGGGCAACTCACCCGGAAGTGTTGATCGAGCACACGCGTGGGAGACGGAAGTCCCAAACGTGCTTGGGGTAAGCGAAGGGGGCAACGAATCCTCCGCTGGCAGCGTCCTGATTGGTTTGAGCACAGGGCGTCAGACATCGATCCGAAACTTCCATGTGGACTTACTCACAACGTGGATGGGGACATGGTGACCGGTCTTGGCCTCGTACTCGTCGAGAAGCTTGGACATGCCTTCGACGTCCTCGAAAGCGCCACTGATAGCATAACACAGCAACGTCAGCAATTGCTGCGCAGGTGGAGGGCAAGGCATGGCGCGATCCACTCACGTGTAGGTTGATCCAAGGATGACAAAAATACCGATCGTGTTCTCGTCAACGTATTCCATGGCACGTTCGGGCGACAGGATGTAGTTGGTCTCCTCCGAGACGGGCACGAGCCTCGCCTCGACCTCAAAGTAACGAGCGAACTTCTCGAGCGCGACCTGAGCGTTGGCACCCATGACGATGTTGGGTCCTGTAGAAGTGGCATACCCTCCGTCAGTCTCGAAAGTGTAGGTTCAGGGCATTGTGTACACCGCTGCACTACGTACCAGGGCGGTACTCGTCCTTGCCGTCCTTGCGTCGCTTGTCTTGCCAGCGCCTCTTCATGGCGAGACCGGCGAGTTGAATGGCCTCGGACGATCCGGTCGTCGCCGTTCCGGTCGCGTTCTTGGTCTCGTCGGCGTGCCAGAGCTTGGCCAACATGGAGATGCAGCGCGTGTGGAGCAAGACGGTAGCGGGGTACTCCTGGAAGGGGAAAGTCTCGGCGGTCAGCGGGGTTCAGTACGAGCGAATCTTCCCGAGTTGTGACTTGCATCGGTATCGATCAAGTTCTTGGCAATGTTCTCGAAGGTGAGCTTGTCTCCGTACTCATCCATATGGGTGTGGACGAAACTTGCGAGGTTCAGCAAAGGGCTTCCGTCGAGGCTCAACTCGTCCTGGGATTCAAGAGGTAACGCGAAGTCAGCTTCACAAGCGCGACTGAGATCTGACGCGACCATGATCGGCTTACGTGGATAAGGTTGTACCTGGGCAAAAGAAGCAAAGAGGGTCAGGCCTTGGAGCATCTCGAGAAGCCAGCAGCGTCTTCGGCTGCACTCACGCAATGACGGGGTCGGTACCTTTGCTCGGGATCGAATGCTTGGGCAACTCGCTCGTTCCATAGTTGGGATGTCTGTGTTGTGTCAGAGATACATATCAGCAAACGAGTGTATATTTGACGCCCAAAAACTTGAATTTCGAGATGAAGACTGACTCGAGCTTGTGGCCTCTCTCCCGCTCCAACAGCGAGCGGACATTGGTTCGGCCATGGGCTTTAGCCTGAGCAAGGAAGGGTGAGATATTGTCAGTGATCGATGGTCGCTGAAAATGTCATGATCCATCTGTGCGAGGCTGTGGACTCACGTGCTCGTGCGAATGCTGTAACAGCTTCTCGGCGTTGAGTTGGCGAGCGAGGGTCCTGCATCGGCGTGTTGAAAAAAGGTTGTGGTTGGTCAGATCATCTGCATGGCCGGGAGACTTGCATACACTTTTGCGGCGACGTAGAACCCCAACCGTCTCACTGAGGGAGTTTTGAGGTCCACAGGCCGAAGCTGCTGGGACGCGGGGCGACGGCGATCGGGCAACTTGCCGATGTCTTCCTTCGGCAGCGGAAACAGCTCGGAGGCCGAACTCTGTCGAAAACCTAGGTTCGAGCGAGGCATACTCACATGATGTACTTGATTCGGTGCAAGGGGGAGGGTGAGAATACGGAGCAGAGGCGAAGAGAAAGGACCGAAGAACGTGCCGTGGCTCGAATCGGGGGGCGATGTGTCGACCGAAATAGAATGTCGGTCAGAAACTGCGCCGCCCGGGGATGACGCTTCGTCGCGATCCCGGGCTACGTCATGCGCGACGCGTGGCGCACGCTGCCAGGCCCCGGCTGCACAAGCGGCCCCCCTTTATTTTTGACCCGCCGCGGCGAGGCCGATTTGACATTCGACTGCCTCCGCGTAACAACGTCGGAGCTTCGGAGCGGTGCTATACTCGGTCTCAGGTCCAGCACATTCGCATTCGCCAATAGCTTCCGGGTCCGCGCATAGCTATGGTGAGTCCAATTGCTTCACCAGAGGATCCGAAAACGGTGCCCGCCCGAGTCTTGCTGACTCATCCCTCCGCTCACTCCCTCCCACCCAGGTCCGACCACACGTCGCACGTGCCCCAACGTCGGCCAGCAAAGGCAGTGCACTCAGTCCAGCTCAATCACGCTCCATCAACCTGGCCTTCGACCTCGCCGCCTCGTCATCGAGCACAACAACAGCTCAGACCGGTAGCTCATCGAGGACCAAGAAGCGATCCCGGACGACGATCGAATCTTCTACCGAGGACGAAGGCGAGGATGAGTACGATATGGCCATTGGTCCGAGTGGGATGTCCAACTCTCAACACGATACAACAAGGGAGAATGGATGGCAAGGAGGGGGTGGGGGATTTCTACCGGAAGGTGAAGAGGACGATCAAGTCAACGGAGCAACAACGACGACAGGAGGAGGCTTCAATGTCGAGGATGACGACTGGGCAGCTTCCACCACATCGCCTTACTTTGGTGGCGGCGGCGGTGGGTTCATAGCGGAGGACAGCGAGATGGTCGATGCAGCTGGGGGCGGATTCCTCGCCGAACCGGAGGACGTACCTCCGCTCGGAGGTGGCTTTGTCCCCGAAGACGATGACGAAGGGATCCCAGAACTACCTGATCTACCCGATCTACCGAGTTTATCCAATTCGGACCACACAACCATACCACCACCTAAAGATCCGACGAATCTAATCCCACTTCGGTCCATCCCCGTCGCGATCGCTTCGTTGAATCTGCCAGCGTCGGAACAGGATTGGATGGACTTCTTCAGCGATGTTGCGGTCCCGAATGGGGAAGGAGTGGAGTGTGTGGCCAGAGAACGATTCGTGGAGGTGTGTGAAGTGCTCATGTCTGGAATGGACGATGAGGACGAGGATGAACCACCCACCAGCGACGACGAAGATGATGATGAGGAGGATGCGTACCAAGATCGGGACGAATCCGTCGGATCGAGCAGAAGAAGATCAAATCGACGGTCGACTCGAGCGAATTATGTGCATGATGACGAGCCAATAGCTCCTCTCCCCGACGACTTTGCTCTAGAGAACGATGATGACGATGACGACGACGAGTCTGACTTTGAGGATCTCAACGGGTCAGCCTCCAAGAGGAAAGTGACCGCCAGTGCTAAAAAGACCAAGGGCAAAGGGAAAGCACTGACGACAAAATCAGAGAAGCGAGATCCGAATCGGGAGTTGTTGAAGCAGGAAGTCGAAGACGCGCTGGACACGTTTGAGCTTTTCTTTGAAGGCAGTGTCGACAAGAGGCCGCTCAAGGACCGCGCGATCGCAATGCATGATCTTGAACGAGTGGCGAGGTTGCTGAACGAGGATTTGTCGGAAGATGACGTGAGTGCGCCTGCCTGTCGAAATAGTGATCATATTCCTTAATATCTGGCGTCCATTTTTACAGATCCGTGAAATGTGGGATTACGCTGCGTCGACTCGTGGTGTTGTAGACCTAGAAGCTTTCGCACGAGTACTTGCGCAAGCGGTTTAATGTTGCCTTTCCATGTCGGGCCGCACTGCCACCGAATCAATACCGTCTTGCACAACAGGAAGATTATTTGACATCACATAGAAAAAGCCGCTCTCGAGGTCGACAGCCTAGAATAGAATCCGTAAGAGTACTCGAAAGAAACAAGCGCGTGAGAACCAGATCACCCCAAATTGTTCACCATCAAACTCAATCAATCTTCATCCATCTCGTCCTCGTCCGAGTCGATCGCTTTCCGTCTCCGCGACGCTCTCGTCGTTCCCGACGTGTTCTTCACTTCCAGCCCAACCTCGACCTCGACCTCGACCTCGACCTTACTACCCCTCGTCGTCTTGGCCCGAGCCGAAGTCGATGCCGCACCCTTCTTCTTCGGTGTCATCGCCTTCTTCCCCTTCCCGCCTCTCAAAGGGGACTTATTCTCGACCTCTTCCTCCTCCTCTTCTTGCTGTTCCTCCATCTCCTCATCCTCATCCTCATCCTCATTTTTCTTCACTCCATTCGTCGACCGCAATCCCTTCCTCTCATAAGCCGGCCTCGCCTTGGGCGGGCTCTTGACCCTCTTATTCTTCCTCTGCCCATCCCCATCCAGCTCCGCCTCCTCATCACTCGATCCGACCTGCTCATCGCTCTCCTCTTCCGCGGAGGAATCGAATGAATCCCGCTTCGGTTTTTTGGCCTTCTTCCCTCCCTTCGTAGAAACCGCCTTGAGCTTGGGCGACGCCTTGGGCTTAGGACTCCTCCTCTTCTTCGGTACGGTCGCAGCCGGCAACACGCTTCGAATTTTGATCGTTGGCCTCACAGAAGCCAACAGATCGTCGGTGAGGTAAACGGTATCCATCACCTTCTTCTGCGTCGCCTTGTCAGGCATCAACTTGAAAATATCCGAAGGCATCGTCACCCCATGAGGGAAGGTCGGTAAAGCCCAACCGTACGATTTGGCGACGTTTTTGATCAGGTGTTGCGCCAGTTCCGAAAGGAGGTAGAGGTTCGTGTTGTAAGCGTCGGAGTGGGCATCGCGCATGGTCTTGACTTTGAGCGCGAGGTGGAACAGATAGGGAGCGTTCTCCTTCGTCGCCAGGCACTCGAGGTAGAATTCGATGTATCTGTGTGACCAAGGTCCTCTTCAGCACAAGTATAATGTCAGAACACGGGGTCCTTCGGACTCACTTGGCCATCGTAGCGATCTCGCCCTCATCATGTTCCTCGCCTTCAAAATCAGGATGATGCGCCAAGAGATGCAACAACCTCACGAAAGGATGTTCAAATTGCGCTTGTCGCGCCGCGGGAGGGATCGCGTTGGCCCTCGTCTTGACAAAGTTCTGCACCGAGAGGCGCAAGTCGGCCTCGGGATCATGCGCCGTCAAGAACAGGACCATATTGTACCTCGCTGCGGTGGTCGAGATCCGGTTCGAGCGCAAATACGTCAACAGTTTGTTGATGAAGCCCGATCGAACCTCGTAGCATTCATCCTGGGCCGTTCTGGCCAGCAACTCGAACGAACGAGCGATCGAGCCAGAATAAGCCGTGCACGTAGCGAGCTTGAGCATCGAATGCGCCGCCGCCAATCGTAATCGCGAGGCCGTCGAAGGCGTGTACTTGCTCGTCTCCTCGTCGTAGACTTGCAAAAGCGGCCATAGCATCTTGAACACGGGTTGAGCGACTTGTTCAGCCGAGTCCGTATCGGCGTAGGCGAGGCATCGGTTCGTGAAGAGCTTGACGACGAGTAGGCGCGCTTTCGCGAGCGGTTCGAGCTGATCATCCTCGACCCAGTTGAGGTCGTCGTGGACTTCACCTGGTACGATCTTGCGGTTAAGGATCTCTAAAGCCAAAGAGGTGACGTCCTCGCTCTTCGTCTCGAACGCACCAACGGCATGGCGCACCAGCCGAGCCAAAGCCGACAGGTGAGCGACCAGCGACTCCCCTTCGGCTGCCCCAATCAAGTCGGACAAATCCTGGACCAGATCATCGGCGGCTTGTAACCGCGCCGAATCGAGAGCGACGATCGTCGCCGCATGCTTGGCCTGACGCTCGTTCTCCGATCGTGCGAAATGGGCCGCTCGTTCGGCGAGCTTCTTGTCGATCGAAACAGAGCGCTCCGTCTTGCTGATCCGACTGAGAGCGTGCAAGGCGACCTCGACGAGCTTGTTATCCTTGGCCGTCTCGCCGGACAGAGCTCTGGTCAATTCAGCCATGTGGGCCTTGTAAAGTACCGGTCGGTTGGCCGAGATGTACTCGAGCACGAGTACGGCGTTGTTCGACGTCGTCTGGCCGTCGGGTCCCGTGCGCGTCCGCAGCCGCTTGAGCAACGTCGGAATCGACGATCGGTTGATCAAGAGGTAAGCGCTGGATTGGATGAACCAGTTGAACGTCTCGACGATACTCGAATGGATCTGTTCGATCCGGCGCGCATACTCTCGTCGACACTTGAGCATCGTCTTGAGGTCCGACTGAGGGTCGAGAAGCTGCTTCGTCAACTTGTACAATTGGCCTTCGTTGGCCTTGGCGAATTTTTGCAGGTCCTCAGCTGTTTTGGGCGGGTCCCCACTCAAATTGGCGATGGCTTGGATGATGAACTTGAGGCGACCCTTGATCTCCTCTTCATCCTTGTCAATGACGCCACCGTTGTACCTCTCGCAAGCGGCGATGAAGGCGTCATGGGCCGAGGGCCGACGAGTCGCCAGCTTGGTCATACTCAGGATCGTCGCAAGCTGGTCCTGCGTCAGGGCGCCCAAGACGAGCAAGAAGCGATCGACCCAGGCCTGCTCATCCTCTTCCTTTTTGGGTTGAGGTACGATGTAGTGCAATAACGTCGATTCAATCAAAGCGCGCACCGAGTTTTGCAGGGGCACATCACCGCCGGTCTTGATCAGTTCGAGCAGGCTCCCCGGGATCCACCCAAATTGATGGACCGCGTTCGCATCGCGCGATTCGATCTCGGTGTAAGACAAATCGTAGAGGCGACCAAGGCAACGGAAGGAGAGCGCTCGAATCGTCGGTCTGCGATCCCGGCAACGTTCGCTGAGGGCTGCGAGCGTTGTTCGGTCGACGTGGTGAAGCGCGACTTCGTATTCGATCGTTTCAAACACTGCGACGGCAGCATAGCGCACCCTATCGTCGGCGTCGAGCATCACGTTACCGATCATGCCTGAACAAAACGAAGGAACGGATGAGCATACGTAAACGGGCGGGCACGATGTAGAGACCGTGACGTACCTCCTAGTTCCTGAGCCAATTCAGGGTGCTGTGTCCAGATCGCCTTGAGATGATCGATCATGGCCAACCTCACCGCCGGTGCCATATCCCTGGACCTCTGCAACCACATCTTCCATGTCTGCGGATACTTTCGTGCGACATCACCATGCCCAATCGGTTCTCCCAGCATGTGACCTAACGTGTTGGTCGCGAGCCGTCGGTATTCGGGCTTGTCCGCCGTCAACTCTTCTTCGAGCAAGGGGATGACGTTGAGCAGCAGTTGAGGGACGGTGCGGTTGATGGACTCGATCAGTTCGTGCGCAGCGACAAATCGGGGCGGCAACTCGACCTTGTCGAGCATCGCGGAGGTGAGCTTGTTCGAGTTTGACGTCGCCGGTTTCTTCTTCTTTTGCTGTTGCTTTCTCCGCTTCTTCCTCTTGGCCGCCGAATCATCACTGTCGTCATCATCGTCGTCGTCCGAATCATCGTCTTCATCGCTATCATGCTGACTCGAATCGTCACCGTTCGCACCGTTCGCACCGGAGATGGTCGAAGTGATGACCTCGGCAAAGTACTGGCAGACGTAGCGCTGCAACTTGTCGGCCGCTCCGGTGCAAACGTCGACGGCCAACCGATGCGCCGCCGAACGGGTCTTGACGTTTTTGGGCAGGAATTGCGAGACGATAATGTCGATGACGTCCGAGTGCAGCGTTTGCGCCTCTTCGAGCAATTGCATGAGGATGTCGGCGACGCAAATTTCGACATTTTTCGGCGAGTTGGAGCTGGACGGGGGATGGGAAAGGATTACAGACCAGATTGGTATGAAAGTTGTTGGACATCAAATCACGAAAAATCAAAACCTACGTGATGGTGTTAAAGCACTGCTTAAAGATCTCGGCCATGAGCTCGTCGCCCGAGTCGAGATCGCAAATGAGCACGATCGACTTTACATTGGACAGCGAGTCGACGAGGTAAAAGTACTGCGACTGATGCGCGTCCGAGGGGTCTCCGACGTGCTTGATTTGTTGAAACAAGAATTGGAACAGGTCCTGCGGGAGGGAAGGACAGGTGGTCAGTACCGTGTCTAGCGTTGAAGACTCTGAACGCGTCCCAAAGTGGAAGCACATCGCCGGAGTGTGCTTCGTGGGAAGGCGGCTGCACGGTGTGCCGGACTCTAGTATACACCATATACGCTTCCTCACCTTGAGCTCGTCCTGGGTATAGGGTGCCTCGGGCGCGTACAGACGCAGGATGTCGGCCAAGCAGCATGCGAGGTAAGCCTTGGAGCCCTGGTCCTTGTGCAGGAGCAAGCTCGACGAGATGAGTTCCTTGGCGACCTTGTCGAGCGAGGACGTGACGATGAGGTCCTGGTCGATCTCGGCGAGTTCGTTGTGGAGCGTACGCAGTCGTTTCTGCAGCTCGGCGGTCGAACATCCCTTGAGCGACTGGTTGAACTTGAGCCGCACTTGGGAAGGCGTGCCGCGGGCCATGGCGTGCTGCAGTAGAGTGGACCGGATTGATTGCGGTGCTAAGGACAGTCTCGGTCGTGGATAGGGTGTGGTCGGTGGAGCGGTGTGCGGTGCGGGGTACGCTACAGCGGCGTGTACGTTGTAGGTCGCGTCGAGAGACGGGTCAGGCGCGTCGCCCGCCTCGGGTGTCGACGCGTCGCAGTCGGAATTCGGAAGCAGTCGGACGCCTTTAGCGCTGACCAACTTGCGCCCGATTTTGACATTTGTAGCTCTTGTACTTGCACGCCAGGACTGTCTGCCGTAATCAGGAACTGGGCGTTCCTTACCGAGAAACCGTGTTTTTGCTGTAGCGTCAAAGAGCAGGTCAGGCACCCAGTTGAGGTGCTTGAACCCTTTTTTGGCACTCTGAATTTTTTTTCTTGCTGTCCTACACCGTCGCAAACGATTTTTTGAATTCTTGCTCCGAGTCGTTTCCGCAAAGCCACGAGTCCGTCGGCTCGGCTCCTCCTCGTCGTCGTACCTTTTCCACCCTCCTCCAGCCGGCCGCTCTCGCTCTCGCACCCGAACCCGCACTTGCATCCCGCATCCGCGGACCCTTCCTCTCCTTCCACCCAAAGCATAAAGCAAGATGCCACCCCGTCGCAAGCCCGTCGCCACCAAGCCGTCAGCCAAGTCCACCGCGGCTGCGACGACCGAGCTCAACGACGACCCCCCCACGACCGTGCAGAACCGAGCTCTACCCAAGAAGGAGGCCGAACTGTTTCGTCAGGTGTTGACGCTGTATGAGAATAAGCAGTTCAGCCAGGGTTTGGAGACCGTCGAGGCGATACTGAAAGGCTTTCCTGAGCATGGAGGTGGGTCGGGGGGAAAATTGGCCGTGGCCGTGCGACGGACTTGGCTTGTTCCTCGGCCACCACTGGCAGCTAACGAGCTTATGCACTATCCGTTCCCGCAGAATCACTGTCAATGAGGGGTTTGTTCCTATCCTGCATCGATCGCAAGCCAGAAGGATACGCCGAGGTCGATCGAGCGGTCGAAAACGACCCTGGATCCCACATCGTATGGCACGTCTACGCCCTCATGCTCCGATCCGACAAGAGGTTCGAACAAGCCCTCGACTGTTACCGTAAAGCTACGACGATCGAACCGGCAAGTCCAGAACCGCAAACACACCCGAGCCCCTGTTTGCAGAGCGCCTTCGCTGACCTACGATCTCTGGCCTGCAGGACTCGCTTAACCTGTTGACCGACATGGCCATGCTCTTGGTCCACCTACGCCACTACACCGAATACGTCCAAGCCCGACTGGCGATCCTGCGCACCCAACCACGCTTACGCAAAAACTGGATCTACCTCGCCGTGGCCCAGCACCTCGCCTCGCAGCACGCCGAAGCCGATCGTACCTTAACCCATTTCGAGAACATGCTGCGAGAGGTCCCCGACGGCGAATTCGACCTTGGCGAGATTTTGCTCTACCATGCTCAGGTCTTGGAAGAGGCGGGCCAGTTTGAGAGGTGTCTCGAGTTTTTGCAGGAGAACTCGGGCAAGATCGTTGATCGCACCGCGTATTCCGTGCAGCGAGGTCAGTCCAACTGAAAGCGAGGGATCAGAAGCAGGCTACTGACACCCTCTGGTTTCTCAACAGCCCACCTTTTGCTCAAACTTGGACGGAAAGAACCAGCAGAATGGGCGTCGGACATCTTGCTCGAAGAGAACCCCGACAGCTACGAGTTCATCCGAGCAAGCGTGCTCGCAAGAGGAGCGGATTGTGGTATGCTGCACGAGCTTTCATACAGATGTAGATTGTCACTGACATCACATCCGTCACCCTCAGATTCTAAATCGGACGAGGGTCGAACAGCCGCGGTCAATGTGCTTGACCTCTTGGCCGAAAAGCACCCTCGATCGTTGGCCATCCGGCGATTGGGATTAGATCTTGCTTCAGGTGAGATACCTCCATTGAAAACGAGAAATAGTGGCAGGTGCTGACAGAACTGAGACGTGCCTGGCACCACAGGAAAGGATTTCGAAACCCGAGCCTCTCGATACCTCACCGATGCGTTGTCCAAAGGCGTACCCTCTCTTTTCGCGGACATCAAATCCCTCTACCCCGACGCGACCAAACGAGCCCAAATTGGCCAACTTGTCGAAGCCTATAAAACATCCCTCGAATCGTCTTCTACCTTTGGCCTCGCCTCCGATTCCGACGACCAAGTCGAATCGACCGCCGTCTACCTCTGGACTTTATACTTTCTAGCCCAACACTATTCCCAAAACGGCGATCAAGAAAAAGCTCTTTCCGTTCTCGACGCCGCCGAGGCGCATACGCCTTCCCTCCCTGAACTCTCCATGCTCCGCGCCCGAATCCTCAAACGTTCCGGTGACCCCTTTAAAGCGATGCAAGCGATGCGTTCGGCCCAACAACTTGATCTCCAAGACCGGTTTCTTAATTCCAAATTCTCCAAATACCTCATTCGTGCGGATTCCTTGACCGAGGCGGAAGAGATCGCTGGACTGTTCACGAAGAAGGATGCGCCGAGCCCTATGAGTGATTTGGTCGATATGCAATGTCTGTGGATCTTGCAAGAGGAGGCGGAGAGTTTCTTGAGGCAGGGGAAGGAGGCGATGGCGCTCAAGAGGTATCATCAGTTGTTTGATGTGAGTTTCACTTCATCGGCGTGGACTCTCCATAAAATTCAGCCAGCATGCTCATCGTCGTCACCTACGTGCCACCCATTCAGATCTTCACCGAGATCGAAGAAGACCAATACGACTTTCATTCCTACTGCATTCGCAAATCAACGCTGCGAGCGTACGTCGACATGCTGCGCTTCGTCGATTCGTTGAGATCCCATCCTCGTTACGTTGCTGCGGCCAAGGGTGCGATTCAAGTGGGTCTCATATTAGTCATGCTTCACGTGCTCGAATGCTGATCGAGATCTCTCTTTCATTGCAGATCTACCTCCGCCTCTATGATGACCCCTCGGCATTCCAACGACCCGCTTTGACGAACGGAGCCGCCGCCGCCGCCGCCGAAAAACAACGGCAGAAAGCCGCCATCGCCGAAGCCGAAGCCGCCAAAGCGAAAGCTGAAAAGAAAGCAAAAGAAAAGGAGGAGCAAGAGAAAGCGGCCAAAGCGGCTACTGCTACTGCATCCAAATCCAAAAAAGGGAAGGGGAAGAAAGAGGATTCCTCTTCCACGCCGACGAAGAAAGACGATGACAAAGACGACAAGGAGGACTTGACCAACAAGGCGGATGAGGATGAGGATCCGTTGGGGGAAAAGTTGTTGGAAAACAAGGAGCCTCTACAAGCGGCGCTCAAGTTTCTGAAGCCTCTGGAGAAGGAGGCGGCGGGCCTGGTCGAGACCTGGAATTTGAGTTATCAGGTGTCGGTTCGAAGGGGTCAGTCTTTTGCACCCCGCTGACACCTAGTCAGAAGACAAAGCTGACAATTTGTTGATCTCATTCCCCACCAAAAAGGCAAATACCTCCTCGCCCTCGCGGCCCTACGAAGAGCCCTATCCCTATCCCCTCTGTCACCTTCCATATTCCCCCTCCTTGCTTCCTTTCACAAACTCACCACCACCACCACATACCAAACCACCCAAAGCCCACTCGTTCAAAAAACCATTTCTGCAACCCTTCCTACCCTCTGGGGAGACGCAGGCTCAATCGAAGCGTTTCTCGATTCCGTTCTTCAACATGGGAACGAGGAAGGGAGAGGTGAGAGGTTGTTGGCTGTTGCACTGGCGAAGCTCAATTTGGATGGACCTGGGGCGAAGGAGGAGAGTGATAATTTGGTGATGCAAATTTTGAAAGGGGAGAAAAGACCTAGTCTCGAGGTAAGCTCTTTCTAAAAACCAAACATTCGTTTTCGTCTACGGAGCACGCGCAAGGAACTGGTTGACTGACTCGTGCGATTCAATATAGATCACCACTCGAGGCCTCACCTACCTAACCGAACAAAAGTCGACTCAAGTCGACGCATATCGGACCCAAGCCCATGCCGTCTGGCCCCGCGCAAGGGCGTTCAAAACAGCTTCCGAGATAGAAGCCGAGGACCGGAAGGTTGAAGAGGAGAGGAAACGAAAGGAAATGGAGAGGGAGAAGGAAGCGGTTATAGATTGAATGTAGAGATCTCGGAAATTTGAGGCGCAACATAATTCACTAGAAGCCGAACCGATTCGTGGGGATGGAGGAACAAGGATGTCTCACGTACACCAAGCGGGGTTGAATATCGTCGTTGAAGCGTTTCGAATTGCAAACGAAAATAAAAGAGAGGGGCTGGAAACCCCACCCCATCACTAAGAAATTACCAGCTTTCATACACGCTCCCCGCCGTCCCTCAAAAATCCCCCAACAGATCCTCAAATGCATCCTTCTTCTTCCCTGCCCCTTGACCACCCTCCTGTGTCGCCTCCATTGGCAGTTGAGGTAAAGGCGGACTATTCCCATACATTGCCTGCCCGCCAAACGCTCCTTTGCCCGTGGAAACGGCCAAGGAACTCCGTCCACCACTAACATTCTCTCCGTTGCCAGAACCAAGTTGGATCACACCTGGTTGACTGGGTGTTGAAGCCCTAGGGATGGCGTTGGAGGTGGAGGGGCTGGCCCAAGAGATGGGGGAATTGCTTGTAGCTGACTGGCTAGGACCGGAGCCGCTCGAGGTTGAAGAAGCGTTTTGTTGTTGCTGTTGGTATGTCGGGTTACTGAAGAAAAGTCCACCTCCACCGCCCATCCCATTGTTGTTTGAATTGGGCATTAAAGTCCTCGGCGAGTTGGTATTCGACGAAGGCAAAGAAGGCGAATTGAAGAAGCTCATCGGGTCGACTTTGGATTGTTGTCCACCATGCTGAGATCCGAAAGGTTGAGCCGAGGTCGGGCCACTTGCGAAAGCGGACGAGGAATCGGCTCCGACGCCCAAGGAGAGACCGGACAATGCGGATAGATCGTCCATGGGGTTCGAAGAGGCCGGTGAAGAATTCGACGCGCCAGCTCGGGGTTCGTCAAAGTCGAAATCGATCAACGATGTTTGGACCTTTTGGCTTGGCTTGCCGCTCGACGACCCCAGTCTGCAGGAAGCACACGTACAAGCAGGGTGTCAGTATTTTGATCAACGGGCGTGAATTGTCGAGTTCAACTCACGTAGGATCAATCTCCGCCACCGCTGTCCGGTCTCCAGCCTTGAACGCCTCGTACCGTTTCAGGATGTTGTTGATCAGATCGTTCATCATTAAGAGCCGATCTGAGACAAACAATGACCCTATTAGTCATCCAGAACCACAATCCTCGCGATGGGTCAAAGGGAACACACCCATTGCCCCCGGATCATTCTCTGCGCTCTCCTCGATCCACTTTTGAATTTTGGGCTGAACATGTTTACACTTTTGGGCGATTTGCTGTGAACCGAATTCACGTGCGTCAGCACCCTCGCGCCAATAGTTCTCTCCCGGTTTGCTCAACAACTCGCATCATAGGCATCGCCATCGACGAAGCGTTCCTTCGGCTTGGCGTTGTTGAGCATCTCGTTGAGCAGGAGGATGCGCTGCTGTATCCGGTCGAGCTCCTTCTGCACCTGTTGCTCGTAGTCTGGTCGTTTCTCCGGTTCCTAATCGATCGAACGGATGATGAATGAGCACTCACCCCTTTTTTTGTGTGATTTTCAGAATCCAGAGGAAGCACTCACGGCTCCGGACATGATCTTCATCAACTCCTGCGCGGCGGCCAAGTCCTTGGGTGTACCTCGTCGAATCAACTCTTGCAGTTTCTAGAGTGAGAAGGTTGAGTGTTATGCATGAGTTCTCCCTACGGAGTCTCTGTCAAATTCCAACTCAACTCACGGCCGCTTGGGCTGCTCGATCCTCTTCCTCCAATTCGTCGGGCGTTTGCAGAGTCTGCCCGAAACGGGGGGGCCACGGTCAGCATCGTCTCCGCGTTGTGGGCGCCGCTCTACGTGCAGCTCACCTCTGAAGGATTGAGCACTGAATAGGCTCGTTTATCGAAATCCGGGAAGCGATAACCTGTGCAAAGGACCGCACATCCCTCAGCTCCCAATGCAGAGACCGACCTGCCCGTCTGCCGGTGACTGACCCTTATAACTCAACAATCTATGCATATCCCTGATATGAACCAAGTCCTCCTTATGCTTGCTATGCACACAAAGCGTATTCTTCCACTCGTGCACCAACTGCAGTATCTTGGCCATGGGGGGAGGAGCGAATACGGGCGGTCGTTCGGGGAAGCGCCGTACGAGCTCGTTGAGAAAGTCCTTGGTGCTGATTTGCAGGTGGAAGGGGTAGCCGCAGTTTTTGACGAGAATGTCGAGGAGCTGTTGGATAAGAAAGGTGTAAAGGTGGTGGTCAGTCTTGTGCTGAGAATTGTGGGTGGGTTCGGTGGCCGAAAGCGGCGCGCGTTCCGGACTCGGAGGAATGACTTGCATGAAGTGCGAGCATAGCGACATGTGCATTCCGATGATTGACCAACCGAACCAACTCGACTGCCGCTTCCCTCGGCCTGCGAATCAGACACCAGCCCTGATGCGTCAGTGCGCTTCTCGCGGAGCACGTCACCTCACCTCTGCGCATTCTCGCTCGGGGGCTCGGGGCTGATTCCGCGCCGAGCTCGACCATCGACAGCCCGACTCACGTGTTGGCCTTCTTGTGGTTGATCAATTCCGCGATCTCGAGGTTGAGCGATAGGTTGGGTTCACGCAACAGGGGATCGCACGCTCGATCTATGTGCCCCGAACGCGTCAATCAAGAGTTGATCCTCGCCCAGAGGCCGAGCGTGATCGAGCAGCGTGGAGGCGAGGTGTGAGAGCGCATCTGTATCAGCTCGGCGCACCTTCACCTCGACGGAGCACAGGTGTCGACTGACCAATGTAAGCTACCAGCGTCTCCTTTGTGGTCGCATACGCCGACACGTTCCAGCTGCTGTGGTGCGACGACATTGGCGGCTCAGGCTTTCGTTGGCCGTGCGACGACGAGGTGGCAGAGCCAGAGAGAGAGACAGAGCGGTCGATCGGCCCTCAGCCTCTCAGAGTAACGCGTTGATCAGAGTGACCGCTTGATATGAATCATACATCGGATGTGAAATCTATTCATATATTCCCGTCGATTTACTCTTCACTACTTGAGATGTTCACGCACACTACTGCTCGATAAAAACTTGGCCATCTTGGGCTCGACGAACAACGCTCTGAGAGCGGGCCAAATCAACATCAGCCACCCATTTCGAACAAACTCGACACGAAAGAACTCACTCAGCCTGTACCAGCACCACTCCCTCCATATCCTCGACCTGTCCTTTGACCCAAACCTTCCTTCCCTCCTGTCGCACAAACTCGGTCCGGATGACCACGAACTGATCCGCGAACGTCGGTTTCTTGTACGACAACGACAGCGTCGCCGTCACGCCGATATTACTCGGCAACAACTGCAAAGCCTGTGATATGACCCGATTGTTGAATTCAATTTCGGTTTCGGCCGATTCCCCCCCGGAGAAGATTTCCTTTGCCGACTGACCGTCCAAGCCAAACTCTCATCCAAAACGGTCGCCAACAAACCCCCGTGCACGACCCCTTCATGACCGCACAAACCCCTTCCCAAATGCATCAAGAATACCGCCTCTTTATTATCCTTGCTCGTAAACGCCAAAGGAGGGATCGCAAATTTGCTCGGACCCCTGAGCGTAAAACCCGAGAGGGAATGAGGTCCCGCGTTCGCCGCCGCATAAGGACGCGATTCGCGGTATTTGGGTGCAAGGGAGCTATCTCTCGGTGAAGCTTTATCCGTGAGTCCAGTAAGAGACGTCTCGACGTGCGTGGGGGAAACGTCTTGTGCAATCAGGGGGTTCGCATACCCTTCTGCGGCGGGCACTTGGGCTTCCCTCAATTCCTTGACGATGGGAAGCGCTTGAAGTTCTTTCTCTATTCGTTGAGTCTCTAAACGGCCTTGTTCGGAATCGGCGGCGTGAGGGAGAGGTGTAGGGTTGGGGAAGATGAGGGACAGGAGACGAGGTCGAGGCAAGGTCAACGCGAGGGCGGAACCGAGCACGAGCCCCGTTGCTAGGCTGAGGAACGTCCGCGAAGAACTTGGTCTTCGGGGAGGAGAAACGGAGGATGTCGAGCTTGGTGAGGAAGTAGAACTCGACGGGAACGGGTCGGAAGACGTGGCCAGCGATCGAACCCCGAGTTTATGCGACGACGTCGATGTAGCCGAGAGCTGTGCTCGTACTTCGGACTTATTACCCGAGAAGAGCTGTGGTCGAAGAGTGTGTGGCCTCACCATCGACTGTCCCAAAAGAGTAGCATTTCGACGAGCCGACATGGTGAAAATGCGCCGGGAAGGGTCCGCGGAATTCGTCCGTTTTGGTGCAAAGGCAAGTGTCAAGAGCCAAAGAGCGATCGACTACCAAAGCCGAAGGGCGATCGATCGACAATTCCCGCCGTCAGCGGGATTAGAAATTTATGAATTCGGATGGTAGAATGGCAACTCGAGAGACCGTATCTAAGGAATAACCTTGTTCAAAAATTCTACAATGTCCGAGGTCTCTTGCTGACCCACAGAATGCGCGAGACCGATTGATTTGGCGGATTTCGTCCGAGTCGGCATTTCGCTCCCAGGCAGGAGCCGAGGAACGAGATCGCGGAGAGCTGTCGTCGAAACTGGGGAGTGCTCACCTTTGTAGACACGATAAATGATCTTATCGAACCCGATTGACTTGAGATCGTCGTATCCTCTTTGGCTCTTGTCCAAACTGATCGAGTTCAGTGAGGATGAGGAGCAAATTTGACCCGAGAATGTCAAGTGCGGCGGTGAGAAGCTGGAGGTGAGTCATCATCGCCTCTGCATCCACTTTCACCAACGATGGAAGATCTGCTCCCGAGGAAATCGTATTGGCGAAGACAGGGCGAGAACGACGCCGGAGGAGGTGCAGGTAGGAGTGCAGCAAGTACGTGGCAACCGGTGCGCTCGGTGCGCTCGGACCTCTTTGCGGATGTGGCGCGACTGACTCGGCGCGAGCCTCTTCGCACATGATCGATCGGCCGCCCACCACTCGCCCCGATCAACTTGCGAGCGATGCAGGACGATCGACCGACCGCAGCGACGGCCAATGAACAGGACGAGAACGAGGAGGACGCCTTGCCTGATTGGAGGCAGTTTGCCAAGTTTGCAAAGTCAGTACACGGCCCAGCTCTGCCCGCCGAGCAGGATCAAGCTCAGCTCTCGGATCGGTCTCCGCGCTATAACATGCGGTCCCCCACACGCTAACCTGCCTTCCCATCCACGACCCAACAGCAAGTTCTCGACACAAGACGACAGCCACGCCTTCCCAGTCCCCTTCATCCCTAAACGCGGCGAAAAGGACTTTGAGCCCCTGCCTCCGTCCTCCTCCCTCCCCGCCTCCAGCGACCTAGCCACGCTATCCTCCCACCAGATATCCCAGCTCAACGAATCCCGTGCAGCGCTCTTCAGCGCCCTATCCACCGGCTCGCGACACCACAGTTCAAAGGCGCACAACTCGTTCACTTGGGATCCACAGTTGGCGCGAGCGGCGCTCGATGGCGATCAATCTTATGGTGTTCATTGGGGCTCGATGGGCAGGCATTCGAGTGAGAGGAAGAGGTTGGAGCTGTTGCCCGAGGAGGCGTTGTACCTCGTCGAAAGGGGCGCGATTGAGTTGTGGACAAAGGCGACGGGCTCCGGCTCCAAACAGGACGAAAGAGGACCACGAGTGCCGATGAGCGTGCAACAGGCGTGGGCAGAGTTGATTGGCGCGGACGAATTGACCATTGAGAGGTATCAGGTGCGTTCACTATCCATATCGTTTACTGTATCACCAACTGATCAAGTTGGAGTGTCTCCACAGGTCTACGCAAACCTCCGACGGCTAGGCTTTATCCTCAACCGAACCAGGGCACCAAAACCTCGCTCCCCCTCTAAAACGACCGTCGCACCCTCACCGTCAAGATCCTTCTCACCACGAACCGTCATTCAATGGATTGCATGGCCTCTGACCCAATTTCGCGAGCTCGTCATTCACTTTGGTCGATGGTGTTTCCCGACACCTCTGGCCCCCCACCTTCGTTTGACGGTAACAAGCGTGTTGAAGCCTATGCAAGGTCGGATGAAGAGTTTGAGCTCGGGGCAACGATGGACGACCTATGGTCAGTCTACTACTCTCCCCTGGTCACACATTCCCATAATGCGGTTGCTGATCCTCTCGACCGTCGCACAGAACAAATCTTCTCTCGCCTGCGCATCGTTCCAACAGGGCACGACACCCCCCTACCTCGACGAGCCCTTCCCCGCACGCCCTCCCGACTCACACCGCTAGACCCCCTCCCCCCAACGGACTCTTCCCCTATCCCCTCCTCTTCGCTCCCACCCCTCTCAACCCATCCTTACCAACCCTTCTTCAACGTCTACAAGCCCATCACCAAATACCGCAAAACGGATCCCCCACCCCCCGACTTCCAACTCGTCGTCATCAACGCCTCCACCACCTCCATGCCCGATCTTTTCGAGTTGTTCGACATGTTCGAACAAGTGCCTCTTTCCACTACGGAGGATCTACTGGGTCCGCCTCCCAAAGTCGTGCGACATAACCTAGCTCCTAATTCTGCTCGACCTCCTCGAAAGACTTTCACTCCCAGAAGCGCCGATTCCACCTCCACAAAGAATTGGCGTTCCTACCTCCCTTGGTCCCCCAAACGGCGCGCCGCTTTCGAGCCTTCGGCGGTCCAAAAGATGTCCAAAAAGGGATCGAGCATCTATCCTCGTCTTAAAGTAGGGAGAAGGAGTATCTTGATCGCGGTGGTGGATAATGGGACGATTTCGATGATGAGGTTTAGTGAGAATGAGTTTGGGAAATTGCCTTGGATTGGACTAGGGAGAAAGGCTTGAAGGGGTGTATTGACATTTTTGCAACGTCGATTGACAACATTACATTCTCAGCAAAAATTATATACATGACTCGAAAATGGCCTGTAAAACAACACATTGAAAATTGAAACCCCCCACAAAGCCATCCGACCACTGCCCTACCTCCTCCCCCACCCCCTCTCCCCACCTCTCAACCTCTCCTCCCTCCTCCTTTTCTGCTCACCCCAACCACCACTCCCACTCTCACCACCACCACTACTCCCCAAACCACTCCCCCCTCTCCCCTCTCGCCACCGTCCCCTCGCATCCCTCGTTTCCTCCCTATTAAACATCCCATACCCCTGCGCTCCAAACTCGCTCCTCGCAGGGGTGGAAGCGACGGATCCTCCCTCGGATCCTTGTAGTTCCTTTTTCCGAGCAGCGATGACGGCTAAAGCTCGAGCGCGTTCGGAAGAGACGCGACGGAGAGCTTCGGTACGGGCGTCGAGGGTGGGTTGAGAGGAAGGGGAAGTGGAGGGGTCCGAGTGGGGTGTTTGGGAGGCCGGGGTAGGTCGAGATCGGGGTATGGGATCACCTTTCCTTCTCTTAGGAGCAAGTAAGGAAGTGATGATGGGTGACAAGTCGCCTCGTTCCGTATCCGGTGTTGCAGGGGTTCGGAACCTCGTCGACGAGGATGATGAAGCGGCTTTGGAAGAGTCGAGGACCTGATCCCTTCGCCTGAGGTAGGACTGCATCAACGCCAAGGGGTCCGTAAGGCGTTTGTTTTCCCCGTCCTTGTAGCTGATCACAGAAATGAGGAGAGTCGATTCAACATCAGTGCATTGACACCACCAGCATTACGGGACCCCTACCACCGAAACCACTCACGCCCTTTCCAGCCTCATCTCATCCGACAGCTTCCTCTCCTTCTCCGTCTGGCCATCCTCACTCGCGTACCAACCCTTCATATCCCCCTCCCCCTTCTTGGCGAGGTAGACCTTGGTCAACTCGTCGACTTTTTGTTGTTCGATCGCTTTTTCGAGTTTGCGTTCGGCGTTTTCGAAGAAGGTTGGTTTGGCCTGATCGGGAAAAAGTTCATTTAAAAGCGTCAGCGTTTTCGCCCCGTCGATGCCAACACCACCACGTTCCCCCGGATCTCAGACCACCCACTGCAATCCTTCGAACTTACTCCAGCTTCAAACTCTGCCCAAAAATTGGGATGCGCTTTCCCATCCGCACCGTTCTTCTGCTCCTCCGTACGCTCCCCCTTCAACTGTTTCTCCAACCTCTTCTCCGCCTCGCCCACCTCCTTACCCCTCCCCCTCTTTCTCCCCACCACCCCCGCGCTCCCCCCTCCTTCCCGATCCATCAACTGCGTCTGCGCCCTCATCCTCCCCAACCTCGCCTCCGAATCCGCCACCGCCCCCCGTCGTTGCTGGTGCTCCTCTTCCGTTCGAGCGAGCGCTTCATCCCGCGCGACGCGAGCGATGTTCTCGGCCTTGTAGACGTGGAACGATTTGTGGTGCAGCAGTTTGAGCGGCATGATCAGGGTAAGAGAGTTTACGTCTACGGGGGAGAAACGGGTTTAGAAGTGTGTGTGTGTGTGCGTGTGCGTGCGTGTGCGTGCGTGTGCGTGCGTGTGTGTGTGTGTGGGTTGTTGGTTCGTGGGTGAAAGAATGATGGGTGATTGACTCGGGAGGTGGGCGAGAAAAGGTTGTGCTGAAAGAGGATAGAGCGAGCCTTTGCGGTGATGTGATGATACTACTACTTGATGTAATATCGCCGTGGTGGGTTGAAGACGGTCGGCCGTCGGTGACGACGCACAATCAAGGACACGGATCAGGAGGGAGAGAGAGCTAGGGAAAGAGGCGCCGGAGAACAGACTAGGTTCCCGAACTCCGAGCGACTCGGGTATAATTCCCGGGCCAGCGAGTCATAAGGGTCCTATTCGGGTACATCTCCACTAACGCCGCGAGTCACATGCACCGCCTATCGCATCGGGCCTTTTCACTCGTCAGTGTCCTTTCTTCATAGTAGACTCTCTCTCGACACCAAGTTGAGTATTGAGTGGGCTCCTCAATCACATCAACATTGCAGCTTTTGGGGGGTGGAACGAAGAGAGAGAACACAAAGACCGAGAGAGAGAGAGAGACTGCAACGTTCGAATAGACCGAGGAAAGCCACCGGAAACAAGGGAGCAGGCGAGACGAAGCGAAGAGCCCCATTCCACCAACCACGACTTGCGCCCATTCTTCGTAGTTGCAAAGTGTCGCAAACACGCACCACCCGTTCGATAGAGTGCGTTTAGACCTGTGATCAACAAGGGGATGAGGATCAGCTTCCTGTTCCTCTTGATCACGGTAGACAAGAGAACGCACCTTGAAACCACGCGACTTTCGGCGACCACGACCCTTCTCCTCCTTGCGCCCCTTGCTGATCGTGTAGGGCTTCTTGTTCTTGTGCGGTCCCATGCCGAAATGCTTGACCGCCTCACGCGCGTTCTTGGCACCCCTCAACAACAACGTGTTGGCACCGGTCGGCTTGCGCAGAGCAAGCTGGTCCAACGTCAGGCATTCACCACCGGCGGCCTCGATGCGGGCTCGCGCGGTCTTGGTGAAGCGGAGAGCGGCGATCGAGAGCTTGGGCACCTCGAGCAAGCGGATGTCGTCGGTGATGGTCGCAACGGCGACGACGGTCGACGACGCGGCGTTAGACTTGGACACCTGGCGCGAGATGCGCGAGATGGACAAAGGGGGGCGGTTGATGCGCGACATGTACAATCGGCGGAGGATGACCTTGTTGAACTTGGAGTCGGTTCGTCGGGCCAAGAATCGGTACAGCTATTTGGGGAGAGGAGAGGAACGGATTAGCGCCGGCTACATGATGGGCCGGCCGAGTCGATGGCTGCCACAACGGACCTTGACGAGCAAGAGGAGGTAAGGGTCCTCACTGCGGGGAGCAGTGCGGTTTCCCTTCTTGACGTGGTGGTGTTCAATGTCGATTCCCTGGGTGGAAGCGGGCAGCGGTCAGTTCACGTGTGCGGAGCGTCCTAGGCTTGAAGATACGGTAGCCAGCTGCGGTGTGGACTGTCGTGTCGGGTCGGGTCGAGGAGGACAGACGTCGATTTGAGGAAGCTCGACGGCTCATATTATGTTCAAGGTGGGCTGTTTCGCGTGGGCATGCGAGCGTCGAATGGGCGGATGCGTCGTCGTCGTCGCCGTGCTCGAATGGTCGCAACAGAACTGCGTCCGCAAAGCCATCGGCCTGAGCCCCCTCCCAGCTTGGCTCCATTTCCCGAGGTCTGTGGGCTCCGCGTGATCGACCTCCTGCTTGACCAGATGCTCATACATGGCTTCCGTCGCGGTGGTGTGCGCCTGGCCTCGAACGATTGCGGCCCCCTTTTGCTGGGGCGCGCGCACGAACTTTTTTGGCGGGCGTGGAGACACCGTCGCACGCAGCCCAAGGCCCACAGCCGCCCGCCGCCCGCCGCCCAGCGCGGCCCGCCCCGCCCAGCCCACAGCCAACGTCGCACGCTGCATTCGTCGCACCGTCACATCCGTCTGCCCTCCGTCGTACGGTCGTAGTGGTCGAGCAGTGGTCGAGAGTCGATGGCGCGTTGAAGCAGGTCGTCGATCCACACGGCAACTGGCACGGGTGAGGTGTAGTCTCTTACCATCTTGACGGTTCCTAGAGGTGCGCACGAGGAGGGCAGAAGAGCGCCTGGAGCGCACCTCGTCGCTCGTCACGCTCGTTGGCGCGCTCTCGCAGGCTCTCCCGACGGCGCGCGACCAAAATCAGCCCCCGCGGCCATAATCGGCCTCGCCCGATTTCAGCCCGCATTTTGACCACGACTGCGATTGTTCCTCGGAGCGCCAACCGGCACTTTCGATTCGCTCATCACACACAAACCCCCGTTCTCCACTTCGCTCCCGCCTTTCACCAGCCATGTCCAACCACGGTGGCGAGTCGTACGCGCAAGAGGACGCGCCCATGCGACCGCCCTCGGGTCATTACGACGACCAGGAACGGCCTCGCCAACGCTCCCGCTCCCGCTCGCCGTTGCCTCCCCGCTCGCGTGATGGTGCAAGTGCACGACCTCGTTCCCGCTCTCGTTCACCCCCACCTCCCAGGTGAGTCATGACATCGCTTCCCTCTTTTGGGAAAAGGTGCTCATCCATTCTCTCTCTTCCCTCCACAATCGCTTTCGAAAGGCGCTACGAACCTCCTCCACCCCGTCGACCGGCGCATGCTCCTGTGAGTCATCTGGCAGTGCACTCACTTTGACCTCAGCGTGAACCCCAGCTACGGCCCAGCTACACGGCCCAGCTACAGCCCAGCTGACTCTGTCAGTCTATCCGTCTAGGTTGCCGAACCCAGCAACGTGCTCGGTGTGTTTGGTCTCTCGATCCGCACGACCGAGCGCGACCTCGAGGACGAGTTCTCGCGTTCCGGCAAGGTAGAAAAGGTCGTGATCGTGTACGACGCCCGTTCGGATCGATCCCGTGGTTTCGGCTTCGTGACCATGGCCGACATCGACGGTGCCGACAGGGCCATCAGTGATCTCAACGGCATCGATTTGCACGGCCGTCGTATCCGCGTCGACTTCTCCGCCACTAAACGACCCCACGACCCGACCCCGGGACAATACCGCGGCATCAAGCGTGACGAAGACGACTTTCCCCCTCGACGAGGTGGTGGAGGCGGAGGAGCCTACGACGACCGATGGGGTTCTTCGCGAGGTGGTGACGATCGTTGGGCTCCTCGCGCCCCTCCTCCTCGCAGGGACGACTATTCCCGACGCGACGACCGCTATTCGTCGCGTAGGGACGACCGTGATCGCGATGACCGATCGTCCGGACGTAGGGACTACGGTGGCGGAAGGGACCGCTCGAGGTCGAGGTCGCCCCCTAGGAGGCGTCGTGACTCGCGCAGCCCTAGTCCTCCTCGTCGTGAGCGTTCGGTTCCTCCTCCCCGCGGGTACTAAATGCGTTTTCGACGCGTCTGGACCGGTGAGTACAGAACCACACTAACCAGAGCGTATCGTGGTTCCGTCGCTGATCCACCTACTTCTGTCGGCCAAGGAAAGCAGCCTCTCTTCCATTCGCGTTCGGACTGTGCTTGGGCCTTGAAAAGCAATCGACCATAGTGACAAAGCTTGGATGGGCCTGACGAGGACCAAAAGAAGCAGTCGTATACCAAAGAAAGTCCCACAAAAAGCGAATCGTCCCCCCTCTCTTGTCGTAATCTCGGATCCCCTCAAAATTCCAAAAAAAAAAGCAACGCGTGAAACGTAACTCACCTGTCACGTTGGAGCAAGTCTCGTAATTTCAGCCCTTCCAACCTTGAATTGTGGCGTGCGTACAAACACAATAGACGAAAAGCACAACGTTGAACGATCGTACCGGGTGAAGCAATCCGTGAAGACGATTGAATCGTATGAGATCAAAAAGCGCAAGACTCCCGTGCCGAGGATCGAAGCAGTCGCAATGAAGCACAAGCCTCGTCGGCGCCTGAGCTCGCGCTTGATCCACAGAACCCTCTTCTCTGGGTGTAGGACGAAAGAGCGCTCTAGTTTAGAAGCTCACCCATGACGACCATGAGCTCCCGGCAGCTGAAGCCCCGACGAGCTTTTGGTTCGGCGAAAGAAATTTGCCCCCCTCCCCCCCAATTTCGTCCTGCGCGCCTTCCAATAACGAAAGGTGAGTTACGCGAAAATTCGAAAATTGATGCTATTGTTTCCATCGTCCTTTCAGACTTGCCGTCTTGTGAAGGCAAACCTTCAAAGCTCGTACGTCATCTTACACTTGACTCGTCGACACCTCTTCAAACAAGCGACGCAACTCAGAAGTAAGTGTGCGTTACACCTCGTTTCACTTACTCTTTTGTGCCCAGATCTTGCCCGCCTTATGTGGTTATATATGTTCTGAAATATGAGAACATGTACTATTGAAGCGATCCGGCTTCTTTCAGCGCCGAGAAGGGCATGAACGATTGCGAAGAATTCGTCGGAGGCAAGAACAAGCGCTGGGCACTCGCTTCCTCTCTTCGCACGCTTCAGCGAACACCCAAAATAGGTCGCACTATTCCCAGGTTGGAAAGTATGGCCTGCAGTTGTCGATAACCGTTGTCAAGTGGAACCAGTCTGTAGAGGTCGGGCCGACCGCTACCTGCACCTCCATGTCCCCATCGGAGCCTCATCACCCTCAGCGACCGCATCACCCCCTCCTCCCCGGGCACTCCGGACACCCTTCCTCACCGCCTCCATAACCTACATCATCACCGAATGGGTTTCAGTCCTCGAACCCCAGACGTTCGAATCTTTCCAAAATAACTTACGAGCATGACTTACGTCAAACGTATCGACAAAGGTGATCGCAATCTCTACTTCTTCCACTCTTTCGAACCCGGCCGAGACTCGAATTGGGATCTGCTGACGCTCGTCACCGAAGTAGATGTGGGATCTTCCTCCAGCAATCGCTTTTCTGGTCGGCTACGATGCGATTGCCAGTTCAGACGGCCAAAACACATCGGTTTCGGATTGATTTGTAAAATAAATAAATAAATAAACCTGCTCTCAAGGAAGCCAAGCTAGCCAAGGGCTGCTAAATGGGGTTTTTTTTATGCGGTTGAACGATGTTGGTTTGGTTTTTTCGAAATTTGCAAATGTGACATAAAAGAACCCCCCCCCCCCCCCTTTGACCCCCGAAGATAACCGAGAGCTTTCGGTGTAGAAAAGGAGAAATGATTAAAGACAGGTACGAGTGTTGAGACATGGTTCGGCGAAGTAACGTGCACCAATGGACAGAAACAAGACGGGGTCAAGTAAGGTTTTTAAGCCTCGACGCGCTTGATGGACGACGAGTCGGGGACCTGAGCGGAAACAAAGGAATTAATAGGCAGTACATCTTCGATCACAGGGACTAAAGAGGGACCTACACCGGGGAGGGGGTACTTTTCAGCAAACTCGTTCACGTCCTTGGCGAGCTGCTGCAGCGCCTTGCGCGACTCGCCCTCGCCCTCGGTAACGGTCTTGACAAAGTCCTTGAGGAGCTTGGAGCCGCACTCCTTTTGGGCCGAGAGCTGTGTGGCAAAGCGCACCATTAGATTGGGTTAGTCGAAGTACGTTCGAGAAGGAAGACCTCGGTATGGTACTCACAGCGATCTGAACGGCACGGTGAAGGAACTCGGCAACGACCTCCATCTCGGGCTCCTTCATGCTCCTCGACGTAAGCGCGTTCGTACCCACTCGCACACCACCGGGGACGGTCGCGGACTTGTCACCGGGGACCGAGTTCTTGTTGAGCGTGATGTGCGCCAAGTCGCAGATCTTCTCAATCTTGGAACCGGTCAAGCCGATCGGGCGCAAGTCCCAAAGGACGAGGTGGTTGTCGGACCCATTGGTCTGGAGCTTGTAGTCGTGCTCGAGGAGCTTGGCGGCGATCGCCTTGGTGTTGGCAACGATCTGCTTGGCATAAGCGAGGAACTCGGGCGAGGCAACTTGCTTGAGCGTGACGGCGATACCGGCGATGGTCTGTGAGCATCATGGGAAGACATGAGAATGCGTCAGCTCGGGGAAACCAGTCTGTCTCATCCAGTTCGATGATCTCACGTTGTTGTGGGGTCCACCCTGGCAAGCGGGGAAGACGGCGTCGTTGATGCGCTTCTCCATGTCGGACTCTTTGTCCTTGCGGAAGAAGATGAGACCAGCGCGGGGACCACGGAGAGTCTTGTGGCTGTGAGATGTTAGACAGGTATCACGAGCGTCAGGCCAACGCTGTAAAAAAATACTGCTCGTATTTAGAGGAAGTTACGTGGTGGTGGTGACAACGTCGCAGTACTCAAAGGGGTCGTTAAGGACCTGAGCGGCAACAAGACCTGAGACGTGGGCCATGTCCATCCTGTTCGAGCGCACCATGTCAGCGTGATGTTTGAAATCGGAGAAACGGTGCAAAGCCAACTCACATGAGGTAAGAGCCGTTAATGTCGGCAATCTTGCGCAAGCGGGCAAAGTCAAAGTCACGCGGGTAAGCCGAGGCACCGCAGATGAGGATTCGGGGCTTGAACTCGGTCGCGCTCTTCTCGAGCTCGTCATAGTCGATCAAGCCGGTCTCGGGGTCGACGCGATACGGCATCGATTGAAAGTAGATGGACGAGGCCGAGATGTTGCGCTTGGGGGTGAAGGCACCGTGGGTACTGTGGGCCGATGTCGGTCAAAGAGGGCAATCAGTACGTGAACAGATTCAAGCTCAGCGTGACGATAGCGCAAACCTACAGGTGACCACCATCGGCAAGACCAAGACCCATGATTCGGTCCTGGGGTTGGATCAAAGCGGTGAAAGTGGCAAAGTTGGCGGTCGAGCCGGAGCTGCAGAAGAGTTTTCGACAAGGGTCAGTTTCTGTTGTGCGTGGCGGATGGGTTGCTCCAAAACTGACTAAGGCTGAACATTGACACCCCAGATCTTCCCGTCGAGGTGGAATGCGGTGAGGGCTCGCTTCTGGCACAAGATCTCGAGCTCATCGACGACCTCGTTACCTGTGACAAATGGCAAGGGGGCAAAGTCAGCTTACCACCCGAGGTATATCCAAGAGCGGAGAGTAAAACGTACCACCGTAGTAACGAGCACCGGGAAGACCTTCCGAGTACCTGTCGAGGAAAAGGACGCGCCGGTGAGGTTCAGTTGTTCATGGAATGCCTCAAAAGGCAAGGTGGGGGGAAGAGGAACGGGGGGCTCAACTTGTTGGTGAACATGGAGCCGTTGGCCTCCATGACGGCGAGCGAGGTCAAGTTCTCACTGGCGATCAGTTCGAGACCACGGAATTGGCGGAAGGTCTGTTGTAACGCATGGCAGTGGTTAGCTCTGTGCGGCGACGGGATGCCGACGATCTGCGGAGTTGGGGTAGGCCCAACGACCAGCGTGCGATGCTCACCTCGCGATCGACGAGTGTCTGGACCTCGGGATCGAACTCCGCCAGAGGCGTGTAGAGGTCAACATTCTGTGGAGGGGTACGCAGATGGTCCGGGTCAGTGAGGCTGCATAGAGCGGCGGGTTGGTGGCGGAGTGGCGACGGAGATAGGAAGCACACGAGCACGACGACGAGGGACTGACAAAATCTCCTTTCTGAACGGCAGCCATCTTGGACGAGGTGAACGATCGCAAAGACGACGATGTGAAGAAGGCTGACGGTCGCGCGGCGATGCGGGAGCGAGAGACGATGGAGGTGGAAGAGAGTAAAGAGCTGAGCGAGCGCTGCATCAACACACACGAAGGAAACACGTGAGGAGAGCAAACCGAGAGCCCAGAGCGACCGCGGTGGGAACGCGGACGCGCTCTCTCCCACCGCTGTGCACGCTGTGAGCTGCTGTGGCGGGCTCGGGCACTCACGGGCTCGGGCGCTCACGGGCTCGGGCGCTAACGGGTCGGGCGTTGCGCGATGGCCCAGCTTCAATTTGACTCGCGCGCCAGGACGATCGCCAGCTCAGCGTGGGCCTTCGCACAGAGCATTTGCCGCATGCAGGGACCCTCGACGACCAGATCAGCCTGGCGCGTCGACTGCACTCCGTACATTGCTCACGCGACTCGAACTCGTCTTCCCGCGCTCAGCAGGCAGGAGTGGACGCCTCCGAGCTCCAGAAATACCATGGCAGCTACGGTGGTGGATTCGCCGAGCAAGCGACGCCGGACTGACTCGACTTCGGACTTGTCATTGTCGTCAATGTCGACCCCGGTGGCAGCAGCGCCAATGTCGGCCGTCGCAGCGAGGAGAGCAGCAGCGCAGGCTCAACTCGATGCAGCAGCGGCAGCAGCAACAGCAGCTATGGAACAACCGGAAGCATCTACTTCGAAGCTCGAGACGAGCATGGACCAATCCTCTGGAGATGAAGACGACGACGACGACGATGCTGAAGCGATTCCTCAAGTGCATTCCTCGGACGACGACGACGACACCAATGACGACAATGGACAACACTCGAGCTCGACCAAGTCAGCGCGATTTTCCAATGGCAAGGTCGTTCCGGAAAAGAAGAAGAAAATCCTCAAAGCCAAGACGGCGACCAAACCCGCACGATACTTTGCAGCAGCGGCTTCCACCTCGAGATCCGATGACGACGGCCCAACGGGTGACAGGCGCCACCCGACCATGAACAACAGCAAGGAATCGACCTTCGTTCCTTTCGATCCCATGGACGAATCGGCCGATGATGCAACCCAAAACAGCGCCAGTCAGCCCCGAGCATCTCGAGGCAAACGGCGTCGGGAGAAAATGTCAGTCTCAACTTGCTCGTCGTCTCGTTCTCGGATACCGCTACTCGGAACTGACGCGTCATCGTATCCTTTGTGTCTACAGTGCATTTATTGATCCACTCTGTACTTCGAATTTCGCCCCTGAGCTCGACGTCAACGTATTTCGTGTATCCTTGACCACCGACCAGACTCGAGCCAACGTTGAGGAAGCACTGGTCTTCTGCCTGCGCGCCGATCAGGTGAAGATGATCCCAGTGTTGAGTGCTGACGCGGCCTCGATGATACTGAAACGAAGGGGTTTCCACATCCACAGATGATCGTCGTCCACGGTGTCTTGATGGTGACCCCCATCTATGGTGCTCTCGCGATCCTCAACTCGAGTCTACCTGCAGCAGAACCATCTTCGGATACGATCGATTTCAGCATCGTCTTCTCTAACAGCACCCACCACCCTATCTTTGCCCCCTCATCCCATCCCCTTCCTCCCATGAACCCACGACCCTACCCGTCACGGTCCCACAGGCCTTCTTCTCTACTGCTTCCAACGGGACAAACGGTCGATCTCTCGATTTTCGAAGCCGCTTTTGTCGTGCGAGATCACCATTCTGGCGTAGAAGGGATCGAGCCCCTGCTCAAGCTCGGAGGGCTAGGTTGCGCAGCGGGAATGTGGGACGTCGACCACCAACAAGGGCCTATAAAGAGGACATCCGAGTGCGATGGCAAGACCTGGAAACTGGTACGTACCTCCTAAGTTCACCCAGGTGTCCAAATGTGACCTGATCTGTGTCGTCTCGTGCACAGGTCGTCGAGCCAACGCCTTCTCTCACGCTGATCCGATCCGTCGATGGCTGGGAATCGACCTTGGCCGCTCTCGCGACACATCTTGACCCGGCAAGTAAGAGAATCTCGGACGCTGAGGACGATGACGAAGATGACGAAGAACTCGCCTACGCGATCCCCACGCCTTCTCCTCGCCTCTGCCTCCTCGTCGAAGGCCCGAAGCGAGTCGGCAAGTCGACCTTTTCTAAACTCGTCCTGCATCAACTCTTGTCCCGCTTCGTGGCCGTCGCCTACCTCGATACCGATCTCGGTCAACCCGAATTCATGCCACCGGGTTTCGTCTCACTCAATCTCATCACTTCTCCTCAGCTGGGACCGAATTTTACCCATCTTTCGGTGCCGATGGCATCCTACTTTATCGGTCAAACCTCTCCAGCGAACGATCCCACAAGCTACTTGGACGCGATCCACAAATTGTATCAACTCTATGAACACGAAGTGGAATACGCGTACGCCGAGGAGACACGCTCGATTCGTCGAAGAGGTCCCCAAGCCCAAAGCTCGACGTCGAATGAAGGGTCGAAGGCCACCGATCGAATCCCTCTCCTCATCAACACCCACGGGTGGAACAAAGGACTTGGGTTGGATTTATTGAGCAAGTTGAAGATGAACATTCAACCGACGCACATTTTTGCCTTCGATCATGACCAAGAGGACGATTCCCCAATCTCGATGGGAACGAAGGGTGGACCGATCGTGCATCGGATGAAGGCTGCTCCACCTAGCCCTTTAGATTCGAAATGGTCTTCGTCTGATCTAAGGATGCTTCAACTCGTTTCATACTTTAACGCTGTGTTTCCTGCTTCGAAGAGTGACTCGTCAGGCTCGACTTTCGTCGCATCGTGGGATTGTTTGGAGCCCCTCGTACGTCGAAGACCGATCGTCCTCGATTGGACGACGTCCCTTTCCAACGTCACCATCTTGGGCGCTGAAATCGACTATGACCAAGTCCTCTACGCGCTCAACGGATCGCTAGTCGCGATCGTCGAGCCCTCCGAAGTGAACGACGAAGAAGTAACACCCACCTCGTCTTCGAACTTCCCTTACGGCGCTCATATCTCGATCACCACCACCCGAGCCCACGGCCTGGCCCTTGTTCGATCCATCGACGTTTCCTCCAAATCCCTCCACCTCCTTACCCCCATTCCTCGACCACGAACCGATCGTATCGCTCTAGTCCGAGGCAACGAGCTCGACATCGCCGTCGGACTCTTATTGGACCCCTTAACAACCGGCGGTGTCGAAAGTGGTGTTGCAGGCGTAGGGTGGAAGGACGTGCCTTATCTGAGCGTTGAGGGTGGGCAAGGTGGGGGGAGGAAGAAAGTGAGGAGGAATTTGATGAGGCGCGGTCAGGCTTGAGGTGTTCGAAGCCTCCTGAGGATGAAGATGACTAGGGTTGTGTAAATGCTCGGTACTGCACTTGGAAGATTACTCAAGACTGAACACAACCAAAGGAAATATCAAGATGCGTACTTCTCAGAGTCCAAGTACGATGTACACCCAACCATGCCTCCTCTAAGTTAAACTAATATTCATGGGCCAGAGGCCCTTCACCCTTCTCACCCCTCAACTCCTCGCCTTCGCCCTGACCCCCGCCCAACTCGCACAACTGATCGCCCTCACCCCAGCCGCAATCCCGAACGTGCCCGCACTCCCAATAGTCCTCACCAACGCTCCCGCACACAAACCGCCTACAAAGATCGACGCACACGCCATCGCTCGATGATCCCTCGATTTGACGCCCCCAAAGACGAACAGCTTTGGATCACAGACGAGTTCGACCCAGATCGTGGTGAGGACGACGGAGGTGCCGACATGGGTGTTGAGCCGTTTGGCGGTGATGGCGTGGAGACCTAGGGATGCGGAGGCGAAGCCTAGTGCGGCGTATCCGAGGGATGAACGCCAGGAGGGGTATTCTCGCACACTACGCAGCGGCGTCAGTGGAAGATTCGTTGCGGTCAGAAAGGGGACGGACGAGGTCGAGAGCCTGCGCATGCTTTGGAAGTACTCACGTAGCCACACTCGGATCCCCCGAACAGTGTACACACACCGCCGCCGCGGCGAGCAAAAGTGCTTGTACAAAAGTCGAGAACATGACCCATCCTCGACGCTTGGCTCCGAGACGATCGCCGAGCCGGCCGAGGAGTGCGGCACCCAGGAGGAACGAGAGGAGCGAGGTCAAGGCTTGCTTGTCACTCGTTTCGAAACGGAGGTCGCGAGGTTGAGGTCCAGCAAAGAGACGAGAGACGGCGATTGAGAGTTGAACGAATCCACCGGCTACAGTGAGTGATCGGGAGGAGGAGGACCGAATCCGGGTATTTAGGTACACGGAGTCAGTACAAGTTAGCTCATGATTTGAGATTATAATGGCAGTACTCACTCTGGAATGTAGGCCACAAGAACGTAGCGGAGAAGCAGATGGCCGAGATGAACCCTGGGCACACGAGGGCAGATCACGTGGGATCATCAGCCTCGAGTCAATGGCGATGACCTTACACCTACAACCTATGCAAAGCACAAGCCGCTGCCATGAACACCCCAAAAGTGTGTAGCACTAACCTGTGAGAAAGCAGTACAGCGTGACCTGTGGCGTCGTACCCTCGGTGTCGAGCTCTTCCATCAGAAAGTTCCGGAATCGGTGCTGCCGCGACGGCGGATCCCGCGGATCCTTGTGCAGGCGAGCATCACCCAGCGAGGAAGCGGAGCCGTCGTCCAAGTCCGCGGGTAAGCCTAATGTGGCATGCTTGATATCCGTAGACGACATGGGAAGCTGGGAACTTGGTTCTGGAAGAGAAGACAGCGATAAGGAGGGAAAACAAGCGGGATCGCCCCGCCACTGGTCAGGTCGGGATGCAGAGCTCTCCCCTTCGCAGAGGCCAATGGCGCAAGAGCAAGCGCGGGGGCGTAGTGGTGGGGGGAACGGCTCACGCTCGGAGCTGGGCAGCTCGGCCGCGCTGTACTCAGCGTCGGCAGGATCCAGGGAACCGAGAGTTGTTGTGCACAGCATGCTGCTGACTGAGTCGCTCGAGCTGTACCACGAGGGAAAATGGGACAAGAGACGACCAAAGACCGAGCTGATTGCATCCAGTAGTGACTTTGGCAAAACCGCATTCCTTTGTAACAAATCTACCCCTAGCAAGCCCACTGCATATATTCACCTCAAAAGCATCGCTCGCATGCGTTCACCAGAGGCTGTTCATGAGCTGCAACGAGAGCTCGACACCGAGCTGTGTAGGCAAGGAGACGAGTATCAGTTCGAGTATCGCGATGTTTTAAAAGGCACTGCGAGGCGAATGCTTCGTCAAAACGTACGAAAGTGGCAGCGTTGGCGGGGAAGGCCTGTAAAGTGACGGAAATGAAAGCTTGGTGTGAGCTTCGTACATGAGATACTAGTTGTGCAACTATGGGACTGGGCTTACGCGGAGCATGGCTGGACCGAAACCTTTTTTCAAGACGAAAGTTTGCGACAAGTTAGCTCCGTGCGAAGACGCAAACGCACCCCCAGATTGGACCAAATGCGGGACTGACCCTTGAACAAAGCACCAGCACCATCGTTCTTGACCGTCTTCATCGCGCAGTCCACGAAGCCCTTGTACGTGCCTTCGGGCGCTCCTTGCAATCGTGATTTGATGACCTATCCGCCCGGAGATTGACAATCCCAACAATCAGCAAAGTTCTCTTCCAGTTCAATGGATAATTCGTTGGTTCACTCACATCAGGGGGAATGGCAAACGTCCACATGGTCACACCGGCGAAACCACCAGCGACGACAACCGCCGAGAGCGAGAGCTGAGCCGGGTCCTGACCAGCGGGAGTGAGCTTCTTCTTAATGGCCTCGTACGCAAGGAAGTAGCTGTTGAAAGAAGACGGGAACATGGTTCCGCGTCAGCAGCTGCCAGCAACATTTGCACACAGTGAGACCGAGCTCCGGAGCAGAGCACTCGGTGGGGGGTCGATCGCACAACTTACGCAGCTGAACCAGGTCCATCACGGGCAAGGGTGGCACCCGTTCCTCGGTAGATCGACTTGATACCACCCTGCTTGTACAACTGAGCGACGGCATCAAGCGGGCCACTGTACATTTGCTTTCCTCCTTGACCTTGCATCTGCGGACGAAGTGACCGAGCACCAAGTGAACGACTGCACATATGAAAGTGCGCACAATGCCTTCGATCGATACTGACCTGGAGAAGAACCTTGACTCGCTCGACGGGCGTTGCGACAAGGGTCGTGGGCACGGCACTGAAGAAACCGGCGAAGGCGAGTTCGGCATTGGACAAGGTCGGCGACGTCCGCTCGGGCGTGAAGCTGTAGACGATCTTCTTTCCCATTGCGTATCCCTGAAGAATGGGGGAATGCACCAGGTACAGGCAAGAAAATGTGAAGGTGGTGAGAGAAGAAAGGTTAGCTGCCCGTGTGAGTCACATCGGTGTTGACGTCTCAAAGACTTGCCCAGAACGAAACGGCGAACATGGGGGTGACACCGACGAGGGGCGGACCCATGCCTCGGTAGAAGCTGTGGAGAGCATAGGATATGTCAGATCAGGCGCGGGGCAGATTGACCAGATGAATATGGGGGTGAAACTGACCCCTTAAACCCGTCTCGTGCGATCGTCTGCTTGACGACATCGACCATACCCGTGTACTGACCGGGTGCAGCGGTTTGCAACCTCGTCTTGGTCAGATCAAAGGGTTGACCTGCATTTATAGCCCGGGATGAAGTAGAGGACAGGGTCAGTCTTGCATTCTGGTGGGACCTATCGCGGCCGGGGTCCTCGCAAGTCGGGGTCGTTGGTGGACGTCCGGCTATATCGTACGCCGTGATAGCCCGTGATTATTGCGGCCCCAGGACGGACGACACCGACGACGACAATCAATCAAGCCCGGGGAAAGCAGCGGGAACAAGTCTAACGCACCAACCAAGACGGAGCAGACACCACCGAATCCACCGGACAGGAACGACTTGACACCAGAACCCTTCTTCTGCGATACATCCTCGGACTTGGCCGCTGCCGGAGTCGACGCGGACGACGACGGTGCAGGAGCAGACGGCGCTGGGGTGTTCGAGGCGGGTGTGCCAGAGGTGGTCTGCAGGGGGGCCAGAAGTTCAGTATTTCTTCTCGTGTTGACGTCCCGTCCTGCTGCTATGCTACTTACAGAGGTCGCCATCGTGGAATCGGGTGCGGAAGCGGGTGTGAAGAGACCGAACCCGAGGCTCGAGCGGTTCGAGACGTTTTCGAACGTTTGATCTCCCGCGGCGCGCGGCGCACGAGCCACCGGCGCACCACACCAAGTCGGCGACGAACTCGGTGATCACGACGCCCGGATGTTGACCTGCATTATCTCAAAGGCGGTATGCTCGATAACATTCTTTAAACACCATGTACCGAACCGGCCCCTTCGAGACCTCATGCTGAATTGATTTTCAAGCGCGACAGCTCACGTGATTTCGAGTCGCCCGCGCCCGCCCCCACTGCGATCAAAACGTCATCGCTTCGAAAGTGAGCGATCTCATCATCCTTCCCTCACCACTCTGCTTCTCTCGGCTCGTACCGCATCCCTTCAACTTGAGCCAGCATGTTCTCACTCGCCAACCGATCCGTTCGACTGGTTCCCACATCATTCACGTCAGTACTCCGCCCGTCCGTGCCCCGGTGTTGAAGCGACTTGCCACGAGCGAGCGATCGATCGAAGCTTGAACCGGTGCTGAGTGCCACCCCAAGGTTTCCCCCCAGTCGTTCGCTCACCGCCACAAGCATCCGCGACGATGCGACATCCCCCTTGAAAGAACTCAAAGAAGAATCCGCCACGATCTCGCACCAAGACGCCCAGAAGAACGAGGCCAAGGCCGAGCAGAAGAAGCAGGCGGATACCGAGGTCTCTCCTACCAAGTCGAAGAAGGCGACGGAGACAACCAAGTATGGGACGACGGAGAAGAAAAAGACCGTTGGAGCTCCGGAAGGTGGAAAGAAGAGCCAATAGGCCTGCGGACGAGGCACTGCCTCGCACTAGGTCGAGGAAGTTTGCGCCGAGGTGAGAAATCGGCTCGATGCTGTGCGGGGGTCTGTGCGTCCATGAATTCACTGTTGGAAGCTGTACAAAGTATAATCGAACGAATTCACTCCCACACCGTGATCAAGAGGGAGCTCCACTCAGAGCCTACACGATCAGCGCTTGCAACTTCTGCAGACCAGCGAGTAAAAACAGGCAACGGGTCAACTCTATTGCAGCGCGACGAACAACAGCTTACTAAGCAAAAGAGACACAAAGGAATAAAGCAGAAGGGTGCCATGTACGCGCGACGAGTAGTGGGCACATTGCAATACAGGAATGCTGGCGCTTCCCGAAAACAAGCCCCTCCCGACTCCGCTCGCCCTTCGGTATGCGTGACCGTCCTAGTAGTGTTAAAAAAGCTGGCTAACGAGCCGGGATTCCATAGATTGGTGCGAAGATGAAGAGGGTAGAAGAAGCTCTACGTCTTTGTTCTGGTGCTGGAGAGGGTGGCATTCGCTAGAGAGCGAAGGGTCGGAGGCTTGATGTTTGAGCTAAGCATCGAGGTTGCGGCCTGACAAGGGTCGAGATCGGGTACCGCGTCGAGGAGGAACTAGTAGTTCCTCTTCGTCGGCCGATGAAGAGTCCGATTCTTTTTCTTCGTCTTTGTGTTTCACATCACGCTTCGTCGACCTCTTGCGGTTTTTGCGACCCCCTTCGTTCGCGACAAAGTTTTTGGGACACCGCCCCCTGACGACGATCTCGTCGCTCTCCCAACGACCGACCTCGACCTGTCTGCCATCCACAAGTTCCGCCAGGAGTAACACCATCAGCCTCACAGCTTTGCCAACACCATTCGCGTTGACCGAGCCCATGACGTGGTTCGCCGTCGCATTCCGGAATTGTACTCGAGCATAGGCCGATACGAGTTCACGGCCGTGAGGGTCGTTGCTTGACGGGAGGAATACGTGCGGTTCGACTTCCGTCGCTTGAGCGAGGTTGCGGGTCCCGTCGAATTGCAGGATCGACACGAAATCAAGAACGGGTGGTGGATTGCGGTGTACTTTCCCAGGAGGCCTGGCCGGCGAGTGGAACTTGGTGTTGCGAGCTTTGACCATGGTAAAGAAGCGTCGGACCGGAGTGCCGAGAACGAACAGCGACGCCCCCGCCGAGGGCAGCTTGATCATGACGTTGAGCCCGAAATAGTTGCGGCGATACGAGATCCATGCTTGCGCCTCTTTTGAGTGGATGAATAGGGGAGGATCGACGCGTGGAATTATATCTTGTCTGAGTAGAAGTCGATCAAGGTGGCGTCAGTTGGATGGTGACGACTCACGATCACGGAGAGGGCTCACTGCTGATTGAATGAATCGATCACAGCTTCGCCCGGAAGAAAAGGCCCGAAGAGCGATCTGTTTGATGCCCACTCCGACTTGAGGTCATCAAATTGAGCGGCTTCATCCCTCGAAGATAGAAGATGGTTTGGCGGCTTGAGTAGTGGGCTCCGACGGTCGGACGTCTCGCTCGACGCAGGAGACGACAGCGGCGAGGTGTCGAAGTCCCGAGCCAGTTCTTGCAGATCGATTGCGTGTGGTTGAAGTGAGTCCCCAGTGACACAGGTTCCAGCACTATCTGCAAAGCCCTCTTTCCCATGTATGTCGCAAGGTGAGCATGGCTTCTCCTTGTCTGGGCCGCAGCCTTGCTCGTCCTCCAACCGTCGCTGGCGAGGGACGACAGGGGCTGTAATCGGAGTCTCTTTCGTATCCGAGCACGGTTGGGCCGGTCTGCTGTCGCCATCGCGAGCCTCTGTGATACTGACTGGCGTTCGAGGTGGTGACATAAATGCTCCGACAGGCCCGATCGGAGAAGAGCTTGCTTGATGCGCAAGAGGGACGACTGCAACAGGAGACTTGGTAGGCGATTCGCTTCGAGTACGCATTCGCTTGAGATGCGAGGAGCCGCCTTCACTACTTGCTTGTTGGCGAACGAGCCTAATGAGAGCGATCCGATCCTTCTCCTCTACTGCACCTTCTTCGTCGTTCTCCGAGCACCTCGAGCGACGACCTACTCGTTCGGGACTGCTGAGGAACGCCTTCGACGCTGACGTCTGGCCCGACCGGCTCAAGACTGATGCCAAGGGGCCCTCGAGTTGATCTGATAGCGAATAAAACGAGCCAGACCTCGATGAGATGTCCAAGTTGCGATTCATCGGCATCTGTGGCTCAGTGCTGGTGGGAGTAGGATGCGGTGGCGCAGGCGCGAACGAAGCGAGTCCCGAGGCCGCCACTGAAGCCAATCGACGAAGGGCCCGATCGTCCTTAGGTACAAAGAACAACGATGCACTTGAACCAACCGTCGGTATTCCATTTTCATTTTCTTGGCCTGATGCATTCGTCGCCGAGCTTTTGATGCAAGAATCAAGTGGAGGGACATCAACGACATACGCTGGGTAGGGATGGTGTGCAGGGATTGTCGTTTCACTCGCATGGAAGGAAGGAAAAGATGGGAAACGGCTGCTGGGGGGAAAGAAGGACTCGTGGTCTTGGTGTGTAGAGCCAGGGCACGAGTATGCTCGCCGATGAAAGGTTTGGTACGTCTCGTCGTGGTGGCCCTGGTCGAGCTCTTGTGACGACGTGGGATAGAACCAAGGAAAATATTGGGGTTGTAAGAATTCACTCGCTCCTGTTTGCCGGCGATAGTCGTCGAAAGGAGGACGGCAGGACTCAGGCGCGGTCCACGAGTGAGAACGCTCCCCCAGAGCAGGCGAAGGGGAAAGGGAAGGCGTCGGGAACGGATCCGAGGCGTCCGCGGAGTGCGATGGGATGGACGATGGTGCAAGCAGAGAGTTGGACAGATGATACGTTGGTTGCTGCAATCGTTGATAAGGTGGATGGGGTGCAATGCTGCAAGTCCGAGGCAACTTGCGTGCTAGGTCAGCGCTCAACGCACTGCGATCGCTTCCAACCCAGACCAGCGAGCTTGGAGCAGGGAGCCAGGCTTAGCAGGAGCGTCACTCACGTGAAAGTGGTTTGTCGTTCGTGAAAAGTCGCAGCAAAAGGGGTCTGATGCCGTAGAGGCGGAACGGTATGGAGCGCAGGTAAAGGAATAGGGGGCTGAGATTTAGGATACATGGACGAGTCGGTGGGGGACATGGTACACTCCGCTGAGTCCGGACGCGACGAGCAAAAGAGGATCCGTGGTCGCGACCGGCGCTAGGGCAGAAGTTAACTACGGAAAAGTGCACTCGGTGGAAGCCGATATCGACAGCAATAGGTGCAAAAAAAAAAGGAGAGAGGCCCTGAAAAGGGCCCAGAGCGGCGGGAAGCTTTCGGCCGAGTTACTTCCGAAGACACCCCTCTTAGACAAAAAGTCCGAAATTCCGTGCGCTCCTGTACCCCGCAACGCCTGCGCTCCTCGCCGCGGCGGACCAATCCCGAGTCCTGTCTTATATAGCTGACTCCCCCAGAGTCGTAGAAGGAGACCAATCATATGAAACGCTGCTCTTTCTGTGTCGCTCTGGTGCGGTATCCTCACGAGCTGAGTTTTTAGGGAGTGTGAGTCCGGTTATCTGTTGCCGAGCTCCGAGGACCTCGCCGAGCCAATCTTGTGTGTGGCTTTGAGTAGCTTGGAAATCTCCGCACGCTTGACGTCGTCCGTCAGGTACTTGATATCGTTCACATGGTGTTACAACATACATATCTGTGTCGGGACCCCTGGCTCCTCCGTTCACACTGGAAGCTTACCCGTCCGTTGGTAAGTCGCGACTTCCTGGACTGTCCATTTCCTCTTCTCCATCTTGTCCTCGATCTGCATCTTTTCACTCTCTTCATCGTCTTGATCAACCTCGACGCGAGCCCTCCAGTCCCACTCCTCACCATTTTCGCCGTCCTTGAGGCTCAGTATCCTTTCCGAGGCACCCTCGACCAGCTTCTCGCGTTCCTCCATCGCTCGTTTCCGGCTCGCCTCCTCCTTGAAGACAAGGGGCAATGACTCTTCAAGCTTGCTCAAGTAGTTCTCGACTTCGACGGTCTAGAGCATCGGGACCAAGAATGTTAGTCAGCTAGGTTCCCAGAGCCGGGAGCGTGGGAGCGTGCGAACTGACCTGCTTCGTCCTCAACAAGGTGCCGACGACCCAATCCTTGGCCGGCTCGACGCTGACGGCGGGTACAACGAGCGACCCTTTCCATCTCTCGGCTTTTGGATCCCTCTTTGGTTCGCCACTACGATACCGCCTCTCCGCTTCCCTCGGATTGCCGACCGAGCTCAGCAGCCCTCCCAACGCGGCGACATGGGAGAGGATGAGGTTGTAGCGACTGATCAACTCGTTGTAGCTCAGCAGTCCAGGATGATGCATTGAAGGCGTCGGTACGGTCGAGGAAAGGTAGTGCACCTGGGACAGCAGCAAATGGATCGAGTCGATGAGCTGCACGAGCTTGAGTCGGACCGCGTCGAGCTCGTTGGGTGCGATCGACTGGGGCTGGTGGGGGGGTGCCAGCGGCGGAAGAGCTTGCGACATCCAGCCGAGCCGCGAGCAACCGCAAAGATGGCTTGCTGAGGTAGCGCTTCCACTCCGAGTGGATTTGGGAAGAGCAAAAAGTAAAGGAGGGACACAAGTCGAAGGGTGGCGGTCAAAGCGGAAGCGCGGCACTTGTCGCCGCCCACGTTATCTGGTGCTTCTTGGTTGTTTCACCGCGACACAACTACAGTAATGCATCTACAGTCAGCCTCAATGAGCCAAGAGCCGTTCAGGTCCGCCATCCCTTTACCCGGACAGAGTAGCAAGTCGTTGCTGCTGATTGTGCTGCTTGCCGATACACCGCTGCCTCCGTCGGTCTGTTTCCCCCCACCTCCGCATTTCGGCTTGATAAGCTGACGATCCGAGAGCTGTCTCGCTTAATCTCACAGCGTCAAAGCAGCGCATGGGAACTACCATGACATATTCACTAGCCTATTCGAGCACTCGATCCAACTTCACGCCTCGCAAATCAAACCGGGGTGGAAAACAACGAGGGGAACCCAGTCGGAAGCGGTGCTGACGGTGGAGAGCTACGACGCCGTGCAAGGCCAATACCCAACCGAGGACCGGGTCAAAGAAGCGAACGGAGTGCTCATTACAGGGAGTGGTACGTCGTTCAAAGAACGATCACCAAGTCTTCTCGGCATGAATCCTTCGACTCGGTTGGCAGAATCTGACTCTGTGCTCTGGGTGTTTGCATATTGTTCGCTCACAGCTTCTTCAGCATACGAACCAATCGACTGGATCACCATGCTCGTAGCTTATACCGCCTCATTGCCCAAGATCAACCCGCAGATCAGGTTAGTCGGTATCTGCTTCGGGCACCAAATCATCGCGAGGGCCTTCGGGTCGACGGTCGAGAAGAACAGCAAGGGGTGGGAAGTCGGAGTGAGGGTGATGGATCTGACAGAGTATGGTTCCAGCATATTTGGGGGTGAAAGGCTGGTGAGTGTCGCGGTGATACATGCCGGAAGTGTCTCCGCCGTCGGCCGAGGAAGCCTACAGCAGTTTGGGACCTCCTCGTCGAGCCTAGCCGCTGACACCGTCACCACATTGATATACAACAGGCGATCCACCAGATGCATCGAGATCACGTCCCTTCTCTGCCGTCCGGTTTCGAACTGTTGGGATCGACACCGATATGTTCCATCCATGGCATGGTCAAATATTCTAGCTCGGCCCCTTCACCGCCGTCGGCCAACCTAAGCTACATCGAGGTCCTCACGCTGCAAGGCCACCCCGAGTTCTCTCCCGATATTGTGCTCAAAGTGATCGAAGTGCGAGCCGAACGAGGTGTGTTTGATCCCGAGATGGCCGAAAAAAGCCGAGCGCATGCGCGGGAATCGGATGAGGGGGTTCGGATAGGCGAGGTTGTGCTCCGGATCATTGGGCTTTAATGATATGCAGTGCATCCGCATCATGGGCGGATAGTGATTATTTAGTAGGATCGAGATCTTGCCAGCAGTAGTAGCGATGACAAGAACAGAGCCTAATTCTGAACGATAAGACTGAGTGGAGGCGATTCCGGAGACGGTTGTCAGTCGATTGTCGGAGCCGTTGGATGGATTTCACGTGGCGCAACGACTCGACAGCGCTCTCACTCCTGCCACCACCACCCCTCCTCCCCACATCCCACCTCTGCGAAGTCCCATCACATTCCTACTTCAGCATCACAACCATGTCCTTCAACGTTCCCGGTGTCAAGGTTCTTGGTGAGTGAGCGTTTTTGTGAATGAGTCGTGTAGACCTTACTTGCCCGGCCGCCGTGACCGCAGACGTTGCGACGTCATGTGGAGAACGTCGACAGAACGAAGCTGTGGGCCCGGCTAAGCCAGTACGCGGCCTGTTCCGAGATGGGGTACGGGCCCAGTCCGGGCACCATCGGACCAGATCGCCGACCGTCCTCATCGGATGCAACACAGTTACGGTCGAAGTAGGATGCAGTAGACGGGGATGCGGTCGATGGGGTCGTCGATACGCTGCTTGGACCGCATGATCTCCGTGATTTGAGTCCTTAAGACAGCGCCGCTAACCCCGCGCCCGCTTTGCCACTCCGTGTTCCCGTCCTCTCCTCGGCCGGTCTTCGAATCGCCGTCTTCGTCCACCCCCACCCCTCGTTGCGACACAGGCAAGGTCACTGGCGCCCATGCCGAGATTATTACCAATGAGTCGCTCAAGTTCCTCGCCGTGCTCCATCGCAACTTCAACCCGACTCGCAAGGCGCTCCTCGCCCGTCGCAAGCTCGAGCAGGCCAAGTACGACGCGGGCGCCTTGCCTGATTTTTTGCCCGAGACGCGCCACGTTCGTGAGGACAAGACCTGGACCGGACCTGCCCCTCTTCCTGGCTTGCAAGACCGCCGTGTCGAGATCACTGGCCCCGTCGACCGAAAGATGGTCAGTTCCGAGAGCTAGTCGGCATTCGCCCTTCTCTTGAGCGCGCTTCGCCGAGATGAGCGCCCCCGGAAAGAACAACTTTGAGTGCTCCGCGAATGCTAAGTCTTCTTTGCGTTCTGTTCCCATGTTATTGTAGGTGATCAATGCTCTCAATTCGGGGGCTGCCACCTTCATGGCCGACTTTGAGGGTGAGTTCGGATCCCAGGTATGCCGTGTTGGGCTGGGTCGCGCTCCGGCTTCCGATCACCCCGCTGCCCGCCGCCCGGTTATCTCGGCGAACCGCTCGATCACCCTTTTTCAGGCACCAAACCGGGCGGCCCGGGTCGCGCTCGCCGACCCCTGGTCTCATACACGATCATCCCCATTCCGCAAGAGCTATGTTTGGCTGACGATTCTCTTGCTGTACCTGACCAGACTCGAACGCTCCCACGTGGTCGAACAACCTCGATGGTCAAGTCAACCTCCGCGATGCGGTCCGACGCACCATCTCTTTCAAGAATCCGAACGGAAAGGAGTACAAGCTAATCGAAAAACCTGCGACCTTGCTCGTCCGCGCGCGTGGATGGCACCTCGATGAGATCCACATCACCGTTGATGGCGAGGCTATGTCCGGCGGCATCTTCGACTTTGGTCTCTACTTCTTCTGGAACGCCAAGGAGGCCATCTCGCGTGGGTTCGGTCCTTACTTCTACTTGCCCAAGATGGAGCACTACCTCGAGCCGAGGTTGTGGAACGACATCTTCCGCTTGTCGCAGGACTACATCGGCATCCCGCGCGGCTCGATCCGTGCGACGTGCCTCATCGAGACCATCACCGCGGCTTTCCAAATGGACGAGTTCATCTACGAGCTTCGCGAGCACTCGAGCGGCCTCAACTGCGGTCGATGGGACTGTGAGTTGGGATAGGCTTCGATGCGTCTCATGCATGGCTTGATGGGAATGACGCATGCTGATTGACCGGACGTGTCCGACTTGGCGGTCTCCTAGACATCTTCTCGTTCATCAAGAAAATGCGCATGCACCCGGAATTCGTGCTTCCCGACCGTGGTCACGTTGCCATGACCGTTCCCTTTAGTACGTTCGTATGGCGATCACACCGGTTGCACGCAGGCCGGAAAGGTACTGACGGCTGGAACCGAGTCGTGCAGTGGATGCCTACGTCCGCCTGCTCATCCAAACATGCCACAAGCGAGGTGTTGCCGCCATCGGCGGCATGTCGGCGCAAATCCCGATCAAGAACGACGAGGCCCGCAACGAGGCGGCCATGGCCAAGGTCCGCGCCGACAAGGAGCGTGAGAGTCTTGCTGGCCACGACGGTACCTGGGTCGCTCACCCCGCGCTCGTTAAGATCGCGTTGGAGATCTTCAACAAGAACATGGTCGGCCCGAACCAGTACCACATTCGCCGCGAGGAAGTGACCGTCACCGCGCTCGACCTGCTCAACACTAATGTGCCCGGTACGATCTCCGAGGACGGCGTCCGTTCCAACTGCTCGGCGTTGTTGCACTACTGCGCAAACTGGATCGGCGGTCTCGGCTGCGTTCCCGTTGCCAATGTGAGTCTTCTGTGATCGACCACAGACCCAGTTCATCTTGACTGAAATGTGGAGAGATCTCGCTCGGCGGTCACCCGCAGATGATGGAAGACGCCGCCACGGCCGAAATCTCTCGTTCGCAGCTCTGGCACTGGAACTACCACGGCGCGAGCACCGGCGACGGCCAAAAGATCACGACCAACTACATTGACCGAATTCTGGACGAAGAGACAAAGAAGGTCAAGGCGACCGGCCTCGATGCCCGCCGCGTCGACATCTCGGCGCGATACCTCAAGGAACAGACCCGCGCTAAGTACCTCAGTGACTTCTTGACCTCGGATCTCTCGCCTTATCTTGCCGAGGGTCCTTCGGCCAAGATGTAAGGGGAGGAAATTCTTGCGCGTCCGGTCCGTGCTTTCGCGGGTCATTATTGTGTGTTCTCCGTTTCTCGAGTCCCGCCTTCTCTATATTCGTGCGAGCGATTGTGCAGAGCCATGACTGGTGCGTGATAGTTGATATATAACAAACAGGAATATTCATAACAGAGATGGTTCGTTCCTAATGCAAACAGCGAGCATCATCGTGCTTTGACCATCGATCACTGAATGTATGCACCGACCTGGTGGCCCGAAGCGGTCCGTGCAGAGAAAAGTCGAGTCGAGCGATCGCCCCCACAAGTCGCTCGGTCTCACCTGGGTTTCCTGTTCACCGATCCCTGATCGCACTTCTCCCACCTCTGTTACGATGCGGTGGCTATCCCTACTCTCGATACCGCTCTTGGTTACCGGAATGCCTCAAAAGCAGTACCCTTTCGGTGTGGACCCTACTTCAACCTCCGATACAGCCAGACTCGCCATCTCTGCCCTCTCGCTCTCGCAGGCCTTGACCCCCTCGATCGTCGCCTCCATGTCGGCCAAGCTCGAGGGTGTTGATGAAGACAGTCAACGGAGATTGCGGCAACATATCGAAGCCCTGCCCGAGAAGCGATCAGTGCGGTTCAAGGAGGGGGGTCCCACGGTCGAGTTGACGGAAGGGGCCAAAGCGTTGTTGACGCTGCAGGGCATTCGATTCATCGATGTGACCAATGAGGATCCAACTTTACTATCGGCCCTGAAGGAACCTACCTACCCGACCACCCTGAGCCGTAAGTCTGCCGAAGATCTCTGTGGAGTCTCATGGCTCTGGCCTGGACTCGATCTGGACAGGACTCCGGGGCTTGCTTATCGCCGATCTCGGGATGCCATGCTGAACACAAGCCTATCGCGGCGCCAAAACTCTGCGCAGACACGAGCAAGCAACTAGAGCCTCTGTTCAAGCACATCGATCTCCCAACCATGAAAGCCTTCTTGACCCAATTTTCGGGTTTCTACACCCGCTACTATCGCTCCTCGACGGGTCGGGAATCTCAGCAATTTCTTCTCGGCCACCTCAAAGAGGTCAGTTTGGGGCCCAGTTTGTTGATCATCGAACCGGTATGTAGCAGGTAATTCTTTGAACTGACTTTTTTTGAACCCCTGCCCAACGTATCCCAGATCCTTGCAAAGAGCGGCTCCAAAGCGAATGTGACCTTCTCCGAATTCGAGCACTCGTGGACTCAACGTACCATCATCGTGCGGTTTGAACCGACCAAGGCCAAGAACCCCTCCTCAGCACCCATCGTAATTCTCGGTGCTCACCAAGACAGCACCAATTCGTTACCCTTCCTTCGTGCACCGGGGGCGGACGATGACGGCTCTGGCACTACGACGCTCGTTACGGCCTTCCGTGCCCTGGCCGAAGAACACTTCGAGGCGACAACAGTCGCCGTCGAGTTTATGTTCTTCTCCGCGGAGGAAGGTGGCCTGCTGGGCTCGGGCCAGGTTGCTCAGGCGTATGCACGTGAAGAGAAGCAGATCCGAGCCATGTTCCACATGGATGTCGTCGCCTTTGTCAAGGTGAGACGTTTCTAAACGCTCTCGGCATCGCGGATGGAGATGCTTACTCTCTCTTCGATATCGTATATCGTGCTATTAGGACGGTACGAAGCCCAGAATTGGAATCATCTGTGACAACGTCTCGCAACCGCTTACTCAATTCATGCGGGTGCTCATCACCGAATACGCTGAAATCGATTATGTCGATACTGCGTGTGGATAGTAATTCCAGCGAGACCCCCGCCACCCATTGACACAAATAAACTCAAAATTACATTGCTTTTTTCCGCACAGTGGATGTTCCGACTTTGCCAGTTTCCACAAGATCGGCGCACCAGCGGCTTGCTTGTCCGAAGGTCGATTTGAAGATTCCAACACTCAGTACGTCACTTGGCGCTAACGATGCTGTTAGTCAAGCCACTGATGAGAAGATGCTCCATGTATTCGGACCCACTAGCATGCACTCAGCTCAAGACACGATCGATATCCCAGAGTTCAGCTTCGAGCACATGGCTCAGTTTGTTCGAGTCGGCATCGCCTATGCGATCGAGCTGGGCAAGATGAGAAAGGCTTGAGGGAACACCAGCTTTTATACTCTTTGTCCGTTGATGTTGGTGTAGGGTCATATCTGATGATCTATACTTCTGTATATGTATTTCTTGTCAAGCTGTTTATCTCACCTTTCGGCACATTGTCTTATCTGCCAATGAGGTCGGGACTCGACTGGGATGGATGAGCTCGTCATCGTACGGCCACCGCCAGGCCTGGCTCCACCGAGCGCCCCTCGTCCATAAGCTCTTTCAAGTAGCTTTACCAAATTTTACATCATATATTTTTTGAGTGGCGTTTACCCCAAAACGCTGTGGTCGAATATTGATATGAACCTATCAGTTCATCCCTTGGCCTAAAAGGCCGGGGTCGAGGACGCGATTGAGCTAGCGCGACCTGGTCCCGTCCAAGGATGAGATCTTCACAATCACGAAACACAAAGGCTGACGCCGGGGTCACAGGCATGGGAATAGGCCTCTAGGCCTCACCCGGTCCGTTTCCAGGCCTTATTCCCTTGTCGTCCATCGTTGCTCGTGGCACCCAGGCTTGGGAGCGGTGGGAGTTGGAGGAAAACAAGGACCCCGAGCTGTGCCACATTGCCAAGCCTTTCCCCGATCCCTTGACCCTCCTTGACCGAGACGCGGCGCGCACCGCGGGACGTTGAGCGCACGCGCCTTTGATTTCAAGCTCAACAATTTCTCTTGTCTGGTGCGGGGTTAATTATGATGCGTGCCAAAGCGTAGTGCGAGATCGGCGCAGCGGGCCAACTCGGCCTGCAGCTTTCCGCCTTTCGTCTCGCTCCCTACCTCACCTCACCTGTTCTCTCTGCCTACTTTGCTTCGTACTGGTTGCGAGCATCCCACAACACTCTTTCATTCTGTGAACCTCCTATCAAAACAACGCTTTCATACCCCGCCGTACGACCCCCTTTCACTCGTTTCAATCGGGCCGCTTTCATCGCAGCACGAACCGCTTCTCTTTGTGCGCCTCACCTCCCATTTCGGCCTCCGCTCCCCCCACTCGACGCACCGCTCCGCTTGACAAGGCTTGCAAGATGCTTTCAACCTTTGTTGCGTTCGTCGCACTGCTGTCCGCCGTTCACGGCCAAGGCATTGTCGACAACTCACGCGAGATGTCGAAGATTGAGGTCAGTGCGATTTACCGCTTTCGGGGCACAATGTTCGCTGATCGTCGACCGCGCGCGTCGGAGCGCGCCTTCTCCGACGCGCGCGGGGCGTCAAACATGCCGCGCACGCGCACAGTTCGCGCGTCACGCGTTTTCGCTCGGGCCGTGTTCAAACGGGCCCCAGTTCCACCCGGCCCAGCTAGATGAGGACGTCTGACGATTCATGTCACTGACACTGGATCTTGGTTTTGAAATGAACAGGCTAGCGAGATCGCGCTCGATGGCGGCGACTACTACGTGCAGAACGTCGCCACCGGTCGCGTGAGTCGGTGAAGCACCTTTGGTGCTGCGCAGACGAGGTTGCGCCAGGGCACAGGGTTGCTCACCAGCTATCCTCGGCACTCCTCATGTCATTCACTCCGCAGTACCTTCAATTCACCCGTCCCGACGATACTACCGATCTGACGTCGCTAAACAGTCGAAGATCGATCTCGATCAACTACGGGTCAGCCTACGGCAAAAGCGGAAGGAAGACCGGCACCTACGTCGGCTCGGTCTTCTCGGGCATGAGCAAGTGCATGTCGGCACAGTGAGTCGCCTCTCTCCTGCCTTCAAGCTCTTTGGCTTCCTCTCGCGCGTCTTTGGGTGTATAGCGTTACGAGTGAGAATCTGACCTCGACTCGCTCCTTGCCGCACCGACGCGTCGGTGAACCTCAGGTTCGACGACAACAAGGGCGTGGACCATGCTGCTGTCTCGTACGCTTGTTCGGGTAGATTCTTATCCTCTTGAAGGTATTGTTGTAGATCTGTGGAGTGCTGTTCGCTAACTTTCCGGTTGCTCTGGCGTCAGTGAACGGCGGCTCCGGCACGACGACGCTTGAAAAGGCCAAGCAATTCTGGAAGCTCGTAAGCTCCCTCGACGTATCGTGGTGTCTTTTCATGCGCACCCGGCACTGAGTAGGGACCATTCTGTACGCTTTTCTTGCAGTACCCGTGCGGATCGGGCGCCAGCTCAGGTGTGTCGCTCGCGTCCAAGAAGAACGGCAAGTCGAAGAAGACATCGACCACCTTCACGAAAAAGAAGACGAGCAAGAAACCCTCGAGCAGGAAACCCTCGAGCAAGAAGAAGACGTCGAGCAAGAAGACGTCAAGTAAGAAGAACGTCAAGTGCACCAAGTCCGGCAAATGGCTCGCTCGCCACCCCGAGTACATCAGTCGTCAAGGCAACTCGCAGTGCAAGGCCACTCTCACCGCTTGGCGCCATGGCAAGAGCCGTCGGTCCGACATCGTGTCCCACCACGTGTCGCAGTTCGCTCGCCTCGGCCGTCGCTCCTTCACGACGCCTATCAAGCGTGCCCTGACCAAGCGCGGAGCCCTTCAAGGCACATACTGCATCATCGCCGTCGACCATCTCTCCGACATGTGAGTTGCCCAGATGGGATGCACCCGAGGTTTCTGACTGATACACGGCCTATTCCCTTTCAATCTGTCAGGGAAACGCGCGCCGTTGGAGATTCGAGCATGAACACCTACGGTGGCTACGTCAGCATGGAGCTCGAAGAGTGGAACGCCGTAAGTCCGCGCTGACCCGCTTTGCTCTTCGGCCTCGCCGACTTTGTCCTCATGGCTGCTAATCCTACGATGTTGTGCACTCTATACAGGGCGACAAGACCCAGCAATGGATCATCACCTCGGCCTGAACGACTGCCTCACCTGTCGGCGCGCTGCCCTCGGCCGCTCAGTGCTACGCCTCCCTTACCGTCTCGGTTGTCTCCATGCCCCAATCATTTCCTCACCCTTTCAATCAAGTCCCACCAGAATGACGTTACTACTCGGTATATGTAGGACATATCATCTCGATGTTGTGCATTTACCCAAACCGACCCACCACCAACCTTCCGCCTCACCCCTTCACGCTTCCCCGCGCCGCACTGATACGTGGGAGTAATGCAGGGCCCGCCCACCTCTCGGATGTCGACTTCTGACCTGTATGACCTGTATAGTAGTACCCTTCACCCGACGCCACCCCTCCGTTCTGTTCTCTTTCCCCCTTTTCTGTGCTTTCGGTGTCTCGCTCGCTTCGGACTGGTTCCACAAGTAGCGACAATTTTTTCTTCTTGCTTCTACGCTTTGTCCATAGCCTTTGTCTTCTGTGATGACAATGCCACCTCAGTATTGTCTCGTATTCAACCGATCCTCGTGATACCCGTGAGGTCTACTGGCCTCTGATGCAAGGGTTTATGTGAGGGGATGCCGCATAGAACAGCCCTCAGATAGGTAGCCTCTGAGAAGGTAGAACTATGGAGGTCTAGTAACAATTTGCTTTTCGTCTAGCGGTCGAGAACGACAGATTTTAATGATGAGTTACAGAGGCGCGAACCTTACAGTTTGATCCCTTAATGGTCACGAGAACTGCTATAATAGGCTGTTGGCGTGTTAGGGCTCCTTCCTTTCGTCGAAATTAATCGTCTCAGTTGTCTAAGAGAAAGAGGGGAACAAGCGACATCAAAAGGTAATACATATGACAAGTCTAGACAAAGAAGAAGAGGAGAGCTTGTCTCAGTTGTGGGCAAGGCCCGTGGGAGGCACATCTGCCCTGGGCCATCCTCGAACTCGCCCGATAAGTCGCTTTTGCAAAAGCTTATATTAGTCTGCCCTTCTGGCTAGACGTCTAAGATGAGGTCGCCTCGATAGCGCGAAGTTGTGCCGCGCGGCTGCACCTAGAGTCATGCAGTGCGTCATAGAGGTTACACTTACACTTATTTACACTTAGAGGCGGGGGCTCGACATTAATCGAAGCTTTGAGATGGCCTGCATCCGCGCCACAAAACCGTCCAAAGACCACTGCTGGAGCTTATACGGCCATTCGAAATGCAAGTTCGGTCCCAATTACGCCCCCAAAAAGTGATTCTCAAGCTAACTCGTTTCGGAGATCCCAAAGCTCAACAGACGTTAACGCGCGGGAACACCCTCATCTTGAGCCAGAACACCGCTTCGTTCACCGACGTACTGCCCATGTCTGTCAAGGTCATCTGATCGTGGGTTCCAACGCTTCTTACCACTGTGAAGAATCTGTGGGCGAATACTGACACCCATGCCTTGTGATTCCCATGTCTCTCAGCGGTGGACACTTTCACCTGGCCTAGCCAGGCCGTCTCGCACCCAAGCTGAGGAACGTCTATGTGCATCATCAAGTGGTGACTTCAACTCGGTTAGTTCCCATTTCGCCGACTCCTTGTCGCTGCAGTGCGTACTGACGGGAACACATCCGATCGTCAGGTACTACGAATATGTAACCGGCAAAGATCTGCCGAAACGATTGATTTTACCACCTTGGCCAGAGTGGGGTGCCACTCGCATCTGGCAAGAGGACGAATACTGGAGGTTCTGGTCAGAATTGGCCGAGAAGCAGTATCGTGGCAAACTTGCCAACAAATCTGGCCGACACCCTTGCCGGTCAAGGTTGCCGACGAACTCCTCGACGCCGAATTCTCCCACACAATTCTTCAAGAGGAGGATGTCGTGGGAATGCTCTGTTTCGTTCAAGCGCAAACGTACTTCAACCAATCCAAACAAGCCCAACACGCTCGTTTTCAGTTCGTGCCGCATCGAATCCGGGTACATGGCCAGGACCAAGCCCCCGTTCACGCAAGTCACGCGTACAATCAATCACATTCTTGTATGAGTAAGCTGATCTGACAATCTTACGTCATGGTCATCATTACAGCCTCGTCCCCCTCTTCTCACAGACCGTCCACCGTCGCCGAAGAGAAAACTATCACCTGTCAAGAGGTCCATTACCGACGCCGATCTTGACATCGACGTTCAAGTTGGCCTTCCTAAAAAACGTGAGTCGCTCCAGGAAGTCCCCATATCTCCCAACGTCACCTGAATCGACTTCTTCTTAGAGCCAACTTTGGTGAACCCGCAAAATGGGTCCCCGGCGTTGAGAACAACATGCATACAGTGACGCAAACTCGTCCAGACGCGGACTGTGATATGAGCGATGTAGAGTGATCTCAATAGTACATCACCCCGGCCATAGGCGATGTTGAGTGATCTCAATGCATTTACACCCCGGCTCTGATTCGATCTCTTCTTGTCTGCAATGTTCATCAACGTTTGGCACATACTTACACGACTCGTTTATGCGCAAATTGAACTGACTCGCTAATTGGGTGCTGCATGATGCCCGATCCATGGCACGTTCTTAATACACTAATAGCTGACGTTGTCAGTCCATGTTTCTCTGTCAGAGGTTCAGGGACCCGTCGCCCCCTCCGGGGGCGCGTTAATCATCATCAGCACTGCGCAGTCGACGTCTCCACGCCGCGGGCGGCAGTTCAGTCCTGTTTTGACCCCTTACCTCCTGACTCATGTCTCAGTTTCAGGCATTAGGTCGCGCAGAGGCTCCTATCGCGCGTTTTCAGCGTTGGTTCTTGGATGTAACGCGAGGCCAAATCAGCGGCCTGGATTTTTTGCAAAGCTGAGCAATTATAAAAAGGGGGTAGTTTGGGGCTTCGCCCTACCCTTATAGTGCGTGCGACGACGACACGTCGTTCAACTCCACTCCCCCAATACGAATTGTGACATCCTTCTCACGGCGAAGTACACACTACACTCCCTCATCTCGCTCTTCAGCGCACCTCTCTCCTTATACTTTCACTGTACCATCTTCACACTTCTCTCGGCCACGATTGGCGGCGACTCCAAGCGGTCCCTGTCGCAAGCATGCGGTCTCAGTTCCTCTTGGGGACCCTGCTGGCTTTTGCAAGTCATAGCACATTCGTTCGAGGCTTTATCGTTGACAATATTCAGTTCTATAAGTCTCTTGAGGTGAGTACGACCGGTCAGGCAAGAACCGGAGAGTGATATCCGTTTGCGAGTCAAGCAAGCACTCGGGGCAGCCTCACTGACCGTCGGCTGCTTCTCGCCCTCACCAACTGAAACCTGCACACAGCAAATCTCCATCAATATCAAGGGTGATTTCACGCTCAAAAGTCGATTGACGAACAAGTACCTCACGTTCACCCGCCAACCTAGTGGGCAGGGCGAAGACTCGAACAATAATATCGTCACCCAGTCCCACCCAGCCGTCCTCGGCTTGGAGTGGATGTCCTCGAAGGCAACCAGCGGGAAAATAACAGGTTATTTTGCCGGTCTCAGGATCTCGTCTCATAAGCATTGTGCCGCGTCGCAATATGGCGAATCGAAGCCGGACAAGGGAGGAGGCGATGTCGTCGGGGTCGCCTACGCGTGCAAGAAGCGCGGGGATCCCGCCGTCGTCAAAGCAATGTGGTTGGCTTTCGACTGCCGTGCCCCTTCTGACCGATTCGTCAGTCTATTGGAACGGCTCCGCGACCACGACTCAAATAAGGCCGGAGACTATCATTGGCGAAAGAAGAATCCCGGACCCGAACCTCGCCAGCGCCAGCACAGGCATGGGAAAACCCCGCATCCTCGCTCTCGTTCCCATGGCCGCGGCCACCGTCATCGTTCTCATCCCCATCCTCGCCATCGCCATCGCCATCGCCATCGCCATCGCCATCGCCATCACCATCGCCCTCGCCCTCGCCCTCGCCCTCGCCATCGTCCTCACCACTCGCATCATCATCAGCCTCATCATCACCGTCGATCTGACATTCTCGTTGCTCGGAGTGGTCCGGACGCCCCGGCCGACTTTCCCTCGAAGCCCATTGCTGGTCTCATTGACCACGTACAGGATGCTGCTTATAAGACAACGCGCAGACCGAAAAAACGAGCGCGAGGTCGAGGTAGTCCGAGGAATCGACGGTCTTCCAGACGCTCAAGAGGCCGGCCGCAGTCACGCCACCATCGACATCGAAAGGGGTCTAAGAAAGAACCACTGATTGTTTGCCTGTACGTCCTCGCGTTGTCCATGCTCGTGATACGGAGTCGGCAAGAACAGCTGGTGCCCGCGAGCGAACTCAGGAGGCTGACGCATGACACATCTTCTGTACCCAGCGTTGCGGTGGATCACATCCTCGATCAGATCCCAAAAGCCTTAACAGCAAAGAGCACAAAAGGGGTCAATGGACAGATTGGATCTGCGCTAGCGGTTCTTGACATAGTAAGCTTGGCTCTCGCTCGCCGATCCTCGGTCGAGCCGCAACTCTCGCTTTGATCATCGGCTTACTTTTGAATTGGCTTTCGGTGCAGGGGGATCGGGCACAACAATGGGAAGTGACTCGAGTCTAGTCAGGTGTATTTCGACCTTCTTGAGTTGCGCAAACTATTGGCTTTTTTGGTGATTCACAGCAGCCGCAGGACCACTCCCGCCAGCGAGCTTTTTGTGCACATTTTTGCTATCAAGTGTGGTGGTGTCCTGGAGACACCATCGACCTTTTCGGCTCATTGATATCAGGATGGATAGTGGAGGTGTGGGATTTTAATAGGCTTTGAATCATTTTATTTCACTTGTGTTGAATGCTCGTTGACCCGCGTTCGTTCCCCGATAACATGATTGAAAGAGCCTCGAGTCCGAGCTGTTCGCAGGCGCAAATTAGGACGAAAGGCTGGCAGTAGTTACTTCAAGCGCGCATCAAACACCGTGACAAGCACCTCTCGGCGTCGATAACGCTTGGAAAGATTAAATGTAAAGAACCATCATTCGCACATGATGCTAGAGTAAACGGACTGTGACTCGATTAAAAGGCGTGGGGAAAACTTTGTCCATCGAGTCCGCGCTTAATCTCGGGGCAGGCACCTCGGCAACGTGCGCAATGGCGCGGGCCTGCGCGGGATGCGCACGTGCTTCATGAGCCCAGTGAGATCTTGAGATGAGGGCTGGCAACTTCGGGCTTCTCGCCTCGCCAGTCCAGGTCATCATCCTTTACGAGTAGTGTCGACGAATCCACCCTCATCAAAGCCCTGTCCGACCTTAGCAAAACGTCAAGAAGAAGACCGCGTTGTCTTGCAGTGGCGCTTGACGAGTCGGACTCATACCACGTCGCTTCGGACTCAGTGGGTCCTTGGAGACGCCTCCTGTCAGTCGCTTCGACTGCCGGGCGTCACGTCCAGCTCCTCCGCGACCCGTTTCTTACTGACCAGCAATTGCGTCTGGTCATTACGCCAATAGGCCTCAAATGCGTCCTAGATCAAAAGTGCTCGGACTGGATTCACCACCATGGTGCTGCTCTGCTTCCTCCTCTTCCCCGTCATCATCAGGCTCGGGGTCATCGTCCGCATCGTCCTGCGCATCCAGTTTGGGATTACGTACCCCTGAATGGTCTGCCTACGGTAGCACTTACGCGAACAATCAGGTGCAATACCGGCGTTATTATGATGCCTCCAACTCATGTCAGCTCGATCCCGGCGCTCCAATGGACGTCTCACATAAAGTCGAGACATCTCCTTTTTTGGCCAGGTCGCCGATGCTTATCGAACTCCCAGCCCCACCTCCGCTACTCTTACCCGTTGCGACACTTGCAGTCCCATCTGCAGTATCTCACACGCTGCCTGGGATCACGTTCCAATTGTCGAGCCGCTCTGATCCAATAACAATTACCGGAAATCAGATGCATCGCGACGACGGTTTCGGAAGAAATGCTTCCCAAACACCCACTCCTTCTTCGGCCACTCCAACTCGATCACCTCTTGGGAAGCTACTTGACGATTTGGAACTTGCGGACACAGCGGAGCTACATGGTAGCAACAAGGATACCGCAGGACTTGCATGTGCAACAGCCAGTGGCGCGTCGACGCGGCTGCCCGCGATCCCGACATCGCGTCGACATCGTCGAGGGCGTTCTGCGTCGGTCCATCTGCTGTGGCGATCGAGCGTGACAGAAGAAGGATGGGAGGTATTGAAAAAGCATTACGAAATGAATATAGGCGCGCCGTGGCCGGTCTGGGGCAAGACGGGATGCGGTGACTGGTCTCAAAAGCTGGAACGCGCGGGGTTTTAAACGGTATGTTGCCTGGTTCGACGCATAGGAGTGCTTGACGGCTTGACGTCTGCAAGGGTGTGATTCACAGTACACATTGGACTGGATACACATGTACCTCCAAAAGAGACCAGTCTACTTCCGTGATCATGATTTGTCTGAGGGTGTACACCCCCACCTTGGGGTGCAGCATCGGGTGCTCGACCGAAGGCTCTGCTGGAGCCTGAGAAGTTGCGAATTGCACGACATTGCCCCGCTTCAGACGTGTGCTGGCTCGGGGGTCTTGGAGGACCCTCTCCTGGCCACACACACACACATCTCACTGCGCAAGTAAGAGTTGGCGTAGCATCTATGCGCTAGGTGCGCTAGGTGCGCTAGGTATTTGTGCGCGCCCTTGTGACCATGAACTCGTCAAACCGGAGTCCCACCAGTAAACCTAGTGAAGTCCCTAAAGCGAACTAGTTACCCACGTATTACTCTCGAACGGTGCCAGGACATCTTGGCCAGAAACAAAAACCAGAGAGCTAAACACAGGAGCATAGCCGAAATCGAAAATACATACATCTTAAGCGCAACCGACTGTCCGATTCGGACACTTGAAGATCATGAATAAGCTGACAGCTACCGCCGAGCAACACGCGACGTGCGAATTGCACGGCTGAATGTTGAACACGATCGGACTGAGCGTCTGGACGGTCGGTGGTCAGGGCCACGGTAATTCATTCGTCCCACATCATGAACACTGCTGTGGCGCGGCGCGCCTGGCCAGGCTCGGAGCCATTGAGCAGTGTATAAGGTACCCCGGCCTCAGGCTAGGTAGTTGTGCCACGAGCAACAGGAGATTAAGCACGAGCTCTAGTTAAGCATAAATCACCGTGGACCGTGCACCGGGTTCTGTTTTGCGGCCAGGGAGAAGCCGTGAGCCCCACGCGAGTTTGCGGAAGATCGCCGACGCGACCTTCTTCAATAGAAGACGTCTCGGCCACCCCGGATCTTCACGAGTTTGGCTCGATACATTCAGACGGCACCGATTCACAGGTACCTTGTGAAAGAATACAGATAAAGCATTATTCTGGGAAGCTGAGCATGTGTTCCAAGTGGTACCTTTCTAGTCAGCGCAATCAATTCAGTTTTCATACGTAAATCGAAAGAGGAAATCGAAAGCAAGATCGACCGGCGGCATCGCTTTTTCGTTCGATCAGGAACAATACGCGCGAACGGCCCGGCGGCTCCATTGCCAAGTTCGTGCAAGTCACACGACTTGTGTGTGATAACCGGAGCCTGTCGCATCCTTCCCATCCTCCGCGACCCGCCTCTACTCGCAGTCGTTTCGCGTCGTATTTGCTTTGTCGGTCAGGTATAGTGGAGTGGACATAGACATTCGGACGCCATCGCTCCTCGTTGGGAGCCGCCTGCCAGTCGGAGTCCGTTATTCGTCGTTCATCTTCCGCGACTATTCGTCGGCCCATGTTGAAAGCGCTGTCAAGCAGAAGTCATGGGCCCTTCGTGCCTCCGGTCTCCCATAACGTAGATCTGGAGGACCTGACGAGTGAGGATCTGATTGAGCTGGCTCAAGTAAGCATACCGTGCCTGCTTTGTCCGGCTTCTATTCGGCGGCGGCCTCGAACCGCTTCAGTCTTTTCGATGACTGAACCTCGCCCGTCCTCGTTCTGTATCCGCCCGCACCGGATGCTTCACCGCTTAGGTTGACCTTATCGGTCGTCGTCGTGGGGACGCTATCATCAAGCTGTCGCAAGCCGTCGCGCTGGGATCCTCTTCCGGATGCGAACTGCTAGCCAAGTGAGTCGTCTGCGCTCGCGGGGAGCCAAGGGGTTTAGTTCATGGGCTAGCACTCTCTAGCACTCGGCGCTCGCTGGTCGAGGTGCAGCACTGATGTCTCTACCTTACATCAAGTCTTCTGTCAAAAGGTCTGCAAGGCTCAACTCCGACCGCGTGTTCGCCTCCTCCGCCATCATCCCAACACTCTACTGGCTCAACTTCGTCCGCGAGTTACTACCCGACCGCCACCCCGGCAGCCTTTGAAGCAATTCTGCGTATCGAGAAGACTCCCTTTACAGATGCTTTGGCTCCTGCACACCTCTATATCAGGGGCTTGGAGCTCGAACTGAACTACGATGTTTATCAATGCTCGGTGGAGCCGTTCCGCCCTGTGGCCGCAAACCCTTCCTCGACAAGCTCATCAAGTTCAGGTGGCGGTCCTCCGATTACGAGACCAGTAGACATCGACAAGGTACTTGACCTCGTCATTGGAGTGAGTCAACCCCTTGATCCCGACTCGGCTTCACATCGACACCCAGCGAGGAGGGAACTAATAGTGCCCATCTTCGATTCATTGTCCCAGCTCGTTGACGAATATCGGTACGGGCGGATGCGACACGATCACGACGATCCAACTTACCCCGATCTCTGGGCGCGGGGATGCCGAGTCGCAGAGCTTGCTACACTCCACCCCGACGTTATCACACCTCGGATCAAGGTGCTAGTCGCGCCGTCCCCGCGCTCGGGACGGCCGTGGCCGACTGTGTTGCCGCTAGCGTCGGCGCCGGCACACAATCGAGCCTCGGCGGATGCGGAGGTTCCTTCTCGTACCGACCTGAGCACACCACGGTCAACAAATACACGTATCAGGCGGAAGGTCGTTGTTACGCTCCAGTGCTATCTGCTCTACCTACTTGCTCTTCAAGCCTGGCATCGAGACCAAGGGGCTGCCGAGCGATATTGGGAGGAGATCGTCGATATCGCACAAGACTGCGGCGGACACGTCGGAACGAGGGCAGGCAATGAAATTGTGGCCAAAGCTATGAAACGCCTCGCGCGGGACTCGGGCTTTGAATCTTGGAAACGAGAAATCGATTGCACTCTCGGGGGACTCCCCTCACCGACGCCATCGTCGTCATCAAACATCGACTGCACATCGAACCCTGCCTTCCAACCTTCGGCGAGTACTGTGTTGGGTGGACGGAGCGACATAACATTCACCTCCAAGTTGGCTCGCGCAGAACCCTCGCAGTCCGCTTCCTTCTTAAAGCCTGCGCATACTACGTATGGCTACCCTTCCCCGCCGGAATCGGAACAGGGCTCGCCGCCGACCGTGGTCGTATCTCTACGGATATCCAACAGTCTTGAGGAGAAGTCATACACACCTGATATAGGTTTGCACAGTCCGAACGTAACCGTTGACTGCGCGACAACTCGCAGCCTTCGTCGAATCGCATCGAACGCATCCATTGTGTTCGCGCCACCTTGCCTCATCCGCCGGGTGGCGTCAAGCTCCTCGCTCTCCACGTGTGCTCACGGTGCCGCACTACCGCATCGAGTCTTGGGGTCCACTTGGACAGCGACATGCGCGTCGCCTGCGAGTGGCAATCACTCCTCCGTGGTCCCGACCGCGCCGTCACGACCTGCACCTGCTCGTCCGGCGACGTGGGCCGGGAGGCTCCGGCGACGGGTGTCGAAGCTCTCCATAGCGGCGATGTTCCAAGAGGATACATTGCCCAGGCCAGTACCATCCACTTCCGCAGCATCATCGCTCTTGCGCCAGGTGCTTCAAAGAAACGATGACGCGGTCGCGTGCATGTGGGAGGATTCGGACATGCTTGAGGACGACCACGAATCCGAGGTCTACTCGGTTCCGTCTTCGCCCCCCACCTCTCCGGTCGTGCAAAAACTTCGCGACAACTGTCGCGAGCGATCACTGTTGAGTCGGCACCGATCCTATGTGAGACTGCCCAAAGTGAACGAACCCTCCGGCCTCCGCTACGACTCACCGCCCCCAGCGATGAGGACGCCGACTTGCACCGTTACACCTCCGACCCCAACGAAGGAGCACTTGCTTCCCCCTCGCCCTCCCCGTCGAATCCGCTCTTCTCGCTCGCTCCGCCGAGCCAAGATCCAAGCCTTCGAGTCACTTCCTCCGTCGCTCGACCGTGGCGGCGCAGATGACTTTGGATCACCTAAAATGGGGCCGATCGATCCGTTCTTGCTCGAGCTGGAGCGCAACTCTCGTGTTGGCGTGGCCACAGTTTGCGATGGGTGTGGGACCAACGGACTGAACTACCCAGCATGCCCTCGGTGCGATAAGAAGTATTGTGGTCGAGCTTGCCGCATCGGCAGTCAAGTTCGGCACAGTTGTTGAGGATCAGGATTATACCCCTGTGTCTCGCTCGCGCAGGTGTCCCCGTATGTGCATCAATCTGTATTCCGCAATCAGTTGGGATTATTAGTAATGGAAAGGCCACTCGTAGGTTGTGTATGTGATCTTGGTGGTCTCGAAGGCCCGCAAAGTCGAGTCGGAACTTTTCGAGCGTAAAGCCACCTGGACGGCGGGCGCCGATCGCCGAATGTGATTGTGGGGCTGCAGCGTATGCTGCTGATACAGCAAGAGATCGCGTGAGAGCCAAGTTGAACTAGAGTAGACCCTTGCTGAGAACTAATTATTGTCTGCCGTCAGACCCCCCCTTGCGACCCCCCTCGAAGTCCCCCGGGGGCTAGCGATTGAGATCGTCACAGACCAGACTAAATCGGTAGAGTCTTTACCCGACCTGTTTCGAAATCCGGGTGGGGGGTGCGCTTGCGCTAACTCGCGCGCGCCAAATTGAGTCGACTCTTTCGTAGAAGCTCAATTGAGTTTGAGTTGGCGCAGTCGCGCGCCCGAGTTAGCGCACTTGAGTTAGCGCACCGAGTTGAGTTGGCGCACTGAGCTGGCGCACTGAGTTGGCGCACTTTGAGTTGGCGCAACCAGGCGCGCCGCATGCTGCCATCCCCTTGTCTTCATGCTGCAACGTGCCATATCCTACGATACAACTGCTGTCACGCTTCTTTCGGAATCGAGGCGCCGATAACACGGACGACAAAATCGTCGGCACCTCGGCTACGACAGCATCGACAGCGTGCCAGAACAAGAGCGGCCCCAGTGTCGACACTCTACCCAGCGCAAACACCCCGAGCCACGTTCAGGCCGCGAAGCGCCGCTTCGATGAGCTTTAAATACATAATGATGGACAGGATACAGGATCGACTCCCATTGGTCCGTCGACCAAGGAGCCACGAGGTCGACCCCGTAGCTTAGTACCGCCCGCGGCGATCAGGCCTCAGGGCCGTCCGAGGAAGACGGAGGAGGAGAAGGAGAAGGCGGCCATAGCCAAGTCCGAGAGAGCAGCACAGCAAGCGGCCGAAAGAGAACTTGATGATGAACGTGCAAGACAACTCAAGGAAGCGGAGCGAGCTAGGCTAGAGGCCGCGCGAGCGCCTCAACGCCAACTCATATTAGACGTGCAGAGTCAGCGGATGCAGGTCAGTTGTGAAAGCCTGATTTGCGATAGATCAGTGGGATCATGAGTGTCAAAACCTGTTTGGCATGTGGCATTGACGTCAGAAATGAAACGTGCCGCATCCTTTCATACAGTTCCCCCCTGCGAAAGTGTACACTGTAAGCCCGGCTACACTCCCGTCGCCCGAATTCCTCTGACTAATGCATGTCCGTGGCTCCTAATCTTAGACTCAAACGACTCTCAACTTTGCACCGGCAACACCTTCACCCCAAACTCCGATTCCAGATGGCTCGTCTGCCATACCTTCCCCATCCGATGCCTCAGTCTCGACCAACTCCACGTCGGGCTCGATTTCGACGTCGGTCGGATCGGCATTGCCCGACGATTCAGAGGCCAAGTCTCGGATCCAATTGGCATCGAGCTGTACACCGACCTTGGGACTTGCTAGGACCAGATGGAAAGGCGGATGACTGTGTCCGTTTATGTGCCTGCCAGCGCGGCACCAACAGTCTCGAAGGAGGCATCCACCGCAAGCTTCGCCAACGGTTTCCAATGTCTGGTGTTTGTCCGTGCCATGCCAATGCGTGCTTGGCTGACTACGTGCTAGTGCACATTGCCACAGTCAGTCCAACTCCACCATCGCAATTCGAAGAAGCGGCAACCATTCTCACCCATTATCCCTTGTATTCGCAGGTTGGGACGTTCAATCGTACCGGAAAACCATTCGTGGGGCACTACGACCTCTGGCTCACTGTGGAATTACATCGTCTGAGACGCAAGACCTCGGCATTTCTCCCACGGCACTCAACCACTGTGTCAGATATAGTCAACCCGCTGCTCTACACCCCATCCACCGAAACATTCGGCATCGTACATGTTGTTCAGTCGCCAACAGCGCAAATGCGCTTTTCGATCGAGCCCTATCACGTCGAGCGCGGGACTCTGCGTTTGGATCTCGTCAAGTGGTCGCCACGGAACTTGCTGCAAAACACTACGCTGGCGATACAGCATATGCAAAGCCGGCTACCAACCGATCGCAAGCTTCGTCACGACTGGCTAGCGGAACGTCAGGGTACTCGATTCGCTGTATTGCATGTCCAGACACCCAGCGAACGAGCGCTCTACCGGTATCTCTCAAACAAGGTACAATTGGGAGCTCCTCAGAACCTTCGGATTTTCGAGATTACCGAGCTTTGGAACAAGTATGCCAACGGAATAGACATTTTTTACAAAGTATGTCGCGTCTGTGTCACACTGAATGATGATGTTGAGCTGAAGCGCAATTCTGACACAGATGCCAGAGCACATCACTACATGGACATCGAGACGGTCGTCGCTGGCAAATGCTCAAGCCACAATGAACATGGGTGGGAACGACGTCAGAGTGATTCAAGCTTTGCTTACCGACCCCTCCCGCGGTCGTGATGTTAGCATGCTAGCGGCTAAGGCATTACTCGGTCACAAACCGCCAGCTTGGGGAGGCTTACGGAGGTAGAAGTTGATGCATCGGATCCTCCAACGTCATCCATCCGCCCCTTTGTTGCTCGAGCGACGCTGGTTCGAGTGCGGACTTGGGCACGAGCAGCGCCTTGACGCGCGCGGGTACTACAAAAGGGGCAAGGCACTGTCGACTCTGCGGTCAAACTACTTGTCGACGCAAGGGGTCAAAGCTAAGTGATGACGGATCGGTGACTGGGTGTGACGGGACGTGCTTGGACTGCGGGAAGCCTTTCGGGCTGACAGACGAGATGGATCCGAACGACCCACAATCACGAAGGTTCTGCAGAGGACTGACAAGGGCTGAGATGAATAGCCGAGCTCGGCATCAAAAGAAGTGTCACTACTTTGTAGCTGCATGTTACCTGCGTAATATGATGTATGTTATCAAAATGACATGTTGTAATGCAATGCAGCCATGTACTCCGTACCACTTCAGCTCTTTCTCCTTTTTCACCTCCCCTTCCCTCTTCTTCTTTCTCCTTTTTTCTCTTCCCCTCCCTCTTCTCTTTCCCTTTTTTTTCTTTCCCTCTCCTCTCTCTCATTTTTTTGTTTTCTCCTTTTTCCCCCTTTTTTTTCTCCCTTCTTTTCCCTTTTTTTTTCTTTTTTCTTTTCTTTTCCTCTCCTCCCCCCCACCCCCGACATGGGTACGGGCCCCGAAATCCGCCGGCAAGCTTAGTGTTCGGCGACATCGCCCTCCCAAGTGTAGGGATGGCTTCGTTCACAGCTTCGCTCCGGAGCACGTATTGCGCTAAGTTATTACCAATAGTTGCTCGGACACCACTTCAATGTACATGTGGTGCGGTGTACAGGCGTTCCTTCGCGACGTCATCTTCGCCGGCTGCTTCGACCTCGATTTCGCAGTCGCCCGCACAGGACAAGCTCATTGTGGCGGCTAGGACGGTGCTTGATCAGGCGAAAGCTACGAACGATGGAGGTATTGCGGCTGCAAAGCGTGAAAGGGAGCTCGATGGTCTGAGACGCGCTTTAGCGGATGTAGAGGATGGTCAAGAGGTGAGCCTCAGCTGGGCCTGCGGAGCATTTCAGCTTGCAATCACCGAGCGGCGCGTCGCAAGGAAGGATCCTCGACCTCACACCAGTATCATTCACTGCGAAAGTCGAAGCCAATACAAATGATTCAGGCATACAGCTGTCGAACAAGAACATGCAGCCTTTCGTTGTGGCAATTTGGACCGCCTTGGCTCGGTAAATCCCACCCCTGGAACCAATGGGCTAATCACGGTGCCCTCCCCTTATCTTTTCTTGTAGCTCATCAGTACTCTACAAGAACTGGCCGATGCTGAACCGGACGAAGAATTACGTGAACTGGCCTTAGGCGATCTGCCAGAAGCTACGGCGACCCTGGCATCGCTTCGATCGACCTTGCTGAATTATCTGCTCCCGCCGACGCCGACCGCGTCACTCTCGGCGATTCTCGAAGTCAAGTCCGGCGTCGGTGGATCCGAATCGTCGCTGTTCGCTGCAGAACTAGTTCGCATGTACACGCGTTTGGCGGTTCGAAAAGGATGGAAGGCAAGTTTGGTCGAAGTCGTTGGCTTGGGCGGCGTCGGACAAGGCACGGGCGACGCCTACAGGGAAGCGATCCTGGAAGTCACGGGCGAAGGCGCATTCGGAATGTTGAGGAGAGAAGCAGGCGTACATAGAGTGCAGAGGGTACCCGCGACGGAAAGCCAGGGGCGGCTGCACACGAGCACGGTCGGCATCATCGTGAGTCGCCTCGCCGACGTCGGGCCCGCGAAACCGTGCACTGAACGCAGCATACCTCCCTGGGCACTCTCAGGTCCTGCCATCAGAAACCGGCAGTTCTACACCCATGGACGATGACTTGTTCGACCAAAAGGATGTCAAAGTCGAAGTAATGAGGTCTCGAGGCGCCGGCGGTCAAGTAAGTTTTCCCGTTTTCGGCGGCAGTAAAGCTGCCATGCAAGATTCAACGTACTGCGACATCGACTGATATAAGCGTATTTCCATCGTCTCACGCACAGCACGTCAACAAGACCGAGTCGGCGATTCGATTGACCCATCAGCCCACAGGCATCAGCGTATCGATGCAAGATTCTCGCTCGCAGCACGAGGTGAGTTTTTGGCAGTGTGCGAAAGGTTGGCATCGCATTCCCTCACTCGAAAACTGAGCGGACTTATGATCTCGCAGAATCGAACCAAGGCCTACAAAGTGCTACGGGCTCGCCTCATGGACCGTAAGTTGCAGCTCGAGCAAGAGGCGCGACGGTCGGTGCGAAAGATCCAGGTGCGAGGCGCGGACCGAAGCGAGAAGATTCGAACGTACAACTTTCCGCAGGACCGATTGACGGACCACCGTATCCCGCTGACCATATCGGGGTTGGCGGACGCGATGGAAGGGGGCGAAACGTTGGACATGGTCGCGCGGGAGTTGCAGATCCGCGAAGAGGAGGACGGTATTGAAGACATCCTGGCTGGAGTTGACTAGACCTTGCACTGACGAGGAGTATGCTGCAATCATCTGGGCGACCAAAATTAATGACCCAAGTCCTTCAAGCTGCGTAATCATGTGCCCCCGCGCCACCTGGCGTCCGGAGTCTGGAAGACACGCTCCCCGATTGAGACGTGTATGAGCCCGCAGGTCCGTTCAAGTGAGAATTAGGGGGTTGCTGCAGAGTGACTGAACGAGCTTAGTTGATGCTGGGCGGCCGTGAATTGAGGGCACGACCCCGGAAGGACCTACGAGGGTTCGCCGTCGGCCATCGTGGCTCGCGGCAGCCGCTCCCCTTTCTGATTGACGAGCGGTGTGATCTCTTGAAACTTGCCGCCGGCAGCTTCGACAAAAGTGCGGACAAAAGGCTGACAATGCACCGTTCCGTGTCGGGGATCGAACGTGCACGTGTACTGAGCCATCTGAGCATTAAGTTGCGATCGAGTTGAGCTCGGGCCTACGGTAGCCTGACGCTCGTTTGCGAGATTCGACCGAGCGAGCGAACACTCACTTGGTGATACTTGGCCTCATGAGGTCGGGAGTCCGATCCAGCTACATTGTTCGTCATGTCGATGGTCTATGCTGCTGCAAAGCTAGTGCAGGACGCAGAAGGTCGAACTCAATCCTAGCCTGCAGCTGAAGCGCGTGCCAACTCCACGCGTCGTTAGCCGGCGGCTCGGCAAAACCGGCGGAGCGGAACGAGCCAGGCTGGGCTGATCCTGGCTGATCTACTTGCGGTGTCTACTTGGTGCCCGAACGTGCGAAAGCTGCGAAGGACTTTCGATGACCGCGCGCATCTGGCATCAGCCGACACTCCTTCTCCTCCCACACACTCCCATCTTCATCCCTCGTGAGTGCCCCCTCTTTGGAGAATATTTCCTTGTCCTTCCGACTGAAATCCTCTTGCTTCTTACCTCCTGCCTCCTGTGCTTGCGCCCTCCCGGCACGGCTCCGCACCCAACAACAGCCTCTCACCCTCCCCTCCCTCAAAACAAACTTTCAGAATGTCCAACTTCAAGGTGTACGTCGCCGGATGTAGACGACTAGTAATTATACTCTAATGCTAATGGACCTTCTTCATGCGTGTGGACACAGCGCCGATATGTCAGTGACCTCCAGCAGCCAGCCGCTCTTTTGAGTACTGCTGGGCCGCACTCGCCGCGCCACGCCACGCTGCCACGTCTACGTCCACGTTCGTGGACAATCACGCAGAGCTGACCCCGTATACTACCTTTCTGCAATTGCTTTTACAGCTCACTTGCCGCCTGGGGCCGCAAGGAAATGGGTTAGTCACAATTTTCCGAAGAGATCGCTGTGTGCGACATGCTCCTGCAGCGGCTTCAGGGACTGATCACGCGAATTGCTTAAATCACTTTCCACCTTCCATCACCGCTCCCCGTTCCGGACTTTGATCCGCTTTTGCACTTCCAGTCATCGCCGAGCACGAGATGTAAGCATTTTCCTGCGATGACAGAATTTCGCTCATTAGCGAGACATAGTCTGACAGTCGGCTTCTGGTTGCTGACCTGGATGATCTCCACGTGCCTCCTCCGCCATTAGGCCCGGTCTTATGTACCTCCGTGAGAAGGTGAGTTTTGTTTTTCACTTGTCGTCCGGATTCGATTGCGGCTTTCGAGCCTGACTTGTCGACGAAATCTTGCCTTTGTCACCAGTACGGCCCCTCGCAACCCCTCAAGGGCGCTCGCATCGCCGGTTGCTTGCACATGACCATTCAAACGGCCATCCTCATCGAGACCCTCACCGCCCTCGGTGCCCAGGTCACCTGGTCATCGTGCAACATCTTTTCGACGCAAGACCAGGCTGCCGCTGCGTAAGAAATTGTATTTTGCGCGTCATCCCCACGTCCCCAGCTCGAATCTGACCCCCTATCTGGCTCGCGTCCGCTCCCGTCGCTCATGCAGCATCGCCGCGACCGGCATCCCCGTCTTTGCCTGGAAGGGCGAGACCGAGGAGGAGTACCAATGGTGCATGGAGCAGACCATCAAGGGCTTCCCCAACGGCGAGGCGCTCAACATGATCCTCGACGACGGAGGAGATCTCACTGCTCTCGTCCACGAGAAGTACCCCGATGTCATCAAGGGCTGCTTCGGTGTCTCCGAGGAGACCACCACCGGTGTCCACCACCTCTACAAGCTTTTCAAGAACGGAGGCCTGAAGGTCCCCGCCATCAACGTCAACGACGCCGTCACCAAGTCCAAGTTCGACAACTTGTACGGCTGCCGCGAGTCGCTCGTCGACGGCATCAAGCGTGCCACCGACGTCATGCTTGCCGGTAAAGTCGCTATCGTCGCCGGTTACGGTGACGTTGGCAAGGGTTGCGCCGAGTCGCTCCGCTCTTACGGGTCGCGTGTCATCATCACCGAGATCGATCCCATCAACGCCCTCCAAGCCGCGATGGCCGGCTTCGAGGTGACGACCATGGAGGAGGCCGCCCCCCAGGGCAACATTTTCGTCACGACCACCGGCTGCCGAGACATCATCCGTGACGAGCACTTTAGCGTTATGCCCGAGGATGCCATCGTCTGCAAGTGAGTCTTACACTTGAATACCAGGATGATCCTTGTGTTTGCACACTCACTGACCGCCATCAACACACTTGAACCTGACAGCATCGGTGAGATTGCGCAAAGCTTCCGCGCGCCTACGCGTGCTCCTATACTTGCGCACACTTGCTAACCATTTCTTATATTGCTTCATGGAGGCCATTTCGATTGTGGCAAGCTAAATTTCCCGCGTCATGCATTTTCCCTGCGTATTTGGGGCTGATGAAGCGTTGTCTTTGCTTCCGCAGAGATCGACGTCGCCTGGCTCAAGAAGAACGCCACTGAGGAGTCCAACGTCAAGCCCCAGGTGGACCGCTACACGATGCCCTCGGGTCGTCACATCATCCTTCTCGCTCAGGGCCGTCTCGTGAACTTGGGCTGCGCCACCGGTCACCCTTCGTGGGTCATGTCGTGCTCTTTCACCAACCAGGTCCTCGCGCAGATCGCTCTCTGGACCGAGAAGGGCAAGTACCCCGTCGGCGTTCACATTCTGCCCAAGGCCCTCGACGAAGAGGTCGCTCGCGCTCACTTGGAATCGCTCAACGTGAAGTTGACGGTCATGACGAAGACGCAATCCGACTACCTCGGCCTCCCCGTCGACGGCCCCTACAAGCCCGACCACTATCGCTACTAGACGGCGTCTCGACCTTGCGTCGATGCGTGCGTCTAGCCTCTGGTTGCGCATCTTTATAGCCGTTCTGAAGAAGTACACTTTGTAGCACAACAACAAAAACCTAGACCCTCAACTGGTCACCGTTTTTCCTCGCCCATCCCTCCCCCTACTCACCCCTTCCTCTTTCACTGTACCCACGTTCTTGGCTTTCGACGCGCAACTCTTCGATCCGCATCATTCGCATTTCTCCCTCCATTCACAACATGACAATATAATGACTGTTCCACCAGCAAACAGCTCGAGAGCAAAGACGGGCATGAAGAGTTCTCGAAAGTCCTCGGGCGCGCTTCGTGTGTATTCGGGCTGACGAAGCGTTGCACTTGTTGCCGCAGAGACCGACGTCGCCCGGCTCAAAAAGAATGCCACTGGGGAGTCCAACGTCAAGCCCCAGGTGGATCGCTACACGATGCCCTCGGGTCGTCGCATCATCCTTGCCGCTCAGGGCCGTCTCGTGAACTTGGGCTGCGTCACCGGTCACCCTTCGCGGGTCAAATCGTGCTCCTTCACCAACCAGGTTCCCCGACGCGGTGGTGATTGTCGAACTTTAGTGATGCTGTGGTATCGCCAAAAGGCCAAATATCATTCCAGAATGGGTATGCGGAACTACTTGTACAACATCCATATGCTAACTTAAAACTAAAAGTATCTATATCAGCACTGAAAATCAGGGGTGAGTAACCCGGAAGTGATGGCGCTCTACGCAATCACCGCCAGTGGGTTCGACAACTCGGCGTTCATGTTCTGCGCCATCATACGGTGAACAGACGTCACCGGGTGCAGGGCGTCAAAGTACAAAAAGCTCTTCGGGTTGGCGCACAGCTTGCCTTTGCCATAGCAAGGTGTGGTCACTGGCGACACAGTGATGCCGTACGACCCTGGCGATTTGTACATGTCTTGCCACTGAAGAGGAGGAGCGTTGGCGACGTCAGCAAAGCGTTTGTATGCTCGTTCAATGGAAGACATTTTTCAACTAACCAAGGCGGTAAGGTCGTAATACCACACGCGCGAAGTTGGCCCCGCCGCAGCCCTCAGCTGCACGACGAGCGCTTGAAGAGCAAAGTTGTACATTTGCAACAACACGGACAATTGCGCCAGGGCTTGTTGTCGATCCGAGTTGGAGAATCCTGACGGGACCAGGAACCGGAATGACGGGACCGTATCGAGAGGCGGGATTCCGACCACCATATAATCCGCCGTGACGCCATTGCTACGCGAAATAGACACAGAGGGGATGTGGATGTCAGGCGAAGCCTCGGTGGACCACCCCTGGAACGCGGGAGAGCGAGCTCGACTTACGAGGCGAGTGTAGGATCATTGATAAGTTTGACGACGCTGGCAATGTAGGTGTTGACGCTCATCGTCACCGCGCTCCTCGCAGCTTGAGTGGCACTCGTCGAGAGCCCATTCCGGATCGAGCGGTGCCAAATTTGCTCAATCGGGTTGATTCCTGTAGAGAAGCCGAGTGCTGAAACGTCAGCAGGTATGCGCTGCGGTTGCCGACGAGGCGTGATGACAGGTCGTCGGGGCGGGCTGACACTCACCAGAGTTGAAGTAGTGTAGAACGCGACCTGAACCGACATTGGTAGTCTTGGTCTTTAGGTCACTCAGGTACATGGACATCTGAGGAAAAGCGAGAGATAAGGCATGTCTTAGCTACGTGGGACATGGCGAAAACGTTCCAACTCCTCAACCTTCACCCACCTGGCTGACGATGCCCGGGGCCGAGGCGGTGCCTTCAGTTCCGGCAAGTCCATTCAAAATCACGGATCCTCCGAAAGCATCTGTATGGTATTCCAAAGGTAAAATCTTAAGATACCCGTCTGTTTCTAAAAACCCACGAGGGCTCGAAATGCCACACTCACAATCGATCAATTTCACTTTCGTCACGCCGGCAGCGACCGGCATAGCGGGACTGACGGTGGGGTCGACCATGTACTCGACCTCTACGGGTCCATTGCTGTATCGTCCTTTGCTATACGGAGCAAAGGTACGAATGCTGGCCAAAAACTTAGCCGCCCGCGCATGCGCGTTGTCTGTTGTCAAGCGAGAGAGCAAGGGATGAGGAAAAAGGGGTAGGGTCTCAGTTCCTAGGGCCGAAAAGCGCTATCCCGCGCAATCTGCCCTTGCATGATGCATCTACAAGGTCGACGCGATTGTGTTCCACAATGACTGACCTGTATAACTAGCTCCAAAGGCGACCAAGGCCGAATATCCTTCCACCGACGCATCCCGTTTCCGCACCCTTCGCGACCGGGGGTTCCGACGTCGAGGCGCGTTCGCATATTCGGGCGGCGCGGCGGCCGAGGACGTCCCATTAGGAGAGCCGCGTGGAGTCGGAGCAGCAAGAACTGCGACAGGCACTCGGACAAGAGAGATACATCCCAATACGATGATGAGCAGACTCGCCAGCGATCGAGGTCGAAGCGCGTGTGCGCGGCATACAGGCGGGAGTGCACCGCCCAAAGTTGTTTGGCATGGGTCGGCGGCGATCATAGGGCCAAGCTGGTGATTCCTCGGAGACACGCTCCGAACGCCTTTATGTCGAGCGCGGGCGGCCATAGGGCTTCGATAGGGCGAGTGAAGCTGCTGGAGGGCCTCCATGGATCAGAGGAGTGTATTATCCAAGAAATGCCGCACGGACGGTATTCAAGAAGGAGGGTTCCGGGGTCGGAACGAGGTCCCGGAAGCACGAGTCTCAGTCTGCGAAACGTGCATCGCATTTCGCGTGAGCAAACGCGCCAGAGCGCGGCGCAGGCCGGCCGCCAGGGCTATGAATCGATCGGCAACAAGCCTCGGATTCTTTATCAACCCAAGTCCGTGCACCCACAATTCAGCGAGTCTGTCAGGTCGACTCAGGGTCGCCCCCGACATCAAGTGCACGACGTACAAGCGCTGCACGGCACCTCTCCTTTCAACGTAATCCCTCTTGGTACACAAATCGTAGCTTTTACACGCCACCTGCAACATTGCAGTGTGAAAGCCTAGCGACGGTGGCCGCCTCCATAATTAGTTCAAGCTAGAGAGGAATCCGGACCTGAGAATAGTCGGACTCGAGCAGGATCTACCAGCTGCAACCCAGCCTGCCGCATAGGTGTCGGCGCAAAGCTTCATTCAGGTGGGTACCCATGCAGTTGATCGAATACTCCTCCACAAACGAAAAAATATGCCTTACAAGGAACTCCCCATCAGAGGGTCAAGGGTCCGATCGACCATAGCTCCGCGGGCCGGGGCCCTTTTTCGGAAAAGTGAGACACCGATTTTTCGATCGCTGCTTGCGACGGAGAGCGCGAAACGTGCGCGCGCCACCGGACAGTTCGGTCAAATGCAGCGCACGTAATGAACTCATCAGAACATGACTTTGTTCTACCCAGGGCCAACACCAACGCAAGGCCTGGAACACAGAATTTCGTTCGTGTAAGCGATGTGATCGACCTAGGTTGGCTCAAGCAATTCGAAATTACAACTCGCCGACAATTCTTTGACATTGGCTGGGCGCGAGTCGCCGTAAGTACTACCTACCGGGTGGGCAGCCCGGCCCCGAAGCGAGAGCAAGCGCCGAATTCGAAGTTTTCTTCCGAGACGGTCGTACGTCTCCACAGGGATCGACCATTTATTCCAGCGTTGAACCATGCAAGCGGGGAGCTGACTCAAGCAAATGGGCGTACACCGCGAGTACGCAGTGTGATACGACCGAGGTCCCTCGTTGTCGGCTTCCGAGTCTCAACTGACGCGTTTTGCTGCGCTTTAGCAGACTCGTAATAAACTCGGCTTGGCCACTCGCATCAGGCCAGACGGAGTCAAGGTTTAAGATTTGCATGTTTTGACATCACACTCGCGGTCGTATATGTCTCTTCTCTGACACCAAGCCTTCGAACTGTCACGGTCATGACGACGACTGAAGAACTAGTTGTCAAGGAACGCGAGAGGGCGCACCTCGGAGTCATGACAACCCGAGTTTTTCACACTTTATGTTTTTGATTGCTTCGGAGCTATTTATAACATCCGATCTCACGATATGAACGACAAGAGAATCTAGTGCGCGCCAGCCTTGGCCTTCTCGGCGTAAGTCTCGGCGACGTAAGACAGCTGCTTGAGGCCCTCGTGCCACTTGAACAGGGTCGGGAACTCCTTGGACACGTCCGTGCCGTCAGGGCCGAGACCAGCGGCGATGGCGAACTCGTTCCTAGAACGGTGCAGTAGGAAGTTAAAATTAGTTGACTGAGAAGAACAAGGGAGGGATGAGGCGTGGGCGAGGCAACTGACCAGGTGATGAAAGCGAGATCGGCGATCGTGACCTTGCCGCCAACGAGGTAGCCGCCCTTGGCCTTCTTCAAGAGCTCCTCCTGGACGCCGAGGACGCGCTTGACTTCATCCTTGTAGCGCTTGATGGCGTCTGTAGTGCGATCAGGGTAGGCTGATGGCGTCAGCAGGTGTAGCGGGAAGGGCTCACTGCGCCGACTTACAAGGAATCTTCTCGGGCGCAAACAGGGAGAAGTGTGCGGATTGACCGTAGTAAGGACCTAAGAGCACGCAAACGAGGGTGTCAGTGTACTGGTCTTGTGAGGAAGTTCAAGATGCCGCGAGCACTGACCCTGGCCGGAGGCCTGGAAGAAGAGGAGCTGATTAAGCTGAGCCTTCTCCTTGGCGTCGGAGACAGTGAATTTGCCCTCCTTGTCGTCTTTTGGTCATCAAGTAGTAAAAAGGGGCATCGAAATAGGTCAACACTTGCGCGCGTTTGAAAACTTCGTGCGGGCCGAGGCGACGTACAAGTGTCAACGAGGTACAGAAGGATGGCCTTGGACTCCCAGACGACGAAGTCGCCGTTTTGGTGGTCAACGAGAGCGGGGATCTGTGTCGAGTAAGGGTGGTGATATTCCCTGTTAGTCACCTGTCCCGACTTTTGGATCCTCGAAGTGGAATCGACTGACCCTGCCGTTCGGGTTGAGCTTGACAAAGTCGCTGGCCTTTTGCTCCCCCTTCGAGAAGTCGAGGTACTTGGACTCATAAGACAGACCAAGAGCCCTGTCGAGGAGTAATATGACCCAGAATTAGCATATGCATATAGGCAGGACCACCCCCGACGAGGGCACTCACTTCAAGAGGAAAGCAACTGGTGAGGGGCGACCGCGTAGTTTGCAGCGAGGACGTTTCAGTTCTTGTGGGGCCGAAAGACACGGTGCTGCGTGTAAATCACTTAATGTGACAATAACTCACCGGTCCATCCGTTAGGTCCGCCTGTGTGCGAGTAGAGGGTGAATTGAGCAGGCATGGTGGAGTTTTGATATGCGCGTGAGTTGAAAGAGGTGATGGAATCAGAAGGAAGAAAGCAGTCGAGGTGCGAGAGGGGGGTGCCCCACATCGACCACCGCCTGGGGGCCGACGGACCATCAGGCCTGCGACGCTGTAGGTGACAAATCGCGCGCAATCGCTAGTACCCGAATGCGCGGCATTGCGTAAGCAAGTTCGCTGTTGTCAAAGCCGTTGGAGCGAACGGTTTGCCAAACGCGGCGGTCGGTCGGAGCAGCATTGGATCTGATCACGTCAGCACGTCTTCGCCTGTATGAGGTCATTCGTCACCACGTCAACAGCGACGTTGATTGCGAATGCCTACGTGTACAGGAGGTTTCGACGGCACGTGTGCATGCTCAAATCCGTTACAAGCACCTGTGAAGCGGTAGAATAGATTCGATGTATAGACCCTGCAGCGAGTTTGCGAATTGAGTCGACTCCCATGGACGATTTTCACCGTCGATCGTCAACGTCGCCCCCCTACTCGGACGGCGACCGTCGCGCGGATCCAGCGCGGATCCAGCGCGGCTCATACAGATCCGTAGCTAAAAGCGAGAATGAGATAAGTGATACAATAGACACAATAATGAGAAGGTTCCTAATACGACAAGTAGAGACACCGATCGACCGGACAAGTCAGACTCGAGCCGGCATCGAATCGAGGGGCAAAATCATCGATCAAGCTGCTACAACTAGGCAAGCTCAGAGTTTGAACGCGACAATCAAAATCAGTAGCAAGATGACAAGACCTATGATGAGGCCTGTTGAACCCGTCTCCTTCGCCTTCCGAGTGAACTGGTTCAATCTCCCGCTCGCGCGACTGAGGCCGATTTGTGTTCGGTCGATGGCTGAATCGGTTTCGTCGAGCAGACCTGACTGTAGTTCGAGTTCGGAGGAGATGTGTTGTGATAAGGAATGTTGCCGTGCGATCGCTGAGGATAAAGAGTTGAGGGTCTCATCTTGATCTGGTGGAGCGCCCAGGAGCTCAGGTCAGCATCTTGCCCGCTGGCTGCTTACTCTGCGACGGGATTGAAACGCACCTTCAATCATACGCTTCTGCAGCTGCACCACTTCAGCATTCACTCTCCGCAGTGTCTCTTCGTCCTCTTCCATCTGCTCGAGTTCGCTTTCCGGATTCGGCGGGAACTTGATCGCGACGTGAGGATTTGTTGCCGAGGAGAGGGTATGCAGGGCTACTCCGGACCTACAAAGCACGGCATAGGACGAGTCAGACATGAGTTGGCCTAGCCCATAGCCATCGAGGGTCACTCACTGATTGGGTGAGAAAGCTCCATCGTCAGCGTCATCGCCTTGCCCGTCGCTGCCCTCGTCGTCGGAATCGCCGTCGTCGCCCAATCCGAATGGCTCGTCGCTGCCGTCGTCTCCCGCATCAACGAGCTTGCCCGTCTTACCCCTGCTCTTGCTCTTGCTCTTGGTCTTGCCCTTGCCCTTTTGCCCATCAAACTCGACCTCGACGCCGAGCGGTTCGACGAGCTTGATCAGGCGTTGGTACTGGCTTTTGAGCTCGGCCATGACCTGCGGCGACTCCGAGTTCTGGCCGTCGAGGAGCCCGATTCCTCTGTAGAGCTGTGACAGGTTCTTGGAGATGGTCGATGAGAGCGAGGTCGAAGGTAGGGACAGTTGGGATGCTCGTGTGAGTTCGAGAATCTGCGACAGCGTCGACGTCGCTAGGGACGATAATCGAGCCGCGGACGGGATCGTCGACGAGGGAGGCGCCATATTGACTCCGATCCGGGCTTGAACGAGTCGAGTTTCAGCGGATGTGTACCTGTGTGTGGGGCGTTCGTTAGCGGGTACGGCAGAGCGGCTGGAATCGGTTAGAGTGGGGAGGAGGAGCCCAAAGCGGAGGGAGTCGACCTGATTCGAGGCGCCTCGGTGACATCCGCTCTCTTCCTCTCTCGTCCGCTTATTGCTCCGTCTTGTATCTAGCACCAGTCGAAGCCGCAGCTTACAACGACTCTCAGCTCTCCACAAACCATCCTCCAGGTCAAGAATCCGTAGGACCCGAATCCACCGATCGCCTGCATCGACGGGCGCGATCATGGCTGAGAAAACGATCGTCGTCAAAGACCTGTGGATCTTCCCCATCAAGAGCTGCAAGGGCACCCAACTCAAGGAGAGTGGATACAGCGAAACAGGATTGGATGCAAGTAGCCGTCGCTTTCACTACTTCGTGTGGCACTGCGCTGAACCAAGCTCTCTCTGCCTGTGCTTCGAATCCCCCTCATCGCCTGCGATCAGTACGACCGCCAATGGATGATCAGTCGGTCCCAAGCCAAGCAATTCGCTTTGGTCCACCCGACAAGGTGATCTGATGGGTATCACTGGCTTTTCTTTGCAGTCGACGAACGCTCGCATCTCTTCTTGACCGCTCGCAACATTCCTCGAGTCAGTCTCTGGGAGGTGGGCCTCGGGATCCGCGCTTCTTCCGTCGGCTGACCGAAAAATGAACGACTCCAACATAGATGGTACTTATACATCCAACAATCAGCTCTACAACACTTCAAGTTGACGTGCCCGCTTGGAGCGACAACCCTTCTTCGTCCCACTGGATCCCACTCGACTTGCCCTCATCCATCACCGAAGAGGATCTCTTGACCGACGTGCAAATTTGGGGGTCGTCCAACACCGCCTACAGCGTCGGTACGCCAGAACTCAACGCTGCTCTGAGTGGCTTCATGGGTAAGCCCGTGTTGCTCGTTCGAAAGGGCGACGAGCCGAGGCTCACGGCGGGTGGGGAGATCGTCGAGACGCTCAGCGAGGTCAAGATGGACTACGAGGGTGGAAGCACGATCAAATGGAACGACCAGTTCCCCGTCTTGCTCGTTTCCGAAGCTTCGCGGAGGGACGTCGAGAAGCATGTGCTCAAAGAAGGGTATGGGAACGAGAGTCAGAGATGGTCGGAGCAAGGGATCCAGGAGCAACCGCTCGAAATTCTGAGATGGAGGGGCAGCGTCATCGTCGACGGCGCCGATGCTTGGGAAGAGGATGGATGGAACGAAATTCGATTCGAGGGTAAAGAGCATAGCGAGACGATGAGCGTCGCTACACGATGCGCCAGGTGTATGGTCAGCCCCCCCCCCCCCCCGCTCCCTGTCACGATGAATATCCTCGCGCTAATGCATTTACATACCCGACAACAATGCATTGCTGTAGCTTCCCAATGTTGACCCCGAGACAGGAGTAAGAGATAAGTCAGTCCCTGACAAGGTAAGGAGGGACGTGCTTGCGCAGGTTGAGATTTATCCAGTCGACTCACCAGGTGATGATCTCTTTTTGTGCAGCCCCTACGACTGTATCGAAAAGGGATCTGGCCCATGCTCGCCCAAAAGACCTTCTTCGGCGTCAACCTTGTGCCCCGAACAGCACGAGGCACCCTCCGCGTGGAGGATCAAGTCGTCTTGGTCAAGGCATTCTCGCCCAAGGACGGTCACGAACACGGCCAGTACGAGAGGCCCGAGGATCAAATGTAGTCGATGCGTCAGGCCTCTTTGCGCACTTTGAGCTGTCGTGTTCTTCTTTGTGTCTGAAGTATACCATGTCTGAATAGGTGTACCGATTGACATACTGCCCCCGAAACGAGCATCTGTGTACTTGTAGCCCCTGTTTGAATAACCTAGCGCACAAAGTCTCACCCCCCGCGGGGTGTCGGACCGGGACGCCGAGCCATCACTTCTGTCTTGAGGTCCGCTGTTCGCTATTCTCGGGAATTTGAGTTTCTAATGGAGAGTCTCACTGACACTCGGGGGAGGAACGTAGCATGACTGCGCAAGGATGCGAAAGAGGCTAGGATACGCAAGTCGGCGGAAGTCTTATTTTTAAACCCCCCTGACCCCGAGCAGCCCTGTAAAAATACCTTGATCGCACTCGTTCAACGCTCAGTTCCCTAGAGCACGATTTGGGGTTCACGTCGTACGACACAAGCGTCGGAATCATCGCGGCGGCGGAGCGGGATGCCGAGCAGACAAATCGATCACACTCGAGGATGCAGCGTGGGGATGCAGCGTGGGGATGAAAGGGTGGGGCGGGGTTTTGAGACATTTCAAGACGAAGAGGGCTGGAACCCGGGGAAGAGCGTAGCGCGGCACAGGGCCAAAATTGGCCGGCTTGTCTTGCAATGGCGCCCGTCCAACTCGTCCAATTCTCGCGAGCTGCTTGAAGAGACATGCTTGGTCAATGGTTGTGATGTAGCTCGACTCATACACTTTGATCATGTGAGAGGCACGTAAGGCGCGACCATGACTAATCTAGACTGGTTTACGGAACAGGCGCGCGTCATTTCCGTCAGGGGCTACACCTGGGCACGGAGCACCGCCCGGGCGGTGGATGTGATTGTGGGTTGTACGGGGTACGGGGATCACTCGGCGTACGTATTTCCATTGTGGGACATCCCCCGCGTATACGCAGTGAGACATCCCCCACGTATACTTCCGTGTGCACCAAACGGCGAGGTCTTGTGACCACCGGCAAATATAGCGTGGGCGAGAAAAGGCTCTCCTTTCCGGCCGCGCTCGGGCCAAGCAGTCACCGGTCTGGGGTGCAATGACTCTCCCTATTTCCCCCCTTTTTTTCCTTCCTCTGCCCACAACCTATACTCAAGCGTCAATCCAGGACGACTGTTTTCCTTCGCCCTTGAAGTAATATCAAGCTTGCAGCACAGTTGTTCTCGATCCGCTCTATTTCCGAGTCGACCGCATCCCGGCATCATCTTTCCTAACCTCGCTCGCTCGCTCGCTCATTCGGTCAAGTTGCCACCTCCTAGCCCCGCCTCCTACCACCCCAAGCCCAAACCGACTTTATCCCTACTCCACGACTCGACTCTTTCGCGATGGCTCCCGCTGTGATCTACCAGATCTCACGCATGGGCGTCGCCATGACGTGTTTTGCAGCGTTCGGTGGCTTCCTGTGAGCAGCTCCCTCCCCATCTCGAGCGAGCCCGCCCCCCCAAGGCCGGTGCGGTGGGGCGACCTGCCGTGGCCACGAAATGCAGTTTGAATGCTGAAACTGACATGTAAACACTTCTTGACTTATGCGTGACAGGTACGGCTACGACACCGGCAACATTTCCGGAGTAAAGTTCGTCTTTTCCGTTTGGCTTGGGGCGGAGCGGCGCGCTCAATTCTCATCTCGCATGAACTGACGAGCTCGGACCCCCCTCACCACCATCCCCACAGAGCGATGCCATACTGGCTCACCTTATTCGGTGACTTCCATCCCGAGAACTCTCCCGATCAACGCTTCGTCCTCTCGTCAGGTAACGACTCACTCATCACCTCGATTCTCTCCGCTGGGTACGCTGACTGTGCCTCCTGTCTCGGGGTGGGACTCATTGAACATGGCTGACCTAGGTCTCGCATCGTTTCCCCACGCAGAACATTTGTTGGTAAGCATACAATCCTTGTTTCGTGATCGCTTGCCCGAAGGCAGCTAACACGTGCTCTCTTGCTCGATAGGGGCTTTGGGTGCGTTTCCCGTCGGTGATCGATTGGGGAGGCGTTGGGTCAGTCCATCTACTCTCTTTGCTGGGTGCAATCACAGATTCTGAAGAAGATCTTGGTATCTCTGTCGCAGGGAATCATTGCGTACTTGTTGCTATTTTGCGTCGGCGTGGCTTTGCAAACGGGTGGCAAATCACTCACCCCTTTCGTCATCGGTCGTGTTTTCGCGGTCAGTTATTCTGCCTCCGTGATTGCTTTTCCTTGGGGTGTCCACTGACCAGGTGAATTCTCCTCGATACAGGGTCTTGGAGTCGTGAGTAGACGGTCATTGAACGATGCGCATGGCACCCACTGACCGAAGGCTTTTCATCACATCCCGACGACAGGGCGGCACATCCTGTTTGGTTCCCATGTACCAGAGCGAGTGCGCTCCCAAGTCAATCCGAGGCGCCATCGTTGCCGCGTATCAGCTAATGATCACCGTCGGTCTACTGGTTGTAAGGTTCACTCGCTTGATTCCCAACATCTGATGTTCCGCTTGCTGAAAAGGAAAGTGAACTCTGCTAGGCTGCATGCATCGTTTACGGAACCAAGGATATCGCTTCTGCCGCCTGCTACCAGATCCCAATCGGCTTGCAGTTCATCTGGGCCGCCGTGCTCGGTGTCGGTTTGTTGTTCCTTCCCGAGTCCCCACGTTGGCTCTTGGCGCAGGGCCAGAACGAACGCGCGCAGCGCGCACTGTCAAGGATCCTCTCCGCCCCTGTCGATTCGGCTCAAGTTCACGAGGAATACGCGGAGATCGCGGCGAACCTTCATCACGAACGAGCGCTCGGATCTGCAAGTAAGTGAGCAATTTGGCCTTCCCTGGAAACATCCTGGAACTAAGTATCTGGACCTCGTGCCAGGCTACCTGGACACTTTCCGGTCCGGCCCCGGCAAGAACTCGCTGCGCACCTGGACGGGCATCGGCCTCCAAGCTCTCCAGCAGCTTACCGGTATCAACTGTGAGCGTCCCATTTGACTCTCTTGTGTTATAGCCATGCATGCTGATCCTTGGACTGCCGATTGCGGGTTCAATCAGTCATCTTCTACTACGGAACTACCTTCTTCCAGAATGCGGGAATCACGAACCCCTTCCTGATCACCGTGGCCACCAACGTGTAAGCTTCATTATGTCACCTCGGGGGAATGGCAAACTGAATGCATACATATGTGTTGGTATCAGTGTCAATGTTTGCATGACGGTGCCCGGTATGTGGGCAGTCGATCGTGCTGGACGTCGCCCTTTGCTCTTGATCGGTGCTGCAGGCATGCTCGTCTCGCAATTTATCGTCGCCGTTGTCGGAGACGCGGTCGCAACGACCAACTTGGCCGGACAACATGTTCTCATCGCATTCGTATGCATTTTCATTGCCTTCTTCGCGGCGACTTGGGGTCCTCTGGCTTGGGTCGTGACGAGTGAGATCTACCCCAACTCGATCCGCGCGAGATGCATGTCGTTGTCGACGGCTTCCAACTGGCTGCTCAACTTCGCGATCGTGAGTCGTTGCAGTGGGTTGTTTCAAACGTCACTCGCTTTCATAAGCTGACGCAGTGCACCATCATAGGGTTACTCTACGCCTTATCTAGTTAACAAAGTTCCGGGCTCTGCGGGACTTCAGTCGAACGTGTTCTGGATTTGGGGAGGATGTAAGTTCCATCTACAGAACGAGGGTGACCGCAAACTTTCGATGAGACTGAGCATATCGCATGGATTGATAGGCTGCGTACTGTGCTTCATCTTCACCTACTTCTGCATCCCCGAAACCAAGGTGAGCACACAATCTCACGCCAGTCTAAAGGAATTTTGGCTTATCGCCTGTGCTCATCTCCGTATCGGTCACAGGGTTTGTCTCTGGAGCAAGTCGACATCTTATACCGAAACAGCTCAATCATCAACTCGAATGCGTTCCGCAAGCGTATCCTGGACGAGAACATGCACGACGAGGACAAGGATGCTTACCTCGCCGCCAAGGGCGAGAGCGGCAAGACCGAGCACATCGAAAAACGTGAACTCGAACCTTAGGGTTGCGAAAAGATCGCATGGTACCAGTACACTTATATCGATGGCACCGTACCTGTAGTGCCTGTCTTCCCTACTACCGGTCCTTCGCTTTTCGCTTCAATTCGTGCCCTCCGAAGGCACACTTTTATTTGTTTGGTCTAATTATGCTCCTTCAATGGCTATCATTTACTGAAAATAATAACACGAGGTTTCTCGCATATTCCGTTGAGCAAACAAGTCAACATGATCGGTGCATATTCATTTCTTCGCTGCCCATGCCGATGTGCCCGGAACCGGGGGACGCTCGAAGTTCCAGAGCAACTTCTTCGATCAGAAAACGGGGTGATTCTGATCGAAGTCATGCGGCATAAGAGATGAGCCTGTGGAATGAACAGGAACCACGCCGACTCACGGCGGGAAGTTCGACCATACCCACTGGATTCGGGAAGTTAGCATTTGCACCGATGAGCGCACTGCCGCGGACTCGCAAGGGGATCGTCGTTCGGTCCGCGGCCGCGGACCCAGTCACGTGATCGGTGCCATGCAAAGGCCCGCAGGCACCTCCTCCCTGAATGTAGACCATGTATCTTGACGGATCGTCACATGTGCGGTTGAACGAAACGTTTCCTTTCTATCCTTCTAGTTTGCAATCCCGCGGTCCTCGCTCGAACTTCGGCTGCACGAGGCGCTCGGATCCCGGGGCGGCGGCGGACTGGTCTGGACTCGTATGGACGGCGCGGCGGCGCGGGGATCCCCAGTCTCGACTCTCCTCTGTTCATTCGCGCTTTGTGTCTGCTCTCTGACCGCTCGACTGCCTAGTCCATCCTTGACCACTCCCTCCTCTTTCATTACCACACTCGTTTACCTCTGATCGGACCAGCCTTCCGACCTTCGTGAATTGTTCGTGCTTCCCAGCCCGACTCTCCGGCCTCCGCGCCAGGCCCATTCGCCTCCCTACCCTCAGCCCTGTCCTGTCTTTGAGCCAATACTCGAATGCCCACTCAGCTGATGGGAAAGACCACATCATTTTGGACACCGGTCCTGCTCACCACGCTGTTGTGTATGGCTATGCAGTCGCCCGTGGTCGAGGCCGATGTTGTCGCAGTCAGAGCTTCGGATGCGCACGCCCAGCATCACGTGCAGTCTCGCGCCCCAGCACCGACGGGTTACTCTGCCTTAGTCGCTTTCGGTGCATCCTACGTCGGTAAGTACTACGACCAAGCCCAAAACCAATCTAATTTCTGGTTCTATCTGATTGTTGTCAATCTTGATGAACTTCAGATAATGCCCATCCCCGAGCGGATGCATACAAAAGCTCGATTCGAAGTTACTACCCTTACTCCTCCGCGGGAGGTCGCTACTCGAACGGGCCGGTCGAAGTGGAGTACATGGTTGCTTCGGGCACCAGTCCCCCTCTCAAAACGTATGGGAAAAGCGCCGTGAAACTGTTTGATTGTCAGTTGGGAATTGGAGTAAGCGGGAGAAGAGTTTTGGCGCATGGCACGGACCCTCATCTGGTTTCTCTGAATTGATTTGGCAGACGCCTATGGCGGCTCGGTCATCAGGAATGGATTGGGCGGAGCGTCCAGCTCTTATCCGGCAACAAGAGATCAGGTCAGTTTTGTGGCTGGCCGTGCACCATGAATGGGCATGATCTGAAACCTCGATATGGTCTCGTCTCTACCCAGGTCGCCGCGTACATCAGTGACTTAAAGCGCTCAAGGATCGACGTCGGGCAAGGTCGTGTGCTGCACTTTTTCAACACTGGTGAGCTCGGTAGAGTTCTAGAGGCTTCAGTGTCCTTTCTAATACCTTGCATCTTCTATGAAACATCACAGGTATCAACCCGGTCACTCAGATCTGGTTAAAGGTCCTCGACGGCAACATGTCAGCAGCGAGCGTGAACACAGCTCGAAACAACATCAGGAGCAACTCTGCAGCTCTGGCCGAGTTCATCACTTCGACAAGCCAATCGGTCTCTGGGTCAGTTCTCTCGCAAGGGAATGCGACCCGGTGTTGTTGCTGACATATCGCCTTACTTTGGCCACACATAACGCATCAGTTCGGTCGCTGCAGCTGATTTCCTGATCGCTGGTATCCCTCCTCTCGAGATCGTCCCGACATTCGGCTATCAGATTCCTTCTACTTACACCGCATCACAACGTACACAAGCCCTTTCAATCCTCAAAGACCTGTCGGCGCGATTCAACTCGGATGTTCAAAGATTCGTATCGAGCTTCAAGCCAACAAGCAGCAAGGTGTTTTACTACGACCTCGCAGCTTTGGTAAGCCGGCAACCACCAGCATTCTCTTCATTGGTTTTCTGACTACGGTCGATTACTGCCCTTCGTCGTACAGTGGAGAGACTTGACCAACTCGCCGTCCAAGTACGGGATCAAGGTCACCAACAAGACGTGCTATGACTCGACCTCGGGAACCGTTTGCATGATCCCGACGGAGTACATCTATTTTGACACTTTGCATCCTGTGACGTCGGTCCACAAAATCTGGGCGAGCAAGATGAACGCGTTGGTCAACGCCTCCTGAGATACCACCCTGGTGCCTGACCGGCCTGACCCCTCGGTCCATCCCCGACCGCAATATATGTCCCTGCCGATCGCATGATCTCCGATGGTTTCTTCTCACTGCAGCTGTTGCTAGGATCTGTCTTATAGCAGATCTACCTACTTACTAACATGTCAGATCAGTGAACGTATGGAAAGTGTTCTAGATGCCTGTTTGTTTTTTGCGCGATCGTTTTACTCAATAGGGGACCAACGTGTTGCCCTCTCCACCTCGCCTCCGCTTCTCTCGAATTAGCGCCGCTTACATATTTTGGGGGCGCTAGACTTTCGTACTGTGACAACCTAATGCATACGTTCTTATGATAAGTACCGTCGACGTGTGATTTGACAGCGAGCTGCTCTCCCTTTTCGTTCGGGTGCTCTTAAACGATGACCGGCGCTCTCCTAATCCGCTGACGAACTGCCCGGTTCTGAAAAATCATCGTCACACCGCAAAATAGGAGACCAGATTAAAATATCCGGTTCATTTGGGTAGCTACTGTGTTCTATCACATCCTTGGGTGTGTGGGCTCTCGTTCTCCCTCCTTGCGCCCCCCCCCCCCCCACTCCGCAACCCTGTGCTGTCGTACTACGCCGCCTGCCGCCTTAAGCTATGCCGAAAGCCACAATTTTCAGTTCAGCGACCATCCAAGTGCTGGCGACTTTTGTCACCTTCATTGTGTTTGTCTCGACTCTGGCAGCGGGTGATGCTGTGGATCATCCCCAGCTACGCGTCAAGGGCGGGCTGGGTCGGCCTGGTGCCCCAGCTGAGGTGAATGCACGTGCGGCAGCCGCAGTCACGGATTCTAAATCCGTATCGCACCCTAGAGGCTATTCCGCCGTCATTGCTTTCGGTGCCTCGTATATGGGTGAGTCCTCCGCTTCGACAAGCGTCCAGCCAACCCGTGTTCAACGATCCCTCGTCGTGCGATACTCCGCACGGGACATCCCTTTGCGCTCACAGACAACGCCCACAAACGGTCCAAGAGGTACGCCACCTCTTTTCGCGACCAGCAGGAGTATCCCTTTTCGGACCAAGGTCGCTATACGAACGGTCCCGTTGCCGTCGAGTACATGGTCAAGCCGAGCACCAACCCCGCGCTTAGGCCATTTCAACTTGACCCGCCGGTGCTTTTCGATTGTAAGCCCCTATATGTGGCAATCTCCCCGGCTGTTAGGAGCTGAGCCTCAAATATTTTTCCTGCCAACAGTTGCATATGGTGGTTCGGTTATCAAGAACAATCTAACTGGAACGGCAGGGCCGCACAATATTCCCGATCTGGGTCGCGAAGTACGCTGTAGCAGTAAATCTCGTCGATTCCGAGAGGAGAGAGCTGACTGGGCCACTGTGGCAGATTAAACAATATCTCGAGCAGCTGGACGATGAGGTCATTGATCCTGGAAGAGGTCGTGTATTGCATGTTATTCACACCGGTAAGTATTCAACCTGAGGTCAATTGGGGGGCCTCAACCATTCTGAGGTTCCGTCTCGTGATTTGCCCTCAATAGGCACCAATCCCATCAGTCAGATGTGGATGCACGCTCTTACCGCCAACATTACCCATGCAAAGACGAGACGGTCTATCAGCAAACAAGTCACTCAGATGGCGAAGTATATCCTATACCTGGCTACCCATGATTCGCTCCGAGAGTGAGTTCGACCTCTATGATCATAGGGGTCAGGTGGTTCGGGAAATTTAACACGACAAAAGGCGGTTTGACGTCCGCACAGTAACGTGGTCGCTGCCGACTATCTAATTGTCGGTGTTCCTCCTCTGCGTATTGTTCCAAACCTCTTCTTCAATTACGTCGCGGCATTCCCGGACCATACGGCGGCCCAACGCGATGCAGCCCTCGAGTACGCCGGCGAGCTGGTCGATCTGTTCAACGTTGAGCTCGAGGCGTTCACCTCGAGTCTCAAAGCGTACGTGAGACCGGACAGCAGGGTTTTGTATTACGACCTCGCCAACTTGGTCAGTCGGAGTGTCACGACACGAACTTGATGGGTTCTAGTCCTTTACCCTGATCCTACCCCAAACTCATCTCGACCAGTTCAAGACGATCTATCGCTTTCCTCGCAATTACGGCATCACGGTCCCCGTCAAACAAGCCTGCTGGAACTCGTCGACCAGAACCTTATGCAAAGACCCCGAACACTATCTCTACATCGACACTCTACATCCTACGACCTCGGCTCACAAGATCTGGGCTTCTAGGATGAACCGCCTGGTCAACAAGGTGGCGAGACAGGCGGATGCAAAGACTCTGGATACCACAGTCGAAGATGACCCGACGACCGACGATGACCCATCGTTGAAAACTGACAATGACCCGTTGTTGAGCCCAGGGGAGCTTCGTTGTTGAACGTCGAGCGACTGCTCGTCTCGACATCCTCCAAAGTTCTCGGAAAAGCTCTCTTGTTGATTCCGGAGTTCGTCGTCAGTTCATCATTCGTGCGTTTATTTGTGTTCGTCGAATGAACCGTACTCTGTTACAAAATATGTCTCTGCGTCTGTGAGTTACATACATCGACACTTTCAGTACGCCCTTCCTGCGTGCCCAAAATAAACATATTCTCTCCAAGCCATCGAGGGGCGTTCTAGTTTTTGCTCTGTTCCTGTGGAATGATATGAGTTGGTGTTATCATCAGAAACGTGTGGTTCCAAGAGAGAAGGAGGAATGATGAGCTGTTACGCCACTGGTCTTTTGGAAAAATTACTCACTTCGGCAACTTCTTGATGAGCGTCTGCTTTCGCACCATCTGCCAGGTGGGGTAGGATGAGGTTTTTGTGGATTGGTCAGCATGGGACAAATACCCTTCAACTCGGTTCTCGTTCGTTGTTCTCACGTGTTGACTCTTGTATCTTGTCTCCGACGGCACTAAAGGCAGCACTGGCCCGATCGGTGATCGACGCGGTCGAATCCTCCGCGATCGCCTGATGGGAAAAGACAAATGTAAGCTTTAGAAGTCGATAAAAACTAGGGTAGAATGCAAGATATCTTCCATCAATGTCGTCAACTGACCATGTTTGCCTCTTTGGACGCTTTCGCAGCCGCCTCCTGCTTCGTTTCGGACTTGTACGCGTTGAGGTTGTCTCCCGCATCGATCATGTTAGCGTGATTTGTGGGATGAGACCTAGACATAGAGAGAAACATCAACGAGGTGTTCGAGCTGTATTCACAGTATCCACCACCCAAGCTCGTCTCCTTCGAGTCGATGACGACGAGCCGAAGTGGGGGGGGGGGGACAGTGGCCCGTCAAGGAGTCCTCGGTCGTCCAAGAAGCTTGGGATCAGTCAATCTATAAGTTGAGACACTGACATAATGACATAACTTAATCGGGATTGCTCGTGATGTTCAACAGGATTATGTCGACTGCGAGGGCAGGAACCAACGTCGAGCATGACTTGCCGGCCTCACTACGTCACCGCGCTCTGAATCTCAACCAGCCTCAACTCTCGAGCGACTCGAGTACTATCCGAGGGGCCGGACATCTAGCCAAAAGCGCTTACTAGTCAAGAGGTGCTACCCAACAATCTTCAACTTAGAGCCTCGCTTGACCCTGACAACTCTCTGCACTGGTGACTAATTCGAAATGTAATGCTTTCGAAGACGACTCGGCTCTCGCTCGGCTCTATCTCGGGTTAAGCCGTTTAAGTCTGAGGCAGCTCCTACCGGCCAGCTCCCGGCCGGAGTCTTTACCGGCCGATGGAGTGTCCTTCGGATGTCTGGTCATCCGCCTCCTGCCCATCACTCCGCCCTTCACCGGCTCATCCGCTCACTTAGCCCCTTTTACTTCTTATCTGCTCGTTCGGCGGCCATCTCTCACTTCCTTCATCCCGCTCGGCCCGACCCTCCGCCTGCACCCGCCCTTTTCCTCGCCGTGAACCGACACACGAAGGTGCAAAAAGAGGGAGTGCGCTCATGAATGACCTCCCCTTCCTCTTGAACAAGATTAGCTGGAATTAATGGATCTGTATCTTTACCTCAGGCTGCCTTCCGCGGCCGTCGTTGACCTTATAGATCGTGACCTTGTCGATCGCCGGAAGTGCCTTGTTGTCAAGCGCCTTAAGTACGACCACCGATGCTCCTATAACCGTTGTTGACTCTGACAAATCGAAGCAGACACACAACGACGATACCCGTGTGTCACATGGTCCGACTGGCAAAACAGAGACTCTAGCTAAGGTTGTATATCCGAGCGTGGCAAAATCAGCATGAGCCCCTGATCTGCTGCGAACCGGAACCGAGCCGACCGAATTTAGTCACCCGTAACCCCGAAAGACCCCGAATAAGACGTGAAAACGGCATGGGGCATGTGACACTGTTGCTGCACAAAGTGTGGCGCATGTGTTTTAACACTTGACTCGACAAGCGACCTCTTGAACTCCTTGCCAACACCTCCGCTTCAAATCCCAAGACGAGTCTGAGCCTCCCCGATCTTAGCCTGTCGAACATTGATATGAGATTCGACACTCTCCTCGCCCTCGCCTTTCTCGCCTCGACGATAAGCTTGGCTCAAGGGTCTCATTTGTGAGCATCTTGGCGCCTTCATGATCACCGAATGGCGCGGGACGCTGACATGTCTGACACGGGTGAGCAGCTGGAAGGTAGTGGGTTGTAGATTTCACTGCGGGCTTACTTGCCAGTGAGTAGATATCGCCTCCGGGCTGAAGTGGTTCTCGGACTGTTCTGTACATGCCAGGCAAGTGTGTGCAATATTGCGAGGCTTATATGATTCCCTGTGTACAGGGGCCTGGAAAAATGCGAATTGTGCCACAATCAGTGCAAGTAGCCGCCTACGAAGTAGACACCGAAGACGACACACCCTAAAGGCGCGCTGCTTACCCCTCCCAAGTAACGAAGATTAACCCGATATCTCGCCGCAAATTCGAGGATAGGGAGGAAGATGCCTCAGGGGACGGTCAGGAGTATATGGTAGCCTTGGCGAATGAAGAGCAGGCTTCGGTAGATGGCTGGTGTGAGATGTGACTTTGAGGGTTGTGAACGAAAAATCTTACGCTTTCGCTGCCGCCATGCATATTTGAAGCTCTAGACTTGTGTGTCTATGCTCCAGGAGAGATGTCACCAACTTGATTGGACCACTGTGGAATCGCTTAGACTACCGCCTGGGTCGAATCTTTTTGTCCTTGCGGTTCCGAGAGGGTCCGAGGTTCAGGCAAAGCGCCAAGAGTTGGTCCTCTCAGGAGCTTCGTTCGGCGTTTGATCGATGATTAGGTTATTCCACATGAGTCTCGGCTGCATCTTCACGCACGCTCTCTGAAGTCACAGCAAATCACAACGCTTCGTATTACAGCCCAGGAGGAGGAGGTACAGCACCGTACATGCCCGAGCCGCCCCTCGGCGGCTCTGCTGGCGGAGGTGGGGGTGGAGGAGGGGCGGAGGAGGGTGGGGCCGGAGCAGCGATGGGTTGGGTGTAGGCCGATGCCTGCGGAACAAAGCCAAAGTCAGCGCCATGTTCTGGACGAGTAATGGGTGGGTCAGAGCCCGGTAAACTCACATAGTACTGCATGAAGTATGCCTGACTCGGCCCGTCCAACGAGTTCCAGTACGCTCGCCATTGCTCGTCCGTCGCGGTGCCGCCAGCGGGTTGAGGGGGTGGCTCGCTCGTCGGCAAGGGTGGTGCTTCTCCGGGCGGTGGTGGAGGCGCTTCACCTGGCGGTAGTGGGGCAGTGACGCCTGGGGCGTATGATTGCTGATGACACGTTGGAATCGCATGCAAATTCAGGTGAGTTGAGGCGTAGCTTGGGGTTCATAGATCGGACTGGGGGCTCACCTGATAATACCCTTGCTGGGGGTAAATGCCTTGCCCAGACCCTTGCTGCTGGTAGACACCCCCGTAGCTCTGCTGCTGCGCGTACATTTGCTGTTGTAGCTGTTGATTCTGCTGCTGCTGCTGGAATTGCTGCTCCAGTGCTGCTCGTGCTTTGGCGTGCTCCTCTTCCACGACGATGAGCAGATCTCTTGCCATCTCGGCAGCTTCATCGACCATCGGCTGGTCGGGTCCTGTTTGATTTATCGCAGAAAAGATGCGAGCGCGGAAGTAAAGCCTTCCGATAGGTGAGGGTGCACGACGCCGAGAAGTCAGGACCACAATGTAGAGCGAGTGATTATAAGTATTCCAGTAACCAACCTTCCGATAGGTGAGGGTGCACGACGCCGAGAAGTCAGGACCACAATGTAGAGCGAGTGATGAGAAAGCTACCAAGAGTAAACAGCCGCGCGGGAAGAAAGCCCCGCGCGCTCCCTATACTTAAACAGAGCAAACTCCAATACCAAAGTGACTAATGAATAAACGCACGCGCATCCGCGCAGATACCACAGGCACAGACACATATCAAATGACACTCCCACATGCCAAGGTAGCCAGCGAGACCATCCCGAGTCCATCGCGATGCGTAGCAAACTTGAGCTTGGAGAGGGATTTTGTAAGAATGTCGGCCGTGTTCAGATCGGTTGGACAGTAGCGGAGATCGATATCGCCAACCTCGATTCGTTCGCGTAGATAGAAATGATGCACAGTTCAATGGCGAGTACGACCTCGAGCTCCGGGATTCTTCGCCAGATCGATGCAAGGTTGGTTGTCCTCGTGCAGAACAGTAGATTGACCTTGATTGATGCGAAGTTCGGACGCCAGGTTGCGAAGACCGATAGCCTCCTTTGCTGCGGTTGAGGCAGCCAGAGTCTCAGACTCTGCTGTAGAAGAAGCGACCATCGTCTGTTGTGTCGACTTCCAGGAGATGGCAGTGCCAGCCATGATAACGGCATACGCTCCCACAGATCTACCGTTGTTGTGATCGCAACCAAACGACGCGTCACTGTACACCTCGAACTTGGTAGAACCACCTACGCGGTAGAGTAGCCCATAGTCGACGGTGTCTGAAAGATTGCGAAAGATTCGCTTGACGCAGATCCAGTCTCCTTCGGTTGGAGCAGCCACACACTTGGCCACCGCACGAACAGAAGTCGCGATATCGGGACGAACACGTTGCGCAGCATATTGCAATGCTCCCACAGCCGATTGGTAGCCGAGGATGTCCGAAAACGGAGCAGTAGAGGACGAAATGACGCGATCCTCCATGGGAGTCGCGACCGGCTTCTTCGACTTGCTTTCGAAGGTGTAATGTTCTAGTAAGCCTCGAATGCACTTCGACTGGTGGACGAAGATGAAATCCTCGGTCCGAAGGAACTCGAGACCGAGGAACGTCTTGACCGGGCCAAGTCGCTTGAGCTTGTAGACCGCATCGGAAGCCGAAATTTCGGAGTCCAGAAAAGCCTGGTTGTTCGATGCAGCAAGCCCATCATCAACGTACAAGGTGATGATCGCGAGCGACTTGCCATGATACTTGAAGTAGAGACAAGCATCGACATTGGAGCGCGTATAGCCGCGATCCGTCATCAGCTTGTGAAGAGCTGCGTTCCATTGCCGAGGACCTTGCTTGGTGCCGTACATGGATTTGAGGAGCTTGAGAGCGTGGCCAGGCTGAGAGCCACCAGTCCATCCTTCAGGAACCTTCATGTAGACATCCTCCTCCATGATCCCGTTGAGAAACGCAGAATCATAAGTCGAACTGTTCGAGGACGAGTCCGAGAGCGGCAGAAATCGCGATGGGAAACAAGATCGTCGTGATTGACCAGACAGGAGCAAACGTCTCGTTGTAGTCAATCCCAAGTCGTTGAGCAAAGCCTTGGATGACGAGACGAGCCTTGTAGCCGATGATGTTGCCTTAAGCGTCTTCCTTCCGAGTGAGCACCCAACGATAGCCCAGTGCGCGAGCCCTGGTGGGTAACCTCGTAAGCTTGAAAACCTTGTGCACTTTGAATGAGCCCAACTCCTTCTCAGAAGCGGCCATCTAGTGTTTGGCCTCAGGAGAGGCTATCGCTGCCACAAACGTCTTGGGAAGCGGGGAGTGACGAGATGAAACCATAGCGATGAGCTCTGGTGGACGACGGTAGGAGCGAGTAGACACGACACGAAGGGCGCCTGCACGACGCTGAGCACGCAGGCGATTTGGTAAGATATTGCCTGCATCGATGATCTCAAGCGCACCAGGGTTGCGACCGATACGTTAAGGCCGGTAATCGTGACCATCCTCAGGGGGTAATGGTTGATCGTGTTCCGCAGGGCCGTTGTCGTCGTCACTGTCGATAGCCTCATAAACTTCCTCGCGTCGATGATTGATTGGGTCCTCTTCAACTTCAGCGTCTTCGGCCAACGGACCGACAGCCGGTAAAGGAGGAGGAGCAACGTCGTCATCGTCCATACGTTGAAAACGAGGAAGAGGAGCGGGAGCTGGCCGAAGAGCCGGACCAAGCTCGGGTACGAGCGCAGGCCTTAGAGCCGAAACACACTGCCAAAGACAGCTCCTTGGCTTTCTTCGCCGCTGCCTCGTTCGTCAACCTAGGACAGCCCACCTTGCTCCTGTTGGACTCGGCGTCAGCGTATCACGTCGTCACCGACTCATCGCTCTTCGACGGTCCAATCGCACCTGCCTCCAACGTCATGCAGGGCCTCGGAGGGACGGTGAAAGCCTCGGGGATTGGCTCAGTCAGACTCGTCTCGGACAACGGCACGAAGTTCACACTCAAGAAAAGGTTATGAGATCCAACGACCTACCAGGGGCGGACGTCAACACGATGGCCGATCTCGAGGACATGATATCAACACCATCATCTTCTACTCAACGCCAAAACACCGACGTCTCAGCCATCGGCTCCATCACTCTCACACGGGAGCAACACGAAGAGCTGGTCAGGAACCAACGAACCTGCGACGAACACGTCCCCACGCCCCGCCACCTCCTTCCACCGAACGCACCAGCGGCCTTCCCCGAGGACTCCAAGCTCACCGGGGACAACTACCGTCGCGGGTTCGTTGGTTCCTGACCAGCTCTTTGTATTGCTCCCGTGTGAGAGTGATGGAGCCGATGGCTGAGACGTCGGTGTTTTGGCGTTGAGTCGAAGATGATGGCAAAGGGGGTGATGATACCATGTCCTCAAGGTCGGCCATCGTGTTGACATCCGCCGCTGGTGGAGCGTTGGGGCTCATAACCTTTGTTTGCCTGTTGTCTGAAGCCCAGGCGCGAGATGCGTAAGTATGAGAGCCGAAGATGATAGTGAAGATAGTTGGAAAAAGGAAAGGGGAGGCTATGGAAGCGCGCGCGAGGCAGGTTTATTTTATTTTATTTGACTAGGTTCGGCGGCGCGCTCCGCGCGCCACCTCACACCGTAAACGTTGACCCGCTGAAATGTGATGTGCTTTGCTGCAACAGCTGCGGTACTGTTCAGTAACTGATCCCTAGATAATTTATCCCGTAATCGTTGCAGAGCCTCCACGACAACCGCTTCGGGTGTTGCGAGCTCGAGGCCGATTTGGCAGTTCGGGTCGGCCCACCCGTTCGATGTCCGCATCTTTGAGGCTGAATAGGTGGTTGGTTGACATCGTGGATATAGTGAAGCTTTGAGATAACTCTTCAGTTCAATCAACTGAAAAATCATTCTAAAAACTATATTTTCTGTCAGATTATCTGCTGAAGCAAAACTCTGACCCCGTCCACATTCGTTGCTAGGGACAACGCGACGTACAACTCGCCGTGAGAAAAGACGGGCGTCTCCAGACACACTCCTACCTGCGCGAGTGACTGCCCTTGCGACTTGCTGATCGTCATAGCCATTGCGAGCCGAATCGGAAACTGCGTCCGATGCAGAGTGAACGGAAGCTCGGTCGTTGACCCTGTCCTCAGCGTGATCCGTGGCAAGAAAACGGGTTGTCCAGCATGGTCTCCCGGAGAATGATGACCTCGAGCACGCGGCTGTGTAACCGAGTTAACAGCCTTGTGCCGTTGCACAGCCCCGCGGCGGGGTCCAAGTTTCTGAGGAGCATGACGGGACATCCCGCTTTGAATTTTGCAGCGTGCAACGGCATCCCGGCGATGTTGAGACTCTGAAGGTACTCGATCGAGAATAGTGATTCGTCTTCGTTTTTGACCTCCGAACTGTAGAACGTTTGAACGTCACCCGGCAGCAGGTCGAGCACCTTGATGTCGTTGATCTGATCCACCTGCGAAATTTTGGGCGCAAGAATTGCTCGATCTCGTCAGTATTCAACTTCTTCGCCTATTGACATATTGTGTCTGATCAACCCGGATGTGTTCCTCGCGGTCGCCGGCAGGAGTAGCTCACGTGGGAGCGCGATAGAGTCCTCTGTTTTGTTCGCCGAGCCGTCCCTAACTCCTAAGAGCTAATCTGCAAAGCCCTGTGCCGCCCGTTTCGTTTTGGTCATGCGGTCTGCAGCGGCCAGAAGACGCATGTTTGTCTGCGCTCGCACCGTGCCGCTGTTAGTATAGGGTCTAAAAGTCAGGCAAGGACTACTACTTACAGAGAGATGCAGTACTTCACCTTCCCCCCCGAAGTCAGCGGTCATGATGCAAGCATCGACGATTTGTGCAGGCGATGACTTGGGAACAACGGGAAGGCATTGCTTCGGATCGCCTGTGATGTTACAGTCCAACCGGTCAGTTAGTCATGCTGCCCTGTAAGACGGATTTGGGACGCTATGTATCTCGCACTGAGGACACTTATGTCAGAACCGTTGCGAGAGCGAACGGAGTAAGACTAAGGAGAAAAGTGTCACTCAGGCGCAGACCAATCTAAACAAGCTAATAGATTGTAAGGCCAGGGCAAGATTTGTGAGGTGATAATATCTTCCGTTTAGCAAATAAGAATTAGAATAATGAGATCAAACCTAATCGTAGTAGAAACTCTTCAGACTCTTAACCAATAACTGTGACACTCCCCCTGGTTCAGAGCTTTGAAAGTTGAACCATTCCCATCGCTTTGCGGTGCGCAGCGAACTTGATCGGACCGAGCCCCTTTGTGAGAACGTCGGCCGTCATTGAATCGGTTGGGCAGTAGACCAGCTTGATGTCACCAAGGGTGACGCGCTCGCGAACGAAGTGATGAACCACATCGAAGTGCTTGGTGCGAGCGTGGTGAGCTGGGTTGTAGGCGATCTTGATCGTCGCCTGATTGTCCTCGTAGATCGTCGTGGCTGAGGGCTGCTCGACACTCAAGTCCTTGGCAACCTGACGAAGCCAAATCACCTCCTTGGTCGCCGACAAAACGGCGAGGATCTCGGACTCGGTCGTCGACGTAGCGACGAGGGTTTGTTGCTTGGACTGCCATGAGATAGCAGCACCACCGGGAGACTCACATAGGCACCGACTGAGCGACGAGTCTCGAAGTCGTTGGCCCAGCTGGCGTCGGAGTAGGCGATGATGACCGTGGATGCATCGGGTCGGTAGCAGAGACCGAAGTCAATGGTGCCAACGAGGTATCGAAAGATCCTCTTGACCGCGAGCAAGTCGTTTTTGGTAGGACCAGCGAGACGCTGCGCAGCACTGCGAACAGCGGCGGCGATGTCGGGTCGAACCATCTGAGCGGTGTATTGGAGAGCACCGACCATGGATTGGTAGAGGTGAACATCCTTGATCAGGGGCGACGAATCGAGCTCCCTGGCTTCGCGATCGTTCATCGGAGTCGTCTTGGGCTTGGACGAAGCAAATCCGAATCGAGCGAGGATGTCCGTGACGTAGCGAGACTGGTGCACGATACAATAGCCCGCATCACGTTTGAACTCGAGAGAAAGAAAGTGAGACGCGGCACCTTGTCGTTTGAGCTTGAAGGTGGCTTGCAGTGCTTCGATCTCCGTCTCGATGAGCTCCTGTGAAGTAGAAGCGACCAGGCCGTCGTCGACGTAGAACGCGACGATGATGTACTCGGAGCCAACCTGTTTGAAGTAAAGGCAGACGTCGGACGAGCACTTGGTCCACTTCTTCTCAACCATGAGTTGATCAAGCGCGCGGTTCCATTCGCGAGGAGCTTGCTTGGTTCCGTACATCGAAGCAATGAGCTTGAGGCACTGACCGGGTTTGATGACACCAGTCCATCCCTTGGGAACCCTCATGTAGACGTCATCAGTCATCTTGCCATTGAGGAAGGCGGTGTCAAAGTCGAACTGCTCGAGCTTGAGAGACCGTGCTATAGCAAGCGCGATGAGGAATCGTATGGTCGACATGCGAGCGACAGGAGCGAAGGTCTCGTGGAAATCGATGCCTGGGCGCTGAGCGAAACCCTGAGCAACGAGACGAGCTTTGAAGCGGATGATCCTGCCAGCAGCGTCTAACTTGATCGTGAAGACCCATCGGGAACCGAGAGCGATCGCGCCGTCTGGAAGGAAAGAGACCTCGAAGACGTTGTGGGTTTCAAGCGCTCCGAGCTCCTCACGAATCGCGATGATCCAGAACTTGGCGTCAGGACAGGAAATTGCCTCCTCGTACGTCTTTGGAATGAAATGGCCTTGAGGGACGGAGACGCAGAGATACGTCTTCCCCCATTTTCCGTCGATCTGCGGCAAGACATCGTTGAAGCGAATGACTTGGAAGTTCGAGCTCGAAGAATCGAGTGCTGGACCAGCGAATAACGCTTGACGACGCTTGTAAGGAATGATGTTGGACACGTCAAGCTCGCCGTACTTCCCGGGCTGGTAACCGTTCTGAACTTGAACGTAGCCATCGGGGACAGGCACGAGTTGTTGTGGAACCTCCTTCTCGACCGGGGTAACAGTCGAGTCACGAGGCTTCTTTCTGAAGATGATCTCGTAGGGTGTTACTCCGTTGAGACGAGCCACAGTCGTGCGGTTTGAGAGGTAGACGGCAGCTTGCATCGCGTAAGACCAGGAAGTCTTGGGAAGATTTGCGTCGTGGAGCATGACTTTAACCGTCGTCATGATCGATCCGTTGAGACGTTCGACCTGACCGTTGTTCTCGGGGGTGTACGGCGCAGTGCGCTCGTGAATGATCCCGTTGGTCTTGAAGTAGGTCTCGAACATCTTGGAAGTAAACTCGCCGCCGTTGTCAGAGCGTACGAATCGGATCTTCTTCCCCGTCATGTTCTCAACGCTAGTTCGAAACGTGTCGAAGGCCTCGATGACTCCCTCGGATGACTTGGAGGAGAGCGGAAAGACCCATCGACCGCAAGAGTGCTGATCGACGATAGCGAGGTAAACGGTACGACCTTGGTGATCGGGCTCGGGAACGAAACCCAGATCGATACACACGCGCTCGAGAATCTCGGTGGCGACGGTGGCCTGAATCGTGAAAGGACTACGCTTCGACTTGGCGAGAACGCAGTGCAGGCAATCACTGATTAGCTTGTCCGAAAGAACGAGGCCTTGTACAGCCCCGCCCCGCGCCATGTCGATAATCGTCTGAGGACTGGGATGACCGAAGCGGCGATGCCAAAGCATCAGCGGCGCGCCGACCGTCTCGCGAGTTGCCAAGGCGAGGTTCTGTTGCTTGATGTCAAGCTCGTAGGGACCATCCGAAACGATCGTGCTAGCGATGAACTCGCCATTGCGAAGGATGGTACACGACTTGTCCGGCTCGAAGTGGACTGAGAGACCCGAGTTCGTCATTTGTCGAACGGAGAGTAGTCCTACGGGCATACCAGGCATGTAATACACCTTCTTTGCCTCGAGTTTTCGACCACCAGCAGTTTCGATAGAGAGCGTACCGTGTCCCGGACAGACGACCCATTCGCCGTTTGCGGTTTCGGCTTCGTACGGATCCTCGATGAAGTCCGTCAATTGAGTACGATCGCCGGTATGGTTCTTCCACGCGCCAGAGTCGATAATGAATCTAGACTTGGCGGATTGACCAGCTGACATCACGGAGAACGCCACAGCCTCTTGGTTGGATGACTGGGCGGGCTTGACCGATTTAGCTTTGCCACGCTTCCTTGACTGTTTGCCGTGAGGAGGTCGATAGCCTTGACCATTTGGGTTGGTGTAACACTCGTCCGCATTGTGTCCGTTCCTGTTACAGAAGTCGCACATTTTGACGGCGTTGGCGGAGAGCGCACCGGCGTTCGATGAGCTCGAGACTTTGACGGGAACGAGTTGCATGTTGGCTGTAGCACGACGTTGGGCTTCCGATTGAATGTGCTCGACCACAAGCGATGGACGAACAGTTACTTTCTCATCGATTGCGGCGGCTTGTTCGTACCACGTGTTGACGACGGACCAACTAGGCGGGAGCGAGAACAGAATGAATACATTGAGGTACTCGTCTGGAACGGGTTTGCCGATCTTCATCAGCTCTGCCGAGTAGGTCAGAAGCTTGGTGATGTGCTCGTCCATGTTGTCGCCGTCACGGTACTTGGTCGAGAGTAGGCGAACGAGGCCGCTGTAGAGAGCATTGTGGCCGCGCTTCCTGTACTTCTTCTCGAGCAAGTCCCACATCTCGTGCGATGTTTCACAGTACGTGACCATTCCTTCGATTTCGGGACTGAGGGTTGCCCTGATGTGACTCTGCGCCCAAATGTCGCGATCGGTCCAGGTTGCAATTTTCTTCTGGCGATCGGCCGATGCATCGAGCTCCGCAGCGTCGGGAGTGCCGGTCGCAGGCGGGCGAGGCAGTGACAGCGGCTTTACCTCTTCACCGAGGACGATGTCCATGACCTTGTGGCCAATAAAGAGCAAAGTCATCTTCTTGTGCCATGACGCATAGTTGGACTCGTCCTTGAGTTTGACGAAGGAGTTGTGGAGCTTGTCCACCTTGCTGTGAGGCAGGTCGGTAGCAGCGAATAGGCTCATAACCAATAACTGTGACATTCTCCGTGATGTCAGCTGGTCAATCCGCCAAGTCTAGATTCATTATCGACTCTGGCGCGTGGAAGAACCATACCGGCGATCGTACTCAATTGACGGACTTCATCGAGGATCCGTACGAAGCCGAAACCGCAAACGGCGAATGGGTCGTCTGTCCGGGACACGGTACGCTCTCTATCGAAACTGCTGGTGGTCGAAAACTCGAGGCAAAGAAGGTGTATTACATGCCTGGTATGCCCGTAGGACTACTCTCCGTTCGACAAATGACGAACTCGGGTCTCTCAGTCCACTTCGAGCCGGACAAGTCGTGTACCATCCTTCGCAATGGCGAGTTCATCGCTAGCACGATCGTTTCGGATGGTCCCTACGAGCTTGACATCAAGCAACAGAACCTCGCCTTGGCAACTCGCGAGACGGTCGGCGCGCCGCTGATGCTTTGGCATCGCCGCTTCGGTCATCCCAGTCCTCAGACGATTATCGACATGGCGCGGGGCGGGGCTGTACAAGGCCTCGTTCTTTCGGACAAGCTAATCAGTGATTGCCTGCACTGCGTTCTCGCCAAGTCGAAGCGTAGTCCTTTCACGATTCAGGCCACCGTCGCCACCGAGATTCTCGAGCGCGTGTGTATCGATCTGGGTTTCGTTCCCGAGCCCGATCACCAAGGTCGTACCGTTTACCTCGCTATCGTCGATCAGCACTCTTGCGGTCGATGGGTCTTTCCGCTCTCCTCCAAGTCATCCGAGGGAGTCATCGAGGCCTTCGACACGTTTCGAACTAGCGTTGAGAACATGACGGGGAAGAAGATCCGATTCGTACGCTCTGACAACGGCGGCGAGTTTACTTCCAAGATGTTCGAGACCTACTTCAAGACCAACGGGATCATTCACGAGCGCACTGCGCCGTACACCCCCGAGAACAACGGTCAGGTCGAACGTCTCAACGGATCGATCATGACGACGGTTAAAGTCATGCTCCACGACGCAAATCTTCCCAAGACTTCCTGGTCTTACGCGATGCAAGCTGCCGTCTACCTCTCAAACCGCACGACTGTGGCTCGTCTCAACGGAGTAACACCCTACGAGATCATCTTCAGAAAGAAGCCTCGTGACTCGACTGTTACCCCGGTCGAGAAGGAGGTTCCACAACAACTCGTGCCTGTCCCCGATGGCTACGTTCAAGTTCAGAACGGTTACCAGCCCGGGAAGTACGGCGAGCTTGACGTGTCCAACATCATTCCTTACAAGCGTCGTCAAGCGTTATTCGCTGGTCCAGCACTCGATTCTTCGAGCTCGAACTTCCAAGTCATTCGCTTCAACGATGTCTTGCCGCAGATCGACGGAAAATGGGGGAAGACGTATCTCTGCGTCTCCGTCCCTCAAGGCCATTTCATTACCTAAGATGGATTTGGGACGCTATGTATCTCGCACTGAGGACACTTATGTCAGAACCGTTGCGAGAGCGAACGGAGTAAGACAAGGAGAAAAGTGTCACTCAGGCGCAGACCAATCTAAACAAGCTAATAGATTGTAAGGCCAGGGCAAGATTTGTGAGGTGATAATATCTTCCGTTTAGCAAATAAGAATTAGAATAATGAGATCAAACCTAATCGTAGTAGAAACTCTTCAGACTCTTAACCAATAACTGTGACACCCTGCGCTTTGCTTTCGAAAGATTGGCACACCCGACGGCCACTCCACCGATCCGAGCCGTTGAGGATCTGCCACGGGATGGTGAGTTGCAATTCACAGAACCTGTTTTTTTTTGCGTGATTCGTTTATTAAGACTATCAGTATTCTTGCTGTTGTACATCTGTAGCAATGGCAGTGAAGACTCACATCTAGTGTCCCATGGGCCCGGAATATCAACCGTACGAAGTCAATCCTTCCGCTGTGTCACTGACGTCCAATGTCTATTTTTCGTGTCAGTTTTTCCGTCATATCTAAGACTGCACAGCCATGTCAAGAGATAACTCACGCATGCAGTGTCACCAACTGATGATGAAGAAGAACAACTCGAGGGTTGACATTCAAAGAGGACGTGTTGAAGGGAATTGCTGCTTGGTAGTTTTCCATTAGCTCCTGAATAATCCCACACCAAGAGCACAGTTCATGAAGTTACTTACTCGAATGCGTAGCTATGCATGCGGCAGCCATTTCTTGAGACAAATTGTCCCGTATTCGTTGCAGAGCTTCCACGGCGACCGCTTCGGATGTCTCGAGCTCGAGGTGGCGATGGGATGAGTTGCGAAGGGTAAGGTGTGAAGAGCAAGAGGGAGAAAGGTGGAGAAGCCTGCGCCTCAGTTTAAACCGGGCTCATAGAATGTCCGGGAAGGCCGCGGAACGACGTGTAGTGAAGCCCAGTGTCGTCAAGCCGTGACACGCTGGCGGGGACCCTAGAAACGCTCGAGCACTTTCTACGTCGACTCATGGAACGCCGGCGAACTTGAGAGACGGCCCAAGGGCTCTGGCTCCTGATCGGCCGAAAGGAGCCACTCGACGCGCAGAGGACCGGTGCGTACGTAACAGTTATTTCAGGGATAGTGACGAAAGGTTGTCAAAGGACCCAATGATGATCGCCTCGCATGATTCATTGCAGGGCGTGGGCAGTTCTAAGTGAATGTGCAGAGCTTTTTGCTGGGCGAGCCGAGGAATAGTGGCTGTGTCGTGACTTGGCCGATCATGGGCCGATCATGGAACGTCGGCGAACGTCGGCGAAACAACCTGTGGCTCCTAGCCGTCGGGAGCACCAACCGGGCGCACCATGCCTAATCCTGAAACATCGCTAGCTGGGACGGGCTGGACCGAGAGCCGTGCCGAGCCGAAACTGTGACGTCACGCCACATGGTTTGTCTGTTGTGTCTCAGGTGGTTTTTTATTAGGTAGTTTTAAGGATAGACTTCATTAACAGCATAATTATATTAATACCTAGAAATCTTCGGAAAAGTCGGAGAGAATGCTGTTACGCACACTGGCAGAAGCCAGTAGTGTAGGACTCATTGACCCTGAACCAGGATCAACCATACCCACTAAAACCCCCTTTGGTGGCTTACAGAGAAACTAGGCGACCCTTGGACTCCTGAATAGAGGCTCGAAGCCCCTCAAAGTCCGTTTCGGTGATCGGTTCCAAAAGATCCGACGAGAATCGGCGACGACGACAGAGCTTCCAGATCGAGTGAAAGAAGAGGACTCGTAGTTCGATAAGTGGACGTTCCGAGCGAGACACGGCCGGACATACAAAGTCTACAAAGACTGGGTGGGGGGTCGGGCTCGAGGCACGCGAGGCGGCCGATATCAACAACTAGTAACTAATCATAATCAGGAATCTAAGTGGGATGAGATAGCAATATGCTCTCTGACAGAAACTGCCTCGGGTACGAGCGCAGGCCGTATAGTCAGATCTGCCTCGTGAAAAAACTAGCCCTTTCCCAACTGGAGCAGTGTATCTGATGAACCTCCATAACATGGGATAGAGCGCAGGCTGAAAAGCCAGACCTGCCTCAGGAAGGGGAGCAGGCCGTAAAGCCGAAATCTGCTCAAAGCCAGGAAAGAGCGGTTGGTGTATTAACTCGTGTTCCTGTAGAGGTTCAACTTCGTAGATGCGAGGCTCGACAGCCGAGTCCGCGATCGAAGGAGCCTCGTCGGAAAAGCTTAAGGTGACATCGGAAGAGACGACGATCTTGAAAGACCGACCGTGTTCGACGCGAACCTTGTAGTTGTACTCCCCCGAATATCCGAGGAAAGTACCCTTGACAGTATGGTCATCGAGCTTCTTACGAATCGCCTTGGGGACGAGAACGTAGGCAGTAAATCCGAACGCGCGAAGATGCGAAACGTCGGGTTGCTTGCCGAAGAAGAGCTCGAACGCAGTCTTGCCCTTGAGATACGGGTGAGGACCGCGGTTGGAAGCGAAAACAGCCGCTTCCAATGCGTAGAACCAATACTTCTTGGGAAGTCCGGAGTCCTTGAGCATGGCACGGACGAGCGCGAAGAGAGAGCCGTTCGCACGCTCCGCTTGACCATTCTGCTGCGGCGTGTAGCGTGCAGCCAGTTCATGGGTAATGTCAAGTGCTTTAAATTCGTCGCCAAAGAGTTGGTTAACAAACTCGCCTCCATTGTCAGAACGAACAAACTTGATCTTCTGACCGGACTGCCTCTCGGCCTGCGCTTGAAAGCTGCGCCACTGCAAGGCTTGAGGACTTCGGTTGCCGACTTTGAACCACGTGGAAAAACCCACTTATAGGTTGAAAGTTGGTCGACGATGACCATGTAGATGGATCGTCCATTGGTGTCGTCCTCGGAGACGAATCCCAGATCGATCGAACCCCGTTGAAGAACATGTTCGGGTTTTCGACTGACATGATTGTGAGAGCCCGCGCGCGCCTTCGCGATGATGCACGGCTCACAGTCTTCAATCTTCCTGTCAAGTAAACGAATTCCAACGACAGCCTTGGATTTGACGAATTGAAGAATTGAAAAGGGCGCCATGTGTCCGAAGTTCCGGTGCCATTCCATGAGCGAAGCTCCAACGGAAGCACGGGTAGTTGCGACGAGCACAGGCAAGAGTGGAGGAACGATCTCAAAGTCGAAGACGTAGCTTGGTTTCTTGGCCTTCGTCTTGACAGTTTCGGCGACGAGAGAGCCGTCGAGCCAAACCTGTTGAGTATCTCCCCCATGGCCATAAACCAATTTAGCGCCTCCAGCGCGGAGCGACGACTCCATTGAGACGAGACCATAGTTCGATCCAGGGAGACAGTACATTTCCTTGAACTCGAGAAAGTGACCTTGCGAAATCTTAACGGACATTCGCCCGTATCCAGTGGCTTGACCAAGTGAATTGTCGGCCATCTGGACTTGTATCGGGGATTCTTTGAAGTCTAGGAGCAGCCGATCCCAACGAAATTGGAATTGGGAGCTCCCGAGGAAGAATCAGCAAGTTGAACTGAACGTGAGTTCATTGCAACCATAGCAGGGGCGGCAGGTGGCTTGGAACGATGTGCAGGGCACACAGCATCGCTAGACCAGTGTCCCTTCGCTCCACAGGCATGACAGGTCGAATAGGGAGGACGGCGATTTCCTTGACCGTCGCGATTGCCTTTCTTGTGACCCCTTTTGCGACGCGCTCCTTTTTGCGATTCGCCTTGCGCAACGAGCGCGGGAACAGGCGATTGAGCAATGGCGCGTCCGGAAATTGCCGTCCTCCCGATTCGACCTGTCATGCCTGTGGAGCGAAGGGACACTGGTCTAGCGAAGCTGTGTGCCCTGAACATCGTTCCAAGTCACCTGCCGCCCCTGCTATGGTAGCAATGAAATTCCATACAGTTCATGTCTGTGCCTGTGGGACACATATCAAATGACATGATTGACGTAATCGGGATTGCTCGTGATGTTCACCAGGATTTTGTCGACTGCGAGGGCAGGAACCAACGTCGAGCATGACTTGCCGGCCTCACTACGTCACCGCGCTCTGAATCTCAACCAGCCTCAACTCTCGGCGACTCGAGTACTATCCGAGGGGCCGGACATCTAGCCAAAAGCGCTTACTAGTCAAGAGGTGCTACCCAACAATCTTCAACTTAGAGCCTCGCTTGACCCTGACAACTCTCTGCACTGGTGACTAATTCGAAATGTAATGCTTTCGAAGATGACTCGGCTCTCGCTTGGCTCAATCTCGGGCTAAGCCGTTTAAGTCTGAGGCAGCTCCTACCGGCCAGCTCCCGGCCGGAGTCTTTACCGGCCGATGGAGTGTCCTTCGGATGTCTGGTCATCCGCCTCCTGCCCATCACTCCGCCCTTCACCGGCTCATCCGCTCACTTAGCCCCTTTTACTTCTTATCTGCTCGTTCGGCGGCCATCTCTCACTTCCTTCATCCCACTCGGCCCGACCCTCCGCCTGTGGCATTTCCGCCCTTTTCCTCTGAGTCGCCGTGAACCAACACACGAAGGCGCAAAAAGAGGGAGCGCGCTCATGATTGACCCCCCCCCCCCCCTTCCTCTTTCAACAAGATTAGCTGGAATTAATGGTATCTTTACCTCAGGCTGCCTTCCGCGCTGCGCGGCCGTTGTTGAGCTTGTAAATCGTGACCCAAGTTGTCGATCGCCGGAAGTGCCTTGTTGTCAAGCGCCGTAAGTACGACCACCGATGCTCCTATAACCGTTGTTGACTCTGACAAATCGAAGCAGACACACAACGACGATACCCGTGTGTCACATGGTCCGACTGGCAAAACAGAGACTCTAGCTAAGGTTGTATATCCGAGCGTGGCAAAATCAGCATGAGCCCCTGATCTGCTGCGAACCGGAACCGAGCCGACCGAATTGAGTCACCCGTAACCCCGAAAGACCCCGAATAAGACGTGAAAACGGCATGGGGCATGTGACACTGTTGCTGCACAAAGTGTGGCGCATGTGTTTTAACACTTGACTCGACAAGCGACCTCTTGAACTCCTTGCCAACACCTCCGCTTCAAATCCCAAGACGAGTCTGAGCCTCCCCGATCTTAGCCTGTCGAACATTGATATGAGATTCGACACTCTCCTCGCCCTCGCCTTTCTCGCCTCGACGATAAGCTTGGCTCAAGGGTCTCATTTGTGAGCATCTTGGCGCCTTCATGATCACCGAATGGCGCGGGACGCTGACATGTCTGACACGGGGGAGCAGCTTGAAGAAAATCGCTTGTAACGTTCACTGCATGGCTAGTTGCCAGTGAGTAGATATCGCCTCCGGGCTGAAGTGGTTCTCGGACTGTTCTATACATGCCAGGCAAGTGTGTGCAATATTGCGAGGCTTATATGATTCCTTGTGTACAGGGACAAGGATGGTTGCGAGCCGTGCTTCGAAAAGTGCAAGCACCTGCCTGCGAAGTAGACACCGAAGACGACACACCCTAAAGGCGCGCTGCTTACCCCTCCCAAGTAACGAAGATTAACCCGATATCTCGCCGCAAATTCGAGGATAGGGAGGAAGATGCCTCAGGGGACGGTCAGGAGTATATGGTAGCCTTGGCGAATGAAGAGCAGGCTTCGGTAGATGGCTGGTGTGAGATGTGACTTTGAGGGTTGTGAACGAAAAATCTTACGCTTTCGCTGCCGCCATGCATATTTGAAGCTCTAGACTTGTGTGTCTATGCTCCAGGAGAGATGTCACCAACTTGATTGGACCACTGTGGAATCGCTTAGACTACCGCCTGGGTCGAATCTTTTTGTCCTTGCGGTTCCGAGAGGGTCCGAGGTTCAGGCAAAGCGCCAAGAGTTGGTCCTCTCAGGAGCTTCGTTCGGCGTTTGATCGATGATTAGGTTATTCCACATGAGTCTCGGCTGCATCTTCACGCACGCTCTCTGAAGTCACAGCAAATCACAACGCTTCGTATTACAGCCCAGGAGGAGGAGGTACAGCACCGTACATGCCCGAGCCGCCCCTCGGCGGCTCTGCTGGCGGAGGTGGGGGTGGAGGAGGGGCGGAGGAGGGTGGGGCCGGAGCAGCGATGGGTTGGGTGTAGGCCGATGCCTGCGGAACAAAGCCAAAGTCAGCGCCATGTTCTGGACGAGTAATGGGTGGGTCAGAGCCCGGTAAACTCACATAGTACTGCATGAAGTATGCCTGACTCGGCCCGTCCAACGAGTTCCAGTACGCTCGCCATTGCTCGTCCGTCGCGGTGCCGCCAGCGGGTTGAGGGGGTGGCTCGCTCGTCGGCAAGGGTGGTGCTTCTCCGGGCGGTGGTGGAGGCGCTTCACCTGGCGGTAGTGGGGCAGTGACGCCTGGGGCGTATGATTGCTGATGACACGTTGGAATCGCATGCAAATTCAGGTGAGTTGAGGCGTAGCTTGGGGTTCATAGATCGGACTGGGGGCTCACCTGATAATACCCTTGCTGGGGGTAAATGCCTTGCCCAGACCCTTGCTGCTGGTAGCCACCCCCGTAGCTCTGCTGCTGCGCGTACATTTGCTGTTGTTGCTGTTGATACTGCTGTTGCTGCTGGAATTGCTGCTCCAGTGCTGCTCGTGCTTTGGCGTGCTCCTCTTTCACGACGATGAGCAGATCTCGTGCCATCTCGGCAGCTTCATCGACCATCGGTTGGTCGGGTCCTCTGTGTGATTGAAGGGTGCAAGAGCTCGTCAGCCAGGGCCTCTTCCTCGGGACAAGGGATGTGGCAGCTTACGTTACGTGGACATGCATCGTCTCTTCCGCCTCGCGTCCGGTATCGGTTTCAATGAAACCTGAACCCATGCCCTTGATCTGCACACGCGTCTGAGTCTCGTGCTGGATGTACTTGACGAATAGTCCCTGAGAGCGCGCCCGCGGATAGGAAGGAACCAGGTCACAAGCATCAGCGACTGTTTCGACCCGTGCGCTGCAGCGCGACTCACTCCTGGTCCGACGACTTTGGCGCGGACATTGAAGTTGCGCATCGGCTCGAGCTCGATAGGAATCTTTTCTTCCGGCCATTTTCTCTGCAGAAGATGGGATAAATCGCATCAGTGCGTCTATTTCGCCCTATAGCGAAAGGCCGTTCGCAAGCGGCATACTGACCCTCTCTCGCGGCTGCTCCCTCTCGGCGGCGCGCTCGAATCGTCGCGTATCAATCAGCGGTCCCAACTCGGTGTCCATGAGTGCTTGAACGGCGGCAATACCCTTCTCGAGCTTCTCGGCCGTATCCTGGGAAAGTCGTGGACCGAGAGTGGGAGCGTCAGTCTGGGCCGAAAGACGACCTGTGAGAAGGGCGGCAGGGGAGGGGGCAGAACGCACAGCAGTGATATGGAGATACAAAGCGGGGTCTTTGTCGGTAGCCATTGACTTGTCGGGGAACCAACTGCCTCTGGTGACGACGCTGGCTCCAGTTTCCTCGAGGATCTACACGTGCCAAGGATCGCGGCAACAGCGAGTCAGTGATGATGAAACACGACCAATGACGTGTGCTGTACCAGCGTCTCCACGCGTCTGAGAGGCTACATACCTGTTGTTGTGTTGGCTCCTTTGTGAGTAGATACCGATTGCGCAAGTCGTTGATCTCGATGTCCTTCACAAACCTGGGGTGTCACGTCGAAGCAGCGCGATTCGGAGACGTGAGCCACTCAGTATCATCATGCGAGCCTGAAGGGAACCAGTGCGTTCGGAAATGTAAGGAAAGGTACGGCCACTCACTCTGGCTCGGGTTGAGCCGGTGCTGGAGCGGGTTTGCCTCCATACTGTGCCGCCAGTCGAGCAGCGACCTCGGCTGTGGAAGAAGAGGGACGGGACGACGAAGAGGTTCATTATCTTGCAACACAGAACGAAGGATTCGACGTACCTGCGGCATCGATTGCAGCCTGGGGATCCTCGACCGCGTTGACGGCTGGCTCGGGTGCAGCGCTCGCTGACGACGTCGAAGGCTCGACATCGTTCTCGGCCTCGGTCTTGGGCTGCTTGAGAGCTGCGTCTTCGGTTGCTCCGGCATCATCCCACTTGCGCTTGGAAGACATGGCGTTGTCGTTTGGTCGGGCGGGGGGCGGGAGGGGGTGAGGGTGAGGGTGAGTCGGAAAGCAACGCAGAGCAAGCGCGCACCGTGCGACCCCGCAGCACACCCTGGCAGTACTCTGGCGCTCTGGCGCTCTGGCGCTCTGGCAGTAATACCCTGGCGCCCTGGCCCTGGCACTCCCCGGCACGAGCTGGCGCACCCACGCGCACCCAATCGAGCGCCTTCAAACTCGTTGACCAAGAACGGGTCCGAGCTTTCATTTGTCGCGCGCGTGTCGACGCGTCCTCGGCACCTCTTTCCATCACTCACCCCGTCTGCTGCACCATCTCGACGACGCCGGTTTCGTATCTCTCAACTCGTCGCAGCGTCCCCGAATCTTCTTGGTTTACCGCTCCCTCACGTTAGCCCCATCTTGGCCGCTACCAAGTCTCTCCGAGTCGACTCCTGGCAGTACCTCCCCCATTACGCACCCGCCCCGCCCGCCCGCCACCTCGGACCTCAAGCCTTGGACCCTCGCATACACTCACCCCTACCCACGGCATCATCACTCTCAACCGCCAAGATGGACTACGGTCACGGCACAACGACAACGTACCCAACAATGTACGACTACACGTACCCAGACGTGCGACAAGGCGGTTCGTTACGCGACGGTCGACCGGTCGATCGCTCACGATCTGGCTCGTCGCTCGCGCCCGCACCCGTACTCAAGCGCACCAACAGTGTCATCTCGCTGCCATCGCCGCCCGATGAAACGATGTCTCAAGGTCCTATGGCGCCGGCGGTCGTGTATCTGTCCGACGACGAACTGAACGACACCGACCTCGAGGAAGGGGGTGACGACGACGACGACGACGACGACGACGACGACGACGACGACGACGACGACGACGATGTGAAGGCGTCCGGGCCTTCCGCACGACCGCAGCCGAAACGAAGCTCGTCGAACCGCATGTTGGTCGACTGCAATCCTTTCCTGGTCCCATCTCAACGCGCATTTCAACAAGAACAGGAGAAACTGGCTCGCATCGAGGCTCGCCCGGACCATCCTCACGCCTCCCCGACCCATCAAGCCCGACGGAAACGGCTGCAACAGGACAAGATTAAGCTCGACGATGGGCAAGCCAACAAGCTAGGCTTGGGAGCAAGAACGATGGGGCGAGGGTGGGACTCGCCGTCGAACCCTTTCATCGCGCGGGAAGGCGAGACGGCTGCCCCGACCGCTCGGCGCGAGAACCACAAGCCGGACAAGATCACTTACGTATTGTGAGTTTACACCGTTCGGCTCCTTCCTTGCTGGCAATCGTTCTGAAGCTTGGACTGACTCCTTTCTTCACCTTGGTCGGCCCTCAGCCGAGGAAAACGGATTACGTACGACGTGCCCCTCGACGCCCTGCTTGCGCCAGAAGATCCCAAAGATTCACCTTTCCCCGACCCGTCGCCTCGGCTGCTCTTTCCCTCAGGTCCTACATCAGACGACGAGCTCGATCCTACCAATCCCATTACGCCTCCATCCCAGTCCCGCCCGACCTCGTCGTTCCTCGACGCCCTTCGCGCAACCACGAGTGGGAAACCAACCGACGAGGTCAATTCCAGCTCTCTTGGACTACCGCCGACACCTGTGACGGAGCGTCAACGCAAGGCGCCGGAGAAGACGTTCATTGCCAGGAAGGAGGCTAGGTTCGGACCCTACAAGAAGATGTCGACGCTGCACGAGCCATAAAGGCCTGCGCATCGAGAATAGGACCGGGGCACGTTACGTCCACAAGGCTTTGCGGCTACCCGTAACGATTAAGGAATGTAATTTGCCAAACCTCTTGTGGCAATGTACTTCTCTGTGTGATAAACGACTTAATCACTCCATGCAGCGCGCTGAAGGCAGTTAGTGCGACTTTGGAATCGAGTAAAATGAGAGCCGGTGCTCCTCAAGCAAAGAGTCATACGCAACATAAAATAAGGGGGCTAGTCGGGGACCCCCAAAGGCCCCATTATCAAGAAAGTGGGAACAAAACGCGCAAGAGGTAATGCAAGTGTTAGATGCGGGTTAGGGGCACTGAGCAGTGGAAAGGAGACGTTGAAAGGCCGAGGGGCTGACAGTCTTTCACCCGGGACCCCACAGGTGGGCGTAGTGTGGTCGGCGCCGGGACTCGGTCAGCCTAGCCCACCAAAGGCGAGACGCTGGTGGTCGAGTGGGACGAGAGGATCCAAATTTGAGGATAATATCATCTCCTCTCCGATTCCGCCGGGCTCGAGTGATTGCTCGCGTTCGGTGCGTTCAAATCAAGCTCGGATGCGAGAGTCTAAGTGGGCGCACTCTGCCCCCGTGCCTGCGGTTGACTGCGCGTATTGCTTGAGTTGGCTGAAAGGGTGCGTTCTGTTAACAGGGGGCAGATGTGATGGCCCACAGTGATCCCTCCTAGTTTGAGCTTCTTCTTTTTCGAGAGTTCGATCGACTGCTCGAAGCCAACCCTCGGCAGGGTGGGTCGGCGGTTGATCCTCGCCGAATGTCGGGAAGTATCGTCGAGTGGCGTGCAAGAGGTGCATGAGTGGCTAGAAGTTCCTCTGCTGCTGAACTCACGGCCCCATCCATAGACTCTGAATCCCAGGTGATCCAGCGGGTGAGGATGGACTGGCCATACCGACTGGTCTCGAGCGTTGTGCGAACGTGCTGGGAAGACTTTGGAGGCTTACCCCGTGAGGTAGAGGTAGCAACGCATGCGGACTGGTCCTTAAAGTGCTAGGTGAGAAGCGACAGTCGAAAAGACCCCATTTGCACTTGTACTACGGATAGGGATCATGGTTCTCACTACCTCTTGAGCCGCTTGCTGTACGTGGCGTAGCACATGATTTTGTACCAAACTGTACTCGAGAAATTGTTTATCCAGGCACAAAGTCGTAACAAGTACTACAACTCGTGTAGTAGTGTTTCGAACCCAAAGTCGTTCAAAGGGGCCTAATTCACGGGATCTATATAGCGCTTGTAATGCACTTCATTGCTTTCTCTCTTCCAGGTCGATCGGGATCACGGTGCCGGCCGCTACGGCACACAACTTGTGCGAAAGTGGGAGACGTCTGAATCACTGATGAGTACATGAGTCCCGCTTAGCTTGCCCGACGGTCGGTGTTACGATCGTGCCTTAAGCCTTCTTGCCTTGCGTTCCGGGGCCTGGCAGCAGACTGGTCGAGCAGTCGAAGCTCAACAGAGTGGAAGGATCACCCAGTGCACCTTCCCTTTCGACAGTGTGCTGTCCAAAGATAATCTTCCAGGGGCAAGTTTGCTCACCGCTAGCGCTTCTAGGAGGGGACTAGCTCTCGTCTGGCGCTTGGCAAAGGCTTGCACCGAGATTCGAGATCGCAGTCACAATATACCGATGTGATGTTGTAGCTACGCTGCTCTGGGCATTCGAATTACTTTGTCATAAAGGGGTCTCAACAAACGCGCTTTCGAATCTAAAATTTCGTCAATCGGCGACGCAAAAACCATCGAAAATGATGTCATGGTTTTCAAAGTATTTTCCCGAACGAATCGGCATTCAGCGACGTCCTGCTTTTAGAGCCCACAGGCGCACACAGGCAGCGGAAGAGGCTGGAAGACTCGATTTTGTGAATGCCTCGAAGGCCCTCATTTTGGGCGGGGCAAAATTTGAAAAGCCTAGGACCCACTACATGCAAGCGCGATATATGTCTGCGATCGTGCCTTGGTTTTTAATATTTCGGCAGGGATCTGATTGTATCGACTGCAACACTCCTGATAAAAATCGGTGCGGCCAAACAGAAACCACCATTTCAGGCACACTATGAGGCACAGCCGAAATAAGGGCGCGCGCCCGTCCCCACACGGCTTGACTTGAGAGCTCCTTCAGGCTGCGAGATCAGCATCGATCATCCATCATCCAGTTCAGATCCTCCTTGTTGTGCAACCTCCGGCGCACTTCTTCAGACGCCCATACGCCCACTTCCACTTGTCGTAGACAAGTCAGCTCCAAGGTAGCCCGGATCGTCTGCAGCACGTGGTCCCTTTGTCGTCACTAGCCGCTTTCGACTAAAGGTGCACCCCTTCGGGCTTGGGTCGCGAAGAAACACGGAGTCTACGGCGTCCCTGGTCGCTCGACTGGCTTCCCATCAGCTTAAACTATTATTCACGTCAAGTCAGATAGCCGTCATCTCACCTTTCTATCATCCTTACATTACGGAAGACATGATCGCCCCGGCCCTGTCCTCGTCTGGACGTCCTCGCGCCGCGACCGAGTACGACCTGTGTGTGTCACCTGCGATGCTCTCCTCTGCGCTGCCGCTCGAAGTCCCGAGACCTTCGCGCCTGGAAATCACCACGCGAGGCTTCCAGACGACCGCACGTCCCTTGCACGCCTACACCGCCTCAAGTTCATCTTCTCGCACCAAGCATAGGTCTAGCCCTTCCGCGTCATCTTCGATCCTTGGACCACTCGTACAAGAGGTCCCATCGAGGTTGGGCTGCTCCATCTCGTCGAGAAACTTAGGCCCGGCGCGCGATCTCACGATGTCTCGTCGCTCTTCCTCGTCGTCCTCCACAATCACAACCGGAATGATGAGCCCACCTCACAGTCCAGGCGTACATTCGCCATTTTCACGAGCCTTCACAGAAGCCGAAGTGCTCGCTGCTCGCTTGTTGCCGTCCCGCAAGGCCTACACCTCGAAGCCCGCCTCGCCCACGTCGCCCGTCTCGGTCGCCCCTGTCCTTGCGCCGAACTCGCCGGCCTTCTCAAGCCCAAGCTCATCACCTTCGCCGCCGCCATTGGGATCACCGACGATGAAGTTCAAAAAACCTGATGCCGAACTCGACAGGTGGCTGCAAGCACTATCGGTTGCTCAATCAAGAGCAGATTCTCGGCTTCCGTAAACGTCGTACTGGGCCATCATCCTGAAACGAGCAAGTCGATGCGCCGATCACAACTTCGTCCGGCGAGCGGCAGCAACTTTGCGGAAGTTATCGTAGACGGGTACCCCACCTTTGTATACCGCCGTTTCCTCTTCCCTAACTTGTTTCACAGCAGTACTTTCGTTTAATCAGGGCCTTCTTCCCCCTTCTCTCCTTCCATTTTGCTGGCTGTGACTATCATGGGGTTTCAGATAGCGCGCTTCCGGGCCTCGCGGAATGCTCGAGGATGAAATTTATTTCATGTTGTTCTATAAAAGCCTTTGCATTGCGAGCGAATACTGGCCGAATCATCACATTTCGGTGATGGTGGCAGCGTTTACCACTGTGGAGCCATCGTCGAGCTTGTCATCCTCGGTCGCTTCGTCCCATCCAAGTAGGACATCCATCGCATCGCGGTACCTCTCGAACTTCCAAAAATCGTCCAAACGCATCGTCGACATGTCGAACGCGATCGCTACGACAGGTTCAATCGGTGTACCCTCCGTCCCGTCCGATACTGGTGGTCGATTCAAGGACAGCGGAGGCAGCTTGGGGTACCGCGCCGAAAAGTGGGTCAAGAGGAGGTGCTTGGCCTTCATTCTGCGCGCGATGTCGATGCTTTGGCCGAACGTGCTGTGCCCCTTAAGGCGAGCCAGCTCTTCGAGTCCATCCTCGATTGTCGCTTCGTGGATGAGCAAGGAAGCGCCTTGACCAGCGACGACAAGGGCCTCGCATGGCATGGTGTCTCCGGAGAACACGGCTCTCCAACCCGAGGTATGGGTGATGACGACACCCCAGCATCGGCATCGATGCAATACCGGCACCGTGGTGACCGACTCAAGGCCAGTCAAGGTGTATAAATCTTGCGTTACCGATCGCCTGAGCGCGAGAAATGCAGAGTTCCAGCGGGTCAGGCTCGCTTACACCACGAACAGCGTTCGACCGGACATGTGCTTACCTCGTGTCAGATTCGTTGAGTCTCTTTCCAGCCTCCAAGGCTGTCGAATCGATGAACCGAATTGACGCCGACGAACTAGCTGATAGTCCAAGATCAAATAGCTCTTGCTGCTCTTTGAGGTAGACTCGAACTCCAGGGGGGGCAACTATGACGAGCGGTTGTTCTGGAGCTGGGAAGAGCTGTCAACAACGAAAAGTCGAGGCTGGATCAGTTTAGTTTAACCGAAAAAAAATTAGGCGATGGACGTCTCCAACTCACCACTGCGCGTTCGCGCAACAAGGTCGTCAAGCCGGCATGGTGGTCTTGATGCAAGTGCGAAATGAAGATCATCTTGATCGAGCGCAGCACTTTTTCCTTCCCTTCCTTAGGGTCGTCGCCAAAGCACCGAGCGATTTGGCCCCAAGTACCCTCACCAGCATCGAGGAGGATGCAGCCTTCGTCTCCGGGAAGGTGCAACAGCGTGGCACTGACGTTACGGTACTTGCTCGGGATCGCACTCCCTGTCCCCAGTGCTGTTACGCACAGATCGCCGTGCACGTCCGAGGACGACGATCCCCTCTTCGCAGTCTCCTGCTGAACCTCCTGCTGCACGACCTTGGCCGCAGCTTCGTAGCCCTTCCAAGCCGCCTGTGCTGCATCCTGTACGTTCTGCGGTTTCTCTTCCCCCTTGAGCCTCGCGACCTCAATATCGGCGGTCGATGATGGGATGTCAAAGTCGAATGTCCGAAAGGGGACGCCTTTCGCTGCCACGAGCTCGTGTGTTTCGGAAAAGGTGTCATTTGTCCGTAAAAGGGTGACTCTGGACTGTGACAGGGTCGAGAGCAGCTTGGGGCTGGCGTCCGCGGGAAGATACGTGTATTGAGGGAGGCGGAAGATGTGCTTGTCGAGATACGACAACCGGAAGCTCAGGAGTGCCGAGGCTACGAAGGTGATGGGATCGTTGGAGGCTACGTCGGGCGATGCAATGCGATGGGCAATGCCGGATTCGGTTGAAAAGCTCGACACGAACTTGTCGAGCCGGGCATCTTGCAGCACGTTCGGTCCAAGAAAGTAAAAGATCGTCCTGAAAGTGCTGTCCGGCGAAACCTGGGTGAAATGGCTCGGTGGGTGCTCGAGCAGGGCGTCGAGGTAGGCTGGCGAGGGGATATTGAGTACAAGGAAAGCCGAAGGGGCCTGCCCTGGCCCCAAGCAATCGCTCGGCTCGACCCACATCCCGTCCCCCTCGCCATCCACGATCGCGGCCAATCGTGCGCGTTCATCGGCCGTGCGCTTTGCCCGCTCCTTCCTCGTTTCCTTGGGTCGCGGAATCTCACCTGCCGAGGCAGTTTCGCCCTTCTGTGGCTTCAGAACCCATACCTTCTGTCCTTCGATGAGCTTCTTGTACGCTTCGCCCGGTGGCACACCCCGTTTGCGCGCTTCCTCGGGCAAGAATCGTCCCCTGGAGCCGGGCCCAATCGCCACATAACCCAGTACGGTACCAGAGAACGCCGGTTTGTCGGGAGGTGGCAGCTGAGAAGGTAAATAAGCCGGTGTTTGGCGGTAAAGCCCGACCTTGAGGTGAGTCAGCAGCGAAGGCTGGGTAGGTGTGGCTTCTGGAACGAATTTGCGCCCGCGAAACATGTCGTTGAGCACCAGGGTACGCCACTGCGACGCCGCTTCGCCACACAAGTGGGCCGGATTGAAGTTGGGAACCGCCGGATCGAAAGTGAGGGCAGTGGAAGTGGATGTGCTCGGCTTGTCCTCAGTGCGACTCGAAGCGAGAGCTGGCGGAGATTTTGGCCGCTGCGGCGGAGAGGATGAAGAGGAGCGCCGCCGTTTTGTTGATGGCGACATACTTGTGTTAGGTGCAGATGTAGACTCCGGTGTCAAAGGAACAGCGAAGACGGTCATATTAGAGTCCTTGAAGACGAGCAGCGGAGGAACCGTGGATGAAGGAGCGTGAATCGCCGAGACCTTGAGCGACAGTTTTTCTCTGAGAGTTCGGAGGTGCCAGACGTCCATGTCAGCAACTCGACAGCAAAACCCTACCTGACAGCTCCTCCGCTCACCTTCGCGTGAAGAAGCGATAGCTTGCCAACAGATGATCAATTCCCGGAGGACCGACGACTTGGATCTCGTGATTGCCCGTTTCGACAGCACTTAGGATGAAGCCTGGTAGGCCGGTGCTTTCGCTCAGATCGCCGGCAAAGACGTGCCCCACCCTTTTCAGCCCGATCCTGTTCTGGACGCAGACTCTCGAAATCGACTCTGGGGTGTTGAAGAGGTAACGATGCGATTCGAAGGTGACGAGCAGAGCTGGCCGAGAATCCGAGCTCGAGGTCGAGAGCATCGACAACGAGTAGCGAGTATTGTTCGACATGCTTCGTTTGATCGACGACGATGAACGACCCCCAGACCATGAACGAGCGCTTCTGGAGGATGTAGCGAATGAAGGTATGACGTTCCTGCTGATTGCAGCGCTCAATCGCGCCCGGGTAAGGTGGAGCTGCGAGCTGGCCAGCAGAACGAGCGCTGCACCGGATCTTGCAGAGGTGGCTGACGGCGTTGTGGGCGAGCACGTACAGGGCCCGAGAACTTTCTCACTGCTGTACTGAGGTGGTGGCACGAGCGGAGTCAGATACCTTTTGCGCGAGTCGCGGTGACGATGCTGCTTCGCCGGCCTTGCGAAGCGCGCACGAGCCCCGTCTCGAGCCCGACCGTCGACCCAAGTCGGCGTCAGGTTCTACCGACCCTTCACTCGTCGAAAGGTACGGAATACCAGGCTCGAGAACAATCAAAGGTCTTACTGTCACGAAACGTGGAAGATTGGGACTGCGTAAAGTGCAAGTTTTGCATCGCAAGCATCAGGCGGTCCGAATCCCCCGCATCGTCTTCTGAGGTCAGTCCAACATTCTACACCATACAGGCACTCTTTTCCAGAACATTTATCGGTGCTTCAGCAAGATAGTGAGCAGTGGGGTACCTACCCCTCTGGTGAGACAGCTAAAAGCCGCGTTTCGAAGTGGCGATTGGATCCGGGCTGGAAGCGGATGACGTTTCGTGCGACGATCAGCAAACGAGCACCTTGCCGACTCCGGCTCACTGAATCAGCCTTATAGGGTGCTCGAAAGGTCTGCAAACCATGCAGGGGTTATCCATGCTTGGGTCATATTGAGGTTTCGGTAAAGCGTGAAATTGTAGGTGTCTAAGTTTGCCGCGGAATCACTCGCAGGGCATGAAGGTTTCAAGGAAGGAAAGCCTCCCAGAGGTTCTCGAGGACTCGGCGAATTTTCGGGCGCGTCACCTGCACGCCATGCGACCTTGGCCCCACCCTAGCCCCTGTGGAGGAAATATTATGGCTGAAAGTTGCACCTCTCAAGTGAACTCTCCATGGTGCAAACATACCGTTTTCCAGGGTCATGTGCATGCGTAGTGACGTGGCACCCCACATTCTTTCCCCGAGTACATTTTGGCGCTCATCGGCGCGTGAACCCGTCGCCAAATGAATGAGCACTTGAGGAAGGCGCCGCGCAAGGCTAGCTGGGTCCCGTCGGACTTCGCTCATGGGCGAGCCGTGATGACCGCCGTCTTCTGTGACCCGCCCACTTCAGCGACATACTGCAACTTGAGTCTATACTTACTACGTCGTGGCTGTCAACACCGTCTCAGCTTAAGTCTGGGGACCGGACGTCGTCCCACCGATCGTCCACTGCAAGCCCTACAGATTGATTCGGAGGCCAGTCGAAAAACTTCAAATCTCGATCTTCCCGGCGTGCCGTAAACAAACTCCGCCCAGTGAGGCGTCAGCGGGCTCGTGTGCTACAGGACGTGCACCCTTATGCCGTCGTTCACTCAAAAGAACAGCACTTGTTGAAAGCAAGAGATCTCGCATTCAAATCCCGAGACGTGCGAGAGCTGAGTAGGCGAGGCCAGCTGATCGTGCCGCTCATGTGACTTCCGCCGACTGCGAGTCGGCTTGGCTCCTGCTAAGTTGATACAAGCTCCTGTGAGGACCCTACCTTACTCCGATATAACCAAGCTCGCCCTCAAAGCTACCTGATCATCAACGAAATCAACAAAATGCGGCTACGAAGGACTTGTTCGCGCTCGTTGCCGACTTTGCTCATCGTTGGTTTTATTCCCGGGGTGAGTTCAGCGCTATTACGCCTTCATGCGAAGCGGCGCGGGCCGCCCGCCGCTATATAGGTGAAGGCAGTCCCTGGATCATTCGTCCTGGCAATCGCTTATCCTGCCTCATGATCTGTCCAATCCAACCAACAGTATTGACACCGTCGTACACGAGTGCGAGTGTGCGAAATATCTCTAAGTCCAAAAAAGGGGTCCAACCGGCACGCGGCTGGCTGGATTTGGCCCGGGTTGGAGATCGATCTAAGCAAGAGCGTATCAACCCAACCCCCCTCGCTCGAAGCTTAATTAGCCTCACCAAACAAAGATTCTGTCGAGTTTTTATGCAATTACGTCTGTCCGCGCGAGCCGCAGTTGCCTCGCTCCGCCCACTCACTTTCAAAATCTTCGTGTACCCTCGCTCCGATCGATCCCACTCGCAGCGAAACACTGCTCTTCGTTGCCGCCCTTCTCGTTCGAGCAAAGGGACCCTCGGCTTTATGGATCTTCCGACGGGCAAAGATGCCCGCCGGTGACTACATCACGTACAATCTCGTAGCAGTTCGCGTCGGCCTGCTTTGTCTTGGGTACGTCGTGGGACTTGTGATGAAGCTAAGCCAGCGACTATACATCGAGCAAGCCTGACGTGTCTCTTTGTCGACTCTCCAGTCTGCTAAGCCAAAGTATGGGTCAGTGTATTATGGAATGAAAAGTATGTGGCGCACATTACACTCTGGCAACAACTGTCGTTGATCCCGTCGTATGTTTGATGAGCCTGTGAACCCGGTTTATCTGGCACGCTCCAGGACCTGCTTACAGATTGAGTTCGGCTGGCGGCGGCGCGACCGTCCATCCTGAGACCAGCATCGGGTTGATATCGCTCTTTCGACCGAATAGCCAGATTCAGAACGCGGGATGGACGGTCGTCGGATAGATAGAAACCGAATTATGCGACGATGAGCCGGAAGCGCTGGTCTCGACGGCAGAGGCCGAGCCCACGGAGGAGAACTGCGCAAAAGCCCTGCCGAATCCGCGGGTGCCCGGGGCCACGTCGAGCGGGCAGCCTCGCGCAAGCCCTAGTATAGAAAACGAAATAATTATTAAGTTTAACTGATTCTACTTGATCCTTGTTCCCATCTGTTCCCATCAAAGATGGGAAAGAGGGGAAAGAAAGATTAACGTAATCAGGAACCTTAAGTTCATTAAACATTGTTCCGGGAAAGAAAGTATTATTTCACATTCAGCACCTGCATGACACCACAGGCTGTAATCATATAGACCCTCATCAGCAACCTTGCTATTTCGTCAGTCTCAGATCTGGACCGGCTCTGATATCGATCTGCACAAGCAGATGGCACTGTCAAGTAAATGGCCGCGCGGCACTTCGGGGGCACGCTGCATCTTTATACGAGTATCGCAATAGAGCTATCACCCATCCGGGTAGCACCTATTGGCAATAGGATGGCGGGTGCAAGCTTCCGGGTCAAAGTCCGACTTTGAGTCGGCGACCGACCGCTCACGTTCCCTTGACCTACGCAGAGTCCGGCTTCCGAGATGAATGGTAGCGGCTTGATTAATCACGCAGCCAGGCGCTCGAGATAATAAGGTTTGCTCGAGCAACGTGCCGTCTCGTCTAGACTCCGCAAGAGCGTCCAAGCCGTAATTTGATCTCATTCGGCGCATTTCTCGGGCCTATTATCTGGTCTAGACTTGTTGCTTGCAGCATAGCCAGAAACGGGTGCACAATCGTCAGACCCCTTAAGACGCCCTCAGTGTTGAAGAGCTCAAACTGATGCGGTCTTGCACCGCTTCGACCAGCATCTCGTAGGTAATACGGCATGATATCAGACGCTCCCGTCAAGTTTACATACAGAATTCTTTCGAAAATATGCTCCAACAGGCTGAGTGTTGCTGAGATCCACCCGAATAATCTGAATTCCCTTTGAACCGCTCTGATCATGAGATCGGTCTGAAATTAATCTGATCGGGTTCGATGGGTCTCCGCATTTGGCACCCGTTTCTGGCTATGAGGAAGCAAAGGAGAAACTACCTGAGGGCCGTATACTAAAATCCATAAAATTTTGTGAAAGGTTATGGAAGGTTTTCTACAAGTGAGATGCGCGATGTCCGGGTTATTCGATGGGACGGCACAGAACGAGTAGGAGAGCGTTGGAGCGAGACGAGCATCGGGGTTTGGCGTGTCTCGAAGAGGAAGGCGGAGGATCGGAGTTAGTCGCGCCCTGATTTTTGGGCCGGACCGGGGTTGGATTTTGGTTCATTAAGACCGTCGCTATACACCATTACCTGCAACGCCTTGAACCTCTCTCGCCTTTGTACCTCTCTGTCGTCGCTGGGAACTCCCGAATTCCAGAGTATCTTAGGTACCTCGGCATCACCTCGGCCCTGCGCGTTGCCGATCAGGAGCCTCAGCAACAAGTTCTGTATCTCCCGGACTCCGAACTCGGAGAGTATAGTTATCGTTGGGTCTCGTTCTAGCGCCTGACGCGCCCGCGCCGACTCCTACCCACACCCGCGGCTCTCGACCGCGACGTTCCCTCGCAATCTGGCTCTCTTGCAAGTATTCACCTCCATTCCGAAGCCAGGGCCTCCCCTCTCCCCCCCTCCCCTCTGATCCCATCGCTATCAAAGCTCCAGCGGCGAGCGATTGGTGCGGGGCTTACACATTGCCGCTTCTGGAGGCCAGAGCTCCCAAAACCGGGACGACTGACTCCGCCCGATCGATCACGCGGGAGAGCCTCGCTCGACGGCGGGCTCCGGGTCCATCCTTCAATGCAAACTCCCGCGGTCTCCCTGCCGTACTACGACGTTACGAAGTTTGGCCTCAACGCGACCATCATCCTCGATAAGATCATCAACAATGCCGCGACCGACGACTTGTTCTCACTCGTAGCCGACTTTGCTCATCGCTGGTTCTATGCTGGTGAGTCCCTTGTCCCGGCCCCACTCTTGTCACAAGCTAAGCGCTAGGATCGGCTCCGCCCTCCACTCCTTGGCCCTCTTTTGTTCTGTCGGACGAATCACTGATCCCGGACCTTTGAATCCCCCGTGCAGCGGTGCCATCAACATACGCGATACAGCTCAAAGTCATGTTGGGGATATTCGCGTTGTAAGTGTCGCCTCGCATGCTATGGCCGATCTTCGAGCTGACCCACGAGTGCCATTGGTGGCAATCAATCGACAGCGAAACGATGCTCTTCGTCGCCTCGCTACTCGTACGAATGCGGGTGCCCTCGGGTTTTTGGATTTTCAGACGAACAAATACACCTGCGGGTGACTATATCACACCACACTTTGCAGTTTCATGGCAAATCGCGACGGTTTTCTTCCTCCTGGGTGAGCCGTGCCCAGGATCACGAAGCACTCGAGCATGCGGCGCCAGGATCTAACCTCGTTCTGAGTCCTGTTCCGTCGCGTCGCATCACAGCTTGTCAAGCAATGATGTGGGTAGGGACGCTGCATGCGAAAGGGAGCTATGTTGCCCATTTCACTCTGTGGCAATTGTTGCCTTTCATCCCATCCTACCTCTCGGCATGGTGCTTGGTAAGTCGAGGAGTGCACACGTTCTGCCCTGAGCACGAATAGGAGCTGACCGCATATGTGTCTTCAGTCGTGGTCTCTCTACGTGGCCCAAAGCGTGTCTGCGCACAGCCGAAGACCCCACTGGAGCACGTCGCCGAGGGTCCTCAACGTCCACTTCTGCCTTCTCTTGTCCGTTATCCCCATCGTTATTGCGCTCAGCATTTTCGCCGACTCGCATTACGAGCGCGTGTATCGCACGACCGAGGGGCTACGCCTCAGCGCGTTGGCGTATGCTCAGACCAAGACCTTCACTCGAGCTCAAGCTGCAATTATGCTGCGGGATTCGACACCTTTAATACAGTCAATTCTCGATGGGTATGCGCATTACATCGACCTCTTTCGCGCTGTGTGGATCGTCTGGATGCTTGGCACCGCCTACATCTACGTTGTGAGTCCCCTCGGGTTGACAGATTCGAAGGCCCTAGGAACTCACATCAGTTTCTCCTCGACCAGGTCCTCTGCGTCATCGCCGGTCGCTACTTCGCCTTCCTGCGCGGCGAGTTTCGGAAAGTCGACGAGGAAAAGCTTTCAGAGTCGGACCCAATTCATCGAAACTATGCGATCCGCAGCGCCTTTTGGAACGCGCTCCTGACGTGCGTCTGCGTCACCGCAATCGGCACCATCTTCACCGCGACGACCTTCTTCCTCGTCTTTGCAACGAGGCTCGTCGTGTTGAATGGGTACGCGTTCAGTATCGCGGTACTGTCGACGATGTGGACGTTCGCGATTTGCGCTTTCCCAGCTGGGGTCTTATCGCTCATGCGGTCCATACAAGGCTTGCCGGGCCGACAAAAGGACGCGCTCTTCGTCTTCAGGGCTAGGAGCCAGACTCGACGGACCACAATTCCAAGTGCTGTGTCGAGAGGACGATTCACGAACGGTGCGAGCGGGACCAGAAATCCTGTGGAGTCGAGTATTGGGTTGACGTCGCATGTTAAAGCGGATGGTCGGATCGAAGTCGCCGGATGGACGATCCATGATTCGGGTGAGCTCGAGTCGCCCGATGAATCATGTGCGACGCGGTTTGGGACGACCGAATCTTCGCTGGAAAACAACGGCTCGTTGGTTTCTGCGAATTTGGGCAGGAGGCACTTCGACAGGGTGGTCGTCCCAGCGCCCATCAGGGAGTCGGAAGAGAACGAAGATTGAACCTCACGAAAATGTACTAACGCACCAGTAGGATAACTGCTGTCAACAAATATAAACACGCTTTAGAAGGCGCGCCTGTGGGAGAATTAGAGAGAATTGGGCAAGACCCCTTGTCTCTCGCGCGTGCCTCATTGCCTCCTGCTTTGCCACTCCGGTGTTCCTGCACTATCGGGCCCTCGACGATCGGCTACGAGATGAATGGCTACTAGCACACCTATGAGTGCATCGCTGCTCCCGTTCTCTCACACGGAAAACATCGCCCGAGTCGTGCTCGACACTTACCATGCGTTGCCTCCCAAAGGCAAGCCTCGCACGAGGACGAACGGAGCTCGCGAATGGACCGTCCTCGCCGGGTTCTGTCTCTACCCGAGTGAGCAAGGCGAGAGGTCCGACCTGAGTCGGTATCGATGTGTTTCGATTGGGTGAGTTTCGAGGGGTAGCTCTGAGCCGTAGTAATAGGGAGTGTGTAGCTCACTCTTGGCGTGGACCGCGGACTGACAGAACGGGCGTCAAGGTGCTTCCTTACAACAAGCTACCTCGCCACGGGGACGTGCTTCACGATTCGCACGGCGAAATTATCGCCCGAAGAGGACTGCTACGCTATTTGGTGGCACAGCTGGAAGTGGCTCCAAGTGTGGTGGACCCGACGTCGAGCTGTCTTGTCCGGGGTAGCAACGGGCGGTGGAAGCTCAAGGACGAGTTAAGGCTGGGCATGTACGTTAGTACGCTACCATGTAAGTTCAAACTGAATTCATCCAAATCTCTATATAGATCTCTTCTGACGTTCTGCGTTACTCATACAGGTGGAGATGCCTCGACCTACTCGCTCGCCCGGCTCGCCCCACCTTCACCCCCACTTGAGCCGATCACCACACCTCAGCACGTCTCCAAGCCTCCCCCCTTACTCGAAAGTTCCGTCATCGCCGCCTCCTTAGGTATGGAAACATCCCGCAACTTTACGAATGACGACTCCGCTATACCCCAAGTCCGAAGAGGTCGAGTCGGCTACTCGGCACCTCCTGGAACGCTGAGGACCAAACCGGGCCGACTGGATTCTCCTCCTACGACCTCGCATTCGTGTTCGGACAAACTCGTGATGTGGTCATTGGTTGGTTTACAGGGTGGATTACTCGCTGCACTGGGGATGGATAGAATCATCGTCTCGATGCTTGTGGTAGGAGCGGTTCCGAGGGATGAGCGTGGCAGAGTTGAGAAAGAAGTGAGGAGGGCTGTTGGGGGACGGATAGGCGATTGGAGTTTGGGCGGATGGGGTTCAATAGTTCCGGAGGTTGGATTTTGCGATGCTGCATTCGAAAATGATCGTAGTGCGATTGAAGGGCCGGGGGAGGTCGTGTCGGCTGCCGAGAGTGAGTTTTCTTGCTCGGCTCTTTCTATCGCCCTGTCGCTGTTGCTGTCTGACCCCTCGACGTGATGGGAACATTCGACAAACAGATTTTTCGTACATCTTGGATGAAGGTATCGAGATTCTTTGCAATGGGACTCGAATGGGCGGGAAACTGAAACGCAATCCGGGGGAACCGCTGAGCCCCAAGACGAGGTGAGTTTTCACTCCTCTAGCTCTGGTCTCGATGTTAGCAGTGACTCACAAGCTGCGGCGATTATAGCTCCCGGATCTCAAAAATTAGATTGATGCAACGGTGTGCGGAGCTCGCACAGATACTTGGAGTCGCTTGGCCCAGGTAAGTGTTGTTGATACATAATCGGGTAGAGTTTTCGTCGAGACGCATCGGACTGGGACTGATCCCTCGACAAGGGTTGCAGTTCCCTTACGTATCATCAAATCAAACGTTCCGAGCTTGCGACTTCGTACCAATCGGTCAAGCAAGCCGTTCGGTCGGTGGGGGCCCCACTTGAGGCTTGGCTCGTGACTGGGGAAGAGTTCGAGTCGTACGGTGTTTCTGGTCGACTCGAGTCTTCACGGAAACAGGAGGAAGCTTCAGAGCAGAGGTTGTAATATCATCTTATGGATACAATCGAGCGCGCCTGATGGACTTTCTCCGTTGGTACAGCATGTGAAATTGCAAGATTGCCCCTAGATGGCTATGACGCTCAATCCTCCGGCTCGAGGGAGGCGCCGTACGGCTTGGCTGCGAAGAAGTCGTCATCGAAGCTGTAGAACGGGGAACAAGCAAGTAATCAGGATGCTGAACTCGAAGCTCAACACAAGAATCTCCATACTTGGTACTCACTGATGGACTCGAACATAACCGTCCTCGCCGCCGATCGCGTAACCCTTGGTCTGCGGATGCACGGCGATGGTGTTGCAAGGCCCGAACCCACCCTTGACGCGCGCAACCTCCTCCTCAAAGACGAGGTGCCAGAAACGCACTTCGAAATGACCGTGCCTCGCACCCGTCGTCGTGACGGCCATGGCCTCCTGACCACCACCGAGAAGCGCATAAGGTTTCCCCGGCAAGATGGCGGCCGAGTTCAAAGGCGGTTCACCGGTGAAGGTCTTGATCAAGGTGAGGTAGTCCTCGTCGCCGTGTGAGTTCTTGTCCGGCCCGATCGACCAGATCTTGGCCGACTTGTCCTTGGACGAGGTGATGAAGTAGGTTCCATCCGGTGCCATTTGCAGATCTGTGATGAGGTCGCTGTGGGCGCGGTCCTCCTTTTCGTAAAAGAGTTCTCCGTCCATGTCCCACAGGTTGAGGTACCCGTTCTCGTGACCGGTGACGATGTACTGGTCCAATGCGCACCACGCCGCGACGGTCGCCTTTGAACCGGTCGATTCGATCTGGAACAAGGGTTCGACGGACTGCTTGGTCGGGTCGTCGCGGTTGATCTCGAAAACTCGCACGGCACCTTTGAAGCCCATGCGTTGCTCGGTCACGGCGAGGATCTTGGAGTCGTCCTCGGACCACATGACGCGCTTGACCGCGGTCGGGAACTCCCACGTGTACAGACATGTTCCTGTTCGCACGTCCCACAGTTTGAGGTTGTTGTCGGCGGAGCCGGAGATGAGGTAGGTCGAGGTGGCTGTTGAAGAGAAAGATTTTCAGAGTGTCAGTTCAGAGTCACTCAGGGCAAGTACTTATGTGATGTCGGAGAGCACGCGTGCGCTGATTCGATCCATCGTCGCAGTCCTCTTGCCTGCATGCTTCCCCGTGCCGTGCTCTAGCCATCCCGCCTCGACCTCGCAACAGGACCATGCCCAAGCTCATTCCTCTGGAGTGACTGCTCCTTTGATCTCCCGCCCCAGCTGGGTTCATTCCCCCATGGCATGGCATAGCACAGCCTGCTTGGCTGCTCTGTCGAGGCCTTCGCACGTCCACGTCGGCCTCTCGTCAGGGTGTTCCTGCTCCCCTTTCACTGCTTGGCGCATGATCCCCCACACTGCCTACGAAGTCCAACATCAGAAAGAGAACGTGACGAAGCACACTAACAGTCGGCGTCGATGGTCCATACGGTTCCGTTGTGGCCGTCGTAGGTGCCGAGGCGCTCGCCGTTGTGCGAGTGCCACACGTTGATGATGTGGTCCTTGGACGCCGAAAAGAGCAGGTCGCCCTCGGCGTTGTACTTGACCTCTGTTGGGCACGAACAGGTGGGGGTTAGTTGGGCTCAAGGTGGAGGTGGAGGGTGATTGTAAGAGGGTGGTAACGCACGCGTCAAGGAGCGCTCGTGACCGGACAACAGGATGGGGCGCTGGTGGGGCACAGTGGCGGGTTAGCGGGGTCCAGCTGTGAGCGTCGAAAAACGTCGTGAGGACTGACCATGGTGGTCTAGAGGGGGATGGGTGGAGCACAGAGGACGAAGCGGCGGGCCGACCAAGTCTGACTGGGCTGCCTGGGCTGCCTGGGCTGCCTGGCGGGCGAGCCGCGTGATTTTTGTTTCGCGGTTCTCTCGCGCACGGACCCCTTTTCCCCGCTCGTGGCATAGGAAGGGTCGTTGGGGCTCACATTTTCAGCTAGGGCTGCATAGATCCAGTGGCTTTGACTTTACACAAGTCTAACCCCCCTTTTCACGATTTCGCCTAGATAATCGAACATGTGAAGTTTAATCAGGCTTGATACAAAAAAAAACCCGTGCGCGCGCTGAGAGACTGCTCGAGGCGCGCCACACCTCCTCTTTCGACTGGCTCCGAACCCTTGAGCGCACTCGACCATGGTGCTCGCTCGTATCGACAGCTGATCGAGTGCACATCACGTGCAAGAGATCGATCCTACAGCCCACAACACTCTCGGGGCAGAGCACGGGCGTCTGTGCACCGCTGACGGACATGTCCCTGTTGGCTGATCAAGAGTGGGTCCATCCGATGGCATTGTACTGTACGCGTCTGACCATCAAGCTTACGCCATTTCGCACACCTACCGCGAATCAGCTACTTCATCCATGCCCTACGACTATCGTACCTACGCCATGTCCTGCCCGCGCACGCGCCACATGCCTCCTCGATCCCCGGCACAGGATCCTACAACCTCATAGCATTCGACCCCACCACTCTCCAAAGCTCACCCTACATTGTTGCTTCGAGGACCCATGACCATGCGCTCTGGCCCGAATTGTCGAATGGGAGATCGAGCCCCCCACTCGCTTCGACCTTGGCTAGGTCCGCCGCGGCGAGTGCGGTCAATAGTCCCGTTCACGGCGAGGGAAGAATGGGGAACGACTCGCGACGAAGAGGCGCAACCGGCCTGAACTACAAGGAGACAATTTATGGAAGGTCTAGAGCGGGGGCAGGACCAGGGATGAGGGTGGGTGGCAGGCAGCGTTCGATTCGAGGTAGGAGAGCAACGACTCAGATCGCGCCGATGGGACCTTTCGACAAGGGTGACGATTCGGTGGACATGGTCGACAAAGTTGCAGCTCATAGTCTGAGGTGAGCTGCAAAGGCTTTTGGTCCGTGCGGCTGCATTTGCTGACCATCCCCAGCCGGATCTTCGGAGCAGACGAAGCCGTTCTCTTGAACCTTCCCTCCACCGACTTAGGCTCGAAGAAAACACCCTGCACAGCCCCACCCATCCCCAGAAACAAGCCTCACCACCACCCGTCGTGATTCACTCCCCTGTAGCCACCCCTCATGGGTCAAGGACAAATCGCCATTCCGAGTCGTCCCTTACCAGCCAAATCTTGGTCCCCGCTCATCCTGATCAGGTCTACACTGCTGAATTGGCGCATGTCGCGCCTGCTTCTCCGGAATCCGATCGTATTGCCAGCCCTCCTGGGGTCGAAGCCGAACTGACCAGCCCGATACGGGTAACGAGGTTCGCCATCGACGAGCTGGCCGATTCGGGCGGCAATATCCAGCAAGCCGACGCATCCCATCTTCAGTCGACGAGCGAGACGGCACTCGTCCCTTCCTCGGAGGATGCTGGATCCGAGTCGGTGGGTGACCTTTCGTTGTCTTCGACGGGACCTCGCAACGCGAGTGTCGCCAGCTCGGGTGTTTCACTCTTTGGTACCTCGAGATTGGGCTCGAACGACGGGATCCTCGGGCCTCGAGATCGAAGCGATAGCGACTCGTCGTTCCCTTCACCGGCTCCGCCCGAGACACCTGCCATGCACGACTTCAACAAGACCGATACTTTCTCCCAACTGATCCCGCCGATCTCGCCGCCGCCTCCCAGCTCGCCCTACCCTAGTTCCCCCACTGCTCCGGCCCCTGTTCCATCGTCACCCACACCAGGGGCGGAGAACCCAGCGCCTGCTCCACCACCGCAAATCGTCATTCCTGCGAGATTCATGAAGGCACCGAGGGAGCGAAGAAGGGTCAACATCAGCGGTAGGGTCTTTGTGCCCATGGCCGAGCCAGTGCACGAAGAGGATCCCCCGACGGTGTCTTCGGTGGCCCCGGTTACCACAGTCCCAGCTTCTGTCGAGAAGCCAAAACCGGCCGTCCTCAATATTCCAGACACGACGTCCCCAGTTGACACAAGAAAGGGAGATAGTCTCAATGTATCACCTACGATCGTACAGCGCCGGGGTTCCGGTCCACCTTCACTCAAGATCGATACGGCTCTGGCATCAAAACCCGCTTCTGCGGCTTCGTCACCCATCATCGCCGCGACCGAGGCCAATCCCAGATTGAGTCCTTCTGCGAACCGTCGTGCGCATCCGATTCGACAACCATCGACAGGGATCACGTTCGGTAAACGACCTTTGCCTTCACGATCCTCTTCTTCGACCGCTGCGGCGTCCGCACCACCCGCGCGATCGAATTTGACCGCTTTACTCGGCGCGACCTCCGCTTCCGGATCGGGATCCAACCCTTTCTCACGATTATACGCAGCTCTTATCTCTCGTGCCTCGGACGCGCTCAAGTTGTCCCTCTATTTCCCCGATTCGGACAAACCGAGCACACCGCTCAAAATCGGGGTCAAGAAGGATCTGACGGTCGAAGAAGTGATTGGAGCGGGCTTATGGGCTTATTGGGAGGAAGGGAGGGAGCCCAAGTTGGAAATCGAGGAGGAAGGGGAAGAGGAAGAGACAATCCGGTGGAATTTGAGGATTGTGGAAGAGGATGGGGAGGTGGATGAGGACTTCCCTGGTGAGTTTTCATTCTTTTCGAGACTCGGCGTTGGCGCGGTCAATCTTCAGGGTGAGATGGGTGAAGCTTACACCTGAGATTGGATCTTCACAGCGCTCGATCGGACTAGAGCGGTATCCAAGTTCTCGTTTGGGGAGTTTGCGATCGTCAAAGCTACTGGGAATCAGGGTGAGTCCGGTGCCTACTCAGGAGCAAGTTTGAGCTTGCATGTAGCTGACCCTCTCGTTGTGCACTTTTCATAGTCAAAGACAACCTCGCCAAACAAGCCACTATCACCCGAAGACCTTCCCGCATACTCGCCAACCCAAAGATGGCGGCTCCGAAAGACCCCACGAACATGCTCGCTCTACAGCAAGGGCACCAGGTCGTCCCCATGTCGCCGCTCAGCGGACCCCAACTGAGCGCGACCGCGGGTGTCTCGTCGACGCTCGCAATTGGGGTCTTGTTGCGCATCCGTCTACCTGCTGCACTAGGGCAGGGCGTCGAGTCGATCAATACGACCATCAATGTGCCTGGCGATATGTATATGAACGACGTGCTCGGTCAGTCCTCATGTTCCTCCACTCTCGTGCGTAGTCCGCTCCCTCTGATCGTTGTTTCCCCACCCTTTCACTATCATGCGCAGAACACGTCTGCAAGAAGCGCAACCTCGAGAACGCACGCGAATGGGCCTTTACCGTTCGCCACCGCGGCTCCGAGATCATTGTCCCTCTCGATCGTATGGTCGAAAGTCTGGGTGATAACCATGAGCTCAAGTTGGTGCGAAGAACCGAGATTGGTGGATTGAGAGGCGCGGGACAGATCAATATGCCGCTGGTGGGGGAGATGAACCCGAGTGGTAAGTACTGTAAGGTAGTGTTTGACTGCTTGTCGGAGGATTGTTTGCTCATCCCATTGTGGGCGTCTTTTCCAGCTTCGTTGTTCCGACGACCGGGTCAAGACGCGTACCAGTCCGCTTCCGAGTTGGCGGCGACATATCGCAGGTACAACGTGATGCGCAAGTTGGGAGTGTTGGGTCGACACCCACGAATCATCGCGATCGATGGAGACTAGTCAGTTCTTTCTTCTGTCTATGAGTCCGCAGGGTCAGGCCGGTGACAGGAGAGCTAATTTCTTCTTTACTCTTTACCATCGAATGCTGTGCGCTGTCCACCAAAAAAAGCATCCACTTCCTCCCCTCCGACTCGCGAGGCGACGTATTTACCGCCGGCCGCACCACCTCCTTCCACATTTCGATGCTCCGAGCCTGTCAAACCAGTCGTCGCTCGAACCTCGCTTTCAAAATCGTCGTCCAAAAAGATCGAGTTGAGAAGAGGTACGATTTCGAAGCGGAGAGCGTCAAGCAGGCGCACGAGATTGTACAGAATGTGAGGACTTTGATGAATAGTTATAAGATGGAGGAGGCGACGAGGCAGCAACAGTTACAAGGGGCGTTGATGGGCGTTGTGGGGACCACGTGAGGCTCGCGAGGTCTTGAGGACGGTTGGGATGCACATGTACGAGGTATGAGCATATCTGACGAGAAATATTTCTGACGAGAACTACGACGATGATGATTTTCAAACGATGTTGTAAACACGATGGTCATTTATCTTCACCGCGAAAGGATTTCTTCAAACGACATGACTGTCGTCGTCGATGAGTGCGCCTTCGAATTGCGGAGTGAGCACGACGCCCGCTTGGAGGTACATCGGCTGCTCCGCTGCTCAGCGGTCGAAGGCCACAGAATGGTTTTTTCGAATACATCATAGTTGTGCATGGGCATGCATAAATGAGGTTCCTGCACGGCGGTGCATACGGGTGCATCGCTGTGCATCGAAACATGTGTGCATCCGTATTTTTTGAGTGTTCACTAGGGTATTACACGGGATATTAGACTTGATCCGGCTCTATCTCAGCCTGCTCGGTGATTAGCCCAGCCTCGATTTGGGCATTAGTCCGTTCGGCCCCAAGCTAATTGTGCAGTCCTCTCCCCTGTATAATTACTGGCAGCGTTTCGCACCCACCCGCGCCCCGCCCGCTCTCCCACACTCCGTCCCCGCACCCGCTCACCACCCTCAAACCGCAATGGCCATCGTAAGCACCTCGCGCACACACCCCTACTGTTGCCAGACCTCTTTGCACTGACAATCTGCCGACGGTCTGTCCTCCTCGACAGACATCAAGCCTCACGCGCGTCTTCAGCCGCAACTCGGTCTTTGTCGGCACCGTCTTCTTTGGTAAGTCGGACGCGTCCAACACCAGATCATATAATTTGAAACGCCCTTTCACTGATACCGCTACCCTCTGTACCTCCCCCTCCCCCCGCCCTCGTCGGACGCTCTCGTGGCTGATCTCCGACTCCGCCCGTTCCTCCTCCTCGTCTCCTTTCGCCCGGCTGGTCGTATATAAAACACGCCAACCCACCCTCCGCACATCCCACTCAAATCTTTCATCATCTTCCACCGATCTGCCACGTTTGGTCTCGTCACCAGGTGCCTTCGCCTTCTCGATGGGCTTCGACGTCGCGACCCAAAAGTGGTGGGACAACCACAACAAGGGTAAACAATGGAAAGAGTACGTACTTCACCCACCCCACATAAATATCCCAGGGACCTATAGACTGACCAAGTGGGTGTGTTGTTTTCGCGCGATCGCAGTATCCGAGCCCAGTACAATTGAGCGGATCGTATTATGAGCCCGTCTCGAGGCGTGAGCTTTGTAGTAAGAGGATGCAGAGGGAGGGTTGGGTCGGAATGTTAAGCATATACTTTTGGTTCCTTTCCGCACAACAATTAGTATGGGGAGCGAGGACCGTCGGGTCTGGACACGTCGAAGATCAGACTTGGAACGGGCTGGATTGTATGGGCAACGACGTAGGGGAAATGCGAGTGGAGAACAGGACTGGGGGCGAGCACAGCACACCGAACGGAAAACAACGACGAAAGAAAAGAGGACGCAAAAAAAATATGATGATGATAGGGTAGGCAGTTGGACAAAGAACGGGGATACATCACGAGCTAGCGGCTTCCGGATCGAGCTATCCCCCAACTTCATGCTCGCATTCCCCGAGAAACGTCCTCAGATCGAAGCGAGCATAGACCTGTACATGTTGTGCACCGTCAAATCAGCCTTCCCTTCAAAGGAGTGACGACTTGCCCTCCCGCGACCTGAACTCATTCGGACCTAAACGACGTACCCTATGCTTGGACTTGCTCTCCTTGGTCGGTGGGGCCATGGCGGGTCCGAAAGGGACTTTAAGTTCGGCCACGGCGGACCAAACGGCCGTTGTGGATCGAGCGGCAAGAGCAAGGATCGAAAGAGGTGTCTGACCTGAACGAGCTGTAGCCACTCCATGGGACAGTTGTGATTAGCCTTTGCGCGTGTCCGCTCGGGCGACGATGTAGCCTACCAAGGACTGACCTAGGATCGCGGCATTGACCAATTCACTCAACGTGACCCTTCTCTCCTGTTCCAAATAACCCCTGACCGGACAACTCATCAGGTCCTTGTACGCCATCAACCCGCTGACGTCGATGCATTCTTGCTCCCAACGATCGCGGTCCCTCCCGCTCGGTAATTGCGCAACGGCTTGGTTCAGCGCTTGCGATTGCGCAATCGCGATGTTCAGGGCGTGCGTTGAGGACGTCAGTGACGCCGTAGAGCCCGAAAGACCGGCATCGGAATGCATCGAGTCTGATAGAGCCGTCGCATTGCCGTTCCCGTGGGATGAATAGTTGGGCGTCGATGGCGTGGAAGAGATGTGCGATGACGAGTGAGCGCCTCGCATCATTTCGACAAAGGATTGCAGTTGTAGGTTGAGCGCGAGGATCTGCGGGTCCAACGACAGGGACCACGAACCAAACGTTGCACCGAGGATAGGGACGGGTGGTTTCGGTGTCCCTGGTCGAGAGATGGGATGCACGCCGAGGGTCGACGCGCCCGCAGGATGGCACGTCTTTGTCGAAGGACGTGAGCTCGATGGTCCAGCGGTGGAGGATGTCGAGGGCGTCGAGACGAAGAAGGACGTGGGCGTGCACGTCGAGGAAGACTTTATAGACTTGGTCGTGATGGGTAGGTCGGAGAGGACGGCAGGAAAATGCTCTTTGAGCATCTCGATAGCGGATTGAATCCGTCCTGTCAGGATCGCATCTCGGATGTCTGATTCAATCCAGGGGCGCCGGCATCAGATTCGAACACAGGCAGCACGATACACAAAAGAATGTTCACGCACCTCTTCTCAGTCTGACCTGACCAAGTTGGTCCTGGCTCAACCACTTGTTGCCGGCAAATCGATCGAGCTCGACCTCCTCGCGATCCTGCTCGTCGTCATCGTCGATCTCGGGTTGCCCATTCTCCTCCCCACCATGCCGATCAAATTCGTCCCTTGTCAACTCGAACGCCACAGCCTTCCCATCCGTCTCCCCGACCGCTCGACTGCCATTCTGTAGCTCAGCCGTATGCCCCCTCAACGCACGATCGACCTCGATCGCCTCCTTGCTTTCGTCGGATTCGAAATCGACGTCGACCGCTGCTCCAGTGGGTGCGGTCGCTCTCCACCCTTCTGGCTCGGGCGTGGCTTCGATGCCTTCCATCCCATTGTCGTCCTGTGTTGGCTTGTGATCACTCCTGTGTGTTCTTGATCGACTATCCGAGCGTGCCCCTCCCGCACGAGCCGCCGTCCCGGAGGACTGCCCATCCTCGTCCTCGTCCTCGTCCTCGTCTTCGTCCTCCCTATCTCTCCTCTCCACCTCCTCCGCAAAAGCTTTCGCACTCCCCGCATAACACCCACTACACAGATACTCCAACACCAACCTTCGCACCTCGTCGCGCGAATAAGCGTCGGTCGTGGATGAGCTCGGGGCTTGGGAGAGGTACGCTGAGGCTGAGACGACGGGGCTTGAGCTGGTGGAAGGGGTGGAGAGGGTGTACGGGTTGAGGGAGGACATGGTGATGGGGTGGGGTGTATCGTTCTCGAGCGGACGACAAGGGGAAGTAGCTGCGAGGGGAGCGGGACCGATCGAAGGACGTGGACGGTGCCGCAGTCGCAGTCGACGATCGATCGACGTGCTCGGCTCTGGGCACACGTTATCGTCGGTCACGCAATGGCGTACTGCACACTCCAGCTTCCTCGAGTCGAGCAGCAAAGACCGGGTACAAGGATGATCGTGTCGACGCTCGAGCTCAATACGCTTGGCGACGAGGTGAATGCCAGGCAGTGTTGCAACGGGGACCAAGCCGGACGGGGAATACGCGCGCTCTCGGCGTGTCCCAACCGCGTGACTCCGGTAGTACTCGGGTCGTCCGAGCAATCGGGCATGGTCGGGCCAATTTTCGCCGATGTGCCGAAAACTCGGTCGAGCAGCACATCAAAACTCGACTTCGCAAAAGACGACAAACAGACGAAGATGCTGTAGTGCAAAAGAACGAAATGCAAACGAAGTAAAAATGCGACTCGAACTCCCTCATGATCTTCCCTCTGCTCCCCTCGGAACTCATCCCCCTCCCTCCCCCTTCCTAACCTGTTCAAACCCCAACACCCTATCCCAAACAACCGTCCCATCCCTCCCCATCCAATCCCACCTCTTCTCCCTGCCTTGCACCTGCGGAACCCTCAAATTAGGGTCCAAAGCCACCCCTCTCCTTGCCAATTCAACCAGGATCCGAGAGAGGTTTCGTGCGTCGTCGAGGCCCGAGTGGAGCCGGCCTATGAAAGGCGGTAAAGACAGGGCTGAGAGTACACAGCGTATGGAGAGAGATTCAGGAGCTATTGTCGGTATGGAGATTGACGATTTGGCTGAGGGCGAATCGTCCATTTTGGTGGTGAGGTCGATGGAAGGCGTGAGAAGTCCGGCAAAGTAGTGCGTGACGAGTTTGCGTAGATCGATGACGTGGCCGCCGAGCCATGAGGGTCGTTGCACGTTGGAGAGAAAGACTTGCTTGGCCACGAAATCCCGTAGATCTGTCCCCATGGAGAGACGAAGATTGTCAGTGACGTGCAAGTTTGTAAATCAGGTGTTGCTGTTGGCTTACCCCACGGTCCGTCGGTGACCCAAACGGTGTTGACTTCTTTGGTAAAAAGGTTGTGTTTGGTGATGAATTGCTTCTCGAACCTCTTGAGCACTTGCGGGTAGTAGGGTGCCGAATCGACCTGGGCCTAATCGCCGGAGCCGAAGAGGGAGCGAGAGAAGGTTTTTCGGCCAAGTCAGGTCTGGCCTCTCGTATACCCAGTCATAGGGTAGTGCCCACCTGAGTGATCCCCGTCAAACCTCGACAAAAGTCGGACAGTTTTGGTCGATGTTTCGGTCGGACGAAGGAATGAAATTCGTCGACAATGCGCAGCTCCCACCGCTCGGGGTCTGCCTCGTCCTCTTCCACTGGGCCATCTTCCTCCGATGATCGAATGTCATCGGAACCGGCTTTTCCATCTTCTTGGTTTGCGTCATCGGCTTCGGATACGAAAGACGACGGTGAGCTCGACTTGACACGATCGGTCTTGCACCACTTGAGCAGAATCAGGGGGAACTCGATGATCTCATTCGGCCAACTGCGAGAGGAGAGTCGACGAAGGCACCGCTCAGCTCAAGGGCCTGCTTCACAGGATCGGATCACCAATAAGAACTTTTCACTCCGGACCTACCCAAAAGCCTGCTTGGCGACATGCTGTCCCGAACAGTGTTCGCACGTCGCCTCGACGTCGAAACAGAGGTACGCATCGAACGCCTGGCCACGTGGTCGATTCGGCCTCGGTGTCGGAACGCGGCTTGAAACAGGAGGAGGATTCGGTGTCTCAGCTTCACGTTGTGCTTTTCTATGCCGTGCCAGTCGACGGGATAGGACCTCTTTGTGGCCCCGGGTGTCGAGGGAGAGGAGCGCCAGCGCTAAAAGTGGGGTGCGAAGGGGGAGCAGTTCGACTCGTTGAGAGCGTCAGCCGGAGGGAGGGAAAAGGACTAAGATCCTCAATAACCTGATGACTAGACCGACCCTCTTTCAGACTGTCGACCGTGGGTGCCATCCATGCGCCGGCTTGACGAGGCTAAAGCGTCAGGGAAAGCTAAGCACCGAGATGGGCTCGGAGACGGAGCAGCGTTTCGACTCGACCCCGAGAGACGCCGAGTTCAGGAAAATCCCAAATTTCGGCCAGCAACTTGATTTACGAAAGAGCGATTACCTATCCAATCTCACCTTGAGTAAAAGATGGTCTTAGCGAGAGTCATTTGGCCCATTTTGTAGTCAAAATCAGATTCTGGCACGAGGTCCGAAAGACTTCTCTAACGGCGTCGAGGACTCGATCGCTCCAGCCCTTTCTCGGGGACCGAATTCCACCTGGGTGACGCTACTGCATTCAATCGGTTCCATCTGCACCATTCGCGATGTACTACGAGAGCGACAGCGACAGCGAGGGTACGCACAAAACTTCTCGGGTCAACGCCCATTCCCATATGACTTCAGGTTTCAGCGACCGTGCAGAGGTGCAACTGAACGAGGTCAACACGCCTTCAGCTTGAGCCAATTCGATTATCAGGCGTGTAAGGTCTCCTCGCAAGAGGCTTACCTGCGGGATACACGGGGGTCATCGAATGAGGCTTACCTGCGTGATCTAAGGGCCCCATCGAATGAAACGGTCGCAAGGAATAGCTTTTCACCTTTCAGGAACGGTCGTCCGCCACTGCACGGCTGCGGCACTGGTGCCAGACCGACCTGCCATCGTCAGAGTCTACTCGACAGCAGTGGGAATTACGGAGCTGCGCAACGTAGATTTCTGTGGGATCAAGCGCTAGCTCACATTAGAAAATGCGGCCATTGAACTATCCTCTCAACTTTCCGCGCTTTTACAAGGAGGTGTACAAAGTCGAGCTCGACTCCTGCGTCGAGGACTGGGCACCTGCAGGTCAAGAGCCTTGCCAGTGGGATGGTGAGAGCGAAAGCCGATCGCCGCATCGCGGCTCGAGAGCTTGAGATGGGAGGTGCGGCCGCAACGTCGTTCGAATTGATGATGTAGTTGTTCCCAGCCTTGCAAGAAAGAGTGGGGTGATCCGGCTGTGCTTGAGGTACCCGCTCCTTCAGATTCCGTCGGATCTGGGTAATCAGGGATCCTTCACTCAGGAGCTGACCATTTCTCTGCAGTGTCGATCAGGGCACCAGTATTGGGCATGAGTAACGAATGCTATGAGTCGCAAATTACTGAGAGAGAGAGGGAGAGAAACGAAACGAGCGCTGGGTAGCGGATAACGCGAGCGGACCGTGGAAGAGAAGACAAGTGGGGACAGAACAGAAGTGCGGTGACGGCGAAGCGAAAGAACAAGGAGGATCGAGCCAGAGGAAGAGACCGATCAAAATTGTTAAAAGCACCGAAACGCTGACTACTGCTTGCAAAAGGGGGGAAATATGTCCAAGAGAAGAAGATCGCCACGCCCAGGACCCCTCGACGAAACGAAGACGAAGGAAGGGGTCGGGAAAGTGGGGGGAGACGACGGTGTATAGGTACGTCCTGAAAGGTATGCGCACACACACGAAAGCTTGGTTGCGACACTATGAACAATTCGGAATGCAAAGATGGCGAGAAGAGCAATTGCTTGCGTCGCCAGGCCATCGACCGATCGATCCCCGTCTCGTTCCACGATATACCATCCGCGACGCACTGCTGATCGAGTCGTAAAATATGGCGTCTTTTCCACAACGACGCGTGCTTCACCACCACCTCACCCTTCACCACCACTTCTCCGTCACGGTCCTCGACTTGGCGTTCAGAAGCCGCCAAGCGAATCGTACGAGCTGAAGACTTCGGCGCGACTGTACTTGCCCAAGGCGCACAGACCGTATCGCTCGCGGCACTTCTTCGCCTTTTCCTTCTTCTCCCTTTGTTTCCGTGCGGCGACGGCGACAGCATCTTCGTCGCCTTCCTCCTCAGTCGACGCTTCGATGGGTGAGGATTCGTCGGTGGACGACTCGACGGCGACTGGCTCGGACTCGGCGTGGGCAGCAGGGGTGGGGCCGAAGGTCGCGATGGAAGGAAGAGCAGGACTGGCGGTGGGGGTGAGATCAACGACCGGCGTTGTGAGGGTGATGGCGGCGCAGACAGCAGCGTTGAGTGTCGCGTGCTTGAGCAGATCCGTGTCAGAAATGGGGCTGATAGTGTAGGTTGGGCCGAAGGAGGAAGGTTGTGATGAGACTAGTCTGAGTATAGGTTGGGTGTGTTCTGATGTGATAGACAATATCCCATCGCTCTCGTCGTCACCACTAGAATCGTCCTGGATCATGCCAGGCGCATCGTGAATTTCGCCGGTCTCCTCGTCGTCGACGACCATCATATCTTCGTCTTCGTCCGACGAGTGGTCCTCGCGCTCCCCGCCGACAAAGTAACCACCCTCGAGGAGACCGTGCTTGCCCTCGACGGGATTCTCCATCGAGGGTGACAGTGCAGGCAAGCTTTGACCCGTGGCCATACGCTTGGCGGCGGCGGCGCGTTCTCGCTCTACGCACTTTATCCAGCCGTCCTCTTCGCGGTTCTGTCGCTTGGGCAGCTCGAGCGACTCGGACTCGCACGTCGGAATGATGGGGCTACGGTCGTACTCCTCCACACTAAGGGCCGCGAACACGCTCGCGTTCGTACACCGCGCGAAACGGACGGACTTGGTCGTCGACGATGCGCCGGTCGAGCTACGGCGTGACAGCGGTCGTGATGTGGGTTCCGAGAGCCCACCGGCCGAGGAGGGTCCGGGACCGCCGGCGGTATCGAGGTGCAAGGGAGATTGGGTGAGGATGGATCGAAGAGCGGGTTGCCCCGAGGTCTGAGCCGGTGAGGACGCGGCGAGGAGGTTCGACGCGGTAAGGAGCTGCGTGCTCGGCAGGGGCACACCGCTTAGCTTGTGGTGGATCGCGGACAAGGGGACAAAGTACTCGGCGGGGGAAGACGACGCTATCGAAGTATCGGGCGAGTCGGCGCGAGCACGTTTTGTGGGTGACCCTTCGAGAGAAGATGCCGAGTGCGATTCCGAGCTAGCGCTGGATTCAAGGGGAGAGTTGGGGGCGGGCGCAGCAACGACGGGTGCGTTCAGAGAGGCGAGGTAGGACGCCAACGAGCACAGCGACATAGTGGGACGTCGATGTAAAAAGCGGGGAAAGTAAAAGCTGGGGTGCGGGGTGCGGATAGGCAAAGTCGTCGAATGACGGGGGGTGCACGAACGCCGGTGTGGAGAAACGGACTCCTGAAAAACGGGCTCGACGAAGATAAGGTTGGGTTGTTCGTTTAGAACGAGTTCGTCGGTAAGGACGATGCGTTATAAAACGAGGGCGGGCATGATGAAAAGTAAGAGGTTGGTGCAAGTGGTGGGCGTGGCTGTTGCCGCTGTTCCAACGCAAAAATGTGCTTGCGAAATGCTGCCCTCGGCTCCCTCGCGGGTGGAGACGAGGTTCGCACCCTATTGGCTTGCGTGCAGTCGCTTCGAATGCTCGAGCCGACCTGTGCAGCACGAAGGGGTATGAATCGAGGTGATGTCAGTGTCTTGTACATGACCCGTGATGCATCTGATGGGGCAGGTATGGCTGTAGCTTGGGAGAGGCTTGGACGAGGCCGGCACTCGAAGAGGCCAAATTCAACTCGAGCCGATTCAAAGTCGCCGCGCTGGGTCGTCGGGTCGGTCGCACCAAAACAAGCCGAGGCCCCCCCGCAGGGACTGGTGCAGCAGAACATATTGGACAAAAACTGACTGGTTTGACACGTGTAGAATGGAACGAGTGTTTGATTCAGGAGATGACCAGACGTCCAGGTGCAAGCAATGGCACGTCGTCGACGACACGAGCTTCGAATCGAGGGTGGCAACGGTCGCTGGCGTTGGGCGCGGGCGTTGGGCGCTGGCTGACAATAGCCACGCGCAACGGATGGCTGCGGGCGACGTCCACACAAGGCGAAACGAACGAACCCAGTTGTCGAACGACGGAGGGGAAGGCGTTAAAGAGCACGAAAGCTACGACGAGCAGACGGCTGACTCGAAAGGCCCGAGCTTGTGGGTTGTAGGCGTTCGCGACTCTAGCACCAGGTGGATCGTTTCTTTCGTGTTGAGGGAGCAGCAGAAGGGCACGAGTGAGCCCGACAGAGCAGCGGGCCTCTTCGTCCTTCGGGGGCGTCAGGCAGCGCAGGGCAGGCGCCAGGCGCGGACTGGCGCGGAGAAGTGCAGGACCGAAATGACCCAGACGAGGTCTGACAGCGCCCGCGCTCAGCTCATCGGGCGCTGTCATCTCGATGGCGCTTACGTTGCGCCGCTGGTGCTCTGCTGTGAGGCGCCTCCGATGGGAATCCGTTCCTCCGGTTGGCTCAGCGCTGTCAGGCCTACAGGGCTCAGCCCATGATCAAAGAGGAATGTCACTCAATTAGGACTTTTTCAATCCGTCACGAAGCCAGCCTACCTCTCAGTCGCCATGACTGCATGACCCGAGCGGGAACAATGACTCGTGGTTATAGCGACTCCTAGACCACACGAGGTATGACCTCATACGAAGCGAAACCCCTCCTTCTCTCCTGTTCTCGGGAAAAAAGAACTAACCGAAGCGGCGAGACGAGCAAGCCCAACGTCATTTCCCGCCCTCGCCGGCAGCCAGCTGCCACCAGTGCCACAAAAAAAACCCGACTGAAACCGACCGCTCGGACATTTGAACCGTTGCATCTGACCTGGTGAGTTTTAAGATTTGAGCACCCCTATCGTCGCACCAGGTACAGCTTCTGTCCAACTTCCAAGCGCTCGAGCCATTGCCGCCACACAGTTTTAATTGTTTGCTCCTTACCCGTCGCCACGCACCGCCACCGCAACGCGCTAATGCAGACTCACGTGACCGGGCTGCCGAGCCGTTGTTCGGTCTCAGAGCTCGCCGGGCATGATTCTCGTCAAATGCATGCGCACGCACAAACGATTCCTGAACTTCTCCCTGTTGAAAGGGGCCTGTACCTCGGAACCCTACTAATTATGGTGCTCGTAAGATATCTTCTCCGTCCTGGTAGGACACAGCGTCAAAGTTGTCTTTACACGATGACCGAAGGCCAGGCCAGCACGGTAACGAATTATGAAAGAACCGATCGATCGAAGATTTCGACGTAGATCTGACAGTTTTCGTTTCATACGGGAGCGAGGGTTCGAGTTGCTCCCTCTGTCTCACTCTCAGCGCCGCCTTGGCGACTTGAACCAATTATGGCCTCAGTTTTGATCCCAAGTTGATTAGCTGACGCTGTGCGACTCGCTGGCCCCGCGGCCGGCCCGCCGTGAGGCTTTCCGCGCAGGCCGCAAACAGAAGGGGGGAAGAAATGTGGGTGTCTCGATTCTCGGCGCCCGCCCGCGCAAGTTGAAGGGCGCTATTGTTGCTCGTCGAGCGTCTTGTAAGGCCAAGAGAGGGGCCGAGACTGAACTACACAAAAGGGGGAAACCGGCTAATATTGATGTCCAATATTTGGTCAGGCGGGTTTCGGCTAGATTCAGTCCTTGCAGTGGTCACTGCGCGTGCGAGGCCGCTCGGGCCTCACACGTCTTGTGTTGGCCAAGTAATACGACGAGCAGTCTCCGACTGAACGACGTTGGTGCCGATCTCTATTGATGAGCATGAATAGTGAATAATGAAGGGCTTTGATTTGCGCTTGGGAGCGAATTCCCCCACGACGTGACGGCCCCGCGAAGAAACCGGCGGGGCAGCGCAAGCAAGGGGAGGCAAAACCGCGGAGGCGGGCGGGAAAAAATTCCTGAAATTCCGAGCGAGCAAGAGGTGATGTTACGAGCGAAAACAGTTGGTTCTAGCAAGAGGGAGTGATTCACACCGCACTCGCCTTTCGACTCGGCGCGCCCGTTGGTCGCCTTGGCAACCGGTCATCACCGTGGGGAGACATCGAGCTCACGTTCTAGCTTCGAGTATACGCACCGCACCACAACACAGAAACATGTCGACTTATTTGGAAACGGTTAAGAGGGTACGATACTCGTTTACTTCAGTTTCAATGTAATCGTGCTGACGAACTGCCTTCTCCATCTGTACCACATGTCCCCGTGCGCATGTGTGACGACCGTCTCCGGACACGTCTCTCCACACGTCTATTCCCAATCTCTTGGGTCGCTGGCATCTCACCGCACCACCAGTCCTTCGTCGATGTCCCGACCCAACCGGGAGTTGATACCGTCGCCTTCTTGGAAGCCACAGAGGGACTGATCAAGATGTTCGGTACGTTGACGGTTGGACGGCGTACGGGCTCGCTTCACACGCGACCCGACGTGTCACTTTGCGCAAACGAGCGCGGGTGAGAGAACCGGAGCTAATGGGCGCTGATCATGGTGTTTTTGATGCGACTGTGCAGATCTCTTGGGAAACTCTGCGTTCGTCGTTGTGCAGAACGACATGAATGGTAACGTCAAGGTCAGTCTGTTCTCGGAATCCGACGCGGACCCCTGTGCTCGGGTCCGGGCTTGAGCTCAAACTCGGACTCAAGATTATGCTCATCCCTATGTCTTTCACGTATGCTCCTCAGAAAATTCGAACGCGATACGAGGCGTTTCCCGAGCAATCCAAGACGTTGGAGGATTTGGTGAAGCACGAATCGACCGAGAAGAAGCGCACGGCCACCGAGGGGCTCTTGTGGCTGTTACGGTCAGTATTACCGCCTTAATCGAGGACTGTCGGGATCAAGGGTTGACCTCAGACTGGATCCCCGTTCACAGCGGCCTCAAGTTCACGCAGATCGCCCTGTCGCGGTCGCAAGCCAACAAGACGGAAGAATTGAACATCTCGTTCGACGCCGCCTACACCAACACGCTCAAGCCGTACCACTCGTTCGTCGTCAAGCCCATCTTTGCCGTACGTACGGCTTTCGGGTCTGATGGTCAGAGGGGCTGAATCGAGGAGAGCTGACTGGGACCGTTTCGGAATCGTCGCGCTCGCAGTTGGCGATGAAAGCCTGCCCCTACCGCAAAGTGCGTCGCCCCCACGTCCGCGCGGCCAAAAGCCAGCGGAAATTTCCACGAAACTGATCTTGGAGGTGACGGGTCTCTCGCACAGGACTTCTACGCCAAGCTCGGCCCCCCCGGATCGGACGTCGATGGGCAATTGCAGGCGTGGCTCAACGCGTTGGAGAAGATTATCGCTCAGCTCGAGGCGTTTTATGCTGCGGGCAATTAGTGCGTTTTCGAGAGCTGAGGCTGTATTGGGATAGAGTGTTGTGATTTGAACTGATTTTAATCTCCGGATTCGTGTCTTCAGCGCTAAGGGGATGTAGATTGCCGAATGGCACGAATGGACGGGGAAGAACAGTTTTCTCGATTGTATCAGTCGAAGACGGGTGACGAGTTAGATGAGCGATGTAGCTCTAAGGACAATTCCACCATGCAAAGAACCACAGTGTTGAATCTTAGCGTTGTCCTGGCCGAGCTGGGACCCGGCGAACCATGTCCTAGCGTCGCGCAGTAGGCGCAGTCTTGAGGACGAAAGAGAACCCTGCGGAGTCGTGATCCCTTCGAGGCGGAAGAGGGAACTTAACGAGTCATATGGTCCTCATAGGCGTCCGGTGTCACTTTCTTCCACTTTAATCTGTAAAGTTGGGCTAGTGACGGATGTGAGGGATGATGATTTAGGATGGAACAGGAGTGCTGGTGGCCGGGTGGGACAGGAGTGCAGGTCGATTGGGCTCCACGGATTCATCGTCGCTGACGCCATGCTCGTTCCTCATGGGGTGGTGGAAGTCTTGAAAAGGTGGCGATCGATCCGAAGCACAAAGCCAAGGAAGTGGGGTAAGACGAATGGGTCCTCCCTTACCAGATAAAGACGGTAAGAACGACTTCAAGTCTCCACGCCTGAATAAAGAACTGTGTGGGAACTGATAGCACCGCATCGAGCGGGACATCTTTTCAGACCTTCCAAAGCCTCACCAACATCGAGGACAGGCCCGATTCAGGGAGGAATCAAGTCGCTCGACTTCGTTGCTGCCGTCGAAAGCTGGCAGACATTTCTCGGTGAGCCAAAGCTTGCCAAAGGTGTGCGTGTGTAGGCTCGCTCGTCCGCTGCTGCGGTTCACATTCCGGCGCAGACACCTTCCCCCCCCTCGGCCGCGAGATTGTGCGCAGCCTCTGTTTTCGAGGATTTACGCGTGAGTACCGCCGTTTCACCGCTGTCGGAACTCAGTGACCGTAGCCGAAAGGGCACTCTGGATTAAGCCTATAGCATATTTGGGCACAGCACGACCTCGAGCATTCCCATGCTGGCACAATTACAGGACTTTGTTCGGACCTGGCAGGCAAAGCATCGCCGAAAGAGAGTCGCCACGCCGGCGGTCAGGTGGACCAGTGGGTGAGATTCCACAGATTCGTTTTGATGTACGCAACTTAGCGAAGGTTCTGGATGATAAACCTCTGCAGTCCGCTCAAGTTCGTTTCCCGACCCCTGAGGTATAACCTTGATTCTGCCTGCAGTGAAGATTTAGGTACCTCACACGAGCATGAAACCTCGAGTCTTAGAAACGTTTTTCGTTAGGCCGTGGTTCAACGTGGTGGCCATTCCTGCTCCAAGGAATGTTATGGTTCAAAAAACGAAGCTGATCCCATCTTGTGCGCAGCTGCTCACCGAAACTGGCCCTCTCGAACCAAGTTTCACACTCAACTTGGGTACCCACTGCACCAGGTCGAAGCAGGCCTTAGGAAGGAGGTCGACGCGATCGATCGGATCGTGCAAGAGGTGAAACAGTGCTTAGTTGTTCTGTGACGTTCGAACACGGGCGCCTCGAGTAGGATGACGAAACATGAGTAGCTTTTTTCCAACAACGAAGAATAGAAAATTTAACAGCATACACGAGGAAAGGTTAAAGGGAGGTCATGAGAGAGTTTTACGAAATCAGATTTGAGAATGTCGCATGAAGACGACCGGGAGGTTCGGGCCGTCCATTGGTTAACGTGGAAGGTATACAACCCCATTGTGGGTTGGAAGCATGAGACAACTGATTAGGAGAAAGAGGACCTCGAGTTGAGGGAGGAAATTCGAAGGAAACAGAAACGTTGCAAGCCACTAGAATCACGACGGGCCACTCGGTCGACTGCGCCCCGTTTTGAGATCCGTGTTCGCGATCGCCCGAAGCAAATCCCTGGCATCCGGACCTGGAGTAGCCGATGTCGTCGTCGACCCCGACCCAGAAGGGACCGCCAACCCCAATTGAGCGACCCCACCGACGACAGGCCCATTCGAAGCATCCTTGTCCGTCGTCGTTGAAGCTGTCGACGCCAAGCCTCTTGTCGATTCAAAACTGAGGGCGCGATGGGCTTGTCGGATCCTCTCGTCGACAAAAGCGGAGGAGACGTTGGTGAATTGCGTCAAGCGGTGGGTGAGGACGCAGAATTGAGCCAATTCGAACCGAACGTCCGAGAGGGAGGCCAAGGTTTCGTCTTCGATGACGTCGGAGGCTCGGCCCTTGCCCTTGTCCGATGACGGGTTGGAGAGAATTGATGCGCCTAGTTCGCAGGCTTGTCCGATCGAAGTCGGTGTAGGGGTCGAGAGGTCAAAGCTGAGGGAGGTCTCGTCGATCGTTGGGAGGTCCAGAGCCCGCGCTTGAGCACGTCGTTGCGCAAAGTCGTTGTAGATCGGTTCGAGCTCTTTCCGCCGCTCTTGCTCTTTGCCGATGCTGTGAAATGTCAGTTCACCGGCGTCAGTCACGTGCTTTCAGGGCACCTGAGCTGACCTCGAGACACTTACGCATCGTGGTTGGCTTTGCATTCGATGAGTCGCGCCGTGTTGCTCTCGTTTTGAGGATGTTGCGGCAACCCATCGTTCGCGGAAGAATCACTCGTCCCGGGCTAGGTATGCACGAGCCGAGTTAGCTTTTTTGGCGCCCAGATTCGAAGTGGACGCGTCCGCTACTCACCTGAAACGGCACTGAGACGTCGATACTCGAATCGCAGATCCCACTGATGAATTGATCGATGACCGCACTCGCACAGGCCCGCGAATTGGGAGAGACCGAGGTCGAGGCAAACACCCGATCGCGTTGCCGCTGCGCCGTCCAGGACAAGATGCTCCGCAGTCGTCGAGCCACGGGGTCTTCGGCATTGGTTTGTCGGTACAGTTTGTCATCGGGTACTGAAACATGAGGTGGGACTGCCGATGAAATGCACTCGCATTTCGTTAGCTTTCAGGCGTGTTGAGTCCGTTTCGAGCAAAGTGCGATGCGCACCTTCGAACCCTCCACCAATACTACTCCCTCTCCGACCACTTCCTTTCACACTGCTTCTTCGTACGGACATGCCCGGTGTCGCCAGTGTCGCGTCCCCCTGCCGAAACGCTCGGTTCTTGTTCTGCACGGGCGTCTCGGCGGCATGGATCGGCGCCAGATGACCGACCGGTCGACTCGGTGGAGACAGTCTTGATGTCGAAGCGATCGGAGCCGTTTCATCGAATCGCATGGCCATGGCTGCTCGGGGCGCGTTCTACAGAGTGAGGACAGTGCGCAGAAGAAGGCCCGTCAGCCTTCGCGCTCATCGACCTGCCTTCGTGAATACTACTGACTTTGGACTTTGGTGCAATTGAACGCCCTTGTTTCGGTGCCCGAGTTGTGGAAGACGAGTTGTGAGGTGTTGGAGGGTTGGTTGTGAACGCGAACGGATGGGCATCGTCGTTGGACGTGTTGCCGAGTGTATGCGCAAAGTTGGGCTTGGCCTTGGCCGCTTGAGTTTGCTGTGCCGCCGCTCGTGGCTGATCGGAGAGGTGGACATGGATCCAAAAAAGTTAGTAGATCTTCATGGCACACGCTCACATCACCGTGACTGACCACAAAGCCGGTCCGGGACGTCGAGGCGATCGCGTCGGGGGCTGAGCCGCCTTCGCCTCCTCCGATCTTCGGTGCATCGGTCCTTTGTCGTTTCCCTCTGGGTGATGTACGCGTCCCCGTCCTTCTTGTGGAGGAATCCCAAGCTGCATCGTTGTTTTGGTCGGGTTGATCACGGCTGTCCTCGTCCTCGTCGCGTGCTCGGGATCGAGGAACGACCTTGGCCCCTCTCGGTGGTGGTGGTGGTGCTGCAGCCGAGGCAGCGTGTTTCGACGGTGATACGGTCCGTTGTCTCGAGCTCGTGGTAGGCGGTGGTGGTGGAACGGGTGAATCTCTGTTGGTGCCTTGACGTGCCGATCTCCGGGGTGATTCGATCGTCGCGTGGCCTGTGGTTACTGTTCCTGCCCCTCTTGATGTGCCCGTCGTCGTGGCGTTACTCCCCGTCGACTTGGCGTACTTGTTGTTGAGTGGTGGTAGTGCACTGTCCGAGTCCGAGTCGTCGAGAGGCGCATCGTACAGATCCCGGTCGCGCACCTCGGACTTGCGACTCATCAACTTGGTCTGGCGCGCCGCTCGTGGAGCCGGCATGGTGGCAGGAATGGGTGGTGGTTGATCGAGCAAAAAAGTCTATTGTTGGTGTAGCTGGCGCTGTCGTAGCCTCGCGGAAGGCGTTATACACAGCGCTTGTCGAGACGGGGAAACTTGCTGGTGTGGTTGAATGACGAAGGCTCGGCTAGTGTTCGCGAATCTTTGCAGGCAATCACCACGGTCGAAGAAAGGAATGTGTACAGAGCTTGACCCGAACAAACACAATCGCGCGGTATCTTGAGGGGTTTCCCGACTGTCCGAGTTCACGCAGAGTCGAGTGGGTGGGTGGCAGCGGGGCAGGCGTCGCGTGAATGCATGCAGAGAGGGGAGGGGGCGTGCCAGAAATCAAAACAAGCCGATCGGCCCGCACGCGCGCTCGGACCTCCCACCGCACAGGCCTCACCCTCACCCAAGATCGTCCGCGACGACTGGCGCGCGCTCGTGAGTCGGATGTGATTATATGCATTGCATTTGACTGCTAGTATTGTATCTTGTGCTATCAAAAGCTCAACTGTGACGTCTACATCTCGGGTACGAGTAAGAAAGCAGCCGTCTGTTCGAGCAAGCGAGTTTTCCGACATTCTCAGCCGGAGATTTGAAGACCGGCTAGGCCTGGTGCCAGAGCTGCCAATTCCCAAGGTTATCATAAGACAGTAGAGAAGAACAAAAAAAAGTCACCGAGTACCAGACGTTGGCACCGAGGGCGTCCATAATTCATCCGACCCGTTCCCCACCAGGAATTCGATCGAGCGGAGGGAGTGCGCGGAACGGTTGAACGTCACGGACGTGGTTAGAGGAACACAGGTGTGGTCGTGGGCACAAGATCACCGTCTGCGCTTCCAAGTCAAAGAAAGGTTTCCGGAGAGAAACGCGGAACGACGTCGTCAAGGACAGACGTGCTGGAAGGTAGCGCAACGGCGGAACCGCTGGATGGCGAACAATTTCCGGCTGCGGTAACGACGAGAAGGACTCCGGCACCTCCGTCTGAGCACTAAAACAGGGTTTCTTTTTAACTCAGAACGGTTTGTGGCTTGAAATACGGTAGTGGGAGGGAGCGATTGTATTTGTTAGAACAATGGACTCGTGGGTAGTAGTCATTGTAAAATCGATTCCTTTCGAGTGTTTTGGGTCGCGTCAAGGCCTTCCTCGGCATCACGCCATTTCAACAGGCTTGAGCTAGAAATGATGTTACCAAGAACCAAACTTAAGCAATGCCGACAAAAAAAAGAGGGTTGAAGTGCCACGAGCACGAGCTACTAGACTTGGGATCGGTAAACTCACGCGCGACATCCGATGGCTGCGATCGATGACTAAGGGCCGAGAGTGCTGTATGCCACCGCGAGGTGGACTTCGAGGGGTTGGGGTTGAGGATAACGTCCGTTGACATGCTTCGTAGCGAGGGTACGATCAAGGCTGTGTGCCACCAAGTAAAGGTGGACTTGCGAGGTTGCCTCACGATCTTGTGAGGGCTTGCTGGGTTCCGGGAGTTCCTTCTCTGCAAACGCTTCAAAGAGCGACTTTAGGGTCCGGTTCTGTAATCTGATTACTGGGTGCTGGTTGGCTGTGGCGACTTCATTTTTTGCCCGCGCGCGCCGTTTGACTAAAGACGTGGTGTAGTTCTGGTCCGCGAGCTCCGCGCATGTGGTGAAGAGCTTGGGCTCTCGTCCAATGCGACTTCACTTTGGTACGCTCGGAGCAACCAGAACAGAAAGGGGACAGCAGAAATTGCTTCTAGCACACCGCACGCTTTACGAATCGATTTGACGCTGTTAAAGCGTCGCGAAATAACAGCTTGGGTTTTTTGTAGACTAGCTGAGATTCAAATTCCAATCATCTTTCTCATTCGACCCCGGCTAGTCGACGAGTCCTACAATATACTATTGGCCTAGCCAGCATCTCCTCCGACTTTTCCAGTGATCTCTAGTCCTTATTACAGTTAGACTGGTATTGAAATTCATCAGATATAAAATACTCAAAAATGAGTGTCCCACTTTGATCACGTGCGAGACAGGCACACGTAGGTATTTCCGAAAGTCTCGCGTCGTGTGGCTTGTTAATAAGTCCGAGGGGGTCGGATGTCACAGTGACCGTCACTTGTCAATAATGTCATGACATTAGCGTTAATATGAAATTTATAACGACAGTTAATGTAAGTAAGTGACGACATTAAACCTGGTAGAAACCTGGCATATCGCGACAACGACGCTTCAACTACGAAGGCAAAAAATGACCTTTCTGTACATACTGTCATAACTTGGAGCTCCACCTAAACCTTTATATCATGGCCTTGCAAATCAGGTTTTGGCGAAGCGCGAATTTGAAGGATGTCTCAGCATGGTCCTACTCAGACTAAGCCTCTCCTGTCTCTCTTAGTATCCAGATGGAAAACCGCCGCTATCATGCAGTCGGTGTTTCTTGCCGATCAAATCAGTCAGTGAGCAGGCTCCTCTGCATCGGTCCTTCCCAGGTTCGAGGATCAGTATCTTTCTGCTCTTCTCATTTCGCTGAACACCATGAAAGGCGGATTGACACGCCGCAAAGTGAGTAGAGTAGTTGACCACCGAACGAATCTCTCGGCGCCGAAAGTGGGTTCAACGGAGCGAGAGGGTCAAAGCGCTTACCTCCTGCCTCTCGTCGTCATCAGTCATCGCATTTCCGCGCTCACCGACACCCACCTTCCATATCCGGGTGGATCGAAGACGGCTCTACTACTGCTGCTGCCGTCGTTTCGTCGTTGGGTGGTTCGTCGGATATCATGGGTGATGCGAGGGTGAGTTGCCGGTCAGGTGGAGGGACGCGTCAGAGGGACGAGCCGACTTTTGCTTACTCGGAGGCGTGGTGCTTATGGTCCATTCAGACGGCTTTACATATGAACGCATCAGGTGGTGTAGGATCTCAACTATCCGTTCCCAACTTACCATCAGCGGGTACGTCCCCGCCGCCCTAGACGGACCAAACCCTCCCCACCGGCTAGACTTACTCATCCTCCGAGTCTCGCTCACAGGTTCTGCCCTAGGTGTAGCATTGGAGAACCTACGTGGTACGGTTGAGAAACGCATAGCGACGTTGCAATACCTCAAGCGAGCGCATGGGGGGAAACTGTATTGGTTCAATGTCAGTCTTACGGGGATTCGACGAACAATCTAGGGGGCTGCAGCTGATGAAGGTTCAAGTGTTTGGCAGACGGTCTTACTTACTCCGGAGTTGGTCAAGGCTCAATTCGAACATGGGAGGATGAAAGCACGGTACGTCTTTCGCTCTGCGCGGTGGATGTTTTCGTTGCTGAAACGGTCGCTCTTCCCCACCTTGATCTCAGAACGACCCGTTTCGCCGTGTTAGGCATGTCCCTCTCCGCGATCCTCGACATCGCACCCGCCCAAGACTTCCTCAGAAGCTTGCTCTCCCTCGTCCAGGAATTCGATAACGTACCCGACGATCGGTTCGACAGGAATCGGAATGTGAGCTGAGGTCAGGACTGGATGATCCCCTGCCCCGGAATAAATTTGACGTCTTCGATGGTCTTGGCTCGTTCATAGCCCAAGACGTTGTTTCGGGGTACAACGAGGAGTAGGAAAGGTGTTTCGTTGGCCGGGTCGGATTTCATAGGGTTGCAGGAAGGGAGCGACGCCTCAAATCTCTTTGTTCCCAATATCGTACGTCCTTGACCTCTCGGAGCATACCTATCCCTATACATACTGACGCGATCAACTTTCCGAACGCCATCTTCTAGCCTTTCGAACTCGACTACAATCAAGTCTTCATCACGACCTGCGACCTCCTCGTTGAGATATACCAAAAAATACTCGCGCTGCTCGGTCCTTCATCGTTGGCAAATGCGACACAAGCGACTGCTTCCTCGGCAGCTTCGACATCAAGCACCTCGACGTCGAGTCGGTTAATCGCGTCTGGGAGTGAGAGGTCTTCTGCATCGCCTGGGTCGGGCTTGAGTCCTGCGTTGGCGGATGTGGTCGTCAAGACTGATGCGAGGTTGAAGGTGAGTTGTCCACAATTGAAATGAAGGACGACCGACCTTTGTCCTCGGATACTGATCCCATCTACATGACATTGACCTAGAAAATTATCGTCATGGTCTCGAAGGAGTTCGACACGTGCGCCCGAGCGGCGATCAAGAACGAGTTGAACGCGTTGAGCGGAGGAGGGGATTGGGCTCAGTGGGGCGGAGATGAGGGGGCTTGAGGTGGAGTGGCTTGGAGTGTGATTGTGTTTTCTTGGCAGTGGGTGTTACCGAACGTGTTGTATTTGTTCATTTGACTGGCCGCTTCTTTGTGTATGTCCGAGGCGGTTCGACTTGAGCAATGGGCTGCGCAGGCTCGGGCGGCACAGCCTCCTCGGCTCGGGCGCTTCGGCAGGGCGAAGTTTTGGTCGCGTCGGGGGTGAGATACCTTGTAGCATTCCGAGATGAAATTCCTGTTTTCTGATGTGTTTGCCCGTTCGGTTCTCGGACACCAGGATCACATGCTGTGAAACGAGCTGGCTTGGCTCGCCGAGTTCGGAGTCGCCGCTCGAGGTCGTCGTGAGGCGTTTGAAGCGGCGCGGCGCCTTACACGAAGCGGGCGAAATGCGCGACGCGTGTCACTCTGCGCTCGCTCACTGACTGACGTTTGCCCATCCACACACCACACGCTTTGAGCCACCCTCGCCACATCGCACATAACCAAGCGCAGTGCACCGCTCCTCTCCGACTCTTTGCCCAGCATGGACGCGCATCTGATCGCGACCGTCAACAAGCTGCAGGACGCCTTCGCCTCGGCGGGCCTGACTTCGAACCCGGTCGATCTGCCCCAGATTGCAGGTAAGTGATTTGGGGCAGCTTACGAGTGGGGAGAGCGGTTCTGGATCGGGTAGACGGTGCATCGTGACGGTGGCGGCGGCTTCCAAGCGTTCCCCGTTCCTCGTTCCTGGTCCTTGTTCGCTTGAACTGACTCGACCCGACCTTTGATACTCCATTTGCGCTCGTTGCGCTCTGCCCCTTGCCCTTTCGTTGGGTCCGATGTGACATTTGACCTTGAAAGTGATTGGATCGCAATCTTCGTGCGTGTGCTCTCGTGCCATCGTGGTCCCTGTGGGATACGCGACGGGTGCCAGCATCCAAGACCGAGCCGAGCCGCTGTTACTAACCCTGCCTCGTCGCCCATGGTCCCCTTCACCGCTTACACATCTGCACCATCCACGAATCCAACAGCGGAAAATCGTCCGTGCTCGAGGTGAGCTAGTCTTTGCCGCTCTCCGACAGGCCGATTTTCGAACAACGAAGGGCGCCGCCTCTGAACCTGACCACCCCATCCTCATCTCATCACAGAACATCGTCGGACGCGACTTTTTGCCCCGTGGAAGTGAGTCAGAGCCGACCATTGTGCTGTACGTCTGGACCGAACCGGTGGCCCAACTTTCTCGCTATCTTGTCCACAGCCGGTATCGTCACTCGACGACCTTTGGTGCTGCAGTTGATCAACCGACCTGCTACGGGAGGCAAGATCGTCAACGGTGGTCAGTGCGAACCCCATTGCTTGGAATCCATAGACGGGAAAGCTGCTGATTCACTATCACACCCACAGTCGCCGAAGGATCGGCCGAGACGTCCGACAAGGCGTCCAACCCCGATGAGTGGGCAGAATTCGTACGTCACTCCTGCTCGTCGTCGACCCACCAAAGGCTAGCTAACGTCTCGCCCTTGCTCCGCACAGTTGCACAAACCGGGAGAAAAATACTACGATTTCAACAAGGTCCGGGACGAGATCGTCGCCGATACCGAGCTCAAGACGGGCAAGAATGCTGGTTAGTGGGCTTGGCTTCACTTCGGGTGCCTCACCGTGAATGGCCGACTGATAAAGAGTGGCTCCGCTCTTTTCAGGCATTTCGCCCCTCCCGATCGGTCTCCGAATCTTCTCGCCTCATGTCCTCACCCTCACTTTGATCGATTTGCCCGGTTTGACCAAGGTCGGTCTCGGTGCCGTTCGTGCCAGGCTTCTAACCGCCGGGGGCTGAAAAGGAGCCCCCTTCTTCCTCCACACAGGTGCCCGTCGGTGACCAACCGCGCGATATTGAGCGACAGATCCGAGAAATGCTGCTCAAGTTCATCATGAAGCCCAACTCGATCATCCTCGCCGTCACCGCGGCCAACACCGATTTGGCCAACTCGGACGGGCTCAAGCTCGCTCGTGATGTCGACCCCGAGGGAACGAGGACCATCGGTGTCTTGACCAAGGTCGATCTCATGTCAGTCTAGCGTCCGAGAGCTGGTGCGTTTGACTTGGCGGCCTGAGCTGACCAGCGCCGAGTTTTTGATGCACGCCATAGGGACCAAGGTACGGATGTCGTCGACATTCTCGCCGGTCGCATCATCCCTCTCCGACTCGGTTACGTCCCCGTCGTCAACCGTGGTCAACGCGACATTGACCAGAAGCGACCGATCGCCGCGGCTCTGCAACACGAGAAGGAGTTTTTCGAGAACCACTCGTCGTACCGATCCAAGGCCTCCTATTGCGGTACACCGTACCTGACTAAACGACTCAACACGATCCTTATGCACCATATCAAGAGCACTTTGCCCGACATCAAGCAAAAGATCTCGCAGACGTTGAGCAAGTACGAGGCCGAGCTGGCGTCTCTCGGTGGCGCGATGGGCGACCAGAACAACGTGAGTGGATGGGATGGAGCAACGGTAGCCGGGTCGCCGGCGTGGGCGTGCTACTGTCGCTGACCCAAGAACACCTTGCTCTTGCTCTTCGACGTCCACCTTGACAGGGCAATGTTATTCTGCAAATCATCACCGAGTTCTGCGCCGAGTTTCGCAACGCGATTGACGGTCACTCGGGTGACTTGTCCCTCAACGAGCTGTCCGGTGGTGCGCGTATCTCGTTCGTCTTCCACGAACTCTACTCCAACGGCGTCAAGTCGCTCGACCCCTTTGACCAAGTCAAGGACGCCGACATTCGTACGATCTTGTACAACTCGTCCGGCTCGTCGCCGGCTTTGTTCGTCGGTACGGCCGCGTTCGAGGTCATTATCAAGCAACAGATCAAGCGTATTGAGGAACCGTCGCTCAAGTGCGCGAACCTCGTTTACGATGAGCTCATGCGGATACTGAACCAGCTCTTAACCAAGAATGTGAGTTGTGACCAATTCTCCGTTGAGCGCGGAAAAGAGGTGCTTATGCTCGTCCTCATCATCACAGGCCACCTTCAAACGATACCCGGCGCTACGAGATCGCTTCTACTCGACCGTGCAGAACTTTTACCGCAAGTCGATGGTGCCGACCAACAAGCTCGTCACCGATCTCGTTTCGATGGAAGCGACTTACATCAACACCGGTCACCCCGACTTTATCTCGGGTCACAAAGCCATGGCGATCGTAGCCGATCGAATCGCCGCTGCGAAACCGGCTCCTCCGACGCATGATCCCAAGTCGGGCAAAATCGCGCCGGGGACGCTGAACAATGGTCGTGATTTGGACGTTGACCTCAAGAAGGAGGACGGGTTCTTTGGTTCGTTCTGGCCGGGAGGGAAGAAACCCATCGTGCCGGCGAACCGTAAAGGCGCTGCAGCGATGGATGCTCCCCCACCCGTGTTGAGGGCTTCGGGCACCTTGTCCGAACGCGAAACGATGGAAACCGAAGTCATCAAATTGCTCATTAGCTCTTACTTCTCCCTCTCCAAGAGGACCTTGATCGACATGGTCCCAAAAGCGATCATGCTCAATCTCGTCTTTCACGCCAAGGACGACTTGCAGAAGGAGTTGTTGGGCGAGTTGTACAAGACTGAGGTGATTGATGACGTGCTCAAGGAGTCGGATCAGGTCGTCACGCGTCGTAAGGAGTGCGTCAAGATGATTGCGGCGCTGACCAAGGCCGAAGGGATCACGGCTAGTGTTGGGGTGTAGAAAGGGTTGATAGGATTCTTCTCTTCTCCTTCTGCCTACGACTACACCTTCTTCACTACCTCTTCGAACACTTGTTCCCTCCCCCTTCCCCTTCTTTGGTACCTGTTCTTCTCCTTTCCTCCTTTCCTGCTGTGTGTGTGTCTGTCTTGATATCCTCTTCTCAAAACCGATCGTATCCGAGAGAGAAAAAGAGAAAGCTTTTATTGGAACAGACAGCATAAAGATCAGGTCCTTCCTTCCATACCATGCGATCCATTTCCATAGAGTCACCGCCTACTCAATAATACCCAAACCGACCCCCGACCCCTGACGGAGGCGGCGAAGCAGCCTGCGCCGCCGCGTGCTGACGAGTCGATCCCGGCCGTTCCAAGTTGGCCGGTACAGTAGTAGTAGGTGGCGCACTCGCGCCTATCCCACCCCAATCGACCGACCAAGGTGAAATATCGAACGAACTCATCAGACCGAAACCATTCCACCCTAATCCCCAGCCACCGAAAATAGCCGGATTGGACCAGAAATCGTGACTCGTCGTCGTCGTCGTTAGATTCGGGTCATCGGCGTGGCTTTCGTGGGGGGAGGGATGGATCCCAGTTGGGTGATGAGGATGGAGGAGGTAAGGACCGGCGTGCAGGTTAGCGGGTGGGGTGAGGTCGAATTGCGAGTGCAGGTCGAGGTGCGAGAAGAGGTCGTTGTTCGGGTCAAAGTAGGACTGATCGTTGGGGTTGGTCAGGGACAGATGAGGGAGCTCTTTTGAGGTGGTCAAAGGGGTCGTGGAGGCTGAGACGTTGGCTCCGTCGGGGGATGTGCCGGAACTTGTGGTCGTAGGTGACGTCGTCGAATTTGGTGTGGATTGAATGTTCGTAGATGTCTTCGTTGGGTTTGTACCTCCCATACTCAATCCACCATCCTGCTTGACCCTCTTGCGCTTCTTCTCGTTCGTCATCCCCTTGGATATACTTTCCTTGTTCCCCGTTAAGCCGCGCGTACCACCAGAAGTACCCGCCGGCGTCTCCGGCTGCGTCCCCTCCTCCTTGGCCGTCCTCAACATCTTGATCACCCCGGCCCTGACCTTGGTCGGATCCGAAATCGCCAACACCCCCCTCACATGATTCGAATACAGTAACTGCAACTTGGCCAAGCCGTCGCACCAATGCGCACCGACGGGATACACGTCTTTCAAAGCAGCCAAAATCGTCGTCGTCGCTTCGATCGTTTCGTGCACTTCCCGAACGCTCAGAATCTCGCTAGAACGATTCTGCGGCCAATATTTTAGGTGGAGCATGATCGTACCGGTTGTTAAGGCCGCGAAGCCGGCGAAAGGGTGGGTGAGGGTTTGGTCGTGCGTCAAGAGGTGAGTTTGGACTTGGATGATCGTTTGGGAGGCTTTGATCGCGGCTTCGAAAGAGGAAGACCACCAGCCTTCGGGGGCGACGACGTTGGGGGACCCGTAGAGGGGTTCACCATCGACGGGACCGGAGGAAGCGAGGTAGTCGGCAGGGGGTAAGAAGGGGAGGTAGTCGCGATGCAGGACCAACCTCGCCGTCGAGTAGAGGATGTGCAACATTCCAAAGAGCCGGCCTTGGTTCGACAGCGTGTACGCGAGCAAATTGTCCCTCGTCGCTTGCAATTGCGGACTCAGTTGCGCCCCGAAACCGGACAACTTTCGTTGCAGGTCCGCAAACGTCGATTCGGGCGTCCAAGGCGGTCTTCGATCAATGTTCCTCCCACCCGACCCAACGTACGTCACAACCTGTTGCCAAATCTCGGCGATTCTCAACGTCATCCCATACAAATCAACCTCGACGACCTTTTTGGACGTCGAATCGTTCGCGGCATGTTCAGCAGCTTTGACGCTCAAACTCCAGGGTTTTGGATCGGCTTCGAAGCGAGCGCCAGCGGTCGGTCGACCGAGAATAAAGTCCTGGTCCGGGCCTGGTAGGCGAAGCATCATTGATAGGGGCGCCTTGAGCGAACATGGTCGTTCTTTGCCGTCCGACACGGTTCGATCGAGCAGGAACAAACTCCAGAACGTTCGCCGACGCGTTTCGGCGAATAAAGGGTCCGACCGAGCGCGCGAAGACGCACCTTCCTCTTCGTCCTCGAAACCTGCAGGGATCGACATAAAGTCAGCTTCGCCAACCTTTGATAGACGGGCAGGCTCGAAACGATTTGTTGACGCACCTAGTTTCATCACTTGGGCCAAGCGTATGGCAGCGCCAATTTTGAGCCAACCTTTGTTCTCGTGTCCTTCCGTGCATTCGTACAATCCGAGCATAAGGAACGCCTGACACCGAATCAAGGAAATCTCCCCATCTCCTGTCGAAGCATTGCGGGTCGCGTGATGTGTGCCATCATGATCATTCCGAGGTGGTGGAGGATGGGACAGGATCTGCGAGGCCAACGAGCAGAAATGGTCCGACGCGGCCGAGGGCGACGAAGGGTAGAGTGCTTGTAGTGTGACGCAAAATCTGTCATTATGACGGGCGCTCTAATAAAGTGAGATGCTTGTACTGAGAACGTGCGAATCGGGACTGACCGAGCAGCGAACGCCAAGACGCAGCACATGAGCCCGTTCGCGTTTGGTTCGATGCCGCGCCTGATCGCTTCGGTCAAGGTCGGCCGATGCAGAAAGTAGAACGTGTCGTAGCTGAACTTTGCGCAAAGCAGTTACGTCAGCATCATTGTAGTGAGATTCGAACGTCACACCCGGATGAACGTACTAGTGCGCAAAGAAAGGCTCCAGAGCCTCGAGCATGATTTCTTTGGAAGGCAAAATATCCTGGCCATGCAAGGGTTTCGGCGCCGGTCTAGGATAACGACGAGCAAAGGTCAGCCTATCTTTGTTCGGGACGTGGGGCCAAAACAGGTTGGTTGCTTTTAGCCGAGGGTCTGGAGACTGACCCCGGTGCGAGGGCCATCAACGGTCCACCCGTTTCGGCGGGATGACCATGGTATTCGCACGCCAGCTTCTTTCTCGAACAGAAAGCACACTTTGGCCATTCGGCTGAACATCGGATCTTTCTCTTCCTGTTGGGGTGATGGGATCGAGAAAGTCAGCGCCGACATGTTGCCTACAAGCTAGCCACTGGACTGACCTGCAGGTGACGCAGGCGATGCCGGCCCTCGCCCCACCACGGGGCTTGGTTGGGACCGATCTTTTCTTTTGGAGACTGCTGTTTCGATCGTGGGTACTGGCGTCGGCATCGTCCTGCTCTTGCTCTTCGCCGTCTGTGTCTGGTTCGAGTGAGCCGTTGGACGGATGATCGGGATGATCGGTTGCAGAAGCGGGGTGGGGCCTCTCGAGTGAGGGCGTAGCTGAGCATGAGCTGAGACTGGGTCGCTCCCTCTTCTTGTTGTTGCTGTCGCCGGTGCGGTGGGCAGGCGAAGGTGGAGATCTCGGTGGAGAGGTGGAGCAAGAGGGAAGCTCGACGAACCTACTGGTCGAAGCGAGGGGCGGAGACGATCTTGGACTCGTCGTGGCTGCCGAGGCAAGTGGGGCGGCGTCCAGAGGGGAAACGAACTGCATCGTGTCGGTGTGGTTCGGATCGCTCTACGTGACTCAGTTGCTTCGGCAAGAGAGAAGAGGTAGGTCTAGTCCAGTGGCTTGTCGTGACCGGACTTGTGGATGACCGATAGGGGCTTGCGGACTGATCGTGATCGCGAGCGAGATCGAGGAGCCGTCCGTGGCACTTGAAAGGTGGAGTAAGGTGAAGGTGGCTGCTCCCTGGAGTCGTGTGTCGATGGCAAGACGATCGGTCGGTGGTGGCCCGCAGTGGGCGGAGAAGTACGATGATCGTACACCTCTGAACGGACTGAGCCGCCAGAGGTCGTGGTGTGATCCGTTGCGAGAGCGGGGAACACGGAGAAAAGAGCAAGTTCTCGCGCCGAGCGTATCACGTGTTTTGTCACCTGGCCTCAGCCTGGCTCAGCAGACCGTCGATACTTGCAAGCGCCGTGGGGTATTAGGCATCCCTCTCTGTCTCCGTTCCCTTCTTCGCAGTCGTTCATTCTCCTCGAATATCAACTCACCGGGACTTAGCGGGCTTCCCACACCATGCGCCTCCGATCAACACGATCGTTGTCCTCCTCGATCGTGCATGGGCTCACAAATCTCATCTCGCAATCGTCCCTTGTCGTCTTCCGATCTCGTCCCTTTTCATCTACCCCACTTGGATCCGCCTTCGTTCCCTCGCGTGCGGTGCAGCGCTATCGTTTCGAAACGGCGTATGCGTTCAAAGGCAAACCTGGTTCACCGACCTTTTCGTCCCGAGGAATCGACGGTCTCACTTCGAGCCCAGCACATGGATGCTCGACCGACCACGGTCTAGTAGACAGCGACTCATCCTCGTCCGATTCACACCAACCTTCAGATCAATCGACCTTCACCCGACCGGATTGGAGGGACCGTAGCGCCACACCACATGTGCAACAAGGCTTGGAAGCCAATCATCCGGCTATGGTATGGAGGGATGCGATATGGAGTCGCTTCCCTTGCGGTGCGGGGCATGATTGGTTCTTTGTCCAAGAGGTGCAAAGACCGACGGGCGCTTTGGAGGAGAGCTCCTCGTCCTCTTCAGCGAGGAAGGATTTGGTGATTGGCGTCGCGGACGGGGTCGGAGGTTGGGTTGATTCAGGCGTCGATCCGAGTCTCTTTGCTCAGGCAAGTTTGCCATTGAAAAAGGGGTGGTGTGTGCCAAGGGCCCAGGCTGATTTGCACTTTCCTTACCCCTGCGAGCGCAGACTTTGATGTGGTTCTGTCGACAAGAAGTCGCTCAGAAAGGGCACAAGGATCCGCTAAGGGTGATTCAGAATGCGTATGCCGCTGTTTTGCAAGAAAAGAGTGTGCTTGCAGGTAAGCAAGACGAGTTGAGCCGTCGACGACCGAGTTGGAAGATTTGCGGACCAAAACTGACGACGAGCGATCCCACTCTCCCAGGCTCCAGTACCGCTTGTGTCGTTTCGTTCGACGCCGAAGCTGGGAATGTACGGGCCGCCAAGTGGGTGCAAAAGAGGCGAGAATCCATCAGTTTCATCACCGTCGGCTGAATGTGCCCCTTTTTGCGATACTCACAGTCTCGGCGACTCCACTTTTTTGCTCCTGCGAAGGAAACCACCCACATCACCTACTCCGGCTCTGACAACAAGCCCTTCCTCACCATCTCCACCAAGCTCAGAAGAGATCGACATTCGATCCGTCTTGACGCATAAAGTCGTGCACCTGCAAGCCTCGCAAACCCACTTCTTCAACGCGCCGAGGCAGTTGGCCAAGACGCCGAAAGGGATGCACAAAAAGCACGCGTTGATCGATCTGCCCGAAGGGGCGGATTTGTACCAGACGGTTTTACAGTGAGCAAGGATTCACACTTTGGTATTCGGTGGTCCGAGTCTGAAGTCTGAATCTTTTTGACTTTGGCATCTCGCACATCAGGGACGGTGATATCCTCGTCTTGGCGACCGATGGGTTCAGCGATAACGTATGGCCCCACGAACTCGAACAACTCGTCGCACTCGTTCAAAAACACGAACATGAACTTTCTCCTTTTGGTTCGAATGAAGAATCCGCAAAAGAAGATACGGTTCCTAACAAGGTTCCGATGACTTTTGCGCAAGGTTTGGCCAACGTGTGCGTCAACTTTGCAAAGACTTGCGCTTTGAAGGTCAGTACGAACTTGGGAACTCTCAAGCCGCCAAGGCCGAATTCAAGCTGATGACTTTCTTCTTGCGTTGAACTTGGCTAGGAGAACAAAATCTCGCCCTTTGAGGTTGAAGCAAGACGGTATGGCTATCGGAATGTGAGAGGGGGCAAAGTCGATGACGTGTGCGTGGTGGTCGTGGTCGTAAAAAAGGAATGAATAAAACTGGTGTTTTTTTGGAATGATAGAGAGACGCAATACTGCGATTTCCTTTCTGCGCATGGGTGAGGAAAGATTGATGATGTTGCCGGCGCGAGAAAGCTGACGACGACACGTCGGATCCAAGCCGGCGTGCCCGTTCTGGCTTCGCTCCTCCGACCGACCATAGCCGCACAGTCAGTCCACGTCGCGTCCCCGACCCACGCTGGCCACTACTTTGCGGTCCTTCCTCACTCCTCGTCGTAACTCCAGTCGTTACACCTGACTTGTACTCGAGCGCCTCATTGGCAATGTCGTCCGAGTCGAAGCCGTTTCGCCTGTCGGCTACGTTGGCTGGGCATGCACAAGATGGCAAGTTCAAACACCCGAGAACTAGAGATCCTGCTGCATGGCAGTGATAGCTGACACACTTGCCTCCCCTGTTCGTCGTCCCCCACGCGTCGTCATCGCGCTTCGCCCCCACTTGGAACTACCCAACAAACACCTCTCGACCAACACTACCCAGTCCGCTCCCTGACCAGTACCTCCTCCACCAAACCCTGTACAACCCTGTTCTCCTCCTCCCGGGACGGTACAGCCCGATCATGGACGCGTACCTCCTCTTCAACCGAAGGGATGCAAGTCGATTCGTCATCGGCCGAGACCGAGACGGAAACGGAAACGGGGAACGGAGGTCCGTGGAAAGAGGGTGTTGTGTTCGAGGGACATCATCAGGGATTCGTTAATGCTGTGCAGTCGTTCAAGCTTGATGGCAGGGGTCAGTGTTAGGATGCATTGCCTGGACGTGATCGCTCGCGAGAAGGGGGGGCGGTGGGGTGCTTGCTACACGGGTCAAGACTGACTAAACCAAGGATCATCGTCCCTCCCCTTGGAACAGACTACCTCGCCACAGCAGGCCAAGACAAACTCATCCACGTATGGCCCGTGCCTTCCTCTTCCAACCGCTCGACCACTTCGGAAGAGCTCAGTCCCGAGTTCACTTTGATCGGTCATGAGAATAACGTCTGCGCCTTGGCCGCTTCGGATGATGGCAAGAGGTTGATCAGTGGCAGTTGGGACAAGTAAGCCTTCAAAGGAATTTGTTTCGTGCAAGGGTCGAGTTGCTGATCATTTGACGTTTGGGTCACGCGCAAAAAACAGGACAGCCAAGGTGTGGATAGATTTTCAATTGGCGTACACGTTGCAAGGCCACGAGCAGTCCGTTTGGGCCGTGTTGGCCCTCGAAGGAGATGGGGATGATCTCGTCTTGACCGGTGAGTGACTCTCTGATGGAGAATATCGTAGCTCTTTGAATTAAAACGATGTCCTTTCTGGATTCCAGGCGCCGCGGACAACCTCGTCAAACTATGGAAGGGATCGAAAGCGATCCGAACGTACCGAGGACATACGCAAGCTGTTCGTGCATTGGCACGCTTGAGCTCGACAACGGGAGGAGGCGATTTGTTTGCTAGTGCGGGCAATGATGCGTGAGTAGAAATTAGAACTGTGCTTTGAAGGACGAGGAGACCTAACGCATTCCCGATCGGGCCGCAGTTCGATCCGCTTATGGTCCCTTACGTCGGGAGAGACCGTCCACACCCTCTACGGTCACGATTCCTTCATCTACTCGTTGTCCCCTATCCCTGATGTGGTTGGAGGAGGTTTGATCAGCGGTGGGGAGGATCGAACGATGAGGGTCTGGAGAGGTGGGCTCTTCCTCAAGATCAACTCGGAGTCTGATGAGGGATCGCGTTGTGCTGATTCTATCGAGGTTGGCTCACAGCAACTGATGGGCACTGCGAACAAACGATCGTCATCCCTGCTGTATCAGGTGAGCTCCAGGCGCGGTCTGCTCGTTCCATCCCTTGAGCCCTGGTTGAGCCAGGCTTTGATCTGCCTTTGTGCGCAGTCTGGACCGTCAAAGTCCTCCCCGATGGTGACATCGCCGCTGGCTCCTCGGATGGACTCGTACGAGTCTTCACTCGGAATGAAGAACGCGTCGCGGACGCAGAGACGCTCAAGGTCAGGAGAACCCGCGGGGCTCGTTAGTGATCATCTCTGACCTGTGACTCTCACTGACTGGGTCGACGTTCTTGGCAGAGCTTTGACGATGCCGTTTCGAAAGCCGCTGTCAACTCGTAGGTATCTTTCTAAACAAAAACTCTGCAAAGGCGATGAAAAAGCTGATGGGGTTCTACCTTGACTTGCGGCTTCAGCTCACAAATTGGGGACATCAAAAAGGACAACCTGCCGGGTTTGGAAGCGTTGGGTTCGCCTGGGCGCAAGGATGGCCAAGTCATCATGGTCAAAGCACCCAGTGGAACGGTCGAAGCTCATTCGGTAAGTACCCGAACAGAATCGCTGGGGTTGATCAATACTGATCCCCCACTATCTTCATGTAAACAGTGGTCCAATGCGACCGGCACCTGGACCAAGATCGGCGAAGTTACCGGTGGTGTCTCGCAAGCCCAAAAACAAATGTACGAAGGTGTCGAATACGACTACGTCTTTGACGTCGACTTTGCCGACGGCGCACCCAAACTTAAACTGCCTTACAACAATGGCCAAAACGCCTATGACGCGGCGCAAAAATTCTTGATCAAGCATGAGTTGCCGTTGGAATACACCGAACAGGTCGTTGCGTTCATTGATAAGAATATTGGACCGGCTGCTACGTTGGGTCAGGGGACGAACGAGTACGTCGATCCTTATACGGGGGCATCGAGATATACTGGAGGTGGGGTCGCGACGGGATCTGGATCGGGTGGTGCTGCTTTGGCGGGAGGGTTTTCGGGAGATCCTTATACCGGTGGAGGAAGAACCATGCCTGCTGCGGCACCCACGACGCCGAATTTGCTCCCTCATCGTTCGTTTTTGACTTTCCCTCAAGCCAACCTCGCCGCCCTTCGTTCCAAACTCGGACAGCTAAACGACCAAGTCGCCGCTGATGGATCGACCTCTTCCAGAGCCCTCTCTTCGACCGAATTGACCTCATTGGACAACCTCATTGCATACCTTCTCGTTGCTCTTGCGTCCCCTAAGCCGAGTCAACCGATCGGAGAAGCCGAACAAGCCGTCATCCTCAAAATGCTTTCATGGCCATCGGCGCAACGATTCCCTGGTCTGGACCTGGTCCGTCTCGCCAGCCTTTCAACACCTCTCGTAGAGGCCTTGCCGGCCGTGTTGGAGACGATCAAGGATACATCCGGACCTGTGAAGGAACAAGAGACGAATACGATGTTGGGGTATCGCGCCTTGGCGAATTCCTTCTCGGCGCAGAAGGGGAAGGAGGTAATGAGGAATCAAGCTGTAGAGGTGAGCGCGGCGTCGTTCCGAGAAGGTATCAAGTTTGATCAGGATGGTCAGGATCGTGGGCTGATTCTTAATCTCTCTGCTTGGTGAACAGATTCTGTTGACGCTGACGCAGCGTGCTTTGAATGGATTGAGCAAGAATGGCAAGATCGCGCTGGCCACGGTCGCGCTCAAGTGCGTACAGACTAGTAGGCCCCTTCAGTTGGAGCTGGTTGTTTACTGATTCGCATGTCTACGCTACGGTTGCATCAGCTACTCCATCTTTGCCGTCGAAAAGACACTTCCAAGCGCGGCTGCACAACCGCTCGTCAACTTGATCACGGCCGTGAGTGCCAATTCTTTGATCCCTAGCAGCGCGCACAGAGTGTGACTTTCAACTGATTGTTTCTGTCCGATGTGCTTGCGTACGATAGCTTTTACGTGATTCGGATGGTGAGACGATCTACCGCACTCTGATCGCTTCGGGGAATCTCGTGAGTACTTTGACAGGCCCATTTCCGGGACGAAATAAGACAAATAACCGACAGACCCTGCACCCATACGCTCAACAGCTTTACTCTCCTCTCGCGAAAGAGCTCTCGTCGGCGACCTCGATCGAGGTGAAGAAACTGGCTAAGGAAGCCGGTCTGCGCGTCGAGGAGGCGAGGTGTAAGGTCGTGTTGGGGGAGATTGAGAAGAGGTAAATAAGGGAATGGTTGGGGTTCAGATGCAATGTCCTCAGTGCAATTGGACCGAGTATCTCTCATGATGCTTCGATTTGTATGGGGCCCGAGGAGAACGTAGATTCGTGAAGCGTCGGTCTTGCCCTTGCCGTCTTCCCCGGCGCAACCCCGGACGCTCCGCGGCCCGTGAAATAGCATTTCCCCGCATCAGGCAGCATGCTGAGCCCCACAGACTTGGCACGCCGATCTTCCTCTAGTGCCCAGTTCCTCTCTTACCCGCGCTCCGCCCGTTCGGACAGATCATCTCACACGGCTGAGCTTTGACACCTACCCAAACACTTTGTAGCCATGCCTTACAACGCCCAAACTGGCATCTACACCAGTGCCCTCCCCGATGCTCCGCTCCCACCCGACCTCGACACCCTCTCCATCTACGACTTCCTCTTCGGTCCCGTCCTCAAACCCGTTGGACCGGGAGCGGTCCAAAGAACCCAAAGGGAAGGATCGGTGTGGTTGATCGATAGTATGACGGGCAAGACGTTGACGTACGAACAGGCGCATGAGAGGACGTTGGATATCGCCAAGGGGTTCAAAAAGAGAGGGTTGGAGGAGGGGAACACAGTAGTGATCTTCAGTCCTAATGAGGTGAGTTGGTACCCACGCTCTTGAAAACCTGCTTTCCTATTCAAGGGGAGGCATTTCATTCTTGAAGCGCCTTCCCGAGTGCTGACAAAGATGTCTGTCTGCCGCTGCTTCCCCACCCTCGGACTCCGAGCAGGTCGATTATGCGACCGGCGTATGGGCAACCTTCCGCCTCGGCGGGATCGTCTCCTGCGCAAACCCCAGCTACACCGCAGGCGAGCTCGCCTACCAGTTGAGCATGGTCCACAAATACCATCCCGTCCAGCTCGTCCTCGCCTCTCCCGAAAGTCTGGTCGACACCTTGGAAGCATGCAAGAAAGGTGGCCTCCCCGAATCGAGCGTCATCCTCATTCGAGAGGCCTACGCTACCTCGAGTGACGAAATCAAAAACCTCGCTCGCAATTTCCCAACCATCGACGATATCGCCCGAGAAGGTCGTGGGGTCGAACTACCCCCTTTGCCCAAGTTGAAACCCAAGGGGTTGGCGTTCCTTTCGTTCAGTTCGGGAACGACCGGTTTGCCCAAGGCCGTGGAGATCCCTCATCGGTGCTTGATTGCGAATGTACTGCAGTCAACTGTGCATTGGAGCAAGCGTCCATTCACTCGGTACGATGCCAAGACCAAGAAAGGGGATGTAATTGCTGGGGTTTTGCCTTGTGAGTGTCCTCGAGTTCCAGAGGGGAATACGATCAAAGCTTGCTCGTGTACTGAAAGCTTTTGATCTTCAAAGTCTTCCATATTTATGGTCTGGTGTGTTTCTCGGTTTTCCGCTATGATATGTGGATTTCGCTAACCCTTCCCTGGACTGCACATTATTCTTCACAGGTCGTCGTCCTACACATCAGTGTCTATAACAATACACCCGTCTGCGTCATCCCCAAGTAAGTTCTTATCTTTTATGGACGTTGGGAGCACAGTGAGCTACTCTTGATTGACTGGTTGGGTCTGTTCAATCTTCAATCAGATTCGGGCTCGAGTCGTTCCTCGGGTCGATCCAGAAGTACAAAATTACGTCGCTCTACGTCGTCCCTCCGATCATGATCCTCCTCGCCAAGAACGACATTACAAAGGTGAGCGATAATACCTGACAAGTAAGGGGCATCCGACTCACGTGGGTGACCGTCGTGGGTCTCTGAACATCTTTCGAGCAGAAATTCGACCTCTCGAGCGTTCGCATTTGTATGGCCGGCGCTGCACCCTTGACGGTCGAGATCTTTCAAATCTTCTCGCGCAAGTTCCCCAAGGTCCTGGCTGGTCAAGGTTACGGTGCTACCGAGTCATGCACGATCATCACCAAGTTCGACGTCGCAGGCGGCTCGCCTGGCCATTCAGCCGGTTTGGTCTTCCCCAACATCGAGTAAAGCGCTTCTTCCTGCTTTCACATAACTCCTACTTCAATCAACTGACGTATTTTTCCTGTTCCAATCTAGGGTCAAGATCGTGTCGCCCGAGGGGAAGAATTTGCCACCTGGAGGCGTGGGCGAGCTGTGGTCGCGCTCGCCTTCGAATGCGATCGGGTACTTGGCGAACGAGAAGGCGACGAAAGAAACTTGGGACGAGGAAGGTTTTCTCCACACCGGAGACGAGTGCTACATCGATGAAAATGGGCACATGTTTGTCGTTGACCGCATCAAGGAGCTGATCAAAGGTTCGTCGCGCGACCCGGTTTCCTGAATAGTCAAGTCGAGGATTGCGATGCTGACCTGTAATGCTGGCTCGGATTGCAAAGTGAGCGGTAATCAGGTCGCTCCTGCCGAATTGGAGGGTTTCCTCTTGGACCACCCGCTCGTCAACGATTGCGCCGTCATCGGCATTCCGGATGACTATACCGGCGAGAAACCCAAGGCATATGTCGCTCTTCCCCCGGCCGAACAAGAGAAGCTGGCCAAGGACCCCAAGCTCGCGGACGAGTACATCGCTAGCATCAAAAAGGTTGTCGCGGACAACAAGATCAAGTACAAGCATTTGGCCGAAGTGGCTTTCTTGCCTTCGATCCCGAGTATGTTTTCTCCTCGGGCCGAGACCCCTATCTTGCGACCGCGCGGTTGAGATACTGACGTATACTGACCCGTCTTTGTCACGTGTATTCCACAGAAACTGCGAGTGGTAAACTTCTTCGAAAAGATCGTGAGTCTTGTCAGCCTTCGGCTGCAATTCGACTAGCATGCGGCTAGTTTGGTCAACAGGTCGCTGATTCGGATAAATACGCACACAGTCCGGGTTCGGCATGCGAAGGAGGCAAAGGCGGAGAAGGGCAAGCTGTGATGAGTACGACTACTCCTATGATTGATCGTTTGGGTAATTGAACATCTAGGATATTTAACACAAGAACGCACACTGTTATGTGAGCATTTGGGGCGGAAGTTGCTGTGGGGACACATTTTAGCCGTGGTCTACGTACGACACCAACCTGCAAAGTCCGACATTCGCACATCGCCGGCTTATTAGGTACTACAAAGAATCTTGAGAGCACTTTGTGAAGGGAGGTCGCGCACGTGTAGTCAGCTGCCGACAGTGTGGTCAACCCCTCGTGGCCAATCGGTGCCGATGCAGTCAGTGGCACTGAACCACGTTCTGCGTTTCGATCATTTCGCAGATCGATGTCTCGGAAGTGCGTCGAGGCCGACCGGGCCGTCGTACCTGCGCGACGACCCCAGGAAATAAAGAAGCTCCTTTCCCGTGTGCTCGAGCGCCGAGCGGGTACCGCATGACGCGCGTCTCACGTGCGTGCGCACTGCGCGTCGGCCGAACAACCCCCACGCCAAAACCGCTCTCGGATGTCGACCAGCCAACGCGTCCGGATAGAAATCACACCAGTACCTCATACGCAAGCCGATGGTGCTACCGAGCTGTTATCGCCGTCGTTCGGCTCCGGGCGCAGATCAACCGAAGCCGATCACGAGGCAGCTCTCATGTGTCAGCTCAAGGTCATGTTTCAGCATTGAGCGTCGTGGCCGTTCGTACGATCGCCCACCGTGCACAGAGCTAGCCAATAGCCAGCGCACAGACCTGCTACTCCCGGCCGCTGGCCGTCGGACCGTGCGGAGGCAACCGTGTCCGCGCTGCCAAGTCGCGAAAGCCAATCCCTCTATATCGAGGATTCTCATAGGGAATGGATGGACCGTTACCTTAACCTCAGGATCGTCATTACCAAGGGGTACCAGGGGTGCTAGTGGATGCGGGGCATGCTCAAAGGCGTGTGACTCGGGCCGAGGACCGCCGGACAGGGGGTAGTCGGACTCTCGGCTAAGCAAGTGGGAACTGATGACAAGGCCGAGCTGGGGGCACTGACGCGATCGTCGAGCACGCACGTCCTCTTGTAGGGGCTACGGAGGGAGCTGAACCGGCGCACTAAGTTAGAAAAATACGACACGGGTTATCGCGGCTTTAGCTGTTCGGCCTCTGTTGGAGGTTTCAGCCGTCGTCGCGCTTGCCTCGCCTCGTTTCGCGCCCTCTCCTCTTTATTCCCCTGTTGTCTGCTGTCTCGCTCTCTTCGCTCTCTCTTTCCCACCTCACCTCAGGACCCCGTCTCGATTCGCGCGCTCAATCTGATCAAATCCGACCATGACACGACAGTCACCCGTTCCATCAAGCGAGGGCCGGCATGTCAGCTGCGAATCGGTAAGTCGACGCTCGGACACGTCCCCCCTCCGCTCGTCGTGGCCGGCGCGTGCGGTCGCTTACGACAAACGCGCGTTGCGAGGAGTCCGTTTGCCCGAAACCTCCGCACGCCCGGCCGGACGATCGCACCGCGGACGAAGCTGACCCCAAACCCCCACCTACCACACCATCTGCCTTGGCACAGTGTCGCAAGCGCAAGGCTAAGTGCTCTCGTACACCTCAGTGCAGCATGTGTACTGCTCGAGGCGTCGTCTGTACCTGGGCACCCGGCACAGGGCCAAGGTGAGTCTCACGAGTCATTGAGACACCTCTCGCGAACCATCATCGCAAGGTCCACCTCGAAGCTCGGCTGCTGTCCCACCTGGAATATCAACTCGCATTTCGACATCGCTCGAAGGACACATGTATGCCCCAGGCTGGTCAGCTTGTGTCGACACCTGTGGTGCACCTTCGGCGTCGGTCGCCTCGTCTTACCCCATTCAGGTGACCTAATCCCCTGCCAGGACGGCGCTCAGTTCGGCCTGCGGCGTCCCCAAATCGAGCCAACGCCAGTTTTGAGCCGGAGTTTGCTCCCTTGCGCCCTAGGCTCGCGAACCCCACGGACCCACACATCCACACCCCTGTTCGGCGTCTTCCTTAGCGCGCATACATTTCCGATTGCCGCACCTCCGCAACTGAGACCTTGTGCTGACAATGGAAACCTCGATTTCGCTTATTTTCTCCGCACCAGTCGAACTTCCGAAGAAGCCGACCTCGCCGCATGTGAAGCCGAAGTGACCCGTCTGAGCAAGCTCAACGCTCAACTCACGCTGCGGATCCAGCAACTCGAAGAGGAGGTGGTCAATGCGATACGGCGAGAGCGTACGTGGGCCGATTGGCGCGAAGGATACAATCGGGAGCGTGGGTTCGTTCAGCAATCATCAGGTGCTCGCGAGTTCCCTTCGCGACCGACGTCTCCACAATCCATGCGCTCTTATCAGCCTTCGGGCCCGACGTATCCGCGGACAGGGGTGTCCGCACGGCGTCGGTCAATTTCACCGCCCCGTCACGCAAGTCGGCAACCTTCGGTGCCGCCTGCAACGTCCCCACGGCATTTATCGCATTCGCAAGGTTCGCCACAGAACCGGGCGTATTATCGTTCCGAGCCGGACACTAAACCCAACCTGGCTCAGTACGAGCGGCCTGCCGCTTCGGGCTTTGTCTCGCCCCGGGTCCCGCGCATAAGCTATCGTGGAGATCGAACCGCCGGTCCCGACTCCATCTCACGACACCAAGAAGCCTCCAATTCGTCTACACCACGGAAAGAAGGTGCAGAATTGGACGAGCGCGAACACTCCCCCGTTTCGTCCAGTCTCGAAAAAGCCGCTCATCTGTCTCTGGCGGCCTTGCGCAACCACAACCCAGGGGCCGAGTCGGCGGGTGTCACTTTACCTCGATTACAAATGGATGCACCTTCTTCATCCTCTCGAGCCTACTTGGGACCCTCAAACTCGTCTTCCGAAACTTCGAATGCTCGATCGTACGGCATGCAGCGACAAGGTTCTGACCCCTGGCAATACCGTGTCTCACCTTCCTCGCTACCGCAATGGGCGAAACACCAAACCTCCGCATCGAGCCGCTCGAATCCTCCGACGATCGAAACCTCAGCTGAAAGGGAACGCACCCATAGTTACCCTCAAAGTGTGACGTCGTCGACCTCTCCTAGATCAAGTCATTTCGAAAGCGCCGCAAATTCAAGTTCGCGCAGTCGAACGAGCTCGGGACCTAGTACGTGCGCGACGAGTACCGACAAGATGGATGTGGAGTCGGACCACCCGGACGAAGAACCCGATCCATCGATCCTTGCTCGCCTTGACAGAGCACCGAGCGCTTAAATATTCTTCTCGAGTTCACCATGTTTTTCGTAAACCCTCAATCCGGATCTGGAAACGTGTCGCGATCTAAGCTGTGAAAGGATGGGGTTTCACTTGTCTTCTCATTGCCGACTTCTTGCAAAGCCTTCTTGGATTCTTCTTCTCTTTGTCTGTTACATTATCTTGCAGCATGAGTACTTAGATTTGGTGTAAATGGGGCATCAAAAACATCTTTATCGCAGTGGGTATAAGAAGCCCGGAATGAAAAGAGCGCTCGTTGTCACAACAGGGGAAGAAGAAAAAAGAGAGCTAAATCATGAAGCTTGGACAAAACGACGATACATGGTCAACACGAGACCCACACAGATGGCTGACCATGCTACTGAACGCAGCACGCGTCCGAAGGTCTGCGCGCTCGCAGTTCTTCCATACGTTGGCGCATGCTGGGCATTGATGCGCCGTCCTGTGAGGGTACAAGGGAGGGAGGTCGGGTAAGTAACACAGCGATCACAGAACCTTCGAGTTTTTGGCGTACGTTCCCATTGATTGACCCTGATGGATGGGGGAAGACGGGAACGGATTCAGTACGGGATTCCTCTTCGAACGCATGAACGTTTCACTGACCATTTCGGAATCGCCCCCTTTTCCCTCTCAATCTCAATCTTGAGCACGACCTTGCCCTGAGTCGGTCGAGGGTAATACCACTTTAATCGTTGCCCCTCGGTCTCCCACCTCCCCGCCGAAACTGTGACTTGAAGCGCCAACTTGGACGGATCCTCAAGCTCGGTCAAACTTGAAGCAAGATGCTCTTCCCCGTTCTTGGTAGGGGCAGGGGGCGTTCGTTTCGAGTGATAGACCGCATAGGTCACAGCGGTCGGAGTGGCGAGTTTCGCCAAAGCGTTATCGTCGTTCTTGATGAGTTGACTGATGCGGGAAGGGTACGCGGCGTAATGGATCAAAGGAACAAAGACCTCGGTTGCGAGCTCGCCTTGGTCCGAAGTAAAGTCGTCCGAGTCAAGTTCGACTTCGAAAGAGAACTTGGATGAGCGGATGTCAAAGTTGATGTTGGTTGGTGTACCGACGGTTAAGATCGGGTAAGGTCGACAGAAAGCCGCGATTGCTCGAGCACCATCGTTGAGAGAGATGATCCTCTCGGATTCGAAGGGGTAGCACGCCGGTTGCGAGGCAAGAGGAGGCAGCGACGAGACAGAGGAAGTGCTCGATGGCGAACGCTCGTCTCGTGATTTGGAAGATTCGCGCTGCAATGAGCTCGCCGAGCTCGACGAGGTGAGCCTGGCACCATTACCCTGCATCGGCACGACGAGCGCAAGAGAGGCAGCACCGATCGCGAACGAAGGATGTGCGGCGATCGTCTCCCCCATCGTAGAAAGCTGAGCCGATGAGTTGTTCCGTGATAAATCCAACGAGCTCGCTTTCGAAGCTGCTCGAGCTCGGCTGATGGGAATGCGGCCCGTGAGGTCGAGGCGCACATTTGAGCCTCGGAAATCATCCATCCGCTCCGCATCGTCCGGGGACCAGATGCTAAGATCTTCGCCGTTCCATCGATCACTCCATTGGTGAGAGTTGTCGGGGCAGTAGGTCCAAACGGTGTAGTTGAGCGCGTTGGCTCCATCGCACGCGTTGAGACTCGCGTCAAGGGCTCGCATCTGAGCCGTGTAGTCGCCATCCTGGTAAGCCTTCTTCTTGTCCAGGTCGAACGGGACGCCAATCTCGCCCATCATCGTCGGATAATCGCCAAGAGCATCGAACGTATCCTGCCTCAACATCGCCAACTGGTCGCGCATGCATTTTCGAATCGCAGTCTCGCCGACTTTGAGGCCGAGTACGACCGAGGCGTACTTGCCGCGCAAGATTCCCAGTGCATCGGCATTGAACCAGTTCCAGTGCTTGGTCACCAGCGTCAGACCGTCGTAGAAGTGTGTCGAGTAGGCCGCGCGGTTCAGTATCTCGGGCCCTTCGATCTTGGGCGGGGTCTGGAACACGGGGGTGTGAATGAAGTGGATCGCCTCGGGGTGGAACTCGCGGACGATGGGTGCATATTGACGCCAATGGGCGAGCCAGTAGTCGCTGCCGTAGGATACCTCTCGTCTCGCTTCCTCAGCCGGTTGCGGCCCTCGGTACCACTTGAAGTAGTCGGCCTGCAACACCTCGCGCGTCTCGACATCCCAGACGCCGTGCAGGCCCCAAATACATGTCCCCAGCTGCCAGTCTGGTCCTCGAACCCACCCATATGGTGAGCCGTCGTTTTCTGCGTCTGGGTCCAGCCAAGCACGGGCCCCCTTCGGGTCGATGAGCACCGAACCGTCCCGCTTCGGCCCGAGCGAGCTGAATCGCCAGTTCTCGACCTCGACGGCCTCCCCCATCGCCAATCGCATCCCTTCAAAGGGGGTTGGCATCGTCCGGACCTTGAGGATGCTCTCTTTGCCATGTTGGGTGATGTCGTCGATGCCGAGATAGCCCCCATTCGGTTCGTTAAGTGAATCCCACCCGATGACACATTCGTCGAGCAGGTCGCCGGCATCGGCAATCGCGTGCCCGAGCTGCCTTATCGCGTTGAAGTAGTGCTCGTGCAAAAAGTCCTGGATGTTGACGCCGTTGATGATGCACTTGGGCGCATAGTCCCGGCCGGCTCCCCAGAGCGTGAACAAGGTCTGCACCGCGAGTCGTGAATAGTTGGAGGCCCAGATCATGGCCGGAAACGTCGTCGGATCGGGGTGGTCCGGGTGGGGCCATTCACATTCGATCGCGGCGGCGTTGGTGATGGTGAAATTTTCCGGGTTGAGTCCACACGCAATGAGAGTCCAGTAGGGGGCTCCGGACCCCCCAGAGAATCGTGACCACTGAAGGATTTGGAGAGGGCATGATCAGATTTGGTCACCGTGATCGATCCACAGTGCTGTGGTTGGACTCACCACATCCTGATGAGGGTCCATGTAGACCAAGAAGCCGCGGTCTTTGCACTTGCGCAACAGAGCTATGGTGTAGTCGATATACTCTTGATCGTACTGGCCGCTGGAGGTGCGAAGTCGAGTGTGAGGGTGTTAGTTTGGAGCCTAGAGGGTGTTCAAACACCATGCCACATGCCGCCACGCCACGCCACGCCACGCCAAGCCAAGCCAAGCCACGCCACGCCATGCCACGACCACTACCACTTACGGTCCTTTGTGCTCTATCGATTCCCAGTTGACGATGTATCTTAAACAGTTGAACCCCCAACTGCGCAGTCGCTCGAGGTGACGATCGGCGACGCCGTTGTGGAGATCGAGCACCCTCCCGACGAAGCTCATCTCGCCGTCCTTGGCGTGTTCCCAGAAACCATCGAGTTGGGCCCCCGGTTGGCCGACGGGGGTCTTGGCTGATGCGGCGAGGTTGATGCCACGTAAAAGGATGGTCCGTCCGTCGACGGTGCGGAAGTGACGCGACGACGAGTGGATGTAGAACGGTGGCACCACGGTCCCCGTCACGGGCGAGGTCGACGGCACGGGCGCCATCGTGCGCTGCCTGCTACTAGGGTCCGAGGCCTGGGAAGCGGAGGGCAGTCGGAATTCCCTTCGTAGTGAGAGCCCAAGGACTGTGTAGTGTCCCAGCCGGTGCCGTCGAACGAGGTGGGTAGCACGAGTCGATCTGGGAGCGCCGTGGCCTGGATCGGACGACCGAACACCACTGAACAGGACGAGCTCGACTCGGCAGGTCTGGCTCGCCGCCCCAGACCGCCCCCCCCCCCCCCCCCCCCCGGCCCCCGGCTGCTAAACTCGGACCATCGAGTCGCTGATGGGCGGTAGCCGTAATAGAGCGACCGAAAGCCTAGAGCGACCGGTCAGATCAGGCGAGCCCCCACTTGGATTCCTTTCACCTTCCGCTCCATTCCTACCGTACTTGTGCTGTCCCACCTACATCCAAGCCGCTCTTCACCAGTCACATTAGCGCTCAGTTCGAAATTCGCCTTCGCTACATTTCTCACTCCCCGAGACCTCCTGGATGAGCACACCCATGAGCTCGGGCGCAGCGCCGGTGACAGAAGTGCCTTATCCCTTCGCCTACGATCAAGTTATCATGATTGGGGTACTTAAGAATTTCAAATCCATCTGAATCTCAGTTCAGGAACTTCACGCTCACTCCCGTGCCACTTGGTATTCCTTCAGGACTCAATCACTCAAGGCGCCTTCGGTCCGGGAGGTCCGGGGAGGGCGCTCGTGCATCGCTACACCCGCATCTACGACGTTCTCAACAGAGGATTCGGAGGCTACAACTGCAAGTCCTCATAACATACCTTCTCATCTCCCTGTCGGCCATTGGACCATCGTCCGGAGCTGCTGAACGGTCCTGTGCGTGACGCGTGACGGCTCGGTTTGGCGCCTTCGCAAGTGTCCGACGATGGGGGTGACCGCCTCGCTCACCGCCGATAATTGACCGGTGGCCCTCCCCTTGCTGACCCCTGTCCTCCTCCTCCCCGTCCTCCTCCACCATCGCCAGCTGCTTGGTGCCTTGACCTTGCCCAAAAGGTGAGTTCAAACCCTCGAGACTCTTTCCAGATTTCTAAGCATGGTTTTGACCCGCAACCCCTATCCAGTTCCTCCCTCGACCGGCGAGCGCTCCCCAAGTACGCCTCCTCACAATCTGGCTCGGTGCGAACGACTGCGTATCCCCCGGATCAGCACAATACGTCTCCGAAGTCGACTTTCAAGACAAGCTCCGCTCACTCGTCAGCTTGGCTCGATCCTTACCTTCACCACCCGAGATCGTTCTCATCACGTGCCCACCCTTCTCAGCCGAATTATGGGACCAAGAGTTGGCTAGCCGTGGGATCGTCGTTGATGCGAATGAAGTGAGGACGGCCGAACGGGCAGCGGAATACGCCGAGTTGGTTCGAAGCTTGGGCAAGGAGTTGGGTTTGCCTGTTGTTGATGCGCATGAGGCGATCGATCGAGTCGCGGTCGCGGAAGGCAGGCTCGGTTCGGATAAATACGTCAAGTACATGCCCGACGGCTTGCACCCCAACGAACTAGGGTATATGATCGTTACAGAAGGTGAGCGTTCAGAGTTCCTTGGAGGCTATGGCGAATGCGATCATGCTGACTTTGAGGTGTTTTCGCTCCGAATCACAGAACTGGAGAAAGTTATTCAGGCCACGTACCCGAAGCTATTCTGGGAGACGCTGCCTCAGGTATTCCCGGCTTGGGACCAAGTTCGTAAGTTCCACCAGCATCTTCGTTCTTTTCTCTCTCTTGATCCATGTGACTTACCTGCACCGGGAATTATACCTTTTTCTCACAGCCAAAGGAGGTGAGTTGGGCTCGAAGTTATTTTCGAGCTCGGACCTGAGATGCAGAAAGCTAAATCATGCGCTCCTCCATTTCAGCCCTTGGAGAAAAGTTCCTCAAAGCGTGATGTTGAAGCTATCGATGGGAGGAGATTTCTTAGATTTCATCGTAAGCTTAAGCTATCATGGGGCCCACAGTGTGCTGTAGTGCACTCGTAAGGCCACAGACGTAGACCAGTACTCCTGAATTGCACGCGAATTCGGGCCATGGAGTAAAGTCACCCAGAGCAAACGCCACCCACTCGCAATCGGACAACTTCTGTCGGGCAGTGTCGGAGTTCTCTGCGTTTCTCAAGTCTGGGCTAGGAGCAAGTGCCACGGCACTGAGCGATAAGATCGAGGCCTCTGCGACGAGCCCGCTGCGCTGCGAAGGCAGAAGAGGCACTGCAAATGCACATATAGCATACTACGATTCTAAGAAATTGCAATCACGTCCCATTGAGGGAGTTACGCTTCCTCCATCCTTCACCACCCGCGATAATACTCCCGCGCCTCGCTCAATCGACTCTCCTCCACGCCCTTCCAAGCCTTCTCCACTTCATTCCACACCAACGCTCGCTTATCAGGTATGATACGCTTGATGCGGAGTTCGAAGGCGGCTGAGATGGGTCGATGGTCGGATACGTTGACTTCCCATCGACGATATTGGTCTGGGAGGGGGGTGACTTTGTCGGCTCGATCGGCTCCTAGAGAACATGAGTAAAGAGAGCTCAGAAGGTACGAACCACGCACAGATATACAAGATCAGAGCATCACTGACGATACAAGATCCGATCACACCAAGCCGGGGTCCTCTTCTTAGTCGACGTGTCGTATTCGTCCGTCCCCGGATCGTACTTGTACGTCGGCGCGAAAGTGATTGGCGGTTCCTTGAACGACCGCAAGCGGAAAGTTTGGTTCGTCGCCAGGCCTTGTAGGAGCTGATCGTAAGGCAGCAAAGAAGCATAGTTACCTTCTTTGACGGCTTGGATGACGACGTCTCTTCGAGCATCGATACGATAGTTGAGGTCCCCGGAAAGGAGGACGAGCTCGTGATCAAAGACGGTCGTGCCGCCACTTCCGAGAGCATAAGCTCCGAACGACCGAGCGTCAAGTTCGGAGAAGGCCGATTTCTCTTCGAGAATATCAACGAGATCTCGGTCCCGTTGACGACGATGAGTTTGCCCCGCGGCAAGATGGCAGTTGATGAAGCAGATTGACGTGTCGTCGATGACGAACCGGGAAAGGATCGCACCCTTGTTGCCATATCGACCACCCATCCCCGTCTTGACCGTGATCTGCGCCACGTCACGCAAGGCCAACGCTTCCGAACATTTGACGAAGATGCACGAGAAAAGGCCGATCATGTCGCCGACGTGGACGACGGCGTAAGGGCTTTCGGGCGGCATGGCGAGGCGAACAGCGTGCACGAGCTTGTCGTGCCAAACTCGGTACGACGACGATACACCGTCGGCGAATTTTTGGTCGCCTTTTTTCTTGCCCAAAAGCATCGACTCTATGGGATCACGCGACCACAGAAGCGGGTCAGCGCCACGGCAAGATCCCTCCAAATACCGACTTCGTCTTCTCACTCACTGGCTGTGAGCTTCTTATCCTCCAAGTTGATCTGTGCATGGACCAAGCGACCCAGTCAGCTCCCGAGCGTCAATGACCAGCACAATACTGCACTCACCATTTCTTGGAACCCAAATGAGATGATATCCGGTGCATCGACACTCCTAAGCACGTCGTTTAAAAAGTCCAGATTCGCCTGGGTGCCAATAAGATCCCCAGGTCTTGAAGCATCGACGTTCCACGATACGCATAACGCCTTGATGGAGCGGAAAGTACAATAATCCCGCTGTCGGAGATGCATCTCGGCATCGAGCCAGTCATCCCGAAGCAGTCCGTCCCAGAAGTGAACGACCATGTCGCTCCCCGAACTTGCAACTTGCAATGTCGAATCCGTCCAAAGTGAGGTGGGGTCGATGACGAGTTTGGTCACAGGATTGGCATGGGCTTTCCACATCTTCTTGACCATCCACACGTCACTCGACGAAACGTCCAAAACGGAGATCATACCGTTCCTGTACCCGACCCAAAGGTCTTTGCCCACGCCAACCATGGCCGTTGCCTTGAAAGGACTGATACGTTGGACCTTTTCGCACATAAAGGTGACTCGGTTCCAAATCGAGACGTAACCGTTGTCATGACCGAGGAAGACGGACTGTTCAAGGGCGGGTACGACCGCTGAGGCTGTCACGGCGCCGATCTGACCCACGACGTCCGGAACGATCAGGGGACGAGAGAGGACTGTCCAAGGACGGGATCCGGCGGTGTCGAAGACTCGAATCTGAGGTGAGCGCATGGCGAAAGCCGAAGCGCCAGATTTGGTAGCCGGGCCGGACGAAGTCCATAGTTGGGTCCCGATGACGGCGTGACTAATCGATGGGTTGAGAAAGCGTGATCAGTGTCCATCATTGGCTGGCGTCCGTCAATTTCCCTCGACTCACAAGTTCTGCTTGTCAGGTACTCTCTGCCCCTTGTTCCGCTCGCTCAGCCGAACCCCTCCATCCGAAGGTTTCCCAACATTGCCCCAGACCAACACCTTCCCATTATGATCGATCGTCAACATCCCATTTCCGCATCGATAGATCCCAATCACCGGTGCTCCATGAGCATGGTGCTTGATCATCGTCACCTCCTTTCCAATAATGTCGACCTCGAACAAGTGACCATCCTTGGTCCCGGCCCAAACGTACCTCGCGTCTTGGTCGGGGGTGAACTCGAGGGCATAGACCTTGTGTTCACCAGGTAAAGTAACCGATTCGGAACCTGTCGAATTCTTCTCGGTCTCCCAGATGTAGACGTGGTGTTGACCGGTGACGAGCTTGGTCCCTCGCACAGCGAAGGAGTAGAATTGGCCCTGGGGATGGATCGAGCGTCGATTTCTCAGCGTTGGGGGACGCCGGTTCGCAAAGGTGGCATCGGGTAGTTCTTGTGCTTTCGCATAGACCGAAGAATCTTCGTCACCCTCGTCGGAAGAGTTAACACCGTCTTCCGAAGCCGATGCGATGACGGGTCGTAGCGGAGCGAGTCGCTCACAGACGGCCAAGGACCGAGACGGAGGTGGTGGAGGGATGTATGCCGGCTCGGACAACAGGAATGGCTGCGCTGAGATTGAAGGAGTAGGTGATGCGATGGGATCGACCGGACGCGTCGGGACTTTCGGAGTCACTCGCACGGGATCGGACAGCTTTTGAATCGGAGGTGCGATCTTGCGAGGTGGGAGAGGTAGGGGATCCATGGAGCCGGAGCTCGTGCTCGAGGACGCTGATCGGACAAAGCCAACTTCAGCACTTGAAGAAGGTAGTCGGGTCGGAGTCGGTGGAGGCAAAGGCCTGGCGGAGATTGGGGACGTGGGCGATCGCGATAGGGGTCTCGACATGGGCGGTGGGTAGGAGTTTGCACCCATGCTCGGCCGCGGGGGTACGACCGGGCGAGCTTCGACGGAGAATTGGGGTCCACGTAGATCCTTTGGAATTTCGCTCCGTATCCGTTCGCTTTCGTCATCGAGACCGCTCTGACACGCATTTTCGGTATCCTCGTCATCACTCGAATATCCGCACGAATGCTCTGGAGCAAGAACCCCTTTGGCGCACGGGCGGTCTTTGACATCGGGAGCCATCGAGGTGACGATCGTAGGCGCTGCACTAGACTCGGTCGCAACATAATGTCGCAGCCATTGAGGACCGTTGAGCTTTGGCGCGATTGACGAAACGGAGGCGTCGCCGTTCGGTGGGGTTGAAGTGCTTTCAGGGGTCAATGCTCTGGATGTGGACGAAGGAGGAGCCGTTTCGGCGCCCACTGTGGACATAGAGCTCAGAGATACTGCTCTGAGGTTCCGTGAGGCAGGTACAGGTGGAGGGATCTTGCGAGCAGGCGATGTACTGGTCGGGTCAGATGCCAAGGAGCCAGAGAGCATAGGTCGAGTCGCGAGTGGTGGGATGGGTTGTGGAGGTGACTTTGCGTTTAGTGTTGGTCCTGAGGTAGTTGAGTTCGTATTTGAAGTATCCACTACTGATTCGACGGAAACTGCTGCTGGTGATGGTGAAGTTGCGGTCGAGCTCGCCCGAGACCGGCTCGGTGGTGGAGTCGGAACCGGCCTGAGCGTCGAAGCATGGGTCCCATTCTCCGGTGCCAACAGTCGAGCGTCGGGCTTCTCTGACCCCGGGGGCGACGATGAAGCTTTGGATGATGGTTTGTCCTGTTTGGACGATACAGTCGAGTCACTCGTCGACACGAGAAGGTGGTCAATCGCACTCGGCGATGGGTTGTCGCGAGCGACGCGACGGGCGATGTAGTGAGGTCGAGACGGTGGGGGAGGAGCAGGCTTCTTGTCCTTAGTCGTGTCCGATTTACGAGAAGCATCACTGGAGTCTTCTGGTCTCGCACTAGATTTGGCCAAGGACGATGTAGAGGACACGGCGGGGGCAGGGTCATCGACGGGCGAAGCCGAGGCCGTCTTGGTCGTCGCAGACACTCTCGCTGCGTGAACAGGCTTCGCAAGAATCGGTGGGACCTTGGCCGATACGGGGGATACAGGCGATTGCAGTTGCTCGAACCTCGCCCGTAGACTGGAAACGGAGGCGGCTGGCTGTTCCTCGTCGGCCATGATGATCAATCACCCCCCGTTTCCGTGTCTTGTCACGTCACGTCACGTCACGTCGGTCGCGCAACGCCGACGCCGAGCGCGCGCCCCGGGCACCACCTCACCACCTCAAGCCTGAAGGGATGATGTCCGACTCCGGATGAGCTGGGTCGAAGGTGAATGAGTGTGGTTGATCAATCACCGCCGCGAGCAGTCGTAATCGTTGGTGAGTCGAGACTGGCTTGCGAAGGTGCGCTCAAAGCCAAGAGCAGTGATGAATTCCAATCAATGACGACGGCGCCCGAGCTCGGTCCAAAAACGGCAGCCAGAAGAAGGCGGTGCTATTGCACATGTTCCGCCCCTTTATCCGCCAAGCTTCTGCACAAACAAGCAATTCAAAGAATCAAGTACGACTATTTTTACCAACAGCCATGTAAGATCCAAGCTTAAGAGACTTCTTGATAAGATCCCAACCACAACGATCCGAAAGTGGTTCGTGTTCAAACCGAGAGCACGTGCTGCTGATCGCCGAGCGGAGTCGTCGTCGTCGGCCGATCGTCGGTCTCGGTGGTCTCGAACGGTGGCAAGCTGAACTGGAAAGTTGGAGAGGTACGATGAACCGTCGCTTTTTTCGCAGGTCCGGCGGCTTTGAGACAGGCAATGGCGAACGCGGCCAATTCTGGAGCGACGATCCCTTGCTTGCATGTTGCAAAATGACGAAGAATTCGGTTACGCCGGACGTTGCGTGCGTCCCCCCGCCAGTAACCAGGCGTCGAGCTGCTCCGGCCGTGCTGCGGAGGGTATCAGGAGAGTGTCAGTCCATTGCACACCGCATAAATCGGAGTAGACTGAAAAATGCCTACATCACCACGACATATTTGTGACCTCCACCAGGGCGTGCTACCGACCTCCAACTTCCTGAGCGTGGGAAGAAACGGCGCCTGCTCAATAAAACCCTTTCCGTCCAAGGTAGACGCCAAGCGAGAAACCAGCGTTCGTTCCGCCGCCTCTCTCGATTTGCCCACGGTCCCTTTCTCTTGGTCAATTGGTCGAGTCATGACGATTGAACCGGGCGGGAATCCAAACACGATCGTGTCCGCAGCATCGTTGTCGACGACAGTCCCATCGGGGGCCAAAGTGATCATCGTCGGCGAGTCTTTGACGACCGTCAACAGCTCCGTCGGTAGCTCATCGTCCTTTGAGTTCGGGTCATAGGCCAAGACGAGTAGATCACGAGCGATACCTTCTTGGGAATGTGCGGGAATGTTCGAGACGAGTACGAGCGGACACAGCTGCTCACGGCCGTCCTTCCGCGAAGGAAAGTTGGGGGATGGCTTCATCATCAGGAGCACGTAGACAGTCTCGGCATTGGTACCGGGTACAGTGGTGAAAGTCGAGAAGGAATATACTGAGTGGGGAGTAGACAGAGTCAAGGCAGTATTTTGCGGTATCGAAGGGATAGCCAAGCTTGGCGACAGCGAACGAAGGAAGACGGTGAGCGAGGTGAAGGCTACAGGGGTGGCCCCATCCTGCGAGCTTGGCACGATCGCTGTTCCCACTTCGTCCACGGGAATATCATCCAGAAACGATTGAGGACTAGACAGTAGATTTGGTGTTGACGCCTGAGATGGAGTCTCATCGAGCTCGAGGGCGACGTGGGGATGGTCGTACGAACTGGGTTCCGAGTCGGCTGGAGGGGTCTGTGCGTTAGGGGTCTTTGGTACGATGTTGTTTGCGAGCTCCTGTGGCTCCTGTTGCCACCGAAACGGCAACAGCAGAAAAGGTGAGGTGTGATCGAAGTACTACTACACGATGAAATATATTCCACACTCACTACTTGATCATGGCCGAGGGACGAGCACCTCTCACAAAAATACTGTATGACGCGGCGCCCTTTGTCGGCAAGTTGATCGAGGGTCGCCTGCTTCAAGTCCGGTGCGACCGCGCATGCTGCGAGAATAGAGCATCAGATCAGCAAACGAACATAGCACATTAATTAAAGTGGTATGTTTCAGTCGAACTCACCACTCTCCCAAGCTTCAACGGTCGAAACAAGTTCCGCGATGAGGTGCTCGAATTTGGCGGCGAATGAGGACCCCCAGTTGGGAATGTCTATGGGAGGCTCATCGACCGATTCGATGGAGGACGGGAAAGAAGGCGGACTGGCGACATGCATTGTATGCGACGACATGACAAGAATAAACGAATAGAGCTGATGAGGTAACACGACTTTGTGCTCCGAACACCGACGAGAGGCCGATGCTGACAGGCCGAGGAAGGAAGGGCGAGAGCGAGAAAGTCCGATGTGGCGGTCGTCAAAGCTCTACTGATCACCTGTCGGGACTCGGATGGCGAGTTTCGGCTTTCGCCATAATCAAACATGCATGGACTTGACTCCTGATGCTACCCGCTGGAGCGGTACTACGACCCCAATCACTGGCGAAGGTCCGATTGAAGCCGAACTTCTGACGGCCGGGTTTTGGGGCCATCCGATCGATCACTCCGGCGGGCTTCGTCCCGGAGTGACCCCCTTTTTGACTTCAATGAGCCTGCGGTCGCGACTGTGGCATATGTTGTGAAATGAAAGGTATCAATTACTCGGTTTAACAAATCGCACTGTGTCATAAAGATATCATACCCCGGTTCTAAATACCGAGCTGGCATGACGACGCGTCTCGGCCGGCGGCGCGGGCAGCCATGCCGAACGACTGCCGAACGAGGCCGGATCGACGGTCGGCGCGTAGAACGTCGCACCGCAGCTGTTCAACTCCGTCCCACAGGTCACTTCCGGACGGCCGTCCGCCAGCTCCACACGGAACGCTAACTATGGCGAGCGTCAAGATCGCTTCGATGTTCCTAAGGACGTTGAGCAAGCCTATAGCAAATCGATTGAAGAAGCAAGCCAAGGTGAGGAAACCGCTCCCGTCGTCGTCGTCGTCGACGAGGAACGTGCTAGTGGAGCTTGACCACGTCATTCAACGGTGCCGCCTAGTTGATATCTCCTTCTCCAATTGCGATATCGGATTTCAACAATACAGGAACATGAACGGTTCCGAGAAATGACCATCTCGTTCGCACAATTCTTGCATCGGTCGGAAATGAGGAGTCCGTCAACCCCTCCGGCTCTTGTACATTTGGCGAGCTCGATGGCTGACTGTCCTCATTCCATATCGTAAAAGTGCGAGTCTCTCTGTTGGGAGAAACACATCCGGTGGTGGTACGACCTCTGAATGACGCTAGAGCGATCGACGCCGGCGCCAACTTCATTTCCGAGACCTTCCTCTTTGCTTTCGCAGCAAGTATAAGTGAGCTGCCTTTCTAGTCTCGAAATTTACTTGAAAGGATTAGGACTGAAGTAAATGCGCCTACACCACAGTCCTGGCCGAGAACTGGCGATCAAGACGAGCGGCGGGGAAACGGCGAGATCAAATCCAGGACCAATTGGAGGCCCATGAGGAACGGCTGGCGCAATTATCGTTGGATTTGGAGAAGGAACGAAAAGAGAGGAATGAGGGATTGTTGAGAGAGGAGAAATTGGAAAATATTGTTGAACAGGTGAGCAAATGGCCAACCCTATCATTCGGGCGGAAACAGCTGAAGAGCTGATCAGAGTGCTTCAATTTCTTTAGATCGTGGAGATAGGTATCCGAGGAGGTTTCTTGGTTAATCCGAGCCCAGCTTGGATATCGCACGTCCACGCAGGGGATATGGCGAGGTCGCTGGAGAGGTCCGATCATACAGTCGCTTGGAGTTCGAACGAACAGGCCGCGAGTACGGTCATTGCCGAGTTGGAGAAGCTGAAAAGTCAACCAGTGAGGGTGGATGCGGCAAGCGAAGCGAATGATACCAAGCAGTAATGGGCGAAGCAAGTGTAGTGAATGATGTTGTAACTATGGGATGCGCAAACTCGATCAAAGGAACGACGAGAGAAAGTGAACACGCCCTCCTGGCTCCAAGTTGTCAACAATCATGCCGTCGAGATGGGGCGTAAGGCTCATTTGTGACCATATTCGTTTGCAGACTACGCCTTACCCGACCGATCCTTCCACAACTCCCGAACCGGTCCCAGTTCTCCCTTAATAACTCTCCTCGCCCTCTCCAACACCTCCTCCCCGACCTCCTCCAACCCCCGATCACCTTCCACGACCTCCCAACTATGCCCTACATCTTTCCCAATCTTCTCAAACATCGCTCGAACGTTCTTTTGGATCTCGGTCGTTTCGTAGCGCTCTTGGCCGAATCCACCGCGTTGTTCTTGAACTTTGGCGGATACGTTGCAGAAGAGGACGAGGTCGGGAGCGGGGAGACCGACGTCGGGGGAGAGACACCAGTCGTATGAAAGACCCTTTGGGAAGTCATGGAACGTGGTCCTGGAGATTAGCATGGGTGCAGAACCGAGGTCTGTAGCCTCCGAGGACCGACCTTGACAGCGCTGAAGGCGATCCCAGAGAAGGCATAACGATCGCAGACAACGGTCTTTCCTTGTTCCAAATCGGCCAATATACCCTTTCTTATGTTCGGCGTAGCGAGATTGGAGTTGTGAGGAAGGGGTCAGAAGGAGGCAGATTTTGCTCGGTCTCTATCAGCTTCGCACTCTGCCGACAGTTTGGGAAGACCACATAGCCGCAATGACTCACGCTCTTTCCCAACGATTGACAGAGAAGAGAAGGTGAATCGCTCGATCGTCGAGGTCCGACTTTGATGCGAGGTACGAGTCGATCATCTTGCCCGTCGAGGTGGTCCGGTCTGGGTGGGGGGCGATCGCAAGTGGGGGTCAGATTAGAACGAGGTCTGACGCGTCGCGCCTGAGCTGTCATTCTCCACCAAAAACTCTGACGCTCATCTTGAGGCATAACACACCTGGGAAACGACAAGCAGTGGCATCGACACCATCCTGTTGCAATCTGTTCACGAGCCTCTGCACCTGGGTCGTCTTGCCTGACCGGTCGAGCCCTTCAAAGACGATAAAGGCGCCCCTCTTGCCCGTCGAGTTGGACGCTGTCAATGCCGAGGTCGACATTGCTCGACCACACAGAGGTGGGAGGGAACGGAGGAGATGCTGTGAAGCCGTGTTGGCGCGGTTGGAAGGATGGCTGAGCTAGAAAGGGCAGTTGGGGGCGCGACTGGATACGAGAGCCGAGGGTCGAGAGCGGTTGCTAATTCGCCCGAACAAGAAAGCTAGAATATTGCGATTTGTTGTAGTTGGTGTGAGGCGAGGACGGCTTGCCGAGACAGAAAGTTTGCGCGTACTTTACGGAACGGTTCGAAGCCACCGGTGTCGCGACTGCGTCCATCACTGCGTCTCATTCACGGTGTCGCCCGTCGCGTCGGTCGCACGGACACTCGCGGCGAGCAGCATTGAGCGGCATTGAGCTCCTAAGCTCACCATCGAATCTAGTCCAACAATCGCCGCTCTCGCCTGGTCGGCATTGCCTCCGTCTCAAGAAGGGATCTCTCAGCTCGTTCTGGGTCAGCGATTGTCCATCAACCTGCTTGTCAGTCCTTGTCTGATTTCACGTGCTGCCTGCCGCCTGCGTACCGCCTGCCGCCTTGCTCGTCTCCGTACGACCCATCGTGGGCGTGGTCGTGATCGTTCGCTCGTCGTCGGCTTCGGTCATCAACTAGCCGCCCGTGTGGGTGAATCACCGTCAAGTCCAGCGTATCTCGGAAAGAATATCAGACCACCATATATACACGTCTCTAGCAAGACCTCATCTCGTGGACCAGCCCCGACTTCGCGTCAGGTCAGCCCTCATCGTCATCGTCATCGCCCTCCTCCTCCCCCTCCCTCCCCACCGACCATGGTCAGCGTGCTCAGTGAACGGCAAAAGGATGAGCTGCAAGTCGTACCCACTCTCTTACACCCTTGCCGCGTCAGGCCCAAGTCCTAACCCCTCCTTTGCTTTCTCCCCGTCTCCCTCGACCCCTCGCAGCCACAAGTCTATGCTGGACTACCTCAACACGATCGGATACACGCAGACGTTCGCTGTCCTCAAGGAGGAGGCCAACTTAGCGTCATTCGAGATCGATCCCAAGGCCAAACATTCAGGGCTGCTGGAGAAGAAGTGGACCAGCGTCATCCGACTGCAGAAGAAGGTCAGAGATACCCAAACCCCACCACGACACCCACAGGGACAGCCGAGCTGAACCAATCATTTCTGGGGACGTCTTTCCCAATAGATCATGGAGCTCGAGACACGGAACGCACAGCTCCAGGATGAGCTATCGACAGCACCCTCAAAGCGACCCTCGGCGTCCTCACCCGATTGGCTGCCCCGAGCACCAGCACGGCATTCGCTTGCAGGACATCGCTCGCCCGTGACACGAGTCGCCTTCCACCCCTTGTTCAGTCAGCTCGTATCAGCCTCCGAAGATTCGACTATCAAAGTCTGGGACTGGGAGACGGGCGATTTCGAACGCACGATCAAAGGCCACACCAAAGCCGTGCAGGACGTCGACTTCGATTCCAAAGGCAACTTCCTCGTCTCGTGTTCGTCCGATTTGACGCTCAAGGTCTGGGACACCAACAACGATTGGAAGAACGTCAAGACGTTGTATGGCCATGATCATTCGATTAGCTCGGCGAGGTTCTTGCCCAACGACGATTTCATCATCTCCGCGAGTCGGGATCGGACCATTCGGGTGTGGGAGGTCGCGAGTGGGTGAGTGATTGACCCTGCATCAGATTCACTCGACGAAGGCTCTTGCTGATTACCTTATCCCTCCATCGCTCAGCTTCTGTGTCAAGACTTTCTCGGGACATGCAGATTGGGTACGGAGCGCGTTGCCGAGTTCGGACGGAAGACAGCTCATCAGTTGTTCGGTGGACCAGGTCAGTCCCTGATACCGTCAACTCCAAAAGCATCATTGTACTGATGAATCTGGAGGACCATATTTTTCAGACCTCGAGAATATGGGATGCTCAAACAGGGGAGACCAAGACGGAACTGAGGGGGCACGACCACGTGATTGAAGTCGCCGTCTTCGCACCTATCGCCGCATATCCAGCAATCCGCGAACTGGCAGGATTGACGGTACGCATCCACTTCGTTGAATTCAACTGGAACGCAATGATGCTGATAGCCTTGCTCCTTCATTGTAGTCACCCAAGGGAGCTGATGCCAAGACTGTGGGGGCATTTGCGGCGACGGGGTCGAGGGACAAAACGATCAAGCTGTGGGACACACAGAGTGGGCAATGCCTCAAGACCTTTGTCGGGCGTAAGTTTTCTGCTAACAGATGCAGGATTTTTACCTCCGCCCGAATCTGACGTTCGCAAGTGTTTACTTACAGACGACAACTGGGTTCGGGCACTGGTATTTCATCCGTCGGGCAAGTTCCTACTCTCAGCATCGGACGACAAGACGATCCGCACATGGGATTTGGTGACAGGGAGATGCAGTAAGACACTCGAGGCACACTCGCATTTTGTTACATGTCTTGCTTGGGGACGAGCACCCGCGCCTGGGAGTTCGTCGACAGCCACGAACGGGACGACGACACATGGCATGGGCAAGAATGGGACTTCCGAGGCATCAACCGAAACAAATCAGTATGTCAACGTTGTCGCTACAGGATCGGTCGATCAGTCTGTCAAGGTCAGTACAGTCTTCATTCACAATATGGTACGACTAGAGCTGAGGTATGGTGGTGTGTACCCATAGGTCTGGCTACCGTGAAGGGCGTTATTCGCCAGCTTGTTTCCTCATGGCCTAAGTAACCTCTGATCCTGACCCCGCCTTCGCCTCGCTCGTTTACGCCTCGTCTGCATCCTCGCAAATTCCACTGTTGTTCAGTACTTCTCTAACCGAACTCGTTCGATTCATATCGCCTGCCAACCTACCTTCAGTGCTCCACCCAATCCTTCGATATCCTCACCCTCTTTTTTTCTTTTTACCCCTTCCACGTTCCGCGGTGGATGCGAGCGAAATTTCCACCCATGCTCTTCAAACCTTTTGTATACCAAGGTAATCAAATTTCACAACCCTACCCTTTCATTATATGTCTCTCGTTTATCACTCCCACCTATCTGCTTCATCGCATCCGTTGTTTTAGCGCTTATCAACAAGACGAGCGGATCGTGAAGAGTCCGCTCGCGGAGGGAAGGATACCTTTGTTTTTCGTTTCTCCATTGCGCTGAAGCGTTTGTTCGACTTTGTCCGTAATGGGTCCAGACGCATCACGAGCAATTGAAGTACCCAGTGCGTGTGCGTCACAATCGAACAAGGGGGCGTATGCTACGCCCGTCGGATAATCGTCACTTTAGCTCGGAGCGCCCACACGAGGTTAGGTAAACCCTTGGGGGGCCAAAGCTGTGCCCCCTGTCCAGTACAAGGGCGAGACTGCGTTGGCCCGCCGTACTTTCATGCAGGAGGGTGGCACATCTGATGGGAGTACCTATTGGGTTCACAAATCACAAAGGCTACGCAGAATGATTATGCGAACGACCTTGCCGCAAAGATCGATGGTGGTCAGGGTCACTGCCACCTCATCTGCAGAGACGTGGTTGGGCTCGACGTCGGCTGTGCACAGCCCGCAATTGCCAATCGACAGTCGGCGGAAGGTTGTGGAGTCTCTGAAAATGACGAGATGGAATTTGGCTCCAAGTGTGATAAGTCAACCTCGCGAGAAAGCGACGCAAAAAGGACAACAATCAATGAACCATCCTCATCTTCCGACGCTTGCTTGTCAATCCCAAGACTGTTTTCCTGCTGGCGGACTATCTCCAACTCGCTGCCTTGTGCAAGGTGACATTCGAAGCCATTAAGTCCGATATTAACAGGCTGTAGTCAAAGCGAGTGAAGGCAGTAAGGACGTGCATCATCGACTCGCAAGAGCCTAGGGGTTTTACGTCTGGATCCAGCCGGTGCGGCAGCCACCGTGCTGTGCCAGCTTTCGATGGGGCTCTGAGATTCTAGCAAAACATGTTTTTCAGCTACACGTATGTTGTTATCGGCTCCGCTAATTCCGAATCATTTTGTGAAGGGTTCGGCGTCGACTACGCGAGCCGATCGACCTCGGGTATCACCGACGAACTCCTAACCGCTTGAAATCTCAAGCGAAATAGCCGACGTGTATTCTTACTAATCCGATGTAAATTAGACCTTCGCATGGCTTTGCGCGAGACCTATGGTTGCTACCGGTCATCTGTGATACATGTGGGGCACCATGCACCAGATCGCGCCACCGCGCTAGAGCAGTGCTAGAGCTGGAACAATTGGGCAGGATGTGAGGCAGCACGTGACCGTCCCGGGTGTTGAACGTTCTGCCGTGAAGTGAACGGTTCGCAAGGTCGCTCCCCTGCCCGGTGCCACGCACACCCAACAGCCACCATGTCAGCTTTCAGCAAACCAGGCGTTAACAGACCTTTTCCCTCACTCTCAAGAAGGAGGATTGTCAGACCTGCGTCATCACGTCTCCAGGGTGTCGAGTTCATCGATCACAAGTTCGAAGACACGTACCGACCCAGCCTGTGGAAACTGCAGTGGAACGGCTCCAAAGGCGCGCTCGAAGTATGCGAAGACGCTGCCTCTTGTGCAACGGACTACGGTCGACCTCATACTTATCGAATCGAGAAGTGCGAGGATTTCAGGTTTCAGCTAGAAGTCATCCGGCTTCACAGTGAATCTTCTCGGGACGGACGAGTCATTCGGCGAGCAACGCACAAAGCCACGCCAACTGTTTGGACATGATTCGGCGTTCGGTGGACTGTTCCGGCCGATGAACTACTATCATCACTCACAGCTCCGCTACTGCACAGTGCGAGTTCCGTGTCACCCTGCGTCCCGGTAACGCGATGGCTGTCCTACGTCAGGAGGCGCGACGCCGGCGGCGTCCGGCCGACGATCAACTAAAGAAGGTCAAACTCCAATGCAATGTTGAGTCACTGAACAATTCCAGCCACACTCACCAAAACTAATCATGTGTCCTAACCAAGCTTCCACCGCGCCAAGCACACTTTCGACGTCGTCTTCGTCTTCCCCGAGTCGAACCGCCAGCTCTGCGGGAAAGCCGATTTTCTGCAGGCCTCGTCCGCATACTGGAAGGACTTGCTCGGCTCCGGTTTCGCCGAAAGCTCGTTATGCGATGAAAATGAGGACAAGGCCCGAAAATTTGATGGATAAAAGGACATGGAAACGGAAGACGGCGACGAGGGCGTCGTCGACCCTCTCTAATAGTGCTATCCCGATCATGTGCCGTCCCGGACCATCGCATCGTCATCGTCGAGGACATTCCACAGCATTACGATGCGTTCAGGGCCATGTTCGGATGGCTTCGGTCGACCCAGATCGAGTTCGTGGCTTTGGAGACCACCAAGAGTGCGGCAGATAAACCAAAAGAGCCAACGAAACAAAGGAAACGACGATCGCGAAAGTTAAAGTCTAGCAGGACCAACGCACCCCGAAGACCTCGCCCCGAGACCGCGTCGGCCGATCCATCAGACCTCCCTGACGAATCCGACGAGTGGTCCGATTCGTCCGAAGCAAACGATAGGCTTTTCAGCGTTTGTCCTAGATCCATATTCCGGCTCGCGGACTATCTACGCCTCAAGTCGCTCCGCCAGTTGACCTTCGAGGACCTCAAGGGAAAAGTCAATGTTGAGAACGTCTCCTCGGAGCTGTTCTCGTCTTTCACCGAGGCCTACGAGGAGGTGCATCTGAGGTCAAGGCCACTCTTGCGATGAAGGAGGTCGAGCGTCGCATCGCAAATCGAGATCCAGCAATGCAGGGAGCGGCGGCGACCCTGTATATGATTTCCACGAGACTAATAAACGTTCAAATGCAATCAGAGCCGCGTGGTGATCCCCAGTTGACACCACCTGAAGGGTGTTGTAAGGCGATACAAAACGATGTCGAGTGGTTTCATATCCCCTTACATTCCCCATATTTTGTGTGTGTGCACATTTTTTGGTAATCCAGCTCGGTCACGTTTGCGCCTCGGCCCCGTGCGGCCGACTTCATCTACCCTCCGGCTGTCGGATCGTCTTTCAGCTTGGTGGACACGACTCATACACGGCTCAAATTGTAGTCGCCGCGGATCTCGGTGTAGGTATAATGTCGGCGTGAAGTAATAGAGTCAGTACATCATCTTCTTCTTTGACCCTTTGGTACCGTTCACAACATCGGCTCATCACGTTGCTGTACCAGAACGCGCAGGTAATAAAGGTCGATTCGCTCTGACCCGAAGAAGGAAGGTGTTGCCGCGAGACCTGTCTCAGAGTGTGAACTCTGAGATCTGAGATCTGAGACCTCGCCGCCTCGGGTCCTCGGGCGCGGGAGAGTCGAGGCGCACCGAACCAGCCACTGCGCAAACTGCGCGGCGCGCTCGGCTCCCACTGGATTGCGGTGGACGAGCCTTCACTTGTTCCATCACATCACCTACTCATCACACCTTCGTGCGAGTCGTCAGTCTGTCCTTTCACCTTCGTCACTCCTTGATCGCGGCGACCCGGACTCGACGCCCACCGTCCTCTTCTCTCTCCTCCACGCCGATCTAACCGACGCTCGGCCTCCGACGTTTCATTTCATTGTCCGCGGTTTCGGATTCGGCGTCGGCGTTTGACTACCACAAGAGGAAACTACACGTGTGCACTGGAGCACTTGGCCTGAAACCCTCATTACAAGCCTCATCTAGTGCTTCCTACGTTCCACCGAGCCGGTCTCGTTACGCATTTCGCTACTTTCTCGGCCAAGATGTTCGTCTCGCTCTCCAACGTGCTGACGACCAGCCTCGTCATCGCCTCGCTCGCCTCGACCTGCGCCGGCCAGCGATGGGGCATCCCTGCCATTCCGGGACTGCAAATCAGGGCGGTCGCTAACTCCACGAGCAAGGGCTCTAAATTGACTACCGTTACCACCCAAGTGACCGACGAATCCGACGCCGATGCCGATGTTGAGACTTCGACCACAACCACTCGGCAAAAAGTCGCCACGACCTCGGCTTACAAGTCGATCCGTTCCGCTCGCCCCTTCGGCAAGCCGAATGGATCGGTCACCAATCCCACTACTGGGGCAGCAATTGCATCTTCGGCAGCCGCAGCAGCAACGGCAAGCTACTCCCGTGTCGCCGGGGCGCCTACCACTAGCTCTGCGAGCTCGGGATCAGGAGGCACGGCCTCGAAGAACGTCGGCAACTCCATCATCATCGACTACACGGCGTCACTCAGCCCGCCCGCCAACACCACCATCATCTCGGCCAATATCGCCACCAATAATATCACCGGTTTCAACGCTGCCAGTTTGGGCAACAACACAGGAGCGATCGCATCTTGGTTCCGAACCAACAACTCAGCTGATTTCACCAACGGTCATTCTTGGTGCTACAACATCTACAACGACACCATGCCTGGCTTTGCGTGAGTGTTACTTTTTGTCTGAATATGGACTCGCAGCGCTTGTGGTGTCAGAAACCGTGTTCACACTTTTCAAAACTGATTGCGGCCCTGGCCTCCTCCTTCCTCACAACGCAGTCCCTCCTTCAAAACCATGACTACCAACTACGGAGGAGATGCCATCAAGGCCGGTGAAGCTTGTGAGTGCCTTCAATGCGTTCTGATGTAAAACCCTTTCCAGCGCGCGCTGTTGATTGCGGGCTCTGACCCCTATTCTTATCGGCGTCCGCGGAACCTAGACTGCGGGCTTGAAGCCATCTTCTACTTGCCCAATGGCAAAAACGTGACCCTTTACGTCGTAGATGCCTTCGATGACACGTGGGTCAAAACCCCGAGCTCAATGTAAGCCCCTCTACACGTGCACGCTCGAGGGTTTTCAATTGCTGACGAGAGAGTGTCTGCCTTGTGCTGGTACACAGTGACGTTGTCGTGGGCGCGTACCAGAACGAAATAATTGGACGCGCCGTCACGAGCAAGAACGATGTCCTCACGGACGTAACGTGGCATTTCACCGGAAATCGAAGCACAGAGTGAGTCCCCGAGATCCATTCATCACCGCCGTCAACGCGCCTCGGAGCTGGAGCTGGGGCGCGTTCTCACCGGCCGAGCAGTTCGGTCCGCAGCCCCAGCCGCGACGGATAATCGATCTTGGAGCTCACCACTCTGTGCTTCTCGATCCGTTCATCCGAGCAGTTACATCTTCAATGGCGGAAAGTCGGTATAAGCTCTCGTGCACTGGTTGCATTATGGGGTCTTCAGGGGGCCGATCATCAGTCTTTGCACGGGGTACTAGTCGTAGATTAGTTTTGAAGTTCACGATCAGAGGGGCACATCAATTTTTTTTAATTTTTTTTTTGGCAAATAACTATACCTATACCCTTCTATGGTTTCTCAGGGGGTGGAGGTGGACAGCACTTGTGTGACCTCTTTGGAGTGCATCGAGGGGTGTGCAAGGACTCATGATTGAGGTACCTACCCGTGGGGGTTCTAAGTTCTCGCGCGACGGCGAGCACCACGGCCGCACGCTGGCTCCGTTGTGCCGTTGTGAGAGCTGCCAGAAAGAGGGGTGATCTACGTTTAGGCCGCAGAGTAGGGTATCAGAGGGCGCTAATTTCGACGATCCGCCTTCGGCTTGCTTACCCGAAAAATGATGTGCCTTGCCCTTTTTTTTTGGTGGTCCCCTAGTCCTGTACTTGCCCCGAACTTGAAAGCATCTCTTCTCTTACCTCACAAGAATGTTAGTCTTGACATCAAAGTCCGAGTCCCACCTCATGGATGAAAGTGAGAAAAAGGCGGCGGAAAATAAAAATGGAGGTCGTCATCCAATATCCAACTCTGAAACCTGGAAGACGGCCATGGGCCTCGGGGCCGCGAACCACGCCCAGGCCGCTGCTCAGCGATTTGACCCGAGAAAGAGGCAACCCTCTTTCGAGGCTGCGAACCCTTTTCTGCGTCCGAGCCGTCGTTTCACCAGATCAGGGGAACACGGCGTCCTCGATCAATTTCAAGTTGAAGCACCCTAATATGCTCGCGGCAAAACACACACAAATTGTCCCATCTCTCTTCAACTTTTGTCCTTCTGTCGTCCACATTTCTTCGAGTTCTCTTATTTTTCCTGATTGTTTCATTCACTATCACCATGTTTCGAACGCTGTGTCACCTGGCCTGCCTGAGCCTCGTTCCGGCGCTACTTCATGCCGCCCCGGCGCCCATGGACTCCTCTCACGGTCAAGGTGAGTCTTCCCGGTTCAATGCAAGCTCATCAATCATCCATTAAATCCTGGTCATGTCTCAGCTCAAATGTACTGACGTCGCCTGTGGCAATTGCTTCTTACCCCCATCAATGCTGTCCTCATCCGTCGGCATTCACCCTCAGGAGTCTCTGTCCTCAAAACAGGGGGGTCCCAGTCGTGCCGACGCGTCGCGCAGTGCACCCAGGCCGTCCCGAGAAATGCGGTCCAGACATGCAACGGCGGGAAATGTGGTTTCGGTGCGTTGTTTTTCGACGCTTGCTTATCGGGTCTCGGATTTCCGCGGGAATTGGAACTAACTTCTCGGTTCGCTACCTCCTATCCACGCCACCCCGCTTTTCCCCTCTCCTCTTCGCTCGCCTTATCTCAGCCTGCAAGAGCGGCTACACGTGGAAGGACAAGAAATGCCAAGACGCCTCTTCCGGCCAGGCTTCGTTGGGTGGAACGCTCCTCACTGCTGCTTCGGGACACATGGTCGATGCCAAGCTTGCGTCCAGTGGTATCACCGGTTTCAAGGCGCAGTCCAACGGCTGGAACACGAACGCAATCGCCTCTTGGTTCCGCGTAAGCGATTAAGGGAAGGGTATGATTCATTTCATTTTGTAAACTTATCTTTAAATATGATCCACCAGACTGACTCGAGTGAAGACTCGACAAATGGACATTCGTGGTGCTACAACGAATAGTGAGTTCCTCCCTCGGCGGTCCGGAAGGCTTGGTCTTGACCTCCCATAACGGTCCTCAGCGTCGCCTCGCATTTTCTGTTCCCTCAGTGATGACTCTTTGCCTGGCTTTGCACCCGACGTTTCTGTCATGCTTGCCAACTTTGGCGGATCCAACGTCCGGGCCGGTCAAGCTTACTGCGGTCTCGAGGCCGAGGTCGTCACTGCCGATGGCAGAACGGTCAACTTGATCATCATGGATGGCTTCGATTCCAAGGTCAGTCTCGCCATACACCTCCAAAAGAGTATATTAGGCGGATTGTTTGCTCACCTCCGCATTCCGTTCGCCTACCTATACAGTGGGTCCGAACACCGGCCAGCATCGATGTCATCTACCAGGCCTTCGGCTTGCTGCACGGCTCGACGACGAACGACAAGCACACCGTTGAGCTGGGCGTGAAGTGGAGGTTGACCGGTCGCCGTGACTCGCGCTACAAGTTCAACTCGTCATAAGCGACGAAGCCATGTTGGATCTGCTGGACCCAAGAAATCACAGCAATCGCTGCCTCCGTCTCACCCCTGTGCCGCGAGCTGGCCTCGCGGATAGGTCGCGACATCACTTCGCACCTGTATCAAGAATCACCTTACGATTTTCCTTTTTCACGAAGGTTCCTCCTTGACGAGTATCTCTTTCGCTTGTTTCCACTCGGGAGCGATTTTTTTGCGCGCCGCCCCTGCTTATCGAGTAGTAGTAGTCGTTTCGGGTCGCTTGACCGAGGGCTTGTTGTTTCACCAGTGTTGCTACAAAGAAAACGTCACAGTCCTGTTTCTCGCTGTCGTCACATGAATTTATCCCGGTGCACATGCCCGAGGTTATCTCCGCCGCGATAACACCGCAAGGCGGCGCTCCACTAGTCCCACCTCGAGGACTGTCCTGGATTCAGCTCCCTCCAATTCTCCGCAACACCGCTTCGAGTAGACCAAGGATTGGAGTAGAGGATGGTATCCGGCCACGTTGGTCCGGAAGACTTTGGTGAGTTGCAATTGTTCCACTACCCCACAACGAGCGAGATCCCGATCGCGATCGGTGTGACTAATCCGGTGGGCTGCATGCCAGCAGCTCCATCCGTCCCGAGCTCCGCTCTTGGCCCCGCCATCATCGGCAATAGGACACTCTTTGACCTCCCTTTAGACATCATCGAGTGCATCATCGACGCCGTGCTCGATCTCCCCGAGCCCACACGGACGACGGCACTGTCGTCGCTCTCGCTCGCTTCAAAGTCGTGGGGTACGCCAGCTCAGAAGGCCCTTCACTCCTCACCTTACCTCTCACCCACGGCCAAAAAACACGTTTATGAACGCATGTCGATGCTTCATGCGAGCCTCGCCCAACGTCCCGATCTAGCATCCGCAGTCCGGTCCCTCCAGCTCGGCAATTGGACCAGTCGCGCTCGAACGGAAGCCCAGATCGATCGACGGCACATATCTAAACTCTCAATCGAAATGATTGGTTTGTCTCCTCATCTCACCTTCCTTGACCTCCCTGGAGTGACACACGTCGATGCAAGTGATCTTCATCTGGCTTTGGCCAAGTTGAGCTCGATCAAATCCTTCTCGTACGGCGATGGGCATGCCGGCGAGGAACCTTGGATCATCAACTACAACCCCGAGATTCGGGCCATTTGGGGAATTGCACTGCTGTACTTTGACGAATTGGCCAAACTCGTAGGACCGTCGACACCGATGACCCCTAAACTTGACCATCAGGTCGAGGAGGACGAGCCGGAGGTCTTCACCCCGGGGTCTCCTAAACCTTCTTGGCCCCATCTCAAGCACCTGGCGCTCCGAGCTAGGTTACAATCACGACATCGAGAAGAAGACTCGGCTCTCTCTTGCCAACTCGAGTCACTTACCATCGCCTTTAGCCAACACGCCAAGACATCCTATCCGGAGCTCTCTCGAATTCTTTTCAATTCACAAACGACCCTGACTCGCCTCGACATCATCGAACACCAGATTCTTCCTGGTGATCTCGTGCGCTTACTCGAAAGTCATGGATCACATCTCACGGATCTCCGCTCGACGACCTCGAATCAGTATCGCTTGTCCGAGTTGGTCAAACCGATCGCTCGGTCTTGTCCCGCTCTCAAAAGGCTCGAGCTCGGATCATACCTCGATGCTTTCTACGCGATCCAAACTTTCCGAGCCTGTCTCGATCTAGAGAGCATCAAGCTCACTTCTGTCCGGGTAGGACAATACGAGCCGACGAATCTATTCGATCAAGTCGCAGCGGGGACCAAGACCTTGCTCGGACAACCTGATGCGTATCCGAGGTTGAGGATCGTCGAGTTGACGGAGAATGTCGAAGCGGGGGAGAGGACTCGGCCAAAAAATAGTGGGGTGACGTATCGGATGAGGTTGGATCGAGGCAGGTCGGTTCGACCGAGTTCGGTCGAAGTCGCGGTCAGGGTTTTCTGGTGAGGAAGGACGCGGCGGATTATCTTGTTGTAGCTTCGCTATGTCGGAAGGTTTACGTGTGACAGTCTTGGGGATATGTGTCATTATCAATTACCGTATGCCTATTTATAGAGATCAAGGGCAGGTTATCTTCATGCCGATGTGGCCATCCCACTCGCTGCGACGGCTTGCTTGGCTTTTTCCAATTCCTCTGCCCCAGGTGTCTCTTCTTCTGAGGCTTCCTATGAACGAAGGAAATAAAATGATTAGAGACTGAAAACCGTCTGTTACAGATAGCCAAGTTCAAAGACTGACGATCAGATCCTCCAACTCGGCGACGGCCTTGGCTAACCGTTGTTCCGAATCCGGAATCATCGCCAAAGACTCGGCATGAACTCGTTTCTGTAGTCGACCATGACCGAAGTACAGGATTAGCTCCTCGTTGGGTTCACCTCATGCTCGGTGGCAAGGGTTTCGGCTGACCTGTTGCCTGATCTCGGCCTCGTCTTCGTTGTTCTGCTCCATCTTCTCGACCCTTGATGCCATGGTTACGGCCTCGTCTTTGTACGATTGAAGTTCTTTTACGACCCTTTAGGTTTCATAAGAAGGCCAAGTAATCGATATCGATGGCGCGGGTCGACAAATGACGCGACGCGACGTGAGGTGACGTGGCTCTGAGTGTTAGCTGCCTGTGGAGGTGGGACAGAGGCAGTACCAAGCTCGAGGCTAGCTTACCTGTTGACGACGCCCGTCTTGATGACGAGTTGGCGTGTCGTCGACGTGTTTGTGGGTGCAGGTGCCATGGTTTTTCTTGGATGTGCCAAGGATGAAAGGAGGCCTGTGCCACTGTCATTTCGCACCTCTGCAGGCGCGTGCGCTCACGTGCTATCCAGCGTTCTACGGCCGCACGGGCCCACGGGCCCACGGGTATCGTCACTGTCGGCGAACCGATGTGATTTTATTTAGAGTTCCTGCAGTGAGCTCGCACGGCGCGGGGGATCGGTGAACTGCTTGTCGCCACCCCAAACGAAAGACGTCACTCGTCACTTGACTGGATCCTACCTACAAGTCGTGACCCGACTGTGCTGCCTTCCCCACCTCTCTGCACCCGAGACGAGGTAACACTTGGCGAATCTTTCTTCCAAGTGCACGGTCCAAGGCCCGGCTTTTTCGGACTGGTCGTCATCGCCGCGCGCGCCGCCCCCACACGCCGCTTCGATTCGGAGCCCTCTTCGATTTCTCCCAGCTTTGGCCCAGCCTCCTCCGGATCATCTGCGCCGTCTTGAATCTTCGTCTTCATTCAAGCCTAGTAAGCACCCTTGGTTTAAGCAAGATTGCTACCGTAAGACACCACACCGACACACACACTTGGACGACGACTCCCACCACCACCACCACCACCACTGCCACGGCCACTGCCATGGCCGGCGTCCCTCCTCCTCAAGACCCAGTCTCCTTCCCGCAGCAGCAGGGTCAGCTCCAACTGCCCTTCCAGCCCGCACTTCGATCCTTTCCTTCCGAACTGGACATCGCCACAGCATTGCAGGAACCTCCCGAACAAGCTGAGTCGGATCCGCTCCTCTCGACTCAACTGGCCGCTCGGAGAGCGACGCTCGAAGCCCCCGCTCCCATCATGTTGGCTCCTCAGCCCGCGCCGGCATCGGACAGTGCAGTTGACGCTGCCCTTCCTCCCTCGGCACCGGCTTCATCGACGACATTTGCCGATGACACCACCCATGATTCGACCAAACATACGAATGGTCTGGACTTTTCGCCGTTGACGTCCCATACAATTCACGAGATCTCCAGTTCGTCTGGCCACGACCCCACCGTCGACCACTCGGTAGAAGCTATCGGCCAAGGAACACCCGTTGGTCTCGACTTCCTCCTGCTCAGTGGAAAGAGAATGAGGCTGTCGATTGGGGACAAGACGTCGATCCAAAGGACGAGAGAAATTCTTTGGCAACGATGGCCACCAGGTGAGTGTTGGGCGTGGGTATGTTTCTTTCAAGCTCGGGGGCACAGACTGATCCGAGCACTTGTCGTTCTCTCGAACAGAATGGAGTGGACCGGAGGAACTGCCGCCTTCGACACATAGTTTGAGATTGTGAGTATACGGGTGTGGGTTGTGGCGAGCTGTGCTGACGCTGACCACCGCGTGGCTGTAAATCAGGCTCTATCTCGGCAAAATTTTGGAGGACGACAAAACTCTTTCGAGTACGTGTCAGTAGTGATGCCGATTCCTTACGACTGCGAAGATGACACCTACTTGTTTCATTTTCGTAGCTTACGGTATCGGTAGCCCGGGGTGTGCCAATCCCACCGTCCTGCATGTGAACGTCCGCCCGCTGTCGCTCAGCAAGTCCGAGAGATCACGTGAGTTCAGTCACCAAAGAATAGAGCTGCTTTTCGTCGTGTCTGACCTTGGGGGAACCATCTCCATTGAGTCGCAGTCAAGAAAGAAGGGAGATCTGATGGCTGCTGTGGATGTCTCATCGCGTGATATGTCTCTCCAATTTGATGTATAACTCCCGGTTCTCACGTTTCGACGTGATGGTCTTCGCCATCGTGTTCAATAGTATTGTGCTACCGAGTTCCGATCAACCCACCGCTACTATTAGTCAACCTCTTGTATAATGGTTGAAGTTTTCAGTTTTTACACTACTTGTCATGAGAATATAAGCCGCTCTTTGCTCTGATGGATTCTGGACTGAGCACTGCACTGCACGACTCGCGTGGAGAGAACGTGCCTTTCCTTGGTCCGTGCGCGCGACCTTCAGACAACCGAGTTGCTCGAAGCTCCGTTCTCTTGATCTTCCACCTGCCTATACTCGTCGACTTGAACCGGACGATTGTACTCACGCCCATCAAGACTCTTTCCACTCATCGGGCTGCTTCAATATGGCGAGTACGCCTCAGGAAACCACGTAATCGCGCCGCAACTGACCCCCACCACAGGACGGGAGCTGACCTTAGGATCCCTCCTTCCCTCACAGCCTATGACGGACAAGCTCGTAGGAGGTAAAAACATCAACACAAGAGAAGCCATTAGAATTCGTTGGTTATTACTGACCAGCTCACGAACGAACCTCTCTCTCACACTTGACAACGTAGGGCTGATGTTCTCCACCGCCATCGTCGTCTTCACCTACTACACCATATGGACCTTGTTCACCGTGCGTTGCCCATTCACGCCCACTCACGTCTACTCCAACTATAAACGACACTAACAGCTCCCACCTCTCACACTCTCACAAAATACAGCCGTTCCTCCCTTCCTCCTCCCCGCTGATCAACTATTTCCCACCCCGCGAATGGGCGATCCGAATACCGGCTCTCCTCATGCTTTCAGGCTTGATGACGATCGGCGCTTTCGTGGGTTTGATCTTGGTCAAGAGTTCGAGGCAGAAGGTCAAGGCCAAGCTTGCAGTTCCTAGATCACTTTCAGCTACTACTTCAACTTCAAAGTCCGTAGCTGGAGGGAAGGATCGGGGTACGACGGCGTCGTCGTCGTCCAAGAAGAAGCTTTGAAAGGGGGGAAGGAGCTGTTTCTTTGTAAAATCTACGAAGATTAAGGATTGTGTTGGTATGAAGGAGGACTTTAATTACTGACAAGCTACGGGCATAAACCTAAAGTAAGACATATCGCGAGAGCGGCAAGAAGAAAGTTTCAATCCCAAGTTCCAAATCCTCTGCACGCACAATCTATCACCAAATAAGAGCAGGCACTCACGCACGGCCTTGTGAAGCGCAGGCAGACGAGCAAGAGAGACCCGAGCTAATAGACAAGAACGAGGTAGGAAGACAAAAGTCATATCATCGTCAAAGGAGCCGCCGAGAGGCCAGCTCTAGTGCCTATTGGTCTCCGCCGAGGTCATATGGCTCGTCGGCAAGTTCTCCTCCGACCTCAACGCCTGGTGGTTGTTCTTGCCAAGCCCTTCAAAGACCCAGCCGAGGACGTAGAGGCCCACACCGACGCCCAAGAAAATCCAATAGACAACCGTGACGCCCTTGGGGACCTTGGTCGCCGCGTCCGAGGCGAGGGTCCATTGCTTGAAACCCTCGTGCACGTTGAAGTAGGCCAACGCGATCAGCGCCAACCCAAACAAGGTGTGGACGTGACGAACGGGCGACTTGCCCGTCAACGTCGGCAAGCGGGTACCCGAAGCGAGATCGGGTCGGCGCGTGAGGTGGGCACCGTAGCCGAGACCGGCTTGGACGAGGATAATGATGAAGATGGCGAGGCCGACGGAGTAGTGCGTCGCATCACCAAAGCCACCACCTGTGACGTACACGGCCGTACCGAAAGCGACGATTATCAAGATGACGGCGAGCGAGTTGAGCGCGACGTGGATAGGGAACCAGCGCGTCGCTCGGAAGTAGCGCGCGATCAAGATGGCGCCGGGCATGAGGATCATGGTCGCGAGGCTGGCGGTGACAGCGTGAGCGATCAGGATCTTGTCGTGCTTGGTGCGGCCCGACGCTTCGGAGGCGAGTCCACCTCCAGCGTTCGAGTTCGAGGTTTGCTGCGGCCCGGAACCGGTCTGGGTCGCGGACGCTCCCGCCGCCGAGGCAGTCCCGGCGGCCGCGGCGACCGTGACGACCTGGCTGAGGTCGAGCGAGGTGCGAGCATGGGCCTGGTTATGCTGGGCCAAGTCCGCTCCTTGGTCCGCCGACGCAGGGGCGACTGACGAACTGGCGTAGATAAAGTTGTTGGATCCGGTGCGGACGAGGTTACCAGAGTTGGCGCGCGAGAGGGCCGGGTAGCCTGAAGGGAACGTCAAAAGTCGCAAGACGGAGACACTCGCGTACGAGTCGTTTGGCTTGCTCGAAAGAGACTCGACGACGGTGTAGAAGGTGTTGGTCGCCAAGGATGCGTCCGTGCTGGCGACCTTGGGCTCGTTCTCACCGGTCGTGGTTCGGTGTGAGATGGTCCAGCCCGGTCCGCTCGTGTATGACGCCGCCGGTGTGGGCCAGACGACGAGGAAATCGGAGTTGGCCTGAGAAGGTCACAGAACGATGAGAGAGATCAGTGATTATGCTCTGTATGGCCCTGAGGCTGCCGCCACTGAAATGGGCCGTTGCGCTTCCTCCATCATCGCTGCCGTCGGTTGAAGATGATCGATCAAGAGCAAACTCACCATGGCCGTTCCGACACCTACAGAGTGGGAATGAGCAAATGCAGACGAAAGGGCATCACGTCAGCTTTCATGGCGTTAAGAAGAAGATAAAAGCATGAGCGTAGATATCCGGTCGGGCTTGAGCGTGCCCGAGACGTTCGGGCGTGACGATGCCGAAGCCGGCGAGCACGGAGGTGGGGCAAAGATTTCGAGCAGCAAGGGGAAGAGCAAGCACTTACCGACACCCATCCATCCTACCGATGATGGTGGGGTTTTCGTGGAGTTGAGTGTAACGAGAGCATGTGCTGATGATGGGATGCAATTTACATGGTCGGATCGAGCAACGAAGGAAGAAGGGTAAAAATGAAATGCGCTTGATCAGCTCAGGGGCTCGTTTTCGTCTCGGAGGGTGGCTTGGATTGAGAACGACCAGCCGAAACGAGGCAGCAACGACCGGCAGCCGTATATCACGTGTCAGGCTACCGAGGTCGGCATGGCGAACGCGAGATCTGACAAAGCAAGTCCCCAGACTCTTCAAGAGCGTCGGAGACAGCCCAGAAGGCACGCCCCCGCGAGGCGCGTCGATCGCCGTTTAGCCAGAGGCGCCAAGCGCGTTTCGGAGATCTGACAGTCGTTCGATGGGGCGCCGCCTTGGGCGCGAGCGCCGCCAAGGTCGCACGCTTCAAGCGGGGTCAAGCCCGAAGGCGATCTTGAAGCAGCAAGTCACGGAAACGGGACGACGAGTGACAGCTCCCGGCCTCATCACAAAGAAGGTGCACTCACTCGAATTGGTGACGATGGAGAGGGCAAAGTTGGCGGGCGTGGTCGAGCTACCGGTCAAGCCTTGAGCGCCTTGTCCAAAGACACTTTCGATCTGGGCAGTCGAGATGGCCGTGGCGAGGCCCGAGAGCAGGCCAAGCGCGACAAAGGACGATGAGGAAAGGTGCATGCTGGCTTAATTACTTCCTGTTGCTGGAATCGAGAGCGTGCAGGATGCAGAAAGTGAATTCTCAGGGGTTGAGGGAGCGTGGAAGGGGATAGTAGAGCGAGCTAGGTTCGGTGGCAGTGCTAGTGGCGATGACCTGAATATGAAGCTAGGAAGGAACGACCTTCAAGAGAGCGTCGTCGACTTTGAGAGGAGCGCAATCGGGTTCAAGCAATGGCTGGCCTGTAATCGCCAAAGCGTAATCGATCGGACACATTCGCCTTGCACCCCCGCCCCGTGCGTGCGCGCGTGCCCGTGAGGCCCAACCAATCGCGGGCAGCTTGATTCGACCGCCTCGGGAAATTTCACCCGTAGAGGCTTCCCCGAGTCAGACAACCGGTCCGTTGGCGCTAGCGCTGCGGCGTTCGGGAAGAACGATTGCGCTTGCTTTGGATGGAGAATAGATCGTCGAAAGCCGGGGGCCGGGGACCGCGGGAAGGAAAAAATCGGTGCTCGAGCCAACGGCCTTTGACCACAAGTGTCAATTTTTAGCATGGCCTGATCCTTCCCCAGATTTCGGGGTAAATCATTGGCGCCTTCATTTCTCTCTACTGCCTTCTCCTCCATCTTCTTGTAGTCGACTTTGCCCACTCCCGGAAGCTAAGGACGATCGCTGGGTTCGGCATTCTCCGTCTCAGGGGATCAGCATCAACCCGTCGTCGCGCGCCGTTATGGACGCCGGCGTCAAACCGTTGTCAGTCGTCGAATTCAGGCAGTGCAAACAAAAACCCCGGCGTCTCTCCGAAATAAACCAAAGTACGAACCGACACAGAAGTCCAACCTTCCGAACATGCAAGACACCTTGTGATGCAAAGATGTGACTGTTGGAGACGGTACACTTCCCGTCTGACGAAGTTTTTCCTTCGCAGCGCCATCGCGCAGAAAAGTGCGAGGCTGAAAGGCCCTAATGCGAGCGCTCAGTCACGTGCATGGGAAAGCTCCTAAATTGCGGACCAGACTTTTCTTGGAATTTGCGCTTCTTGCCAGAGGTAAAATGTACCTACTTCAGCATTCCCTTGCCAAGCGACCCTGCGCTCCTGCTTGTAATCGGATTATTGCGCTCTTGAACCCAAAAGTACGGTTGCAATAGGCTATCAGATAAAAAAACTGCGCACGTGATCCTCAGCCGCCGCGGAGTTTTCTTTTCCTTCTTTGCACACCGGCGCTTCGTTCGACCCACTCCGCTTCCCTTGATAAGGGCCGAGACAAAGTACCTGAACCGTTACAAGACCTTCTGGGGTGCCGTCACAGTAATCGGTCAAGTCTCCGATCGCACTAGGAACAGAACTGGCGTCGACATTTCCGAACGAGCTGATAACCTCGTCTTGCGTATGCCTGAGCTACTTGCTGGTCGGAATTCACGTGGAGAAGGGGCGGGCGGGCGGACCGTTCAGGCCATGTTAGCGCCGCACTCGGTCTTACGAAAGGAGAAAGCGTTCCTTATTCGGCTTGTGTATTTGGAGAGCAGCAATGTTTTAACCCCAAAAAACTCGTACAGGTTCATTACATCATCAGAAACACGTTGCACAGAATGGCACCGCCGCCGATAAACAAAATCAGCCGGTCCTTAGATCGATTTTCTGGCCTTCTTCGTCGGCGGCTAATAACATGTCCCCGAAATGCGACGGAGTTAGCCGTTATATTCTTTGTCGGCACAAGTCCATGGTGACCTTCGGTACTCACTCCTTGAACGTCCTTAACCTTCTTGGTTTTTTTATCCTTCTTCGATGCCGAATCCTTAGCACCCTTCTTCCCCTTGGCCTCAACGATCTTGACCTCCTTGACCTCCTCCTCCTCGGTCGTTTCAATGACTTTGCCGGCGTATCCGGCAAAATCGTATTCGATCCCTTGGGCGGCCAATTGTTCTCGCTTCTTTTGCTCGCGCCTTAGGAGACGTTTCTTGATGGATTCTTGTTGCTGCTTCGTCTTGGGCTGGAATGGGGGACGTGAGCGAACAGGGAAGGGGATCGGGTCAGCTTCCTTCTTTTCCCTCTCGCTTTGATCATGCTGAAGATCACATCCTCGAGAACGAAACAGAAACGAAAACGAAGTGTAATGAAAGCAAAACGCACCTCATTCCTTTTCTTTGCCTCGGTCCTCGCCACGGGCACGACCCTGAACTTGCGATTCGCCCCAATCCACAACTTGGGGTGGATCTGCTCGTTCGGTACGATCTTGCACACGAGCAAATGACCCGCGAGGAGGTAATTGTCCATGGTTTCTTGCACAATCTCAGCGACGGACGCGTACGCGAATTCAATGAAGGCGTAGTGCTTGGAGGCGCCGGTCTGTCGGGGGGACGAGGTTCGAGGTAACAAGAAGGATTAGCTCCCTTGAGCGAGACCTTTGTGACGAATGTCATACCTTCTTGTTCCTCGACAACCGTAACCTAGTGACCTCGCCGAATTGCGAAAAGTAGCTCTTCATCTCGGACTCGTGGAAACCATGGGGAATTCGTCCGAGGTAAATGACGCCCTTTTGGGCCTGTTCCATCAAGCGTCAATCAACACACGTCCTTTCCCTTTCCACTAGATTGGATACGATGAGACGTACATTCTTCTTCCTCTCTGCCTTTGCCCGTTCCTTCTGCGCCAGCTTGGCTTTGTCCAGCTGGGGCAACTGCTTCACCTCAAAAGCCGGCTTGGCCTCGTCTTCCTCATCCGAGCTATCCTCCCCTTCATCCACATCCTCCTCCTCTTCCCCCGACTCGAAACCTTTCAAGAAATCAATCTCGTTCCCTTCCTCCTCGTCGTCACTCCCCTCTTCGTCCTCGACTTGCTCCTCCACAGCACTCCGTTTCTTCAACGCCCCCTTCTTGGGTTCCGGAGCATCTTTCGATCGAATCGTCTCGACCTGACTCAGATCCTTGGCTTTTTCACGTAGGTCCTTCTTAGCGACTCCATTGGAAGCGGTCTGTACGGCTGCTTTTTTCGTCGATTGGGTCGAAGAAGTGGTGGTCGTGGCGGAGGGAGGGGAGATGCGAACGGTCTTGTTGGCCGTCGTCGAGCGAGCGGAACTAGGTTTGGTCAGTGGAGAGGCTTTGGATGAGGTGGCTTTGGGCATGATGGATGGGTTCGGAAGGGGGAGGGGGGTTCGGTCCGGTCGAGTGAGGGTGAAAGGGAAGGTGAGTGATGGTCGTTTCCGAGCTTTGGTTGCGAAGCACCCCGCGCACTCCCCGCGCGCGCGCCTTTGACCAGGCCAGCCCTCGTGACAACCCTGCGCCAAGCGCCGCGGGGCATACGGTGGCCGACCGAAGCACTTTCCCCCAAACCAGCTGCATTGTATCCGTCTCGTCTCGCTCCTCGTGTCCCCCCCAAAAAGCCCACAATTACGAAAACCACAATTCTTACAATAAATCAGATCCAAACCCTACAAGCCTACCTAATCCTCGGTCTCATCCCATCCTCCTCTGTTTCCTCGCCATCTCCTCCGCGACAATCTGTTCGACCGCACTCATCTGCGCCGGTGGTCTCTTCATCCCATTACCGCCACTCGCACTCGAACCGGAAGTCGCTTTGAGCGGATTCGTGCCTTTCAAAGCGTTCGCCTTGAGAGGATTCGGTTTCCCCGCGGCGAGTTTGAAGGCGTTGGGTTTGGGCGTGAAACCGATGACTGCTTTCGGTGGAGGGGCGATGAAGTTTGCTTTGAGAGGTGGGGCAGGAGCAGATGCAGCGGCGGCACCGCCAGGAGTCGACTCGGTGTCGTTGGTCGACGTAGGTGGTGGTGATGCCGAGGTCTCGTCGATTGGGGTCGGTGGTGTCGTGGCCGACGTCGAGGGTGCAGCCGCTGATGCGAGTGCAGGCGTGGCCATCTTGAACTCCATCTTGAGCTGTACCCTTTCTCCTTCATCCCTCCTTAGCTCCCTCGAAAGTTCCTCCTGTCCTGCTTCTTCCACGCGCTCTACTCCAGCTTCTGCAGCTCCAGCTCCAGCGGCAGCGCTCCTCCTCTTCTCCCCCTCCGCCCTGGCCCTCTCAATCTGCTGCTGAATCAACTTTCTCATCCTCATCTCATCGTCCATGGTCCCCTTCTCCTTCTTCATACTCGCCTCCTGCCTCGCCAACGCCCGAGGACTGGTATCGATCCAACTGACCCACCACCCCTTTTCGTTCTCGTCGACGTGGGCGATACCTTCCCTTCCTAGATGTTTGGCGAATTCGGTCAGGGAGGTGAAGCGAGTCGCGTTCATGTGCAGGTGGTTCTTGTCCGAGATGAACTCTTGGTAGACTTGGTTGATACGCACGCGTTTGGTGCCCCACCTGGAGATGCGCAAATGGAGTCAGTTCCACCCCCCGCTCGGAACACATCGTTCGACGACTGACCTTCTGGAAAGTAGAGTCACGAAATCGTTCTGGAAGTTTTTGGTATAGTCGGTGATGTGCTTCCCCGCGGATTCGCCGACGACGAGCATCTGGCGCAGGTGGGATTCGGATTGGGTGTGGCACTTGAAGCCGTTCTCTGCGGGCAGAAAAAAACGGTATCAGTTGGGATGGGTCGTAGGGCGTGTATTGTGTGAACTGACCATCTCGACATTGCTTCTCGCAGACCTGTGCGAGTTCAGCGATCGAGCGGTCAGCTCCTCTTGTCCCCTAGCTGGTGCACGATCCTCCCTCCCCGACGTACCTGACAGTAATATCTCAACTTTTGCAACCCCTTCATCTTGGACCTCCTGTGGGGAACGCATAGCCATCGGTGACGCTTGAGTCAGCTTTTAGCTCCCCCAAGTGGTAGAACGAACGACCACATCGTGTCGGCTCACTTGTCAATGGCCCGGTTGACCGAACCGGCCTCGTTCTTGACCATGGTGGGCCAGTGGCGAAGGCTGAGGTGTGTTGAGGTGGGATGAGCGCTCGATCGAGGGGAGTGGACCGAGTGGCGTTGGACGGGTGACGGGCCGAGCGGAGGTAAGAGGTGGGAGGTGGCGGGTGCGGTGCTTGCCTGTGCTAGCTCTAGTAGTGGGTCGAGACGAGTGCAAGTCGGAGCTGGTGTGTCTACTGAACCAGAACGAACGAAGCGTATGGCCAGGATCCAACCCGGACTTGCACCTCCGAGCCGCGCTTGGCTCAGCTCGGCCCATGCTCAGCCACTGCTCAGCCCAGCGCCCAGCCCAGCTCAGCCCAACCTCAACCTACCTCAACCAGGCTCAGACCCGCTCAGCCAGGCTACTGCCAGCCTCAGCCCAAGCTCAGTTAAGCTCGAGCACCGGCCCAAGCTCGGCTCACCCGCGCCCGCTCCGGCTTCCTCCACCTACCTCTTCGCACCCAGCGCACACCACGCGGAGTAACCTCGTCGACAAGACACCATGTCGGTTCTCCGCTCCGCGCTGCCCTCCTCACTACGCGAACTGCGTCTGTTCGGATGTCAGAGTTCCCCCGCCAGTGCTGGACTGAGGTCAGTCGTCGGCTTTGCTCATCTCATCCTGCCGTACCAAGAGCCCCCTCGCCTGATCACTTTCGCTGTCTTCCCTCCTCCTCCATAGAGCCTTCATCGAATCGTCCTACCCGGCCATCAAGAAGGCGAACCCTACGCTGCCGATTTTGATCAGGGAAGCGCAAGGCGTGCCGGCGAGGGCGTTCGCTAGATTCGGTAAGCCCAGGTCGGGGGGGTGCTTGAAACGGAATCGTTCCTCTCAGTTGTGCGACTGAGAACGAGTCCGGGCCCTTGGTCGCAGAACACGGACAAGAGAGATCCGTCCCTCTGCAAGGGTTGGGGTCCGCACAAGAGGTCGAAAACAGGATCGAGGAATTGGTCAAGTGAACCTAGGCAACGATGGAAGGCGATTCATAATACAGTAGTAACACGCGAAAGGGGGGGAGGTGTAGGCACCTTTCGACACGGCGCATATTGCACTTGATCTTGTACACCCAAAGGGGACGACGAGCCAAGGGGAGAGCTGCGAGAGCCGGAAAGACTTGAGGGAGCAGGTGCGGCGACTAGGAGAGCCTTGGCAGGTCTGGGCGTGGGAAGGGACTCCACACCTTTGCTTCTTCTACAGCGACACTCGTCCATCGGTTACAGCTGGGTTCGAAAAATCAAAACAGTGAGGAAACCATCCTTAATCCACCTCCCGTGGACTTGCTTTTCCATCTCCCTCTTCCCATCAAACCTTCTTCTTCAAATCCTTACTCTCCATCACGCGAGCACAACCCATCAATCCGCACGCGAACACTGAACACGACGAACAGAACAAAAGATCAGCTTGACCTTCATTCCCTTCGATGCGTGTCCCTTTGTACGAGCCAAAGCCCCTGCATAAAAAATAGCAGGTCGGAACGCGGCTGTAACCTGCCCCGGTCCCTCCTGCGGCGGCGAGGATGTAGCCCGCCTATACGGATATACGACCAGCCGACATGTGGAAAAAAAAAAAAAAAAAAAAAAAAAAAAAAAACGGAGAAAGAGATCATAAGTCATCCCATCCCCAACGAGCTAAAGGACCCAGCCAGCCGCAACGAGAACGCACGATCGGAGCCCCTAACGCATAACCTCCCGCCCAGGCCGAGACCATCATCCCGAACGTGACCTCCAACGTCGCTGTTCCGAAAACACTTCCGAACACTGCGGGGGTGAGACTGAAGGAACCTATGCGCCGTTCGAAAGGTGATGGGGAGCGTTAAGTCTTCCAATCAAATCGAGTGAGCAATTCGACTTTGTAATCACCTCCAGCAACAGCTCCGTTCATAACCGCAAACACCGCAAACCGTACCAAGCTCGTAGCAAAAGGTCAGACCATCATCGTCGAAGTACCAAACACGGCAAGACAAAGGATCACGGCGTTCAGAGAACCCAAAAGACGAGCGGCGCCGAGTTCGAAACCTATACGACGACCTAAGGTGGAGGAGAGGTTGAAGCCTGCTAGGAGGAGGGGCCCTGCTAGGGGGGAGAAGCCGAGGGAGAAGGCGTAGAGAGGGAGAAAGAAGGGTGGAACTAGGAGAAAGCGGGTTTCAGTGGCAGGGTTGTAAGGGGTGGGGGGAGGTGCGAACTGACCGAACAGGGGGAACAGGGCGAAAGAGGTGCCGAAGAATACGCACACGAATCGAGGGTCCATGAACCTGGTCTTTCGTAGGATGAGGATTGGTCGAGATATAAGTTGGAAAACACTTGAATGAAACTAACAGCGATTTCTAATCCCTCCCACAGGAAAGATTAGGTCTTGAGATCTTGAGACTCACCCGTCAACCGCAGGTCCCCCACCTCGAAGAGGCTTGGTCGGCAACCTCGCTCGCATGAGGTACGAAGCCGGCAGTGTGATGCACGGATACACCAACGACAGACAGATCAAACTCCAACCGACCCCCCATCGTCGAGGTAGGACCGAACTGAGCAACAAAAAACTTGCTTCCCCAATTCGTCCTCCAGCGAAAGTCAAGCTCGCTGCCATGTTGCGCCTCTTTTGGAAATAAGACGACGCCGACGCAGCGGGGGAGAAGATCAAACTCTGCCCAATACCAAAGATCAATCCTTCAGTGATCAAGAGACCAGTAAAAAACTTAGGGCAGAAGGAGGCGAGGAAGGATCCGTACGAGGCGACGAAGGCGTCGACGATAGCTGCTTTGCGAGGACCGTTGGCGCCGACGAGGCGCATGATCGGGATCGCGAAGGCGGCTTCGGAGGCGGCTTGAACGCTGCCGATCCAGGAGACGCTGGGTCCCAGGTCTTTAAGGGCTTTTTGCTGTAAATGAGGAGGAGTGGAGAAAGCATATTGCGTCAGAAAGTGCGTCCTCGACGACGAGCGCGCGTGGGCTTTGACGCGCCGTCCGATCGAGCAAAATGACATGTTCAGGGGCTCCGAATCAAGGTTTTCCATCATGGCGTACCATAACACCCCTTTCAATGCGGAACCGAAATTTCAGGCACTCTCACGAAAACTCCGCCACCCGGGGACGAAGCTCACCAACTGTATATGCCTGATCATTATAAGGCAATTTTTCACGGCAGAGCGCGGGCCGACGAGATCCGAGATGGCGTGTCCAGGAAGGAGGATAATCAGCCACCAGCTCTAGGATACGACGCCACCCAAGATGCTTGAAAACCCACTGACCACCAACACAGACGCTCATACAGGCGCCACAATAGCAACCACGCCTCCAACACACCATCGGGGTAGGAATCGAGCGAAGGGACCGGTTGTTCCATCTCTGACAGGGTCATGGTACCCGAGAGGAGCTGCGTAGAAGCATGGGAGCTGACGTGGAACAGTTCGATCCCTTCCCTCGAGAGAGTTGTTGTTGTCGTCCGGGTAGACATGTTGTGAAGGAGGTAAAGAGGGGTCGATGCGAAAGCCGCCGAAGCGGATCAACGTTGACTCGAGCGAAATATTTTCGCATCCCCTCTCAAGCCTCAAAAGGCAATGGCATGAGAATTTATCCCCAGACACGCACAGAGTCACAGCATGGTATCAGAAGGGGAAGCGACTGATCCTTGTATGACAGCATGTGAAAGAAAGGGCAATACAAGAAAGGAGGTGACGCGCATTGGCGGCACCGGATCAAAGCCAGTAGTCGATCCGACCCCACCAGTCTCGGCTTTCAGACCCGATACACTACTTTTACGCCGGTCGCTCCGTCTTGGGTACTGTGAGCATGACAATTTTCATCCATCAGTACACTGTCACGAGTGAGATGAATGCAGAACGGAACTCACCACTCCAGCTGCACGCAAGAATGAGGTGGTCGTAGGGCAATCCGTTGATCTTGTGCAATGCGACCTCGGCCTCGGCGCGGCTTTCAAAGCTGACAAAGGCGAAACCCTTGCACAGACCCGTCTCCTGGTCCTTTCCAACGTAGATACTGTAGTACGACAATGGGTGATAGGGGTCAGTGACGTGACCGTCATCGCGATGCTCTCGGCTCCAAGACATACCGATTGATCCTTCCGAATCGATCGAACAGGTCCCACAGGTCCTGGTCCTGGCAGTCCTCGCTGAGATTTGTGACGCGCAATGTGGGCAGATCGTCGCGGTTTCGCGAGTTCATCGACTCTCCCGCACCCTTGGCACCGGCGCGCATAGAAGGAGGGACGTATTTGCCTCCGGCGGCTCGGAGCTCCGAAGGCGTGGGGTTCGGGCCGAGATCTGCACCCGGGGCACCTTCTGCACCACCCTCTTCTCCACCTAGAAGATTACATGTCAAGATCATGTGTCAGTCCATCTCGACTTGCGACGACCTCTCTGAACGTGAGCAAGAGGGGGATGGAGAGAGAGGCTCACCTTCGCCCAAAACCTCGCCGAGCGTATCCTTGTAGGGACACCTGGTCGTGTAATGATCGCCTTGGCACAATCGACAAGTGATCTTGCGACCGGCGAGGGCCTTTTGGATCGACGTCTTCTCCTCGGCCTCGGTGTCCTCGGTCTTGATGCCTCCGGCGGTGAGCTTGATGCGAATCGCCTCACCGACGGTCGTCGTCGCGCTGTCGGGTCCTGGCTTGTGGCCCTTCTCGGCACCGAACCTGGGCCGTGCGCGTTATCAGCACCTGTGCATACATTTGTGAATACTCGAGTACCTAGGACGAGACTCACTTGGCCCAGCCCATACGCTCAGCGACGACGTGGTTGACCTTACTCTTGACGAGTGTTCGCTTGATGCGGCGCGTGACCTGTATCATCGTCATTGATCACACATCAGCGAGCAGTCGTGTGTCGTTCGATACGATGACGCACCTTGACCTTCTTGCCCTCGTCATTCAGCTTGTACTCGATGACGGTGGTGATACCATCCTTGTCGGTCGTTTCAGTTCGAGGAGGGAACTCTGTGCGAAGAAGAGCGAGCCAAGAGACAATGGCGAGGCCAGCGTCAACATTCGACCGCGCGCACTCTGGGATTGACATTCTCCGCAACAGTAGCTTTTCGTGCTTGAGAAGGGAGTAGACGATGACTCGGAATAGCCGACAGCACGACCAGCTGATGAAGCGCAACGCAATGAAGGCTGCGCCCGAGCCCTCGTCTCCCCTCTCTTGTACTCGCAAGCAGCACTCCACGGGCTAGCAGTCGACGACTCACCAGTGTTCTCGACATCATCGGCCCAGGATTGTCTGTAGAGGGCGACAGCGCGATCGAGTGGCCGGTGGCGTACAGCGCAAGGGCGAGGCAAGCGGCGTGATCGGGTATCCATGAGGCAGGGTACAAAACTTACGAGTCAGCGTCCGGTCAAGGCGGCGCACACACAGGTATGGCCTGGGTGTGTATGGTAGCAGTGGGTACGGGACGATCTGGACTCACAGTGCAGGCATGTTGGTGGTCGTCTGAGGGAATGGTATGGCGAGGATAGAGCGCGAGTCCCTCAAGTCAGCCAAGGGTCGCACCTCGCAGGGGCGAATAAAGCGCGGCGCGTCGCTTTCGCTCGCACGGACCACGTTCATTTGGACGGGAGTGGTCGCGCCGCAATTTGCACCACTTGAAGTCGGCGATTTGAATAACCAATCAAACATCGAGAACTTTGAGGGCTTGCGGATTCCCTTCGAGCTACCGCTACAGTGACTCGGCACTTACCACCGGCTCGAATCGATAGTTATCGGTTGTCAGCCTGCAGCGGCAAACTCGGGGGCTTGAACGGGCTGGGGCCAGTGGGGGCCCCCAGTCTGTGCGCAGATCGACTCGGAAGTCAGAGTGCATGGGTGGCGTCATCAGCTCGGACCGGACATCCTCACCAGCAAGCTCTTGCACCAGAACACTCGAAACATAGGGCCTCTGGCTTCGATATCGGTGTGGACCCCGACGATCTTCGAGGTGCAGCCCCTTTCCTGAGTCCCCTCCCTCGATCTTCTCCCTCTTCTCCCCACATCAGCCCAAGTCTTGCCAGTGGTTTCGACGACTATGGGGTGAGTTCTTGAGCATCGAGGACGGCGAGTTCAAAACTCCTGCCGAAAATCACTAACGCACATCGCGTCATTCATTCATCTGAACCTCGACTGGAATCGTACGAGAAAGGTGGCAAGAAGGATGACGACAAACGTGATGACCATAAAGACGGTCAGTGGGGTAAAGGTGGGGGCAAAGGACTCGTACGGCAAGAAGGGCGACAATTCGTACAGCGACAACAAGTACTACGACGACGGCAAGAACGACTACAAGTCTTACGACACAAGTACGACGGCAAGTTGAAGGACGACAACATGGGATGGTCGCCATTCGGGACGCCTCCTCTTCCTCCCACTCTAGTGACTCTTGTGTAGTCCTTGCTTGATCTCTCCCGTCCCCCAAAAATCGGACCTGGTTCCAAAACTCTTTGAGAAAGTGTTTACATTCGGTTTTAGGTTGGTCTGTACTCTTTGTGAATCCGGTGTATTTGTTCCGCTTGGTTCCTTGTTTGCAACTTGCTCCAAGGACTTGCTTCTTCATCTTTCTTATGGGCGAGAAACCTTCTTCTGATCCCTTGAACTTTCGATGCACTTTTGAGGCCCAGTCCTGTTTTGCTCCGAAATCAGCTTGTCATCTTCTTGAGATGCCTCTCTCTGCATCTCCAACTTGTCGAACATTTCAGACGGGTTGCGTGTATAACAAGCACGTCTCGCAGTCACCAAGCTAAAGCTTGTCCTCAAGCCGTCTATTGAAAACTACACCCGAGAGCTCTACGCACAGATGGCGGGGAAGAACACACAATCAACTCTTCTATGACTGATTGCATGCGGGTGTGGTGAAAGCATTAAAGAACATCAGGGGTGTGATGGCGCGAGATTTTGGTGGGGATTGAGTGGTGATGGTATGGGAATGCAACGGCGGGTGTTCCCGGAAAAATAATGTCGGAAAGAAGGCTCCAAAGATCGGTAGGCGGTGGTGGGAGAGAGGCGAGTATTCAAAAAACGGAATCCGGTATTAAGCCGTGCCGTCCTTGGGGTCCGTGGCCTCCTTGAGGTAGGCGATGAGGTCGTTGCGGTCCTTGTCCTTCTTGAGGCCGGCAAAGGCCATCTTGGTGCCTGGGATATACTTCTTGGGGTCCAAGAGGTAATCGAAGAGCGTCTCCTCCTTCCAGTGAATGGCCGCCTTCTTGTTGGCCTCGGTGTACGAGTACGTCTCGACGCTACCGGACTGTCGGCCGAACTGTGAGTGATGACGAGGTGGTGGTCAGATTCGGCAGGGCGCGCGAGGCTCGAGGTTGAGTGGAAAGGCTTACAAGACCGTGCAAAGCAGGGCCGACTGAGTAACACGAAAGCAAGCAGAGCAAGGGAATCGAGTCAGTATAACTATTCGGTCGCCAAACCTTGTGTCCAAACGTCCAGTTCGTCCGAGGGCCATAGCTCGCCGCGCGCCCGATGTCGAGCCCAGGTGTTTGATCGACGTGATCGATCACGAGCTCTGGCCCATCACCCCAATCCCCCTGCCACAGTACCACTCCCCCGATGCCCAAAACACCACGACCCAGCACGAAGTCGCAGCCCTTCGCTTGTGGGAGGGCGCGGGCGATCGCCACCGACCCGGGCCGTCTCGCATGGTCCTCCAACGTTTGACTGGCCTCAGTCGAAAACCGAAAGCCGCGACCTGCTGAAGCGGTACTCACCCTTGTTGGCTGTGATGGAAACGGAGCACCTGGGTCAATATGGTGTTCTCACATACTCGAAAAGAGGGACACGATGCTGCGTGGCTGTGTAGACACCCCCGAAGCCCGATCGTGACCGAGGCTCCGCAGCGCGAAACGCCGGGGGGCAGGCAAAAGGGATGGATGGAATGGGAGACTGACCTCCACCAGCCTCAACGGTGTGGCATTGAGCGCAACGTGTCTTGAACAGGGAAGCACCCTTTTTGGCGTCACCTGTTTTTGGTGAGATCAAAGCCGAGCGAGAGAGGCGATGATTTCAGGGGAGCGAAAAGATGCGAATTAGCGAGCTGCGATTGGCCCAAACGGGAGAAACAAAGTGACGAACCGGCAGCGTAAGGCACTGCAGAGCGAGGGGGAGCTTGACATCAGCTCGAGCTACGAGGTGTCGCTGAAGGAAGGAAGAACTCACTGTTTGGATAGAGTAGGGTTTGGGGCAGGTGGCGAGAGAGGGCAGGTGTAACGAGGGTAACCGTCGCAAGCGATCCTGACGCAGGGCATCGCGATCCGCCCGCAACCTCCCGTAACAGCCCACCAGTACTCACCCGCGCAACAAGATTTCCGCTTCAGCCCGACCGCGAGCTCGGCACGACTCGGAACGGTTTCGGCGACTCCTGGGCCGTCCCCGAGTGGCATCATCGGCCAACGCGTATGAATGAATGACGTGCCATCCCGGGACGTTCGATCAGGAATCCCCCAATAGTTTGATCCAGAATCTTCCCCGTCAGTGCACTGCATCCTGAATTGAACCGCGCACTCGATCCCGATGCTCGCCGTCGGGCCGGGCCGGCAGCCTGCAGATCGATTTGCTCGGCGGGCCGTGGCGGCGTCGGATCAGGTTGGGATCGGCGCTCGCTCGGAGATTTCTCGACATGGAACAGAGTGGTAACGGCCTTTCCCCAGCACGGTAACGACAGTTCAGCACGAGGACCTTCTTCCAGGATCAAGGTTCCAATATCTGAGATATGGTGAAGTTTGCAACAATTTTCGCTATACACCCAATTGGATTGTTTGATGCTGCACACACGCCAAAGATACTCATTACAAGGGGTCCTAGCAAGCAAAAAGATGAAAGAGAAGAAGAGAAGAGCAAATCTAGAGAGAAGAGCAAACCGCGAAGGACAACTAATATAAGAACACACTGATCCGCACTCTATAACACCGTGCTGAGCCGAGGGGTGACGATGCCGAGCGAGAGGAAAACACAAGCCACACTTCGTCTAAAAAGTAGCCCTTGGTGCGATCGGGACCGTCTCGACCTCGGACTGCTTCTTGATGATGGTCGAAGGCGTCAAGTTGCCCTTGGCCTTCTTTTGCGTCGAGCGCAACGTCTTGCCATCGACATCCTCGTCCGAATCCGTATCCGGCTCTCGCACCGCACCAGGGATCGAGTTGGACAGGAAGGCGAGTGTACGTAGCCGCCGTCTCTCCTCACGTTCCTTCATCTGCTTGCGCGACATCTTTTTCCTGCCCTTGGCGGCCTTGAAAGCCATCTCGGCACCGGCGATCGTAGAGGCGGCTCGCGCCTCGTCGCTCGAACCCACGGGGGTCGACATCGCCGGCGTCGAGCCAGCTGGAGTTGTCAATGCCGGTGTCGAAACGGCAGGGGTCTGGGCTCCGGGTGTCGGGGGTTGTGAGTCGAACGCATCCTCGGCGACGGCGGCCTTGCCCTTGTGCGTGAGCATGCCGGACTCGACGTTCCAGATCTCGGGGCAGAGAGCACCAACAAACTCCTGGTTGTGCGAAATGCACAAGAAGGCACCCGTCCACTCGCGGATACCGACGGCGAGACCGCCGAGAGCATCACGGTCCAAAAAGTTGGTAGGCTCGTCTGAAGCGGGAAAAGATGAGCCATTTAGCTAATGAAAGGATAGGAATGACAATGGACAGGCTACTCACCAAGAATAAGCACCTGGGGCTTGGCCCACATGGCGGCGGCGATGACGACCTTGACCTTTTGTCCACCGGAAAGACCCTTCATTTCGTTGTACTCGGCGATGTCGCCATCGAGTCCGACGTCCTCGAGATGCTTGCGGACGAGCTTGCCCGACATCTCACGCGATCCAGCACCTTCGCGCGAAGCCTCGAAATCGTCAAACTCTTGCACGAGCTTGGAGAAGCCGAGCTCAATCAGCCTCTCACGGGGCAACCAAGCATTGAATTTGTGCTGCAGGTTTTGCCACTTGATTCTGAGCGAGGAAAGAGGGAGCGTGAAGGGTCAATATCCGCGATTTCTGCAAAGGCCTCAACCTAGCAGTACCACTCACTCGTAAGAGTACGATTTCTTGAGCTTTTGACGACCGACGATGCGCTCGAGGAAGCGCGACTCCCCCGTACGACCGACGATGGGGGTCTTCATCAGCTCGATCTCCTCCGGGGTCATGGCGCGCGTCGCCTTGGCAGCCTGCTCCTTGTCGACACCGTCCTGGTAACGCCACTGGATGTACTGCATCGCCGTCTTCTCGAGGTGCTCCTCGATGTGGTGGAACGCGTGTTGGGCGACGTATGCGACACGCAAGTTGGGGTGCTTCTCGACCTTGCCTTCGTCGGGCACGGTCTCGCCCGTCAAGAGCTTGATCAAGGTCGACTTACCGGCACCGTTGGGGCCGACGATACCGACGCGCGACGAAAGGGAGACGGCGCACGAGACGTTCTGCAACTGCGGCTTCTTGGCACCGGGGTAGGTGAAGGTGCAGTTGGTCATCTTGAGGATGGCGCGCGTCTGCGAGCGCACACCCATCAACGAACCCGGGGCCGGGAAGGTGAACTTGACGACCGAGTCCGAGAGGGTGTAGTATGCTTTTCCGGCGGGCCACTTCTCAACGAACTTGGCGAGATTACCCTTGTAGTAGACGAGCTGCTTTTTCTGGTAGTGGATGATGTTGGTGCACACGGCGTCGAGGAAGCCTGAATCGTGGGAGACGATCATGCACGTGATGTGCGACTGCGCGTTGAGGAAGTCCTGGAGCCAGTTGACGGACTTGGTGTCCAAGTGATTGGTTGGTTCGTCGAGTAACATGAGGTCGACCTTCATCAGGATGGCACGGCAAAGGGCGACGCGCATCTTCCAACCACCGGAGAGCGAGTTGATGGGAACGTCCTGTCGCTCCTCGTCGAAACCGAGCTCGAGCAAGGTCTTGCGGATCTCCTTCTCGTCGACCTCGATGCGAGGCTCCTCGAGCATGAGCCCGCAGACCGTGATGCCGGACTCGTCACCGTCAATGTCGTGCTCGACATAGGCGGCCTTGACGTGCTGCGGGAAGTTGTCGATCTGTTTCCGGTTAATAGCCTTGAGCAGAGTCGATTTGCCGCAGCCGTTGGCACCGCAAATACCGTATCGGTGGCCTCGGCGCAGCTTGAGGGTCGTGTGGTTGAGCAAGAGCAGACCGCCGTAGGCGAGCGAGAAGGGCAAGTCCGTAACGATCTCTCCCTCCTCATCGTCGTCGTCTTCCTGGTCGACTTGCATGCGCGACTTGTCGATCGCCATCCATCGCTTCAAGAGCTCGACGGAGAGCGACTCGGCAGAGGCCTTGCCGACGAGGGGTTCGAGGTAAGGGCCGACGTACGACTCCCTCCAGTCCTTCTCGTCGAACTGACGCTTGCGGGTCAAGTGCGAGATAGCGTATGCGACATACGACAAGGCCTGGTCGGCGAACGCGTCGGGCTTCTCCCCTGAGGCCTTGGCGACGAGACCTTGGGTCTCGGTGAAGGCCTTCTTCTCGTCCTCGGCGGCCTCAGACAAGTGGTCGACAGCGGGGATCTGGGCGCCCTCCTTGGACGCGCCGACGGCCTTCTTGGCCTCCTCGGCGAAGGCACGGATTTCGGGGAAAGCGGCGGATTCGATAATCCGCTCGATACCGGGCAAGACGGCGGGGGCGTGGAGAGCGGCAAGATCTGACGAGCGAACGAGTTTGAACAAGTTGGTGATGAGGACAACAGATTGACGCTGGACAATGTTGCCTCGCTCGCCAAGGGCACGGGTGAGCAGGGGAGCGACGACAGCCAAAGTGGGGCCATCGACCTCTCGGACCCAGACGGTCGAGGACAATCGCTTGATCGCGGCGGGGACGGTCGTGGGGTCGGCCATGCACTTGACGAGATCGGGGACGAAAGGTTGGATATCTGGGTTGGTGAGAACGTGGCACAATGCGATACCGGTCTTCTCGGCTTGCGAGGCAATCTAGTGGGAAAGTGAATGAAAGCTCAAGTCAGCGGTGAGCCCCGGCCCCCCCGAAGACCAATGACAAAACTCACCTCGGACTTGGTGTCACGCATCGACGCAGTAAGACGAGGGACGTACTCGCCCAATCGCTCAGCAACCTGGTCCTTGGCCGAGGTGCCGAAAGTGGCGAGCAGCTGCAACGCGCAGACCTTGCTCTTCCACTTGTAGTTGCCCTCGATGACCTCGAAGAGCTGCTCGATCGTCTTGGGCGCGAGTTCGGGAGGGGTCAGGCGGCACAGTTGCTTGGCCGCCTTTTCGGCATTTTCGGCGATGGAAGCCGTCTTGCCGGACTCTTGGAGACGGTCCAACACGATGGGCAGGAGGGGAACGAGGTAAGGGTCGGCACCGGCCTTGGCGAGCTTGCGGAAGAGCTCGTCGAAAGCGGCGATCGCGCCTTCACGCTCGGCGACGACCTTGCCCTTGACGGCACGGGTCAGGTCGTCGAGGATCGCATCGACGACGAGCGAGCGCAGGCCGTTCTTTTGGACATAGGCCGCGAGCGTCGACGCGGCCGCGGCGCGAGCGGTGCGAGCGGTCACGGAGTAGAGTTCTTGCAGGATCGCGGACGCAGGTCCGTCGGCGGTGGTCCTGGTAGGTGAGAACGAGAGCAAAATCAAGACACGATCAGCATCGGAAATCACGAGACGAACACGTCTCGTTGAATGTGGAAGAAGGCGGGATATCGGACTTCGCAGGCGACCGGGGCCGTCGGTCTGGTCCGTCGGTCGATTCGTGGCTGAGGAAGAGACATCTCGGCGCGTCCATACACGAGCGATGCACGTCACGTGGCCAACTCACATCTCAGCAACAGGCATGGAACTCGTTGAATGGGTAGATGGGCTTTTGAGGGATAGAAGATGTCGTTTAGGGCACGAATGCGAAAAGGGAGTTTAGGGCTGGGCGGGTTGAGCGAGCCTCGTTTTGAGCGGCGAAAACGTGCGAAAGCCGAGAACAGCGAGCACGGGCAGCGGCGGCTTTGCGGACGGCGAAGGACTTGGAGAAAGTCGCTTCGGGATGGGGGTTTAGAGAGTCTAGAGAGATGCCAACACTCGCGAGTGAGATCAAGGCTTGAAACGGAGAGGGAAGGAGAGGCGAGGAGGGGGGATGGGGAGTTAAGAGCAGCAGAGCGAGAGCGCCTCGAGGTTCCAACGTTGGTCGGCTCACCTTCGCAGCCGCCCTGCTGCTCGATCACCCACCCGCGGTGCGCCGAGTGTGAGTCGATCAAACTTTGCCAACTGCCCCGCGAAACGGATACATCGAAATCGTCGAATTTGAGCAGAAACAAGACATGTACATTACACCACACCTACATTGACGTACAAGATGGCGTATTCCCTCACATCGACGTGCCACCACAAATTATTACCGACGGCCAACTTGCCGGCAGTGCTCCTCCGCTGGCTCGGCAACGCCTGGCACGCATGGCACGCCTGCCGAATGGCGGCGCGAGCACTCACTTCTCTACTTCTCCCCCTTCATCCACCCTCTCCCTACACCCGTCATAACGACCAGCCCATCTTCTTGCTCGACCCACAAGTCGCATTCCTCCCCCTTCCACTTGCCACAAAACGCGACCTTCCGATCGACGACCAAGGGCGCCGTGTTACGGTACGAGAAATCCTTGACCCCTTCCCATTCGCCTCGGGGCAGATTATGCCGGAACGTATTGAGCAACAACAAGGCCGTCAATGGACCATGGACGATTAGGCCTTCTCTTCCTTCGATCTCCTTGCAGTAGCGTTCGTCCCAGTGGATTCGATGGGTATTGAAGGTCAACGCGGAGAACCTCATCAACATCTTCGGCGTTGGGAGGAAAGGCATGACGAAATCCGCCTCGTGGCGACGAGCGACGAGCTTCTTGATTAGTGGGGAGGAGTTGGCTTCCATTACTTTTTGGCGTTGTTCGTCGGTCATGGAAGGGCGATAGATGTGCACCCTCGTCTCTTTAACCGGCGCGACCTTCCCTGCCGCCTCGGAGCTGGTCCCATCCCCTTGTTCTCTGATCTCCCTCTGAACCTGCACATAATATCCCGATCTCCCATCCTTCCCCATTTTCTTCTTCACATCCAAAACCTTGGCCGTGCATTCGATCTTGGAACCAATCCGAATCCCTTGACCGGAGTTGGGGGTCTGATAGTTCCGAGGGAAGGCGAACGAACCGCCGACCCACATGCGTTCGTCTAAACCTCCTTCGAGGGGCGGGTGATGTGGCGTCTTTTCGGTGCCGTCGGGGCCTAGGGAGGAGGTGGTAGAATCCCAGGGTGGGAAGAAGAGGAGTGTCCAGCCTGGGGGTAGGATGTCTCTGCGAGTACCAGTGGCCGGACGGGATTCGAGGGAGGGCAGATCAATCAGCTCTTGCTATAGCCCAATAAGTGGCTCTCTTTGAGCCAGAGCACGCCCGAAACCTACCCCTTAGCCGACCAAGCGGAAGCCAGCTCATCCTGCGGCACCTCAATCGTCGAAATGAGGGACTGAACCCGAGAAAGCGTGACATGGTCCTCGAGGTAGAGCACGTTCGAAGGCGCCGAGTCGATCCATTTCTGTAGAACCGTAGCGGTTGAGGACGTCGCTGTGGTGAGCTGTCTTGTGAGACCTGGTCTTCCAACTCGGGTGAGTGTGCGTCGAACGGCGTGCATGGTGTTGGATGGGTCAGGGACTGGAGGCAAGTGAAACGTCGAATTGAGCATCCGTGTGGGGCACGGCGCGTCCGGCCTCCCACGGCTCACGAAGTTGCCGATCTACAATGAATTACCCACGGGGCCCCATCAGGAGGTGCAACTAAAGTAGGATGGCGAGGCCTGAACGTAGACCCACTCAAAAAAAGAGGGAAGCAAGATCACGTCTACACAAACGATCTAAACGAAAAACTACCCTTAAGCCGCAGCGATGTCGAGCTTGGCGACGTCGGGCAGGTCCTCTTGGTGCTGGATGAGCTGTTGCGATCCGAAGGGAGATATCAAGTCAGCACGATCGTCTACACCGATATCCCAATGCATTGAACTGACCTTTGTGATTTTACCAATCGCGATCGTCTTGCCTTCATCACGCAATGTGAAGCGACCGAGTTGAGGGTGATCGGCGAACCGCTCCACCGAAACCGGTGCCGCCGTCTCGATCAGCGCAATGATCTTTTGCCCCTTCTTGGCGAACTGAGGTGGCCGCCTCGACTTCTTCCCCGACTTCTTGTCGTAGTAGTGCAACAATTTGGACAATGCGACCTCCTCCGACAAGGTGTGGACGTGCATCACGGCGCCGTAACCAGCACAGATGATGTTCTTGTGGTCGACGATAACAAGTTGCGCCTCAAAATGCGTGACGGTGTGCACGGGTTGCTCGACCGAACTGAGCACGAAACCGACAGAAACATCCTCATCCTCGACACCCCTCAGCCGCACGCGAACGTTATCACCGCACAATGCAAGCGGCACCTCCTCCTCCATCTCGTTGTTGATACCGGTGACCGTTACGGGGGTCTGCAAAAGATGGCAAAGGGTGAGCACAACGCAATCGAAGAAACACCGAAGCATGCACAAATGAGACTGACCTTGTTGGGCATCAAGAGCAAGTTCTGGCCCTTGCGAAGCTTACCGCTCTCGACCTTGCCGACAACCACCGTCCCCATATCGGCATACTTTTCAGAAATGGGCATCAACAGCGGCGCGTTCGTCTTGCGGTCGACGAGCGCCATGTTGTCGAGGAAGTTGAGCAACGAAACACCTTCGACCCAAGGGGCTACCTTGCGATCAACATCCTCCTTGAGGTTCGCACCCGTAAAGCCAGAGATGGGGATGAACTGAACGTCGGTCTTGACGTTGTAGCCGGTACCCTTGAGGAAAGGCGTAAGCTTGCCCTGGATCTCATCGAAGCGGGCCTTGTCCCAGTTGACCGTAGGGTCGTCCATCTTGTTGACGACGACGATGAGCTTCTGCACTCCCGCCGTTTTGACCAACATCGCGTGCTCGCGGGTTTGGCCACCCTTTTCAAACCCTGTCTCGAATTCACCCTTGCGGGCCGAGATAACGAGAACGGCGACATCGGCCTGGGCGGCACCGGAAATCATGGAGGGGACGAATGTTTTGTGACCAGGGGCATCGAGGATCGTGTAACGACGAGCATCGGTCTCAAAATAGGCTCGGCCGACTTCGACCGTCTTGCCCTTCTCTCGTTCCTGCGAGGTCGAGTCGAGTGCCCACGAAAGGTACCACGACTCTCGGCCGGCTTCCTTGGCCTCCTTCTCGTACTTTTCCATCGTACGCTTGTCGACCATGCCGCAAAGGTAGAGGATATTACCACCCATCGTCGACTTTCCAGCATCGACATGTCCGATGAAGACGATGTTGATGTGGGGCTTGATGTTTTTCATAGCTGGAGAAGTGGAATTCGATGCAGTCAGCACACGCAGGCTCCGAGGAAGCGCTTGACACCATTTGACTCACCCTCTTCATCGTTCCCGTACAAATCCGCCAAAGTCTCCTCGTCAGCCACGGCCCTCACCTCGTGAAGAAGCGCATCAGCAGTCTTGGCATCCTCCTTTGCCGCCGCGGCACCGTCGTCTGGGGCGTCCTTCTTGTTCGATGCGGCGGCAGCAGGCTTGTCAGTAGCAATTGCCTCCTTCTTTGAGGGAGTAGCAGCAGCAGCAGCAGGAGTGGCGGCCTTGGCTTTCTCGGTTACTTTCTCGGGTGCGGGCGTAGCAGGCTTGGACGAGTTGGGGGTGGCGGCTTTGCTTGAGCCAGGCGTCGGGTTCTTCGACGACGAACAGGCGGCGTTCGACTTGGAGCCGCCGATGTTGAGCGAGACGGTCGCCGGTTTGGTGTTGGCCGAAGAGCCACCGCCGATCTTGAGCGACATTGTAGGTGCCTTGACGGGAGCAGGGGCGTTAGAATCGGCCACGGCTCGGGTGAAAGGGACGCTCGGCGCAGGGGCAGGCTGAGCTCGGGCCGGCGGCACGTAGGCCTGGGTATTGTCGCGGGGCGCATGCGGAGCTTGCTGTTGGTAGTGGTTGCCACCATAATCACCATGCTGGTGGTTGTTTTGTTGCGCAAAAAGATCATGGGCGCCGTAGCCCTGGGGGACAATGCCACCCTGATATCCCCCGCCGTAGGGGTACCCGGGTTGAGGTTGACCTGTCGATCGCGAAGCAAGACACAGTTTTAGTGACGGTTCAACGCATGTGTCCAAGCTTGATTGACGCACCGTACTGCCCGTACTGCCCCTGCTGAGGGTAATACTGACCCTGGGGAGCTCCATAGGGATTCTGAGGCTGGTAACCGCCGGCCTGACCGGGACGGAAAGGGGGTGCGTGGCCTGAAGGCTGCCATGTGTTGGCGTTGGGGTTGAAGGAGCCGGCGTTGGGGTTGAAAGACACTGCAGGATTGCGTAGGAATACGATGGAAGTTGTGGACGAGTGGATATGTCAGTTGGCAATGCTCGAGGGTTCGACAATGCGAACGAGGAGAAGAGCAGCCTGGGCGAAAGAGGTTGGGTACGGTGTCTTCGCCGCATGAGTTGATCTATAACGCGCTGGGATGACATCCTGGAACTGTGTGCTCTGCGCTTGCACGGTGCCCATCTTCGCTGGTCCCTCGGGGATGACGCACACGAGCGGTCGCAGGTCTCGCAAAGTCGTGCGATCGAGCTCGATCGGCTCCACCGCGTGTCGTACGGTAAATGCCGAGCTTTGGCTGTAATCCGGAGTCTTGAATGGACATGATCTCTGAACGCGAGGTAGAGGGGTACTTACTGCTTGCGGTGAACAAGGATGGACGACAGGGGACTGTGGCGTAGTCGAGAACCTGACTCAGGTGCGATGAGCTCAGCGCTGCCGCTTGCTGCTGCTTGGACCTCGCGAGATTCGCGCTCGATTTTTGGCTGGGCAGGAGAGTCGATGGCCGGCACCCGCTGCCGAATTGGGCTTACACTTCCTCCGTCGCGGAGTCTAAGTACTAGTCTGCCAACCTCCACCCACTGCACGGAGCGCATAGCATTCGTACTAGTGTCTGACCCTTTGTTCGTGCACAATTTCGTTCCTTCATCAACGTTTTCGAAGCATGAGCATGACGTCCCGGGCCCTCCTTCCACTGGCCCGGTCTCAAAGGGGGGGGGGGGGGGGGGGCGCCTTACACTCTCCCCTCCAAGTCCTGTTGGGCTTCTTTCAGTCCCTATATCTCGGGCGGTAGAGGGGTTCGTTGTGCGCGAGTTGTTCGACAAGACGCTGTCCTTCGACGTCCAGTTGCAGCTCGGAGCTCGTTGGTTTGTCGACTGCATTTCGTACTGAATAGACAATCATTGGTGCAGCGGTGGGTTAGACAATTGTTGTCCCGCCCGGCACGGAAAATTTGGTGGTGGTCTGAGCCTCAAGGCCGGTCCCTTGCGCACCATCCTCAAATTTTCCGATCAAGGTAAGGATCTCATCTGTACTTTTCCACCACGATCTGGCGGTCAATGTACGGCAGACGGGTCCATTTTGCCGGGTCGTCGCCGTCCTCGCCGTTGGTGACTTCTTCTCTGACTTCCGTGAGATCTGTATCGTTGACATCATCGGCGACGCCCTCTTCTCGCAACTGAGCAATTCGGTGAGCCATGACACCCATGACCTGCGGAGCGGGTTCCTTCTCCTCAGCTGGCAAGTCTTCCTCCTCGGGAGTATCGGAATTGACGAACATCATGCCCATTGATGATTCACCGGAGCAATCTGCAGCCAAATGGCCATTCTTGTTGCAGTTGAAAGATACACGCGCCGTGGGCAAATTGGTCGGCCCTTTTTTCGGCGTCTGCTTTGTTCCATTTTCTCTCAGCAGTCTTGGTCGAGGATCCCTCAGACTTTGCCAGATCAGAGGACTGCTTAGAATCGGAGTTCGGTTTCGCTTGCTGCTTGTCCTCTCTCCAATTCTTCCTCTGCGAGCCGTTCGACTACTTTGTTCAGATTTGGTATCTGCCGTTTTCGCTGCCTTGCGAAACATCTTGTTCATCATCGAGCCACTTGTCACAGTCTCGTAGTTGGAGATATACGTTGATCCACTGGCAACTTCCCGCCCAATTTGCTTGCCTCTTCCACGTTGAACATACTTTCGGCCTACTTGGCTAATCGTTGCATCCACAACCAAGTAATGAGATTGGGTTCTCCCGGATCAACTGTATGTTTTGATCCGTCCTGGGTGCAGCGAGTCGTAAAGCTTGCGCGTCATCTCGTGCTCACTCGTTGCTGCGCGATCTTTCGAGACTTGGTTAGTCTCGTGGACAGTTTCGGTGACTCTTCGGGCTTCTATCGGCGCGTTCCCGATAGATTTTGTTTCATTTCGTCTCCGCTTCTCGATGCGCAGTAGGTGATACGTATTATCTCTCGGAGTGACGAATCACCTTGTTGAAGGGGTAAGGACACATAATCACGTGCGCATCATGGTCTAGCAAACGCATCGCCCGCCTCCAGTCTGCATACATTTCCTTGACAATGCCATCCAAGCACTGGATGCAGGGCACAGCCATGTATGTCTCAGGGATAACTCCCATTGTTTTAAATAGGCATCTATGCCCCGTGTCAAAATTCGCAACGTGGCCGGGCAATCGTCCATGCCATGGTACGTTTTGGGTGCCTCAATCTTTGGGCGCTGCGCAGTCGGTTGATGATCGATGATGCGTCACGTTTCCTTCCCTCTTATCGGGTCCGTCAAGCCCGACGCGGGGCGCTCCACTGTCGGAAGGCGAAGAGCCTCCAGCAGGTGGATCATCACCCCTACCTCGTGGCCAGACAGGTTGTGGATGGTACGGAATGCGAAACTGCACATGTCACGTACATCATAGTCACATGATATTCCAATGACTGTAATGAGAGAAGTGACGCGCACCTGTAAGATTTGGTTCCACTCGGGCCGAGCGAGGGGGCCGGGGCCGCCTCGCGGAACTCGTCTTCGAATGACTCGTCGTCGGACGATGGTGGATCGCCTCCTGGAGGAGCGGCAACTCGAGCTCCAACTTTCGGAGTGAAGGCTGCCTGCGTTGCTCAGCCCCTGTCAGAGAGTATAATGCTGCTTCATCCCACATAGAGCCTCGATTATGATTAGTTTCCAGTTGTAGATATCAGCGGCCTCTCGCGCCTCGTGCCTAGCTCGCGCGCGCTTCCATAGCCTTTCTTCTTTCTCTCCACCTATTCTATCTATCATCTTCGGCTCTCATTACGTATCTCGTGCCTGGGCCTCAGTGTTCTAACAGCCCCTTCGTTCGGTCCTTGTTTCAGGGATGTGATCTTCATCTCCCGAGATTGAGTCTGCTCGTGGAGGCGAAACCTTCAGTGTACTAAGCGTCATTCGCACCTATGAGGTCTTTCCTTGATCTGGGTACGGCTGCTCAGCATAGTGCATATCGACATCCGTCCTTCCTGGGAAAAATCGTGGGTCGTTTTGCTTAGCAACTACAAGATTACGAGTCTCTTTCACGTTCGTAGTTCCCAAGTCGGAAATGCTTCGAGGTCGTTGCAGCACACGAGGCTGAGGCCTGTCCGTCATTTCACTCGCAGCGTCATCGAGTTCAGTCAGGGGCACTTGAGTCCCACGTTTTTGATCTCGGCGTTGTCTTGCGCACGGACATCCGCACCAGTGGCCGAGAGTCCCTCGATACTGGCCGTTGCAAGATCCAATTTCTCTCGAGCCTTGAAGTGTAGTTCAGTGAATTCCCTTACTTGATCTACAAGCTGTTGCATTATTTTTTGCTTGAGCTCCCCCCATCCGCTGAGTGTCTCTCCGCTGAATTCTCGCCAATGGCGTCTCCCTTGTCTAAGGAGCGTTGTCCCAGTGAATTTGATGGTGACGCGTCCGGCTCATCATTTTCTTGTTCTTCGACCTCCAGCCTCTGACTGCTTGTCAATCGTGTCGCTGTGAGATCTGCCCGTCCTTGCGTCTTTGTATCCGACTTTTCCTGAAAACCTTGCGCATGTGGGAGTTCCTCACGGGTTCTCTTCGTTCCAGCAAGCTCGTCATCGGAAGGGTTTGACGATATTTTAACTGGTTGCAGATGGGTTAATTATTGTTGCTAGGGGGTGATCCGCTATGTATCTCGCATATATAAATCTGAACGACACTTCAGTCAGTCTTCAATGCGAGAGCGAATAAGGAATATGAATTGACAACATACCTGAACGACACTTCAGTCAGTCTTCAATGCGAGAGCGAATGAAGAGAGAAAGAGACGAAGTGTCGCCCAAGTGCTAAACAATCTGCTAGAAATGCCCCGCCTCCCCAATTAGATGGCGGGCCCAATTAACTGCAGCCAGGGTAAGATGGCGATCCCAGTCGAGTAGAAACATCCTGCCATTCTTCCATTTAGTCATATCTTCAGAGTCAAGATGAAGCCAACCCTCCAAATCCAATACCGTCCTTCCTTCGTCTTCGAACTCGGATCCTAATGTAGAGACTTGTCGTTGACATTAATTACGTCCGTCTACTTCAACTACACGTTACTTCGACCAGCGAGTGACTCGTCGTCGTCGAGTTGATGTGCTGAGAGGATATCCCGGCACTGGTCTTTGTTCTTTGTATTCCAAATTGGTGAGGTGCAACTCACTCGCTCACGAGCGAGCCTTCTCCATCCCTTTCGGGCCTACGTACCCTCTTCGGGCCTACCCTCTTCGGGCCTTCAGAACACAGGGACTACCAGTCGTTCCCTGACACTTACGATAAGTTCGATGTACTCGAAGTCCTCCAGCGAAATTGGTTTCGACTGGTGTAACAAGTAAGAAGATGTAAGGTTCTCCCCTTACAGAAGGTCGCGAGGACGGTCGTAGATCGACGTACGTCGGACTCCCGTGAATAGTATTTGTTAAACGTCTTTACTGGGTTTGAGCTACGACGGAGCGCTGGCGGTTTCAAGGGAGTGCCAACTTCGCTAACTTCCGTCAGTTCATCCCGGCAGTCCGCGCATCAAAAGTGTTTCCTAAAAGTGAGGTGTTCGGCTGGTAAAAGCGGTCCTTAACCGCGGCGGCGCCGCTTTCAGCTAAAAGTGAAAAGGTCCTAAAAGTGCTTTTCCAGCCTAACACGCCCTAAAGTACCGAGAGAGAGAGAGAGACGGCGGTTGAGCCAGGCCGAGGCCCGTGCGCCGATGTCAGTCTCTCCTCCACATTCCGATTCGTTCGACCTCGAAATCACACATGCGACCGACGGGTCCAATGAACGGGTAGTTCAGCCTGACCATGGACGTGAAAATATGGCCAACTCCCGCGAACCGCGAGTCCGAGACGTCCAGTCGGGACAGGAGCCTATCGACCGCTCGAGGGCCTGTCTGGGCCTGTCGAACGGTGCTTTGCAGTTCATAAGCTGTCTTCAGGCCGAACCTCTCTCTCTCTTCCTCTTCTCTCTCCATCCGATACCCCCAGTCACTTGTTTCAAACCCAATACTCCAAATTTATTTGATTTCACTTGATACTTCCAATCGATGATGTGGGGCAGGTTGCTGATCCCCATCACGGCCACGCTCGCAGCGACCGTCGTACATGCCGAAACCAATTCTGCAGCCGTCGGTGCAAATTCCCCTTTGGGCCGCAAGAGCTCAAAGGAGGTCGCAACGGGCGACATCAGCAACAAGTTGACGTGTACGTACCGCCGTCCATCTGTTACTACCGCCGCATTCACCCGGGGTGGGGGGGGGGGCGGAGTTTGGGCCTAGCGATATCCGGATCGGCTGTGTCAGGGATCCCCAACATCCCCGATTCGGCGTTCATGACACCCCGAGCTGACGCCCTGATGTGTCACATCATTCTTCGATAGTTCAAGTGACTTCCCATCCCGGCTTCCCCAATCACAAGCTGCGCATCAAGCAGGCCAATGTCAGTCATGCAATGAACAGGTCCGAGCGGCGCGAGTTCCTCGGCGTGGGGTACTGATGCCGAATGCACTCTTACGGGGGGACTCGTAGCTGTGTGACGACCCCAAAACAAAGGCCTACGCGGGCTATCTCGACATCGAAGAACACAAGCATCTGTTCTTCTTTTTGGCCGAGTCCCGCGACACGCCTGACGAAGATCCATTCATACTATGGCTCAACGGCGGTCCTGGATGTTCGAGCATGTTAGGCTTGTTGCTCGAAAACGGCCCGTGCTTGGTCACCGATGAAGGCAAGAGCTCGAGTTTGAATCCTTACTCGTGGAACTCGAATGCCAATATGCTCTTCCTGGACTCTCCCGTCAAGGTCAATTTCCAAGCTGCACTATGGGGTCCTGGTCTGCTCGCCACATATCTAATCTGACTCGCTCACGTCCACAGACCGGTTTCTCGAAAGCCCGTAAGCCGGCCAACACCTCGCACCAGGCCGCAGAGGATATCTATGCCTTCTTGCAACTCTTCTATCAAGCGTTCCCCGGCGGCGTCAAAAACGATTTGGTCGGTCATCTGCTTCGTCTGACCCTTTTTGAAGTTAAGATATTGACTACCCCTGACTCGGGTCTACTTGTTCAAACCAATAAAGCACCTCGCGGGAGAGTCTTACGCGGGCATGTACCTTCCCCACACCGCCTCGGCCATCTTTCACAAGAACAAGGATCTTGACGGGTCCAAGCCCGACATGATACATGTGCCCCTCGTCTCGATGGCGATCGGCAACGGCTTCGTCGAGATCGTCACCGCAACCAGATCGGAGCTCGATTTCGCATGCGGGAAGGGAGACCATGCACCCATCTACAACACTTCGACTTGCACTGATCTTTACAAGCAACTCAAAATCTGCCATAGTACGGTGGCGACGTGTCGCCAGACACGTGCGCCACAGGATTGTACTCAAGCGGAGATAGATTGCATTTCAATTGACGGTCAGTGATGCGATTCTCCTCGTCGTTTCGCGGGATCGTTTCCTCGCCGCCTTCGATGAAAGAAAGCCCGAGCTGACTCTAGTTATCCACTCATTACTTCGGCTTCGGCATCGCGTTGGACTATTTTACCAAAATAGCGGCGTTCGACACAACTGGGCTGAATCCCTACGACGTCTCCAAGAAGTGCGATCCCAAGGATGGATCGTTGTGTTACAAACAGGTGTCCTGGGTCTCGACCTACCTCAACCTGCCGAACGTTCGAACCGAACTCGGAATCTATCCCAACGCCAAGCCGTTTGAGGGTTGTAGTAACTCGGTCTACAATGCTTTCTTATTTAGTGGAGATTGTAAGTTTCCCTCAGCGCCACCGAGCGCTAGCTCGATTGCGTGGTCGCGGATGCCTTCCGATCCCGAGCCGAGCTGAGTCTGAACTCGTCGGTGCCACCTTGTTCAGGGGTGGTCGATTCCACAGCTCTGATTCCGGAGCTGCTCGAAAACAAATTCAGGGTACTCGTTTACACCGGCAAGCTGTAAGCCCTGGACGAAGAAAGTCGTCGCTCGCACAGCGTATCATGTTGCTAACATGCCCCTGCTCACTATTTTCCTCCGCAGCGACTTCCTCGTGAGTTTTAGCAAGAGCCTGGACTGGCCCCATACTGTTTTGAGTCGGATGGAGACTAATGTGGCGCATACTCTGTCCTACTCGCTTCATACCTAGTGCAACTATCTCGGAAGCCGCGCCTGGACCAACGCCCTGCCCTGGTCAGGCCAACAGCAGTACGTGAATGCCCCGGTCCATGACTTCAAAACGTCGGAAGGGGAGATTGTGGGACAGACCAAGAGCTGCGGTCCGCTCACGTATCTGGAGGTGGCTGGTGCCGGACAGTAAGTAGTACCAATTTTCTCGTCATGGTCCAGTGTGTCTGCACAGTGCTCAAGTGCTTTTTCACTCCGTTTTCATTCCTGACGTTGTGTCTGTGCAGCATGGTCCCTCTCGACAAGCCTGCCGAGGCGCACGAGATGATCAAGAGGTGGCTCAGAGGGGGCCAGTTCTAGCGGGGACGTGCCGTCAGCAGACTGCCAGATTTTCCTTGTATATAGACGTCTTCTTACCTCCCTATTACTTCCTTCTGCGTAACTTGCTATGAGGCGATAGTATCTATACCTCGAGCAACCTCCTATTACCGGCTCCGTTGTGCGTCTCCGTGCCAAACTGGATGAAACGGGAAGTACAGGCAGCAGTGTCTGCCATTTTCCGGAGTTCAGACCCACTTGGCGGTTCTCGGTACTTTGCAAGCACCTCTTTGAGCCCGATGGAACAAAAGTGAAGGGAGTACAGCACCAAATGATCGCCTTCACAAGTTTTTGACAAGGTCTCCCGTCCCCGAATGAGTTTAGTTCCTCGGCTGAACGAAGTTACGAAGTTAGGGGCTTGTTGAGGTAGTTGTCAAGCACTCGGTCCTCTGGTCTCCGTTCTGGTTATTCTCGGGTGGACTTCCTTATCAGCTCCCAGATAGGTCTTTCAAAACCCACCACTCATACTCATTCTCACTCTTAGCTCAAGCATTCAAAGAAATACAACAACACTCAGGATCTGCGACCCCCAAACTACCCTTCCAAGCCTACACTCTCAACCCTAAACCCCTTCGACCTTTTCGCCTGAGCCCCATCGGATCCTTACCAGCCGATACTCTTCCACACCATTATCCGATCTAAAGCCATCATCCCCCTTCTCCACGCTGATCAACTCCTCATTCACAACAGCTAACCTCCACGCCTCCCCACCGCCACCATCACTCTTCTCCCTTCCATCACGTTCAACCAAACGAGGAAAAGTCTTCTCAAACGCCTCCATCTCGAGGCCATGTGTGCTTCTCAGAGGAATCACAAGATGAAACGTGCCTCCTTCCTCGAACCTAGTTGAACGTGGATCAGGTTTGCGAAGCAATGCCGCCACGGTGGAGTGGATCAATCCAACATGGTCGGGTTCGTAAATCACGTCCGCGGCGACGATCAGATCGTACACTTTCCTCCCCTCCTCCGTACTGTGGGACCTTATCAACCCCAAATCGGACTGATGATCCGACCAATCAAGTTTCGAAACCCTACTCCCTACGACCTTCTCATCGAACGCATCCCTACTAAACCCATCCGAATTGCGCCGCAGGTTCTCCAGAACCGAGTCTTCATGATCCGTTAAATCCACTTCGGAACGGATCCCCAGAGCCGACAGCGTCGCGATCAACGTAAAACCTACAAGACCTGTACCACTTCCCAATTCCAAAATTCGAAGAGCGGCGATTGGTTCAGTACCGGACAGGGTCGTGGTGGGCAAGTAGTCGAAAGGCCTTGCAGCGATCCGTTGCGCGAGGAGTGTTGCGGATCCCCAGGTTCTGAAACCGGTCGAATCGGAGAGGAGGGTCGTTTCTCGTATTGGGATACGGAGAGGCTCAGCTTGTTGTCCTAGTGGTGATGGGAGGAGAAAGATTTGTTCGGATCCTCCTGAAGCTGCATTCCCACAAATGGAGGAGAAAGCAGATCAGTCGTCGGGGGAGGACAATATCTTCACTCATTCCGTCTTGACTGCAAAGTCACCACGAGAAGCATAACTCACCACTCCCACCCATCAACCTCCCCAACACATAAGACCCACCCTCCACCAAGCGCTCCCACTCCAATACCTCTTCCTCGTCCTCCACCAAAACAAGTCGTCTCAACCCGAGGGAGACGAGTCGTTCGAGCCATTGGCGAGCGTAAGTCAGTTCGAAAGCGTCCAATGTCGCGAGATCCTGATTGAGGGATGGTTTCAAGCTTGATGACGTAGAGCGCAGATCAATGATGATGCGATGAGGTGCGACTAGACGTTGAAGACGATCGAGAGACGTTCGAAGTCGGGAAGGCGGAGGGTGGGGCGAGAGCGTAGGGAGGTGTCGCGATGGTATGAGGTGGTCGAGGGCTTGTTCCGTCATTGTTGTGAAGAGCTCCAGAGGGAATGCAGGAGAGCCTCGGGTAGGGGGGCAGGTGATACCCCGGCCGCCAGCAGCGGAGCCTAGTTGAGTAGATGTCGAATCGCAGCGGTCGGTCGAGCATGCGTTACAAGCGGCGTATCACTTGCTACGATGGCGACAACCCAAGAGCATGGCAAAATCACCGGCATCATCATCAGTTAGGAGAGAGAAACAGCGGTGGCTTCTGGTAGGACGCGCGTTCAAATTGAATGATTCGAATAAATGAGAGCCCATTGCAACGGCGACTCCCCATCATCCATCATCATCCTACAAAAACCCACACGTGGGCAAGACAGCAACCAGGAAAACACCAACCCTCCACCCTCTCCACTCATCTTCCTTTCCCATTCTCTCTCTTCAGAGACACCAAAAGAAAACAGATTCGCCCACCCCACGCGCACACAGAGACGTCAAAGTACCACCCAAAATCGACACGAAGGGTTGAGAAAGCAAGGTCGTTCCTTGTTCGGCCCGTTTTGGATTGATCGAGGAGACAAAAGGAAAAGAGAGAAAGAATCGGACTGTTGGACGGAGCAGGTGACGAGGTGTGTGGGTGGGTTCGAATGGTGGGGTTGTTGTTCTTGGGTCGAGAATGAGAGAACGGGATGGGAGCGTCGAGTAGGAACAGAAAGATGTAGTGCCGGGATTTCCTCGTCCTTTCCCCCCCTTATTCTTGCAATGCAAACGACGTTTACTTCTTCTTGCCGGCCTCCGACTTGGTCTTCTTAGCAGTTCCTGTGATGCGAGAAGGGGGGGGTCAGGATCTACAGAGTCCACCTCAGAACTGAAAGATAGACGAACCTCGGAATTTCTTGGCTCGGTTCTTGCGTTCCTTGCGCAACTTGCGACCGGTGATGGGTCGCTTTTCGGCGAGACCGAACTGAGAGTGAACGGGACACTCGGATCAGCATCGCATTCGCGTTGGCAAGCCCAATGCGGTGCGCGCTCGTCCGATATACTCACTCGAACCAGCCTGTACCTCGGCTCAAACTTGAGGCTCTCCTTTGTGTCGTAGATCAACGCGAACCCGGTCGACTTTCCTCCACCGAAGTGGGTGCGGAAGCCAAAGACGATGACCTGGTCCTTGGGCGCCTTGTACATGGCCGAAAGCTTGTCGCGGAGCTCGTCCTTGGAGACGTTGGCGCGGGTCGGGTGCAGGACGTCGACGACCATTTGCTTGCGTTGCAGCAATCGGTTCGTGATGAACTTGCGTGTGCGGATCGTGACGGCACCGGTGGGATCCTGTTGGATGGGGGAGGTTGTGACGAGCGGGCGCGCAGCAATACGTCCAGAGGGGAGAGCGGGGAACAGAGGTCAACAATCAAGTCAGCACACGTGATCACCATCAGAATAGCCATGTGATCTGTCGAGGCCGTATGTGATGGCGACTCGTCGATGTCGTAGTCGATGTCGCGCTCGATTGTGGTAGATCGTGGGTCGGCCGGGGGCGCGGATGCGTCCTTCCGCACCGCCAGTCAGCACGGCCGGCCCACCACCGACCCACGCCAATCCCATCGCATCCACCCTCCACCTCCAATAAGGCTGAAGCTGCACCATCAGCCTCAATCCATCACTCTGCGCCATGTGCACGGCATCCTCTTCTGCAATGATGGTCGTAGGGTGCGACGCGACGCCTTTCTGAAAACTGTCGAACTTTGCCCGCAGGCGGCCGGGGCGGCGTATTGGCGTGGGCGGCGCTGCTGGGCGGCGGGCAGGCGCTGGGCGGGCAGCCTATCCAAGCTTCAACTGGCGGTGGGCCGCTCGCTGCCTGGCGTGGGTCGTCGTGCTCGAGTTCGCAGCCGCCCTCGTGTCGTCGTGGGTCGTACACAGCATCGAGTGGCAGGTGGATGGGCGGCTGGCCTTCGTCGGCGATGATTGTTGGCCGGGTGTGGTGTGGTGACTTACCATGATGGGCAGAGACTTGGCGTTCGAGGCTACAACGGAGAGAGGAAAGATGGAAACGCTCGCTCGCGTTGGGTGGTGCTTGCTGGCCCGGACGTGGGCCCGCGCCTTTTGGCTCGCCACGAACTGGCCGCGCGCGACTTGGCCAAAATCCGCGACTCAGGCCCTGGCTTTCTCAAGCCGCCCCCCTGCCCCCTGCTCATTCTCACGCCCTGCCGTTCGTCCCGCGCGGAACCCCGTCGCACGAATGCCGCTCCCCACTGTGGTGCTCAACCCCCTTGTTTTTTCAAGGAAAGCGATCAGTGAGTGCATGATATCTCATCAGGGTCAGTGAATATCGATGTACACTTCTTCCGAAGTTTGATTGCAAAAAGAAATGAACAGACACAAACGTCCTCCTTCTAAAAGTCTGTACTAAACAAAAAGTTCTAGTCCTGTCAAATGAACATGCATGCATATAAACCATTCCTCAATTCTTGGTCGAAGCCAAAGGCGGCGAGAAAAGCGCAAAGCTCTTGTTCTTCTTTTCCGGTGCCTTCTTCTCCGGTGGTGCAGCGGGTGCAGGTTTGGGGGCTGCGACGGGGGTAGGGATGGGATTTTGGGCATTGCCTTTGGGTTGGAGCCAGGGTTCCAGAGCTTGTCTTTGGGGTGGGGCTGGCGCTTGTTGTTGTAGTGGTGGTGGACGTTGCTGAGCGGGTCCAGTAGGTCGTTGTTGCTGTTGTTGGGGTGGTCGGGATTGTTGGGGTGCGTAAGCTTGCTGACCTTGTGGCTGAGGTTGTGGATGGTGGTGACGAGGTTGTGGGAGCGGCTCTTGCGGCTGTGGTTGGTATTGCGCATGTCCCCTCGGCGGTTGTGAACGCGCCCTCGGCGGATGTGAACGCGCCCTCGGGGGTGAACTCTGATGATCCGAAGGCGCCAACCCTACAGGCTCACGATTACGACCACTTCGTTCCCTTTCTCGCTGTTGCTGATGGTGTTGCTGAGGAGGGGGCATCGACGAGTATTGTTGAGGCGTAGGCAGTTCAGGATACGAACGCGAAGCCGAAACGTGGAAAGGCTGCGACCTCGGAGGTTCAGCTGAATGAGGTCGAGACCTTGCTCCGTCATCGTATCGAGGATCACATCCGACAGGTCGGTCTGAGAGTTGATGGCGGATCAAAGGTCTCTCTTGTTGTTGCTGTTGCGACGGCGGCATGGGTTGAAGATGTTGTTGTGGAGGCGGTGGCATGCGTTGTGACTGCTGCGGGCTTTCACCACCTCCGTTCGGCGATCCGCGATGCGGTGGGGGTGGACCGCCTCGATAGGCCTGCTGGGGAGGAGCCCCTCCTCCTCCTCCTTTCGGCGGCTGCAACTGCATCGAGGGTGGTGATCCATGGTAGCGTTGTTGTTGTTGATGCTGCTGCTGCTGCTTCTGCTGGTGGTATTGACTCGGTGGCTGCTGAGGTGCGGACTGGGCGAAACGAGGGTCGAATGAGGAACGATGGTTCGAAGGAGGCGCTTGAGCAGGAGCAGGACGACCAGCTTCATACGATTTTCGAGAAGGTTGAGCAACTGGAGGCATCATCTGAGACTGATGCAACGACTGGTACTGGGCTTGAGATGGAAGAGGAGCCGGTGCTGCGCAAGGGTGTCGCGGTTGGGACGGAGGTTGAGGCTGCGGCTGCGGTGGGGGTGGCAGGGGCTCCGACAGAGGAGCTCCGTACGCGGACGAGTTGGTGGGCAACGACTTGTTGTGGCTGTGACTGGGTTGCGACATCGGCGCTCTCGCCATCGTATTCGGATTCGGTTCGAGCAGGGGTTGTCCTGGCCTCCTGGATTGGTTCGAGGGTTGGCCATGACCCGAAGCAGAGACACTCGACGGCATCGGAGGCGGTGCTTGGAGCGAACGCGCAAGTTGGGCGTCACGACTGCTCGGTGCTGAATTTGTACGTGTACGAGGCGCATGGCCGAGCATCGATGACGCAGGCTCGGGTCGGGTAGGGAAGTTCGGAGGCAGCTCACCGGCGTTGATCCCGGCGAGGGTCGCAGCAGTGACGATCTCGTTGTCGAGCACGACGAGAGCCGCACAAATTACGATCCACTCGACCATGTCCTCGTTCGCTTCTCCAAGAGTCTTCCAAACGGCCTTCTCATCGTCCGTCTTGCCCGTGATCGAGACGCGGGTGCCGCCTCCCGCTTCGGGCGAGTTCCTCTGGATCTTGCCAAACTCGATTCGCTTCGGAGGGATGAGATGACCGGCGTAAGTGAAGTAGAAGAGTGTCCACCATGTTGCGTGCGGACTCGGCTTGCTGACTTGGAACAGCGGTTGATCTTGGCTCGGTTGATCCGGGTTCGGCAGAGTCAATTTATACACGGGGTTCTGCAGAGGCACAAGGCGTAAGAACGTCATTTGAACACTTGGCAAGACATGCTGAGATAACCCACCTGGATTCCGGTGTTGTTGATGGTCCACCTCAGGTTGCGACTGGCCTCACAGCGCACCGATTGCGCCGACGCGGTGCCGGTCGTGCTCTGGGTCGGATACAACTTTGCGACGCACAAGTCGCCGGCATCGGACGGGGTCAAGAGGTAGTTTTCCTTGTTGTTGTTCGTATGGAGGTAGGTATCTATCCGCGATAAGAGTGTGATCGATCAGCTCCCACACCCACACCAGGGAACACGTGCGCGATAGGAGGCAAAGCTCGTGGTCGAGGTCTCAACCCCGGGAAAGGGACTTGAACTTACACAACACGTGGCCACTACGTCCATGGGGCGTCACGATCAATGTTGGGAGGTGTCCGGGAACGGGCGGATGGTTTGGGGAGGTGTAGATCGAGTAGATGGCTGTGGGGGAGCGTAGGCTTGTTCAGCGAGTTGGCACCAAGTTGAGCGAAGCCTCTGAGAGTCATTCGGCGTATCACTACGATAGTGCGATGTGTAGGAGCGTAGAGACTGACCTGACATGACAGTATAGTATCCGAGATGATTGCAGGTACTCGGTAGGCCTGAGCGTGACGCAAATGCCCGGGGAAATACGTGGATGCCCACGACAACGACGACGCGGCGCACTGGGTCACGGGATCTTGAGGCGCGCCGGGAGCGAAGTACGCGGTGACGACGAGCGAATGCGAGCTTGAGCTTGAGCTTGATCTTGAGCCTGGACACGGGCGACTTGCCAGGACTCGGGGCTCAAAGTTGACCAAATAGGCGAACACTGTTCTCTGTTCTTACACTTGAACGTGGATATCGCCCAGGAAAGTCAACAGAGGTGTCCAAAAACTCAAGGCAGCCAGGCGGCATCGATATTCGACTTGAGTCAGCGAGCTCCGATTGTTTGGGCTCGCCGAGCTTGACGCCAATTCGGTCCCCCATTTCTCGCGGTGCCTTGGCGCGCACCACTTCACAGAGATCGCCACGACCGTCAAGGCTCAAGATCGGTTCTTTCCCGTCGTACCCCTTATCTAATCTTGTACTTGCGCTCCGTAAGCAATCCCATGTCTGAGTGATGCCGATAATGCACATCACTAAAATCTGGATACGGGCGCGTTCCCCTGTAATGTAATGTCCCGGCCCGCACGGCCGAGAATACCGGGTCGGCGGATCTTCTAGGCGCTTTCGCGTCGCTCGGTATCGGTGAGAAGTGATGCGCAGTCAAATCGATATATTCCCCGTGATACCCATTACAAGCAAGTAAGAATAGCAAACATTATCTACGCGTCCGTGACGGCACCATGCGAAGCATCCGACACGAGTCTGTGAGATGAGAATGGATCAGCTACTGTCGAACAATTCGTCAACAAAGCAGACCCAAAGTATGAACTGACTTCATATACTTGTAAAGGGTACCCTGAAAGATAGACGAAGGATGACACATTAGCAAATAGATCGACAATAGGGCCAGTCAACATGTTGACCAGACGCACCGATTTGACCTTGGGCGCCTTGGGCTTCCAGTTTTTTCTTCGTCGCTCAATCTCCTCGTCCGAGACCTTCATGTTAATCGTGTTCTCGACCGCGTTAATGTAAATTTCATCCCCATCCTCGATCAAACCGATCGGACCACCTTCCTGAGCCTCAGGGACGACATGACCGACTGTGAAGCCGTGCGTTCCACCGGAGAAACGACCGTCCGTAACGCAAGCAACGTCCATGCCGAGACCGGCACCCATGACCATACTTGTCGTCTTGAGCATCTCTGGCATACCCGGTCCACCCTTGGGTCCGAGGTATCGCAACACGATCACGGTCTTTTCTCCAACCTTGAGCTCCTTATTCGAGATGGCCTTGGCGACCGCATCTTCATTGTCGAAGCAGCGCGCCTTGCCCGTGAACTCGAGGCCCTCCTTGCCCGTGATCTTGGACACACAACCACCGGGGGCGATGTTGCCTCGAAGGATTCGGATGTGGCCCGTCGACTTGATGGGTTTCTCCAAGGGGTAGATGACGTCTTGGCCGTGGGGCAAAGGTTGGGCGTGCTCGAGGTTCTCCGCGAGCGTCTTGCCTGTTACGGTCATGATCGAGCCGTCGATGAGCTTGTTTTCGAGCAAATATTTGAGGACAGCTGCGGCAAGTGTGGAACAATGACGTTAGGAGAGAGATCACTGCATGGGATCATGGAAGCAAACAATCAAGAACGCACTCGGGATTCCACCAATCTTGTGCACATCCTCCATCACATATTTTCCACTGGGCTTGAGGTTGCCGACGAAAGGTATCCGGTCCGAGACGGATTGAATGTCATCGATTGTCAGTTTGATGCCAACCGAGTGAGCGATGGCGATCAAATGCAGGACGGCGTTCGTCGAGCCACCGAGGATCATGGTGAGCACCTGCGCGACAGACGGTGAGAAGGGGTGTCAGTCACGCTATGCTCTTTCCTCGAATGAGGGTCTGCAGACATACCATGGCGTTCTCAAAAGCGGCTAGGGTCATGATGTCCCGGGGCTTGATGTCGTACTTGAGCATATTGTACATCGCAGGGCCAACGGCATCGCACTCTTCGAGCTTCTCCTTGTAGGCCGCCGGTGTCGAACTCGATCCAGGCAAAGTCATACCCATAGCCTCTGCGGCACTCGCCATCGTGCTGCACAGAGGCGGTGACGGGGTACATCAGTAGTCGTGTCGCAGGACGAAGAATCGCATGGCCGTTGGCTCACTTGGCGGTGTACATGCCGCCACAACTGCCACCTTCCTTGCGGCACGAGTTGCGGACGGTTTCGTAACGGATCTTCTCGGCCTCAGGTGTCGAGCCCATCTCCAAGAACTTGCCGTACGACTGAAAAGCCGACACGACGTCCAATACGGGCTGGTCCGCGCACGAACCGGGTTGCATCGTACCGCCATAGACTGAGAAAAGGGCCAAAATCGTCAGCTCACCGGAGTCAAGTCAGTGGGTGTCACTTTCGGAACAGCTCACCCATAATTCCCGGTCGGTTCAAACGACCGAGAGCCATCAAAACACCGGGCCTGTGGTAGAATGTAAAGCCCGTGTGGGCTCGTATCGGCGTACAGACTCTCCAGCAAGAGCTCGGTGAACAACGAACATATTCTTGTCGCAGGCCGGGATGGTAACCATACCGTCGAGCCAGTGACCTCCCGCAGCCGTCTCGACTTGATCAGCGATGAGATCTCGAGACTGGAGCGAGTAGCTCATGCCAAAGGTGCCCATGGAGATACCATCGGAGACACCGACGGTGCCGAACTGGTACGCGGTGATATCGGACTTTTGGAGCGAGGCCTTGATCCTGGCGCCGAGGCCGAGCACGTGTTTGTTGCATCTGTGAGCCGGCTTTGTTGATTCAGTACACGGATCGATGATCCAATGATCTTGTGTATTTCGTCTTACGGGTTACCTTCGTACCTGAGGATGAGCAAGGGGAAGATCGAGTTAGCCAGCTATGTCTGTTGTGAGACCGAGCGTACTGTAAGGAAATCTAGCTTACCAGACGTTCGCAACACCGACCATGGGCTTCGCGAGGTCACTTTCAGAGTCGATACCATCGGTGGCGTAGAGCATAGCCTTTGAGGCAGCGGGCATCGAGCATAACAGGGTCGGATTCAGGTTAGATCAGCTTGCGAGTGCGAAGGTCGACCAGCACACTCGATCGCATTGAACGAAGTGCATTGATCTTGAAGGGCAGCATTTTCGCGATGGGGTCATTGATACCTACCTGTGATGCGCCCTGGGTCTTGTCCGATGTGATGAGCTTGCTGTGGCGATTCAGCGGGCCGGCAGCGGCGTTGACTCGAGTCGTCGACAGGCGGCGCGCGCTGGCCGTGAAGGTCGCAGTCGAGGCATGTCGTCGCAGGGTCGAGACGGAGCTGAGACTCATGATCGCCATGCCGGAGCGGATAATGCTGCCTCAGACAAGTCAACGATGAGATGAGGGCACAAGCTAAGAGGTCTCGGCGAGGTCAGGCCGTCGTTCTCGCGCGCTTCCCTTGGCGCGCCAGACTTCTGGTGGAGCCTCATTGAGCCTCCTTTTTATTGGCGCCGGCGCCGGCAACGCTGAGAATTGCGAGTCTGCCGGCTAGATTGCACGCAAGATCATGTTCCAGGGGGTACGGGTTGCTTAGACGAGATCATTTCTAACATCCATAGCTGACTGCGAACATCGGACTCATGTACCATGAAAGGCCTCTGAACAAGGTTGAGAACTGTTTTGCCAAGACTCGTGCCGAGATCTTTCGGACTTCAAGCACGCTGCTGAGCTACTCAAAAGTATACGACAGCTGATCCGAATTACGGGTAACGAGAGGTGGCGGCACTCGATAGGTGTAGAGTAACGTGGGAGCGGATTGCCTCGCTAGCCACCTACGCTGTGAGGGTGATGAATCACCCCAAGCTGGTAGGTGCTTTGCCTTGGGTAGCGAGCGATCAGCGGTCCTTTTGTCGCGGGGCGATCACTGGCGATCACCTGCACATGGCTCACTCATCGATGCAACTTCCCGCCCGCAGCAAACGCCGACGGCCCAAGTTGGACTCCAATTTCGGCCCGTTAGGAAGAATGGAAAAAGAGGGAAAAGGAAAGGATAATGGCATGGGGCAATGGGGACCAGGTGTAAGGAGTCTTAGTCAGGTCGGAGGCGACAACTGCCTAAATAACGTGGTCCAGCGCCCCTTTTTTGAATCCAAGAAAGGGTCGCCTCTTTTTGTAGTCAAATTCACATTTTCATTGTAACACAGCTCATGCTTTCCTGGGCATAAATACAGGCAAGTTTCACCAAACCTGACCCATTGGGTACCTCCTTGAAGGCCTTTTTCCAACACGAAAGATCAATGGCTACCGAAGGTATGCTGGTCGTCCTACAGCAAACAGGACATTGGCAGTCGTTTCCAGACATCGGGCAAGCTTCGATGCAGGGGCCTGGCGCCCTCGCCACGCGGCGCCTCAATGCAGCAACCCCCTTCCAGAAACGCGGGGCTGCGACTGCGCAGCGGCATATCAGTGAGTTTGATACGTACCGAACCTCTTGTGATCGTCTTGAGCAAGGAACACCTACCGAAATTTGCCTTCTCGGTTATTTATCGCCTCACAGAACGGCACTGCGATGGAAGCTCAGCACCGATACGGCTTATACCGACTCAGTCGTCCTCACGCCTGGCAACGCCTGGTCGAGCACTATGACTAGCATCGGCCGCGTGGCTTCGAACCGATATTTAGCCCCGGGCATGTACGGCTTTCAACTCGCCAATACCGTCGAACCCCTGCGCGACTACGCCGGCTCTTCGACGCAAAGCCTGACATCGGTCACCGACTTCCTGCTCACGGGCATCCTCTACCCGATCGTGCACGACTTCCTCGTCGATCATAGCAAAACCCTGGTGGTCGATTATGTGAGGGCAGCTGCGTGTTTGTAGCGTGTTCGATGCCGGCGGCGAGTTAATGTTGCCTTCCAAATTATCTGCTGCACGGTGGGAACTGGATTCTTGTCGTCAGCATGGCATCCAAGTTGGCGACCGGCATTCTCTCGGACAACCGCACCATGTCCCAATATACTTCTACACTGGAAAAGGACAAGACTCGATTGAGGACCTCGTCTGAGTTCTCTACAGTGACGGTACTGGGCAGGTCCACAAGGTCAGTCAGTCCAGAGGTCTCGAGCTCCTCTTCAGTGGCACCTTGCCGACAGGTAGTTTCTCGGCCGCCGAGAAGCGATCACATCTTCTCACCGGGGCTTCCGTCTTTTTCTGACTATCTCTGTCTTTATTTTGTCTTACTCAGTACCTTTGTTATTAAAGAGGGCGAGTTCATAAGCCGTTAAGATCGTCAAGGTTTGCCCATCAGCCAAGACTGCGGCGACGGAAGTTTGCGTCACCATTCTCCGCAGGCCCCACTCGGACCATGTGTCCTTTCAGGGGTACGGCCTTGAATTTCCGTCCATAGCTCGTGCGCCATAAATGTAAATACCTGTATATCTCAACATCCACCAATATTGTACTCTGTCACTGCCGTAAGCTACCGCGCAGTGGGGACAAGAAGTGATGGGACCCGGTTGTGCTGGGAAACCAAATTGTCGAAATCCGAAGCTGATCCGCTGCATGGTATTGGGATGTGGGGGCCAAGTTGCGCAGAGCAGCATACTAGGTACCTCCGCTTCCCCAAGAGGTATTTTTCTCTCCAAGAGGCATAATCTGATTGCGTGGGAGCATGTAAATCCCTTGGTTGATCAGAAATATGCTCGCAGTGCCACCCGCCGATCTCCCAAGGACTGCCCGAGTAACATCGAAGTGCCGGCACCTACCGAAAGATTATGCCTGCGGTGACCCACCAGGAGATAGCGACGTAACAAGATATCTTGCGGCAGTTGGCTTACTTCTGGGTAGAATAATACATGCCTATCACCAGCAGAACAGTAGTATGTACCGCAGTATATCCCAGGCGTCCGGGCGTTGAACTTGAAGCCAGAATTCTCGCTCGAGTCGCGCACGCTGTTGTCCGACTCATACGACTCCGTCGGATGCGTAGTGGCCCCGAGACTTGTGTGTTTGAATCATACATTGACCTTGAACAAGTAGGAATGTAAAAATATTGATGATGCCTATGTCAGCGATCTCCCTCGCGCACTGAGACCTATCATAGGCAATGACTCGATCGTCCCTTTGTCCGCGTCACTGCGAGGACTCCACGTGAGCGAGCCCGAACTCCAACAATGGCAGTCGTGAGTTGACGCCCTGCGGCCTTGCGGCCCTGCGCCCTATTGCCGACGGAGTCGCGCCCCTGGCGCCCTGGCACGTTGCCTTTGTCCAGTGGGGGCTCCACCAACGTGACTATATACGGCACGCGGCGGCGGCCATTGCAATGCACAAATTGTCCGACAGCCGCGTAATATTGGGGTATGCACCTGGATACGTAACAGCCGGAAGATTTTCATTGTCGCCTTTCGCAGGTGAGCTGAACTGAGACGCCCGCCCTGGGTGCCGTCGGTCGTGCTGCTCGCGCAATGGCCCCTTCTCCAGCCCACCGTCCCGTTGTTACATCCATTGTCTTGCCTTTCTCGTCCCTCGCCTCCGACAGTGACAGCGAGCCCCGGACTTTTTCTTTCGCTCCGCCTTCATCGTCACCTTCACAACTGGGTGAACCTTTGAGGAGACAGGAAGACCCTCCTCCATCTTCTCTCCACCATCTTCCCTCATTATCGTGTGGAAAAAGTCGTGCCGAAATCGTCTTCAATACCAGATCGACGAAAAGTCATAAGCGTCGCCTCAAACGCGGACCCGCTCTCAACTTGGACGGGCTTCGATGGGCTGCTCGCAGTCCTCGCCGGAGGAGATCCGCAACCGGGAGATCGATGACATGCTATCAAGGGAGAAGGTTTTGGCGAGGTGAGTGATGATTACGAGCTGTCATACCCTACCTCATCATGTGGTTCTGACCTGGGGTTTTGACATTACTTCGTTTCGGAAGTCGCGAAGTGAAATGTGAGTTCAGCAGTGCTCGACCGATCGCGGCCCGACACTCGGCGCCGCGGCACTCAAGACATGTCATTCTAATGGTTCGCAATGCTTCAAGACCATATATACTGACGAATATAGTATCTCGGTGAACTTGGGTCGCATTATCAGGTCTCCTCCTAGGAGCCGGCGAATCTGGCAAATCGACGGTCCTCAAGCAGATGGCGCTCCTTAGTGGAGGTACCCATTCGGACGCGGAGAGGCATGCCTACCGCGAGATCATCTACTCGAACGCCGTTCAAAGCATGCAGGTATGATAAACCTACTAGCAAATTCTCAGGATCAGGTGTACTGTGGAGTCATAGGCTGATGGATGTATGCCCTTTGCTTTCTGTTCTCGGCGGACGCGTCCTTGTTCGGCCATGCGACAATCAGGTCGTCGTTCTGGCGCTAGAAGATTTGGGCTTGCCTTTGTCTTCGTCGCGCAACACCTCCTTTGCCGATCATTTTCGACGCTTGGACATCCAACCGGGTAAGTCAGCGGCGATGACATGAACATTGTCTCCGAATGGGATCGAACTGATTTGCTCGACTTTTATGTGTTAGATGTGATGGACGATTGGGGGAATCTGCACCCCGAATTGCGCGATGGCTTGATATCACTCTGGAACGAGCCTGCCGTGAGGGCATGTGTGGCTCAATCCCATCGATTCCAACTCAACGACTCTGCACAATAGTAAGTCCCTATCTCAGAGCCCATCCCATATTTTACAGTCGTCCAAACCTGACCACCCACCTGACGCTCTCGCGACACGCACAGTTTCTTCGCCGCCGCTCCCCGGATAGGGGCCCCCGGCTATCTTCCGACCGACGCCGACATCCTTCGGTCGCGCGTTCGGACGACGGGTATTACAGAGGCCAAATTTCAAATGTCCGACAGGTTGACGTTCAGATGTTTTGATGTGGGTGGGCAGAGGAGTGAAAGGAAGAAATGGTATGCATTTGGTGGCTTGGCGCTCAAGCTCAAGCTGAAGAAGGCTTGGATCGCGGGAGATGGCTGACTACTTCTTGGGTGCGTCGAATAGGATTCATTGTTTCGAAGACGTCAACATCGTCTTCTTCGTCGTTGCTATTTCCGAATTCAACCAAACACTAAGAGAGGACGAGACAGTGAATCGGGTCTCCGAGGCGTGTGTCTTGTTCGAATCCATCTCCAACTCAAGGTACGTCCTGCTGGGGAAACAGGCCCAACGTTGAGAAGAGGGATTGTGGGCAATAGTCTAACTTCCTCCTCATACTGTATTTCAACTTGTTAGATGGTTTATAAAATCAGGGTAGGTGTTTTCGGCCCCTATGTAACTGAATCTTCTTCGCCTAGGCCATCCGACTAACCCCCCACGCTCCGGGTCCTCACCCACAGTCTCCTCCTCTTCCTAAACAAGGTCGATCTCCTCGCAGACAAGCTGCAACACACTCGGTTCTCAGACTCCTTTCCTGACTACCGAGGGGAGAATACCGTTGTTGAAGTGCAACAATACAGTACGTTTCAACCTGGCACTCGCGCCACATGTGAATTTTGTTCCCCCTGACTGATCCCGACCTTCAATCTCCACACTTTTGCTCCCCACCCCACACGAAATATCTTCTCTCGAGTAGTGCTCAGCATCTTCAAATCACTGTATGCTCAATTTGCCACGTTCTAAATCCCGAACATGATCTAATTCTTGCGCCTGTCCTCCTCATAGATGTCGGAAAACGATCTACGCCCATTTCACCTGCGCGACGGATACCCAAGCGATGAAGGTTGTCTTGGCCTCGGTGGAAAACCACATCATCGTGACGAACTTGAACGAATCAGTAAGTCTGAGCGTGACTTGAGCCGAAGGGGTGACGATCAGTCTTTCGCGGGACACGCCATCTCGAGTTGAAATCATAGGAGTGAGGATCCTGACCGCGCTACTTCTTCGCTTTTTCACAGAACTTGATGCTCTGACCGCAACTTATCGCAGTAATTCTCATTTCGCAATTTTCTCTCTTTCTCCCAATTCAACAGTACCCCTTTCGTTCGTTCCTTTCCTTTATTCATCATGTCCACTCGCAAACCCGAACCCAAGCACCCCCCAGTTCGTTTTCCTTCCTTTTAACGACCAGAGATGATCCTCAAATTTCCCGATAAACCGTCCAGCTGTACCCCTTTCCTTTTCCATAATCAATGAGACGAGTAGTGTTAGTAGTAGAAGTATGAATAATTTTACAAAGGCAAAGCAGGTTTTTCTCTCTCTCGAATTCTCTTCCACGATCACGATGTCGACATGGCCTTTTCGGTAAAGTTGCGAGTTTGCACATACGTGAGTGAAAAGTTGAACGATAGGATCTAGTATCCTTATTATTATTACTGTTCAGTGTTCGTGCTACTATAGAGAAAAAGGAATGAGGAACGAAGGAGTGCCGAAGACGATTAAGGCGTCCTCAACAGCACCCAGAGATGGTAAGAGAAACAGGAGAAAAGGCAACATTGCGAAGGAAGAAAGACAGCTCAGATACACATACCCTCTATAAGCTATAGCACCGTCTTGCATCAAAGCTCGGCCTTCATCTTGCCCCCTTCCATTCTCCTCGCTTTCGCATCAAAGACGGTGTCAAAGACCATATCCCAGAACGGCGACGTGACGCCGTAGCCGAGATTGGGTTCCTTGTAATGGTGTTCCATGTGCCAACTCTTCTGTGCTTTTAAAACGCGGGGAAGTTTGGCGTGGTGCATGAAATACTGCGAGAGAGAGTATTCAAAGAAATGATCAGTCTGTGGACGGGGGTGGAACGACAACGACCGCCCCGTCTACGCCTGACTTACATGTAACAGGTCGTAGCCGATATAGAACGTATAAGCTCCCGCGATGATTCCGTAAGCAATGTTGTGCGGGAAGATGAAACAGCCGAGGCGGATGAAGGGGTACGAAAGGGCGGCGAATAGGATCGGGGGCATGACGAGGCGCAGGCGATCCATCTAAAGAGGGGGAGAAATGCAGTCGTTGGTCAACATCATCACGATGGCATTTCTCGATATGTTTCTAACTCACGGGAAGGTAGTGATGAATGCCATGGAGGAGGAAATGGACCGTCAAGGCAAACGGATGGTCGGGCAGGACGGCCTCCATGTGGAAGAGAAACCGATGCAATGTGTATTCGAGGATCTGCGCAAGTAGTCCTCCACTCATCACTTCCCTATGCCCCATGACAGAGAGCGCCCAAAGCCGACTCACGGTCCACACAAAGTTGCCAAACAAGAACGATAGGCCGAGGCGGGTCGCTTTTGTCGAGAAGTCGAGCGCGGCGGGCTGTTGGATCCACGCGCAGTGGAGAAAGTAGAGCGTGATCGGCGTCCATACGATAGGGACGACGTACCACGATGTTCGGGTCAACATCTCGAGGTACCACGGGCCGAACAACGTCGCCGGCTCCGACATGTGTCTGCGCGGGTGGGTGTTGATCCGCGTTCAGTGGTGGGATACTACGCAGCATCGCACGGTCCTGGCTTTGCTCACCTAGGTTGATGAACCTGTTGCAAATAGAAGGATTTGGAGAAATCGCTTCGCAGCATCTGCATGACCAAAGGTCGCTGAAGATCCAAGAACTGGTTCTTTTGCCAGTCCTGCGACGTGTCCGTGTCCTGAGGTTCGAATTTCTCGTTCCAAACAAAGTGCTCGTTGGTGATGCGTTCCTCTGCACCAATGACGCCGAGTTGGTACTGCTGCAAGAGTTCGTAGGCCGAGTCGGAGTGCTCGTGCTCGACGGGGTCGGCCATGACGGAAGTGATGTCCTTGCCAGCGTAGTTGAGGATCAGATCGTCTCCACCCGGGTGATCTTCGAGAAAGGGGGTGACCTAACGAGGTGAAACGAATGCGCCGGTCACCGCAGAGGCGGTTGGGTGTGTTTTCGGCGTCAGCGCGGAGACGGCCGCGGTTGTGACGCGTCGGGGACGGGAGCGGGAGCGGGAGCGGGAGCGGTTATGGCGATCGCGGTGGCGGCGGTGGCGGCGGTGGCGTTTGATGATCCAATGGATAGGCAGTGCAATCTTGCCTCAGCCTACGAACGACCCCAAAAGAAGCCATGTTGGCCATTCACAGACAGACTTACGTCATAGACCTTGTTGTCATGCACGACCCAGCAGTCCTTGCTCGAGCGATGCTTGCGCACGTCCTCCAACAGATAGATGCGCGTGCGACGGCTCGGCGCGGCGCTGGTGACCGACGACATGCTGCTGTACGCGGGAAGTGGTCGAGGATCAAGTCGATGGCAAGGTCGACGACAGTGGGGGAGGGCTGAAAGGGTGTTGTGGGGGGGGGAAGAAGTCAAGTGCGACAAACAACCGGCGTCGTCGCCAAGCGCGCTCATCAATCGGACAGTGCCGGCAAGTGCAGGCCAGTGCGAAGGCCAAGCAGCTGCCGAGCGAGGCAGTCGGTCATCGGGCATCGAGCTGCGACATGTAGTACATCGCTCCGGCACCGTGCGCCCCCCGGCGCCTTATCCCAATGTGTTTTTAAAAAGAAAAGCCCCAAAAACAGAGTGAGAGTGATGGGGCACGTCATTGAATCTAAGTTTCTTGCCTGGAGAACGCACTGCAGCTGGTGGGAAGTCACGGTAATGGCCGACCAGCCCGAGGTTGGCCTCACCCGCACCGCCCGTTATTGTTATTAGCATGCCACAGGACTAGCCGTGGAAGTGACATCTGGGCCAATCGGCGGAATTTACCACCTTGTTGTTTTGCGATCCAATTAGCACCGATACATCAAGAGAAAGGTATGGGCAGATCCGTTCGAGGAAGAGCGTGCTCAAAAGCGCGAGATGGCTGTCGAGTGTGTAGCCAAACTCCGATAGGGGCCATGCTCGGAATGCCGCAGCCGAGGGCGTCCAGGATGATTCACCATCCTGATTCGTCTGCTATTGCAAAATTAGGACTGATAGGGGTATGGATACCTTGTGCAACATGTGCTGTTCACGCGAGAAGCGCTGTGTGTTCCAGGCCGACCCGTCGGCCTCCTCAGGGGTCCCAGTGTGATGCAGGTGATGCGAGGAGGGTAGCAGAAGCGACGCCATATGCTCATCCCTCTCCCTCTCTGGCACTGCGTGTTCAGTCCGCTCCGTGATACCTCGCTCTACGTTCGTCATCATCTTCCAAGTTTCAAGTCTTCGCTTCATCTCAGCATTCTCTCGATGCAGTGGCGTGCCTCGGCCTCTTCGCCGTGCTCGCGGTCTGAAGACCGCCCTTTCGGTGTCAGGAGGCTACATGCACGCGGAACACGATTGTCTTGTGACCGCGAATCAAGTGGCAAAAGAGTTTTTAGTCCAGGATACATATTCAACTGACGATCTGTGTTATCGTCGTATCCCCCACTGGGAGTCAGCGGAACTTTTTCATTCCGTTCACGTATATGCTTTTGAGCCTGGGTCTTCCGCTTTGTGCGAAAGCCCCCGATTTTCACCTTATATTATTATGGGTTTTCCACTAGTACAGGGCAAAGCGATCAGACAAACATAGCCCGAGGGGCCGACCCAGTTCTTCGTTCCGTAACCGTTCCCCCCTCCGACCGTTCTCCCCATCACTCCCCCAAGCGAATCTACCCCGTCAACGTATTCCTGGCCCTAATCGCCATCTTGGACGAAGTTTTCATCTTCCTTTTTTGGTCGAACAACGCCACGTCCTTGGGTGAACCACTGATGGAAGCGGGCGCTTTCCGAGGCGAAAGGAGCGTCCAAAGCCAAGAAGGGTATTCGGAGTCTTCCTGTTGGCAGAGTCATAGGGGTCAGCGGCAGAACTTGATGAACCTTGTCCGCTGCTTTTTACCTTTGCGATCGGGTCCGAACCCGTTTTCGAAAAGTTCAATCCGGGCAAGACGGTGCCTGCCGGGCACGACGAGAGCGAAGCCGAGGCTGCAGCTGCGCCTCGTGTTGGTGTTGCAGGAGTAGCTGCTCCAAGAGAACACAACGGATCATCAGTACAGACAACACAAAACTTTTACGGTGGGATTTCATCTACGAACCTGCTGCTGTTGTTGCTGCTGTCGCACCTGTACCTTTCGCGGCCGCTCGTGCGATCGATTGCGAGAAGCCCGCTTTGAGCACGAGGCGAGACGCAAAAGACGTGGACGAGATGGCTCGGTTCGATATTTGGAGTAGGCAGGTGCACGACATGGTGGTTGATGGCAGGACGGGGGCCAGGTGTAGAGAGAAAGAGTGAGACGAGCGATTCGGGCGCGAGTTCGCCGGTCGTCCTCTTCCCTCCTCTATCTTGCTCCCTTGCTCCTTCCTCCCTTTCGACCTGCCAAACCCGCCCACTAGCCACACAAGAACGAGAGCATAAATGACCTCCCTCCCCGCCCCGGCCACCCGCACCCTCCGTCGTCAGCTGACCCCGTCTCTCGGTCCAACCCCGTGGATACGTCATCTCCTCCCCACCGAACGATTCTTCTCCACCTCTCCAACACGAGCCATCACCAGCTCGAACCCAATTTCCTCTTCCACTCCTCCAGAAGCTCCGCTCTATCCAGGTCATGTGCGGATCAATCTGTTTCAACGTTCCTTGTTGGCAGTCGGAAGTGCTTTCGCTTCCATCACGAATACCTATCGGCACGGTACGCCCCCCATCCCATCCCATCCCATCCCAAGACCTTCACCGACACCAACCTGACACCCTTCCGTCTCTTGCCCCCCCCCCCCCCCCCCCAAAAAAAAGACATGATCGCCGTCCTATCCGAAACCAGTTCCGGCCCGTTCCTCGCCCGATTACGCACCGAAATCCTCTCCACCGCTTCCGGCCGTTCGCTCCTGCGCGAAAGACCGCGCATCACCGAAGCCTCTCTCGATATCGAGAATACGCTCGCGAAGTTACCACCCGGTACTTTTGGGAGGGCGTATGCGGATTGGTTGAAAGCGAACAAGGTGACGCCTGATACGAGGGATCCGGTACGTCTCACCGTATCGAGCTTAGGGTTTTCTGTTTCGGGCAAGAGAAAATAAATCACCTTGCTCCTCCTGACAACTAGGTGCGCTACATCGACGACCCCGAGCTCGCGTACATCATGCAACGCTACCGCGAATCACACGACTTTTACCACGTCCTCCTCGGATTCGGCGTCTCCCTACCGGCCGAACTCGTGGTCAAATGGTTCGAACTCGCCAACTTTGGTCTACCCGTCGCTTTGTTAGCCTCCGTTTTCGGACCGCTGAGAATGGAGAAAGAGGAGAGGAGGAGGTTGTGGGATGCTTATGGCAGTTGGGCGTTGAAGAGTGGGGGGAAGGCGGAGTGCTTGATTGGGGTTGAATGGGAGAAGAAGTGGGGGATGGACATGGGCGAACTGAGGAGGGAGCTTGGGGTTGAGATGCCAAAGGTCGATTTTAAGGATTGGAAGAGGGAAGGGAGGAGGTTGAAGAAGGAGAAGGAGGAGAGGGAACGCTCACAGGCTTCGGCTGCGGGTGGGCTCAGAGCTTGAGAGCTGGAAGGCCCGGCGACGTAGCCCAGTCGATGTAAAAACAGTGTCCGTGATGTTGCAAAGAAATCAAGTATGCATATTGCATATTTCCATGCTTCGCCTTCTCCCCACCCCTTTAGACCTTCTCCTTCTCCTTCTCTTTACCCCCACCCGCGTCCCCTCCATCCTTTTCCTTCGACTTCCTCGCCACGACCGACGACCACGTCCCCTGCAATCTCGTACCCCAACTACTCGGTCCCCCGACCCCACCCCCACTACTCGAATTGGTCCCGTTGGATTCGATACTCTTGGCTCCTGGTGAAGTGCCGGAAATGTCGACGGGGTTACTAACGCTCCGATTGGATTTACTGGTGGAGGATTTGGTGCCGAAGATGGACATTGAGGAAGTTGAAGAGGTTGACGCCGCAAGGTCGGCCTCTTGTTGCGGTTGTTGAATTCCGATCCCAGGGGGTAATGTAACCGATGTCGAACCGTCGCCCAGCTGTTGTTGTTGTTGTTGTTGTACTCCCTGGGGCGCATTCGCGCTCCCCGACCTCCTCAACAACGTCGCCGCGCCCGTCCGTCTGCCCAACGACCCCGTCCCCAACCCTTCATTCCTCGGCGACGTAACTATATCAATCGCAATCGGCCCCGTAGGCCCCGATCCCGATCCAACAGGACCTACGGTAGGTCCCGTTCCATTACCCCACATGGCTTGATGCACCTGAGCGTAGTACTGTCGATCTGAAATCGAGCCTGGTCCTTGTTGGCCCGAGGAAGCGTAGGTATTGGGTGCAAGCGAGCCGTTTTGGACTTCGAAGGAAGTGCGAGGGGAATCGAGGTCGTCTGGGTTCAGGAGGTTCGAAGTACCGGAATTCAAGTTGGGTGGGTTGACAAGGACGTTGTGGGGAGCGTTCTTGCGCCAGAAACGACCGAACGAGCGGGGATCCCCACCACCGGCAGCGAGGTTATGATTGGCGGATGTGACAGGCGGAGGTGAAACGTCATGATTCCGAGGCGGTTGTTGACCTTGCGAAGGGTTCCTCCTCCATCTCAAGTTGAACCCACTCGACAACGACGACGAAGGCGGCGCATTCAATGAGGTCGGTGAAGGGAGGAGTGAATCCGACGATAGGCGAGCTTCCGAAACGGCCGCCGCCGCTGCGGCTTGCATGGCCATATGATAGCGATGCGTTTCCTCGCGATCGAGTCTGTGCACCACAATTGTTCTTGTACAGTCAGCAAAGGATCTTGCCTAGTCCTCTTCTGTCCAGGGGTTGGGAAAACGCACTGTATGAACTCGTTGTCCAACCTGGTCAACTCGGCTTCCAGATGCTTGACCGCGTCCTGCAACTTCTTCCTCTCGTCCTTGTCCTTTTCCTCAATCTTGACGTTCAGCGCATCCAACTCTTTCATCAACTCTCCCACTCCGACCTCCCCACTCGCTGCTACGTTCCCACCCCCGTTCCCCTCTTCCTCACCCTTCCTATTACCCTCCTCCTTGCCGATACTGCCGGCCCCCTCCTTCCTCCTCTTCAACTCGCTCCCCCTCTCCTCCTCCTCCCTAACCAACCTCTCCAACTCCCCTTCGACATCCCCCCTCTCCTCCAACCTCATAAACTTCTCTCCCTCCGTAGCCTTCCTAATCGCCTCTTCCAACCCCACAATTCTCGTCCTCGCTCTCTGGTCCTCCTTTAAAGCTTTCTCGACGCTCTTCTTCAAGGCGCTTATCGAAGCTTGTAGGACGGATTCGGTCCGTTTCGAAGACGCGCGAATCTTTTTTAGTTGGGCGCGGAGGTGGGGTTCATCCGTTGGTTCGGAAGCGGTCGAAGAGGGGTTGGGGTAGTTCGTGGTGGAGGGGGAGGGGGAGGGGGAGGGGGAGGGAGAGGTCGAAGAGTGGTTCGCTAGCGGTGAGGGGGACGGTGAGTAAGGTGGGGGTGGTCCGTCGGGCGTACTGCTGTGCGAGGAGGCGTGGTTCGCTTCGTTCGCGTTCTGGGTAGTTGGTGAAGAGGTCGAGGTGAGAGTAGGGTCCGCAGAGTAATCGGATGAGGTTGTCGCTCGATGGGTGGAGGGGTCTAGGGAACGGCAGCCGGGTTAGAGCCGGTCAAGGGAACAAACAGTTCTGCACTCGCCTACTCACGAGCGGTGTTGGCTTCGTCGTCCTCTCGATGCAGAGTCGCATTCGATAAAGGTGTCTCAACCTGTATCACCCCCCTCTGATGATGATGATGGTGCTGATGCGGTTGCAGCTCACTCGTCCCCTCTGTTCCCGTCGCCGTCGCCGTCGTCGATCTCGAACTCAAAGCGGAAGCCTTGACGACCTCCAACCCAATCTCGTATTCACTACCCTGATCCAATCCATACACAATCACCGTCATCGCCCTCGGTGAATTGGGCGGTTCGTCATCGGTTTCAGTGCCTGCGGCGGTCGTCGGACCGGCATGAGCGACTCTGGACCAATCCTGTCCGTTGAGCTGGATCGAGATGGTCGGTTCTTTGCGCTTGTGCTTGCGATGATGTGGTCGTGTGGTGCGGGTGGTGGGATGCAGTGCGGACGTGACGGAGAGGACTACGGCTGTGGAGGTGACGTCGAGGACTTGCAGTTGCAGTTGGTGCGAGGAGGCGGACGTGGACGAGGTCGTGGACGAGGACGAGGACGAGGAAGAAGGGGAGGAGGAGAGGGAAGAGGAGACGGACGAGGTGCTGTCGACCGACGAACGGCGGGAGGAAGCGAGCGAAGACGGTTCCGAGGAATGGGCTCCGCCTGTGCGAGTTGCTGCGGTGGTGCAAGTGAATGTGGTGGCTGCCGAGCTCGCGGTTTCACCCCCGCCAGGAGTGTCCGAGGCTGAGGCTGAAGCTGAAGCTGAAGCGGGAGGTTGCCACGGTCGGACCGTGTGCCATCGTTTCTGTGCGAGAAGAAGCACTCGGCGTCAACCACAGGTAGCGTAGCGCTCGGGTTGAAGCTCAGATCTGACTGACCGTCGTGTTGGGCATGTCTGTGTGGGATGTGTACGTGGGACTCGCGCCGAGCGGTGACTTGTGGAGGAGAGGCCGAGCTCCGTCGCAGCCCGCCGCGCGCTCGCCGAGGTGGCGTAGGCTTTGAATTTCCCCCCGCGTTTCTAATCCCCAAACTCACGGTCATTACGAACGCAGGACGTGACGTGGGCGGCGCATCTCTGGCCCACCGCACGTCTTCGGCGTCGATCAGCACTACACCCCATACGAGACAACCACCATGTCGTCCTCGCTCAAGACGTACGTCTCGGACAACCTGCTCTCCCTACTCGGTGCTTCGGACTCGGTCACGGTCGACTACTTCATCACCCTAGGTCAGTCCCCCCCCCTGCTGCGCCCCTCGAAGCCCAACGCTGACCCCCTCCTCCACCCCTTCTCCCCAGCGACCTCGCTCAAACACGCCTCGCCAAGCTCCGTCCATTCCCTGCTGCTTACCAACGGTCTCCCCGAAAGTCCGGCCACCCAAACCTTCGCCCAAGGCCTCGCGGACAGGTTACCCAAATCATCGTCCTCTTCCTCCGCTCGCTTATTATCAAACCTCAAGCAAACGCAAGAGGTGTTGAGGAAAAAAGCGGAGAAGGAAAAGAGAGCGATCCAGAACCAAAAATTTACGTTGATATTGGAGGATGAGCCACCAGCACAAACAACGTCTTTGTCGTCGTCGAGTAAGAACGACAAGGGCAAAGCCAAGGAGGTTTCCTCGTCCAAGAAACCTTCCTCGTCCGCTCTGAGGAAACGGGATCAAGCCCAAGATGGGTGGGAATCGGATGAGGAAGAGAGGGCCGCCAAGAGGAGCAAGGAAGAAGAACGCTACAAGAGGGACGACGAGGCGCGCGCCAGGAGGCACGCCAACCGACCTCCGGATGGGATCAACGAATTCGTCGTTCAAACCAAAGCCGATCAAGCCGAGGAGGAAGTACCAGTCGAAGAGACCGAGGAACAAGCGGCCGAACGAAGAGAACGTGAACGATTGGCCGATATGAAAGAAAGGGACGAGTTTGCCCAACGCATGAAGGACAAGGACAAGGACCGCACCAAGAAACTGATCGAGGATCGAGCCGACCCCGAAGCCGCCGCCCGAAGGGCCCTCGCAGGTGATCCGGACGCACTCAAAAAGGCCATGCCTTCGTTGAGGGATCGCGCAAGACAGAGCTATTTGGGCAAGAGGGAACAACAACAGTTGGATCTGTTGCGCATCGAGATTGCGGATGATGAAAGGGATTTCAGAGGGGTCAAGTTGACCAAACGGGAGAGGCACGAGTTGGAGCGCAAGAAGGAACTGTTGAGGTTGGCCGAGGAACGACTTGCCATCGACGAGGGCTTGGACGGCTACCAGATGCCGGACGACTACTTTACCGCGCAGGGCAAAATCGACTCCAAAAAGAAGCGCGACCTGTTGAGCTCGAGGTACACCGACGTCAAGCCCAAGTCCCGAGGCGTCAAGGACCAGGAGTTCGTCACCGATCTCGAACAGTACGAGATGGAGCAAACGGCCAAGGCCCAACTCACGACGGGGGCATTGGATCGACAAGTCGTCGAGGACGAGTACGATTTTGTCTTTGACGAATCCGTCAAGATCGCTTTTGCGCTCGATGCCGAAGGTGGGATAGCAGGGTCGATGCCGACTTCTTCCAAAGATGCGGCGTTGCAGGCGCAGATCGACGAGGCCGAACGTAAAGCCAAGTCGTTGGACGAGGTGCGCAAGTCGTTACCCGTATACGAATGGCGAGAACAGTTCCTCGATGCGGTCAGGGAGTACCAGGTCGTCATCATCGAGGGCGAGACGGGATCGGGCAAGACGACGCAGTTGCCTCAGTACTTGTTCGAAGCCGGCTTTTGCAAGGACGGGCTCAAGATTGGCTGCACGCAACCTCGTCGTGTCGCAGCCATGTCCGTCGCCGCTCGTGTCGCCGAAGAAGTCGGCTGCCGATTGGGTAATGAGGTTGGGTACTCGATCCGATTCGAGGATTGCACGAGCGACAAGACGCGGATCAAGTACATGACCGACGGGATGTTGTTGCGCGAATTCCTGACCGAACCCGATCTAGGTGGATACAGCGTCATGATCATCGATGAGGCGCACGAACGGACGCTGTCCACGGATATCCTACTCGGTCTCGTCAAGGATATCGCTCGCTTTCGCCCGGATTTCCGTCTGCTCATTTCGTCAGCGACGTTGAACGCGACCAAGTTTTCGGAATACTTTGACGATGCCCCCATCTTCCGTATTCCCGGTCGAAGGTATCCCGTCGATATCCTCTACACGCCTCAACCCGAAGCCAACTACCTCCACGCGGCGGTGACGACCGTGTTCCAGATCCACACTTCCCAACCCAAAGGCGACATTCTCGTTTTCCTCACCGGTCAAGACGAGATAGAAGCGATGCAAGAGAATCTCGAAGAGACCGCTCGAGCATTGGGGAACAAAGTCGCCGAATTAATGATCTGTCCCATTTACGCCAATCTGCCGACGGACATGCAAGCCAAGATCTTTGAACCTACCCCCGAAGGAGCGAGAAAAGTTGTGTTGGCGACCAACATTGCCGAAACGTCGATCACGATCGATGGAGTCGTCTACGTTATTGACCCCGGGTTCGTCAAGCAAAACTCGTACAACCCTCGATCGGGGATGGAAGCCCTCGTTGTGACGCCCTGTTCTCGAGCCGCGGCGGGTCAACGAGCAGGTCGTGCCGGACGCGTGGGACCGGGCAAATGTTTCCGTCTGTACACCAAGCATGCGTACATGCATGAATTGGAACAGGATACGGTCCCCGAGATCCAAAGGACCAACTTGGGTACTGTGGTGTTGATGCTCAAGTCCCTGGGTATCAACGATCTCATCGGCTTCGATTTCCTCGATCCCCCACCGGGGGATACCCTCATTCGAGCCTTGGACAACCTCTACGCCCTCGGAGCCTTCAACGACAAAGGTGAACTGACCAAAATGGGTCGTCGCATGGCCGAATTCCCCATGGACCCGGCCATGTCCAAATCGATCCTCGCGAGTGAGAAATACCACTGCACCGAAGAGGTCCTGACCATCGTTTCGATGCTTTCCGAATCCGGATCGTTGTTCTATCGTCCCAAGCAGAAAAAGTTGGAGGCGGATACGGCACGACAGAATTTCGTCAAACCGGGTGGGGACCATTTCACGCTTTTGAACGTGTGGGAACAATGGCAAGAATCGGGCTTTTCCGTTTCGTGGACGTACGAACATTTTATTCAGATAAAGTCCCTTACGCGCGTTCGGGATATCAGGGATCAACTCGTCGGCCTCTGCGAACGCGTCGAGATCTTCGTCGACGCCAATCCGAACCGAACCGACATCGTTCCTATTCAAAAAGCCGTCTGCGCAGGTTACTTCCAAAACTCCGGTCGACTCAATCGATCCGGCGACGCTTATCGAACGATCAAGTCCAACCAGACCGTTAACATTCATCCTAGTTCGAGTTTGTTCCAACATCAGCCGCCACCTAAGGTCGTGGTTTGGTTCGAATTGGTGTTGACGAGTCGCGAGTACGCGAGGCAGGTGATGGAGATTAAGAGCGAGTGGTTGTTGGAAGGTGCGTCTTGGGGGTCCACTACTAACCCTTTAGATCGGAAGCTGATCAAACAAGTTTTGATGTCGATTCATCTAGTCGCACCGCACTACTTCAAAGCCCAAGACCTGGAAGCGCTCGGCGGGCAGAAGAAGGGACACGTCAAGCAGGTCGGCGCGAGTGCTTTGACTGCGAAGAAGTAAGGAGGACGAGTAGGGGAATGTACTGTAACGTGTAGTGATGGGATGCGTTGCTCGTTCTTGAGAGGCATTCTCTCGAGAGTGGTAGGAAACGAAAACCGAACACTGAAACTGTGAAGGAATTGCACGATGCGAACGACGACTTTGAAAACCCTCCTTTTGCTATCATACAACAATACACAACCTTTTCCTCCCTCCTCCGCCACTCCCTCGACCTTGACTATAACCCTACGTCCCCGCCCCTCAATGATACAGACCCTTGACCTTCTTGACGTTCCCTTTCCGATCCTTGACCTTGATGATCGGACTCGCAGCCGGTCGGAAGCGATGTTTGGGTGAGTACCTGTTCATCATCGAACCAGCACATCAATGTTTATTTTTAGTTTGCTTTCTCCAAAACCGCCTACCCGCCGTCCTGAAAAACTCTAATGGATAACGCATCGAAACGCACCTCTCGACATGCCTAAACGCCGGTCGATGTTGCACGATCTTATCCCCTCGATGTTGCCAATCCGATAACCACGAATAAGGCGCCAAGTGATAATGAATGGAGATGAAGGACCAAGAGAGGGAGAGTAAGAGGAAGAAGGATAACACGAGAGGGGATACGCCGAGTACGGTGGAGCGTCGGGGAAGAGGCGGTCGATGACGCGTGGAGGGGGGAGGTCGGGAACGTGGGGAGGGTGGGTTGGGGGAGGTGGACGGTCCGGCTTGCGGGTTGGGGCGCAGGCGTAGGTCGGAGGGCATGGCTGATGGGCTATCAGGTGCGGTGGAACAGGGCGTTGGAGAGGGGAAAGAGGACGGGTAGCGAGCATCGGCTCATCGCGTCCAAAGGAGGCCCGAGCGCCAGTCGCGAGCTGTCGCGAGTTGCGGGTACGGCGGAGAAGCAGGTCTCGTGTTCAGCAAATTTGATCTTGTTCCCTCCGCATCGGGACTCGCAGGGTGAGAACTATTAAAGAGCTCTCGCGACACCTCACTCCGGCCTGACCAACGAGTGAACAGCAAGATGTATGTGGATGTGGATGCATGGTACACTATTCAAACTATTCACACACACAAAAAAAAAGAGCCCATCCTCCCTCCTCCCATCCCAACGAGACCAGGAGTCGGAAGAAAAAGGGTCAAAGTATTATTTGTGCCGTGAAACGAGAGCAGGACAGAAGGAGATAACACAAAGGAGGAGGAGGAGGAGGAGGAGGAGGAGGAGGAGGAAGAGGAGGAGGAGGAGGAGGACTCCACTCGAAAGAGACAAGTGAAGCCGACTTGGGGTTTGTGGGTGGTCGATCGTGATGGTGGTGGTGGTGGTCGACGATGGGTGGTGAGGTTGGAGTGAAGAAGCGGTGAAGGGTGTGTGGGGGCGAACGAATTGGTGCACGGACTCAGAGCAGGGAGAAGAGACGGGGAGGTAGTTGTGACGTGGAGAGTAGTAGAGCGCTTGAGAGGAACTATCGAGACGTCTTGGAGGAATTTGCTGTTGGAGAGGTGGTCGTGGTGATCAAGGAGGTGGGAGGGAATTTCGGCCCTATGGGTTCGTCGTCGCTTGAGTCGTGCGCCTCATCTCATTTCTTCACTACGATGGGGACTGGGTGGGTGGATGCCGTTGGGACGGACGCGAAAGCGCGTTAGTGCTAATTTGAAGAGGGTCACTTCCGAGGAGCGTGCACGCTCTCCGGCTCGGACGTACCAACGATGATGATGACCAGGACGGCGATTCCGACACCGATCAAGAGACGCATCTTCATGTCCTTCCTGCATTTGAATTGGCGCCCAGAGACACATGTGATCAGCACGGGTCAAAGCGGGTGTTCATTCGGGCCTGGGTCGGGCATCCCACGCACCACCACTTGAGAAGGAGCATAGAAAGGCACAAGGTCAGTCATCTGTAACACCAAAGGAAGACCCTATGTGCCTCTGCCCTGAGCCACTGACCATTTGTTTCCTGACCCTGTTGGCCCCCTTCCTGAACCCTTGCGCGGACTGCGCCAAGTTGTCTGCACGCCAGAAAGCCCAAAAGCCCAGAAGCCCATTCGACCCAGATCAGCTTTTCCACGCGCGGCAACCACCTTGACAATATCAACACCACCTACCGGTCTTGTCCTGCAACGCGTCCAATCTTTCGCCTCGCTCGGCAACCTTGGTGATGTTCTCCCGCATGATGCCGACCGTATCGTCGATCTGGGCCTGGATCGCGGCCGTCTTGGACGATCCCGAAGCGGCGGGCGTCCCTGCCGGGTTGTCTGTTGAAGAAGAGGGCAAGTCATGTTAGGGTTGTGCGGGGGAGGTGAAGCAGGAGGAAGGGCGCTGAGGAGTGCCAAGCCACCGGGCTTACGCGAAGGGTTGCCACCGGCCCCGGGGATATAAGGATCGTAGGGTTCGCTCCTGTTGCACCGATGACAAGTGAGAATCAGTACCACTATACGCAGAACGACGCTGATGGCGGTGAAAGCGATGTCGCCATCGACCGCGGTCGTCTTGGCTGTGCGCCTTCGCCTCGGCCCCGACGTGGCGCGACGGAAGCCTGCACCGACTGTTGGACGAAGCCGTGCGTTGCTGAACGACGACATGATCCCATGCTTGCCCTCGTCCCACCTGACGACACAACGTCGCACGCCGTTGCCCGAGTGCGCTCTGAGCAACGTCTCCGTACTCGCGTCACGCCGGGGCCGGCCGTATGCGTGCGTGAGCCGACGCCGAGGCGGTGCTGCACAGACACGCGCGTCGGAGCGGGAGACGGCCGGGGGAGCGCGAGGACGCACACCGACCACGACCTCGGCAGTACGAACACCACTATCATTGGACCAGCCAAGTCCCGTGACCGTCGACGATGACTTACATGTTGGTCGTGGCTGGGTGGGGCGGGGTGGGAGGGGCGAGAGGGAAGCCTCGCCAGCACCAAAGTGCTCACTCGACTCGGCGTCGGGCGCTCGGCCGCAAATTCGCGGGGGGAATAATTGCAGGCCCTTTCACGCGCATTAGGAAGGCGCAGGCGCGCACGGACCATCCAGATGAACCCAGACTCTGGCTAGAACTTTGAACGACTGCCAGCTTCTCGGACCACCTCATTTTGCATGTACATGTACCAGCTCGGTTAAACTACACCTACAACGAAATCCAAAAAAGCAACCCCCCATCCTCTCCTATCCAAACGTTTGCGACGACCTCGTGGCCCTTTTAAGTTTGGACAACCTCCACTCGTCCTGGTGCACGGCGTACTTGTCGAACAAGGGTTGGATCCTCTCTTGCTTCTTGCGTTTCGAGATGGTGTTTTGGTCCGCGACTTTGAAAAAGGAGGGGGCGACTAAAGACCAAGATTCAGAGGGTCAGTTTTGCTTGTTTGACTCACTCTAAAGGAGCAGACTTGGACGTACCCTCCGTCAACCACTTTGGTTCGATCGCCGTCACCTCCCTCATATACTCCCTCGTCGTCAAAATCAACTCGTGATAAACGCACCACTCCGGTGCGCGATTGAACAACGCCGAAGAAGGATGCAAGAACACCGGGGTCCCTTCCACCAGCGTCTTGTACCCCTCCTGCGGATCCTTTTTGCACGCATGACGGAAATAACCCGACGTAATGGCCCTGCGTACGCGATTATAATTCTTGCCGCACGAGAGGATGTCATGCTTGTACCGATCCATGATCCCGAGCAACTGTTTCCTCACGTCCTGGGCCCGCCTCAACGACCTCGCCTGGACGTAATTCTCCGAGGCCCACGGGTTCGAAAACTTGCTCGCGGCCCAACCGTTGTAGACCGTCAACAAGGTCAGATGATCCCCTTCCGGTTGATGGAATTTAGCCTTCTTCGCATCCGCTTGGGCTTGTTTCTCCTTGGGGCGGTAGAAAACCGATCCACCGACGGACAACATGGCGACGATGGTGAGGATCTCTTCCGAACATTCCAAATCGACCGAAGCGATCAACATCTTGGCCAACGGAGGTTCGATCGGTAAATCAGCCATCTTGCGTCCCAAGCGCGTCAAGAGCCCTTCCTCATCCAACGCCGAAAGCGCATAAAGGTTCTCCAAAGCCGTGATCATGGTTTGTTGAGGTGGCGCGTCCATAAAGTCAAAGTTGAGCAAGTCGTTGATCCCCATCGCTTTCAGCATCAAGATCGTATGCGCCAAATTCTGCCTCTGGATATCCGGGATCGGGTTCGGCAACATCTCGTTACGGTACGCCGCTTCGGTGTAAAGACGATAACATTTACCCGGTCCGGTCCTGCCCGCACGTCCCGAACGTTGTCGAGCCTGCGCTTGCGAGATGGGCGTAACGATGAGCGAGTCCATCCCGAGACGAGGATCGTACGCGTTCTGCTTCACGAATCCAGGGTCGATGACGTAGTAGATCCCATCGATCGTCAACGACGTTTCGGCAATGTTGGTCGCCAGAATGACCTTGCGTGATCCGGGAGGAGCAGGATCGAAAATGCGGGATTGCATCTCCGAAGGCAAGGCCGAATAAATCGGCAAGATGATCAAATCCGGCACGTTCGGTCCCAAAGCCTTCATGCGCTCGTAGAGAATCTCGCAAGAGGTATCAATCTCTTCCTGACCCGTCAAGAACAAGAGGATGTCCCCGGGTGGTTCGGACAGATGGATCTGCATGACCGTGATGAGCGAGGCGTCGAGGTAGTCCGATTCGGGTTCCTTGGTGTAGAGGATTTCGACTGGGTACGTGCGACCGGGGATCGTGAAGATGGGGCAACCGAAAAAGTACTCGGAAAACTTTTCGGCATCGAGCGTCGCCGAGGTGACGATGACCTTCAAGTCAGGTCGACGTTTGAGGGATTCTGGGTACGCAGTGCAAGTCACTTTCTGTCAGCCGTCCACCCTACTCACCCGAGGATCAGATCACAATCCCGCACTCACTCTTGAGCAGACCAAACAAGACATCCGTCGCGATCGTCCTCTCGTGTGCCTCATCGAGCATCAACACCGAATATTGCGACATGTCCGGATCGACCAAACACTCCCTCTGTAGCATCCCATCGGTCATGTACTTGATCTTGGTCTCGGGGCTCGTGCAATCCTCGAAACGGATGGTGTAGCCAACCTCTTGACCTAAACGACAGCCCACTTCTTCCGCAACACGTTTCGCGACGGACATGGCGGCGACACGACGAGGTTGCGTGCACCCGATCTTGAGCTTGTCGGCGTACCCCGCCTCGGCGAGGTATTGCGTCATCTGCGTCGTCTTGCCCGATCCGGTATCCCCCACAACAACGAGCACTTGATTGGTCCTGAACGCTTCGATCAACTGGTCGCGGAACTTGTAGATGGGCAGACTCTGCCTCTGTTCCTGCATCGTCATGGACGTAATCTTACCGAACGTCGTTGCCTGATTGAACGTCGCCTTTTTCCAAGCCGGCACATTCTGTGCATGAGCTCCCGCAGCCGCACCACGAGCATCGGCAGCGAACGTTCGATCATGCGGAGCGGTCATAGGATCGAGCCAAGGTGTACTCAAATCGCGCGTCTCGGAATCCGCCGCATCCGCCGCTTCTTGCGCCTTCAACTCGCGTCGTTCCTTCGCCAAGGCCGCACCGGCCAAAGCGGCTCGGTTCAATCCCCCATCCGGCGCCTTGACGATCTTGACGGGGGACAACTCGAGCGCCCTCTTGGTCTGCCCTTGCAAGAAGGGAGCTTCAGCCTCGTTCATCTCGATGTCCAATTCCTCATCGGCCTCGTTGGTCAATTCATGATTCCCAAACGCGGCATTGGGGTCGTTCCTGTAATCCTCGTCCAAGCCAGGATAATCCGCTGCGGAAGCCGCACCCGACGCAATCAATTGCTTGATTTCCCATCGTTCAGGACTGGTCATCCTCCTCGCGGACGATTGCTTATGATCATCCGTGAACGATCTCCTCAACGGAACGCCGTTCGCACCCGACGCCGCTCGTTCGGCATGACGACGACTCTCCTCGGCCAGTTCTTCGTCCGTCTTGACGCGCAGATGGGGCGTTAGATCCGCTCCGGTCTTTTGGTCGGCGTCCTTCATCGAAAGCGACAAACGTCCACCGGTGATGGACATGACTTTGACAAAGACGGTTTGACCACGCGACAGAAGATCCGAAGGGTGGGTGATGCGTTGCGTCGACATCATCCCTACATGAACCATCCCTTCGACGCGACCGACGATACCTTCCAATCCGACGAAGGCGCCAAAGTCTTTGAGGTTCGATACTTTTCCAGGATAGATCTTGTACAGTACCGGTTTCTCGTCGAGGCGGTTGCGACGGGGAGGAGCGCCCATCGTGCGCGAGTCGTAAGGTGCCGGTTCGGAGGGTCGTCCCCTTCGATCACCCCACGCGTTCTCCCTCTCGTTGGTACCTCCGCTGCGTCGTTCATAATCCGGTGATCTCGCCCTCCTCCTGTCCTGATCGTGTTGCCCGGGTGATCTCGATCGTCTCCTCTTGTATGCGCCCGGGTCGTCGCCACTCGGCGCAACGCGCTTCTTGACGCCTTCCAACTGCTTGAACAAATCATCGACGTCCTCTTGTCCCGGTACGGCCACGCTGGTGTTACTCCCCGTCTCCTCCAACGCCTTTTGCCTTTTTTCGTCTGCCTCCTCTTGAGCGATCTGCGCCGCGGACTTCCATTCGACATCCTTGACGGCCAAACCGGGGAACAACTTGATCTGTCGTTCCTTCTCCTCATCGACGACGACCCCTCCCCCTTCTCCTCCTCCAACCCCTTCTTGCCACCTTTCTTCTTCTTTGCTTTCACAGACTTCTTCTTGTACTTGGGGTGCATCGAAAGCACCAAACGATCGACGGCTTGGAGGAACGAATCGGGGAAACTGGCGCCGACTTTTATGACCGAAGTTTTGAATTCGTCAAAGGTTTTGGCTTGGGTGTGTAGGTGAATGAGGAATTCGGCTAGGGTCGTATCTAGGAATGATTGTCGATCAGGGGAAAGAGAAGGGTCAGTCTCTTCGTATTCAGATCAACGCCGGGGGTTCCAGAAACCGCCGCCGCCCAAGTCAGCTTTGCCCCCGTTCCCACACAAGGGTGAAACGAACGTACCTGCCAAGCCGGTATGATTGACCAATTCCCTCGACACGGCCGAGACGAGCGATAACAACTCCAACTGTTCCAGATCGGCCATGATGGGCTGACGGCTGATTCAGGGGATGACTCGTGTGTCGGGTTGTCGTCGTCGAGTGTCGGTTGGGCGGATGACGCTTCCCGATGAACTCTCAACGGCGTATACACCGTCAACGACGCGATTCAGAGAGTGTGTGTGCAGAACCTCGCAGAGAAGCTGGAGCTGACCAGGAAGGGATTGGGGTCCGGACCCAACCCCGATCGCGCGAGCACGCCCGCTCCAGAAGCGCCCAGACCCGACGTGCGCGGCTTCGCTTCTTTCCGTCGGCCTCTCTCTCTCTCGCGCGCGCGCGCACGGACCCCTTCTCCCCCGCTCGTGGCTATAGGAAGGGCTCACATTTTCATTTTGGTGGTTCTGTGAAAGTTGTGAGAGATCCAGTGGTTTTGACTTTACACAAGTTTATTTTATTTTATATTATTTTATTTGATAGACTTCATTAACAGCATAATTATATTAATACCTAGAAATCTTCGGAAAAGTCGGAGGGAATGCAGTTACGCACACTGGCAGAAGCCAGTAGTGTAGGACTCATTGACCCTGAACCAGGATCAACCATACCCACTAAAACCCCCTTTGGTGGCTTACAGAGAAACTAGGCGACCCTTCTAACACCCCTCTTTTAAATCATCGAATATGTGAAATCTAATCAGGCTTGATACAATAATGTAAGGAAAAAGTCCGAGGACTGGAGATCGTCAAGAGGCTGAAAGCAAAGGGAAGGTATGCTCTTACACGCCAAAAAAAAAAAAAAAAAAAAAACAGAGGAGACGAAAGACAAAAAGTAAACGAGACAGGAGGTAGACTGGGCACCCTCCAAGGACGGAGAGATGTGGAGCGAACGCTAGGGACTGTCAAATATCTCAAAAAGGTTGAATGTCCGTGGAGAGGATATGGCGAACAAAGAAGATTGCGAAACATTCCTTCATCTCGTGGTGGGGGGGGACACTCCCTCTCAAGAAGCGTTGCCCCTACTCGTCGCACGAATGACCACTGTATCCTCCCCGCCCCGTGATCACCCCGCCGTGGGTCAAAACATGTCGTGGCTGCTCTGGCACCGTTCACTCGCCTAAGCCGACGCGTACTTGTGGGTCCATTCCCTGCTGACCCTCATCGCGTCCTTTTCATTCTCCTTCCAGTGCGCCGCGACGTCGTTCGCCAACGGATCGTCCTGGAGGGGAACGAGAGAGTGAAAAGTGATTCATCAGATTAGATGCGCTCGAGGACAGTTGGGGTCTGGTTTGCTTACTGGATTCGGAGCGGACAAGAGCGCTTGGACGGATAGGAGCACGGTACGGATCTGCAGCGCGGGGGACCACTTGTCCTTGAGGATGTCGAGGCAGATGCGCCCCAGTTTGTCTGTGGATTGGCGAGTGGGCTCATCGGTCAGGACCGGAGGGAAGGGGATCGAATCCGGTCGGGGAAGGGACTGGCCAATGTTGGGGTGGTAGAGTTTGGTGAGGAAGCGGACTTTGGGAGGGGCCATGGGGTACTCCTCGGGCAGGAACAGCTCGAGCTTGAACACGCCGCCTGTGAGCAGACAGTGGGCGATCAGCAACCGCGGATCGCACCACAAGCCGAGGCATGCGGCGAACTGACCCTCGAAAGGCGACCCCTCGGGCCCGGAGACGAGCACGTCAAAGTACCGCAGGTTGTCGTCGTGGGGTACGGCCGAGATCCCAGGCGGACTGTCGGCGATCAAGCGTTGGGTTTCCTGTCAGAGTAGGCGGTCAGTATGTGCTTGGAAGGATGATCGGTTCCATGGCTGGTGCTGCGAGTAGTACTGTAGAGCTGGGGAATATACTGCGGAGGGAACGCGTTCGCTGTCCTGTCCGGGCACGCGGGGTGGGACGCCGCCACCGACGGATCAGGACGAACCGCGCCGAGCTGCTCGTTGTGAACAAGACAGCTGCGGGGGGCGAGTGCCTTGGATGTTGGATCTCACCTTGATGATCCGCTTCGGAAGCGCAGCATTGGCGGCCATCGTTGCTGACGAGGACCAGGAGGAAGGCGGACGGGGCAGTCGGGAAACAGTGAACGGACGATCTACGAACGCGGGTGAACGAGAGGGCTTGGTGCAGAAGCTAAGGATTTGCTCGAGTGGGGAGGGTGACACTGTCGAGGCAGAGAGGGTGAGGTGGAGGTGCGGAGGCAAGACCGAGTCGAGCGTGGTCGACCGGTGCTCGTGCGGCTTGGACATTCCATTTCGGTCTATGTTTTGCGCCTTGGGTTTTGTAATGGGGCATTTGCAAGGTCGTGCTGACTGCGTGCCGCTCTGGCTCACCAGCTCTCCGTCCTGACCGCGCGCCTACCCCCTACACCCCAACTTGATCATGGCAAGTCAACACGCTTCAAACTCGGTGTCGTGACCGTTGGCTAACGATGTGCCGTGTCTTGCCTTTGCATGTGCTCTCTGTGCCCGCGTGGGGTTGCCTCGCACTTGGCCGCCGCCGTGACCGTCCACGACCGCTCTTTCCCACCACACACACGCTCACCACCAACCCCACCTCGCCACCACCCCAACACGCTCAACAGTCTTCCAAAAAGGGCGGCAAGCTCGCGTCGATCATCAACTACCGCGTCAAGGTGACCCTCAACGACACGCGCAGCCTCATCGGCCAACTGCTCGCCTTTGACAAGTACATGAACCTCGTTCTCGCCGAATGCGAGGAATTCCGTCGGGTCAAATCGTCGACTTCCAAAGTGGCCGCTGTACCGGGCGTCACGATTGAGGATGAGGACGATGGAGAGGATGAGATGAAGAGGACCTTGGGCTTGGTTATCCTCCGCGGGGAAACGATCGTCACCCTGAGTGTGCAGGGACCACCGCCCGTTCAGGACGAACAACGATCAGGTCCCCAGGTAAGGCGTTCTGTGGTGTTGAGCTGTATGCGATCTCATCGCGCTGACGATGTCTGTGGGCTCGATGTGGGCGGCTTCACCCCAGATCGGTATGGGACCCGGCGTCGGAGCACCCGCAGGTCGTGGCATGGGTCTTGCTCCTCCCACCATGTTGGTCACACATCCGGATATGGGTACTATTCGAAAGCGTGTTCGAGCTGACATGCGTCCTGTGTCATATATCCCAGGCGACAAGCACCTCAAGCGTTCGTTCCCCCTCCTGGAATGCCCGGCATGATGTGCGCACCGCAGCGCCTACGATCAGGATTCTATTCCATTCAATCACTGAGACCCTCATCACTCGATCCGAATCACCCTGCAGGCCACCTGGATTCCCCGTCATGGCTCCCCCTCCACCGGGGTAAGCTCCACCCTTGGATCGTGTTCTAGACGTGCGCTGTCGACCGTGCCGCTGACTTTCCCGCGCTCTTCCCATAGCTACGGCCCCCGATAAGCCCTTCAACTCTCCCAAAAGCCGCTTGCACGCGTGAGCTATTTAGGCGAGTCGAGTCATAGTTGCAGCGAACCGGTAAACTGGGTTGTAACTAACAAGCACAATCTTTTTTTATTTTTTATTTTTTTGGGATAAAAAGGAAAAGTGGAAAAAAAAAGAGGAGAGCACAGGTGAACAAGGGAAGGCGGGTGGGAAGCTCAAAACAGAGGTCTTTGCGAGGCGTAGCAAAGATTGTATTTAGTGACGTGCAACTATGACATGGGCTTTGCGTAGCGTGATAGCGTACCTTTGCGAGGCGTAGCACGAGTGTCAATGAGAATTGAAGCACTTAGTGCGGTCTCAGCGGAGGTAGCCTGTAGAATGCTACGCATCAGCTTGGATCGTCCAACTAGGGCGTTCCGGTACGAAGGGCAGTTTCGTACAAAAGCTTGTGCGGAGACTGCTGTGATGCAAGTGAACAATGAGTACGTCGTGCAACTAGCCGAGCGTAATCTGGACACTTACCTCGAGCGCGTGGCAGGGCCTGCGGGCGTCGAGGGTTTTCTGGAGGCAGCGGCTGCTGTAAATCCTGTGCGAGGGGGGCTTCGCGTGAGCAACGGATTGCTTGGATGAGGATCCTAAGGTGGTGGCTAACTGACCCTTGGCAGAGGGTGGCAGTGCTGGAGCAGCGGGCTGGCAACAGAAAGCGTCGACGGTGCGGAACCGAGGAGGAGTAAGCGGCGCGGACGCAACGCTTGGGGGGTGGAAAACTCTGAGGACTCACGGAGAGGCCTAGGGACGCTGAGCGCTCCGGAGAGGCTAGGAAAGTACGCTGAGCCGCTCGCGGGGAGGGCTAGGCTCTGAGCACTCCGGGGAGGCTAGGAAAGCTGACACTAAGTCAGGGACTGGATGCACGGATGCGCGCTTGAACATTGAGCGTGGAACTCTTACCGCTAAAGCTCAACAGACATCAACTCTCCCAAAAGCCGCTTGCACGCGTGAGCTATTTAGGCGAGTCGAGTCATAGTTGCAGCAAACCGGTATGGGGGTAACCCGGTTGATGACCGGAAGATGAAGATTACCGCCGAGCTAGGAGGGCCATGTTGAGCTCGGGGGAGATGCGGGCGTATTCCTCCCAAGCCGCTGATTTCCAACGTCCAATCCGCTGGATTTCGGCCGGGAGGAAACCTACTATCGCGTAGTGAGTAGCACCACCTGAGCGAAGCGAGTGACCAGAGTATTCGCGACCGAACTCTGCGTGCAACCGAGTGATGAACCAATTTCGTGTCGGCGGCGCCCCGGACGACGTCAGGAAGAGCTTCGCGCCGACTCCAATGGTCCGGAACCGGAAGTCCCGAGCGGCAAGGAACAGAGAGAGCACCTCGATAAAGTGGGGGCCGGTTGCCCTGGTGACTACTTGCAGAAACGAGTCTCGCCATCGTCGGTCGGCCTTATGGTAGGGAAGGCGAACCCGGAAACCCGTCTTCGAGACAACGACGGAGTCGCGGCTGGGCAGCTTGTCGGCGTCTCGGAAGCGAATAGTGTCGGGCAGGGTAAGCTCGCCACTCCTTGCACATGCCCCGAAACCCAAGGCGAGCATTGCGAGGAAGCACAAACGGTCATAGTCGAGCAATGGGTCGGAGCAAGCGCGCCGGAGCGCGGTACTGAGCACGTCGAACGGGAGCGGTTTCGCTCGGACATGTGCGTGCCGCCAGAGCTTTTGACCGCCAACGATTGCAGCCCGGACCAGGCGATTAGAGCGCACTTCTTCCCACCTTGAGCCCATGAGCGGGCCGAGCCAATGCGCGAGACCGGACAGTGTTTGGTGGACGGCGGTCACCGAGCGGTAGCGATGAGCGATGAACGCGCGGAGGGTTGACACCGTTGGCCAGCAATCGATCGCGTAGCCCATGTCCCGCTGAGCCATGACGTAAGCGATCCACTGCCGGAGGGAGCGCTGATAGTCCGAGCGAGTGCGAGGTTCGAGCGCCCGAATTACAAGCTCGTCGGAGAACGCGATGTCGTCCACGAGCGGATGGACCGTGTGTAGACGCGGTCCGGGCAGGGGCCGGGAGGCGAAGGAGACGCCTCGTCCGACCCCTGGTGTTGTGGGTGTCATAACGGCGTCCCCTCCAGCATGCGCAGGGAGGGGTCGAAGTCATGAATGGCGGGGAAATCGCGGCGAAGTCGCGCAAGCGGGAGACGGGACAGGTCATCGGCTGTTGTGTTGAGCTTACCAGCGACGTGTTGGACTTTGAGGTCAAGGCGCCGAGAGGAAGCAGTGGCGAAAGCTCGCAGAGTTAGAGTCCGCAATGGGAGGAACTTCGTGTCGGAGCAGGCGCCCGAATCGAGGGCGTACACAGCAGGGGCTGAGTCGGTGCGCACCAGAACGCGGCGGAAGGAGCCGAAGGCGCCCGATGTTGCAAGGTCGAGGGCAACCACGACGGTGAGGGCTTCCGCGAACTGGATGCGTTCGTACGATCGTCCGAGGCGGGCGGCGAAGTAGTGGCACTGCCCGGGCAACGCGAACCAGAATCCCAGCCCGGCGCCTGTGTGGTCCTCGTTATTGAGACAGGCGTCCGTGTAGATGACGAGATCCGCGTCGGAGAGACCAACGGGTAAGGCTGGTCGCGTTGAGGTCGAGCTTCGGGGTGGCCGCCAACAGATGGGCGATGGAAGTGAGCGACTCGCGGACTTCCAGGTTGATTGGTACGCCAGCGTTGGGCCGTGTTTTTGCGCTGATCTTGTTGTACAGCGGAGTCACGTGGGGGCGGGCTTGAGGGGCGACGTTCAGAGCCCAGCTGAGCCAGCCCGTCATCTGGCGCCATTGCCGCAGGGGTGGGCACCTACCGGGGAAGTCCAGGAAAGCCTGGATGGCTGTAGCGAGGTCGTCGACTGCTCTCGGTGTGAGGGAGATCGAGAAGTCGTCGAGTTCGCAGAATATACCCGTGATGGTCACGCGCCGGCCAAAGGGGGCTTTGTCGGGCGTCAGTTTGAACGGGAGGCCGAGCGAGCTCCAGAGAGTTGCCATCCGCGCTTGCTGCGAGGGAATGACATGGGTCTCACCGTTATGGACGAAAGGGATTAGATGGCCTTCAATATCGACGCCGAAGGCGTCGTCCATGTAGGCGAGGGGGTGCTCAATGCCGTAGGAGTGATGAGCGATCCAAACGACGAGGGACATGAAGCGCGTCCAGAGGAAGGGCATCGCGCGACATCCGAAGACCCCGCGCCATTCGATATGATACCACGTGACCAGAGCCCCATCAGGCAATCGGCGGCGAATCGCTATGCCCTGGCGGGCCTGCCAATCTTTGGACATCACGAGGACTTTGAATGCCGAAGAGACGTCGAGCTTCCACAGCACCGAGTTAGCCGAGAGCAAGCTGGTTGCAAAGCGGTGCCATCGGAGCAGGCGAATGAAGTCGATGATAGAGTCGTAGACCGTTGGGCAAGCCCCGCGAGATATGCCGTCGTTGAGGCCAGACCTTGTGTGATCGGCGACGACTCGCATTCTGTGGTAGGCGGATTCGACTACGAAGACCGGGCTATAGGTAGTGCCGGGGATGGGGAATGCGGTGCCGGGAGAAAGCCAGCCTTTCGCAACTTCGTCGTCGATTGTCGTCTGGATGAAGCTGCGATGATCTTCCGAACGCGGGAAGGTGAATGTCGCGGGGTCGTCCCCAGAGGCCATGCTGCCATCGTGCTCTGGTCCAAACCCTTCTGACCGGAAACCGTCAACGAACGATCGGACGAGGGCGCGATCGGGATGTTGGAGGAGAAGAGTTTCGAATTTTGTGTCGTCAATTGTGCGGACGAAATTGAATTGGGACGGGTACATGCGTTGTGCCCGCCGGATGAGATGAAGTCGCGCTGGGGTGTAGGTCGCGCGCGCGAGCGGCCCTGCCAGGCCGGACGCGGTGGAGGAGAAGAGGGGTATGGTGGGTGGGTCCGCAGAGGGGGGACCGAAATGGAATCGACGCTGTATGCGGGGTGCCGGCCCGATGCCAGCGAGGAGGGAGGGGGGAGGGTGAACAGGAGGCGACCATGAGTCATCGGGCGAATCGTGGTGGGGCGACAGGGGGACCTGGTCTTCCGAGCTGTCGCCGTCCTCTAGAAATTTATTGCCGAGCGGCAGAACGAGCGGAAGATTTAGCCGCCATGATTGCCAGTTTGCGTCCGATCCCGGTCTCGAGATTCGGGCAACCGCTATCACCAGATCGGTGATCCTTGGCCTGGCAATCCAGGCAAACATGCTCGCGACCGCACGACGCGAGCGGGTGCGGCTGTCGCCTGTTGTATCGGATACAGATCCAGTCCTTGCCATTAGACGATTTGTTCTTCTTGGTGCGGGCGTTCGTTTCCTGGGGTGAACTCTGAAACCGCCGAAACGTACGCTCCTCGAGTTCGGGATGTTTTGGGAGGGCCGCGACCAAGAGGATAATATTGATGTAGGCCGGGTGGGCTGCGTTCGCGTCCAGGAGGGAGGTAACTGCGCCGGTTGGGTCGGCGCGCATGCGGCGAAAGCTATCGTCGAAAGCGATGGGGAGTTTTGCGCCTTTCATGCCGTTGTGAACGCCGGCATGCATTTCGTCCAGGAACTTCAGGTAGTGCCTCCAGTCCGCGCCGTCGTACGTGCCGAAGACTGCGTTTTCCACCGCTTCAATCTCTTGAGTGCCCGAATGAACTCGGAGAAGTCAGTTACAGGAGGTTTGGTCCTTGACGCCTTCTTTTGAGCTCGGGCTTGGATGCCCTTGAACTCGATGCCGTTGTCGTCGGTGTACGAGTCGAAGAGCTCGGCTTCCTGGCGGTGCACGACGTCGCTGATGTCGACATAGCCGCCCGACATGATTTTCATCACTTCAATGATGTCCATCTTGACGACTCCCTGGCGTTGCAGCTGAGTACGGAACACTCCCGCGGCCGTCTCAAGCCGAGTCGGGTCATTGCGGGGTAGGTGGCGTGCTTGGTCCCAGGCCTCCTCTTGTTGAAGCCGTTCGATCACCTTGGGGTCGGAGGAATAGGCCTGCGTGGATCGAGCAGCGGTGAGGCGGCGTAGGCGGTAGCGACGGGACTCGTCCTCGACCTCGAGGGCGCCGGCTAGAGGGGTCTGAGAGCCGGTCGGCTGGGGCGGCGTTACACCGAGCTGTTGTTGCACTGCGGGGAAACGCGAGCTAAGAACCTGCGATGGCGCCGTTTGCGCACGCGAGATCGGAGGTCGGGCGGGGGCGGAGCCGGCGAGTTGTATGAGCTGATCCATTCGTTGACTTTCCTCGTCCACCCACTGATCCTCGTCGATTGCGGCTTGGGCTGAAACGAGAGTACCCTTCGGGAGGGGAATCATCTGGAACACGCAACCAGCGGGGAATTCCGCCATGTCAAGCTGGGTGGAGTGGACGAACAGGCGGTCAACAACGAGAATTTTGTCGTCGGTGCCTCTCGGAAGGTCGTTCGCATGGTATGCCGAAACGTCGCCCACCCCTTCGATGGGCACGGTCGGCGGTCGCGTCGGTGGCGCCGGGCGTCTCAGGGGCGGGGCCGCTACCGGGCGCGTTGCTGTCCGGCACGGTGGAAGCCGGTGCTGAGGGAGCTCTCCTTCGGTATAGCCCGTCGTTGGTCCAATAGCGCGAGCTGCTGGTCGCGAAGAAAGCGTCTGGATCTTCGGAAACGAGGGCCGAGGCTATCACCGGGTGAAGGTCGCCGCGAGCCAGAAAGCGAGTTCGGGCTCCGCGGGCGAGTTCCTTCTAGGCGGCCCGGCATCCTCGTTCAGCTTCGCGATCAGGCCGTCCTGGGCTTCCTACGTTAAGCAGCCGTCGTCGAGCGCGTCGAAGACTAATTTGACAGTCTGCGTTGCTTGCTGAAGAGTCCCGGGAATGGGGTTATGCTTGTCGTAAAGCGGGGCAGACATGATGGCGCGGCGGGACGTTGCGCTTTAGAAGCTCAAAACAGAGGTCTTTGCGAGGCGTTGCGCAAGGGTTTGCACAACGCTCCGGGATTCTACCACTTCAAGATTCTCCAGGTCCAGGTCCAGGTTCCGGTCAACTTCCTTCTTTGGACGACATTGCAGATGTTGTCCCGTGCCAGTCAGCAGTGGGAGCGTTACAGAACGCTGCGCATCAAGTTCGACCCGATGGCGTCACTTCGGATTGCGCTGCTGGTTCCCAGGTTTCAGCCCCGACCCAGGCCGACTGGATCGCACTGAAGAGGATCACCCGTCTCTTGCAAGGTACTGGAGACTGCGGTTCCAGGTACAAACGTGGAGATTCGACTGTGCTCGAATTCTACTCCGACACCTCGTGGGCAGACGACTTGTCGACTGGGAAGTCGATTGAAGCGTTCGTCTCGATCATGGCAGGTGCAGCGATTTCTTGGCAAAGCAAGGTGCAGTCGATGGTTGCGACTTCGACTACCAAGGCCGAGATTTTGGCAGATTCTGCGGCGACAAAGGAGGCCACGTGGCTTCAACGCTCGGCTGCGGATTTGGATATTGGACAACCTTCAGCTAGGCTGATCAGGGAGGACGACCAAGCAATGGTTTCGATTGCTCTCAACCCAACTCATCACGGAAGGAAGAAGCGCTACGGTGTGCCTTATCGTCGCTTCCTTTAGCGTGCCACGATGGATCGGGATTTTGGATCAAGGGTTGCAAGACAGGAGCGATGACAGCGGATCTTCTTACAAAGCCGCCCGCTCGCAACTTGTTCGAACGTCATCGTGAGGGTATGGGAATGGTGTCCCTTGGAGCCTTGACCAGTGGGAGTGTTGTGGGAAATTAGTGGGGTCGGCGGTCCAGAGGGACTTGCGGTGTTAGCAATAGCGCGGGACGCGCGGGTGTTGTGCGGGGTCCAGTAGAGGCGGTAGAAGCGGCTGGTTGTTTACATAAGATTGCGTCATTTTTGCCTAACTGTTCTCTCTCTCTCTTCTCAACCACGCACTCGATATCACATCTCGCCCATTCGTTCGGCTACAGTCGATTGACCTTTAGCGACTCTCTATCTCACATTAGGTCATCTATCGACGCCACGTAGCACAAGACCCTCCAGCGACAACAGGCACACACACACACACACACACGGGAAATGGAAATCCCGTCCTTCTCCTCGCCACGGGATCCCAAGATCCTGCTTCTTGTCGTCCATGACCGCTTTTGTTTTCATCAATTCTTGCAATCATCGCTCGTCCTGTTGGGTCGGGGATGCACGGATGCGCGCTTGAACATTGAGCGTGGAACTCTTACCGCTAAAGCTCAACAGACATCCGACCCAACAGGACGAGCGACGATTGCAAGAATTGATGAAAACAAAAGCGGTCATGGACGACAAGAAGCAGGATCTTGGGATCCCGTGGCGAGGAGAAGGACGGGATTTCCATTTCCCGTGTGTGTGTGTGTGTGTGTGTGTGTGTGTGTGTGTGTGTGTATGATTGGATGAAACGATCATGTGCCTATGTAACAGTCGTATTGATGTGCCGCAAGACGAGAGAAAGGCAGGCTTTGGCTTTGGCGAGTTCGACAAGACCTTTGGTAATGATGAAGGCGCCAGCTCGGAAGTTTGGCTCATGCCCAAGTAAGCTCGACGCCCCTCCCTTTTGGGAGGGGCTTGTGAGTTATCGGCGCGTTTGGCCCAGTTGCCCTCCGAAATTTCAGGGCCATTTTGGGGTGGTTTTCTGTAACTTGGCAAATACTTACATTCATGCAAAAGTGAGGGACCCTATTTTTCTTTATGCTCTAAAAATGACACACCCCAAGTGGCGAGAGCTTTCATAAGCTGTGGGTGGAGCTACAGCGATCCGAAGTCTGCGATTTCGGTCGATCGGGCCCCAGATGGTCCGAGCGCATCGTGTAATTGGCGCTCTCATCATCGGCGAGCCTGCTCCGTTCGGCTTGATCACCTTGCGTACGCTTCGCTGTTCTCCTCTTTTCACGATCACCGTCGTCCACGTCAAGCGCGGCAATATTTAAAACCAAAAATGACTCGAACAAGCAGACACCATACCTCGTCAACTCGCCAGAACACCCGCCGCGAGGCGGATCTATTCGCTGAATTTCGTAGCCGCGATCTTTCGCTGTGTCAATACCTGTCGTGGTACTTCAGCCCTTCCACACGCTTTGAAGGCGTTCAAACACACCGACCAAAGCTGTTCAACAGCAACTGGTCCAGCCTCAAGCGTGTGCTTGATCTGATTCTACGACTTGCACGTGAGGATGGCGCAGAGTCAAGAAGCCAAATCAATGACTGGATCGCCGAGCAGGTGGGCAACACTTCGTACTTCTCGGATTGATTCTCCGGATTCGAAAAAGCTACTGAATACTTGCCTTATCCGCGTGCAGGCCGACTCGATCATCATTAAAGAGATGAAGCGAACCGGTGTTCTGCTGTGACCATGGCCTTGGGGCTGAAGTGGGAGACGTCGACGATGGTAATGCTGTTTGACGCTGTATCGCTGCAGGACCTCGCCAAGTGAGCCCAGAAGTTCGCTCTTACGACGATGTCGTACTCAAGCCACAGGGGCCAGCTCTTCGAGGTAGCGCGCATCGCGACTCGGGAAAAGTGTTGTAGAAACGCTTCGCCCGCGTTGGTCGTTTTGAAAATGTCAGCCATCAGGGCGGCGTACAGGAACGAAACCGGCTGCCACTCGTCGAAAGTGAGCAAGTGATCGAGCTGATGACCAAGCTGGAGAGTAGCCGAGCGGTCCTTGGTCGTGGCGAGAGAGATAGTCTGACCCAGCTTCGCCTTGATGCTGGCTCCAGGCGTGAACAGACTCATCGGGATCGCTTCTGGTCTGGCCGCGTTGGACGCGATGTCAAACAACTCCGACGAGACGGTGATTGGCGAGTCCGTGTAGGCCAAAACCAAACTGGCACGAGAGTGGGACGTAGTCACGTTGTAGGAACTGAAAGACTTCATGTGGGAGTCCGATGCCCCTGCCTAAAAACTCCTGTAGAGTTCGCGACCGAATCAGGCTACTAAGTCCGCTCCGCAAGCACCACCAGCACCACCAGCACCACCGGGGGGTGGGGCGAGGTTCTCGCCGCCTCCGAGATTGATGTCCGACATGGGTATGGAGATCGCCGCACTGCAGGTGGGACACTTGTTCGTGTTGAAACGAAAGTGTGGGGAGAAGCGGTTTGTTGACGTGGAAAGAAAAAAAATATGGAATGTCGAGCGAGCAACAGGCGATGTTGCGAGCGAGAATAGTTGGTTCTAGTAAGAGGGAGTGATTCACACCGCACTCGCCTTTCGACTCGCTCGGCGCGCCCGTTGGTCGCCTTTGGCAACCGGCCATGGAGAATGGAGAAAAAAATCGGGGCGGTACCTAGCCGCGCCCGCCGGGGCCCTCTTCACTTCCCGCCGTCCACTTGGGGCCTGATCACCTCCAGCATCTCGCTCTGTATGGCTTCTTCCAACGAAGCGACGCCGATTGTTTCCACCAACTCTCGGCCACCAACGCTCGATCAACTCCTCGCGACTTGTGTTCCATCCAGCTGGTTTCTCCCGCCACCGGACCACGATGGAGCGTGTCACTCAACTGCCACGCGCGTTCAAGCCGAGGCTGGGACGACCGCCTACGATTGCGTCGCCCGGCTGGGAGGATTGAAATGGGACTCACCCGCGTCACCTGGCGTCAGGGTTCTCGGCTCTTTCTTCGATATACTCGAGCAACACCCCTCATTGCTGGACCTGTTCCGCGAGGAGCTGGACGCCATCAGCAATGCTCCTTACAGCGAGTTGGATCGGAACAGCGAGCACGGCGTCGAAATCTCGTTCCTTCGCCTGTTATTTGGCGGTCTAGAATCTGCAACGGCGGCGCTGCTCAACCATTATGCCGCGATCACCGAGGCCGTCGGAGCTTCTTTCGCTTCCGCATCGACCTCCGCGACGAGACCCCGGTATTCGGTTCGACTGCGCGAACCTCAACGTGCTCTCCGCACGCAAGGCGATGCTGTCGTCTACATTCAACGTGGGGCTGGCAACGTCGTTTCAAGTATCTCGATCGAATACGAGCGGGACAACGTACATCATAGCCTGGCCAAGGTACGCCAGGAGGGCACCCTCTCGCATATTCCCACACTCGACCACGGGGCCCCAGTGCCACTTCAGAAACTAGAGGAAGAAAAGTCGAAGGGTGCAGATGCTGTGGCGACCAAGGTGAGGCATGCATCTTGCAGGCTTGGACATACGCTTTCTCGATCCGGCCTCGAATATTGGGGCTCTGTGTTTACTCATTTCTCATTTTTCATCCTCGTGTAGGCCATTATCCAATGCGTCTCCTGCAATAGTCGATTCTTTCTGCTGCTGTCGGTTCCATTCTTCCAGATTGGTGAACTGGGTACGTCGTAGATTTGAACTGACCAAAACCTGTCGAAACTTTCCGGGCCCCACTGACGCATGCGATCATGCGGTCTTGCTTTGGCCATTCGCCCGCCCACAGTCCAGCACCAGTCGACGCATGCTGCAACGGCAAGCGATCCCGCAGCGTCGACCTCAGCGGCGTCTGCCTCAATCTCGGCTGCGACCGCGTACTCACCAGCACCGCCCCTCAAGGCCAGGTACAGCCTGATTCTACAAGAACTGGCTCGATGGGTAGAGCCCTCTCCGACGACCTTGAACCCAGACGCGGCCGAAACACTTGGCGCCGATCTTCCACGACGGTCACTCATCGTGTCCTTCATCGCCCTGGCTTTCACAGCCGTTGTCGAAGTGCCCAAGCCGGACCAAGCCGTCATCGATACACTGCTCAATCCTCAAGTTCAACCTCCGAATCTGCCTCGTCGTCGCTCCAATTCGGACTCGGACCCTAACTATGAACCCTCCCCGCGGGTCCAAAAAGCCTCGAAGACTTCGATCGAAGCCACCGGTGCTCGTCGTTCGGGGCGACTGGCAGGCCAACCACCGCAAGCTCAAAGCAACTTCTCGAATCGACCGGTCACCCCGCCCATCTCCGTAGGGTTGCAAAGTGATCCCTCATCCGACCTGTTGACGCCTGTCACTCGCATCTTTTCGTCCCCTCCTGCATCGACGGATTGGAGTCCTGCGACCTCGCCGCTCTCCAGCTCGGGCCTCCCGCCGAAATCGATCACCATAGTTCAAGATCGCGGGTTCGTGATCAAGGCCAGCTTGTCGAGCGCGTACTGGTCTATGATGGTGCGTCATGTGCTCTGCCCTGTTGCTCCCGTCCTAGCCCTTGTAGCCCAGCTCACAGAAAGGATTGTTTACTTCCTGCTCTTGCGCAGTCGTACACGGGCACGAGCCGCGTGGAATTGGTCGAGATCGGGTTTGATATCGTCTCTTCGGTTGCTTCCGACTCGCCCCTTGCGTCCCGTCTGCCGTCAAAGCCTTCCCCAGCGAGCGATTTTATTCGGGGCCTCCATCTGTCCGATGTGGTTTTGCGGTGGCTGTCCGAAGACCCCCGGGAAGAACTCGAGGACGATCGAATCCCCCTCGAACTCTTGGATCGGTTCGAGCCCACTGCGGATCTTTGTCTGGAGAAGGAGGTCGGGACAGGAAGTACTGCCGGAGGGTGGCTTGCGAAGGTGGTGCGAGTCAACCGACCTTTGTGCTCATCGGCCAAAGCCGAGGCACCCCTTCTTGATCACCCTGTTCCGAACACGACGTACTTTCTCAAGCTCGTGACGTGTAGTTACGTCGGCTCGGTCATCCGCGAGACGCTGTTTTACCAGCACGTCTTGCCCCACCTCCCCGAGCATCTTCGAAAACATGTCCCGCAATATCACGGCACATATCGAAGGACGAATGGCAACGGATACGCCATGGTGCTTGAGAATGTGGGCAAAACGATGAACGAGCTTGACTTCTACGGATCGCCGGGCGAATTGTGGTAAGTTCCTGCAGGGCGGCGCACTGATCCAGCCATGTGCAAGCCGGTCAAGAGGCCGCGCGGATTCCTGACCCTCTGATTCTTTTTTCTTTTTTCTACGGGAGGTGCAGGGAGATCGAGGCGGCTTTCAGGGAACTTGGCATCATCCACAATGATGTCAGGGCCGGCAACGTACTGGTTCGACCCAACAATGGCCCTGTTTGCTTCGTTGATTGGGGACGATCGTATCTCAAACTCCGAGTGTGAATCTTTTCTCTCCTCCTCCTTCTGAGGTCTCTGTTTTTCTCTCTCTTCTATGCTTGTTTTATATTTTGTACGCACTTTCCCTCTGGTTCATCTGCAATGCGCAACGCTCGTCATCTCGTTCATCTCGTCAGCGTCGTAGTTGGACTCGAGAGCACCCCGAGCTGAATGGACCTCAGCTCCTACCGGTTCGGCGAGAATCGTGCTTCTGGACGGAGGTTGAGGCTGGAAGGAGAGAGAGAACAAAGGAGGAAATGAAAAGTCTATATGGAATGAACCCCCCCCCGTACCGCCCAATTCCGGGATACGTTTTGGAATAGAACCCCAAATCCCCAGTGAAAATGAAAATTGACAGTGCAGGGGGAATTGCTCGTGCACCGCTGAAATCCACTTTTTCGACTCTGAAGGCGGCACAAGTCGAAAACCGCCAAATCGAGGTGCACGGTCAATTGCTCGTGCACCGCTGAAATCCACTTATTCGGCAAAACCGCCAAATGAGGTGCACGGTCGATTGCTCGTGCACTGCTGAAATCCACTTTTTCGACTCTGAAGGCGGCACAAGTCGAAAACCGCCAAATCGAGGTGCACAATCGATTGCTCGTGCACTGCTGAAATCCACTTATTCGGCAAAACCGCCAAATCGAGGTGCACGGTCGATTGCTCGTGCACTGCTGAAATCCACTTTTTCGACTCTGAAGGGCGGCACGGGTCAAAAACCGTCAAATCGAGGTGCACGGTCAATTGCTCGTGCACTGCTGAAATCCACTTTTTCGACGCTGAAGGGCGGCACAAGTCAAAAACCGCCAAATCGAGGTGCACGGGGAAGTGCATTGCGAGATGGCAGTGCAGCGTGAAACTTCGTGCACCGAGTAAGCCTGAGCCCAGAGCGCTGAACCGAGAACGGATCCGAAATGGCCCATTTCGGGCTTCGGCGTATCGTTAGAGCTGAGCCACGGCAGACTTGAGGACTTGTAGACGTTGATAAGTTTACTGCAACTCTGTCACGATCACAGCTGGCTTGTATACGCTTGATTTGTGCTATTCTGCGTTGTTTTTTCAGTATACCCAATTTTACTCGTCGTTGTGGCCCCGTCTGAGGCCCGTCCGAGTCGACTTCAGACTCGCGCGCGCCAACGCTCCTTTCCCTCTCGCCACTCACTCGCCCGACCCGACTCGACTCAGCTCTGATCCCACTACACCACAACGCTCTCCCCACATCACCCAATCGGCAAGATGCAGCTCGGCCACTCTCGACGGACGCTCGACGTGTCCCTTCGTGCGGGCTGACGCAGGCACGGTACGACGTCGCACGACAAGACTATCAACACCTCCAACCTCGTCATCTTGGGCACGATACGATGGGCAGATTGATACGAGAGGGCGTGGTCACTTTCAGCTGCGTCCAAGCTTACGTCGATGCATTGCTTGGGCGAGCTCGGTCGGACACGAGCTCGGTCGGACACGAGCTCGGTCAGCGCATCGCTTCAATCACCCCGAACGCCCGCTCGCTACTCGACCGATGGGTGTGGTGAGCGCTTCATTCAGATCCGGCTCGATCATCATTAAAGAGATGAAGCGAACCAAGTCCGCCTTCGTCGCTAGCCATGACTTGACTCCCGAAGTCCTCGCATCCGCTGACACCGTTGCAAGCGAATGCGATCTGACCCATGACACTGCGGTAAAGCTGCGGCCAGCGTGTTGATTTTTGGTGTCAGTTCGCTGCGATACCCAGCCGAGCTGGGGTCAGAAACACTCACGAACTCGATGCGTCTTTTTTCGTGACCAGGCTCTTGCTCTTGCTCTGGATCGGGAGCATTCTCCGGGGTGGCTTCTTCCATCTCGACATCAATGGAGGCTGTTGGGTCCTTGTCGCAATTGATTGGCTCAGCCGGTGGTGGGTCTCCGCAATGTGATAGCAAGTTACGAATCCGTCCGCTGATAAAAGAGTTGTCTTCGGCGATTGCATCGAGCCGGGCGTCGATGTAATCGGATGCGAGGACTTCGGGAGTCAAGTCATGGCTAGCGACGAAGGCGGACTTGGTTCGCTTCATCTCTTTAATGATGATCGAGTCGGCCTGCACGTGGATAAGGCAAGTATTCAGTAGCTTTTTCGAATCCGGAGAATCAATCCGAGAAGTACGAAGTGTTGCCCACCTGCTCGGCGATCCAGTCATTGATTTGGCTTCTTGACTCTGCGCCATCCTCACGTGCAAGTCGTAGAATCAGATCAAGCACACGCTTGAGGCTGGACCAGTTGCTGTTGAACAGCTTTGGTCGGTGTGTTTGAACGCCTTCAAAGCGTGTGGAAGGGCTGAAGTACCACGACAGGTATTGACACAGCGAAAGATCGCGGCTACGAAATTCAGCGAATAGATCCGCCTCGCGGCGGGTGTTCTGGCGAGTTGACGAGGTATGGTGTCTGCTTGTTCGAGTCATTTTTGGTTTTAAATATTGCCGCGCTTGACGTGGACGACGGTGATCGTGAAAAGAGGAGAACAGCGAAGCGTACGCAAGGTGATCAAGCCGAACGGAGCAGGCTCGCCGATGATGAGAGCGCCAATTACACGATGCGCTCGGACCATCTGGGGCCCGATCGACCGAAATCGCAGACTTCGGATCGCTGTAGCTCCACCCACAGCTTATGAAAGCTCTCGCCACTTGGGGTGTGTCATTTTTAGAGCATAAAGAAAAATAGGGTCCCTCACTTTTGCATGAATGTAAGTATTTGCCAAGTTACAGAAAACCACCCCAAAATGGCCCTGAAATTTCGGAGGGCAACTGGGCCAAACGCGCCGATAACTCACAAGCCCCTCCCAGAGGGAGGGCTTAGTTGAGCTTAATGCCCAAGCAAATCGAGAGTGGAACATGAGGCGTACGTGTTCCAGGTTTGAGCAGCTACTCTGGCGTCCATTCTCGTGTGTCCCCTGGCGTAGTAGATGCGCTTGACCGAACCGCTTTCGCGACATCATGCTTGCCCAACTCCGATCTGTCTTGCTATTACATCAATTACACCGGTAGTACCCGTAGTCTTATCACGTCCTTTTGGCTCGCTCCTCGTTGGTGCAGTACTTGGGATCACGCCTCGAGTGGTGCAGTACGTCGTCGTCGCCATCACTCTCGTACGGATGCTCGTGCTTGGTTCGCGCTCAGTTAATCCATCTTTGAGATATACAGCACTGCGCAACACCAACCCAGTCAACAGCGCACTCATACCGCGCACACCGCTCCAAAGGAAGAGGGAAGAGGAAGAGGGAAACCGACCATTATTCCCTCTAACGAACGCATCCCCAAACTCGTTAGTCTTCCTCCCCCCTACCCATTCCTCCGTAGATTCCAAAGCGATATTCATATAGCCATCCAAACAACTGAGGATACCGTGGTAGGACACGCCCGAGTTGAGTCGGACTAGGACGCGATTGCCTACGACCGTTTGTAGGAAGGAGGAAGGCGTTCCGAGGGCGGTGGTCGTAGTCGCGTCGACGTCTTGGACTGGGGAAGACATGTGTTCGTTTTGGACAGACGTCGGGGGTGAGCTGGTAAGTACGGATCGCTGCGGCGGTGAGGGAGAGCGAAACGAGCAAAGGAGGGAAGCACGCTCCGTGGTCGCCGGGGGGCCTGCGCGAGGCTATCCCGATATAGTACGGGTGACGAGAGACACCTTGGAAAAGAACTCTCGTGGCTCAAAGAGAAGGAAAAGGGGGGTAAGCAGAACAAAGGCAAGAACGAACGAGCTACGTTGGATATCTGGAAAAGATTCGTCGACTCGAAGAAATAATTCGACAGCTCAATCCCGGTCCGGGTATATAGTATCGGCTCACCCCTGGTAAAGTACGAGCAGAGCTGAACGCGTCAGTATAAATGACTGAAACCACTCTGGAGCCAACCCCCGGGCGACCCCACTCGAGATCGAGTTTCGTCTTGCGGCGCGTTGTCCTTCCTGATCCCTCCGCACAAGTTGGTAGGCCATCGATTCAGCCGCTTTTGCACGACAATGCCCATCAAGCCCACTGTTTGAAGATCGAGTTCAAGCAGACTTCACTAGACCCAGTAGACTCATGGATACGTCTTCGCCCAGTGCGAATCGATCGCCACCGTTGTTTCGTCACCTCGTGCACGTGCACGCCCCACCTTGCGGTGGGCTGAGCCCGGCCGCGAGTCACGAGAGGAGAAGGAAGGACGCGCTCGAGTTGCAGAAGCAGGTCAGTACCCTCGGGAGATGTTTCTGTGGTCTGCACGTCCATCTGGCCGGGCTCGAACAGCTGCAGCGCGCAAGACTCGATCGCTCCTCAAAGCCCGGCCTCACCCCACTTGTGCAGCGCGCACGCCCGTCGCTCGATCACGCCCGTCAGCTCGTTCGCAGCGCGTTCCAAGTCAACAACTTTGGCTTAACGATCCACACACATCGACACTGAGCCGTGTGTTTGTGCTTTGCTCACCCACCTCTCTTATCTTCGACAGCGACGAACGCATGCGTTCGAACGAGCGCGTCGTTCCCACCTGTACAAAAATCCCATCGACTTGCATTCGGTCAAACACCTTTTCCTAGGCTCAGCAACGAGTGATGCTCATTACGACGATGCGTCTGACGATGAATCGGAACCAGAAGGCGAGATGGCCATCATCGCGGAAGGCGGTCCAAGTGCAGACGAGCCGTCGCCGACGAGTGGCCCTCCGTCGTCAGCCCCCCCACCCAAGTTGCAACAAACCCGACGTCGTCGCTCCACGAAACAGGTGTACAAACCATGGGCGAGCAATCTCTTGACCCATGCCGAGACGCTCGATCTCGAGCATGGTTTACCGGAAGCGTTCTGGACGGGTGCATGGAGTCTCAAGCTGTGTCCGGTCGGAAAGAGGTGAGTGGAGCTGGAAGTGTGAACCTGGACCGTCGAATGGCACTCAATGGTTTCTTGAATGGTCGTCTTGGCAGATGTCTGTGCGCGACAACTCATATAGCCAGTCAGTTTTCTTGCTCGTGGACAGATTTTTCATCCCCCGAGACATGCTGATCCCAAAGTTAGACCTTCTCCCCATCTTTAGACGGCAGTAACACGATCCTCTACTCTCGCGTTTCTGGGTCAGTTCAGAAACATGGTTTGGTGTTGTACACCCCAATTGGCCGAGACACTTGCTTATACAAGACGCCGCAAACTCCTCCACAGTCGAACTTTATCCCGCATCTACGTTCCTGCTCTTCCTCCCGATTGTCTTCTCGACACCATCTATGATTCCACGACCAACGCACTCTGGGTTTTGGACCTGATCAAATGGAATGGCGTGTACTACGTCGATCACGAGCACGGGTTCAGGTATGTCCCTCTGCGGACCGGTAGATCACGAGAAATGAACCCCCGACTTGATCGTTCACGTCCTGTCCCTTCAATCCAACCAGAAAATGGTTCCTTAAATCTCGACTGTCCGAATTAAGACCAGACATGACCGGTAATTCGAAATCGACCCAACTTCTCCCCGTCCCCAGCTTGGACGCGCCTTTACTAACGCCGCCAGCTTTGGCATACTGGCTCGCCACGGCGTTTTCCACGACTTTGTCAACGTTCGAACGACTACCTTGTTCGAAATGGGACGGAATCTTGTTCTATCTCGATGACGCGAGGTACGAAAGTGGGGCAACGCCACTGGTTGGATGGGTGCCAGCTGCTATGGAGACCAAGTCGAAAGCGGAGAGAATGGGTCAAGCCGAGAGCATGGCGATCGAAACTGACGAAGGACCAACTGGAGTGCAGGTGTTGATGAAGTCGGTGCAGAAGGCACTAGCAATGGAGGAGGAAATGACCGTTGAATAAAAGGAGAGAGGAGGTCCCTTATTGTTCACGGCTTCGGCTGGGGTTTTGTTCTCGTTCGCATTTTTATTTTTTTCGCATCTCGCATCGTTTCACAACTTTTGCATGTTCTTAATTATATTCTATTCCCCGGTACAAAACACGAAGTGCTGATTGAGGTCATTAGAGTCAAACCCTTTTCTACCATTCGAACGCTCGAGAATCTGCGCTAACCGCCATGCCCAAGCAGGCGACTCGCCCAGTGGCAAGAATTTTGATCCACTGCTTGCATAACCGGTCGCGTGGGGGACACTACTCTCCAATTCCGCTCTGCCCAACCTTATATCTTGAGTTGAAGACTCCATCTGGCGGTTGTATGGGTGATAATCAGCACGAAGATGCCCCGAACGAAAGGTCAATGAGGTTGCTGCCATTCCGGATTCGGATCGGCTACCTGTCGTAAGATTCGGCGGCCCTCGCGGACGGCCGCAAAGAGACGACGGGTTTTCACGGCCTGCGGGATGTTCTGGAAATGATACTAGATGGGAGTTGAACAATGGAATGATTCGTTGCAGAGCCAAATATCATCAATCGGCAGGATCACGAGGAACTCATGGCGTTGGAAGCAAGGCAGGCTCAGAATCAAGACACCAAAGACACTGTTAGTTTCGAGCCTCCCGCCTGCTTCCGCTGCCAGCTGGCATGTGAGGGTCTCGGGGGACTGAGGACTGAGCGGTGCTTCCAACACCGTCGAGGAACGGTCTCGTGTGACCAGTGCGCCTCGCGGGCGGGCCGGCGCGACGGTGAGAGACTGGCGATGTCGACGTCATCTCCATCCTGCGATTCGGTCCAATGCAGCTTGATGCCCGAGGCCTACGCCCTCACCGTCTTGAATGCGCTCGGAGCAAGGGTTCTCATAGGATCTGATCTGATCTGATCTTGATCTGAATTTCTTGGATCAGATCGATCTGGATCCAAGCTGGGCTGGATCAACAAAAGATAGATCAAGCCCCCCCCAAAAAAAGCCAAAAAAAAAAAAAAAAAAAAAAAAAAAAGGGGGGGGGGGGGGGGGGATGTAGCGTCAATTAGCACTTACTGTAGTTGGGCCGTTCCCAAGAGCGCACGAGGCAGTCACGTCGCGGCGCGTCTGGGTCTTCCTCACGCCGTCTCATCTCATCTCATCACATCAGCAGCGGAAGCTCTTCCTCACACGAACCACACGACCTGCCAACCACCATCCCGGCTTTCACAAGCATCATTATGGGCAACCAAAGTTCTCCAGGGTATGTACCACTATCCGACCTGAACTTTGTTACACAAATCTGAACTGACCATTAAATTGTATTCGCATTTTGTAGGTGTCATGCGAAACCCACCTAAACGGGCGAGGGCAATGCGCGCAACCGGAGCTCATAAAAAAAGGCGAATCAGTGAGGTGATCATTTTGGATGGTGAGGATGATGATGATGATGATACCGACAAGGATGAGGAGGATGGTTATGATGGGCACAACAGTGGTGGTGGTAGTGACAATGATGCGCTCAACACCGATAGCGACAACTGGTTGTAGTCATCTGTTGCCATATAAGGCAGTTCAATGTCTCAGATCAAATTGATCTGTCTTTATTGGATCAAGAAAAGATAGATCAACTCGAAATGGGAAAAAAACAGATCAGATCAGATCTGATCTGCCGGTGATCTGATCCTATGAGAACCCTTGGCTCGGAGACGACGTCGACATCGCAAAATTGTGGGCGTCGGCTGGGCGTGCTTCACGTTCTTGAGGGCCGTGACAGTCGATTGGAATGTAGTCAGTCAAGTCTCGAAGTCGTCGCCCGGGACGAATGGCACCATCGTAACGAGGTCGACAAGGCGCGCGAGACCTCCTCGGCCGCCTGCCGCTCCTTTCCACCTAGTACTACTAATGGGCAATCCGTGCTTCGAAAGTTGACCACAAGTTCGAGTTCGAGGGTGGATCTTCCTGGTTGAGGCTACAAAGACGCCGACCGACACTTGATATGGAATTCAAAGTGTGTACCGAGAGCGGTAGCTCATGCGCCAGCACATCCTGTCATTCTCTTCGATGCAGTGGGCCAACTGGGACCTCGCGGCGGGCATCCTCTCCGACAACGGAACCATGTGAAATGAGGCGCACGACTACCTTTACAACAGTGGAGCGCATTGAGCTATCGAGCGCCTCATTCCGATTCGCTAGGACGACGGCACCGGTCAAATCCAAAGAGGTCAGTCCGAGAGTCTTGGGCTCCTGTGTTTTTGCTTCCGCAGAGGCATTGCTGACGGCCCTCGACCTGTGATTCTTCATCCCACAGTCTGGCGTTGGGCAAGGTCATGCTACTTTGGACATTGCCCTCGTCGGTGCGATAGCTCAAATGGCCTGGAACCTAAACGGCGATAATCTTTTCAGCTACGTCAACAAGTTCTAGTGGCGTTCGTTCAGAATAGCCGGGTCAGCTCCGATGTCGATATCATCTCACATCGACCTAACGGACTTCCTTCCTTTTCAGACACAGCAAATCGTCGTTCCTGCTCTTTGATAGGCCTTTTGAAGTGTTCGGAACTGGTGTGCCCGAGCTTCGCACCGCGGACCACTGAATTGATTGATGCAGGCTTGAGCGCGGGGTGGCCGGTATTCGGCTCTGGATCGATTCGGCAACCGGTATACAATGACAACATGGTGAATACTGTAGAGATGTCTAGCATGCGATCCTCGCGAAGCCGTTCCTCATGCTCCCCTCTTTTCTTGTTGGATCAGTTCGACGACTTTGCGCGCGATCTTTTCAACGATCGGGAACGAAGGGATCGCCTTGTACCGGTCGACCAAAGTCGTTCCCTTGATCGGTTCGACCTGATCCTTGTCCGTTGCAGTCTCCATCCGTTGATCCTCTCCTTCCCCTTCCTTCTGCCCATCCGCTATGCCCTTAACCACCCCGAGCGGATCCTCAACGACCACTCTAAGATCCTTGACCTGATCCAACAAACTGACCAACTCTCGATCGATAGGGACCCTGCCCAAGAACCTACACCCTCCCCCTTCCCCCTCGACCAAAGACTCCTTCTTCTCCTCTTGTTGACGACAGAAATCTTCGGCACCACCTTGACCGAACACGCCGACGATTTCGGAGCAGTGCGGGCAGACGTATCCAGACATGTTTTCGATCAGGCCTAGGAGCGGGAGTTCGGTACGACGGATGAAGGACAGTTCTTTGGAGACGTCGAGGAGGGCGAGCGCTTGAGGGGTCGAGACGAGGAGGGAGGATAGGGTCGGGAGAGGCAGCGCATTCGGAAGTGGGGGCAGGAGCAGGGGTCGTAAGGATTCGAGCAGCGAGATGTGTTCGTCCGAGGTGCCTGAGGGGAAAAAAAGTCGATGAGCGATGCTGTCCTAGCTGAGATGGAGTAGATTTGGCGCGCTGCTTACCCGGTGGTGTGTCGATAATGAGATAATCCAACGTGCCCCACCTGACCTGCGCCAAGAACTGCTTGATCATGGCATTCTTCTTGGGCCCCCTCCACACGACCGATTCGGAAGCGTTGCTGAGCAAAAAGCCGATCGACATGGCCGCTAAATAACCTCCCTGACCTAACGACGACGTATCCAAATCCTGCTGCTTCGAGTTCGAACGCTCTCCGTCACGAGCCTGCCTGAGATCGAGATAGACGGGTATCCACCCATCCTCACTCGCATGAACGTCGTGCCCTTGGAGCCCCAACATCCTCGGTAAACTAGGACCGGTGAGATCGACGTCGAGGAGTCCGATCTTGGCATCGGGGTCGAGGGAAAGGAGGGAAAGGGCGAGCTGTACGGAAACGGACGATTTTCCCACACCGCCTTTACCGCTGAGGACGAGGATGATGTGCTTGATGGTCGAGAGGCGACGAAGGAGGACCGCTTCGGGTGTGGAGGAAGAAGGGGGTCGAGGAGGCATGGCGTGTAGGGTGGGGTGGGGGTGGAGGGGAAAGCGTGGTCGAGGTGGTGTAGTGTGGTAGTGGTAACCGCTTGTCCCCCTTTTGTGATTCTGTCTGGTCCCGGGGGGGGGATGTGCGGGTCAGGAAAAGACGAGCGGAATGATGACAAAAATGAACCCGACTTGGCCGGCTTGCCCTTCCCCCACACGCCTCGCCTTTCAAGCCCAGAGGACCCTAAATCCGCCACAGCACTCATCGATCATGGTGGGTTCGATCCGTAGCAACCGTCTAGAAGCAGTGACTGATTATAGTCCGCCCCTGACTCCCATAGCAACCCACACTCTCGCTCGTCCCCGGGGCGTCGCACGCTTCCTCTGCCTCGATCGCCGACACCGCCAACTCGCAGGGTGTGCACGACACATTACGCCATGGTGTTCGATCGCTCGCCGCCGATGTTGCACCCGCTCATCCCTTGCAGGCCAGGTTGGAGAATGTGAGGGGGCTTTGTGCTGGGCCGGACCGCGCACGAGGACGAGGACGAGGACGAGGCAGACGCGTCATCCTCCTCGTCAGCCCAGTCATCCTGTTGTGGTTCGCGGTGTCATCGGCTTGGACACATTGAACTCGATCTAACTCGTACCTCTGTTTGCTCTCCACAGTGGGACGACCACCGAGAGATGCTGCAGTTGACGTTGCAGAGGCAGATGTTTGGCCTGCACATGCCCGTGCGACAGATGATGGAACGCTCCCTCGTCAAGCAGGTCAGCCACACACCACCAAATGTACACTTGCCATGACTTTCGGAACTCACCAGTATCGCATACCGCACAGTCTGCCGTGCCGCGTTCGCTGGGAGGTTTCACCCGACCGTCGAATCTGCACCTCGACATCCTGCTCGGCAACGACGAACAGATCGATGTCGCCGATGTTCTACGAGGTGAGAAGGTGATTTGATTCGCATCTTACGACCGTCTCACTAACGATACTACCGCCTCGAGATACACAGACCGAGTCGAGACGGCCGACGTGGGTGATTTTCACCGAGCGATGGAGCAAAAGATGCTCAAGTCATAGGCTACCCCTAGTGCCGCGTCTTTTTTTTTGTAATACCAGTGTACTCGACTCTTCTCTGCAGTGAGATGTAGCGAGCGGCGGAGGGGAGCTCGCACATCGCACATCTCGGCCTAGGGCCCTCCTCTCCCAGCTTGGGATAGCTGGTGATCCCGAAATAGCGCCGAGATGATCTGCGGTCAAAGCATGTGACAACCCAAGCTCTCGTAGCTCTCCACGGTGCTTCCAGATTGATGCTCAACTGAGGTAAACGGCGGCACACCTGCCGACGCCGCCCTCCGCCGCCGTACGCCGCCCCCACTTTGTGCAACAGCGCTCGGTCGCTCGGGCGCTGCGGGCGAGGCTCCAGCTCGTGATCACCTGCCCTCCACCGACTCGTTGCTGTCTCTGGTAGCGTGTGGTCAGACCACGCCACTCCTTCACCGACCAGCCTTATCAGCGTCGTCGTCGACTTGCCGATCGCCTTACCAACTCGACGATGAATCGCTCGGCGGGGTCAGTCGCCCTGCCCCGTCTGGATCCTGCCCGCCCAGCAGCATCGTCGCCATCGGCGGTGGCAGTGGCCTCCCATCCGATTGCCATCGACCTCGTCGGCTCTCAACGCGCCAAGCGGAGCCATACTCCGCACACTGGATTGCCAACCCCATCTTCATTACCTGCTCACCCAGTCCGTTCCAACCGGTGTGTTGTTCAGCCGACACCGCTTCCCTCATATCGTCCCTCGGACTCGGGCGGGTCGGTGGAGGTTATCGCGGTGGATGCGCCGTCACGCTCTCGCTCGCGCTCTCGCCCTCGCGCCGCCGTCATCGCCGCCACCACCACCACCCCTGCCGACGACAATGTGACTCGGCACAACGGTGCAGCCGCACGGCCCGCCGCGCTGACGACCCCACCGAGTTCTTCGGATGAAGCGACGATTGACGACGATCTCGCCAGTTTACCAGGTGCCTTGTTCGTGATGGAGGATCTTGAACTGGCCTCGACCTCATCGTCGTCGTCGTCTTCTATGCCGCACCCACTCGACCGCGCTCAGCCGCCGCCTAAATCTCCTCCGAGCTCAGGCATTCCAGGAGCTCGAGCCGCCTCGGTAACGGTGGCGCCTCGCACTTTTGGTCGGGCCCCTGATGGTGCTGCTGCGACATATGAACGACTCACGGGTCCAGATCGCTCGTCGGGGTCAGTTCTCTGAAACATAGTCTCCCTGGGATGGGCGTGGTCCCTCGCATGCTTCCCACGGCTCGTCCTCGCGTAAAAACTGACCCCGGCTTTCAACATGGTCGCAGCTTGACGACACAAGTCTCGGCCGATGCAACCTCGCCCCCAGCCACGTCGTTGTCCACGTTGTCGTCATCCTACCCTTACCCAAGTCCTCGCTCGGCTCCGACACCATCGGCCTTTTCGTCCAACATCGTTATCCGACGCTCCCATCGAGCTCGCTACAGCCAACACATCGAGCCGGCCCCTGCCTCGATGCAAGTCCAAGTCACTCCTAGCCGAGGCAGGCACCCTGCGGCGATCCCCTTGGCCGCTTCGGATGTCGCATCCCGGCCGGCTACACCTTCGATCTCGGTCAAACGTGCCTATGACGAGGTGTCCCCGACGACGGGCTCGACACCTCCTGCAATGCCCGTGGATGCCGAGATGAACGACGCCGACGACGACAGTGCCGCGCCCGGACGCTCGCCGTCCCCCTTTTCCGGCTCGGACGACTCGGCAAACACGGCTCCGCTGCCTGCCTGGCACACGTTCGAAAGTCAGCGCGCCAGCGTCAGTGGACACTCGTCGACGTTCAGCCTCGACTCGAGTCAAACGGGTCGCAACAGTCCAGCGACGCTCAGGAGGCGATCACCGATCTCGGCCTCGATCAGCTCGGTACGCCCGGCGTCGACGGTCACATCGGGACATGCTTACCTGGATCCGTACGATGAGGTCGGATTGGATCGATTGGGAATCTCGAGGGATCGATCGAAGCGCCGTCGTTCGGCGACAATCCCTCACTCGGAAGGGTCCGAGCGCTCGGCTCCTTCGACCTCCACGGCTCCGGCCACCTCAGGGACAACAGGGACGACATTCGCCCCCGCCTTGGGCCGTTATGTGTCACGGCCGATCCCCATCGACCCCGTTCTAGTTGCCGAGCCGTGGCCCGTACCACCCAGCTTGAACGTGCGCGGGGCTGCGGCTGTATCGCCAGCCTCCTCAACTTTGGCATCATCGTCCAGCCAGACGATGTCGTTCCGAGAAGAGCTCGAGTCTCAATTCTCAAACTTACGGCCCTCGGTGACGCTGAGCATGCCGAGTAGTGCAGTCCCTGCAATGGCAGCAAGGATTACTGCGACAGATGCAACTTCTTCCGAGCCATCGCCACGACGCTCGGTCGGTGGCTTCACTCGATTCTGGCAAGCTGGCAACCCCACTGGTCCCACGCCCATCTCGTCGAATGCGTCGGCGACGGCAACGAGTTCGGCGGTCACCATGCCCGTCACGGCTGGAGCTCGCGATTGGTCAACGACGCCAACGACGTTGTCTCTGCGCACACGAGCTGCGAGGTCATCGACCATTTCTCAAACTTTGCCTTCGTCCACCACGCCGAGCCAGGTCATTGATTATCGATGGATGGTCGACGACCTGTCTTCTACCAGTGCCCAGACCGCAGACTCGCCGGACTCGACGACGACCAATGCTCGAGAGGTGCTGCAACGAGCGACGGAGCGCCTCGAACGAGCCGAAGCGACCATGTCCCGCGTGTTCGGTGCGACGATGCCATCGACCCTCGAAGAGCGAGTTCTCGCACGTCGACAGTCGCGCCTCAACTTTCACCTGAGCCCTCCGGCTGGCAGCGAATCGTCGGGGGAGGACACCGAAATGAATCTCGATCGAACGACGGGGGCGGCATCGGAAGGGATCTGGGCATCGAGTCCGTCTGAGGGGGAGGATGGCTCGTCCGGTGGAGGTAGTACGACGGCACCCGCATCGGCGAACGCGCCGACGACCACGACCTCGAGGACGCGATACTTTTTGACGAATCTTCGAGCGAGACGACCGAGGTTGGCGCGCAACTCGACGGGTGTGCCTTCGCCCGAGGTCATGTCGAGCGAAAGGGAAGGGGGTGGATGGCTCGACGATTTGCGCAATGAGGGAGCCGTGCCGACGTCCGACGTATCGGTCGGCACGCCTGCTCTGTGGGGTGAGGAGCAGTCGCAACCACCACAGCGTGATGTTCCCCATGCTGGTGCGATTGATTCCGCTCCATTATCAATGGCGCCGAGGCGGATGCGAGGCCCGACCGAACGAGCGAACGAGCGCTGGCGACTAGGTCAAGCCTCCGTCACGGCCCAAGCGACGACGACGAACGTGACCGCTAGTGCCAGTGGGTTAGACACTCCTTCTCTTGTCAGGGAATCGTCGTACCGAGTCCAGCCTCGTTCCTTCACGAGTCATACTCTTGGTCAACGGGCCGCCGCCTTTACCGAGGGGCCGACGGGCACCTTGCCATGGCGCAGCATGGATTTCCGCTCCATTACGACCGCGCCTCGCACGACGGAGAATGGGGCCACTGGAGGTGATCTTGCGAGCGAGATTCGTCGACGCTACAACTCACTTCGAGAAGCCGACTCGACTATCCCATCTCCTGTTCGACGATCAGTCGACCTCGAAGTTACCCCTTGGGAGGACGCGAGATCGAGCGATCTCTCTGAGGACACCGTTGGTGGCGGATCGACCTTGCCTCGACCCGAGCGAGTGGTCCCTTTCGCATTGACGCCTCGCTTCGCGCCGCCGAGGCATCGACCTGCGCGGGGTCTCGACCTGTCATCGATGAGCCCATCGCTGGACTCGGGCAACGATTCGAGGGAAGCTCAAGCGCTCGAAGCTCGGGCGGCTGCAGCTCTGCGACCGTCTGCGCTGCCTCCGATGTTGTCGAGCGGAAGCATGGGTCGACGACCGCCCCATGGCTCGAACGAAACACGCGCCGATGATTTGCCTCGCTTCGATCCCTTTGGCTCGGACGCGGTCGATGCTGCGACCGGTTCTCGCTCGAATCGACCCGCGCTCTTGGCTGCGATGCGAGCGTCGAGCCAACTTGCACAGGGGACGACTGCGCATCGCTCGAGGACGAGTCTAGCCGACGCGTTGACGCGCTACGATGCGGCTCGACTTGCTGACGAGAGGGAGCAGGATGATCTGCGACAACGACGAGCCGAAGAGGGCGAGATTGATGATACCGCGCGGCGCTACGTCATCGAGGAAACCGAATGGGAACGCGACGACGACGACAACGACAACGACAACGACGACGACCCAAGTAGCGATGTCGATATGGAGCTTTGGCGTCCTGATGTGCGAAGGAGGTTCGGCGAGGAGGTTGCGGCGGGTCGAAGTCGTTGGATTCGCGCTGAGATGGAGGCCAGTGCCGAGAGTGAGCAACGTGCACGCCAGGCGCAAGAGAGGTTGCAGTCGAGGTCCGAGGCGTTGGCCGCATTGAGGAGGGACCGCGGGCAGATGCGACATTTGATGGGGAACTTGACAGCTCCTCTGACGAGTGGGTTCTCGGGTCCCAGCATCACCAGAACGATCACGACGACGACCACAACCACGACTTCGGCTTTGCCGTCAACTTCGACGACGACCGTCAATACCTCCAGTATTGGTGCTGCCCGGGACGCCGGCGATCAACCGACACCCCGATCTCCTGGGACGCGCCGACGTGGCTTGAGTGACTTTTTCAGAGGCGTCGGCGCGACGGCCCATTTTGGTACGAGCCTGTTCGATGATGACTCCCTACTCGCCTTATTTGGCCGCGACTCGGTTGCTCTCGATCCACGAAACTACTTGGTGAGTCAACTTCGAAGTATCTTGGCAGTTACGCTCTCAGTCAACTGACCTGGATCCTCGGGAGTCAACTACAGGCCGACGACCTCTTTGACTCGTCGTACGATGCCTTGCTCCGCCTTTCTGAACAGCTTGGCGACGTGGTCAAGCCCAAGGGTGTCCCTCAGAACAAGCTCGCCGCGCTGAGGACGTTCAAGTATAAGGAGTGGCCGATGCCGGAGCGTAAGGAGGCTTCAAATCCACCTTCGATGACCGCAACTACACCCACTGCCCCTGTTGCCTCGACAAGTGCTTCTCGTCCGTTTGGATCGACAATGGTCGATCCAGTGATCGTCCCTGCGTTGGCTCGTAAAGGTCTAGAAAAAGAGGAGCGCTGCTCGGTCTGCTTGATGGTCAGTGGTTGTTCGCTCTTCTTATTTGGAGCATTGGACTGTGTACTGAAGAAATTCAGTGATATTTGACGTCAGGATTACGATGACGACGACGAGTGCATGCTCGGCCTATGCGCGCATGGATTCCATCGCGAGTGCTTGCTGGTCAGTGTTTTTCTCCTGCTTCGTTTTTACTACTGCGGAGACTGATACTCATCATCTGTTACACCTCTTCCCTTATAGGCCTGGCTCAAAGAACACGGTACATGCCCGTAAGTAGAACAAGTGACGAGAGAGCACGTTTCTGAGCCTATGAGAATCTGACGCTGTTCATCCCTTTTTGCCCGCGCAGTGTCTGTCGCCGAGATCATGCTTGAGTATCAGAGGCGCGCCGAGACCGGGGGCGGTGTTTTTTTGTTACATAGCTACACATAGCACTTTCCTTCTGCTCTGTTCATGATTCATCCCTTACGTTGATTTGCTTGCTACCTTCCCTCACTCTAGCACAAACGCTCACAGATCATAGAAACATGTTCGCCTACATATACACTAGACGATGAGAAACCCACTTCGTACATGCTAAGAGACCAATTGAATGAGCTCTCGATGATCAGAACAGTAAAACTTACCAAGTCGGCTTATTCAAGTGGAGGTACGCCCAGTCATGTGGCTTTAGTAAACCTAGGGGCACTTTTGCCCGAGCTTCAGACTCCTTTCACTGCACTAAAATCCCCGCCAAGGGGGACCGATTCTCAAAAGCTAGGTAGGCGCCGTGCCAAGTCGAGTAAGAAGTAAGAACGCATCAACTTACGGGGCGGGATTTGGCAAGTATGGGAGAGCATGTACGTAGACGCAAAACGATGGCACTAGTTCTCAAAAACGGAGTTGATCGAAGCGGAGTGGTATGAGAAATGGGGAACCGACTCATAAGGGATAGGTTTAATGGGTGGGACCAAGAAGTGAGAAACAATGTGATGCAGTCGAAGACTTGTTGTGGGCGGCGCAGAAAGGTGGCAATTTGTTGTGTTGAAGTGGGATCGAATGCAGTGAGCACGCACATTCGATACCCGTGTGTGGGGCGATCATGGCTTCAATGTAGTCAGGGACAGAGTCGGGAAGGCCTGTCAAAGAAAGAATGGGTGAGGCAGTGAGCGCTTTCAGTAAGGAACGGAAGAGCCTCTCGGTGGTCAGGATGACCTGGCCGGCCTACAACGTATCCGACAACACTGTCCGTCGGTGCAACGGCGAACTTACCGTCATTGTTTGGGGACCTTTTAAAGTGCGCTTCCTAAGCGTCTACACAATGTGTGCATCATTCGCTTTGCTCCTTCTCCCATGACCTCCCTGACGGTGGTAGCGGTCTACGTCATTATCTGGCAGCTCGATCTCGACATGTTGAATCTCGAGTGAAAGGAGGCAAGTCCTCATCAACACGGTTCGCTCAAGCAGCCCCAATTACATTGACCACTCGTGTCCTGCATGTCGTACAGAGGCCGCCGAGCTGGCTTGGACCCTCAGTTCCTGACGCTGATGAAGATTCTCTGACGGGGGAGATCCGGAGCCGAACGGGTACATTGACAACAAGACGTGGATCCGGTTGCAACAAGCAAAAAAAAAAGTCGATGGGATCCCAAGGCCGGCTACCGAGGCCGAGTGAAATTTACTGAATGGAGGGGAGAACGTGTTTAAAGGGTGGGCGGTGCATAAAGGGTATATAAGTTGGTAATGTAATGTCGGATCCAACCGTGGTCGACTTTATCGAGGTGAGCCATCATAGGGTCTTGGTCGAGCCCATCGAGCCGGCCTTGGCCGCGGCGACGACATTCGCGGCGTTGTAGCCTTCACTTCCGGTGATGTACCACTTGACGCGCTCTTGGATCAGTCGTAGTCGTGCGGGCAAGTAGCGCGCCACGGCGATGTAGAAGAAGAGCATGAAGATGAGAGCGATCGAATCTGTGGGCGTTACAAGCCACCGCAGCGTTAGTCGGAGGCTGTTGGATGGTGGTCTTCGGATGACGTACGGAGCAGGATCTTTTCCCACTGAGTGGTGTTGAATAGAGTGCCGCCGAGAATGAAGATCAGCCCAATGCAGAAACCGAGCGAGAAGCCGGCGCAGATGAACGTACGGTCTCGAACATGCTCATCGCCAACGTCCCCTCGTACCAGATGATCCAGCTCCTGATGTAGCCGATCTTCTTGGGGTTCCTCCTCGAATGGGGGGGGATCTCGACCGAGGACGCGGAGGCGACCTTGGTCGTGGCGCCCATGCTGGCGACCGCTTGTCGAGAGGACTGGGGCGTGGGGGACGACGTCGTCGGCCACGAGCGCGAGTCGGCCTGCTGCTCTTCTTGCGCCGGACGGGGTTTGGACGGTGTCGAGGTTGTCGATGAGGTGTTGCGTTTCTTGCTGCCCATCGGAAACGGTTGCAGTAGGCAAGCAAGAGGAGCTTGTAGACGCCGGGCGGGGACGCAGTGTGGAGGCAGAGAGTGACGTGCAGAGCCGACTCCAGTGCCTCGGCTGACAAAATACCCCCGATTTGGCAAGATGGGTGGGAATCACGCATTCCATGTCATACTCATGGAATTTGGTTACTGAATTCGTCAAAACTAGGTGCTACTCAGACTGTACCGTCTCACTCAAGTCACAGTCTTCAAGGGTTCTCGCACTGAAAAGAGGAGAGCAGGAAATTCCAGCATGATCGAGCATAAACGGTACATCATTCATCAGCGGTTGGCCTCCGTTCCACCGGCATTTGTCATCACTGACCAAAAAGTAGTTGAACCCGATCAACTCGAGCCCGTTCTGTTGCGCAAAGTCGGCGACTTTAAAAGTGCGACGCTCGGGTCGTTCGTTGCCCTGGATGTGCGATTGTTCGGCCATCGGTAAAATCGGTTGGGTTTGTTTGTACAACGCAAAGCAATAACGGTGAGGACTGGTAGGAGTAATGTGGGATTCAGCCGCGGCGCTAATTGAGCACTTCACCTTTCTCTAACAACGTCTGGGAAACTTACCCAGTTCCCTGACCCGGACTAGGAGGAACCCACGGCGTGAGCGGTTCTTCGGTCAGGGTCACCTCGGTTGATTCGGGCTTCACTTTGAGACCACCTTGGATGAGATGACGCCAAGGACCAAATTTCTGGTCCTCGCGTGAGGGGGCATCGGGGTCAAAGCTCAGGATCGCATAAGTCGAGTCCGTGTCCTGTGTGGTCGAGTCATGCCGGAGTCCGGCAAGCGCGGGCGTAATAGGTCGAGCAAGGGGAGCGAGGAAACTGGGATTTAGTCCACCATTCGTACATGTAACCAGACAATCCGTTTGATTGACTGACCTCTGTGACGAACGAAATGACGGGCGCCTCCTTGGTCTCGGCAGGGGTCAACTCGTTGCCCAACTGAGCCGAAACCCCCGTCGAAGAAAACTTGACTTGGAGCAACACCTGAGGTCGGAACGACGACGGGAGGTAAGGTGTTCCCAGTAGTTCCGCTTTTTCGAGTCTGTGTAAGAGGAACCGAGGCGTCAGTCACGGTGCGCACTCATCTGCGGAGGATGGCGTTAGAGGTTGGTTCGGAATGGATGACGTCGTCGAGTCTCGGTGAGTGGGGGTCGCCAGGGAGTGAGATGGGACGGAGAAGACATGTAGACGTCTCTGATCCAATGGGCACTTACGCCGCGTGTACAGTCTTGAGTGGTCCGTTCATAGTGTGTGATGATGTAGGTCAGAAGAAGGAGAGAAAGAGAGAGAGAGAGAGAGAGACAGTACTCTGCAGCCCACAGAAGTGCCGTCGGCACTCCGTCCGCTCATCTGGCCGGCCCGGGTTCGCCGCCTTGGCGTGTTCGAACACCCCTTCTTCTCCCTACCTCAACCTCTGCCGTTGACGGGCAACCCACAAAAGATGACACGAACATAGATGCCCATCCCTACGTCGCTGCTGCTCACGTTCGCAGCCTTTTGGGTCGTCATCAATTACGCTCGCCTCACTCGGCGCCCTCGGTCAGCTTCAGCATCGTCTGCGGTTGAGCTGCAGCCCCTGTCCTTACACATCTCGACGACCACCTTCAACGATGTGCCTCGTCTCTTGCTCAAAATCTTTCGCCGTTGGCCAGAAGGAGGAACGCGCGTGCTGGCATTGTATTGGGATCTCGCGACCTTGGTCGTTGTGTTTGGTCTGGTCGTTGCTCAGCTCGTTCTCGCAACCGCGGCGTGCAAGGGCGTCTATGCACTACTCCAACTCTACACAGCCTCGCAACCGGACCCAATCAACTCATTGGGTGTCGTGCAGGGTCTCATCAAGCGCGCAACGAAGCAATTGCAGCCCCCACCTTCGGAATCGCTGCTGCTTCAGCCGATCGTGAGCTGGACCATCATCACGTGATCAATCTTTTCGCCTGTAGCCCCTAACGCGCGGGTTTATCTTCAGATCCCTGGCCTCACGCGCTCGTACGACTCGTTGCCGCTTATTCTCGTCGCTCTCTTCTCTTCCCAAGTCTTTCACGAGCTTGGTCATGCTCTAGCAGCGGCATCGTACGTCTTGTCCCAACCTTGCTGCCCAAATCCGACTCCCTCACACCACTTTCTATGTCCCTCGAGCAGTGAATCCATCCCGCTACTCTCAATCGGCTTTCGCTTAAATCTCATCGTCCCCACATTCTACGTCGAGCTACCCTCGTCGACCACATCCCACTCCTCTGTGGCGAGCTCGACGACCGATCTTCGGATCGCCGCTGCAGGCGTATGGCACAATTTGCTCCTCGTCGGATTCACGTGGCTTATCAGCTCCAATGGACTCGGGTGGGGGAGCCTCATCACGAGGCTGTTCTATGAGTCAGTCGAAGGAGGTGTGCTCGTTACTGAAGTTGACCTGGTAGGTCTGGATTTTCTCCGGCCATCTTTCGAATTGTCCAATTCCCAGCGATTCTGACCTTTCCTTCCTTCCTTCCATCCGGCCAGTCATCGCCTCTTTATAAACTTCTACCACCGCGTATGAAGATCACTCATCTTGACGATCTCGAATTGGACTCGTCGTCATCACCTTCAGCCCTCTGGGCAAACTATCTTTCATCTGAACCCAGCACGTCGACAAGTTCATCCTACAACTCTCTAGGGTGGTGTCTCGACGCGACCCTCTTCACCCCGTCGAATCATGCACTTCCCTCCTGTTGCACACCCGCATCGATACGGACCGAGCGACTGTGCTTCCAACACGGCGCTTCGGCACTCTCGTACGCATGCTTGGAACCTTCGTCCATCTTCTCCTCTCCGTCTAAGAAGCAAGGTCCTACCCGATGTCTGGACGATCGAGGGTGTAGTCTGACTGGTCAGAAGTGTACGAGCCTGAAGAGCGACCAACACATTCTACGCATCGGAGTGGAAGACACTCTTTCTCCTGATGGGATTACCAAAATTCTCATCTACCAAGGTCCGAGAACAGCAGTATTGCACCAAGGTAAGCCCAAACCTCGGACCCTCGCACGAAGTTCAAGACTCACCCAATCCTCTCCATCCCCGCACAAACCAGTATCCATCACCACCGACCTCCCTCGAACCCGCCTCATACCTCTACTATATCTCCGCACGATCGAACGCTTCTATTCCCACCTCCTTGACCTCAGTCTCGCCCTGGCTTTTTTCAACTTACTCCCTCTACCGCACTTGGATGGACAAGTGCTTTGGTCGAGCGTTTGGAGTTTAATGAGAGGATTTGAAGAGGTCGGGGATAGGATGGAATTGGGGGACATGGGGAGAAAGGAAGGGGGGATGAGAGGTGGGGGTATTCTGGATCGGTCGATTGAGCGGATGAGGAAGTTCGGCTGGCTACGTGCGTTGGCTGAGAGAGAGGAAAAGGTGGAGAGGTTGTTGAGGAGATGGACCATGGTGATGGGTGGGCTGACGATGGGGACGGGGGTGTGGGTCGTGTTTATGATGCTCTGAGAAAGCGCTGAACTGTCCAAACTGGTGCGAGTTTGGTCTTACAAAGTTGTTGTATTCGCGTGGAGGAAACCGAGCTCTAGTATCAACATGCGCTCGATGCGAGTTGAGCACGATAAAGACCCCTGAGAACTCCAAATACAAACCTTCCGATCTCTTCCTCGACAATGCACAATTTCAAGCCGTCTCCGCGGCCCTCCTCACCCCTCGACCGAATCCCAAAGGCAACCCGCTTCCCTCCAACAAGCTCCTCCTAACCCTCCCGCCAAACCTCCTCACATCCGCCCCACCCGTAGCGCTCAACCTCCCCGCCCTCAACCTCACCGAATTTAAACTAGGTCCCAAGACTTGGGCTTTCAGAATATCGTTCTCGTCCCTTTGTAGCCAGTTTTGGGCTCCGAGGGGTAGAAGGTCCCGACGGGCTTGGAGGAAGAAGTCGCGAACTTCTTGTTCGAGGAGATGGCGGCGAGAAGGGGAGAGGAGAGGTTGAGTTGGCGCGATTGGGGTGGGAAGAGGGGTGCGTACGTGGAGGAAGGGGCGAGGACTCGAGAGGTAGGACGAGGCGAGAGAGACCAGCTTGGGTCGTTGAGCAACAACTTTGGGTGCGCTGATCAGTGAGGCGCGGGATTGGTCGACAGCGCTAGTCGCGGTTGCAGGCAACATCGCAACCGAACGAGCCTTTCTCCTCCTCTTCAGCATCCCCACTAGAGCTGAAGAAAACCAAGACACGTGCAGAGGGGCGGAGAGGATCAGCCCAATCAGAGGGATGTACGTCGGATCGACTATGTCGAGACCGGACGAATATGCGACACCATGTGTGGACGCGTAAACAGCGATGAGGACGGCGTGGTAGAGAATACGGGTCAGAAAGAACAGGGACGTGAAGACGAGGTCGGATCGTGTGCGCGGGACAAGCATGGACAGTGCAAGAACGGCGGTAGGTAGCTGCGGACGAAGGTCAGAGGTCAGGTCGGAGTCTCCGCGAAAGGCGTCGCGAAGGTCATGACTCACCTCCATCATAGCGGCACCACAAAAAATGTGACAGACGTCCCGTCTATAAACGGACACACGCGTGAGGTCCTTGATGGCCCATCAACCGATTTTGGCGGCGTGCGAGGCTTACCGATATACAAAGCCGAGCAGGATGGTGTAGGCGATATGATGGATCCAACCGGTCAGCAGGGTGACTTGTTGACGGTAATGTATGCTTCCAATGAGGAGATCCTAAGTTTTCCGACAAAGGCGAGAGCAGTGGGGAAAATTGTGCCGAGTGGCGAGCAAGCATAGAGGACTCCTGTCAGTTTCAACGAATCAGAGGCCACGGCGTATCCCGCACACTTGTGTGCTTCAAACAAAATGAGCTCACCGTGTTCAAATACGCCACAAAGAACGCGACCACGGCTCGAGCCAACGCCTCTCGTCGCTGAACGTAGCGGGGGTCAAGACCATGGCGAAGCAAGTCGTAGTTGAACGGGATCGAGGCGATAGTCATGAGAAACGCCGCGGTTCCTGTCAGGATCCAAGATCGCTTCTTACCTGACCATGGGGATTAGAAGAAGAGATGAATCAGAGACATCGCAAGTCAAATCTGAAGCGCTGGGCGCAAAGCGAGTGGGGTGACGCCACCGAGGCCAGCCCGAGGCCGCGCCGACGTGCCCCGTTGGGCCTTAGGAGGCGCGTGCCACCCTTACTGCTCGCACGCCAAACCATCATAAATGCATGAGGGCACATCAACTCACTCTGAGATATTCTCCGGTGTAGGCCTCGCTCCTTATATTCAACAGCCCCCTTGGGTATCGGATCGAATCCGAACGCGTAAACGACGCCATAGTACCACACCGTGAGCGAAAGCGCCGACGCGACGTAGCAAACGCCGAAGTACGCCCAGCGCGAATCGAGTGCGAGCTTGACGAGGGGAGAGATCGCTGATGACATGGTGGAGGGTGGTGGGGGTAAGAGATAGTTGGTTTAAGGAATAAAAGCGTCGGCACGCAGTTGCGTGAAGTGAGGTGCAGGAGCACGAGATGGCTTTGGTCCGAGGGGCGTGAGCCGTCGCGCTCAAAATCCGATCTCGTTCGAGCACGTGCGCATGTCAAAGATCTCAGTCACGTGACCATCTCCCTTTTTTTGTATCAAGCCTGATTAAATTTCACATATTCCATTATCTCTCTCCCTCTCGCTGGCTATAACGATCCTGGCGGCGAAGAGATAAGTCTATACTGGGGTTAGACTTCGGGCACGTGATGCGAGGGAGTTCTCGAGGTCAGATCAGGTTAGAGCTACGAAGCAACAGGACTTGAACTGGAGGGGTTCTCCGAGAGTCCGAGTTGAGACTGGATTGCAAGGAGTAAGGACTGTGTTGTAGAGAGTGTGGTGTATGAGTAGTATGTAGGAGTTGTAAGAGTTGTATGTATGAGTTGTATGTATGCGGTGTTTGTATGAGGTGTTTGTATGAGGTGTATGTATGAGTTGTTGCTGGCAGGAAGCAAAGGAGAAACTATCATATCAGAGGGCCGGCTTTTATAGTAAAAGCCCCATGAAATGTTATGAAAGGTTTTGGAAGGTTTTCTACAAGTCAGAAATTTAGATGGAAGGACAGAGAACGAGGTGGAACAAGATGAACATCGGGCTCGAGGAGCTGGGTCTGGTAGCTGTCTTGAAGAGGCAGGTGAGGTGGGTCGGAGTCAGTCGCGCTTGGTCTTTGACCCGGATCTCGTCGGTTGAACTTTGGCTCACCAAGACCGTTACAGTGGCAGTCACTTTCGATCTTCCACAGTTTTTCTTTTACACCCTCAGGAATGTACAAGCTGCAACCACACCCTCCTCAAAGCTTGGCCTTGACTTTAAGTTCCAACTCAGGATGGTTGACGAAGAACTTGAGGCATTCGGGATCCTCCGCCGAACTAAGATTCAACGACTCGAATTTGGCGCCATTAACCAACTTCTTGACGGGGATTTCGAGCCTCTTGCCATTACCCGTGTAAGGAATCTTAGGACAATGGATCATCACAGCAGGGACATGGCGAGTGGAACGTTGGGTGCGGATGTTGTCGTTGATGCGCTTGCGCAACTCAGGGGTTAAGTCTCCCTGCTTGGGCAAAACGAAGAGGACAACGCGTTCGTCACCATCGGGGAGTTTCTGACCAACAGCGATGCAGTCCTCGACGATGTCACGCATCTCTTCGACGACCGAGTAAAGCTCCGCACTACCGAAACGAACACCGGCAGGGTTCAACACGCCGTCACTTCGTCCAAAGACGGTGCACCCGCCCGTAACGCTATGCAATTCGATCCAATCACCCTGGGTCCAGCAGATGGGGTTCTTGTACGCCTCATAGTAGGACGCTCGGTAGCGCTTGTCGCCTTCGTCGTTCCAGAACCCGAGGGGCATGTTGGGGAACGGCTTGAGGATGCACATCTCTCCTTGTGCGTCGATGACGGGTTTGCCGTTGTCATCAAGGGCGTGCAGGTCCATGCCCAGCCCCGGGGCTTGGATCTCGGCGTGGTACACAGGCAAGGAAGGAACACCACCCACGAAACTGGAATCATGGACGTGCAAAAGGATGGCTCAGCCCATGATATTCCGGGGATGTTGGAAAGCTTCGCACCTACAGATTGCAAATGTCCGTTCCTCCGGTACCGTTGTTGATGAAGACCTTGGGACCGACATTGTCGCGAACCCAGTCGTACAACTCGGCCTTGAGTACTGATCCAGCGGTAGCGATAACCTTCAAGGACTTCAGGGAATGATGCTCTTTGGGGAAGTAGTTGTTGTTATCAAGCGTCTGTAGGAAGCGCGGGGAGATGCCCAAGTGGGTGCATTTATACTCGTCCACCAGGGAGAAGAGGATACCGAGAGGAGCGAGAGGCGATCCGTCGTAGGCGATCATCGCGCAACCGTTCATGAGCGTGCTGAGCGCGTAGTTCCACATCATCCATCCTAGGGTCGAGAATTGCAAAAAGACAGCGTCGGCGCTCATGTTGTTGTGGCACGAACTAAAGCGGACGAGATAAAACCAGATCAGCAGCCACCTGAACAGCTTGCTACGTGGGTAGAACTCACTTTGACATCTTCTGCGACAAGACCATGCCGCCGATAGTGTGAATAATCGCCTTGGGCTTACCCGTCGTTCCAGACGAGTACAGCACAAAGATCGGAGCCATGGCGTCCATCCTCGTGAACTGGATCTCGGCCGGCGCTGCCTCACCACTTTTGATGACCTCGTGGTAGTGTGCCCAGGAACGACCGAGAGTGTCTTTCCGAAACGGGACCTTCGAAATTCGGTCCTTTTCGAGTTGGCCGACCACGACGACGTGCTTGACTGTCGGTAGACCTTCGAGAAGCTCGAGCAGCTTGGGGATGACATCGAGAGATTTGCCGTTGTAGCGGTAGCGATCACCGGTTATGAGAACCTTGGGCTCGATCTGAGTGATAAAAGCGGTTTTGAACAGGATCAGCCGGGAGCTTTGACAAAGATGGTTCTCAGCAATAATACCCACCTGAGTGAATCGTTCTAACACGGCCTTGACTCCAAATTCTGAAGGACAACTACTCCATACCGCGCCAAGGGAAGCAGCCGCCAAAGTCATGACGATGACCTCGACATTCGAAGGCGAGAAAGCTACAACCTGATCGCCCGCAACGACGCCCATAGCTTTGAGCGAATGCGCCAACTTGCGCACCTCTTGGTACAGCTCTTCATAGGTCATCGTGCGCAAATGTGTCGATTCGAGATATTTTGGGGAGGAAGAAGGGACCGAAGGTTCAGCGACGGAAATGATGGCTTTGGCTGTCTTTGATCGGGCATTAGAATGGGCCATGAGAATATTTTCGGCGTAGTTCATCTTGGCTCGGATCAAGCGCGGGTTCACGCGGTCCATAGGTTGCGACGAATCGAAGAGCAATTTTCTGTGTCACATGACGAAGAATGCCGAGTCAACTCCTGAGCTTTTCGATTCTGCTTCGGGTTCGGTCGCCCGGTATGTAGCTGAGGTGGGGTAAAGGCCCCACGTGGATAGGGGAACGCACTCTTTCTCTCCCACGATACCGGTAAACTCCCACATGTCGGCTGTATAAGAGGGAAAAAATGACATGTCAACTCTTCAAGTCATACCTAATATCTACAGCACGACGCGGTCGAGCCGATCGATCGCCGGAAGTGCTTTCCACGGATTACTTCCGTGACCTAAACTCCGTAGGTAGCGCCGACGAATGAACATCCCCCCACCGAACCGGACCAAAAACAACGAATAGGTAAGGTAGAATGACTGACTCCAGAACGCATTCAAATCCTCCAACGACCATGCGTGCAGTTCCCAATAGTCGCTGAGGTGCAATCCTCGCTTCTTGTTGACATAGCGCCGGAACTGCGAGTCCAATGTCGCTTCGGCTTCCTTGGCCGTCGGGCGGTAGAAGATCGTTCGTGGCGAAATGGGCATGGTAACCTTGTCTTGTTTTGGTTCGTGGTGGTGCGAGTCAAGTAGGATGGAAGGTGAATAAGACAACTCTGGGCAACTGCGGGGTTGCGATTGAGCCGCGCACACTCGGCCCAACACTGCCGGACATCTCCCACTCGGAATTGGAGGACGGCAAAGCTTTCTCGCGGAGCCGGCGCGAATATATTGGCGATCGCCATACTGCCGTTCGAGCCATGAGCATCAGGGATCCGACCGACCGAGCATTACAGTCCGGACCTGAGAAAATTTATATTGCCCAATCTTATACCTGTCAAAAATTATGGACTTTTCAATCTCTCGACGTTTTTGGCTGACAGAACCTTATAATTTATGGGTTTACAGGTCAAATTATAAGGTACATAAGAGAGAGCCGGGAATGAGCGATTGATCAAGAATTGGCCTCTCTGGCGTTCTTGTTGACGAGCCGCCGGGCCGCCTGCTGGAAGAGTCCGAAATGCCCCGAAACAGCCGAGAAGCGAGCACAGGAGAGCAAAGGCGGCGGTTGACACCGCGACGTGCTTCTCTCTCCTCTTCCGCCGACAACGACGCCGAAATGAACATCTTCACAATCCGAGAAGCCCTCATCAAAAACTCCTCTTCGTATCATCATGAGCCGGCCAAAGCTCACGCAATGGCGCAAAAAGGAAGACGAGCATCGCGCCCTTCTCGAAAGCGGTCCAGGAAGCATGAGGCGCAACAACAGCGTCATGCACCCGAACCTGAAAAAGGCGCTGGCAATCTGGTGTACTCAAGCTCTCGAGCAGAACACCACCATCACCACCGATGTGCGCGTGCCAAGGTCAACAACTTGCCGACAAACTCGAGATTCGGGATTTCGCCTTTTCGAACGGCTGGCTTCAGGGCTTTAAGAAAAGGTACTCGCGTGATTCTTGTTCCAGTCAGCCGTTCTACACTGTCTGAATTTCCTCTTTGTGATTCTAGACACAATCTTCGCTCATACAAGTTCCATGGCGAAGGCGAGAAGGTCGATGCGAAAACGCTCGAAGAGGAGCGCAAAAGAGTCGTCGATCTTACGAACAAGTACGACCCAAGTGATATCTTCAACATGGACGAAACCGGTCTCTTCTACGCTATGCGTCCGTCTACGGGCCTTGCTCGGAACGGTTGAAATGGTGTCAAGATGAAGACTCGCATCACCTTCGCTTTAAGTTACGACCATTGCCGACGGATCGGAACGGCTCCCTCCCTTCATCATTGGTAGCTCGGCGAAGCCTCGTAGCTTCAACAAAAAACCAGCCAGCTACTACAATCATTACTATCGATCGAACAAGAAGGCGTGGATGACTGGCGAGCTTTACGTCGACTGGTTGAAAGCCCGGGATCTTGAGCTTTGCAGCAAGGGCCGAAAAGTGCAACTCTGGCTCAATAACTTCTCGGGACACACGAGGGATGTTGATTCCATCACCAACATCGAAGTTCATTACTTTGCACCCAATATGACGTCAAGTATCCAGCCGCTCGATCAAGGAATCATTGCGAACTTCAAGGCAAACTATCGCAGAAGGTGAGTCCTGAGGTTTGACTGTCTTCCAACCTATCTGATCAATGATGATGCACTCTGTTTGATAGGTTCATCCGTAATGCTATTCCAAGGTTCGAAGATGGTCAAACCGGTGACGATATCTACGCAATCGATCAGCTTCAAGCGATGAAACTTGCGAGACAGGCGTGGACCGACATCCGCCCGGTGACGATTGCCAACTGCTGGCGCTACGCTCAAATCTTGTCTGATCGCAAGAACAAAGGATCGACCGACCATACACCTCTTCCCAACGGTCGCGGGCCTCTCGATGGCGATCGCGGCATCGTCAACGCGATGAACGCTCTGAAGACGGCGAACGATGAGCTGGTCGAAAAGGGGATAGTCACGAGCAACGAGAAGATGAGTATCCACTTTCTCGTCGATGTGAAGGAGCAGAAGCTTGCTGATGGGGCTGAAATGACCGATCAGGAGATTATGGACCTGGTCATTGCCGAAGAGTTGGAGGAGAATTGCGAGGGAGAAGGAGGAGAGCAGGAAGCGGAGATAGAGCTCCGACCGGCGGAGCGAACGACGCTGAAGGAGGCAATCTCAGCGCTTGATGTTTTCCTTAGGTTTGCTATGAATGGGTACTCAGGTCCAACGGATTTGATTTCTTTTGAGGACGAGGCTAGGAGGATTCGCAGGACTCTTGTTGCCGAGCAGGATGCCGCGAGGATTCAGACGACAATGATTTCACATTTCCAGCGTCAGTAGGTCATATTTTTTCTTGGAGCTTTCAAGACTTGTTAGACGTCATCAGGCCTCAGTAGAGGCCGTACATTGGCTGCAATTCATTAATTCGGGCCTTCTGAATTTCCTCCCCCTCAAAAGTCAATGTATCGACTTAAACGATGCAAATTCTTGATTGGATGTAGGAAGCTCAAAAATGGAGTTTCAGGTCATAATATAGTGATCTGAAGCCGAACTCTCCAAGCTTATACCTGTCTTAATGTCCATAGCTCTGTGCTTTGGATGGCAGTTCCGTCCTGTAGTGATAGGCGAGGTGCCGTCACCGGAGCCTCGCCGAGCTGAGCGCCAGTTCACCTGGGTGTGAGCCGCGGCGACGCGACAATCATCGATGACCCCACGACACAATCCAGCAGGCGTCTCGGCCGAGCACTTCACTTGATCTTGTATGCATTACAACGTCACCATTTCACCCGTCTCCGCTCTCATCGCTTAACCCCAATCCGCAATTAACTGCAATCGATGCGCCACATTGGTCGGGAAGCCTGAGAACCAAAGGATCCCCGAAGTTAGCATCCGCAAGCCGGCGACTCGACTCGACGTCTCGGAGCTTCAAAGGACTCACGGAATTCAGTAGCAAGGAACGGCTCGAACTCCGCTAGGATCTCTCGAATTCCTTCCCTCAAAGCTGTAGGTATGGGCATTGACGCCGCAGAACAAGTCAGCACAAAGAAGCACCGAATTGTGAGACTGCGGGCTCATCTTCACCTACCTAATTGAACCTGCCCAATCGATTCCGAGATCCTCGTTTGAAGCTGCTCCTTCGCTTTTGTATTACTGCTTAATTCAGCGGTGCTTGACAGACTGGAAGCGAGGACGTCCAATGTGTTGAGGTAGAGGACGAAAGCCTCGAGCACGCGTGGGATGTCGCGTTGCGCGACGCCGTACGTGTCTTCCTTCAGTGAAGCGCAAATGAGATTGGAGAGAGCTGTGTAGGGAAATTGTGTAAGAAAGGCAGCGCACGAAGACGATGAAGGGCATCGGGTGCACTGACCATGAATCGCACAAACGACCTCTCTCCTCCTTGCAACGCACACGTCCACGATATGTGTCGGCAGCGTGGTGAACATCGACCCTTGCCAAGGCTTGGGGATCAAAGAGCTCACCCTCGCTTCCAAAGGCTTGGAAGCGCTGCTCGTGGTCGATGAGAGCGTTCCCGGAACGGCGGAAGCAACTGATGACCCCGCTGCAGAGATCGACGACGTTGCAGCTGTCGTCGGCGTTTGGAATATGGAAGGCACTCGTGAAGAAGTTGTCGATGTAGACAAGGAAGAAGAGCTCGAAACGGCCGTCGATTTAGCCGTAGGTGCCGGTGCCGAGGATGCTCCAGCGAGAGTATCAAGGTATGTCTTCTTCGTCGGCTGGAAGACGTTCTCGTTGCGTACAGGAACGCTCGAGCTGGAATGACTTGAGGTTGGAGTCGAAATTGATGAACTCGATTTTGTGGATGGCGGGCCTGCGAGACCGGAGTTTTGTCGTCAGCCTGCGCACTTTGCGCCTACTGCAACCCCACATAAACTCACTCTGCACCTTGCCCCTCCCCTTTGCCCTTTGCAACTCCTTCCCGATCAGCAACAAGCACTCCCTCGAGATCTCGGCCCACGCTCCTTTTTGAGCATTGTCGGCTTTGATGTCGGTAAAGATGGCCTTTCTCCTCTCTGGACTCGTCAGGGTGATGTTCTCGAGCTCGAGGAAGGCGAATTGCTTTGATCAAGTCCCGACAGGAAAGGGGTCAGCTGATTGGCCAGACCATCTGTTGATACTTATCCGTCTCACCTGATAGTATGCGTCCGTATTCCGAAGACCCGACAGGAGACATTGGTTAGGGTTGACCGCAAAATGCGAGATGTTGATGGGCTAAGAATCCCAAGCAGGTAAAGCGGATCAATGAGACAACTCCCACAAACCGAGACTTCTACACGTGATAGACTCACTTGACTCGCATACACGTCGAAGCAGACATGCGCCGCCTCCCAGACACCAAAGACGAGCAGGGAGCTCATCAGCGACCGACTGGCGAGGGTGAGCGAAAAGGCTGCGTTGTGCTTGAGGAGCGAGTAGAGGTATGGTCTGTAGTGCAAGTGATGATGATGTGAGTTGAGCGATCCCCCTCCCAGAACATCGTTGTAGTCCATCTACCGACCTTGCCCAAGGCCCAGCAAAGTTGACAACGAGGAACTTGAGCACTGGCCGGCGCAGGACGATGTAGCTCGAATAGAAGAGGGCGTTGCTGATGAGGACGGAGCGCACAACGGTGGGGAGTCCAGCTTGAGCTCTTGTCGCCAATCGTTGCGGGATAGGACGCTATGTGAAATGAGATCACAACTATGAGCTTGTTGAATTATATACCGACCACGACTGTTGAACCCCTACTGACCGTCGATCCATCATCAAACTGAACCCTCGACTTTGTGTTGACGACGTGGTCGAAGGTTGCACAGGCAGCGAGGGTGAGATGCAACAGCAGCAACAGTATCCGCCTCTCGTTGATTTGGTACGCATCACGTCTGATGAAAGACGATAGCATGGGTCAGACCAATGCTCGGGCAGCGTTCGCAGCGGAAAACGTTGACCGACCCAGAGTGATAGAATAGCCACCCGAGCCGCGGTTCGCGGGATGTATAGCTCGTGCACCACACGTAGGCGAAGTGCATGGGTGCAACGGCGACGAGGTAGACGATCAAGGTCGTGACAGCATTCGGCCGTCGCAGCGACTCGAGCTGAGCGAATAGGGTCGAAGCTGATGGGAGCGCGGCTGTAATAAAGCAGATTGGGTGCTATGGAGGTCAGGAATAGAGCGATGTACTCGTAAGAGTAGCAGATCTGTGAAACTGACTGCTGATGGTGCTCTTGCGATGTATGAAGAGCGGGAGTGCGCCGAAGAAGACGACGGGGGAGAAGAGCAACACCGGCCCAAAGTTGACGAGCGAGCCTGCGAACAAGACGCGAGTGATAGTGAGCACATCAATCGAGCATGTTGTCCTCTCCTGACAAACCTGGAAGTTGTTTGGGATCAAAGACGGCGAGCAAGAGCAGACAGTAGGCCGCGAAGCCGGTCAGCCCAAACATGTTGCGTAGCCGCCTCTGCAACACGATCTGCTTTCGAGATGGGGAGTCAGTACAGACTCGGCGAGAGAATGAGAAGAGCGTTTATCGCCACAACTCGCCTTGCAAAACACGACATAGTGCTGAGACGGCGGCAGGGACGAGGACGACGCAGGTCTGGACGTGAGCAGCTCGGACACACTTCGCGTCGGAGGGGCGACCGTGGTGCTCGCCGTCGTCGTTGCTGTCGTCGTCGAGTCGAAGCGAGGAGCAAACACGTTCGCCTGGACGACGCTCATCCTGCGCAGATGCCCAAACGAGGTGGGTGGGTACGGCGGTGGGAAGAGGGCTTGCAAGATGGAGCTCAAGTTGTCGAGCGCCGAGTCCTCCACGCCGTTCAACGTTCAACGACGCCGACCTACGCTCGCGAGATGTCAAGCGAGGACCCCCGAAAGCCCACCCAGAGGCAGCCCGCAAATTTGGACACTTTTGGCCCAAAACAGGTGTAGGCTCAAAGCTTTTCTGGACATTTTGCTCTCTCCGATCGAACTCTGAATTGCAGATCAGCTGCAGGGTACTAGCGGGACTAGCTGGAGGCGCAGGGCATATATAACCAGCCCAGCTGCGCGCGGGTAACAGTCGCGTTTGGAGCGCATTACTATAAAAGTGTCTGCCTGGCGATCATTCGTCATGAGATGCTATTCGAGTCCATTTCATTTTGAAATCGCTCTTTGGCGGTCGCGGTGGCAGGCGGCCGCTTGTCGCTCAACTGCACCGCGACGCGCGGTGACCGGCCGTGGTGGTGGCACGGTGCACCTAACCACTCTATACTCTACAAAAGTGTTCAAAATGCCTGTGATTCTTGATGTCGAACCGAGCTTTGCTCTCACATCCGAGGAATTTGCAACTCTAAGCGCTCTCGCCGACCTACGCCGCCGTGTTGACTTCATCTCGCCTCAGGCTGGGCTTTCGGGGGTCCTATCAAGCGCGCCACTTTGAGAAGATTGCACAGGTTTGGGGTCAAATCAAACTCAACGGCATTCTTTACAGAGACACGATATCAGGGGAAAAATGACCACGAAAAAAAGATGTGCTGAAAATGATCGGGCTGCCGAGGTATTGCAGTCGTCCTGGGCTTGAGTCCAGCGCGCTGGAGCTCATGGGCGCTATTGTCGCTCGTCGAGCGCATCGTGTTGGCCAATTAATACGACGAGCAGTCTTGTGGGATAGTGAATATACAATAAATGGCCTTGGTTTGGGCTTGGAGGCGAGTTCCCCACGACACGGCCCCACCAAGAGACCGGCGACCCAGCCGGCGCAGATTGCGCCGCCCGACGAGTCGGTGCCCGGCGAGTCCGCGTAGGCCGAAACCCAAACTCGCACGGGAGTAGGACGTGGTGACGTTGTAGGAACCGAAGGACTTCTTATGAGAGTGCGATGCTCCCGCCTGGAAACTCCTGTAGAGTTCGCGACCGAAAGAGGCCACTAGGTCACCTGCGGGCCCGCCCCACCACCAGACGCGTTCGCACCCCCATCAGCGGCACCAGCACCGCCAGCACCGCCACCAACATCTCTGCCAGCACCGCCAGCACCGCCAACACCGCCAACACCACCAGCACCACCGGGGGTGGCGTTGATCTCGCCGCCTCCGAGATTGGATGGGTATGGAGATCGCCGCGAGTGGGACACCTGCTCGAGTTGGAACGAAAGATGTGGAGAAATGGAGGTTTGTTAGCGTGGAAAGGCGTGAAAAGCAAAACTTCTGAAGTTCCGAGCGAGCAAGAGGCGATGGTGCGAGCGAAAATAGTTGGGTCTAGCAAGGGAGAGTGATTCACACCGCACTCGCCTTTCGACACGCTCGGCGCGCCCGTTGGTCGCCTTTGGCAACCGGCCAACCTCCACTAACCCTCACTATTAACCTCCACTTGACGGCGGTGGGTGCGATCGCCGTCGCTCACTAGCGCTCACTCTCGCACTCGCCCTCCCCAGTGTGTTGCCCCTGTGCCCACAGCTGCCGTTCGCCGCGCATCTAGATCTGCGCTCACTCCCGCCGTCTGAAGTCACTCAATTCGTTGGACTGAACTCACTCAATTCGCTGGACTCGGAAGCTCGATCGACCCTACTTCAAGCACTTGAGCCCACCGACCCCGTCCCGCCGCACGCCTCGCGCCTTTCGCGTCTGCCTCGACTCAAGTACTCGTTGCAGTTCCGACTGAGGCGCGCCAGTGACCGCGGCCGACAACGACCAGCCCGGTGGACCATGCCGTCGACAAGCGCACGAGATGGCGACAACGAGATATTTGCGTGTCCCGATGTGAGTCGTGCCAGCACCCTGAAGCTGTGTGCAGTGATTGGCCGCGGTGTGCGCGGGATTCGATGTCGGATCTGGCAGCATGTATCGAGCCCTCGCCTGGCTCGCTGTGGGCGTCGACTCGAAAGCTTACACGCCCTCCATCTCCTCGACAGTGCGACAAGACCTTTTCAAGGCGGGAATATGTGAATCGACATGCCCGCTTGGCTCATGAAGGAGCAAGGCCATTCCTGTGCGACGCATGCGACACCTCGTTCGCTCGATCGTAAGTCCCGCTCTAGCCGCCGCCAGTTCTTGGAGCACCAATCCAGGGCTTAGCTACAGCTTGATCCTGTCTTGTTAGCGCGTGTGCCCGCAGTCGACTCACGCTCGCGCTTCTTCCATCTTGTCCGCAGTGACATCCTCAAGCGACACAAGACGACCTGTACCGTCATCAAACAACTCGAGCATGGCGCTGACCCGAACGATCTCGGCGACGGCGCAGCGGATGCTCCGACTCCACCCAAAAAGCGAGCTCGCCGCCGGCTCAACAAGTCCGTCCTCGAGAGCACCCACAATGCCCACAAGTCGGCAGCGAACTCTTCTTCGGAACGTCCCGTGGCGTCGACGTCCCTTTCCCCAATCGAAACTCCGTCGCCGGTCAGGGTCGCGGTCACAGCACCGACGAGACAGGCCGACTTGGCCGGGATAAAGTACACGGGCGATGTCGCCTTCGCCGACTATGCTCCACCGACCGTGCCGACCTCGTCGTGCTCGTCGTCTCTCTCGAATAAAGCCGCACCATTCGGCATGTCATCGTCCGATCTATCTCCCTTATCCTCCTGCGGTACATCATCCAGTTCCTCGGCGACGTCTCCGCAGACGCCCTTGACGTCGACTCAAGCGAGCTCGAGTTCAAGCTTCGCCCAGCCCCACGTCCACATACCCTTGTTCGGTCCGCCGCAACCGACTGCCGCTATGGCGGCTTCAGCACTCTCGAGCATGTACCTCAACCCAACCCAATCGGCCTCGGCGAACCAGACCCTCACACCTGGGTTCTTCCGAGCCTCGCCCTTCACCCAGGACGAAATCCTCGCCTCGGAAGTACTCGAGGACCTGCTGCGCTCACCACCGCCCCATCACAGCGCCTCTCCGGGTGGATATTTTTCCCAACCGATTGACTTCATGCAACAAAGCAAGTCGTGCGCCGAGTCGCCACAACAACCCCTGGCGACCGCGCCGGTCACGACGCCGAGTTGGCTCGGCGACAAGTCGACGTCGACGACCTCATCGGCCGAAGCGAACGACTCTTCAAGCGCTTTGGTCGGAGGGATAGGATGGGAGTATGGTGGTTTACCGATCAATCCGCTGAATAGCATCGAATTCTCACCCGAAGCGCAAGGTTTGGCCGACTACTTCAACAAGGGTGGCGTGGGAGGTATTTCCGCGCTCGACCTAGGTTTCTACCACGAGCCGAGCCTGTGGGACCTCAGCAACTTGGAGCAGCCCGTACCGCACACCGACCGCGACCTCCAGTTTTACATCCCTGCCCATAAGCTCTGTCTTGCGTACCTCCAACCGTGGAACGTGCCCCCAATCGCTCGACTGTCGCAATTTGCTGCGAAAGCCGCCGACGAGTTCCTGCCGACGGTCCCCGTGGTCCACGCGGGAACGACCAAGCTCTCCGAGGCGCCCGTAGCGGTGACCTTTGCCTTGACGGTCGTTGGTGCCGCTTACGCTTCTGATGGGCAAGGCTTCTCGGACGAAATGCTCGTCGAGAAGCGCACCTTTATCGTGCGCTCCTTCAACAAAGCTGATGCGACGGAGGAGAGCCGTTTCACGCTTTTGCAGTCACTTCTGCTCTACCAGTTGCTCGGCCTCTTCCATCGAGATCAAGAGCAAAGGTTGCTCGCCAACACCTTCTGCTCGGCTCTCATCCTGATGGTCCGCGAGCTCAACCTTCCAACGCACATTCGGCGGACCGTTCTTCCACCCGTGAGCGCGACCGCGATGGGCCACGAGTTGGACGAAGCTTGGAAGACGTGGGTCGAGCTCGAAACGCGTCGTCGCGTGACCTTCATCTGCTTCCTCTGCGACCTCGAAACCGCCACGAACTTCTCCTGCGCACCTCTACTCCCTTTTTCGGAACTCGACAGCGACCTCCCCTCTTGCGACCAAGTGTGGAACGCTCAGAACGCGATCGCACGGCGAGATGCGCAACAGGAACCGGCGCCAACAGTCAATTTCCTTCAAGCGATCCGAGCGCTCATCGCCCCTTCCGAACCCTCATCTCTCTCACCCGAAGGACGCTTACTCGCCGATCTCAAGCACCTCAGCTCGTTCCCGCTTTTGATCCTTTCGAGGACCTTGTCGTTCTTGCAGCACAAGACGGAAGAAGCGATGAAGCAAGTCGATCCGTTCCGTAGTCTCATCGGTGGTTTCGGACTCCTCGACGATCGAGAGTCCGCGAATCGGGATGTGTTGGCTCGAATTGCGCGAGGAAGAGCATGGCTGAGGTCCTTGCCCGGTGGAGTCAAGCGTGGAGGAGGTGAAGGATGGTTCGAGGACGTCATGCCGACCTCTGCCAAGAGCGCGACTAAGAGGGAGGAAACCGCCGCCGCAGGCGCCACCGCCGCCGCGATGAAGAATAATCAGCCTTCCATGTTCGACGACATCGATTCCGTCGATCATACGGCCTTGTTCACGGACTATGCATCAAACCCACCATTCTTAGCAAGGGCCTCGGCTGCGAACGCGAATTTGAGGGTCGAGCCTATCCCCTTGTACCTCAAGGACGAGGCGTGCAAGACGAAAATTGAGAAGCTCACGACTAAACGCGCCAAAGCGCTTGCAGCCGACTTGCCTCCGGGGTGGATGCCCAACTTTTAGGAGGGCTCAGACGACGCTAAACTTTTCACTACTATCCTCTCTTTCTTCGATGTGATCATGTTACGATTTGGTGTTGTAGGTGTGGAGTCTGTTCGTCTCAAAAAGTGTTGCATTATTACTATTACTACGTTACCTCCCCCCCTCACTCCTCTGCGTCGATGGCCATGGCTTCGTAGGAGATGTCAATTCTTTTCGGGGATGTCGAGCCTTGACCCATTCGACCCTCCTCAAGAAACTCCAAGGCTGCGAATCATCCTGCAGCGCCAATGAGTCGTCGAAGATATCGAGCTCGTATTCGATCCTCACGCCGCGCGAGTCGAACCACTCTTTCGAAAGAGGCGGAGGGAACCTATCTTTGTCAACGGGGTCTTGGCATTCGATGGGGAGGAAGACGGTTTCGAGATTTGTTAAAGGGACGAGTTGGAGGAATTCGACCATGTCTTCGACGTCGACGGAACGGTCGAAGCGGAGGTAGCGGATCGTGGTTGGGAGGGAAGGGAAATCATCGCTCCAGTCATGGTCTTTGAAGAATTTGCCCTCGAGGTTCAGGAACAACAATCCCTTCGGGTAGATGAAAGGGACGCGAAGATCCGAAGCGGGAGAAAGCATACGTAGTCGCGGGAAAACGGCATCATCGTCTTCGCCGGGGTAGAAGTCCGGATTCAGCTCGTCGAAGATCTGGGCCAGGACTTCAGCCGAGTCGACGTAGAGCACCTCAAGGCGGGGAAAGCTGTGGTCTTGGAACATGATGGCGTGGGTCGAAGAGGCGATGTCGACGTCTTTAATGATGATGGTTTCGAGTCGCTGTAGTGAGGGTTTTACGATGGGAAATTGGAAGTCGATGAGATGCGCGGGAAAACCGAGCGTCAAGTCGACACAGTCGAGTGTCCGGAGATCTGTATCGACGGACGCAAGCGAGATCAGTACCCTAGGACATCATGGTGTAGGTTCTGTACGTACTGGAAAGACTTGAAATTTGTCTGAGATCGACGTCTTTCAAAGCGGCCAACCAGAGCTCTTGCAACTGCGCACCACATCTCGCGAGGACCTCTTCAAAACGGTGGGGAGGGGTCCTCATCGACGTCCCACCTCCTATCCGCAACGTCTGTACGAATCTTGTTCGAGCCTCTGACTCGGGGCGCTCGGTCGAGTAAGACTCCAGCCAAAGATTCGTGGTGGTTTCGTCACGCAAGACGACATGTCGATGCAGTTCGGTTTGAGCCCAGTCGGTCCAAACTCGAGCGACGAGCGCGACCGAGCGCAAGGTAGTGGACGTCTCCTGGAACGACGACCACGACGGCTCCGGCAACGAGCGCAGCAAGATGCGCTGTATGAGTTCGATTGGGAGGTTGACACCAGGGGATGTCATGCTCTTTGACCACGTTGTCCCGAGGTTGAAACGCGGCTTTTCTTTCAGTGCGTGTTCATGCCTTGCGATCTAAACGAACGACCACGACGCAGTCGACGTCAACGAGGAAGGCCACGCCGATGATGTCAGTAGCAAGCACGCCTCCTTCGCGCGACCAGAAGCAGCCCCTGCCAGCTGACAGAGTGGGGTGCAGGGGTAGACCGACCTTGTAGGCGGGTTGGTCGGGGGTTAGTAAAGTACGATCCCCTCTGGAATGCTCCCGTAGCTCAATGTGGTTGGGCATGTGGCCAAACTTGACACGAAATCCGCGCCCGCGCCCCCAACAGATGCTCTGGCTTCTACCTCGTGTCAGAGAATATAATCCGAACCGACTCGTGGCGCTGGCAAGCGTCCAGCAGCCAGAGACAGAACTTCGGGTTCGCGGTGGTCGGCAAGATGGTCGAAACAGACTTCGTGAGTCTACAGGTGTCGGTTGGGAGTTGAAGAGGCGATCCGACGGAGCATAACTGAGTTCAATGCTTGTTTCACCAGGGCCTCGGCCTGACGTTCTAAGTCCGACGGCGTGACCCAGTATGTAATTCCGTCGTTGATCTCCGGCATTTCCAGGGCATACAGGAAGGTAGACCCCCCGGGCTGTGCAGCTCTAAAACTCCACAGCTCTTGTCTCTAGTTGAAGATGTAAGCAGGCACTAAATAGGTACCTAGGTAGCTGACCCTGTGAGACACCGCTCACGTATGAATTCCCATTTTCGTCCACGGCAAGCGAACGCCGACGGCTGTGCCTCGCGCTGGCGCCGCCCACTCCACTCCTGGCCCAGCTGGGACGCCGTAAGACGATGATCCTACTCCAAGTCGAGCGTGCCAGACCTGCCCGATAGGTCATTTCCGCGCCTCCTAGCCTTCTGAGCTGCATAACTGCCCACCTACAACCTACGTAGCGACATCAGTCGTCTGTACGCACTATTACCTACTGTCGGCACTGGGAAGTTCGACCATCCCGACCGAAGAGCCGGCAGACGTCACTGGCTCGCAACATGGGGCGGGGATGTGTGGATCGATTCAACCTCCGGAGTCCGTCCGGCGTCCGGCACAAATCTCAGACTCCGGGTCTTCCCCACGAGTCTGTGCCTGATGGCACATAGGTACTACACCTGCCTAAACGAATAGCGAGGACATTTAACGACCTGGATGCGGGGATGTATTCAGCGACTGTCGCGGCAGATATAATTTCCTTGGACTCGCAACCTCCCTCGCCCACCGGTCTATTCGCTTTTAGTCCACCATTCGGGCCAGCGGAGACCTGCAGAAAAGTTCGTCTGGGCTAAACGATGGTCTCAACCGGAAACCTTACTGTGAGCAATGACCTAGGTGTCCCTAATTGCTCTCGACTCTCGAGGCTGCATTTGTGATGGCAAAACGTCGACCCGAGGCGGCAGTGGTCATTCTCAGCTCTAGTCGTTTACGAGCTGTTTGGCATCACTGGGATGCTCAGACGTTTTGAGAGGTAGGCAAGAAAAATTGCATAATGCATATGACATAATACACCTAGACGATGAAAACCTAACCGTATAATATAGCGAAAGTGGGGGAAGAGCTGCCTTTTGAAAATCCCTAAAAAATCTGAGCCACCGGGGGTCATATCACTGATGGAGACGAGGAGATCCAAATCAAACCGTACGCTTGGCGAGCTCGTCCGAAGTCAGGTCGTTCTCGTGGTGCTCGACACCCGGCTTCTCGGCAGAGTAGGTCGATTGGCCGGCCATCATCTCGGCGCCACCGTCGACGTGGTTCTTGCCGCCGAAGATGACATCCATCTCCTCGAGCTTGACACCCCTGGTCTCGGGCAGCACGAAGATGCAAAAGACGGCTAATGCGACGTTGATACCGGCGAAGAGGTAGAAGGATCGGAAACCTGCCTTGGCGAGGAATTGCGGGAAGAACTGATTCAAGATGATGTTGGCGACGTTCTGTGTTTGTGTAGCGGCGCCGACAGCGTAGATGCGGACGTTGAATGAGAAGACTTCGGAGGTCCAAATCCAGACGGTGGCTCCCCAGGATGGCTTGTCTGAAAGACGGGACAATCCAGCAGCAGAGCATCAGTTTTAAAGTTTCCAGGTGAACCACCAGTCGGGTAGAGATTAACGCACAGAAGAAGATGAACAAGAAGAGGAGGAAGACGATCGAGACGCCGACGGGAAGCGTTTTGCTGTCGTGCTTGGCGCCAATGAAGGGGGTTTCGCTACCAACAACGGCGACGATGAGCATGCAGAGAGCTTGACCGATGGCACCGACGGTAAGCAGACCCTTGCGTCCGAGTCGTTCGATGAAGAAGACAGCGGTCAAAGTGAAGACGATACCGAATGTGGCGTTAAGGGCGTTGATGAGGGCGACGGTCGAGAGGTTGGTGAAAACCTTCTTGTACACAGCGGTCGAGTAAGAAACGAGCGAGCCCTGTCCAGTAAGCTGTTGTCCGGCGTTGATGATGAGGGCGAAGATGAATCGGCGTCGGAGCGACTTGTCGGTCCACAGGAGCTTGTAAGCCGAGTAGAAACCGGTACTCTTGAGCTCGGTCTGCTCGAACTCGAGCGCCTCGCGGATCTCCAGAAGCTCGGCCTCGATCTCCTCCTCGGTGTCACGAATACGGCGAAGGGCGCTGCGGGCGTCGTCAACGCGACCCTTTTCAACCAACCAACGGGGACTTTCGCAGATGAGAGGCATGGTGATCAAGAGGACGACGGGGCAGAGGAGCTGGAAGATGAGGACCAGCTTCCAGTCCCATTCGCCGAGCTTGGCGGTGTGCTTAGAGGTCGCATAGTTGATCCAGAAAGCCATGAACGCGCCGACCGAGTAGAAGAGTTGCCAGAAACCGAGGAGGCGGCCACGGACGTGAGGGCGAGTCACTTCCGAAACGTAGACGGGGCCGTTAGGGAGAGCCAGACCTTGACCGAGACCGACGATGAAGCGTCCACCGAGGAAGGCCTAAAATGGGAGTGATGGAAAGGCGAGAGTTAGCGGGCCTGTCTCGGCGGGAGCCCTGTTCGAAAGTCGGTTCCAACTTCGGGGTTCGCGCCGGGCAAATTTACGTTAAGGTGACCACGGGGAGCGAAAGTTTGCACGAAGGTGGCGACGATGACCAGCAGGGCACCAAGCATGATGGGGACACGGCGACCATAGCGCGACGAGACCCAGGGAGCTGCGAAGAAACTGTGCAACAAGAGAGTAGAAGAGGGTGAGCATGGCCACTGGTGGCAGGTGGCACGGGCCGTGCTTGGGCGGGTCGTGGCACGCCAACGTGCGGACCCGCGCGCTGAGGGCGGTGAAAACTCACCCCGACACGATGTTACCTGCTCAATGGGAGGGCATGGGGCTGGTAGTCAGCACGCTGCTCTCACACAAGAAGATGACTCAATGCCGCTAATATCACTAACCAACAACGTAGACACTGTTGATCGTTCTGCAGATAGAAAATGACGCGTCGTCGGGATAAAACAATAGTTAGCGCGAGGTTCGGCGCCGAGACTTTCACTTTGCCCCTGAATGGGTCGAGAAACGAGCGACATACCCGATGTGAGAAGGCTTGGGCTGATTGAAGTAGGCGACCCAGTGCTTTGAGCCCTGGACGGCGTTGAAAGTGGAGGCATCGTACTGTAGGATAGGGCGATGGACAACCACGAGATAGGTACAAAGAGGTGAACATCAGCCACTTTGATTGCCCGCTTAGGACGCCAAGGGAATATTTCCGGCGCCTATGTTTAGGCATGTCCAGTCACACGGCCGAAGGGGATGGGATCACTCACGCCGTACAATATCATGGCGGTGCAGGCAGCGAGACCGTAGCACTGTAGAAGGCGAGTGAAGTGTACATGGGTGTGTCAGTACGCATGGTAGAAGGCGAGTGAAGAGTACATGGGTGTATTAGTGTGCCCATGAACTACAAGAACGGGGCGAGAGCAAGGCTTCGCGATGGTCACGAGCCGGCAGCGAGGAGCCCCAAATTCGGTCTCGCATCTCGTGTCCGGCGCGCGGTGACGGGGCGATAGGTGAAAACGACTAACCCAATTGGTGACGGTAGACTTGGAAGGCATTGTTGGATGCTTGGGGGAGTAGTTGACGACGAGGTGAGACGAGGTTGATGACACTCGATGTGGGGAAGGGATGCCTTGACGTGGGGTTCGGTGTGGAGTGAAAAGGAAAGAAGGAGGGGGAGGGATTCGCTCCTCTCATCCTTGATCGGCCCCGTGCTGGCCGGCAAGCCACGAGCAGCCACGGAAAGCGGAGCCCCGGATCTTGCGGCCCGGTGCCGCCGCCTCCTCGCCGCCGGTCCTTGGCCAAATTGGCCCGACCGATCTCCGGCTACAGCGCCCGCCAATCGTAGACGCGTTCCGAAGCACTCAAGCGACCACATCGCCCGCGAACTCCAACCCTTGCAGCAAGGAACATCGGGCCCGGCACCCGCCAGTATTGCAACTCACGACGGGACGACCGCCCTTCCCCCGAACCTGGGGCACCGCCAACTGCTGCGTGACTCTGATATTGAGCTTCGAACGTCGCTCCCCTCACTCAAGGCGGTAGATCATGCTGCACCATAATTCGGCGGGGATGCGTACCTGGGGTAAAGATCTCGGGTAGCGATGATCCGAGTTTTTTTTATCTTAGTGGCGATGAGTACATATATGCCTTAGAAGACGTGAGAATTTACCAGAACACGCTAAGGTAGGTTGATCAGGGGCTCGAAGGTCTGTCGTACCTTAACACTAAGTGCTCCTCCGGCAAAACGCAGTGGGAGATTTCAATGTAGGTGCGCCCGCTGCTGTGAGCAGTGAAGAAACGGACCCCGGAGCACCGGCCCCAGTTCCTGCGCTCGTCGGTGCTCACGGCGCGCCCAGCCGCAGTTTTCGCCGGCGCCAAAATCGCTTTCAGGGTGAGTGATCGCCACTTTGGAGAGGTCTAGGCATACCGCTGGTCGCTAGACATGGCGTGATACTTGAGTCATCGGCTCAACGGCAAGGGTTCTCATAGGATCAGATCACCGGCAGATCTGATCTGATCTGATCTGTTTTTTTCCCATTTCGAGTTGATCTATCTTTTCTTGATCCAATAAAGACAGATCAATTTGATCTGAGACATTGAACTGCCTTATATGGCAACAGATGACTACAACCAGTTGTCGCTATCGGTGTTGAGCGCATCATTGTCACTACCACCACCACTGTTGTGCCCATCATAACCATCCTCCTCATCCTTGTCGGTATCATCATCATCATCATCCTCACCATCCAAAATGATCACCTCACTGATTCGCCTTTTTTTATGAGCTCCGGTTGCGCGCATTGCCCTCGCCCGTTTAGGTGGGTTTCGCATGACACCTACAAAATGCGAATACAATTTAATGGTCAGTTCAGATTTGTGTAACAAAGTTCAGGTCGGATAGTGGTACATACCCTGGAGAACTTTGGTTGCCCATAATGATGCTTGTGAAAGCCGGGATGGTGGTTGGCAGGTCGTGTGGTTCGTGTGAGGAAGAGCTTCCGCTGCTGATGTGATGAGATGAGATGAGACGGCGTGAGGAAGACCCAGACGCGCCGCGACGTGACTGCCTCGTGCGCTCTTGGGAACGGCCCAACTACAGTAAGTGCTAATTGACGCTACATCCCCCCCCTTTTTTTTTTTTTTTTTGGCTTTTTTTTGGGGGGGCTTGATCTATCTTTTGTTGATCCAGCCCAGCTTGGATCCAGATCGATCTGATCCAAGAAATTCAGATCAAGATCAGATCTGATCTGATCCTATGAGAACCCTTGCTCAACGGATCATCGACCAAAGTGATCATTGAGCTCCAAAATCGACCCCATTACATCTTCGATCCTCTGAACCCATTTGATGGGTGTACCCACCCTCCCTTTGCTTCAAGCAAGCACGCGGACGCTTCACCCTTGACTATAACTTGACTCTTGTAACCCTCACCCCACTTGGTGCGAAGCCGGCTCAGCTCGCGGATCAAGTCGCCCTCGCTGGCAGCCGCTCGGCTTCTGGCCCCTCTGCATACGTATGCATACCTGTGCATGCACGTGCACATCAGTGCAAGCCCATCATTACTTGTTCTATGTCTCGTTCACGCGTCTCTGCAAGACATTGCTCCGCTATGCACCCTCATCCACGCTCGGATCGAATCGATCCTCCGCGATCTGAGGTCGCGAAAACCCTGCCTTCGCCCACCACGGAGTGCACGTCGAGCCGAGGCGAAGTAAGAGCAGGGCAAGGACCACAGTCCACGAGGGGTGATTAACGAGACAGTAGGCGGTATGGAGAGTCACAACAGAATGAGAATACCTCGGGAGACATGACAGGAAGGTGCAAGGGCTGCAAGGCTGAATGAATTCGACGGGCACGTGAGGCTCAGGCTCGGGTCGGCCATACACCCGTCGGAGCAGGCTGAGATGAAGTCAGATCCTCGTGTAGAAACCTAATTAACACTCTGAAACCCCAATGCACACGTTTGCGCATCGCTGTACTGCGATGCACCCGTAAGCATCGGCATGCAGTCTGCGATCCATTCGAGCGGCCGTGAACTGGCACGGGATCAGTACTCGGATTCAAAGGCCAGTGTATGCAGTCCCGTGCATGGAAGTGCATGAAAGTGCTCACCCGTGCACACTAATGAGATGACACATGGACCCAGGGGCACAGTTACGCATACTCATGCCCACCATGGTGCGATTGAAAATTGAGAAACTGTTATGTGGCCCTCGACCGCTGGGCAGCTGATTTCCCTCCAAGTAGGAAACATCTACTTGATATTGGTTGCTTATCTTGGAGTACACAGGAACTGCTCTTCATTTTGGCTCCTTCGATGCGTCGCGTCGAGGCTCTCACGTGAAACCGCATCGGAGTTCGCAGTGAATCGCGGTGGCAGCGAGATCGCCCCTGCTCGGGCAAAGCTGCTGGAACAATAACCACTCGTATCGATCGCGGCGATCTCGAATCTGGGGTGATGTTTAGAGCCCAACCTACTCGCTGAAATTTGCACGGCCTTGATTGACGTGGTGTTCAGTCTTTCCGAGGGGTGGATCGTTGACCTCGATGTTCGGTGCGCGGTCCCCTGTCCGTGATTTCGCTTCAGATCCGCACCGCACCCTGCTCGACGCTCGGTAGAAGTGGAAAAATATCAGAAGCGGTGGCGTCATTCATCCGAGCACGCGCGTGGGCCGCCCCCAAGTCAGCCACCACCTCGCACACGTCTCTTTCTCTTTCTCACTCCTTTCTTTGCCGGCCTGGCTCTGCACTGTGGGCCTAGCGAACGCGAGACTTCCGGGACCATATTTAGTCACCTGTTCCTCAAGCTAAGAAATGATGGTTAACCAAAGTAGTATTCTCCCGATGCGTGTTTCCCTTCTTGCTCTGCTCGATCCTCGGACCTCGTATAGTACGGCGGTTTTTGATCCGCTGGTGGTGCTCGGACTCATGCTGGCCCCGAGCCCACACTACATGATCACCTTGACCCTCCACAGCCTCGTAAGGATTATCATCTTCATCCCCAATGTCATCACTTTCAACCTGGCTCGTACGACCTCCTGTTCGAGAAACCGCGCCGGTCGATCGGGTCGCGGTCGCACAGAGGAGGTTGCCTCGAACTCCCTCGATATGATGGTGCTCACCTTGCCACTCGGCGACCTGGTGACTGACACCGCCAAATGTCTAGATCGAGCTGGACCCATCTCCTATCGATAAAGGCCACGCTCCGATCCGCCTTTCGAATGAGGATCTGAACGTGGTTGGGAAGAAGTGAAAGTGATCGACCTCGATAAGCCTTTCCAGTTTGCAAGCCTGGGCTGACCCACTTCGCGCTCTCAGACTTGTGTTTAGATCTGGAAGAGGGGATGACGGGCGTTGGAGTGTCAGGTGGAGGTATCACAAGTGTAGGATGTTCTGGGCTGTTCTGCTGGTGAAGCTCACAAGACGTCGAAGTATGATGAGACAGCTCGCGCCACGCCGCTCTCGCCCTCTGTCGCACAGGGGGTCGTCCCGAGCTGTCCCGAGTCGATCGACTAGGACTCGACCTCGCTCGATCATCCATCGTCGTCAACATTTGTCATCGTCGTTCATTGTCGTCATCATGTGCTGATTCGATACTTTGCTGATGTACATCAAGTCATACCTCCACCTTCTTTGAATACTGGGTGGATCATCATATGGAGATTCTTTCACGGTGCGTCCTGACGCGTGCTTGTCTCTTTTTCGTCCATAGTTCTCATTTTGTCGCGTGGCGGGTCAAAAGTCTAGGCCTCCGATTGACCGCCGGGTGGCCTACCGTTAGTTCTCATTTTTGTCGCGTGGCCCGTCAAAAGTCTACGCCTCCGATTGGCCGCCGAGTGGCCTCCCGTTCGGTCTAGATCTTGTCACCATGCTTGCTGCCCGTTCGCCTCAAAACAGTTCGGTACCTATTCGCCCACGCCTTTACGGTAATTACATATGCCAAGAAATGACAATTATTTTTTGTGTAGTGTAGTTTGGGTCCCAGCTTTCCCATCACAAGACATACCGCGTGGTCAAGCCGCCAACATCATCTGTACGTAATTGAGCTGCCAAGAAAACTCGGGACTGCAAGCCGTGAAAGTTCGGCTAAGGAGCAGGCCAAGACGAGGCAGCCCTGTGACTGCTAGTCTCTAGACCAGAATCAGAAACTTCTCCGTACCGTGTAGAAGATTCACACACACACCATGTAGAGCAGTATTCATCAACGCCGACTTGGGTCTGCCACCACTCGCACTCGAGACTCGAGCTCAAGTCCCAAGCGGCGTTCGGTTCTAGACTACTTCGACACGACGCCTGGTCCGGCATGGTAAGCCACTAGTAAATGAGTGAGACAGGTTCCTCGAGAAAGGAAAAAAACAAACACGTTCGTCCTAATGTACCTAATTCAACCGAGAATATTAGCGCAGCCTAAAAAAAAGAGCGACGGCACCGCGACCGGGTCCCGACGTGATTCAGAGTTGAGCCGAGTGGAGGCCGCAGGCGCCCCTTCGATTGTGGGATCCCGGATTCACACACTTGTGTACACAAATGGGTCATCACCTGTTTAGATGACGTTTATACTCCTACCTTTCTCAGGCTAAGCTATTGACTCAGTGTATGAAGTACGCCGCTGTGCCGACAGCAATAAGTGGACAGAGGGACGTGGGATTTAGAAATCGCGGGTGGGCGAGTTCTGAATTTCAGTTCGGAAGGACGAGGACCATAAAAGCAAGTTTTATAAGAATCGACTAGACAGGACGTTTACAGCAACACCTTGTTGAGGGGCGAGACGACAAAGTGGCCCGCCTTCTTGTAGGCATCGACAACTTGCTGCGACTTGGCGGCGACATCTGTTTCGCGGTGGGGGGGACGTTCGGGGGGACGGCACGAGCCCGTCAGCATGATGAATACAGCGCGTGCAGGTCAACCGGGCCGGTCGCGCCACTCACTCTCGCCCGTGATGCCGAACTTCTCATAGACCTTAAGGTAAGGACCCGAAGCACCGAAGGTGTTAATACCGATCGACTCGTGAGCGTATTTCGACCATCCAAGAGTCTGCAGAAGGATAGCAATCGGTACACTCTTCGTTGTCAGCGCCGCGCTCGAAACGGAAGCTACAGCCGGGCCGAACGCGAGAGCCCCGGCGGTAAGCGGACTCACGGTATAAGCCTCGACCGAGACGACGGGGGCACCGTCGGGGAAGACCGAGAGCCTGTAGTCCTTGGACTGTTGGTCGAAGATCTCCCAGCACGGCAAGGAGACGACGCGGACCTTGAGGCCCTTCTTCTCGAGAGCCTTTGCGGCTTCGACGATGATCGAGACCTCGGAACCGGTCGAAACGAGGGTGAGATCGGCATCAGCCGTATTGTGGAGAACGTAGCCACCCTTGTTGGCCTTCTCAAGAGACGAGCCCTCGAGTTGGGGAAGATTTTGGCGGGACAAGCTAGGGGCAGTGACAAGGAGCACAGCGGCTCGACAGGTTGGAGTCAGCATCATTCCTGGCTCAGTGTCTCTTCTCGCACGACTCACGCAATGATGGACGGGGTGTGGGTCGAGGTCAAAGCCATGTAGTAGGCGGCGGAGGTCTCGTTACCGTCAGCAGGGCGCCAGACCTGAATGAAAGAACGGTTGATCGTCAGCACATGGTCATGGTCGCATTGCGTGCGGAGGAGCGGTAGACCCACATTGCAGTTAGGGAGAGCCCTGAAGTGGGCAACGGTCTCGATAGGCTGGTGAGTAGGTCCATCCTCGCCGAGGCCGATACTGTGTAGGAACGAGGCCACGGAAATCAGCATTGATCATCGCAGACTAGAGAAAGGACTCAATATCGTAGGACTCACGAGTCGTGCGTGGCGACCCAGATGACGTGGAGGTGCGAAAGAGCCGCGAGGCGGACGGCACCAGCGGCGTAGGAGACGAAGTTGAGGAAAGTACCAGCGGCGGGGATGACGAAGTTGGGGCTGTTTGTATGTTCGCAATAGGACCAGATCAGCTTCACATCCAGGTCAGCGTCAATCAGTCATGTTAAAGGGATGCGCCAACTAACCCGAATGCGGCAAGACCGTTCATGATGGCACCCATGCCGTGCTCTCGGACACCATATCGGAGGTAGCGTCCCGAGAAGTCACCAAGACCGTTCTCCTTGGGCTGGAAGTCAACAGCGTTGGACCAACGGGTCTGGACGGTGGAAGAGTTTCGACAGGGTCAGCTCGCCGTCTCATTCACTCCAGGCATCGATTAAAGCAGGTGAAAATCGCCCTACTAAGTTGGAGGGGGTAAGATCGGCAGATCCGGACATCAACTCGGGAATCGCAACCGAAAGCTTGCCGAGGAGCGTCTCGGACAGCTTGCGCGAGGCGACAGCGGCGTCGGAGGGGGTGAAGGTGGGGAGGGCCTTTTCCCAGCCGTCGGGCAACTTGCCCGCAATGCGGCGCTTGATATCGGCAGCCTCCTCGGGATACTTGCTCGAGTACTCGTCGAACATCTTCTGCCATGCGGCCTCGGTCTTGGCACCCTTCTCGCCGACGGCGCCGTAGATTTTTTTCGTGGCCTCGGGGACTGCGAAGAACTCCTCGGGGTTGAAGCCGAACTTTTGCTTGATGTTGATCGTGTCGTCCTTCTTGAGGGGGTTGCCGTGGACACCGTGAGTGCCTTGGTCCTTGGAGCCGTAGCCGATCGTGGTCTTCATTTGGATAAGCGTCGGCTTCGAGGTCTCCTTCTTGGCGGCCTCGATGGCCTCGAAGATGTCGGTAAAGCCATCGTCACCATTGCTGACGATGAGGACCTGCCAGTCGTACGCCTCGAACCGCTTGGCGACGTTCTCAGTGAAGGCGATGGCGGTGTCACCGTCGATCGAGATGTGGTTGTCATCGTAGACGGCGATGAGGTTGCCGAGCTTGAGGTGACCAGCGAGCGAAGCGGCTTCACTCGAGATACCTTCCATCAAGCAACCGTCACCGGTGAACATGTAGCTGAGCCGCAGAGAAGATCAAAAGTTGAGTCAGTCTGGCGATTCGGCGCGCGCCAAGAGTGGCAGCTTCTTCCACAATAAGGCTCACGTGTAGTTATCAAAAATGGGGAAGGCATCCTTGTTGAAGGTGGCGCCGAGGTGGGCCTGGGCTATCGCAAGACCGACAGCGTTGGCGAAACCTGAGAGAAGCACACAAAGAGTCCAATTGTCGTCATTACGGGGTCCCTCAAGCGACAATGTCCAGGCGTGGCGCATCAGTGCTCACCTTGGCCGAGAGGACCAGTAGTGACCTCGATACCCTCGGTGACGCCGACCTCGGGGTGACCAGGGGTGATGCTGTCGAGTTGACGGAACTGATGAGGACAAGAGACATAAGATCAGTAGTCTACTCGAGTTCGACAGTAGTCTACTCGAGTTCGACAGTAGTTTACTCGAGTTCGACAGTAGTCTACTCGAGTTCGAATACTAAGAAAGCCCCCCCCCCTCTAAGGAAGACAACAGAATCGATGAAGGAACCTACGCTCTTGAGGTCGTCGATCGTGACTTTGTAGCCGAGCAAGTGGAGGAGAACGTATTGCAAGGCGCAAGCGTGACCGTTGGAGAGGACGAATCGATCACGATTGACCCAGTGAGGGTTCTTGGGGTTCAGGTTCATTACTCGCGCTGGAGGCGGAAGGGAGAGGGCGGAAATGAGCTCGATGTTGAGCGGTACGATGACACGCCAGCTGCGCGATTCTCCATTGACTCACAGAACAGGACGTGGGCAGCAACGGCCATTCCCATGGGAGCACCAGGCTGTGTGAGACAAAGAGGCCGACGACGTCAAGTGTCAGCATCACTTGATGTTTCGGCGTTCATATTCTCGTATCTGCCGGAGGAGATCCCACGGAGAGACTTACATGACCCGAGTTAGCCTGTTACCGAGTAACGCATGAATGTGGCGTGTCAAGAGAGATACGAATTCGAGATTCAAGTCAGCGAAAAGCCACAATGCGGATGGGCGAGAGCTAGCCTGCGCGGCCCAACCGTTCCACGAGGATGCGGGTCCCGTTGGAGACCGACCTTGTTGACCGTACTGTGAGGTTGCAGCGCATGAGACTTGGTCAGTTACGTTCAAACGTCGCGATTTGAGAGTCACGACCCATCGAGGTGAGCCAAAAAGGGTCCCAGCTCGGGCAGACGAGCGACCGAGGCTGAGCGACCCACGATGGGCGGGGAGGGAGGGGAGCGATAGAGATGCACTCACTCGAGCGCAAGGGTGCGGATCGTGTTGACGGCGGTGGTGTCATCGTCGGTGAACTTGGAGCCAAGGAGATCGGAAGACATGGTGGATATTCTGCGCTCGTTGAAGGCGGGACAGTAGCGCGAGGGCCGAAAGGGCGACGATGGCGACGACGACGACCAGAACGACGACCAGAACGACGACCAGAACGACGACCAGAACGACGACCAGAACGAGACCGAATGACCGAGGGTCAACGAGAGTGCGGTTGGGAGTGCAGAGACGTCGACGACAGCCATGCAAGAGTTGTGAGAGATGATACGTCAGCTTAGGATGCCATCTGGCAACGAGTCGCTGCGATGGGGCTCACCTTTGTGGTGCAACGAAAGAGTGGGTGGGGGAGGGAAGGGGAGTAAAGGCGCTTGGGTCGAGCGCACCTCCCAAGCGGCGGGAGAAGGTTCCAGGCCGCCCCGTCCTGATCAGCAGCAGCCGCGCGTGGGCGAAAGGGCAGGCACTGCGTCATTGGGCGCCGCCCTTGACGTGGTCCGAGCTCACGGTCATGGCGCCACCACCACAATTTCACACAGGGGCTACCGACTCTGTTTAGGCCAAACACTTTCCCCGACTATTCGGTCGTAATCTCACTAGCTAGAGTGTCGTTTGGGTCATGACAGTTGCAGCAGCGGGACCACGAAAGTTATCTCCCCAAACGATGAGCAAAACAGAACTGCAAAACGAGGTGAGGGCTGGGGTATATGTCCTCTGCGCAGGTCGAACGGCACACCTAGTCACCAGATTCAATCGCGCACGGAGGGTAGTTCGTCATCACGCTTGGTATATGACTGTGGGCTGCGATCGTAGATGTGGACAGGTAAAACGACTTGAAGAGGGGCGAACACGTCTGCGTAAGGGTAGGTGCTAGGAAGAAACACAACGAGGAAGACCGAAAGAGGAGAAGCGCCGTCTGGCTCAACGGGAACGGGCGAAGGTGCAGAGGGAGACTCGGAGTAATGCGAGCAAGGCGCTCTAGAGCAGTGCTGGTCGTGCAATGCGCTCGACCTTGCGCTTCTTCGGGTTGAAGACCTCGGTCGGTCCAAAGCGCTCCTCAGCCCACTTGCGACATTGCGTCGATGCGCGAAAGAACTGTAAGATAACACGCGGCGTGAGTCTTTGATCGACATACACAACAGGGTTCACCGGCTTCAGGACAGAGTCTGCGACTGACCTTTTTGGCGGCGTACTTCTTGATGAAGTTGGGGTGCTCAACCTCGTGCGCAGTCGGGCTCGTCTGGAGCGGGTTGTTGACCATGGCCGGTGTCTTGTCGGACGAGAGCGTTGGCGACGTGCGGACGACGTAGTCAAGCATAAGCTGGGCCGTAGGCTTCAACTCTTCCTCGCTGTAGCCGGAGTAGTGTACCAGGTTGGCGTCCTATGGTGCAACGGTTCATCACCACTGGTCAGCTCGTGCTCAGGCGCGCACGTTGCGTCACCATGGTCGGGGGCACGGGGATACGGTCGCAGGACTCACCCATGGACCCTTGTCAAGGACCTTACGCGCCAGCCAGTTCCCTGCAGCGGCGATCAAGCTCGGCGGGCAACCCATGAACTTGTGATCGACGATGCTAATCTCCATCAGGAACTTGGCCATCGTGCGCGACTGGATGTCGTAGCCGTCGGCTTTTGAGATGCGGCGCAAGAAGTTGATCGGATTCGGGTACGAGAGGTTGAAGTCGATCATTGACAAGACGTAGCGCTCGGCTTTGAGGATCTCGTCGTCGCCGTAACCGCCGTCGGTCATGTAGAGGAAGTTGGCGACCGAGGGGCAGACGACCTCCTCGTACTTGGCCGCGATGAACAAGGCCGTGACACCGACAAGCTGAAATTTGACCAGGGACACAACTCGCGTCGACAAGAAACGGTCGATGATGTTGGTCGCCAGGAAGATAGTCTCGGGAAGCAGACGGAATTTGGTGTGAATTTCGACCAGCCAGTCGATAAGGATGCCCCGCATCTTCCACGTGATCTCGTTCTGGTTCGCCATGTAGTCCGTCTCTGGCATCGTTGTGAGCTACAAGATAGGTAAAAGGACATCGAAATCAGTCAATACTGTTGACTACGCGTGTCGAGTCTCGGCATTTGAAAGCCCCTGTCGCGTCGCGTGAGCGAGCGCGCATCAGACGTGAGCACGCGCACGGTACGGTCACACGATCGGCGCGCGTCGCGCACAGGTCATGTGAGGTCGCGACGCACATCAAACACGCGATCGCAATAACTCACCTCGAGTTCCTTCAAGTAATCGTACACCTCTACTACATACGCTGAAACCATCAACGGGTCCTCCTCGTCGCCTTCGTCAAGATCTTGCCACCCTTCGTCTTTGGCCGGCACGTGATCGAGTCCGAGGCCATTCTCAGCAACATCGACCGCCTCGTCGTAAACATCCCCGTCTTCCTCGTCATCATACTCATGGTACTCGGGTTCACTCGTCCTGAGCTTTTTGCTGCGGTGTTGTGCTTCGGCCTCCTCTTGACGCGCCAGTTCAAGCTCATCCGCAGCGGCCTTGGCCACCAATTCCGCTAGCTCTCGTCGCTGCCTCGCACGTAGTGTCGCCGCACTCGTCGCCGTGGTGGCAACAGTCATTGGTCGATGGGACACCGTTGTTGTGGAGGTGGTGGATGCGTTGACCCGTTTCGGAGCCAGTGCGGGGCGGCGTGTGGACGCGACGGGGGCTTCGGCGCTGACCTTACCGCCAACCGAGACTTTCCGCATGGGCCGAATCTGTCGTACGGGTGCTGCTGTCGCAGCAGGCTCGTCGATGGCCATCGCATGATCATCATAGTCCTCGGGTGCGAGTTCGTCTGAAGGTCCGAGGGAGGCGTGGTCGTGCTCCTCGTCTTTCATCGCACTTCCCCCTGTCGAGGAGCGCGTGCGGTACGTCCGACGTGTGGTCGTCGATGAGCTGGCATGAGGTGCCGCATCGAGGTTGGACGTTGATGCCGTCGTCGAAGCAGTCGTAGCAGATGCTGGTGCGGTTGCTGCGGCCTTGGCTTTGGCACCGTTGGTCACGTCGGCGAAGGCGGACCTTTTGCGCAAGTTGACCGTGGCCGCGGCGGTGGTGGCACCCGCGGTGGACGCGTTGGAAGACTATTGATGACAAAATGAATCGAAAATGTACCGTTGTAGTGGTCGGATCATATTACGGGCCAATTCATCAGACGAAATGAGTCGCGATGTTGTCATTGTTGTTGTTTGTTGTTCGGTCGAGACGTGTGCGTGCGTCACGCGAGACGAGAGAAAGGGGGTGATGATAGACGACGTCAGCGCACATTCTCGCCGCATAGCAAGCGAGCCGATCACGTCGTCCATCGCGGTGGCGAGCCAGCAAGACGCGCCCGACCTCGAGCACCTGCAAATGACATGTGCAATAGAACACAACGACTAACCTTGACACCGAGCACGTTGATGGGCTTGATACCGTTCGTCAGAGGGTGACCTCGAGTTGTGGTAGCGAGCGCCAACGCCGAGGGCTTGAGCGCGATCGGTTGTTTGCCCGCGAGCACGGCGGAGGGCGCGTGGGCGAGGCCAGCCTTGAGCGACTGCTCGTTCTCGGTGCCAGTGCCGACCGGTACCGCCGATCGACGGGTCGTTCTTCGGGTCTGTGGGTGACAATAGGAACGGTGTGGTGGAAACGAGTGGGTATTGGAAGTGGGTGTGGATGGGAACACGCGGCGGAGGATGGTAGAAGGCGCGAGGAGGTAAAGCGGGTGAGTTGAGTGAGCGAACAGCCATCTCTCGAGACCAAGCACGGTAGGGCACACTCGAACGCATCGTCCGACCATGGCGACGGGTGCGACCAGATAGACTGATCACTCACAGTCATGATCGAGCAGTCAAGAAGCCGCGATCGTCGATTCAGGAGGCGCCACGCAGGTTCGACGGGTGGAGGGCGTAAATCAAGGGGCGACGACGGCGGATGCCAGCAGGCGACGCTGGACTGCAGGATGCGAAAGAGAGAGCGCCTCACACAAGCCCGATTTGAGCCAGGCCTGAGCTTGCCTGAGGCCTAAAGCCCGGCCCGCTGACGATAATCGCGCTTGCTCGCGCCTGGTCGTGAGCGCGCCAGCTCGCGCCCAGACGCGCGAGCGCGACCGGAGCTACAGCCATGCCGAAGGACTTCAATGTCCGATCATGAAATGATCCGACCTTGCCGCGCAAGTGTTCAGGCATGCCTATATCACCACCGCGTTAGTTTGCACTACACCTGAGCTACAATCCATTGTCCGGAGCATTAGGTATGAGACAGCAGGTGGATGAATCTCCGCTCGTAGTTAGGGTTGTCCTCTACATTGAAAACCTCCGGACAATTTCGGGTGGAATGGCGAGCTTAAAAGTATCCTTCGAGATAACAAGTCACAGTGCTGATTATATTCCAAAGGTGAGGTAAATTTGGTCCAGTTGGTGCAATTATTTGTCGATAATAGCTAAGTTGAAATGCTCGACATCTGTACCTACCGAGCAGTGCTTGTGCAGGGACAGGTGAGGACCGCCGCGCAGCACGACGCGACCGCCGGACAATATTTCCGTGCACGCCGACGGTGCTACGGTGCGACAATAACGTCGCGACGCGTCCATAGTGGCACACCACATCATAAATAGTGCCGGGGAACAGTTTATTTCGCCACATTGCCGAACACATTACCCTAGGAGAGTGGCTCTGGCAGCTGCAGAAGAATGCTTGACATATTCGTGCAGCATTGTCGAGGTCTGCAAGATCTTCACTACTTTGTGTCAGGAGTTGCGGTGGGCAAAGATGAGTGTATGCATCCACCCTAAGCTCAACTAGTTAATTATTGTACTCAAGGGTGATTTGAGTGAATGAACAGCTTTGCACTCGGTAGTGACGGTCGGCCAAGACATTTCGACGGAGGAGGTGACGTTGATCGAGATGTTGATCGAGACCGAGGTGCTGCGGTCCGTGCGCGCTACAGGCCGGGCAAATTGGCTTTGGTGCGACCTAGCACCATCCAACTTGTACATCGCGCCTGCTGTCCTCAGTCTCTTCCCCAATCTCCCCTCTGTTGCTCGACATCCCATCCCTCTGTTGCATCTCAGTCGCGTCCAGAACCCAAGGCACAAGGTGCTGATCTAGCTATCTTGCCCTGCCCACCTTGCCAGACTTGGATCCACCGCTGCCTGAGCACTGTGTCGTCCGAGGGGGCAGTCATCCAGCACCATGTCGCAATCAGCCCGCAGCGAGCAGACGTTCGCCGAAGGTCGTGACGCAGCCACTGGAGGTCAGCCGCAGCGCCTCGCTGTGCATGTCGAAGAGCTCGTGTCCGTCTTGAGTTGTCGTGGCGATTCGTTCATCCAGCGTAGTCGTAGCTCGCTCTTCTACGCCTTCTTTCATTACGTCGCGGGCAACACGCTTGCCTTCCTGAACACCCTCGTCGTTGCACCTGCTTCGATCTTGTTCGACCCTCTCTCTACGATTGCAACCCTGATCATCTACCCGGTAAGCTTCAAATGATCAGATGGGGTTATTGGTTGTGCTTTTGATTTGCTACGACCGAATCGTCGGCGGTGACGGAAGGTCGTCCGCTCGCAGTCTTCGAGGGGCCCCACTTCGGGGGCCGCGCCGCCCGAGAGGAGCTCACGGTCCCTGCCACCTGGACTCGCCCTGCACAAAAGGCTCTTCCGACCCAGCTTTACCGACTGAGTGATCGAACTCTTTTCAATCCTTCTTTCAAAGGTCATCTACACGTTCCTGTTCATTGCGATCTTTGGGCTCTACCTCGCTTCGAGCATCGGCGGATCGGCGCTGATCAACTACATCAGCCGCAAGTACGCCGATGGGTACAGCGTAGTCAACTGGCCCTCTCCCTCATTGATCAACTCTGCTCAATCGGCAAATACGATCCGATCGGCTCGTGCGACTCTCGGAGGGCTGAAGACGACTTTCCCCGACGCCGTGGCACCGGGAGCGCTCCCCAGCTCACCCCCCAAGACGAACCGCATCTTTGACCTCGATGTCGCAAAAGCGTGCCTGATTATGAGTGCTCTCGTATACGAGCGCGACGACAAGCTCGTCGAGAAGGCCGTAGCCAAGGCTGCTCAGGGTGATGTGCAAGGCGCCGAGCTACTGTTGCTCGACAGTGAGACCATCATTCGCGAACAGGCGGTCAAGTGGGACTTGAACTACGAAGGCATCTCTGATCTCTCGTCTACGAGTGGCCCCTTTGCGAGCGCCTTCTATACGCATTCAGGTGAAGAGAAGCCCTTCATCGTTCTAGTCTTCAAGGGCACGACGCCGACCAAGTAAGTGCATTGCTTTGGGACACCATCCCCATTACTCCGAGGGACCTGACCACCCTTGCCCTCCTTACCCACCCTCGCTGCGCAGCTACGCTGAGTTCTTGACCAACGCTACAATCACCCGCATCAACGCAACGAGCTGGTTCGGCGATGGCACTGTTCACGAAGGTTTCGCGACCTCGCTTTTCCCCATGTTCGATGAGCGCACCGATGGTTTCGGGCAGATCCTGTTCCAGGTGGGTGACAGCTTCGCTTGACTCGGACTCTGCGCAGGTAGCGCCGGGGTGCCAGGAACCGGCGCGCTGACCACCCACCCCACCGCCTTGGATTTTGATCACATCAGCTCAAGCATATCGCGGAAAAGTTGTCACCGGACCCCGAAAGCTCGCCTGTTCCTCTCTTCGTCACCGGTCATTCTCTCGGCTCTGCCCTGGCTTCGTTGTTTTACACGCGACTGTTGCGTGTTCCTTGCGACCTCGGGAAAGGTGTCGTGCTCAGGGACTGCTACCTCTACGGAACTCCTCGTGTAAGTTACTCGCGTCGAGAGAGTCTCTTTCTTCGGGGTTCTGGTGAAACGTGCCTCATTGACGCATCTTGCTTCCTGCAACAGCTCGGAGATGCCCAGTTCGCTGCCAAGTTTGAAGAGTCGACCATCAGTGAGTAGCGTGGCTCGACCCCGCCAAGTGCCAGCGCAAATAAAAACTTATTAGCTCCTCTTCACAGCCCCCATCAACCGCCCCAACATCATGTGGCGTGTCAAGAACAATCGAGACATCGTGACACGGATTCCTCCCGGCTTCGCTCGCCCTCAGGCCGCTGGCATGGTCGGCACCTCAATGTCAGTCCTCAACTATGCCCACATTGGGGTGGAGATCTACCTTAGGCCCAACAAAGCACCTTACTATGAAGCGGACACCACCCAACTACACCATGCGACGCGTGTCGTCGTCGTAAAAGAGGGGCCGCAACATCCTGCCGTGAGCTCACGCTCGGTCGCCTACACTTCGAGCTATACCAACGCAGTTCGTTGGGCGATGTGCTTCCTTATGCCCGGCTTCGTGTGGGATCACCTCCCTGCTTCGTACGCTCAAGTGAGTCGAATTGAGGCTAGGTTGACAGAGACATGCCAAGTCTTGGGGTTTCTTATTCGGTATTCTCGGTTCTCACAGCACCTTGACCAGATTACGGCAACGGGTGTTGGAGGATCCGCTCGCGGAAAGGGGCAGGAAGCGCTCACCGTCGGGGCTACTGCTCGTCCTAACGGCACCGGACCTGTCGCGTCAAGCTCCCGCGGATGAGCATGTGCTTTGCCACCCTTCGCAGCCGCGTCTTCCAACACTCCAACACTCCAAATCTGCTTACTGTTCCTCTAAACTGTATCGTCAAAGCTTTTCGTTTCCGCTCTTAACGTTTATACAGTCTCTGTCCACAACTCGTCCTAAGCACCTTAAAATGTTCCGCCGCTTGCACACTGCCCAGATCTCATCCGATCCCTACGTGCTTCGTTTTAGTTGTATGATCCATCTTGCTGCAGTTCAAAGCATTCGAAGCCTGTCTCCCAGAGTATGAAGACGTCGAGCTCCACTTGCTCCCAACGCAATAGAGTCACATTCATTTATTCCAACATCAAGGCTCTTACACTCTGCTACAGTCAAATCGTTTGTACAAAAACTCCTCTGCTAAGAGCGTACATTTTCAGAGTGATGGGATGAGGCGCACTGAAGCCGGGAGAGAGGTATATGAGGAGCAAAAGTGGTGCTGCGCAGAGCGGAGACGATACAGGACAAGACGACAGAGGTGTGATCCGATACAGGTGAGGGGCAGAGAGAAATCTACAAGATGGGCTCTCCATGATCGAAGGATCGACAATCACGCAGAGCGATGTTGCGCAGGCCGACGTCGATCTGCGACGCCGAGCCCGCTTCGGGATGGCTGTTCGAGAGACCGTTACTGTCTAATTGAGTGTGAACGAAAGGATGGATATGAGCTGAGAGTCACGAGCTGGCCGAATAAAGAAGACATCGAGTTTATTCACAGCTTTTAGGGGTGGAGCCATCGCCCTGAGCCTGGTGAAGTGCATCCGCTACGAGTTCAGCGGCCGGGGCGAACGAGAGCGCAGCGGCTGTCTGCGATTGCATCTGCTGCTCGAAGCTCGCCGGTGATGCACCAAGGCTTTGCACCCCCATAGCAGCGTATTGTCGATGCAAGCTGGCCGAATCAGATTCCATCGCCGCATCGTCGGCAGAGGTGTTGACCATGTTCAGATCCGAGTCGAGTTGCATTTGACCCGCGGCTTGCGCGTACATTTGCTGCTGGAGCAGCAGTTGCTCTTGATGCTGCTGATGCTGCTGATGCTGTGCGAGCGTAGTAGAGGGCGACTCGGGCCGACCCTGGTTCATCGGGTGACCGCCCATGAGAGAAGGGAGCAGGTTCGATCTCGATGCCTCGGCGTGATACTGCTGCTGCTGCAGTTCAGCCCGACCATCGCTGTCCGTTGACGACACGTGTTGCATCCGCGGTGAGAAGAAGTTGTCTCTTGAAATGACAGGGCTAGCCGATTGAGAAACGGGCGCCGAGACATCGTGATCGCTCGACATGCTCAACGACAGGACGTCTATTGCGCAGACGAAGACACAAGGAAGCACAAGCAGATTCACGTCAGTTTCCGAACGCATATTCAGGGTTCAAAGAAATGAGGTAAGCTTACCATTTCGTTCGGAGGGCGAGGCGACAAGAATCGAGACCTTGGACGAGATCTCGTTCGGTTTGCCCGGATCGGTCGCCCCATGGATATACGCAACCGCCTCGATTTCGAAACTCTGGCCGTGAGCGGACTCGGGAGCTTCGCCGGTCAACAGGTGATCATGCCAATGCAGCCATGTTGGTAAAGAAGGCGAACTGAACGTAACGAGAGCGGGTGAGATTGAACATTGTGGATCCCAGACTCGCGGCGCCCACGTCCACGGCAAACCGATAAAGGCAACCTGAGGTGCGTTTCCCTTGATGCAGCGCTCGAACGTGCGGAACACCCATCGTCGTTCAGGATCCTTCTTGGCCTCAATCGTCCAGATGTGGTTTCCTTTCGACTTGGCTTTCTTGCCGTCGTCGTTGTATCGCGAAATGCACGACTGCGACCATAAGTACTGTCGCACACGTTTGGTCGGGATGTCGACATCTGCGAATCCTGCAGCGACGAGGCGCTCGCTGAAGGCGGAGGTAAAGGCTGCTATCCGGAATTTGAAGGGGCGGAAATCGGCGCTCTGGTCCAGCCGTTCCATCTTCTTGGCCATCAAAGTCTGATGAATGACCTCGCCCTTCGAGTCCGTCGCTTCGAGGTTCGAGCACAAATCACACAGGTACTCATTGAAAACGGGGTCCATACGTGCGCGGAGTTCGGGTGAGACGGTCGCGTAGGTTTGCGCCAGAGAGCTCGCGGCGTTGGACTTGATGACGACGGCGTCCTCGAACTCGTCCTCGAGCTCGTCCTCGTCATCGACCTCGCAAGGTGGGCCAAACACCGAGCTGGCCGAGGATGCCGCGCGAGAGCGAGTTTCGGAGAGAGTCTGATAGCCCGAGCCCGAAGCCGCGCGAGAACGAGAGCCCGAAGCCGAAGCATAGCCCGAGCCGGAGGTTGCCCGTGACCGAGCTGGCCGCGAGCTGATGGTCGGTGTAGCGCCAGCGCTGGCCGGAGATTGGAGCGAGACCGGCGCTGCTAGTGTTGGTTCGACTACGCTCGTCACCGCGGCTGTTAACGCAGCGTGTGTTGGGTCGCTCCTCCACCCGCTTCTGTTCATGTCGTCGAAGGCAGAGTCGGCCGACGATCCGCCCGCGAGCATGCTCGTTTCCACGACCTCCGGGTAGAGTGCCGTCAGGGCTGGGTGGCTACCGGGCTGAGGATGCACTCCTCCGTTCGCGGAAGCTGATCCGAGAGACATCTGCAGTTGCATCACTGCGCCCATCGAGTAGTCGGCATCGTACGCAGACAATGGAGCCGAGCTCGTCGCAAAAGCGCCGAGGGTGGGTTGCGAGACGGTGCGAGCGCGACCGTAAAGCTTGGCTTGCATCGTATTCGGCGACAGGGGGTGGGACTGAGTCGAGTTGACCGAAGTGATGGTGGCCATGGTAGGCGGCATCGGCATCGGCGAGTGAGACGGCACGCTGCTACTGGCTGCCACTGCTCCCGAAGGTAGTTGAGTTGCTGCTGCCGCGGCGGCGGTCGCTGCCAAGACAAAATCTTGCTGCTGTTGAGCAGCTACTGCGTTCGTCTGGGCCTCGAAATCTTGGCGATGCTGTTGCTGGCAAAAGCCGAGTATGGTTCCGCGGTGAGCACGCGTTGAACTAATCGGTTCAGAACCTGATAAGAAGCGACTCACTTCGACCTGAAGCACATGTTGGGCCTGAACGGCGACAGCGGCGGCATGTTGTTGCTGTTGGGCTGAAACGGCTTGCTGGTACTGCTCCTGTTGGAACTGTTGCTCTCTTCGTGCTGACGCGTCAGCAACCGCTCGGGCCTGTTGTTCGGCGGCCTCTTGCTGTGCTCGTACGTGCATGTCGGCTTGCATCTGAGCCTGAGCCTGAGCCTGAGCCTGTGCCTGTGCTTGTGCTTGAGCCTGAGCCTGTGCTTGCGCTTGCGCTTGGACCTGCGCTTCGTGAGCGTGTTGCTGCTGCTGAGCGACCGCCTGCTGCATCTGCTGCATTTGTTGCATCTGTTGCGCCTGTTGCTGAATCGCTGCTTGCTGACGTTGCATCGACTGGACGTTCGAGGCCTGAGCCAGGGCCTGCGCCGCTCGTTGGGTTGCGATCGTCGGCAATCCTTCGGGCGAAGACTGCGAGTGCACGAGTGGGGGTGTATGGGTGTTGAGGAAGATGGTGCTCGCCGTGATGGGTCGATCCGTGGGCGGCGCAGAAGTCGACGTTGGTGGGTTCGACTCGAGATCCATCGCAAAGCTCTGAGCAGCGCTTTGTTGAACTGCTGTAGCTTCCCTCCGAGCTCCCTTGCGCGCGTTCATGATGCGCTTCAGTTCCTTGTACGCGCTCGCTACGCCCTTCCAAATCTCCTCCTCGTCATTGCCTAGATCGCTGGTCGACGTTGTGAGCGCGGCCTCTAAGATGGGCAAGCGGTTCTTGAGCAATGCGATCGCTGCTGCGACGGTCTCGTTCGGCGGTGGGTGCGGGTTCGGACCGGGCTGGAAGGTTGGAGGTGGTGGGAAGCTGAACGCTGGTGCAACCGTAGGCGCACTTGGAGACTCGTAGTACCCATTCGTCGTCGTAGGCATCGCCGTCGCCGTTGCGAGAAGAGGGTTCGTCGGCTGGCCTGACGACGTAGCGAGTTGCAGAGGTGCGGCCAGAGACTGACTGTGGGTTTGAGCTTGGGCCTGAGCTTCCTCGATGCCCAGGAGCTGCGGCGAGGCATCCGCCATACCCCGATCGCCTTCCCAGTCCCCGATCACGGCACCAGACTCCATCGCCGCAGCTAGGTTGTTGTGCTGCACTCTTCGCGCTTCCCAATCCGCCTGAACCTGCTGAGCATGCGCCTGGGCGTGGACGACTTGGGCAGCATGAAGCTGAGCTTGGGCTTGCTGCTGTTGTTGCTGCTTCTGCTTTTGTTGCTGCTGTTGCTGGTGGTGGTGATGCTGTTCTAATGCAGATGTGAGAGCATTCGAGGCATGTCCGTACCCGTCTTCGGCGGTGTATTTCCCCTCGCCAGGGAGCAGCTCGCCATTGTTCGAAGTGATGTGAATCGGTGCCGACTGAACTCGCGGTGGAGGTATCGGCGGTGCGGGAGAGAACGACGTCGAAGGCATCGGTGAGGTCGATAGGGGCGAGTCGGCCGCCGGGGATGCAGCGACACTGGTGGAGAGATAGTGTGGGATGGAGGACACGGACGCCGTATTCGCATGCAGAGGTCGAGGGTGTGCTGGATGGGCGTAAGGGTGATGTCGCGTTGGAGGAGCCGAGTGGGTCGGCTGCGGCGGGATAATACTCGAGGCCGGCGTCGCCGTTGCGATCATCGGTGAGTTTGCAGGAGGAGGGGGCGGCGTCGCTCTGGCAATCGCCTGCAGGGATGGGGTAGCCACCCCACTCCCGCTGGCCCCATTCCCGACCGGCGACGCAAAGTAGTACGGCGTCGGCGGTGCGGAGGACGCGGTCGAGGGTGCACCCGAGGAAGGTGCTGTCGGGTACGCCAGCTCTATCTCGTGGGCCAGAGCTCGGGATGCGGCCGGCAGAGCTCCTCCGACTCCTAAACTCGCAGCGATTGCGGCCGGCGTCGGCAGGTTGACCCGCGTGAACGGCGATGCGTTCATATCTGCGGCACGCTGTGAGAATGCTGGTGATTGTGGTGTGTGTGGTTCTGAACTCGACGTAGCGGATTTGGCGGTTGTGGTCGTCGGGCTCGTAATGAGAGCCGACAGTCCCAAACTAGCGAGCGCTTCGGCTTGCACGGGCGTCAGCTGTAGCACGTGCGTACTCGTCTGAGGCTGGGCATTTGCTGCCGGTGGTGAGCTCGGATTCGAGAGCAGCGGTTGCGGTTGGGAGGTCGGTAGACCGCTATGGGAAGACATTGGACCAGTTGCGCCGTTGTTCCCGCCGCCATTCACGTGCGGGGGCTGTTGCGACAACTGAGCCGCTATGACGGCGCTGTCAGCCTCGTTGTGCTGCATACAGCGAGATTAGAACGATTCCTTTGAGCAGACGTTGTGGAGACTTGTGCTGCAAGTTGGTGCAAAGTGATGTATTCGCTTGCAGGCGTTGCCGCTCGGTGATGTCGTCGGTCGATTTCGCAATGAAGGCGACACACCAGCGCCCAGTCGACGTCGTAAAGGGACCGTGGCTCTATACTCGGCCCGGCAAGTCCGATGTAGTCGTATTCAAGGCGGGTGCAATTCGGGGTCTAATCTGGGGAGCAAATGGCGATGAGAGCACGACAACGAAGGCAATAAGAGGCGGTCAGCGAGTTGCTATCATTGATAGGGCTGTCATCGCCCGGCGATCAATCGAGGGACTCGACATCGTCGACACCGGCGCAAGTGCGTGCCAATCGCGCACACGCTGTCGCATGAGGCAGCTCTACGAGCTCGCCCCTGCGCCGCGTGGGGTTCCAAGACCCTCGACAGAGCATTTCTCACCTCTGGCTTCCGCAAGACGTGCGCCGAATGTTTGACTGGAGGTGCACCTCAACGGCAGGTAACGGTAGCCGGTGCGCTTGGGCGAGCGCCGGAGTGCGAAGACCTAGTCGGCCGAGTGTCCTAACGCCTATACAGGCCTTGTGAGGCCGCACAAAGTAGTGGTGCGGCCAATGTCGGGCGTCGGGTTTTAGCCGACTAAGAAGTTGCGAAACGAAGGACGAGATAGAACGGTTAGGCGGAGGCTGGGCGGTTGCAACCGGAATACGGCTAGGAGGATTGAGCCGTGGGTGGCACGGAAACCGTTTGGCCAGGTTCAGCCGCCAGAGCTGGCAGGAGCTGGCCTGAGTTGGCTTGCTGCTCGCCGGCGCGCCGACTCTCAATAGACTCTCAAAGACTCGCTGGGCCACAGCGGCGTTGTGATTGGTCGACGCAAGTCTCACGACTTCCGAAGCGACCGGCCAGCCAGCTGCAGAGTGCCTTCATTGGCCTTCCTTGAAGTTGCAACTGCCATCCCCCCCTACCACATTGGCAGTCTAGCTTTCAGGAATCGAAAACTGTACCTACCTAGCGCATACTCTTCACCACGGGCCTAGGAGGAGCTGCACGTTCTGTTCGGAAGTGTTCAGATGTTACCTTGGTAGGTGGGTAGGTAACGCTTGTTTTATTTGAAGCTGTCCCTGAGCAGACCACGGTCGGACTCCGCGCGGGGTACACCCACTATATATATGACTTCCGATCGCACCCTGCTGTGCTGGAGAAGATCGGCTGGCGCGGGAGCGGGTGAGTGTCTCAGAGCAATTTCGTCTTACCGACTCGTGGCAATGTCTTCCTTTCTGCTTGCGTTCCATTCCCCCGAATTCTCAATCCCACTCCTGGAAATCCTGGCCGCAAGCTTGCTCCCTCCGTCAATTGCAAGCGATTCCCCAGTGGCTCCGGAGATAGACCGGAGCCAGCGGTGCCATGCTTTTGTGGTCATTCCTCGTTTAATCAAGGAACCAGAGTGCGAGAATCTACCCATTACTTGTAGTACTCTTCAGTTTGTAACAAAAAAAGGCCCACTGAACAGATTTTCATCTACGTGAGGATGTCAAGCGCGAGTCGAAGCCGTCGCAAACCCTTACAACAAACAGCCAATTGCGCGTTACCCCTTCCGATTTAATAGGATCTAATTCGAGGCTCGTGGTCAACGCTCTGTGCGAAGCAATTGCCGGCGCTTTTCTTCTTCTTCACCCACCCACGACCAGCAGCTCCATCATCCGCTCCCGCGGCCTATCAACCTATCCTACGCTTACTAGGCTTTCTACGAGCACCTCGCCACGATATGATATGGTCCTTTGTACCCAGCATGCGAACCAGGGGTTTAGCCCCTCGCGAAACTGCTTTTCTCCCTCCTCACTGGGGCGCACTCTGGCCCACATGTCTCAGCTTCACCAACGTCTTGAACAAGTCGTCTCACGGTTGCTCCTGTCGACTCGTAGACGCCCGTTACTCTGCCACATACCACTTTAGTGTTCTCACCCCCTTTTCCTATCTGGGCGCTCGACCCACACCCACTCTCGGCAGCGACACTGCGCACATGTCGATTGCCTCTGCACCCTTTACTTGACAGTCCTTCCATGTTCGTCATTCTCCTAGGGGATGGAAGGGATTCAGGGATTGCAAGACGGATGTTCATGTTTCTCCTTTTGGGGAAGTTGAAATGCGGTTCTCTTAGAGGTTGTCTCGATCCCGAATAGCTCTCCTTTGCGGGTAGATCTATTTGGCTACATGTCGGGAGAACTGTCAATAAGGCCGTACACTCTTTTTTCTTGGATTCTTTTTTGATAAAGAATTCTGATCTGATGGTGCAATTTTCTCGTCACACTTGCCTCTGCGCCGTGCTCGGCCAATCGGGACTCGGGAGCCTGGAGCTCACTCTGGAAGGAGCTCATTACCCGCTACGGTGCATCCGCACCTGACGGGCATTGTAAAGAAGCCAGAAATGCTCAGGATAGCATGCCATACCCCAAGGACCTATGCCAAGCTGGGGCCTGAACCCGCTGAAAATGTCCATGTCCAGTCGATCGCGGTGGAGACCCCAACTGGGCTGCAGCCGCTCCTGACTTTGACCTCCGACTGCATCGTGAGCGTGAATCGGTGAACGCACCTCTGCGCCTCCCTACATCAGCCATGTCTATCTCGAGGACAAGATCCGTGTCCGTTGCCCGCCTACTCGCCTCCAGGCCCACTTTAGTGCATTCTACACCCCTTCTTCGTCACCTGTCGCGAGCCGCTTCGACGTCATCCACCGCTTCGACCTCTTGTACGTCGATTGATACGCCATTCTAGCACCTTGAATCCCCACCCAGCGTTGATCTTTCTCCCTATCAGCAGCTCAACAACTGACGTGGCCAAAGTACCTCGCGCTGCGTCGATCGCAACGACTGTACGGCCTGCTCGCGTCGATCCCGACCACCTTCGCTGGACTGACCCTTGGAGCGAGTTACTTTGCGACCATCGAGGCTGAACCGACCGATCTGATCCTTGGCCTCGAGCCTGTGTATGCGTGAGTTTTGAAGCGCGCACTTTTGCAGAGATGCTCAAGAAGCGAAGCGTGAATCTTGTCGAACGACTCGGGTCGGGGTTCCATCTTCGGGTCATTGGTCATCGCCAACATGCGTGGAAGATGAAGCTCAGAGACTAATCCAACTGCTGCTTTCCTATCGAGTACAGATACGGAATCGCAACCATGGCCTGCGTCGCCCTCGGCTGGCTCTCCGGACCTATCGTCGGCACCGGTCTGTGGAGGCTGACCCACCGCAAGGTCCTACAAGCAATGGAAGTCAAGGAGAAGGACTTTTACGCTCACATCGCAAGGAATCGCGTCGACCCATCCCGACAATCCGTTTCGAACCCCGTCCCGGATGTGAGTTGAGAGTTTGCTTTTGCTCCTGAGCCGAGCGGGGATAACTGGATCTGCTGTATCGAGCTCTAGCCTGTGGAGCACAGGGGTGAAACGTTGACTGATTTCTTATACCTTGGTCACCATACAGTACTACGCAGAGAAGGTCTCAAGTCTGTCGGGCTACCGACAGTGGTTGAGGGATCAGAACGTGTACCGACGAAAAGCGACGTTCGGCGAGGGCCAGGATGGCATGATGTAATCTGTACGACTTGCAATCAGAAGTGACGACACGAGTGCTACCATTCAAGAACGAATCTTTGCTGCTTTTGAGGGCTTTGTCAGGGCTGCTCGTGTGGGACTCGCCTACAGTACCGCACAGAAAAGCCTTCCTAGCCTTCAGGGAGTCCACAAAGCAGAAACCTGGTACTCTCTGCGCGAAACGACGACGACGCGATAGATCCAATGCAAGAAGTGTTACAAACAGACAGCAAGAACTATAAGCAGTTGGCGATATCACTTGCGAAAGCCCTCTGCATCAACTTGGCCCCAGGTCCAGCGACTTGGGCCCTCTTCTCCGATCCTCCTGTAGGAGCGGCTACCTTGTCTCGAAGCTCTTCTCCAAGCGCTGTCTTCGGCAACTCGTAAATCCACTGACGGCTCTCATCCTCGAAGATATCGAACAAACGACTCAGTACCTCGACATTTTTCAGCGTGTTGCGTGAACCGACAATGATCAGCTTGGCCTTGGCTCGCGTTAAACAGACATTCAACCTCCTCCAATCGGTCAACAGGTCCCCAACGTTGCCTGATTCGTTCGAGCGTACCAAAGACATGACGATGCAAAGCTTGTCACGTCCTTGCGAACGATCGGCGGTGAGAATCTCGATGTCCGGGTAGGTCGAACTGAGATGGAAGGAGAGCAGCTTGATTTGATGGCGGTAGGGCGCGATCAGACCGAGTTCGGTCGCTTCGAGGCCAGAGTCAATCAAAGACTTGCAGAGCTGAATGTTCGGGAAAATTGACCTGTCAGCCTGACACCATGCGGCTGAAAGAAGAGGTTCAGTCATCTTCTCACCTTTTTGACGATCCTGGCCTCCCATTCGTTGTCAACCAAAGGTCCTTGCTTGCTCTCGCGCGCAGGCAATCGATCCGTATCAACAAACACGACCGTCTTTCTCGGGTCGACGACGTCTTTGCACCACCCCTCTTCAAGCCGTTCCCACCCAGGCAGATCCAATCGACGATCCGCAATAGAGTCGGAACCGACTCGAAGTTCACCATCGTAGACGAGTCGGTTCGAGAGCAGCATGATGTCACGGTTCATGCGGTACTGGATCGTGAGGTTGACGATGGCCGAGGGGTGCGCCTTCGATAGACGAGCGAAGAGCGACTCGTCGAGCCCGCCTTCTCGAGCGGCGGGGTTACGTACCTGATGTAGAATCAATCATCAGCATCAGCCAAAATGGATCGCTGCCTATTTCCGTTGTTGTGAACCACTTACGAGGGGAGGGAGCTGATTGTGATCACCGACCAGGACGAAGCGATCAGCGAAGCGCAAAGGCCCGAGGCAAGTCGGCAGGGTGACTTGAGACGCCTCATCAATGATGCAAACGTCGAATCGGCGTTTCGAAAAGATGGGCCTGCGAAGGTCGAAATTAGCCTCAAGCTTCGTTCAGAAGAGCCAAAATACAATGTCTCGACTTGCTCGTTGATGCCAAGACAAGTTGTAGCGACGATTTGCGGGGTCATGAACCGGTTGTCAAGTTGAGCCAAGCTGGTCGCAGGGTTGCGAGGATCTAGGGTGAGATGGTGCAGCTCGGGCATGATCTGTGGTACAAGGAAAGTCAGTCACATCGCAGTACACCAACAAAGTTTCTCGGACTCACCTTGTCTCGATTCCCAAGACGCAAGATACCGAGCCCTTGATCCTTCACTTTAAGCAAGATGTTGTCGACGGCCGAATGGGTGTAACTCGTCAAGAGCACCGACTGGCCCTTCTTCGTCAGCGCTTTCAGCAATTCAGCAATCATCGTCGTCTTGCCTGTACCCGGCATCCCGAGGACCAAGGTATAGTCTCGAGCTCGGGAAACTCTGTCGATCGCTCGTGCTTGATCTTCGTTCAGATCGGGATGGGTGACGAGTTTTGCCTCGTCGACCACCGGAGGCAACTCGTCAAATTGCGGCTCAACGAGATCGACGATGAGTTCGCGACGACGCTCGTCTCCGCCGGGTACAAACAACTGCACAAGGTTATCTCGGATTCGACCCATACCGGCGGCAAGCTCGTCCTTGTCGATACGGTAGATCTGACCCTGCTCCGACTTCCCCTGGTCCGACTTCGTCTTTTTTGCTCGAGCGAGCACCGGCGAGTCGGTTAACGAATGATCTACTCCAACGACGATATGATGGGCCGACATCTCGAGCACGAAGCCGCGGGACATCGCGAGAACGAAGGGCTGTTCGAGTGTGATGACGATCGGGTCGCTGACGGAGATCGTTCCACCCAGCAATGAATCGGCTGCACGTTGGGTCGACGTCGCCTGTGTGGAGAGCGCTGTAGCGCGGCGAAGACAGTACGTGTACGTGTGCACGCGGGGAGCGCCTTCTACTGGGGCGGGTGTTTCGGCGGCACCATCGATCGCCATGTTGGCCAGACATCTAAAGAGCAGCCCGCGTCAGCCGCCAGTCGAAAAGTCAAACCGCAGGAAGGAAGACTAACCGTCCAAGCCTTTGACGCTCCTCAGCCCCAATCGTCCAAATCTCTTTCTTGAACTTGATCATCTCCTGTTCTTCGAGGGTAATGAGGCGTTCCCAAGTCCGGAAGAAGGCAAGCTGCGCATCGGTCAAATGGGAAGTTTGATCCTGATACACTTGTTGCAAGGAGCCGTTCGAGTCGTCATTCGTGACCTCAGTGTCACCGTCAAATGCCTGCCGAAGACGTTCAGCCGTCAGTTCCTAGTACATGACATCCTGCTACAAGAGACTTGCGCACCCGTCGATAAAGCATGCACGCATCTCTGACGTAGCATCGCTTGCAAGACCTCGCATCATCTATAGGCTCGGGCAAGAGTCGATTTTCGAGTTCGACGGGCTTGGCATCGGCTGCGCTCGAAGGTGTCGCATCTGCCCAAAGCGCCGCCTCGGACGCTGACATTTGCGAGCTCGCTGGCACATCGTTGACCGTCGCGGCGGGAGTGACCACCGGTTTCGGACCCTCTCCATCTTCATCTTCCATCTTGGGAGTGGATGATAGCCATGTCTTGCCTGCGGATAAAGACAGCCGTCGATGCAGGAAGGTCGCAAACTCATTTCGTGCGATGAGTAACCCCCGGAGTTCATTCCGGGCAGGCTGAATGCGCAGCACCTCATTCGACTGCGTGTAGTACAGCAATCCCGACTCGATCGCTTCATCGTATCGATCCGTCATGAGAAGGGTGTATAGCATCGTCTGGGCACGATGTTCCATCCCAGCCAAGGATTTGCCCGTTTTGATCTCGAAGGGGAAGGTGCCGGGTCGCGTGAAGGGGCCTTCCGCAATCTTTCCGGCAACGGTGATGTCGATCTTGCCCTTGAGACCGAATCGAGGTGACCAGATATCCTCTTCGATGGCAAGACCTCCGTTGATGGCCAATCGCGCCATTGAACCACCACGAGCCGAGTGAGCATCTGGCAACGCTGCTCGAAGCTACAAGTGAGGTCATTGCCAAATTAGCGGTCCGTAACCCAGCCCTGGAGTCATCCTGCCACGAAACGCACCGATGGGTTATCACCAACAAAGATGTGGCTGAACTGCTCAAATTCCTTGCTCTTCTCCCACATCTCCTCTCGTGCACGTTCAGCTTCGATCGGTCCCGGTTTGGTGATGCTCCACAAGGCCTGCATCTCGCTCTGCACAATGCTTTGGATCTTCTCCTTTCTGTACTCGTCGTCCCACCGATTGTCAAGCATGCAAGCTTGCATTAGCGCGTGGAGCATGTTGCCATACACGAGGGAAGGATTCGTCCCTTCGCTTGAGCGGATGATCTCCTGGAGCAAGGCCTTGCGTGAGCACTGTGCGGAGTCGGCGACTTTGGTCGACGAGACGAGGATGTCGGGGTGGAGGATGAGGTAGCCTGACAGACGATCAATGATGGCGGAGGGAGATGCGTCCGGATCGAACGGTCCAACGACGTTTATGGTGTGCCCTAATCATATATACAAAGTTTGTCAGACTTCACTTGGATCTTTCGAGCAGCCGGCGGGACTCACCAACTTCAACGACAGTTTGAAGCCAGTCATCCGCCAGAATAACCTGTCGTCGGTGCTCGAATCGCTCGCTCGAGACTTCCAAGATCTGCAAACGGTACTCAAGACGATGAGTTCGAGCGTTGGATGTGCTTCAAATCTGGTAAAGATGCGTACCAGCGTTCGCTTAGGCCCCGTTCCCTCCTCAATTGCTTCCACGACACATCTAACGAAATCTTTGCTCCTCGGAGGTGGGGGCTACAAGTTCAAGTGCCACGGATCAGTTTTGGTCGGTCTTAGTGTACACGTTCCATATGTAACGACTAACCTTCTCATCTTCGTCATCATCGTGGTCCATCATGTCATCAAAGTCAATGCCCTCCAGCAAATCCTCCGAGCTCACCCCAACCTTGAAATCCGATGCGCAAGCCGCACCACGCTTGATGTTCGGAGCTTGGCGATTCAAATCGCCACGAATGGGTGCGTTCTCTTTTTCCTTCACTTTGAGCTTGATAGTAGTCGCGGCAGTGGACATGCTTCGTTCGCGCGACTTGATGATCCCTTGGGCGCCGTCAAGATTGTCGGATTTTCGCTTCTTAGCGACAAAAACGGAGAGTGACGGTTTGGATGTCGACGTCGCTGTATTGACCAAAACAGGTCTTGCGTACAGTCTTGACAAGGGATCGTTCCAGAATTCATCCGGCCGGAGGGAGACGGCTCGTTTCTGAAGTGATGGGGAGAGTTTGCGAATCGAGGTCCGTGCGCTGGTCGAGGCGGCTGAGCTCGAGGCTGACGTCGATACTGAGGTCGAAGCGACGACGACGCGGTCCCGTGGCGCATGCGACGTACGTCTAGGAGCAGAGCTGGAGGAGCCAGCACTACCGGTCGGTGTACGGACTCTATTGGGTGACGAGGAAGGTGGTTGGGAAAATATGGACGCGTCGAGATCGGCAAAGAGATCCGACATGAAGTCAGACTCGCCCACGACGGCGGCGGTGGTTGATTTGACATCATTGCCTGGTGGTCTTGTGGAGCGCTTCATGGTGGAGGGTGGCAGGTACTGACAGAGCGGAGGGGAAGCGTCCAAGAGAATAAGGTCGTGCAGCACAAGAGCGCTTGTATATGAGGACGAATACGCGAAGTGTGGGCGCAGAGGCTGACGATACCCGCTGCGGAGTACTCGCGTGAGACCGGTCGAGTTGTTTCCGCCATCGCGTCGACCGCGTCGCGACGCTCCCTCACGTGACTTTGCTGGCACCCTCAGTTGCGCAACGCGGCTTTTACTACCAATTCACGCTGGCTCGTGCCAGTCACCATCAATACCGTATGTTGTCTGAGTTCATATCGTACAAATCGTATTGCAAGGGTTTCGTATCGCCATCGTTACGGGGACGACGGGCTAACGTAATCACCAAAACTTCGTAGCTTCCACAGCTTATGGAAGAGCGAAAAGGATCATCTAATGGTTGCGAGCGTGGAACACGACCAGACCCGGTACACCTACCACCTCGAATCCAGCCTTCTTCGCCATCTTGGCCAAACCTTCTGTTTCGATCTGCGTGAAGATCACCGTGCAAGGGTTTTGTCAGTCCGATTGCCCACCGAGACTCTTTCCCATCCCTCACGCACCTCATTCTCAAAGACATAAGTCGGGAACACTACCCCTTCCCGATGTACATGCGCTTTGACAAGCGTGAACGTACACCCTATCCCATCGAGCGGGACGTACGCCAATCCAAGATGTGTTGGCATGTCGACGAGGTGTTGTCGCTTGGTCATCAATTCCCGGTATCCTTCCACCAGCATCACGTCCGGCCCAATGGTTTTGAGCAACTCCAACGACGCCTCGGTCTCGGCGAAATTGTTTCGGTCGAAACCCTGCAATTTCCATCAAGAATTGAGTTAGCTCACAAAAGTCAGGCTCGTCTTGCGCGAAGAAGAAACCCAGGTACGTACCCAGAAATCCCACGAGTTAAAATGCCACAATGTGTTTGGTACCACAATGTCCTTGTTTAAGCCCATCAGATCCATCAAAATATCGGGATCGTAACGCACGACATCGACATCCAACCACAAGACCCAAGCATGATCCGGTCTCAATGCCGAAGTGAGTAGATAATTCCTCGCTCGCGCAATAAACGCCCTTCGTACGGGTTGTCCTTCGAATCCGTGTCGCACCTCGGAAGCGAGGTTGAAGTGGAAGTCTTTTTGGAAGATCTGGATCGAATCGTAACGTTCGTTCGAAGGCATGTGACTCAGCCTTTCGGCTCGTCTTCGGAGTTTGGTGATGGTGCCGTCGGTCGTGTCGCTGACAAGGAACGCCAACGAGATGAGCTTTTTGGGGTATTTGATTCTGGTGCGTTGGAATAAGGTTGATGCGCATCAGCTCGCATTCCCACCTCACCACGTCCTCTCTCGGATTGAGCTAGACGCCTTAGCACGACACTCGCACGGACCTATTCAGATTCTCAAAGTACTCGTCGAGCCATTCTGCCGCGTCCTTGAGCGGTGTCAAAATGAGCACCTTCTGATTTGCCAGATGCCCCCTCGCCGACGCGTGTACGGGAGTCAAGTCGTGGTAGCTGTAGCTGTTCGACGCCCCGATTGCGGCCCTTCGCGCTGCGCGTTGCTCGACGAACCCGGACGCGTTCATGTATGTGATCGTAACGATGACGGATATCAGAGCGATCATCGTTCTGTTTAGAGCGAGGAGGTATACATCAGCAAGGAGATTGTAACGTCGAGGGGCCTTGTCGTACGTCGCAAGCGCCCGTGATCGGATTCCGACCAGCATCGCGCCTCGGAGACCGGTCAACGTCACGACTAACCTCGACGTGAACAAGCCGACCACGCGACTCCTCGCATCCCTCGCTGGTGAAGGCCTATCCAGCTTCCGTGCCGAATAGTTCCGGTCCGTGTATCGCCCTGACACCATCGTATTGTGGACAGAAGAGGTAGGCGCTGCACAGTCCGCCAGAGAGACAACCCGTGGACTGGTCGCGCGAGGGCGAGAATCGACAAGTGTCGACTCAAAAGGCACCGCTTATTCTGACAGAGGATCCAAGACCCAGGGCGCGATTTGAGCAGGATCATGACAAGAATGGGGGTTTCACAACAATTCGTTCGCAATTTTTACTGCTTTGCATCATCAAGCTAACCAGGATCAACACCTCTCGAATCTGATGAGCCGTCGATGAGTACAATACAATCAGCACAACGCTTCAAACGTCTGCGACTGAATGCCCGCGTGCGCCCGAGTGACTCACACTTTGAACAAATTCTCCATACTCGTCAGCTGCACCACATCCCTCTTCTTCAAATGATCAGGAGCGACGAGATATTGTTTCGCGACGGGCCACACGATGTGCTGCAATGCTCGCTTCTCCTCTTTCTCTTGCGCTTCGGTCCGTCCACTCGGAGTAGGGCGGTGTTCATCTGCCGTGGATGGGTCCGTTTCAAAGGCAGCGACGTTGTCGTCGAACTCGGGGGCGGAGGGTCCTGGTATGTAGAAAAATGCGAGCTCGCGAAGGAACGACTCGAAACATGGCTTTTCGTCGTCCCAGTCCACGACGACGCCGATGCGTAGAAGAACTTTTTCGGACAAGAACAATAGGACCAAGTCAGTGCGTGGGTCTTTCACGGACTGACTGCAACTAAACTCACAGAGTGGAAGCTTGATGAGATTAGGTAGAAAGCCTGGTATGATGAGGGGCAAACTTTCGATCATGCCCTCAACCGAGATCAAGAGGGCAAAGTACTCCTCCAGCATCGCCCGCGCTTGATGGATCGTATCGTACAGCCGCTGCAAAACCAAACAACAAGGGAGTGGGCCCCGGCTCTAGCCGTATCTGACGGTAACGAAAGCGTCCTCACCTCGACGATCTCTTCTGTAGGCATTTGGGCCGCTTCCCTGCCCTCGTCACTCTCAACGGCTAGCTTGATCATGTCGCGCAGAGGAACGGGAGGTTGCAGGTCGATGCGAGCAAGTTGGCCAAATTGACGCAGTGCAAGTTGGTAGAGCAGCTCTTCACTGGAGGAACTTCCTGTCAGCGGACGGCTCTTCCTCAGTTGGGTCGAATTCGGAAATAGACATGAACCCACGCTAATGCCGCATGGTTGACCGAATAAAGCTTCGTCCGATGCTGGATCAGCGACAAGTGTGACCTAAGATCGGCGACGCCGACGAAAATGTGACCCTTGATGATGGCGTCGAGTTCTAGATACAGTGGTCGAAGGATTAGACTCGGATTAGAACCACGTTTCCGCGTCAACATACCTTTGTCGGCCCGATCAAGCACTTCTTGTCTCAATTCCCGAATACTCCTCAATGTCGTTTGGCTCTGAGGTATCTTGACGCTCGTTGCCTTTTGGAGCTCGGGACGCATACGAGGCTCCTCCTCTACGACGATATCATCGTTTTTATCGTCTTCATTCTCTTCGGCACCCATCGTCCACTTCCGCTTCGACAAAACCGACGGTTGATCCTCAATTTCATCTCCTCTCCCCTGATCGATCACCTGATCTTCATCATCATCAACCTCCATCGCCCTTCCTTTCCCTATCCTCTTATCCTGATCATGCAATGGTGAAGGCACGGGCTCGAACATGGAGTCAAGGGTCCTCGTCTTGTGATCCGTTCTGATCATCGATTTGGGGGCGACTTTGCGTATACTCGTGGAGGTCGACGAGGGGCCGGCATTGTTGCTCCCACCTTGATCACGAGTCGAGGTCGAGAGAACATCGCTGGGCCGAGACGCTCCGGGAAGCAAGGTCTGAAGAAGCAAACCGAGCCCCGCGCAATATTAGCACCTCAAGTCAGACACTGCTCGAGCCCGACAAAGATGTCAACTGACCTGAATCTGAAAGCTTCTCGACTCGTTCAATGCGGCGAACTTATCAGCTAACGCGTCACAAATGACCTTGACGATCTCGTCCTCATCCTCAAAGCCAACCTCGCTCTTGGTCGGATGCACGTTGACGTCGACTTTGCTGGGACTGATCTCGAGCGAGAGGTAGACGAAGGGATGGGAGCCCTTGGCGAGCAATGCGGCGTAGAATGCTTCGAGGGCTTGTTTAAGGGAGGAGCATTTGACAAGACGATCTAAAATAGGGAGTCAAAGGGGAAGTAGCATGAGCATTGCGATTAGGCAACGACGGAGCGAAGAGCCCTGGAAAACGAACGGTTGATGAAGAACAAGAACGTTCCTTTCTTGACGCCGTAATTCGGTCCACTCAACCATCCTTTCACTATGATCCCAAGCTCCTTGTCTTCCAAATTCAGTTCAAGCAGTTCCCTCTTGACGTGCTCGCCGTAATGCAGTCCAATGTTGTCAAGGACTGTCGCTCCGACAGGAGTGTTGACTTCTGGATTGGCTGAGCTCGCTTTCTTGCAGACCATCGCGACACCGGCGTTGTGGATCGAGTACTGTAATACCACAGCAACGATGTGCAAGTATTCATCCGACGATGATCGCAAGGCTTTGAGTCGCATCGACACGTTGTAGAACAGGTCCTCGACCTGGAAAAAGTTCGAGGCGATCAGGATGAAGTTCTTCTCAGTCGAGTGGCCGCCTTCGAAGGACTCACGACGATCAGTGTTCCGTCGTTTCCAGCACATGGGACAGGTTCATTGCTGGAAGCGCCTGCTTTGACCGGAATCATGACTCCATCGGAGTACGAGGCCCTGCTCGGCGGAATTTTCGTGAAGGCCAGCATCGACAGAAAGGCGTTGCAAAGGAGGGATGAATGATGGAGGTCAGCAGGTTCCCCCTTCTTCACATCTTCGAGACCACAAGAGGAACCATACTGACTTCCAAGCACAGGCATCATCCCGTGTCTTGGTCGTGACCGAGATGTGAGCGACATGACTTATGCTGGCTAGTGCTTCCCCGCGAAAGCCATAGGTCCCCAATCGACTCAAGTCATCAAACGCCTTGAGTTTAGATGTGGTGAAGCGTTCACACAGGATAGGTAGATCCGCTTTCTGATGTTCGTTAGGAGAGAGGCAGCGAGAGATAGTGGTCGACGAGGTTGGGGCGTCGCGACGCGTTCTGACATTAGCTCGAGCATCCGAGAGGGCTTGGGAGGTGAGAGGCCAAGCCCTAGCTCGACTTGCAGGTGCAAGGGACTGACCCTGATCCCGGAGCCGTTATCTTGAATCTGAAGCAGTTTGATCCCACCATCTTTGACGGTGATGCGAATCGAGGTGGATCCCGCATCGAGCGCGTTCTCGATCAACTCCTTGAGCGCGTTCGCCGGTCGCTGGATGATCTGTGGCACCACGAGCTCGGCCGTTATATTTAGAGTCCAGCTTGAAAGGTCGTTCTCGACGACTTTCGAACCGACTGACCTCGCCAGCTGCGATGCGATTGACGACATCCTCGGCCAACTTGGTGATCACCTTGGGTGGTGGGGGCGCCCCTGCGAGCCAGCGACCTGCATCAGCGACTGAGAGAAGAATAGGGAGCACTGGAGCAGGACCTGAGCGCACCTGCTTTAGCACTTGACATGATGCGTGGGATTACACTATCTCACGCCATGCCTTGACCGGCGCGCACAAGAGGAGAGCGCAGTGAGGCGAGTAGCCCGAATGAAACTGCACTTCGCAACCGTGAGAGGCTATACAGTGGCCAAACGCGAAGGCACGGGGTTCCACGATATGCATGACAAGACACACGCCATTCGCACAACTACACACAAGAGATAATGTCACCATTCCCAAGTCCCCGTACAACTCTTCCCGGTGGTTTCCCTTCCGTTCGACACGGTCTGAAAGGCCACGTCCAACTTGAGGGTCGTAGAAAAGCTGCAACTGTGTCGAAGGGAGGGAAAGCGGTGCTACAAAAATAATCGACTCTAGCGGCTCCTGATAGGTCGATACTCGAATGGCAGAGCAGACCCGAGGACGGATCCAAGGACTCTCTGTGGAGCTGAGTAGCGGTACAATAAGGGCGCGAAGTACAGAGAACGGAGCCAGGAAGCGGTCGCCCGCAAACGCCGCGAGCAGAACTCGCGCGAGAGCGGTCGGACAGGGTCGAGCTAAAGGTAATGTTTACGGGTCATGTTCGGCTTCAGATGCGAGGCTGCCGACAAATCAGGATGGCAAATCACCGCTAATAGATCTACAACTGAAGTTGATGACAATTTGGTTCCTCCGACTCGTCTACGTAGGTATGAAGCATGGCATCTTGCAGAGCTGAATGGTGCGGAGCCGTGGCCCCGTCGGTGCAGCAGGGGCCGCGGACGAGATCGGCGAGGACGTCATCGGCTTGCGACTGGCTGGCGCTTCGGTACTGTCACCCCGCCTTCTCCCCTCTCCTTCCTCACCGCAATCGATTCGATCGCACTGCCCAACTCGCTTACTACTCCAATCTCCACCTAGCATCCGCCAAGTCTCGGCCAACAGTGAGTGCCTCCAGGTCCGTTCGGCGAGGGAAGCTTCCGTTTAGGCGATCGGCGCTCGGTTTCGAAACGGGCAAGGGCCTTCTACGTAGTTCAAACACGTCTTCTGACCACAAGCCCCCCTGAACTTTTAAAACAGTGCTCATTCGCGGACAATATTGGATCATTCCTACCCTTGCGGCAGTCTTTTGGCTGGCAACCTTGGTGCGTGTTGCACTTCCTATGCCTGCGAAGGGTCGAGATCGGGGCCGAGACTTGGGCCACATCTCGGTCGGGACACTGACGCGCGAAACTCGGTCACGCCTCCGCAGCTCGGATTGCTGTTGTGGTGGATCGTCGATGACAACAGCAAGCAGTACATGATCGATGAGGTGTGTCTGGTACTGGGGATGGATTTCTGCCTTTGGCGGCGAGTCTGACGGACATATCCTTCCACTTCTCGGTATTTTCGCTACTGTCTAAAAGGCGACCGTCGGTGAGTCTGCTTCAACTGCGCTTGCTGAAAACCTGGACCTGCGCTGACCTCTTGCCTTGACTTTGCGTTGCGATGGACCAGTCTTTATCTCCGACGTCGGAGCTGCACACAAGGGACTTTTCATTCCCGGCACCGCTCTCACATTCGTCTTTTTCTCGGCGACCCTCTTGACTGAACGATGGCTCCGACACGTTCGCCGCATTCCCGGTGCCCTGAAGAAGAAGGAAACGGTGTACGACATCTTGTGCTGCGTATTTGGTATCATTGGTGGCCTCGCACTAATGCTACTCTCGTGAGTTTCGGCTAAGTTGTGCTCGGGCCTCAAGGGGCAGAGCGACGGGAAGCTGACCAATCTGTTGAGCTTGGCAGGATTCTCGACGCCTTCAACCACTCGTCGGCTCACTGGACGCTGACGCTCGTATTTGTCGTCTGCATCGCGCTCTCGGCCATCTTCCAGACGCTCGAAGTCATGTCTCTCGGGCGTGACCACGTCAATCAAAAACACCTTCGCCGCAACGCCATCATCAAGCTCGTCATCGTCAGCGTCGCCGTTGCTGGCGCGATCGGCTTTGGTGTCACCTACGGCATCTGCGCGGGCGCAAGCAACGACGTCGCACCCACGGCGCGCTGCAACGTCGTTCAGTCGGCCGCGGCCTCGCTCGAGTGGTTTATTGCGTTCCTTTTCTTCCTCTACATTTGCACCTTCATTCTCGATCTCCTGCCCGCTCGCAAGACGTGAGTTCCTCTCACAGGTTGAATCGCTCTTTGTTGTTTCGGAAAACTAATCTGCGGTCTATGCATCGCTGCCGCAGTGAGGGCCACAAGTTCCACCCTGGATTGATCGAGTCGGACAAGTCCAATGTGCTGCACGAACACAAGGACGGCCGACCCGGAGCTCCTGGAGGTCTCGAACCACCCGTCCGACGCGCGTCCGAAGATGATCACTCGCTCGGCCCTCGCGTCGGTAGACCCTCGGAAGATCAGGGGCTTCATACGGTCTGAAGACGTCTAAACGGATGGAAACCTCGAAAACCTGTCTCGGACCCGGGCATTTCCGAAGTGTCTATTTCGGACCCCGGCCTCCTATATCTAATTTCCCCACGTTGATTGTTCGACACTATTATACATGCGGGCGTGTCGGTCCGTGCTGCTCCGACGTCGTTCTCTCTCTCTAGATCCTTCTGAAATTCCGAAACATTTTTTTATTGTTTCATTTGATAGACTTAATTAACAGCATAATTATATTAATACCTAGAAATCTTCGGAAAAGTCGGAGGGAATGCTGTTACGCACACTGGCAGAAGCCAGTAGTGTAGGACTCATTGACCCTGAACCAGGACTCCCTTTGGTGGCTTACAGAGACACTAGGCGACCCTTGGACTCCTGAAAAGAGGCTCGAAGCCCCTCGAAGTCCGTTTCGGTGATCGGCTCCAAAAGATCCGACGAGAATCGGCGAAGGCGACAGAGCTTCCAGATCGAGTGAAAGAAGAGGACTCGTAGTTCGACAAGTGGACGTTCCGAGCGAGACACGACCGGACATATAAAGTCCACGAAGACTGGGTGGGGGGTCGGGGACAGAGCAGACCAGAGCAGACCAGAGACGCCGGACAAATGGGCAGCCGACCGCGAGGTGGGCCAGGCACTCGGGTGCTTCCGAGAGGCACATCACACAGGAGGCAGATCGATTGTTGGGGTGAGGGCTGGTTGGGGAGGCGACTTGGCTGCCCGGATGGAGGGACCCAGGGAGAGAAGGGGGCCGGTATCCTCGGCGTCCGAGTGAACCCGGCGAACCTTGCGCAAAGCCTTCCACCAAGCGTTCCAACGTTGCTCAGGCAGATCGAATACCTTCTGGTGTCCCTTGGGGAAGATAGGAGGGAAGACGAAGGCTTGGTGGCGTTTAGGCGCGCTCACAAACGAAGACGGGGTCATCACCTCGCCATCGGGCCCTCGAAAAAGCGCCGGGTTTACCGAGAGTTGTATTCCGTGGCCCGCTGGGAAGTGGAGTACGTGCGTCGCCCATTGCTCGAGGTTCTGGCTCTCGGAGAGTTCCGGGGGATTGAGCGTGGTCACCGATGCCCAGGCTTCGAAGTATCCGACCCAACGTGCAGGAAGAAGTTTTCTCGTCTTTCTCACCGCATGGTCCCACTTTGGGGGAGGAGGGCAAAAGTATGCCCACCAGGTCCAGATCCAAGGGCGACGATGCTGGTTGGGGGCCGGTCTGGACAAGGTGAAAGGGGTTGGTTCGTTCGGTGCCTGGAGGCGAAGGCGAATATCAAAGAGGTGGCGAGCGAGCTGGAAGACCCACTTCGCGTGATCGATCGCTAGACGCCGAGGCACATCAATTAAGCCGAAACCGCCGTGATCGAGAGGGGTGCAGAGGCGCGACCGGGAGACCTTCGGACGTCGCTGAGTACCATCCGAAGCTCGACCGTGAATGGCGAGCATGACGGCCTCCTAGGCCTTAATACAATAATGCTGTTATTGAATCTATATGAAAGAGAAAAAAAAACCTAAAACTGTGACGATTACAAGATAATTGTACTCACTTCAAAGAAATTGTAACAGATAACCGAAAATGTCTTACTGTAGAACTTGTTACTGGAAGACGCCAAAAGCAACTGTAGACTTTGTCACAACCTGATTCGGGGCGCTTTCTCTACGGATTTCTGAGTGGTACTAGTCTCTACGGGAAAATAAACATCGTCACCGCCCAACACGTCTTTGCGAGGGAAATCCGGCAATCGCGACGAGTTTACAGGCGCGGCCGGCCATCCAAACTCTGCGCAAGGGGTTTTCAGCTTTCAAAACCGAAGAGTGTTCGGCTGGAATTGCAATTTGAAGACGGTATTTTGGTTTTTTTTTGCGCTAATAACCCAGCCCTAATCTTCGGCGATATGAGTTGACACCGAAAGCAGGCGCCTCACGTAGCTTGCCTACTGCCTCCTTTCCCGAAACCGAAGCCGAAGCCGGTCGGTTGAGCTCCGAGCTCCGAGGTTTGCTCCCAAACCGCCGAGCGCATCTTGGGTGACCACTGCAATGCCCAGGCGTCAATCCTCCGACAATCGATGAAGGTAAGCAAGCTCTCAGGGCTCTCTTGTATCGTCACTGACAACCAGTACGATAGGTGGTGAATGTTCCACCCGACGAACTTCGCCGTCACCGACAACAATGCGACAATGCGGTGCATGCCCTCTTGAAGAACGGCACCGAACAACCGCCCGAGCGCGATATCGCCCTGAGCGCCGCCGCCGGCCCGACGGGGAGTTCTCCTGTTTCCTGCCTCGCGGCCCCTTTTTCCCCGGATAACCCGGGGTAATCATGACCAAAATACATGGGTACCGCGTGATGCCACAGAGTCACACCCGTTCTCATTCGCTTACCCTTCGACAATCGCACCTATCCGTTGCTTCGCGAGTGAGTAGCATGTTGTCGAGCTCGCAGGCGACATGGGATCCGGTATCGGGGAATAGCACGGGCTTATGCCTTTGTCCGGTCGCCTAGTGCTCATCAGGGGTCATTTTTGGGTCATTCCCGCACTCGCAGCTGCGTCCTGGCTCGCAACCATAGTAGGTGCAGAGGACATGTGACGAGTGATGCTCGTCACACTATCATCATGAACACCCTGACGAGTCGGAACCTTTCCCGATTGGTGCCCATGCTTTCACAGTCTGGTCTCTTGCTGTTGTGGATCTTATACGACCATGCGAGGCGGCACATGGTCAGCTTCGTAAGCTCAGTGCCCTTGATCCATCTTATCCGGGCGGCAAGGCCGAAGGCGGCGGATACTTACCACCCGCATTCCACCGTCAAACGCTACAGACGACGATCGGTAAGCATGCTCGGACCGCGCGATAGAATAAACCCCGACAATAATTTGGGAGCCTCCCTGTGCAGCCTACATGAGCCAAGTCGGCGCATTCCACGAGAACCTCTTCATCTCCGGCTGTACTCTCACCGCGGTCTTTTACTCCGCGACGCTGCTCCTCGAGCGTTGGCTAAGACACACACGTCGTATTCCCGGATCCTCGAGGCCAGACATCGTGCGATGTGGTGTCTTATCTTGCGTGTTTGCGTTTTTTGGAGGCTCTGCACTCTTGTTACTTTCGTAAGCTCTTGCATCGCCAATTCGGTTCCGTTGACCATGAAGCGCTGACTGACGATTGTTAATTGGCAGTATTTGTGACGTCTATCGCCACGTGGCCGCTCACTGGACAGCCACCTTAATGTTTGTGCTGTGCATGGCAACCTCGTCGATCTGTCAAACCATCCAAGTGCGCCGGCTTGGCAGTCTACACTCGCAAGACGCGGATGCCGCCCACAGCAACAGCGATAAAGGGAGCCACGATGGCCACGGACAGGGGCTACAACGCAGTGGGCGAATCAAATTGGTGATTCTCGTTATCGCCTCGGCATGCACCTTGAGCTTTGCGGTCCTCTTCGGCGCATGTTTTACCGAGCCCAATACTCGAGCCCCCTCTCCTCGATGCAACAAGCTCGAATCGGCCTCGGCGACGTTCGAATGGTTCGTTGCCTTCCTCTTTGATGTTTTCCTTTGCACGTTCATCCTCGACTTGGCTCCTGCTGTACATAGGTGAGTATGCTTCGAATGCTCAGAACTTTCGACGCATACTGACTATGCAGAAAGCATCCACCAGCTCCGACCGAGGTCGGACGCGGTGCTCGGTCGATTCAGGGGTCGAGGCGACGAGCGCTCAAAAACACGAAGTCGATAATCATCAAGTATCTCAGGCGGAGCGCGAGACTACCCTACCGGACTCTCGTCCCACCATAGAAGTGTGATCCAGCTTGTTCGAGAACCAAATTGTCCAGTAGACTGCACGGACGCTAAGACGAAACGAAGGAACGGCGGCGCAAGGCTTCCCGGCGTCTCGATATATTGGACTGCGCTCTTATTTTCGCGTCTCAGATCGCATTGGAAAATCTTCAATATTTATGTATATGCAACTCGTTGTGCCGACTGGAAATCCTAGAGTCAGCGGTTCTTGTCTTGGCTTCCCTTGAACGCCCGTACGAAGTTATGCAAGAGGTCCGTGCCCGTGGGAGGCTGTTGCGATGTGGCCATGCCAGGCGGTTTCTTCGCTCTCGTGTTCCTGATCCTGACTTGATTGCGTTCGCACATTCGCCCCTACGTACCACCATCTCAACCTCCATCTGTGAATTTCCAGCTCGTATCGACCTCCTGTGCTCCACTCGTCCAGCACCTCTTCGATCGATCTGGTGCGTTCCGTCTTTCACAACACCGGCGCATTACAGCCTCCAGCACGACTACAACGAGGGCCCAACATATCGCATACGGTAGGCGGATTGCACAACCCAATCCCATGTTTGCGTGAGTACATCGTGGATGTTGCCCCTGAGCGGCCTCGGGACTGATGAACACCTCTATCTCCACGCCCGGCCGTTGCTCTCCTCTCGTCCCTTCCCAACTGCTGCAGCGGCCATCCCGGAACGTCACCCGCCTCGTTCAAGGGCGATGTCTCGTTCCTGCAACGCGCGGCACTGCGCGGCGATACGACGCTGCAGCCCCCACCGAGCGGCGATCCCTCTCTCCCCTTCGGACTAGCCGGATCGTCCACTGCCCGCCGCCCGAGCGCCCACAACGGCCACATCGTTGACGACCAGTCTACCCATAGCGACGAACAGGACGATGCTTACAGGGGCAGGGGTCGGCAGAGACGAGGCTCGAGCGGCAAGACTTCGAGGGCGTCCATCTACTCGCTCGGCGGCTCCAGGCTCAGTCCGACTCGCGAATCCACCGCCGGCGAAGAGGACGACGAACTCCGCGACGGAGTGACGGGTCTCGGTGGGGACAAGAGGAACCGGGATGGGCTTGGACCTGTATTCCTCGAGGATGAGCCTGAACGGTCACACTCGCGGACATTGACCGCCGCCTCGACCTCGGGGACGGTCGCCGTCGATCTGTCAAAATCGATGAGTATCGCTCCGGCGCCGCATGCGCCGACAACATCGACGGCGACCGAACACACTCCTTTGCTCGGCAGCGCCGGTGCATCAACTCTGGTTAATGTGCCCCTGCCGGAGGATGGGCAAAAGGCGCGCGCAGCGTTCTGGCACGAGATCAAGGTTCTCATGAGCTACGCTGTGCCGATTGCGGGCACCCATTTTCTCGAGTACTCGCTCCTCGTCGTCACCGTCGTTTCGGTCGGGCACATTGGTACGGTCGAACTCGCGGCGGCCTCGATCGCGTCCATGACTTCGAACGTCGTCGCCCTGTCCCTCATTCAGGGCTTCTGCACGGCCCTCGACACGCTTTGCCCCCAAGCCTACACGTCGAACCCTCGCATGACATCCCTGTACGCCCTGAGGACGTTCTTCATCCTCATGATCCTCGTCATCCCGCAAGTGATCATTTTTTGGAATGCCGAAGGCCTTCTCCTTGCTCTCCGACAGGATCCCAAGGTCGCCGAGCGAGCCTCGACCTACCTTCGAGCCCTTTCGTTCGGCCTGCCCGGCTATGCCGGCTTCGAGTGCATTCGACGATGGTTGCAAGCACAAGGAATGATGGCCGCTCCCGTTGTGACTTTGATCATCGCCGCGCCCCTCAACGTCCTTCTCAACTACGTGCTCGTCTGGGGACCCGATCCCATTCGACTCGGCTTCATCGGCGCGCCGATTTCGACCGCGATCTCGATGAACGTCATGTTCATCGTGTCCGTTGTCTACGCCGTCCTTGCAGCTCCTCGTGATGCATGGGGCGGCTTCTCGAAGGAGGTCTTCCATGACTTGGGCCTCAACATCACCCTTGGATTGGCCGGTTCAGCGGCGGTCGTTTCGGAATGGTGGTCTTGGGAAATCGTTGGGCTGGCGTCTTCCTTCCTTGGGCCGACAGCCTTGGCGGCTCAATCCGTGCTTTGTGAGTCCCCGACAGAGGACCGGGTCTTAGTGACATTGCATTTGCTGATTTGGGTTCGATCTCCTCGCAGTGACGAGTGCTTCTTTGTTTTACCAAATCCCCTACGCACTCTCCGTAGCCGCCGCCGTCCGTGCTGGAAGTGAGTGGCATGCGTCTCTCTTCGAATATGAATACCGCGAAGCTGACATCATTTTGCTCCCTAGATCTCCTCGGTGCTCAACGACCTGACACGGCTCGAATGACCTCCTATGCGACCATGACAGTCAGTCAGATCCGCTCATGTCTGAACCCGGTCGAGATCGCTCCTGACCCCCTGCTGTCTTTCGCTATCCCTTACAGCTCGCTATCGGGGTCGCCAGCATCAACTCGCTCCTCCTCGTCATCTTCCGCCACCGCTGGGGCCTGCTCTTCTCCTCCGAGAAGGAAGTTATTGAAGTCGTCGCCTCCGTACTCGGCCTCGTCGCCGCTTTCCAACTCTCCGATGGTATCTCGGGCGCCATGGCCGGTCTGCTACGGGGAGCCGGTAAAGCACCTTTAGGCGCCGTGCTCAACCTCATTTCTTACTACGTCGTGGGACTACCTCTGGGAATGGCTTTGACGTTCGCCGGACCGAAGATGGGCTTGAAGGGTTTGTGGTTGGGTTTGACGGCGGCGTTGACGGGGACGGCGACATTGACGACTTGGGTCATCTTGAGGTTGGATTGGAGGGTCGAGTCGGAGAACGCAAGGATTCGAATGGGTGTCGCTAAGAGGGATGAGGAGGACGATGGGCCGGATTAATGAGCGGTGACGGTTCGTTCTCGTCGCGATCCTCCTACCCAAGACAGGCTCTGTTGGGCGAAAGATCGATTAATATAGACATGTAATGTGCCCTTTTTTCCCTTATCTCGCTTTTCCCCTAGTTCGTGCATATACAATCGCAGCATGAAATCCAGATTCGACCCTACAAGCTATAATTACGATGATGACATGGCTAAGCTTCTGGGACCTTCTTCCCTTCCTCCGTATACTCATCCAACACCGCGGACATGGCATGATGCAAGACAGGAGTCGTCGCTGCTACGACAGGACCTTGCACCCCGCCCCTCTTGACCCGCTCCTCCGCCGCCCCCGTCCTCTCCTCCGTGATCGTCCTCGACCACCTCAATTCCAACACCCGACCTCGCACCATCCCATCCACCGCACGAGCCCCCAACTCACGACACAGAGGGAAATAAGGCAGTTCGAACCTCTTCCTCAGGCGTGACATGACGAGCAGAAGCGATTGGGTCGAAAAATCCGAGCCGGATTCGGCTGCACCTGATGCACCCGCTGCGGCGAGTTGACTGGATGGGTTCGAGTTGAAAGGGGAAGGTGCGGCGTGAGGTGAAGCTTGCACGAGAGGGGAGTAGATCGAGAAACCGGATCCACCCTGATTCGCAGAGTCGACGTTGGGTTCGGCGAATTCGGTCATAGGCAAGGAGTGGATGAGTTGGAGGTTGAGTAGCGAGTGGGCTTGAAGTGTGACGATAGCTCGGGCTTGATCTTGCCATCACTGTTGATGTATTCGGCCGTGTAATCGCTAAGGTGCGCGAGTTTGCCTCCAAAAACCTCGTAAAGCGACCCGAACGCGAAGCCACTGTGTAGATTGTCTGGTACGTGGGGCAGCAGTACCTCCTCATGGAACGCTCGCGCTTCTTCTTTGGAACAGTCACCGATGGATAGGATGTTGCAATGTTGCATGACGTTGAGCTGACGAAGCCAGTGCATGTAGAACGGGTCCGAAGTCGCATGGATGACGTGGCATAATCGGTCTTGCTTCGTCAACACCAACATCGAGTCGAGCAGGCTTTTCATCGCGTCGGGATCGGTCTTGATCAGCGCTGGGAGCTGCAGGTAGGTGATGAGATGCTTTATCAGTATCCGAGGAAGGGACTCGGTGCAGAAGTGAGCCGAGGAAACATGCCTTGTGCGCTTCATCCAAGAACAGCACCGGCACCTTCTTCGACGGCGGCTTGGGCTCCTCGACTTCCTCCTCACCCTCCTGACCGACCCCTTTTTTGCCTGGAACCTCCTCCTTCTTCTTCTGCTCCTCAATCGACCGAGCAGCTAGTACGTCGATTTCCTCCTTCTTGTCCGTCTCCGGTACGACCACTTGCCGCATCTTGGCCTCGGTTGTATCCGTATACTTCATCGTCGCCCTCCGAGAGTTCTTACCCCGCTTCTTCGACCCTCCCTGTCCTGTCTCCTCGCCCTTCCCTTTCTGTTCTTCCGCCAGCTCGGCTCGCCTAGCATCGGACATGGGCTCGAATTGCCAATACTTGAGCAGCGCAGATTGGAACAGTTCCATCAGGTGCGCAATATCGGACGTCTTGACGACCCCGCCTTTGGAGACGCGATCCTCGATCGCTAGTCGGTCATGCTGTACCACATTCAAGCTGCGGCCTCGTCAGTGTCCATTCTCACGACTCGAGATGGCAATTCTGCGACTACTACGTACTTTGAAAGCCCAGCTCTCCTTTTCGAAAACGCCCCAACCCCATTCCTCGCCCATCATCTCCGGCAAGGCGCCAAAATATCCTTCCATCTGTTGAGCGAGAGAGAAGTACAGACTCTGCAGGTCGGCAAATCCAGCTATCCTTAAGTCAAAGTGGATGCAGTGGTATTGCTCCTGGGAGAGGACTTGGCGTAGCAACGCCGTTTTGCCGACCGACGAGGCGCCGAAGAGGACCGTGAAGGACTGTGGGTACGGTCTATCCCCTCAGAACTCTATTATACAATGCCGGATCATGGTACCCTTCGACCCACAGGCACAGAACCCAAAGCTCGCTCGAGTGCTTGGATCTCTTTCGGCCGATCATAGAACCCGGGCAAGGGCGAAAAAGTGTGACTTGTTGGGACTGTTTGATGAACGCGTGTCCAAGAACGGGGGTTCAACATCGTAATCACAATCGAACCAAAAAAAAAAAACCACCTTTTTTGTAGTACTGACTTTGTTCCCTCTCCTTGTTCTCCTGCATCTCCTGACGAGCCTCCTCCAAAAGCTGCTTGGACTCGCGCAGACTTTTGAGCACCTCCGAAGGCTATGAGCAAGATCGAAAGGTGTGAGTTCAACCCCCCATGAAGATGCAGCGAGAACTTGTCAGCACTCCTTTCATTGTAGGACAGTGCGACAGTTGCTCCGTCTACATCGCCGCTTAGTGACCGCCGAAGATGATCTGGCTTGACTCTACTCACATTTGTAACAACACCGACGATCTCCCCAAGTCCAAAGAAACCCCTTCGTCCTTCAACACCCTTCAGATCCCTTAGACCTCCTCGGTCATCCAACCGAGGTCGATGCTGACATGCACATCCCAACAAATCGGCGGGCGCTTGTATTCGGCGAAGTGCGCTGTATGCTCGTCGGGAGGGAGCTTCGCGAACATGTCCGAGCGCGATCGACGTGTTGCGTAGTAGTACTCCGGTGCGAGAAGTGCTTGCGACGCCACAACGAGAGGAAGGCTCGACGATCACAGTAAATCTGGACCAGGATTGGGATGACGAGTTCGTACTCGGTCGAAGCCTGAACATCGTGGATCGTGCCTGTGTTTCGTGTGGGGTGATAAAACCCCGGGAAGCGCATTGAGCTCGCTTCGCGCGTTTCGGTCGTTTGCCCATGACGCGTTCCTTCTTGACCGACCGTGTCAAAGAACACCGAAACTCCGAAAATAAGGTTCCCACGTGCCCAAACACGACCAGCGGAAAGAAGATTAATGCTTTACATCACAAAAAAAGGGGGGGAAGGTAATCACAAAGCAACTAGAGGAGTACAGTCTCGAACGAGTTCAATCATAAATGCAATCAGAAGCATCAGGAACATTGGGGTTGATCACGATCGGGGTTGAGCAAAGTGGGCTCCAGGAGCGGAATGGGTTAGACCACCGCCGATCGCGTCACAAAGTAGTGGGCGACAAAGGGCGGAGAAGAAAAGATGCAGGAAATGAAGTGATGAGAGTAAGAAGCGCAAGAGGCGGTAGCGAGAAGGTGGGATCACGAGTACGGGTTCAACGAGGCTGGAGAGTGACGAATGCGACCCAGGACCCCTGAGCAAGCCGAGCGCGTGGTTAGGCTCTCTTTCTAGGCTGTGCGCATGTAAGTCGAAGTAGATCATCCTTTTTAGCCATTTGAACGATCCAGATTCATCCGATAACGCACCTTCACCTCCACAGCCCACGTCTCTTTCATCTCGGCGCCTTGCCCTTGCCTCCACGCTCCTTGGCCATCTTCCGTCGAGCCTTGCACTCTTTCCCATCCTTGACCCCATGGGCATCGCACTGCTTGACCTTGAACCCATCCTCACCAACGCGCAAAAATTCAATCTCGCCATTACGCCAACTCTCGACCATCCATTTCGCCTCCACCACGCGGCGCGTGACCACCTCGGCCGCCTTCTTGCCTTCGCGGCGAAGTTGTTCCGAACGATCAGGCAAGAGTTCGATCGCTTGCTTCACCCTCTGCTCGAGCTTGACCATGTGCTTCTTGATTCGCGCGTAATCGGCGTTCCTCAAGTGACTACGCTCCCCCGTTCGATGGTAGAAGTGGTGAAGCGATTCGCCCATCTTGACCGATTGTCGTCGAGCATGCCCGTTCAAGTTGGCCGCTCGACGAGCCATGTGGTCAAAGTCGCGCGCCAATTTTTTCGCTTGACGATCCGCGTCCTGACCCAACCTTTTGATGCGTTTATTGCTCTCGCGTAAAGCTGTCTCAGAGGCGTATTTGGCGAACGTACGAGCTTGGGCTTGTGCAGCATCGACGAGGGCTTTGAAAGCGGCGAGGGGATTCGAGTCCGAGGGCTGAGCCCAGGAATCATCTTCCTCGTCCACGGTCGATTCTCCGTGCCCCTTGGAGCACTGACAATGGCAACGTCCGTCGCGAGCGCTCTCAGATCGAGGTATGACTTCTTTAACTTGGCCTTTGAAAGGCCGCACCAGTCTGTACGCGGAAGCGTGTGATTGTCGAGAACTTGGACGACGCGCCGCCGGTGCTTTCGTCGTGGTCGCCAGATCAACGCCAGCGGCAGTTTGAACCGGTGCGATGGGGATGGAGGCGACGCCAACTTGATCGAGAATGGTGGGGGTGGCGGCATGAGCCGGTTCGAGCTTTGAGCCGATTTCTCCGTGCCCGGCAGATGGTTGGGACGAACCTCCACTATCCGGCCTAGATTGCGAGCTTGAGTCTGAGACCACTCGTTGGTCCATCGCCGCCAGATTGTCATGGCGGGCAGCGTGTCGCGACGGTCGAGAGTCTGAAATGATCAAGAGCCAGAAGCCCAACCCGAGTCCGATTATTATGGCGCTCATAAAGATCAGAACGGGGGTAATGCGAATCCAGAACTGGGTGCTGCTTTTGTCACGGCAAACCCTTTTCTTCGGAAGGCCGAGACATTCAATCTCGGTGCGGTCCTCGGAACATTGGGCTTCAGACGGGTTCGTTTCAGTGGCCTGAGATTCCTGATCATTCGCTTGGCTCACTGCCGCTGTCGCAAGGCTCGAAGAGGATGCCACGGTGGATGTTGTGCTGGTTGACGATTGCTTGCCTGAGCTGGGCGAGCTTGTCTGTTGCGTTGAGCGCTTGCGCAAGCTAAAGTCAAGTACTCCAGGTCAGCTCGATCCTCCTGATTCGATGCAATCTAGAAGACGAACCCGATGGGAGATCCGAGAACTGCCGGCGACTTCGCTCGATTCGAAGGGGAGCTCGCGAGGATGGTCATGTTCGAGTCGACGGAGCGGAGCGACGCCTGGGAGTCCGAAGGTGATTCGTTGGACAAGGGACGCTCTTGGCCCGGACTACACGTGATTTCGTACTTGGAATTCGCGCTATCGACATCTACGAGCTTGGCCTCGTCTTTCACATTCCCGGGCGTTTCGCCGTCGACAGAGACTGTTTTGGCCGGCAACGTGTGAACCGCTGGAGGGGTACGAGGCCTTGAGGAGTCAGGATGATCGAAGATGGATTTGCTTTCTTGATCGAGGGGGATCGGAGAAGACGATTGAGATGCTTGCACCGTGGATTGAACCCATTGCGCGACAGCACATCCGCTCGACGGGCCTGAAGAGCTGCTGGACGAACCGGCATCGGCCGCGGCGGGACCGTCGACTTGGTGGGTTACATCGGAGACGGGAGGAGCCGAGTCGACCTTGATGGGGTCCGCTTCGGTATACTCCTTGGCGTCGAGCAAGAACGAGTATTCCACCTCAGAGTCTGGATGACTCGTCTTGCCCGGCACGCCGTATTCGTCCTCAGCATCGCCATCCGAGTCTTGGCCCACGAGCGAAGCGCTTGACCCTTCAGAGGGTGCATCAAAGACGATGAATGCCTCGCTGTTCGCGTGCAGAGGATCAGGGAAGCTCAGCCTCATGCGCTCGTCCCCGCTCGCGCTCGCGGCGACGCTACTCCCATCGTGGCTAGGAGTTCGGGAGCGCTCGGAACGACGACCACCGACTTGACGGTTGATGTGGGTTTTGGTCAAGAACGCTGGTCGATGATCGATTTCTTCAGACCACTCATGACCTTGGACGAGATCGAATGAGGTGTCGTCGTGGGGGTCATCGCCTTCGGTCGAATGCTCCGATGGAGACCAGTCGGACCAATCGCCTTCGTCCGACGACGTCGCAGGGGCGGAACCGAGATCGACGGGCATCGGTGAAACCTTTGCTGAAGAGTCGGCGTTTGGTCGAGTCATGGTTGGAGACGAGTGGGCCACTTTGAGATCAAGCTATGAACCCGAGTAAAGTTATTCTGAATGACGAAGACGTGATAAGTATCAGCGCATATGGGTCTGTGCGCTCTGGGCTGTGGGACAAGTCGAACGCCGCCAAGGCCTAGACGTGCAGGTCACGAGGGACGACGACGACGTTCGGCCGAGGCAAGACAGCGGACGACTCGTCCCGATTCGCGAACTGACCTCCAACGGAACTGAGGTCGACGATGCCGCTGTTGGGACAGATCTGTCTGATGAAGAATTCATAAGAATAGTGTCAGTACAGCATACGAGAGTTGACCGCAGCAGCGCGGGCAGCGTCGCGCGGCCCTGTGCAAGGTGGGGGTGACTCGGGGTGTCTGGCGGCTTATCGCCTGCGATCGATCCGAGTCTCGCCCTTCACACTGACGTAGAGGGGAACTGTGTACTCACTCGAAGGTCTTTGGATCAGAAAAGGACCGGAATCAGATCGAACTTGTCGAGTTGTGCAGCTTGCGACGATGGAAGGGTGTCAGCGAAAGGAGGAAGGACCGTGCACTAAGAGCGTCGGCTTGTGCCAGAATTCGGCCGCGCAGACTCTTTCTGTCCTGAGCGGGCGAAAATGGCGAGAATCTTGGTAGTGGGGAAGAGGGCTTGGGGTCAGCACCAGTGACTTTAAGTCACTAAAACGCAAGGCGGGTAGTTTGGACCTCGGACGGAGCGGGCACAGGAAAGGATACAAAGAAACGGGAAAAAAGTCGATGACTAGGACGCATGCAGCTGCTACTAGTTGCACGGCCTCATGCCGTGGGCCTCGGGAGTCGTCGGGTCTCACCGATCTCACCCCCACTTGGAGCCTCGAGAGCGGCCGATCGACGCGGAGCTTGCTACGAGCATGCTCGCGCTGGACCATGCTGCTCCTCACACGATTCTACCAGAGCTCCACAATGCATCCAAAGATTCCCGTCAAGTTTTCTGAAGTATTAAACGAAAACGAGCGGCACCCAAGTTGCGGTGAGGACCAGCCGCGAACAAGCTGACGACATCCGAACTCGAGGATGGCATGCTCAACTTCGAGGTGTGGCGCTCGCAGCAGCAGTAGCGACGACGGCCGGGGTCGAATCGGAGAGAAAGGGCTCGAGAACGAGAAGAATGTTACCCGAATAGATGTTGAAAGACTCACCTCTGCTCGGTTCACTCGAGTCGGATCGTTCGCAATGAACGATAGCAGTGCGAGGACCAGAGTAGACGGAGCACGGGTGCACATGAGCACGAGCCCAACTTCGCTTCAGCGCTTCAGCGCTCGTGCGCTTAAGCAACGACTAGCTCGTTCGGGGCTCTACTTAGGGTTCGTCGCATGAATTCTCTCGCGTCATGCCTCGCAAGTCGGACATCCGAGTGAAGGGTGGGTAAAAATTATCGCACACGGTATCGTACGAAAAGAACCTTTTTCAAGAAGCAACCTAACCATCGCTTTCGCTCACACTACAGACTGCAGGCGACTTTCGCGCTTTCGAGTTTTCGATGTCATTTCGTACTTGCATTTTTTGGGTATCCTGGGCGGTGTCATGAGAAAACCTCTATCGTTCATCTGAACGATCGGGTGAGCGAATGTTGCCCGCTCCACCTGTACCGAAGAGAACACAGCATCAGCTGACGCTGTCACCCGAGCTGACCGCCTAAGCGCCATGGACTGACCTCGCCCGGTCGCCCACACCCTCTTCTTGGCCACCTCTTTCTCATGGTTCTGCAACACCTCTCTCTCCTTCGCTTCCTCCTTCTCCATCTCGGCCTTCTCCTCCACCTCCGCGACCGTAGGCACCCTCGCCAGATCCAAATCCCTTCCCCTCGACTGACTCCTCATATTCCCCTGTCCACCACGACCACTGGCAACGACTTCAGGTCGTCCTTCCCTTTCCCTCGAGCTGGACCTCTCCACTCGAGCTTGATGAATCACAGAAGCAGGTTCTTCCCCCGTCGAGGGCAACGGTGTCTCACCGTCCTGCATCGCGAATTTCATATTACCGGCTCCACCTCGTCCGACTGCGAGAGCGGGGGTGCGGCCGCGAGAGGTCGAACGCGAGGTCGTTTGGGAGAGAACGTGGGTGCCGATGGTGGTGTTGGTCGCTGTTTTGTTCAGACTGGTCGCGGCGTACGTCTCGGCGCCTGCTCGACCACGAGGTTCTTCGGCCGTACCTGGGGAGCAGGAAGGGGGGTCACGAGGTCACAAGTAGACGGACGGGGCATGGTTCGGGATTCAGATGCAGGTCGCGTCGCATGTACCACGGGAGAAAGAAGACCAGTAAAAAAAACAATCGTCAGTGAATAGACGCAAAAGTTTGTGACATGTCGTAGAACGCACCTTCGGCCAAGCGTACGCCCGTCCTTCCGCGGTCCCTCTCCCCTCCCGACCCCCCACTCGTCCCTCGATCGCGACTAGCACTCATGACCCTCTTGACCTTATCCATCATACCACTCACGCCCCTCGACAAGGACTGTCGACGCGTCACACTGGGCGAACGGGAATCCTGTCGCGTTGCCGCGGCCGGGGTCGGCCGGCTGAGGGCTGAGTCTTGTGGGAAGGGGGTTGGGACTGCCGAGTCGGAGGGGGATTTGGCGTGTGTTGTTACAGAGTCTTGGGTCGCCAGTTGGGGTCGTTCGAGAGTGGCCATGGTGGAAATGGGTATTTTGGGTCGACTGCGACTGTTGGGTGGTTGGGAGAGGCAAGAGGGGAAGGAAGAAGGAGGGGCTCCGTTTCAGTCAATGGGGAAACATGCGGGGGAAGCGGACACTGGCCTTTCGCCGCACGGGTCGACGGAGTCAGATGATCCCGGTGGCCGTAAAGAGCAGCGGCACTGTCATCGCGTTCCACCTCCCACCGAGATGCGTATCTCCCTTGAATAGTGTGTGAAGCATTCGGACTCACAGCTTGCGTATGCACTTGGACGAGAAGGACGAACGAGCAACACCTGTCCAGTGCAGGAGATAGGGCAAAACGCTCACGACAAGGGTCGAGCTTGTGATCATGTGAGCTGCATCATAAGCTCTCGGCGCTTGGCGCCGCGACCGTCCGACGCTTCTTGCTGCCCTGAGCTAGGGTTTCAGCGATGGACTACTACTGGCAGAATGATGGGTAAAAATTAATAGTTTTTTCATTCCTAACTCGTGTTGGAATTATTTACCGTTTCATGTGGTAAGCCCTACTCGACTTGGCCACTCTTTAAGAAGCTCTCCCATTCGACCGTCTGTTCGTAATAGCCGTACGTGCATTGCGTCATTCCCATTGTTGAGCTCGGACCCCCTTGATATGAAAGCCCGTCGACCTCTTGACCCTACACCTTTTTCGCCTCATCCTTACTTAGCAACTGCTGTACACTCGAGACCTTGTTGTCCAAACTACCTTGCTTATCGGTGCGTGTACCGATTCGAATGTCAGTGGCGACTCGGGGCTGTTGACGTCGTCCGAGGGTAGAATGTTTTTTCGTTCAGCAACGGCAAAGGCTTCCGAAGCGTGTCGGGTGCAGTGGGGACTTACGCATCCCATGGCGTGAACGGCTTGATGACATTCTTCGATGACCTTCATCACTTGGCCGAATTCGCCTTCTACTCCTGTACCGTCTGCGTTGAAGGAGGGAAGGATCGACAACGCTTTCGCGATTGAAGATTAGCCCGAATCCAGATTGTCCATGAGCTGAACCTTGGGGTAACTTGCATCCGTGCAATTTATATTCCAAGCCTGACTTTTCGAGTACGCGTTGGCATTCGGCAATGTACTGCGAGGTCGAGGGTGCGAAGACGAAGGGAGGACGGAAAGTGGGGGTGGGCCCAGAGGGGGATGAGCACATCAAGGTGAACCAGCTACGGGCTCATAGACCATGGGTGTGACCGACCTTTGTGACGCCCACTTCCCCAATTCCCATAGGGATCAAGCAAAAATCGGCGACCTGATGCGGGGTTGGTGCACAGAGCCGAGCGCGAAGGGACACGTCAGAGATCAGCGATTCAGCGTGGTGAGAGTCTAGAGCAAAGCCACACGTAGTTTATGAACCCACGGCGTGCATCCTATGTGCTGCTGCTCGAATATGTGTGGGTCGAAAAAGCATGTGCTGGTGTGGAGGGAGCGGGGGGCGCTGCCAGAAGACGAGGTCGTGGTCGACGACTCTGAGGTGGCGCCGGGTCGCGCATGGTCCGTGCGCACTTGCTTGCGCCTGGTGGCTCTGGCAACCTCATCCCGACCTCGCAGTGGCGCTCATCACTGGCTCCAGTTCCATCACATCGCGCGGCTAGACCACCTCCCTCTCTCGCGATCTAATCAGAGTCATGGTACGTCACCAGCAACGCCCACCCCCCCACGCCAGTCCCGCGCCTACTGCTCTGACGCGAATCGCTGACGTACGCGCCCCGCCCGTTCTCCGGTCGAACAGAGCAGCGACCAAGAGTTCCAAGACCTGCCCTCGGACGACGACGCCTACGAGGACTATGACCCCACCGATTTCCTCGACGACGATCAAGACCCTCCGGTCGTAGCTCCCGTGGCACCTGTCGTACTCACCCCTGCTCCTGCTGCCTCAGCGAGTCGTGTTGCCCGATCGTCCAACGCGGCCTATCAACCACCGCCACAACCCCATCATGATGACGACGACGATGACGACGACGAGGACGAGGACGACGAGGACGGTGGCGATCGAGGCTTTGGCCTGTTCCCCACCTTTGGGCAAGTGGCGCGACAAGCCATGGGAAGCTACATCAACCCCAACGCGTTCCAAGCCGGCTTCGGAGGGCATGCCTTTGCGAGACCACCCGCGAGCGCGTTCAGGAGGCAGTACAGGGCGTACTCGACCGCCATTCTCGAGGTGCAGAGAGGGAGGAGCTGTGGTAGAGGTAGATCCAACCTCATGTATGGCGGAAAAAGTCAGTTCGATCACCATGCCCTCCCGCTCTCTCCCCGCCTCGACCCCATTGCTGATGTCATTCTCGCCTCGATCTACGCACTCAGTCACCATGCCTCCCTCGGCACTCGAGGAAATCAGTGAGCGACGAGACAGCATCTCAGAGCAGTATCGGACTGTCTGATCATGATCCATTCTCTCACAGCCCAACTCGACATCGAGCTGCCCATCACCTTCGAAATCACAAATCCGGCTCAGCCCGATCTTACGACCCACGTCGGTGTACTCGAGTTTATCGCCGACGAGGGCACCGTCAACCTTCCCCAATGGGTGAGCACATGCGTTCCCAGTTCGTATGTATGTGCAGCATCTGGATCCGATAAATGTCCCGACCTTTGGCAGATCATGGACCAACTGCGACTGAATGAAGGCGACCCGATCCGTATCTGGGGAGGCCGATACCCCAAGGGCAAGATGATCAAGATCCAACCCCAGAGCGCCGATTTCCTCGAAGTCAGCGATCCCAAGGCAGTGTAAGCTCAGTGAGCTCCATCCTTCGTCCTCCTCCACGGGACATCTGACTCCTGTCCACCCACAGCCTCGAACAAGCTTTGCGTCACTTCTCCTGTCTCTCGGCGGGGGACATCATCGAGATCGGTTACCAATCGCTGACCTTCCGCCTCTTGATCATGGAGATCACACCACCCGGTCCCGCCATTTCCATCATCGACACGGACGTCGAAGTCGATTTCGCCGCACCCTTGGGCTACGTCGAACCCGAATACGTTCCACGAAGTGCGATCGCCGGCCCGACCATGAAGGACAAGTACACGATCGACACCAAGGGTGTCCAAGACGTTGATGCTCGAGGGAGTGGGAGCTCGACGCCTGTTTCGAGAGGCGGGGGTGCACCGGTCGGAGCTGATGGGGCGGTGCACAGTTGGGAGGCGTTCAAGGGGACCGGAAATAGCTTGAGTGGGAAGAGGATCAAGGGCAAGGGCGTCAAGGCCAAGAAGATTGAGGCCGTCGATGGGAACAGTATGATCTTCAGGACCGAGTGAGTCTCCCACACATTCGGTTGTTGACGGGATCTTGCCAACCTAACGAAATTGCACCTTGTACTCCCCGCAGTCAACCTCGCATGGTGACAGCCGATACGCAAATCGGCGAACGCCAAGTCCCCGCGGCCCTCAACCTCCCCCTAGGCAATCTCTTCTTCGGATTCGAACCCCGACCACCCCCCGGCTCCGAAGAAGACATTGCCGACAAGCTCAAAGCCGGAGCTGAATCAGCGGCCACACCCGTTCCTTTCGCCGGTGTCGGTTCGGGAAGTACGCTTTCGGGTCGAGCGAGGAATTTAGCGGCCTTACCGCAGGGTGCTCCGACGCCACCTCCAGCTACGGCTTCGCCGAGTCGTGCGACGTCCGTCCCCGCTGCTGGCGGTCAACTCAAGTCGTTCTCCGGGTCGGGTAAGACGCTGTCGGGCAAGAAACCGATCGCGACGATTGAGATTGATTGAAGCTTGGATCAACATGTAAAGACGTCCTTCGATAGGCATCTCTGTGCTTTTCCGCTTTTTCTTTGCTTTTATTCTGATACTTCACCTGCAATTCGCATCCATTCATGTATACAAGGTACCAAAAGCTGTTTCAAATCATGACGACATCATCCCCTCCCTCCAATTCCTGAGCCAACAACCTCTCAATCTCCCTACAATAATCCCCTAATCCTTCCCTCCCCAAGCTCTCCTTCAACCTTTCGCATTCCCCTCTCAGCGCATCCACGACTCCACGGACCATCTCCCGGTCCATAACCTCCCTTCCCTCGAATCTAGGTCCTACTTCCTCTTCTCCTACACCGTATTCGGAAGCCGCTTGCTCCGGCCCTAAAACGACCTTTTGTTCCTCCCCCTCCCCAACTTCCCGTCTTTTCAAATCTCTCAGCGTCCTAAACAACGTCGTCCGCCTCAAAGTTTGCACGAGCTCTTCATCGCCCCACCCCCCCTCTTTTCGGGAAAGGTTAAATTGGTCCCAAGCGTCGGAGAGGTATATCCTTCTCCAGATCGTTTGTAGCGCTAATTCGTAGCGTTGATGAGGGAGGCTTGATTGAGAACGAAGGAGGATCTCGAGGGCTGTGCAAGGGTCTGATGAGGCGGAAGAAGATGGGAAAGGTATCGAATTCGCGATGGGGAGTGTGAGGAGGTCGATCAAGTCTTCTGCACTTAGAGTTCGGGAGGTAAGAAGGTCCAAGGTGAGGTGATGGAAGAGGGATTGGAGGGCGTGGGGGAGGTGCGGGGTGAGGTTCTCGGTGATGGATTGGGCTTGGGTGGAGGGGGAGGCAAAGTTGAGCGAGGAGGGGAGGGTCGAGAGGAAGGATTGGTGCAGCATCGATTGGGTATTGGCGAGGTCGAGCTTGTCATCGAGAGCTAAAGCGCAGACCGTCGACATTCAATTCCTTGCCACGCATGATGTGACGGGGTTACACTCACCTTCGATGGCTCGCTGCACACTCTCCGATCCCAGCGTCCCATGCGATCCTTGTGCGACTTGGGATAACTTGCCGAGGCTCAGCATGATCTGTGAAGCCAAATACTGGATCAGCTAAGGGATCAAATTCGAAAGATGCCATACCTATCGGTGAGTGATCACCTTCTTCTGCACGAGGTCAATCTCCTTCTGCGCTTCCGAGACGAGGGCCTCCGTGGCCTGTGCGTAGCGACCGATCGCAATATCGTTTATCCACGAGATATCTGTCGCAAGAGAACACCTCAGCACATAATACGAGGCTGACACGAATATACCCCTTGCTGACTTTGATTGTCCGTCTCATCCAAATACTGCGTCAACAGCGGTCGGTAAACCTCATCCTGCTCCAACAACGTGCGCAACTGCCCCTTGTCGATGTAGAATTGGTACAACGGGAACGCGAACTCTTGTGCGTATTTGCGCAAGAAAGAATCCGTTCGAGCGGGAGAGCCTCGACGAGGGTCGGTGCATAGTTCGACCAGGCTGCGAAAGTCGCGATGACGCTCGGCGAGTTCGTACGCGTGCGTCACTGTGCCGACGTTGACTAGGTGTGGCATCAAGGGGATGTCAGCAACCACAATCTCTGCTTTCAAGCACAGTCGACAAGAATTGACGCACCAAGCATCTTGATGAACTTGGCGCGTTGAGCCAAATACCTCTCCGACCACTCCCTCGCCTTGACCGAATTCGGGTCCTCCCCCTCCCCCGTCTGAAGGAACAACAACCTCTCCTCGAAGGCCGAAAAAGTCGCTTCCGCCAACCCGACCATCTGCTTCTTCAACTCGGCTTGCAGATTTTGTTGTTCGCTCGGTCCGGTAGCGCCAATGGTCTCCTCTTCCAATGATGAGCCCATTTCTCGGACGCGTTCGCGTAACAAAGCGTCGGTTTGTTCGAATTGCCATTGAAGCGCTTCGACGATCGAGGCTTTTGAGGACCAGGCTTCGAGGGGTAAGACCTCTTGGTCGAGCGCATACTGTGTACGCGTATCTTGACGATGACGAGCGACGGCGGTAAAGACGAGCAGGTATGCCTGGTTCGCCTCGTGAATCATGCGCGAGCGTTGCTCGCTCCGCAGCAACGTATCGGAAAACGCACGAGCCAGCTGGTAGACTTCCTCCAATACGTTCGCAAACGAGGCGACCCGCGTCCGAAAAAAGAGACGAACGGGGTCCTCGACGACATCACCGGCCGAGTCCAAAAAGTTGGAGATCGCCATCGAGAGCAGACCGAACGAGTCTGCTGCGCCCATGCGAGAATTCTGATGATGCCACAGAGCGACAGCTCCGGCAAGTCGCTCGGCATCCCAGCTGAGACGTCTTCTCGCACTCTGCGGGAGCTTGCCCAGCAATCCGTTCGAACCGATGTAGCCAATGAGGATCCTGGCACGTGACGCACGGTCGGCCAGTTGAACCCTCAGGTCCATGATGTGGGGTGCATGGGGTGACGACGATGACGCGATCTGCGAGCTCACGGCTTCGGCGGCAAGGACCAAGTCGCCCTCAAAGTTGGGCGAGAGATCAAATGCCAACGGGTTTGTTGCATCGTCGGCACCAAAGTAGACGGCTTGCTCAATCTTGACCTTGAGCTTGCGCGTCTTGGCCGCTTCGGACGCGGGAGCGGCGTACGTCGCCAGGCTGAGCAAGGTCGCGGCGTTAAGCTGGAGGGATAGTATCGAGGGAGTCGAGGTCAAGAGCACCAAAGGCTCATTGACGTTGTTCGATCGAGACGAATAGCCTAGGAAGCGGTTCGTATTATTTCGAAGCGGGAACGTCTCTTCGAACGCCGAGGTCGCTTCGAGCGACGTCACAATTACGGCGTCAACAAAGACGACAAATGCGATAGAGTTGGGTCCGAGGTTGAGTTTGGGTGAAGAAAGAGGTCGGGGATCAACCGGAGCTTGGTAGTGCAGGTGTCGGACCCCGACGACGTCGACGCCGTGCTGCGCGTTCCCGATGTCAAGCAGCACGATCGAGTACGATAGCGACTTTGACGCCGTCGTGAGAGTGACGTGGGAGACGAGCAACGCCAAGTGGCCCGAAACTGTGACAGCAGTGTCGAGGATCGTCGCACGTCGTTCGTTCGTGGCCCATGCCTCGTTGCCGACCTTGGCCCCCTCGAGCGCCTCGAGAACACCGGCGAGCACGTCCTGTTCGACAATCAAACGCTCACTGCCATCGTCCCGCAGCGGCACATCCCAGACATGCACGTTCGTGTCGGTGACGGCGTAGATGAGGTGTTTGCCCCCATCGGGTGTGGACGGGACGGGGGACACGGCAACGGAGAGGATGCCGGCGGTGGGATCGGCGGCGGTCTTGCCGCCAAAGACGGCGAGCCAGACCGAGCCTGCCCATCCGACACTTCGCTCCAAGGGACGCACGTTGACGTCGACTCGACCTCCGACCGAGGTGAGAGCGATGAGCAAGACACGCGAACGGCTGGTGCTGACAACGTACGAGGTCGGGGACAGGGTCGTGAGTCCGCGGACGAGTTCGCCCTCGGTGAGGGAAAGAGATGCACCAAGGTAACGCTCAACGCCGGAAAGTGCCATGCTTAAAGCTTCCCAGAAACAAAGTTCACCGGTCGTCGACACGACCAGGAGACCGGGCTCTCGTCGAGACGAAGCGCTACTGGTCGAGGAAACGACGAAGCTGGCGAACGAGAGGGGCGCATAGATAGAGACGTTGGTGGGGAGCGACTCGGTCTTGGGGAGTGGGAACACGTAGGTTGCTGATGCACTCGAGCGCTAACCGACAGATGCCAAAGCGACAGAGGGAGGTGAGGGAGGTGAGCTCGTGTCCCTCGAGGGGAGCAAGACGGTTCAGCTTTGCGTGCTCACCTTGGTCCAGTTCCAGACAAAGCAGTATTCGCGCGTGACGAGGCAAGCAAATCCAGTGGTGTGATCGAGCGTTGCACGGAAAGGGTCGACGTAGGGATCTGGATGGGAAGGCGGGGTCATCAGTGACTGAACCACGGGAAGACAGAGCAAGCAAAGGGGACTGACCTGCACCCGAGACGATCTGCTGTACCTCCACGGGCAGTCCCTTACGTTCGCACACGACATAACACTCATCCCTGACGAGCACCTTGTCGGGTGGCTCTTCTGTAGGTCGTGAGCCCATAAGGGAGCGTCGGTCGTCGTCGCCTCCCGCGTCGGACGAAGCTGCGATCGAGCTCTGTGCACGACGACTCGAAGCTGCGATCGAGAGTGAGCGACCATAGCTCTGAGGAGCGTGTTGACCGTAGATCGCTCTGCCGTACTGCGACATGGATGGGTTGGCATGCGAGCCGGCGAGGCTGGGGTCGGGTGACGCTCGAGGCGTGGTCTCGCCCGACTGCAGCGCCTGTGACGCCGCACGAGTCGCTGCACGAGACCCAGCACGTCGAGGTGTGCCCACCCGTCGAGGTGTGGTCGAGTTCGCAGGTGGTGTGCCCAGGCCCGAGTACATGCTTGAGGTGTGGAAGTCGATCAGGCGCAAGGCGAGCTGCGAGTTGGGTGAGGGCAGGGTCGGAAGCACGCTCGGAGGGACTTTGCAGACTTTACCCATTCACCAGGCTTCACAGATCTTCACAGATCTTCACAGATCTTCACAGATCTTCACAGATCTTCACAGATCTTCACAGATCTTCACAGATCGGCCTCTCGATCAAACTGGGCACACGATCGCAACAGCTGATATTACAGCACAATTCCCAAGACTATTCCCAGACACTTCCTCCACACATTCGCCGGTAAAAAACAGATACATAAAATTCACTCATCCCTCAGCTTCCTCAGGCGACCAATCCATTCCACAGCATGTTGGACCACGCGAAATCCGACGATTCCGCATCGAGTTGCACTGTGCGCACCTTGTCGCTCGCTTGAGATTCTGTGCCAAGACGTCGAAATGTCAGCACGCGGTTTGTTCGCTTTCCGGGCTGAACCCTTCCCCAGCAACGCGACTGCACTTACTGACGATGACACCTCGTACGGCACCGTCCTGTTCCTTGGGTATGAATCCGAGATTCCGGTACAGAGAAAGGCGAAGGCTGTTTAAAGATCCATCAAAGTAAGCACCGATCCCAAGCGAGCCTCCATCGCGCTCCTCAGAGAAAGGCTCGTCGTCCCCACTCACACTTCCGAATCGAGTTCCGAAGCATGCACGATATCGGCATCCTCGTCCCTCAACTCTTGCTGCAGCCTCGCCAATTCGGCCTGCAGCCTCGCGACATTCTGCTCGAGCTCGCTGTTCTTTTTGTAGCCCGTGAAAAGCTGTTGTCGGTTCTGCTCCATCAGCCGGACGTGTTCTTCGGCCGAGGGAACTCCCGCAGGCCGCGAGGCGGCAATGCGAAGTCGTTCTTGTTCGCGTGCGAGGGCTGTGAATTTGCGCATGGTAAGTCAGCATCAAAGATCTATCTCTCAAGACACGCTTCTGAAGGGACGCAATGCCAGAGCGGCACGCCGAACGCACCCCTCAAATGATCCCTCACGTGATCCACAACGACCTTGGATCTCTTGTTCAGCTCCTCGATGCCCTCGATCGTCCGATGCATGATCTTGACCTCGGGACCGTTCCAAAGACGCTTCTTCTCGTCCCAGTCGATCGGCTCGTCGCCGTCCGCGTTCTTGAACAATTCGAGCGTGCCTTCGATCAAGGTGCCGTACTCTTCATCGAACTTGGCCATTTCGGCTGACATGGTGACCGCGATCTGTAAAGACGTGGTACGTGTACTGCGACTGTTCACGGAAGAGGGTCAATTGTCTTGTGTGGGCTGTGTGTATGCGCGCAAGTCAAGAGGCGACGAGACGCGCCTCGAGCGTGAGAGGTTGAACGATAGAGTCCACCGCGCACGCGCACGGACCTCTTCGAACCTCGACGCGTCTCGGGCTCGGAGCGGCTCGGAGCGAGTGCGCGAGTCCTGAAAGCGTCTGATGGCTCAGGCAAGCTCTCGCAGTTGCGTGCAGGGGAACTCTTGATGGATCGAGAAGTATGCTTATCACATGTGTGACAGGGATCAGAGACAAGTTCTGCCGATGGTCAACAGCACTACAGTTCTGACGTCTGTGGTTCAATTCTCAAGCTTCAGAGGCTATATAAGCCAACAGAGGGACACTTCACAGAAAATCACTAAAAAACTACGTTACTCCAAAAACTCAGAGGCCAGACATTCGCCACGACCAAGAGACCCGGCCACGAGCCTCGAAGATTCACATGGCGAAGGGGCAACGCGCGCGCGGAGTTCCGCCGACCGCATAGGGGCCTTCCAATTTGCCCCCTTGGATCTTCTCGGCTCGTCGACGTACCTCGTCCACTTCTTTGCCTTCGTACTTGCGAGGACCCTGTGGGTATAAAATGAACACGCGGATGTATCAGCCTCACAATTCCCAAGAGGCAATGAAAAAAAGTAGGTCTTGAACCCACCATCGTCTCCAAACGATAACCCTCCGGCTGAAACTCCTTAGACGGGATCGAACGCGGATGCGCCATTCCAATCATGATCAACCCCTTCTGTAGCCATATCCAAGGCGTAGAAGGGATTGGCATATACCATGGTTCATTCATGTACGAAGGAGGATGGGACATCGGCGCGTATCGATCCGAGGCCTTGTCCGACTTGGAAAGCTTTTCATCGTCTGAGGAGGCTTCGTGTCGATAACCGGGCGGGAAAGCGGGATATTCTCGGGGATGGGGTACAGTGTTGAGCCCCATCAATTCGGGCCGAGGCGGAAACAGATGACGGATGACGAATGCGCGCGCGTGTAGGGCCAAGTGGAGAAAGGACGTGAACCAAGCAGGAGGTTGAGGAGCTCTGCGGGGGGGTCAGCATCTCGAATTGATCAGTCACCGAACCATCAACATCATTAGAACGGTACGAGATGCTTTACTTGACCGCCGCACGCAGCTTGTCTGTCATCAGAGTCGATACGACGGTACGTCCCCCATTCTTGAGAAAGTTGGGTACGTTGAACAGGAGCAGATCCGTCGTTGCTGCAGCGACCTTGCGACTCTTCTCATTCGGCAGCATATTCTCCTCTTCATACGCCTCGGACCAATCGAGCATCTCCTGCAGTTCGACAGGGATCTCCTCGATGCCCATACGCCGACCGATCTCGGAGAAAAAGACGTGCCACGCCTGTTCCTCGAGTGGGGTCAAGCATCGCCACTCGAAGCGACGGGCCCAGACGGCAGGCTCACGGATGAATGTCGACAGCGTGTAGAGTAGATCGCTGTTGGTGATAGCCTTGTAGTGGGAATGCTGGAGATTGATGCGAGCGATCGCGATCGCTCCTCGCGGGTCCAGCGGTCCGGCTGATTCGACTCCTGAGCCAGGGCCGACCATGGGGTACCGGAGAAATGAGCCAATTAGAACGCTCGTATCGACATAGCTATAAGGAATGTAAGAATATCAGCAAGCATAAAGATCGAGGACGTGACCACCTGCCTCGTCGTAGGCACATATTACTCACCGGCGGCCAGCTTTGTCCATGTCGACAAACTCGGCAGAACTGAGCAGCACGTAAGAGATGGTCTCGATGCCGTAGGTCTGTGATGTACGCCAAAATGCAGAAATTTACATTTGGGATGGTCGGTATTCATTTGATCCAAGGTACCTTCTTGTGTGCTTGGTCAGCTAGCTTTCAGGTTGACAAGTCTTTGAGGAGATTGAGACTTTCAGCTGAAAGCGAGAGCTGGGGTCCCCGCAAAGCACGGCCAGAGGTCACGCGGTCATGCCAAGCGACTCACGAGGAATAAGGCGAATTCAAGCGCTTTGGTGATTGTAAAGGGCATGTCAAACTCGGCTCCGGGAGTCAAGATAATCTGAGCTTCTGCTGGTGTCATGGGGTACTGTTCACGCGTCGGCGCATGGCCATCACGTCCACGACGCAATGGAGGGGGTCGCGCAAGTCCATGCCGCTTCGCGTAGGCGAGATGGGTCGCTTTGATCCTGGAGTAGCGGGTCAGATGGACGTAGCCGAGGTACGATACCATGGCGACCGCAATGTACATCGTGTAGGAGCCGTATGGCATCGACATGGTGCGTGAATGGCTATTGGAGGCTGCAATAGGTCCAGAGCGCAAGAAGAGCCGTGGGCCCCCGCCGCATGCAGTGTGGGGCAGGAGGCTCTCGCTTTTCGGGGGACGAACATGACCGAAACGCTAGTGAAAAGTCGGGTACCGGCGTGCTCTGATGCTCGCACATGCCGACAAATCAGTCCGGGCGTATCATGCGCTCAAGCAAGCAGTCATCAAAACGCCGTCTGGCAAATCGAGATAATCTGTGCATGGCTTGTTCAAAGAGAGCTAGTCAGTAGGTAAGACCGGCCGGTGAGCGGTTCTGAGCAGCTCCGAGTCACCTCACCGGCCCCGGCGGCAATCAAAAAGAGCGTCGCGGTCACTGAAACTGTGGGGTTCTGAATAGGGGATTCCCTCTATTGCATGTGTTGTACACAAAAAAAACGGATCAGTCAGTACTATGGGACCCGTGAGTATATGCCCATCAGCAGCATGCACAGCATAACTGGTAGCCGTGTAGACGAGAGCGGAAAAGTTGGCTACGCCGCCGATGTCTTGGATCGGCTACGATAAAGCTGAAACAATTGGAAGGTCGGTATCCGCCGCCTTTCAACCCAAACTCAACTCGTCCCATTCCCACCTCTGTCGTCTCATCATCTTTCGCGAGAATTCCCATCCCTCATCGCCCTGCGCCGCCCTCGACGAATCAGAATCCGCCGAAACGTCACTTTCGTTGCCGGCGCTCCGACGCTGCAGGAGTCGGACACTCCGTCTCGCGGCTTTCAGGGCAGTCTTTGTCGAGCTGTCCATAGCAGGGCTTGGGGTCGTTCAATCACATCGCGATCTTTGGTGTGTTGGCAATAGCACGAGATACGGTGCAGTCGAAGCCAGCTGAAGAGGGAACGCCCGGGTCGGTTGTATGAGGCGAGATGGAAGAGAAAGTCATTCTCCAGGGATGTACTGACTCATGAAGAAGTTGGTCGAGCCGTTAACTGGTAGCCACATCTGGTGCCGGAGAGACAGGGGTCTGCTGTCAGATGCACGATTGTCGATAGTAGGCCCGACTGTAGGTCCGTTCTCCTTCCCTTCCTCTGAGAGAATGGGGGCAGGGCACTCACCCATCATCGGCATCACCCAAGCACATATGCATTTCGAACCAGTGCATTTCGGCATTTTGGCCGGGATCGCGAAAGTCGTGTTCTTGTTCCAAACGCACTGCTTCTGAACCGAAAAGCTGGCGAGGTTGTCGATCGTGAACTTATTGATATCTTCAACGTCCGTGATAGCGAGTGCGAATCCTTGAAGCGCCGCAGGGTCGACGGCAAAGTTGGGACCACCACTGTGGTACGCGCCGGCGTTGTTTGAACAGGCGACGTTAGCGGAGGTGCTGGCTCCACCAGAGGCGGTCGTGGCCTTTGTTGCATGCGATCTCGAGCGTGATGGATTTTCCGTCGGGAAGAGCTTGCGTTACGCCGGCTGGGGGTGGCGTGGCACGACTTTGCGCTTCTCGGAACCACCAACTGTGAACCATCGATTTCATGAAAACACTGGGTTGGGGCAAACCTGGATCGTGGTCAGTCCAGCGGAAGGTAGCTGAAGCCGGAGCGGGGTCGGCGACGAGCACGTGGGACCCAGACGAGGAGCTGTCAGGGGCCACGAGTGGGCGGCGAGCCTCTTCGCGTTCTGCGGACTCGAGCTTACGTCACATGCGCTTGGGACACAGAGAAGAAATTGAGTAGCACTAAAAGATAGATACTTGTCGGGAACATCGAGACGTGGGGTGGGGTTGGAGGATGACGGATCTGTGAGGTTCGTGAGGAGCTAAAGTGGGCTGGAGGCGAAACGAGTGGCTCAGGAGCAGTCAGATCCCTGAAAACTGTCGACACGGAGACCACGTAAACTTACGGAATGAATTGGGGCTGTCAAATCAGACTGATGAGCGAGAACTGTAAGCGTCGGAGTGGTGGTGATGTGGGGCCTGCCGATGAGGAGGGGGAGGACGAGTGATGCAGTGCAGGTGCAAGATATGTCTCTGCAAATCAGGGAAGAGAGCACCAAAATGAAGAAAGAGCACCGAGACCTCGAAGTAATGTTCTGCGTGAGTGTAGGGGAGGGATTGCAAGTGAATTGTATGAGAGCCAGCGCTTGGCGGATGGTCTGGCCAGTTCGCCGCCTCAAGATGAGACCCAACTGCGCAGACCTTTAGGCCAGGGCAGAGCTTCCATCTATGTCGACTGACCCCAAGATGCACTCCAAGTCTTCATGGTGTAAACTCGTATTTCTCGAGGAGGACTAGATCGGCAACCAGTAAGTACCCGAGACAAAGTACGAGTTGTAGGGAGTAATTGGAAGCGTTACGGGAAAGACTAAGGAGGCTCGCAGTGCGAGTGTGCGAATATCTCTAAGTCCAAAAAGGGGCCCAACCGGCGCGCGGCTGGCTGGGTTTGGCGCGGGTTGGAGCTCGAGCTAAGCAAGAGGGTAAAAATCCAACACCCCTCGCTCAATACTCAGCCTCTAAGGTCCAGGTTGTCACGATGAACCTTGAAGACCAAGGGCCCAAGTTCCTTGGTGAAGATGTCGGCGACCATGCTTTGTGTCCACATAGTCGACTCGAATGGTGCCCAGCCTGACCTGGCCGCGTACAAAGTGCGCACGAATGCGAATGTGTCGGGACCGGTGGTGAAGGGTGGGGTTCTTGGCGAGCGCCAGGGCTCCTTCAGTTGTTTATCGCCGTAGAGTTGTACGGGGGCTTGGGTGTCGATGCCCAGCTCCATAAGCAGTTCTTGAAGGTGGCCAGCTTCTTTTGAGGCATGCGAGAGAGCGAGATACTCGGCGTCTGTGGTGGAGTCGGCCACACGCTTTTGCACTTTGGAGGACCAGGAGATGACAGACCCGGCAAGATCAAGCTGTACCACCCCCAAGAGCTGCTTATGGAGCTGCGCATCGACACCCAAGCCCCCGTACAACTCTACGGCGATAAACAACTGAAGGAGCCCTGGCTCTCGCCAAGAACCCCACCCTTCACCACTGGTCCCGACACATTTGCATGAACGCTCAAAGTGAGCTCTTCTCCGAGCGAGTGCTTTGCAAGGTCGCCGGTGCCTGGGGATAGGGGGTTGAATGTAGGTCCGCGGAGCAGCCTCGCACTTCATGAAACTGTCCTTGAGCGCTTGAGCCCAAAGGCGCTTTTGATCGTCGGGCGCGCTCTCACTGGGCGCCAGCGCAGGCGCGAGAATGAATAAGCCCCTCCGACGGTCGTGCAGAGCGATCGCGGCCATGTCTTCACCGTTCATCGCCCGGACGAGTACGATCTTCACTTTCTTCTCAGTAGCCGAGTCGCGGCGACCTGATTGCTTGTTCGCTGACCTTTTTGAATTCCCGTCAGGAGTTAGTTCAGCTGTTCCGCAAGCTACACCGCCGAATTGTCGATGTACAGCCGCGGATCGGCCCGCGACTCGATGAATGAGGAAGCGACCGAGCCAAATTATCCGAGCCGCGAGATTGACTGTATCGGAGACCCACGCTGGAACCATGTAGCATGCATTCAAGAATTGATACAAGGGTCGCGTCAACTTCGGCCCTGTCACAATATGCGGAGTTTGTGGTCCGGCAGCTGCTAAGTGATCTAACGCGGCAGGCTGATCTTCAGTGCGAGATCTCCGATTGTCCTAGGACGTGAGTGTATGCATGTCGAAAGGGACGCGTGTTCGCCGCGCCGCCTAATGCTGGGTGCCGGTCCTCTTCTGGTAGTCTCCTGGTCGGAATTCCCCTTAGCTGCTGAGCTGACGGCCCTCGCGCGACAAGCGATCGTTCCTTCCTCCCCCACCTCCGCTCTCGATCCGTCCATCCTTCTGCGCTAGGCACGATGGCGACTGTGCCCCTGTTGTTCTCTCCCTTGCTCTCCCAGACGTTCGACTCGACACTGTCCTTGCATTCGCCCCCGCCGACCGCGCCGGACCGGGACGAGGACCCGAGCGACTTTACCGAGTTCGGCGGCGGCAATGGCAACGGCAGGCTTGGAGGCGGGGTGAGCCAGCAGCGTACGACCAGGGAAGCACCGCTGTCCCCCTTTGAGCGGTTGCCACCCGAGTTGATCGAAGCCATCGCCTTTTCCGTCTGTCGTCAATGCCCCGTGGGTGTGCCTTCTTCGCTGCTGAGCGTGGTCCTGCTCAGCAAACGCTTCTACGATGTACTGGGTCCTCGCAACGAGGGCTTCTACGCGGATCTATTCCGTCAGCGCTTCGACTGGCGATCGGTTGAGAGAAGATGGGCAGCAGTGGGTACTCCTCTACCCCACGTTGTACTGTCTTGGTTCGTGTCTGAGTTTTGCTCGCACTCTCTTACCAGATGAAAACGATTGAGGACAAACGAGAAAAGAAGTCGGTGCTGCTCGAATCGGCCACCGAAGCTCGCCCAGCGAACAACCTCAAGTTCACCGTCGGCTCCTTCACTCGGCCCAACTCGCCTTCCGAATACCTCCTTCAATCGTCTTCGGTGTGGAGACCTCTCATGAGCCGTGATCTGGCCAAGGAACTCAAGCGGAGATGCACGATCCTCACAAGGATGCGCTCCGCTGCCATTACGGGGTCGATTCCACCCTCGAGCTCTCGACCGTCCAGTCCCAGGATGCAAGCCATGGCTTCCTCCGATGGTCCCGTCTTGACTGAACCGGACGAACTGACCCAGAATCTATGGACGTGCTATCTGATGTTGCTTGAGAATGGTTAGTCTGAGCGTGCATACTCGAGAGCATCAATCTTTCCTGCCCGCTAACGCCCGCGAAATTCCTGCTCTCTTCTCAGATGGAAAGAACCTCGCACACCTCGTTGAATACGGTTTGATGCGCGACTACATGCGACTCTTTTATGAACACTCGCTGTTTACAGAGGCGCTGAACCCGGGTTGGCCGCGGCAGACTGCAGGACGAGCGCTCGGGCTGTGGATTGGCTGGCTTGGCGGCGACGACCTCAGTGCCGAGACGCCGGCAGAATCTGAGCAACGCTTCTTCGTCCTCAAGCCCTACGTTTTTGGGGCCCACAAGTTCGACGCCTTCCATGCCCCCTGGACGATCCCGACGCTCCCTGTAACACGACAATCCCACCCCATCATCCCGCCACCGATGGGCGCCTTCCTAGCCGATTTACGCCCGCGCACTCACGCCCAAATCATCACCCACATGGGTCGACGCATTGTGATGACCCCACCCGTCTTGGCTCACGCCGCCATTTTCAGCTTCTTCTACCGTGTCGAGCAAGATCCGTCCCAAGTCTCGGCCGACGTTGTCAATCCCGCCGCAGCTGGGGGCCCACCTCCTTTCCAGTTGCAGATGAACACCAACGCCCCGACGGCCACCACTGCTGCCGGTGGTGCGGCAACTTTATCGAGTCGACCCGTCAAGACCGAACTACCTACGCTCGTGTCCAGATTCCATGACCGTGATTTCGCTCGACTGGCCTCGTGCATCGATCCTTATTCGTCGCGAGGGCTACCGACGTTGTGCACCCGAGGCGACCTGGCCGGCTCTTGGGAAGGCCGGTTCTCCTTTTTCGACTTTGATTCCTATCGCGAGATGCTGGGAGGTCGGATGCGATCCTTGTACGAAGGACCATTTGGGGATCAACCGCAGGTGTGGAAGATTGAAGAGACGATCGTCAAGCTGGGAGCGGGGCAGCGTCAGGGTGGCAAAGGACCGATCTTGAATGCGGGTTACGAGATTGGGCAATTTGGTCCGTTGAGGAGATCGCAGAGTCTCGATCGAGGAGCGCCGGCGATGACTTTGGGCGCTGCGGGTTCAGGAGGAGGGGCGATGTTGGCCCGTCGAGTGAGCGAGGAAGCGGCACGCCAATCGAGGACCGACTCGTCGAGCACGAGGGCGAGCAAACGACCTCGGAGTATTGTCGAAGAGCCGTGTGAATGGGAAGAAGCTCGAGAGGCCGAAGATGAGGATGGCGAATACGAGATCTTGTTGTCCGGTTCGGTGAGTCGTGACAGGATTGACCTGTCCTCGGGTGAGTACCCGATATTGACTTTTGTCTCGAAACAGGGTCACTCGGCATGGGGTCAATTCAATCTCAAAGGACGCGTGCGGTCCTATGACGGCATGTTTTCCATTACGAAAGAGTACACCCCCGATTCAAGGGGGAGATGGCTCTATCGCGGATATTGCGTAGGTGGTAACCTCGTTGGAAGGTGGAGGGATACCCATACGCCGATCGATATGTCTGGTTATGAAGGTCAGTAGAGGACTCGCGCCCAAGATGACCCGTATTGACATCCTGGCTGACACCTCCGCCTTGTACTTCTCCACCTCAGGAACATTCTTGGTAGGTTTTCTGCTGATACCATCTCATCCAAACAGGCCTGATCGAACTGACCTAATCCCTGTTTCGATGAACAGATGACTCGTCGAGCATGAAGACTCCTCGTTGCTCGACTCTACGTTTCTTCCCATTCAATACAAGTCTCATGACGCTCCCTTTCTTATCCTTGTGCTTCTTGTCTTAATATACTCCGTTATCTTGATGTTTAGATGTGTAAACTACCTTATTTATACCTATCTCTCCCCCAATATGATGTGTTTTGAATTCCTTTTCGTGTCTTATTTCATTTCGTCCGCGTTCATTCTTCAAAAGAGGATCGGCCCTCCTGCATTGATAAGCACTCTATCGCGATCCCCAAAAAGGGCTGCTCTTCCTCTTCACTTCTGTTGATTTTTCCTGACCACGAAGCCACGCGTTATTTGTTTTTCTCGGCGTGCTCGGCGAACGTCTTTTGGAGGGTCTCCCAAACGGTCTTGGGGGACTGGGCCGCATCGACACCCTTCCAGATCTTCATAAGGCGAAGAACGTTATTCAATCAGCTCAGCATTCTCTCAACAATCGCAGCATCCGTAAGTGGCTTACGCCCTTGGTCTTGTAGTATTCTGCGACGGGGTCGGTCTGCTGGTGGTAGGTATCGAGGCGCTTGCGCAAGGTCTCGGCCGTGTCGTCGGAGCGTTGGATCAGGGGCTCGCCCGTGATGTCGTCGGTCATGGCCTTCTTCGGGGGGCTGTCACATAGAGGAGAAGCGATTGTCTGCTTGAGCTTCTCGTTCAACCCCTCAAATCAACCCATTCGACAAGCGAAAAAAGACTCACGCAAACTCCTTGTGGTACGAGCGACCAGAAGCGGGGTGGATCAAACGACCGGTGATGCGGCTGACGAGCAAGTTGTCGTTGACAAGCAACTGGATCGCGTGCTCGAGGGGTTGATGCTTCTTCTCGAGCATGCTGTCGAGCTTCTGGGCCTGGCCGACCGTGCGAGGGAAACCGTCGAGGATGAAACTGGAGGTGGAGGAGCCGAACGCAGAGAATCAGTCGCCGTCTTTTGCCCGAACTGTGTATGACCCGTCCTACCCAAGCTGGCACTCCTTGTTCTCGTCCAACTGCTGCTGAATCATGCCAATGACGATCTCATCCGAGACGAGGCCACCTTGGTCCATGATCTTCTTGGCCTGTTTGCCGAGCTCGGTGCCTTGCTTGACCTGCTCGCGCAACATGTCGCCGGTCGCCAAGTGGCAGACGTTGAACTTGTCCTTGATGTTGGGCGCTTGGGTCCCCTTGCCTGTTGCAGGAACGGTAGTGTCAGCTGGAGTTGCCCTGGGACCGACTGGGCGAGATCATGGGTTGCTCCGGAGCAAAGGGGACGTCTCGAGCTTAGAGGAAGCCTTTGGCAGTCGAAAGGGATTTGGGGATAAAGCCACGAATGCCCGGCCTTCCCTTGGTCTCCCATCCTGCGGAAGATCGGCAGCGGCGAAATAGACGACGGGGGTCCTCGGCGTTGGGTGTGCGCACCCGCTGTAATGAGCACGTTCACCGATCCTTCGTCCCCTCAGCCCACAACATCGACATGTCCTCATCCACACATCCCTGTAGTTCGCTCGCCTTGCCTTTCTTTTCCGCGCCGTGGATCCCGACCTCCGCGGCCAGTTGGTTGCACCACCTCTTCCCCAGCAAGCCCGGTCATTCGATCCCACAATCCACAACCCACCACCCAACTCACCAGCACCAGGAGGCCCCATCAACACGATCCTCAAATGCTGCGCCGGCGTCAACCCAACCTTCTCTTTGACCGTATCCTTGATCCCGGAAACGTTGGACCCGGCTTGCGATTCCAAACGTTCGATCTTGGCTTGCAGTTGCGAGACGAGCGATTTGAGGTGCTCGAGTTGGTCCGAGCCGGAGTTGGAAGAGGCGGGGGCCATGTTGGAGGATTTGGGGAGGTGGAGTGAGAAGTGGGGCAGAGACGGAGACGGAGTAGGAGGTTGAGGGTGTCGAGAGCGCGGGAAAGGGAGAGAGGTTCGGCTGAGTCCGGGTGCGATCCTCTTTAGTTCGCTTCAATCCACCCGGCCCGTACGCGTTGTGTTCCAGGCGCCGACTCCGCGCCGCGCAATTTTTAGATGACGGACGGTGCGACTCTGTATAATAAAAAGGGGAATGAGATTGCAAAGGACTTGACATGCGAAGGAATTGGCTGAAAAAACAAGGGGAGGAAAAAATGCGAGATGCGAGCAAATGACGGAATGAGGACCCGAGTCGGGAATGAGCGCGAGGCAAGAGCGGAGCGGGGCAGGGGCAAAGGATTCGGGATCGGGGAGGAATGCTCGCTTCGGAAAATTGTTGAGATGTCGACATGTGTCCTCGCACGAGGCAGTAATGAACGGAAGATTCAAAGAGAGCTGAAACTTCATTCGCCTTTCAACTGCTTCTGCTGCCACTCGACGAATAAGTCGATAGTCGATGGCCCTAGTACAAAGACGCCAGCAATCAGTCGCCGTAGAACCTTCACGTTCGAGTCCGTCCACTCACAAGCGTCGTCCTCACTCCATCCCTTGAGATCTGGGGTGACCGTCTTGGCAAACTCCCACACTTGGTGGTACAAATCCTTCGAAACACCTCGGAGCGTCCCTTCAGCGAAGGATTGGCCGTAGCGCACGATCGCTCGGCCCATTTCGAAACGTCGAGCGAGGACGAGGTCCCAGATCGTGAGCGCGACGTCGCCGGGAAGCGTCTTTTGGCTTTCGGGCATCATGTAGGAGAAGAGGAAGAGGTAGAATTCGTGCAGTCGCGCGTCCGAGCGTTCGGATGGCTTCTCCGGCCACAATGTCTTTTCCACATCGAGCAGCCACTTTTTGAGTTCGTAGGTCGACTTGACGCTAAGTCGGAGGTGCAATATACAGTCTTCGTCAGTGAGAGTGTAGACAAACCGCAATCACCTGACTCACGAATCCCGGCGAAAAGTGCGTTGCCAGTCGGCAAGCGAATACGAGCCAAAGGTCGGTGCTTTGAGCTTCCACGACAGCACAAGGGCCGTAACCTGGATAAACGCGGATAGTCAGCGTTGTACACGATCTCGGCGTACATCTGTGAGAACACCCACATCGGCGAGACTGATGTCCATGTGCTGAAACAGCTTTTGGATGCCGTCAAAGTTGATCAATTCGGGGTCGTCCTGACTCGCGTACTCGGCGAACCAGGTCTTACACCGCTCGTCCCAGGTCAAAGGTATCGCGGTGACCTTGGCAGACTTGGCCGTCCTGCTGGGCTTCTTGGCCGAAGCGGGGGAAGGTGTCGACGTCGTGTCCACTTGGATGTCCTCGGTCGACTGCGCGCTGACTTTTTTTGATGTAGACTTGGTCGTCGCGATTTTCGACGCGCCTGAATGGACGAAGGTATTTATTAGTTCCCTATGGGTCTCATAGCGTCGGGTGAAAGTCGAGACTTACTCTTGGAAGTTGATGCAATGGTGGCTTTGACGGCTTTAGTCGAATTCTTGATGGGCTCGGTGGCCTTCTTGCCCGTCGACTTGGTCACCTTGGGTGCGTGTGCCTGTCGGTACGATTTCCAGCCGCATTAGCTTCCGTCACGACTTGCAATGCAGATTTGACAGAACCGACCTCGATCACCACCGACGAGTCACCACTGTTGGACGTATCATCACTCCGCGAGTCGTCGAGCCCGACCTGTTCGATGGGTTTGGTTGCCGTTTTCGGAACCACTTTCTTGGAGAGCTTGGTGGCAGTTTTCGTCTTGGAAGAAGTCGTTGAAGCGACGGGCTCGACCTCGGCTGTCTTGGGTTTGGCTTCAACTTTGGAGGTGGATGAGGTCGTCGCTTTGGTAGCAGTGGAAGTCGTAGTAGCGGCCGTGATTTTTGCCTTGGTGGCAGCGGTCGGGGTGTCTTTGGAGCTGCTCGCACCCGACGAGGTCGATGCGGTGGCCGAAGTCGACGTTGACGGATCCGCGGTGGCGAGCGCTTTGGAGCTACGCGTCGAAGGACGTTTGACGGGAGGTTCTTGGACCACGTCGGAAGAAGCAGAAGTTGAGTCTTTGTTGGAGGTGGATGAAGACGACGTGGTGGCTACTTTGCGCTTCGGGGGCTGTGGGGTGGGGTGGATAGATTCAGTGCCAAGTCAGACCGTCGGCGTCGTGTTCATGACGCCATTGTCATCGACCAGCGGCGCCAGGAGGACCGTGCCCGCCTTCCCCTTGGACGGGCTCGCCTGGGAGGTCTGCAGACACTTTGAGCTCTGAGACTATTGATGAGAAACTTTCACCGACCATGATTTACACGAGCCAACCTCTCGGAGTCCGGTTCTTAGACTGCTCGACCCGAATAACGAGTCGAGGAGGTGCACAGCAGAGAGCAGTCGTGACGAAAGGGCGCTCCATGACCATATGCCAGTGCTGTTTGATGTAGGCGCGTGGGCCAAAATCCGACTGGGGAAGCTTGGCGCGCGACAGAGGACGTGGACGTGATGTCAATCCTCGGCGCTTGTTCCTCAGCACATCTACGTCGATTCTCTCCGAGCTGTGCTCCCCGATGGTGAAACGTTCCACCCCAGCACCTGCACCGCCACCACTAGTCCCACACGCTCTCAATTTCGACATCGATGATCCGACCGACTTTACCTCGCCCGAGCTCGGGCTGCTCGACGCGTCGTTGCGATGTCCCATCTGTTCCGAGCTCTTTGTCGGTCCCGTCATCCTCACCACCTGTTGTCACACCTTTTGTTCGAGGTGTTTGAGGTCAGTCTACGTCTAACTCTCGACTCAATATTCGAAAGCCCATGGGAACTTCCACCCGAATGATCGGATGATGGGCGACACGTCGCGGCGCGCTCATTCCCGACCGTCCAGAGCTCATCCCCGCGTGCTTTCCGTGGCGGCGAAGGCTCAGACATGTCTTGGGATCTATACAGACAAAGCCTCTCCGAGCGTCGCAAGTGTCCACAATGCGCAATGGAAACCGACACCTCGAGGCTGCGCAAGAACCAGCGCATAGAAGAGGTCGTACAGGCCTGGCAAAAAGGGAGGTGCGGAGCACTCCCGATCGAGTCACAACTTAAGTGCGATTGAACGATCTGATCGATTTTCTTGTTGGAAACCTACCAAACAGAGCCGCCATTTTGGATTTGCAAGCTCTCGCGATGACGGCTTCTCGCGGGTCGAACGAAGGCTCCGTATCGTTCACGTCCAGACCCCAAGACTCGAGGCCTGCGAAACGCGTCAAGAGTGAAGCCTCGGGCGACGCTTCCACATCGACGAGATCGACGCGCAATTCCACGGCATCGAAAAGAACAAGTGGCACAGCCTACGAAGATGCCGCCAGCTCGGACCTCGAGATCATCGAAAGTCCTCCCGTCGCTTCGAGGAGGTCCAAGCGCTCGAGTCGGGGAGGTAATCCAGATGATCGTAGGTTCCGATCTACATTTCACGTCGGTTGTGGTATAGAAGAAAGCTTACCATGACCCCTGCTCCACCGTTGCTCAGCCAATCTGAATGTCGAATGCCCCATCTGTCAAGCCCAAGTACGAAACGCCGACATGAACCGACATATCGACAGCGGGTGTGCAGTCATCAAACCTGCCGGAGCCGCGTGGGAAAGCATGTTTTCGAGTACCTCAGCCAGCATGAGCGGGGAGAGCTCCAAGGGCAGGGCCAAAGGGAAAGGCAAGGCCCAAGATGAAGAGATGTGAGTTACGATTGCTCGTTGAACGAGCTGACGTCGAATCGGGACTGAATCGGTATCTTTTGGCCCTCAACTCAGATCGGGTCAGCCGACGACCGACCCCATACCTCAAATATCATACGCCGGAATGAAGCTCAAAAGGATTCATAGCTTGCTCGAGGTAGGTCTGCACGCCTCTTGCATGTTCCGCATCGGAGCGTACTCGCCAACGCAAAGTCTTCTCTTCTCTCCTCGCTCGCAGGACTTCAATCTCGACCTCTCCGTCCCACCGGAAGCGACGAAGCAAGATGCCAAAGTCGCCTACCTCACCAAGCGTCACCAACGATGGACGACGCTCTGGAACGCCAACTCGGACGTTGACCCCAAGGACCCTCGGCACAAGACGCCGTCGCAGATGCGTCAGGAGCTCAGAGAGTGGGAGACGACGATGGGCACGCAGGAGAATCATGCGATTGGGAATAGGGACAAGTATGCTAAAGTACACGAGAAGGAGTTTAGGGAGTTGATTAGATTGGGGAAGGAAGCGCAGATGGCGGCGAAAAGGAAGAGGGAAGAGGTGGCGGCGGAAGTGCAGTGAGTGATGGGTCATAATTCATAGTGGTCAGGGGTGACCTTCGTCCTGAATCGGATTTTCGGGCTTGAGCAGGAGCAGCGGAACCAAGGACGACGCGATGGAGGTCGAAGAAGCTGGAGTTTCCGCTGGCCTCGACGACAAATCTGCATCGCCGACCCTGCATCCTCCACCATCCTCGATTATCCCCGATAGCCCGACCATGCCCACTGCGTCGATGATTAAACCTCGATCCTCTGTACGGTTTGCAGCAGCCGTCAGCTCGCCTTCGCCTTCCCCTTCACGCTCTCCGGCCCCTTCCGTCGACCAAGCCGAAGCCGATCCTGCCGACGACGAGTCTCCCTCGGAAAAGAAGTCACCCTCCAGGGTCCTAGACCTCGGAATCCACGTACCCATCGCAGCAGCAAGTACTGGTGACCGCAAACGTTCTCCCTCACCCTACGATCCCCGAGGTCCTCGACCTTCACAGAGAAATCGAGAAGAGGAGGAGATGTGGGCTCGAAGAGCTGAGGAGGAAGAAGAGGATGAGGAGGACGGGGAGGAGGATGATGACGATGAGGCTCAGCTTCGCGCCGAGGGGGCTTTTTGGAATGATTATGCCAAGGAGTCGGACTCTTTGAATGAGGGGGTTAAGCGATGAAGTCTCTGGGAATGTCGATGGAAGAGTCGGGTGGGTTGCTCAGCATTTTGTAGAGCCTGGCTCTTCGTTGAGGAAGACAGAATGGTCATCTTCCGAGCACGGCCTATTCACGGTCTTTGACAATCCATGAGATGAACCAGAAACACGGCGTGAAACGAGAGTCTCTGGCTGCAGTTCCTGTATAATGGTCCGGGGCAGGCAGGGCCAGCTGGGGAGAGTTTGGGCCAGGCCGGCCACGGCAGTCGAGCGATCGATTTGTGACCCAAGTGTTCCACGGCATTCTTCATGCTCCTGCCGCAACAACTCGGAGCCAACCACCGTCCCCTCGCACTCGCACTCGCATTCGCACACCCGCAACCACCCGGATAACCACGGTATCATCACTCTCACCCTAACATCGACTAGCACGGACCACAATGGACCGACCCGGCATCAAGAACTGGCGTGAGTCGTCTTGCACGAGCTCGCTTTGACCTTGTGGAGTTTGCAACGGGCGCACGCTGAAACCGTCGACGGGTGGTGTGTGGTTGAACTCGTGCAGATTGGCGAACAAAAGGATGTGAATTGTAAGTAACCCACTCCAGTCCCCCACGGGTCCACACGCAAGGCCACGACTGGGCCTCGGCGAGCTTCCTTCGATGCGATTCCGTCACCGGTCCCCCTCTCCCGGCACGTTCGTGGGCAGGAGCCGACTGCATTCGTGTGCACCTCAAAGTGCTACACCCGCGTGGGGGCTATAGATCAAAACAGGATCTTGAGCTGACTTATCCTCTGTCGCCTTCACATCGGCATGACATGACGTCACGACCACAGATGGGCCAGGGACTGGTTCAAGAAAGAGCTCATCGGCGTCGAAGCCGAGGGCGTGCGAATCGACTCGGTCAAGGACGTCGAGGGTGACTGCGAAGTCGGGATGCGCAAGTCCAAGCTCGTCACCATCTACGACCAAAAGATCACCATGCTCTGGCGAGCCGGCGAGGGTGACGAGAGCGTGACGGGCAGTTTGATCGCCCACGAGGTCGCACACGACATGGACGAGGACGACTACGTCTTTACCTCGACGCTCGACTCTGCTGCGACCAAGACGTCGGATGCGTTCAACACGATCGCGAGAAAGGCTTTGGCCAACAAGCTGCGTCCCATCTTCCAACGCTTCCCCGCCGATTTGATCGAGGCCCACGGCAAGGACTTGCTCTCTGACGTCGACGGAGGTTCCGGTGCCGGCTCTGGCGCCTCGACACCCGCTACGACAACGACTTTTTCGGCGACGGCGAGCCAGTCCAAGCCGACGGTCCCGTCGGGTTCATCGGTCTCAATCGGCCAGGGCAAGAGCGGCCAGTCGTTCAATACGGCCGTCGTCAAGGCCGAGGGCGAGTTCATGTGCGACGCTGCGACGCTGTGGGAGTTCCTCACGAACGAACAAAAGATTCCTCTTTGGTCGCGTAACCCGGCCAAGTTCCGTCCCGAAGTCGGCGCCGAGGTCGAGTTGTTTGGTCGCAACATCACCGGTAAAGTCGAGGACGTCAAGGCGCCGACCTCGATCACGACGAGTTGGCGGGCACCAACCTGGCCCGAGGGGTACTTTGGCACGCTCGAGACGACCTTGCACCAAGGCTCGGCTTCGACGACGTTGACGTTGAGGCTTTCAGGCGTCCCGGTTGGAAAAGAGGACGAGGCGGAACGAAATGTGAGACTGCGCCCCGCCGTCTCTAGGAGAGAAGGCTACAAGTGGTACTGATTAAAATTCGGGAAGATCGTTCTCACAGCTGACGAGCTACTACATCAACTCGTTGAAACAAATTGGGTCCGTATTCGAGTCTTTACCCTTTTCCCCCCTCCCGTCCACTTCCACCGAGAGCGCAGCACCGAAAGCGTTGACCCCCTCCCAAGCCCGAGCGCGCGCACGAGCTCGACCAGGCGTCCCCAAACCTTCTCCTTGGGTTATGGTCGGCAACGTCAGCGCCGTCCTCGTTAGCGTCGGGATCGTCGCGGCGCTCGCGGCTGGGATCTACTATGGTCCTTCGGGTCCGGGAGGGAGGAAGGCTTGAGCTGGCTCATACGGTGAAGGTGGTGGTCGAGGGGGGAGGGGGGTGAGTCTCGTTTTTTGGGTATGGACAATCTGAACTGAGTCATCCAATTCTGCTCCTCTCTTTTTCTTTCTCTGGGACAGGTTGGGCACAATCCTTTGAAGGAGCGCATAGTGATGGTTTCGCATAAAAGCAGGGACAGAGCATTTATTGCATGGGTCTAGTATCAGATTTTCGAATGGGTTTTTGGGTGCAAATAAAAAACAAATTTCGATTACACGATGCGAGAGAAAAAGACACGATCGCCTAGACAATGAACACCACAACGGTACACCACCACCTCAATTAAGTTATCCCATGCGGCCCCGAACCCAATCAATCGTAGTTAAACTTGATCGAGTGGCTCTCCATCGTGATATCGCCGCCTCGATAGCTCCCCCTCTTCTTCTTGTTCTTTTCCTTGGTGAACCCTTTCCCTCGCGTGACGAGAAGATCGGCAGAAGCTTTGGCGCCGTAATCCGACATCCCGGCGGGCTGAAAAACCCAGAAATGACTTGGGTCAGCGATTGAAACGAACAAGTCAAAAGACAAGGAGATCACTCGCCCTAGCCGCAAACGAGTTATCCTTCAACCTCGGATCCGCAAAGGTCACCTCCTCCGCCTTGACCCGTCGGAACGGGGCATTGACAACACGTTCCTTCTTTTTGTTCCCTCCGTTGATACCATTCGCAAGAGGGGTCGTGGGTTTAGGTGAAGCCACGGCGGGTGTAGGTGGGGGCAAGGAGACAGGTTCAGGCGCTTTAGGAGATGCAACGACTTTTTGCTTCTTCTTGGTCGGTTTGGCTTTGGATTCCGCATCAGAGTCGGAGGAAGAGTCCGAATCCGAGTCGGAAGAGGAAGAGGAGGACGAATCGGAATCGGACGAGCTCGAGTCGGAACTGGAATCTGAGTCGGAGGACGACTCGGCGGCTTTGCGTTTGTTGGAAGTCGCTTTCGGTGCTACGGCCTCGACGACTTTGGCTGCTGTGGCCTTGACCGGGACCTTCTCCTCCTTGTCCTCCTCGTCGCTCGAATCGTCGGACGAGTCGTCGGAATCAGAAGCCGTCTCGGGTTTCTTTTCTGATGTCGATGGTCTTTCGAGTACGGTAATTTCTTCTGCAACAGCCTTGGCCACCTTTTTAACCTTGTCGACGACCTTGCCGACCAAAGTCGTTGGCTTCTCCTCCTCTTTGTCGTCGGACGAATCCGAATCCGAGTTCGAATCCGAGCTCGAATCGGCAGACGAGCTCGAGTCTGATGATTCTGCTTTGTTTACAGCGGCTTCTGTGTCTTTTGCCTTGGGTACGATTTTGGAAACTTCCTGCTCGTCGTCGGAAGAATTGTCGGAATCGCCGGAATCGCCGGAATCGTCCGAATCGTCCGAGTCCGAGAGGACGTCGTCTGCCTTTCTCGGCTCCTTTTCATTCAAAGATCGTTTACTGCGAACCATTCTCGGATGCCGTCAGCAGAGCGTCCCCATTTATGCTCAGATGGCCCACTCACGCCCTATTCAAATCCACTTTAGCCTTCAACAAAGCCAACAAGGCACCTTCGCTCGGTCGAGGATCGAGTTGGTCCGTGATCAAAGGGGTGCCATTCTTGAGCAGCTCTTTGGATAGAGCCGAGGCCGTTTTGGGGAGGTTGTGCGAGAGGAGGAAGAGGTGGATGTGCGAGTGGGTTTCTGCGGAGATCGAAGGGAGGTGGGTGCGAAGTCGTTCGAGGGAGGAATAGGGAGCGGTCAGTCGGACAATATCGAACGGAAGGAGGTGTGGATCGCTTACGGTGCAGTGCTTCTGTTTTAGCGTCCATCCTGTCAAGCATTGATGGGAGTGGGGGGAGGGCGATCGTGTCAAAGGCAGACGCACCCAGCGCGGAGGTCGATTGCGGAGCTTCGTTCCTTGCGGGCCTGCGGAGTGCCTGCGGAGGATCCGAGCGCGCGACTAGCCCGCGCGGTCACGTTACCTCGAGGTCGTTACCTCTCGTTACCTCTCGTTACCTCTTATTACCTCTTATTACCGCTCGTTACCTCGGGTCCGACGCGAACTCCGCTGCTTGGCCCTCGAACACGACCTCGCATTCGCGACACACACACACGATGGCACCCGCACAGCTCGAACTCTTTAAATTCGGACTCTGTGAGCTCTCCATCCTATCAGAGACACCACCTGATCCTGTTGTTGACGAGCGGGATCGGTCGTATCCGCGATAGACGTCTTTATTCCGATCGCTGCGATGCTCCATTACGGTGATCCGGATTGGTACGAACAATACGTCGGACCGCTTCGATCGAACTACCGCAAAGATGACTTGCCCCAGGTGCGTAGAACGTCAAGCTACAGCTCGAGGCCGGTGGCCCCTGACTGGTTCGCGGGGCCTGATCTGTTTCTTGCTCGCTGCCCGTGCAGATCGCACCGGCTCAGACACCATCCGAACTCAAGGATCAGCTCGCCAAGATGAGGGAGGAAAGGTTGAAGAAGAGGGACGAGAGGAAAACCTCGACGACTACCACGGCACCTACAATACCGAACGCGGAATCGCCGAGGATTTGAGCCTACCTGGACTGGTGAATGCCTCCGCGACAAAGGGGGGCACCTACAGTGTTGCATCATGGTGCTGACGTTCATCGAGTTGTCCTTTCAGATGCTGTACTCTACCGTATCCCTCTTGTACCACGACATAACGAAACGAATGAATCACTGCTCGCATTTAGAATAACGGCGAAAGACTTGCTGTCGCACCATCCACCACTGACCGGAGAGAGTGCTTTGACCAAATACGTCACATGAGGCTACGCAAGAGCGTAAAGTAGTCTTGCCGACATCAAGTGACGGTCGTACAATACCATCGATTTTAGATTCTCGCTGCTGCTCGGCGAAGAAAAGGATCGGCCTAAGCCAGCCGTTGCGGCTGCAAAGCCGGACTTTCACTGCAAGCGCGTTGCATGGGTCATTCGTAGATACGCCAGAATTGATTCGTCACAAATCCTGTGCAGCGCATACGAGTGCGGCAGGGCAAACGTATCCCGGAACTACCTTCTAGCAGGTCCCCTTCCGTTTCATTCTCCGAGGAGCTCGATCCCAGCTTCCCAAGGAGCACAAGGGTTTGGATCGATGACTATTACAGAAAAGCTTCGACACAACCAGAATCAATACAAGCAGGATAGAGAACACGTCGTCCACCTCGACCTCCCCTCCGCGGCATTGCAGTGCTACGTAGTCGCACCGAGTGGAACCCCAATATCTCGATATGGCCCGGACAAGCAAGCACGCCCCGGGGATAATGATATCGTATCGAAAAAGCAGCCAAAAGGTAGCACATCACGTGTTGTAGCACATCACGTGTCAAAAACATCGAGTTCTCTCGCCCTTACGCCAACTGCTGTCCCATCGACACTTCTTGAAACCTCGCGCGCTTGCCCTCCCGCTCATCGCCTTGTACGACCTCCAAACCCCTCTTGCCTTCCTTCTCCATCGCGATCCCTTGCAACATCTCGACGTAGTCGTGGTCCGAGATGCCCATCGATGAGAACGGGTTGTTGATCGTGCCTTCGTCCGAGACCGCGCCCGCGAGAGCATCCTGGATCTGGTTGTCGGTGAAGCCGAGGGCACGGGGGATCTCGGCCATCTGTTGCATCACCTTGAGATGGATCAAGTGCTTCTCGAGCATACCGAGCAGACCTTCTTTGGTGAAGGGCTTGGGGAGGATATCGTTCATGCCGTGAGAGAAGTACGTCATGATGTCGTTTGGGCCCGAGTTGGAAGTCATCGAGATGATCGGGGTCATTGGATCGAACTGTCGAATCAAGGATGTCGCGGAAACACCTGCCATTCCGAGATTAAAATGGGTGAGCAACAGATCCAGCCGCTGGAAACGCCTCTCACTCACCGTCGAGGTTAGGCATTACAATGTCCATGAGGACGAGATCGTATTTTTGCATGTTCATCTGCAAAGTAATTGAAACTCCGTCGATGAGTTTCTGCGCATCGAAGAAGAACGCTTTAAACCACACACCTTGTTGACCGCACTGACACCGTCGACGGCGACGTCAATCTGGCACCCAAACACCTCCAAGAACTTGCTCGACAGCTTGCGGCACACGGCATCGTCCTCGACGAGCAACACGCGCGGTGGGACGGCCCATCCGGGCACATAGGCGAGCTTGCGCGCAGTCTGGGCATCGGACGATGATGCGGGTATGTTCGACTGCTTGCCGGTGGCATCGGACTGTTGCGCCTTCGACTGGGCCGAGGACTGTGATTGTTGCCCCTGGGGACTCGGGAGCGATTGAGCGTGACTCATTCCCTGCAAATTCCTCGCATCCCTCGCATCCCCAGACCCGTCACTTCGCCTCGGTCCCGTCGAGCCCGGGACGTCCAACTGACCAAACTCAGGCGGGGGCTGCGGGATTGGCGGAAAGCTACTCCCGGAGAGCGAAGCGCGTCGCGACAAGTCGGCCATCTGGTCGTACGACGCGCGCGCGACTTCGGTGTAGGACGAGATGAGCTTCTTGGCCTGCGTCGAAGGAGTGAAGGGGACGTTTCGATCCTGACCACCGTTGGCGGCGGCGCTTTGGTCTGTGTATAGATAGAGCTAGCGACGTCAGCTTCCGGCTCACGCGTAAGAAAACACGCGAATGATAGGGGTGCATCGCGACGCACCGGCCTCGAGGTTAATCAGGTACTGGATAAAGTTCTGCATCAATTGATCCTGGGCGACCATGTTGCGCTGAAAGTTCATCATCTCTCCGATCACGGCCTGGTAGTCCTGCGAAAGGTTGTTCATGTGCTGTTGCATGTTGGAATGCGAGCGATGAAGCTGGTCCAGTTGATGGTGAATCGCATTCAGGTCTCCCACGGAGCTAGTATGACCCGCTTCAGGAGCGGGCGAGACACCTTCCAATGTAGTTGCAACAGCAGCTCCAGCGCCTCTGCGTACGGCCGTGGCTTTGCGCTGAGGGGGGGGGGGGGGGGGGCAAAGGGTTACCTCGATCAGTCCTCGGCAATCGCGCTGAGTGCGAAGCAGCGAACTAACCTTGATGACGTCCAAAGAGTCCTTCATGCCAGCTCTGAAGTCAGGATGCTTAAATTCCCATGTCTGTTGAGAACAATCGACACGGCCCAGTGAGCATTTCCCTTGCGCTCCTCGGAGAATCCGGACTCACGTGTTCTCCGTGCTGCCCATCTTCGTTGTTTCTCGGTACTTTACGATATTGGTACTTGTTCAACTGGCGCACGAAGCTTGCAAAGTTTGAGTGTTTAAAGTGCATCGGCAGTATGTCGTTCGTAAATTTGTGCATATCCTATGCGGGCGAAGCCCAGCGGCGTGTTTTAGCGCTCGCGCACCCAGAGACCAACGTCAACGACCTACCTTGACAATGAACGAATCCCCAGTGTAGCCCCATGTAACGATGTCTGAGAAAGAAGGATCCTCCAGCATTCTGTGGCCCCGCAGAGGGGCAAAGGAGGAGGGGCGGGTCAGCTTTCTCCGCGCGGCTTGGGCGAAGGCCCGGTCGGTGCAACCCCCGTAGCCACCACCGTAAAGTAACTTTGCAAGCATGATGATGATTAACCACACGCAGGACCTGGCCCTCCCACTCCCGGGAAGCGGCTGCGATCGAGTCTCCTCGTAAGTGGGGAGGAGGGACGAATCGCGCAGCCCGCCGCCCCAATGCCCCCCACCATCCCCGGGGACCCATCACGAAGCCAAAGCGCTTTTGTCCCCTCCCTTTCCCCCTTTGGTACGCACCTGTACAACTTTTTGACGAATTCACTCGCGCCGCCCTTGGCCTCCTTTGCGCCGTTGTTCGCAGCACTGTCGCCGACGCCGAGCTTGCTGTCGACATTGACATCCTCCTCCTCGTCCTCGTCGGCTGCGAAGACGCCCTGTCGTCCCATCGGAGGCGGGCACTGGTGTTGTTGCTGTACCGAATGGTGGAGATGCGGGTGCTGACGATGCATATCGCGCGAGTGTTGATAGGGGTCGGCGAAGGAAGGGGCGAGGCGGGCCGCGGGGGCCAACCTCAAGGTTGACGTTGACCCACGCAGACCCACGCGCCAGCCTCGGAAGCCGATCGCGCCCGATCCTGCCTGATCAGCGATCGCGCGGCGGTAGGCCGGCGCAAGGGCAGGTCGCAGATTCAATTAAAGGGAGCGAGACGGCTGCGGGGAGGCATCCTTATTTCGGTACCCTATGCGATGCGTCGCTTCGGCGTTCGCGTGTGATCCTTGCGGGTCGACCCAATTGGGGAAGAAGCTTAAAGAGTCGCGATTGTTCCCAATGTGAAAATGCGCAGGCTGTAGTACCCCTACCGCCGTCCCGACGCCGATCGAGCAATGAACAGGGTGGCAGTGTCGATGTTACCTACAATACTCAGTGTCCTCCTAAGTGAAGTATAAGTAGGTATCTACTACTGGTAGGTAGTGCGCCTCGTTTCAGCAGCTGCGCCGCGATCGCGCTGAGTACGGGCCCGGACCGACGGAGGAATAATCCGAGTCACGAGATTACTTGAAGCTCTTCGGTCGTCCAGGATGAAGCTTTGCACTTCGTCCAGGGATGGCTCAGCACTGACCGACGAAACCATTGGTGACAAAACAATTGTTGACGCGTTGTCGGCACGATGTGTCGGCACAATGACGCCGTGGAGGGCCGGAACCCCGACGAGGTCAGCCATCGGCGCTTCGATGCGTCAACTTTGGACCCCAAACTCGCAGTGGTCCTCTTGGTCCTGCTGGGTGACAATGACCAGGGACATCTTGCGACTACACGCGATGTGATTGGTTTTTGAGGTTCTCTCAACACGGTATCATTTCATCCCGAGGCGCGTAGAGGCAGGGCTGGGTTGGCTCAGTTCGTCGTCTTTAAGTTGTAGATCTGCTCCCCGAGACTGTGGACGCTCTCTTCCTCTCGGTTTTGGTTCAATGAAGCTTTGTTGTAGTGTCCATCGAGTTTTTCGAGACTGCGCAAAAGCTACGAAATACTCCCGACCGACGAAATTGCGGCGATGAGCGCCCACGTTCCCGGCGGCGTGGTTGGATCGTAACGGAGGAGGACGGTGGCCACGAATCGTCGAGCCCTTTGTCTGGCGGGCCTGTATCGAATACTGGTCAAGCTCTACAAATTGCACGGACAAAGTCGGTGCTTTGGGTAGGACCGTGACGTCACGCACCTTCGCTCCGAGTAGCAACGTTGAGACCGAGACCTGCGAGATCGCCAAGGCACGTAACACGCTAAGTGATCGAAGAGTTCCCGAATTCGCCACAGCTAGCATCAGAGCCACAAACTGCCCGAGAGGTAGTGTCCAAAAAACTGTCAGTAGATTCGTATCGACACGAGAGACGCTGGTCCCCGCGGTGTTCAGCCTCGACGAGTCGGTCGTACGAGCGGCTGGTTACCGAGTCAAGTGGCAGCGAGTCGAGATCCCCTGTGGCTCGTGAAAGAGTGGGAGCCTCACACAAAAGGATGGTGCGCAGCGCTTCACGCAGAGTTTAGGTTGAGACTAACGGAACGCTGCTCAATCGCGCTTGAGCGATGCATGGCCGGGTGCGACGATTCGGCTCCTGTTCCTCAGGAGCACGAGGCGAACTTCACTTGAGGAGCGACGACCAAAGCACGCTAGAGTACCCACCAGGCCTTGGGAGATGCAGGTGGGGGAACCATGAGATTGATCGAAGCTGTGAAGACACGAGTGCGGATCAAGCGAGCGAGGTCATGGGGAGGAGGGTTAAGAGGGAGCGCTCCCACCGAGCACAGTCCGAGCCCCAGGTTCGTGCGCGTGGCCGCAAGCAGTTTCCAAGCGTGTGGACATTCGAGGGTTCGACTCTAAGAAAAAGAAAACGTATAACTGAGTATTTCGGTTCGACCTGACTATCATCTTTACATGGGAGTGGGACTCGTTGATGCGCTAGATGGTGCGGCGATGGGGGGCTTTGTCTGGACTAAAACTGGACCGAGTTACCAACTGCCACGCGTGACACAAAGGACAAGCGGCCCAAAGTGGTGGCCCCTGAGTTGAATGAGACGCACTAGTCATCGCTGCCGCCACCTCGCCCGTTGGTCTCCTCCCACGCGCTGCACTTGAACTGTATCGTACCCAATACTACACTCGCTTGAACCCTCAAAAGTCTCCGGAAGACTGTGCCATCCCCCCTTCCCCATCTCTCTGACTGCGACTGCGACAGTGACGACGCACGATGCTTATACGAAGCGCTCGCAGCGCTTTCCTTGGCGCGATCGCGTTGTCTTGTCTGGCGGTGCGACTGGCTCGCGCTCAGGCCGGTGACGGCGGCGACTCCGGCTACTCCGTCGATGACACCCACTCGTGGATCAAGTTCGACGGATCATGGAAGCCATTCGTCAACGATCCATTCTACCAGTACACCTCGAAGTACACGAGCGTCAAGGGTGCGAAAGTTACCTTCAAATTCATGGGTTAGTCTTTCAGATGCGCCCTCGTGAGACCTTGGGCCGCTCTCAGCGCGCGTAGCTTGCGATTCGGGCTCATTTCCGGGTGCGCTGACACGAGACCCCTCTCCTGTTTGAAATGGTGACCCCTATTCTGTTTTCTCGTTGTTTCAACGACAACAGGTGAAAAGTTCACAATCTTTGGGATTCGTGGTCAAGCCCAGTTCACTGTGACGGTCGATGGACAAGCTGTCGACGCCGTCAACCCCCGCGACGGCGACACCACCCCCCGCGACCTCGAGAAAACCTCGGCTCTCTTCTCGCAAGCGCAACTGGACCCCGCCAAACCACACACCGTCGTCCTCGAGCTCACCTCGAACGACAAATTCAGTTTTGATGCCGTCGTCTTTGAGTGAGTTGGCAGCGGTATTGCACCAAACAGTCATTGTACTAGTCCCACTGATGCTGTCTGGCTGCCCGACGACCTCCTTTCACAGCGTGAGTTCGGCGTCGTCGAAAGCAGCGCTCTGCCCCCTCACGGGGAAACAACCTTGCACACCTGTCAAGTCCCAACCAAAAACCAAGGTTGACCAGAGCAAGCCCGACCATGGAGGACTCCTCACCACACCTCTGCTCCATGCCGTCGCTGAGCTCAACTTGGGAAAGCCGCATCCGGACCCTTCGACCTCCAAAGGCAACTCGGGAGACAAGTCAGGAGACCCGTCGAGAGACCTGAAAGGGGCAGCCGGTAGGAAGCACAAAGTCGACGACACCAGCAAGCTAGATGAGAACAATGGCAAGGACGAGGGCGACAAGGACGGAGGCAAGCACCACCACCAGAAGCAAAGCAAGGGAACTGCCAAGGACCAGCCCACGAATGATTCTGCGGACAAGGAAGAGGATCCAAAAGCCGAGATTGGAAAGACGTCGGAACACCACTCGAAGGAGGATTCGGCCAGGGCGCAAACCCCCAAGAGTGAAAAAGCGGGATTGGACGGCCACGAACCCAAGCAAGACAAATCGGAATCTTCCAAGACCGAAAAAGCCGCAACGGACGACACTGAAGAGTCGACGGAGACCCCTGCCCCTCACAAGCAGACCGGTGGCGCTGGCGGTGGTTCGGGCGTGCTGACGGGTTTGCTCGGTGGGCCAGTCGGCGGCGGCGGTCCGAACGAGCAAAAGAGCCACCAAGAAGGCGATCACGGCGAGGTTGAATCAGAGGGTCACACACACGAGAAGCCATCGCTCATTCCTAAGATCTTGGATCCGTTCGGCCACACACACGAAAAGCCATCGCTCATTCCTGGGATCCTGAAATCGGTCGGCTCCGATGATGTTCACAAATCATCCAAGAGCAACGCCTCGTCGAACCCGACGGATGCTGGAGTCCTTGGAAGCTCATCTGACCCTCGCAAGCCATCGTCCTCGAACCATACGACACCACCTGTGCGATCATCGCGCCCTCTTGGTCACGGAAATGAGGAGCACCACGACGACTCGGGCATCGAGCAGCCCGAGCCGAAGCCACTCCTCGACATCAAGGGTGGCGTGAGCCTACCCAGCTCGCAGACGACATTGGGCGATCCTTCACGTAAAAACCCCGATGAACCCGAGAAGAAGCCAAGCCTCGGCATCAAAGGCGGCAATCTCGTCCCGGGCCTCGGCATCAATCTCACGCACCCTGCCCCTATTCTTGAAGGAGACCCCAATCCCAAGTCGCCGCATCCATCCAAGCTCCCCGCCACACCCAAAAAGGGGATCTCCACCAAGGGCGGCCTCACCGACACGGGCCTCCCGGCTAGTATCGACGTGCCCAAAATCGTTCTGTCCGGGGCGCCCTCGACCAAATTGCGCCACGGTGAAGAAGAGCCCGTTCCTAAACCGTCTCCAGGTAATTCGTCGGCCCCGTCGAACAGGACCTCGGGCGGCACCGGCGGACACCCCACGACGAAGATCCCCGACCTGACGAAGGACACCGATCCAAAGGACACCGATCCAAAGGACACCGATCCAAAGGACACCGATCCAAAGGACACCGATCCAAAGGACACCGATCCCAAGAACGCTCTGGATCCTCTAACGCCAGGCAAGGGTGAACATCTCGGTGAAGACCCTCCCATTGTCGGACTCGAGGGACCCACGAGTACCGGCAAGGACCTCAAAAAAAATCCCGGATTGGAAGGCAACTCATCGTCAGGAGCGTGGAACAATACGTCCGGCGGAGCGTGGAACAATACCGTCGGCGGGATGAATTTCTCTCGACCCGCAAGCCAACCAGACAAGAATGCTTCGACAAAGGTACCCGACGCCAAAGTTCCAGTCGTGGGCAACGATGTACCGACCGCGAACAACCAGACAAACACCACTACGAAGATCCCGCATCCCTTCGGCGGCGTGAAACCCCTCTCCGACCACCAGCCCTCTCAACTCGGAAGCAAACCAGACAAGAATGCTTCGACAAAGGCACCCTACGCCGACAAGAACGCTTCGACAAAGGCACCCTACGCCAAAGTTCCAGTCGTGGACAACGATGTACCGACCGCGAACAACCAGACAAACACCACTACGAAGATCCCGCATCCCTTCGGCGGCGTGAAACCCCTCTCCGATCACCAGCCCTCTCAACTCGGAAGCAAATCAGACAAGAATGCTTCGACAAAGGTACCCGAGGCCAAAGTTCCAGTCGTGGGCAACGATGTACCGACCGCGAACAACCAGACAAACAGCACTACGAAGATCCCGCATTCCTTCGGCGGCGTGAAACCCCTCGCCGAACACCAGCCCGACGTCAAGTCCCCTGAGAAGACGGGCCAGCAGGGAGACAAGGCGGTCACCCCCGCCGTATCAAACAGCGGTAAGAACTCGTCGAAGGAGGTGTCAAACAGCGGTAAGAACTCGTCGACGATCGTGGCCGCGCCCTTCCCCCACCGCGCCGATACCAAGAAACCTTCAACGGGCCCGGGCGCGACGTTGCTGCAGCCTGGCACGGAGGGTCAACCACTAAGTACAGAGCACCCAACGAGCCACACGACCAAACACGTCTCGTCGCCACAAAGCCAAGATCCACCTCAGCCAAAGACAGAGGAGCCGACGGCTGTCCCCGACAATACGGAAACATCTCCGCCTCCTGTCACCCAGTCACCGCCACCGACGACTTCGATTTCAGAAGGGGAGCCCGGCAATTCTGGTGCTTCGAACGCCTGGTCTGGCGTAGTTCAGCAGTTGGGGAATGACGGCGGCAATGGTCGTGATGGTGGCGATGGTGGTAATGGCGGTGGTGGTGGTGGTGGTGGAGGAGGAGGAGGAGGAGGAGGTGGTGGTGGTGGCAATGTTGATCCAAAGTCAAACACTAAAACTGTCCCGACGCCGAGGTAAATCTGGTTCAGACGTTCTCCAACTGGCAGGCGGGCATTGCCAATACTGACTCCTATCTTCCTCATTTGCCCGCGCAGTGGTGGTGGCAACCAGATCGAAACGATCCAGAAAGGCTCCTGGCTACATCCGATTAAAGCTCCGTCTTTTTCGCCTGCGTCCAAGTCGCACTCCAAGTCCTCGGAAACGGGATCCGAGCACAACTCTGGGCTGCCCGAAACGACGATGACGACGAGCATCAACCACCCCGGTGCGATTGCCGGAGGGTTGTGCGGCGCCATGGCCGGAGCGGGAATCTTGTTCGCTCTGTTGCGCTACCATTCGAATCGACTGCACCAAAAGAGTATTCTCGACGAGGCGAATCGCAATGCCAGGAGCCCTACTCCGGGACCAAGTCGTCCTTCACCGTCCACGTCCGTCGCTCCTTCCGACATCACCGTACAGATCGCCTCGACCCACCCTTACGCCAGGACACCTACCCCGCCGCCCAACCGTCCCCACCCTCAAGTGCTGAATATCAAGCCGAACTTAAGTCAACCGCGACCCCTTCCTCCTACGATGACGGCCGAGGAGATGCGCGAGGTCGATCGGGTGATCGGTCGGGTGACCGGTCACGTCGCACAGGGGTCGAATGCCTCGCAAGCGACGACGAAATCGAGTCGCGAAATCCCCAGGCCCGCGTCGGACTTCAAGGCCCCTCGAACCCCCCCTGCCCCACCCGTCGACACGATGCCCACGACCTTCCCGACCGATATCGACGTCGCCGAAGAAGCAGCGAACGAAGAAGCCGCTGCTGCCCTCGCAGCGAGTCACATCATTCGCTTCGACGAGACGGCCGAAGTCGCCGCTCCTCGCGCATCGTTCCCCCCCGTCCTCCCCCATATCCGCCCTCTCTCTCCAGACGACGTGACTCTCGACATCGCCTTCCAACCCACTCACACTGGTACGCAATCCGATTCGGCTATCGACGTCCCCACCGACGCTGCTAGGGACGACCCGGATGATGCCCCCCGAGACGAGGTCGAACGCGAAGCGCGCGAGCGCACGGTCGTCGTCGAGATCCCGATCGACTCACCTTTGATCACGCGTAGTCAGGACGCAACGGGTTGGCACAAGAGGGAGCTGTACCCCAAGTACGAACCCAGTCGAGGGGACCCGAGGTTGTGGGCTTCTTCCTCCAAGGAGTAGAGTATTCACTTGATCTTTCTTGCTTCCTTTCTGTGCCTCCTTGCTCTCTTCCCGTTTTATCCGATTCACCCAATTTGACCACTTTCACCTTTCGTTTCGTTATCTCTTATGCATGAGTCGTCGTGTTTTCACCTATTTCGGCTCATCTAGTCCACTTTCCCGTATTTTGTGGTTCTTTTTCAATCACAGTTTTTTTTTTCTTTCGTTTTTGCTCCCCGCGTCGGAGAACCGACCTTTCGTGAGATGCATAGGATTACGTGAAAACGCGAGAAAGACGGCAGAATACAAACAGCAATCGGAACAAAAGCGATGCAAAAACGATATCATAAGGAAAAGAAGAAAACGGCGCCACTCTGAAGCAGAGGGATAGAAGAGTCTAATCGGGAAGCTCGGACACGACGATGACCAGCGCGTCGAGTCCCTTTAAGCGCCACGATTCTTGATCTTACCCCCTTTGCCCTTGGCCTGCAAGACCAACAAACTCGACGCCTCGATACCAGCCACGACATAACCCACCGCGACGTCGCCCAAAGACCTCCTCACTTCGGACGAGTTTGCCACTCCCCCGGCAACGCGCTCGAGGTTCTGCTTGAGCAAGTCGGTCAGTTCGCTCGCGTGCGAAGGGGCATCTTTCCTCGATCGGCCAGAGATAAGCACCAAGGCGACGTTGTTGGGCAAGGAAGCTGAAGTCGCTCGCGCCCTGGCGAGGGTGAGATGCAACGGTTGGACGGTTTGGATCGTTTCGTACTTGACGCGGGAGAGCGCATCGGTCAAAGCCTGCGATCGAGCGAGGGACGGGTCAAAGTACCTCGCGAGGAGGATCTCGTCCGCCGTTTGCGACGTCAATTCGTTCTGCGTCGGGTAGATCGTGTCGACCGCTCCTCCACCGCCGTGGACTGTGAACTGCGACAAGAGTGCAGGGGTGTCGATCGAGCTCGAAGAGCCATCGCGGGTGTTATTCTTGGTCGACAAGGCCTGGTCGGCCGCCGTCGCTTCGGCCGCTCGCTCGATCTTGACGACCGTGGCCGAGAGACCCGAGTGGCGAGCGACGAGTTGTAAGAGCATGTTGAGACACGCTCGATCGTCGGATCCGCCGTGAAAAGCGAGAAAGAGGTGGGCCCGTCCCGCGAGCAAAGGTGCAGCATCGGCGGTGGGGGAGCCTCGTTCGAGAAAGAGGGCGACATCGCACGTCGCGTCGGCAAAGACCTTACGCACGAACGAGGCGTACGCCAACGAGCCCGAAGCGGCCGAAGCGTCGTTGCCAAAGATGCTGTCGAACGGGTTCGGCAAGTACGAGGCGATCACACCTTGTTCGGCTTGACGGGTCGGCAAGACCCAGGGCAACACAACGACGTCCGAGGCATGCTCTTCCGAGTGGCCAGCGACAACGGAGGCGTAGGTTTCTTGCGACGTGATCGACAGAGAGAGCGACGTCGACAAGCCGAGCCCACGGGCGAACGAGTGAAACACGCGCGTCAAGCTGTCGGCACGGATCAAGGTTTCTTGCGACTCGGAAGCCTTGAGCAGGGCCGAGGTACGATCCGTCAGCTCAATGAGACGGAGGGCCGAAATCGAAGGGGTCGAGCCCTGTGGCGAGCCGCTCTCATGGCCATGGGCGGAGAAACCCTCGACGGCTTCGGCCTCCTTGTCCTTCTTCTCGTCCGCCGAGTCGACGAGCGAAAGAGCAGTGTCACCGGATTGCTGGATAAGGCGGCAGAACGAAAAGACGGCGGGAAGGTTGTCAAACTGTTCGAGGACGATGGCAAAGCGGAAGCGAGGCTGGTTCTCGTCGCCGGGTCCACCGAGCGCGAGTGCATCCTCTGAGAGATCCGGTAAGCCCTTGCGAGCTCGGTCGGCCTTGATGCGATAAGCTTTGGGGTAGAAGGCGAGCGTAAGCGGCGTCGTGAGGAACGTCGTGACCAAGGCCATGGTGATGAACATGGCAAACACTTCGGGGTTGAGGATCTTGGCGTTCAGACCGATGTTGAGCACGATGATCTCGACCAGTCCTTTGCAAGCCATGAGCGAACCGACGGCACCCGATTCGCGCCAAGTCATGCCAAACACCTTGGCCGCTCCTCCACACGCGACGAACTTGCCGACAAAGGCGACGACGATGACGCAGATCGTCCAACCCCAGATGCGACCGTTGGCGAGTAAGCCGAGATCGGTCTTGAGGCCCGAGAGCGCAAAGTAGAGCGGCAGGAACAGGATTGTGACGAGATCCTCGATCTTTTCCGTCAAGGACGCACGGATCTGAACGGGGACGATGAGTCCGACGAGGAAGCCACCAAAGATGGCGTGGATGCCGATGCGATCTGTGACCCACGCGCTCGCGAGGACGAGGAAGAGGACGGCGCACGACATGGACTGCGAAGGGCCCGTGTCGCCGTACGAGTTGGTGCGGTGGCCGAGCCAGACGAGGGCAGGCCGAGCGATGTACCACAGGGCGAGGATCCAGCCGATCGAAGTGAGGACGATGTAGAGGATGATGATGCCACTGCTGGCGTTGACGAGCGCGATTGCTAAAGCGAGGAGTACCCAGCCGACAACGTCATTGCCGACACCTGCGGCGAGGACGATGACGCCGACGTGGTTCTGCAACAGGTCGAGTTCGGTCAAGATGCGGGCGAGCACGGGGAACGCGGTGATGGCATTGGCGACGCCAATGAAGAGCAAAAAAGTGCCGAACTTGACGCTCTTGCTGACGAAATTGTCGTACACGCCGACCGAGACGGCGGCGCCGAGGGCAAAGGGGATGACCAAGCCGAGGGCCGAGATGGTCGTCGAGACCTTGAAGTTGCGTCGCATGAGCGAAAAGTCGGTCTCGAGTCCGACGAGGAACAGGAACAGGACCAGACCCAGGTTGGCGACGAGATTGAGGTACGGCACCGAGGGCACGGGGAAGATTCGTCGGGTGAAGTTGGGGATGCGACCTGGACAGTGTATGACGATGAAGGTCAGAATATGGAAAAGAGGGAAAGGTGTTTGGCGGCTGGAACCCACCAAATACACTCGGTCCGAGGAGCAGGCCGCCAATGACCTCGGCGATGACCTGGGGTTGACGAATTTTGCGCAAGAAGAAGGCGAGTATCCTCGACAGCGCAACGATGATGAAGGCTTGCACGATGAACAAGATCAAAGGACTGTTTTGAAGAAGTGGCAGGATTAGTTTGAGCGTGATCAAGTGTGCGACCTGCCTAGAGCCAGAGCGCGCGATCGCGCATGTCCGAAGAAACGAGGACGCGGTCTTTACGCTGAGGCACGTGCTTTTCGAACGCGCGCAGGTCGCGTGAGGCCCGTGGCCGCTTGCTCGTTCACTCGGGCGGCCAGGTCGTAGAGGCAGGCCAAACCGAATAGCTCACTTTGTGGCATCGAATGCGACCGGGTTGGGATGAGAAGGATCGAATATGGACGCGGCGACGGCCTTGGCAGCGGTCGCAGAGGGTTCGGCGAGCACGGTCGAGAGGGTGGCGCCGGCCAAGCCCGTGACGGCTGAGAGAACGGGAGAGGAACGGGCGGCGTGGCAGGTCAGTTGGGAGGAGCAGTACACCCTGTAGGAAACGGAACGCACTGGCTGTGACGACATGGTCCGTGGCGTGGGACATGGTGGCTGCTGTGTCGAACCGACCGCGACTCGGACCCGACTCGAACGTGGAGCAGAGACGAAATGGAAGGTGAGGCGATAGAGGGAGCCTTTACACGCGAGTCTCCGAACTGGGCCTTTTCACCGAAATCGGTGACCGAAATGAGCTCGGCTCGGATCTCGGGACTGTACACAGTGCTTTCTCACAGAAAAGAGATGAGAAAAAAAAAACCCCAACGCAAAAGAAACGAACGTGCTCCTGCGCAAAGTAGAGCATTGCTGGAGTCCAACCACACACTCCCTCCGAGCATGCTGGCCAGCCCAGAATTGCTTCAGATGCGGGGCGACACCGCCACTTTCGGACGGTCGGTTGCGCGCTTGGCTTGCGTCGAATAGTCTTCTATACGTCAACAAAGAGAAAAGATCCAGCTTTCTCGAGGCCAACGTGCTCTCTTGTTTGGCCATCTTATGCCTGTATGAGCCCGGTTTCACTCAACTCGCACAAAATAGGAGCAACGCAAATATAATGGCAGCTGCTCTGCCGCTTGGACCGCCTTTGAGCCGTCGTCGTGCGCCGTGGTGAGATGGTGCGCTTGCTCCTCCCCCACAACCCGCCTGCGCACCGACCCACGAGTCTCACTCAGCTCACCATGGACTCGACACTGGACCAAGACTTTTACCTGCGATACTACACCGGTCACTCGGGCCAACACGGTCACGAGGTACGGCCTATTGCTGGCCAGGTCAAATGGCAACGCCGCTGACTTCTTCACATCGTTCGGTGCATTCCTGTACAGTTCCTCGAATTCGAGTTCACCCACGATGGAAGGTTACGATATGCCAACAACTCAAAGTACGTTCGCTGGTTCTAGCACGACCGTGTCCTCCACGAACGCTCATCGTGTCTCATCGTGTGTCTGACACCCCCTTCCCCATTACCACCTCTTCTCCCACTCAACAGCTACCGAAGAGAGAGTTTGATCAGAAAAGAATGTCTGTACAATCGCAACTCGGATCCGCCGCCGGGCCGGCCCAACGAATGAACAGCACCGAGCTTGGGCTGACCTGACGCTCTCTCTCTCCTGTTTACTCTATACGACGATACGACTATAGTATGGCTCTCGCAATCGTCCATGCTCGAACTGCAACGCATCATCTCCCAGTCCGGCATCATCAAGTACGTTCCAATCGCCTCGCGGAACAGGCACCAACCTTGCTCCCAGCACCTCCCCCTTTCCAAAGCCCCACCTCACGCCCTCAACTAACCATCTCTGTGCTTCACATCCCCCAGGGAGAACGACACCGCGTGGCCCAAGAAGAACGTAGTCGGTAAACAAGAGCTGGAGCTCAAGTTCGGGCGCGTGCACGCCTCGTTCGAAACGGCCAAGATCGGGTCCTTGGTCGACGTGCAGCAATCCGACGATCCGGAAGGGTTGAGGGTGTTTTATTACCTTGTTCAGGACCTTAAAGTAGGTTCCGCTCAATGCATAAGGGCGAACTGGTTCGAGATCGGGGGGAGAGGAGAAATGTGGTGCTGAGCCTTGTACGTTCTTCGACAGATCTTCGTCTTCTCCCTCATCACCCTGCACTACAAGATCAAGCCAGTAGGTCCTCCAGAGAACACTCCAATTTGCTGTCTCGGTGTGTTTGAATACTGACAATACCTTCCGCGCCTTCCGCATTCATCAGACACAATGAGTGCACTTTGATCAAAGGAGGAGCGGAAAGTGTAGAAAAAGAACGACGGGACGGTAACCCAGCAGGGATTGATTGCGGCATCCTTGTGCGTGTTTTCTGAAATGTATTATGAAATCCCAACTATTCATGGATGACCACGACCGGAGTGCTTTCTTCGATAACCGGGTTCCGGCGACCTTCCTCCACCTCGCTCCAAAGTAGAGCCGCGGGCATCGAAGAGCGCAAAAGGGAATTTGCTCATCCCATTCACAAAGCTTTCGAAAAAAACAATAAAACACACATACAAAGAATGAACCAAACACCCACCTACGCTTCATCCTGCGCTTAGCAGACGTAGTTCAGAACCTCAACCCATCATCCCAAGGATGTCGCATCACCGACGTGTACAGCTCCTGATTCAATTCGCCGATGAACTGGACGACCAAAGGGATGATATCCTTTGATCGTAAAGGTGGGAGGGTGCGGAGAAGTTTCATTGGACTAAAGGGGGCAGGATAAGAGGAGGGGAGGGGGTGAATTTACTTTCCCTTGAAAAAGTCAGGAAGTTTTTGGCTGTGGGACGACTCACGAACTCGAAACAAGCAACCCATCCCTCATCAACCACAACTGAGCGACCACACAAACGACGTTCAAACCCACGCCCCAACTCAGCAGAAAGTCCCACAACTCGAGCACTTCATGCAAAGGGGGTGTCGAGGCGCAGAAGGTGAGGAGGGAAGGGAAGGCGTAGAGCTCGGCTGTGAGACGGTGTGAGAGCAGGTGGGCGTGCAGCGGTTCGTCGAGGGCGGCGAGGCAAAGGTCGACGAGCTGCAGAGGAGGGGAGGGAAGAGGATCAGCCGTCAGAACCAGAAACCCAACCAGTTACTACCTTCGGTAAGACTTGCGTGCAAACCCGCGTGCACGCCGTCCAAAGTCGGTCGGACATAGCGCGATGCATGGTGTTCGATGAAGGTCGAGAAGCAAGCGAATGCTTCGATTTGGGATGGGAGGACGTAGAGGAATGGAGCGGCAAGGACGTTCATGCCCTGGGTTTGAGTAAGCGGTGATCAGCCTCGAAAGGCAAAAGTTCAGGGTCGGAGAGACGACCGACCTGCACATAGGGGGTCCCTGGGTCGATCGAGGATGATGCCGAAAGAGGACCAAGACGATCGTCTTGTTCTGCAGCCGCATCTATATCGCAAAGAGGTAGAACTTGAGCCCGACCATGTCCCTAGTATTTGACCTACGCCTGAGCGCAAGACCTACCGAGTTGCCTCCAGACAAAGGCTTCCAACAACCTGACGAGACGATCTTCGCCGACTCGATCCTTGAACTCCAAGTCGGTAGCCAGGGTCCGGAAGGTGTCGTTGCGGATCTTGGAAAACATGGGACTAGGGTCTCTGGAGCTGCGTGGGGGAAGGGCGCGGATGATCAGTGCTGGGTCAAGTGAGAATGACCTCCTATGCTGCCCCTAGAAAGGGGCGGGCCGCGACAAGAGGGAGACTCACACGAGCGAGTAGTAGGTCTTGACATCAAGCAAGGGATGTATATCTTCATCCCGGAACAGCCTGTCGTAGTGATGGTCAGCGTGCGGCGGTAGCTCGTTCAAGCTGAGCAAGAGCTTCCAAATCAACGGTCTCAGTCTTGCGCCCTCTTCGCCGGCGGGCAAGGATTCGAGCAGGATCAGCTGGCGGAGTTGCTTGATACGTTCTGAGGGCGAGTCGAGGTGTTTTGAGGTGATGGACGGCGCGGGAGACAGCAGTCGGACGTAGGCCTGGGCTTTGGTTGACCATGACGAGACCGGTGATGGAGCCGAAGCGGCGCGTGCGACTCGCGTCAACGTGACGGAAGGTCCGTGAGGTTTTGCAGGCGAGTGACTGGTGTTTACGGAGACCATGACGAGCGCAGAGTGGTGGCGTGATATGCTGCTGGCGAGATGAATGCAGGCCGGAGCACTGGCAAGTCACGGGCGACGATGGAGGCGCGTCGAGTCGCGCGACGGCAGTCTACGGCCTTCTACCGCAGTCGACCGCGGTCACGTGCCCAGGGGTCTCGGCTCGGGCACTTTCGGGGAAGGGGCGCGTGACGAGAACGTGATCCGTCTCGTGCGTTCCTCTCGGCTTGCCCGCACGCCAAACACTGCAACACTCCGCAGCCATCGCTCCTCGTAAAACAAGCTCACGTGCGACCACCCATGTCCAACACCTCGGCACCTCCCCCTACGTCGTTGTCGGGCGGCGAGGACGGGCTCGCGCAGTTGATCGAGCAGGCCGAGCAAGCGTTCGCTTCGGCATGGAACGCGCTCTCGACCATGTCCCCGCAACTGAACGCCCTGCCGAGCGAGATCCACGACTCGCTCAACGAGATTTACAGCCGCCTGACCAATAACGGCACACTGTCGGTGCTGCCTTCGGCCTGGAGCGAGACCCCCGTCGCGTGGGCTTACGACTCGTTGACGCCATCGGCAGCCTCGACCGCGCCGACTGTGGTCGCCGCGCCACCTGCGTCGTCGTCGCCGATCGCCTTCCTCGGCCGTCACCCTTACCTCGTCGCGTTCGTCGTCACGTCCGGTGGACTCGGTGCGGCCTACTACCTCAACCCAGCCGCGACCTCACGCGTATTGCGCCCCGTGACCTCGCGTCTCCCCGTCGATCTCGCGAGCTTTTCGCCGCGCTCGTTGGTCAAGCGTGCCCGAGGCGGCCCCGTGCGTCCGGCGAGGTTGCTCCAGCATGGCCACATCGAGATACGCAAGGAAGCCGTCCTCGTCCTCGGCTGCGACTCGCCCCTCTTTGCCGACCTCGCCCTCGACCTCGAAGTGAGGGGTTTCGTAGTCATCGCGACCGTTTCCAACCCCACCGCCGTCGATGCGCTCGAGAAGCGTTCACGAGGTTGGCTCAAGGTCCTCGTCCTCGATGGCAACGATGCCACTTCGGTCGCACCTTTCCTGCGATCGCTCTCTACGGCCTTGTCACTGCGTTTCCCTCTCAGGTCCGCTGGGGATCCATTTGCTCGACCCACGCATGCGCTCGTCCTTTCGGCGTGCATCAACGCCCTCTCCATCGACGCCGACAAGAACGTCCTGACCCCTGTCGAGGCCATGGATATCGACACCGTGCGGCGGTACGTGGGCGAGAAGATTGCGACTTTTACCGGCATCGTCCGAGGCGTCGTGCCGATCCTGCGCTCGGCAGCGAACCGACCAGAGGCTCCCAGTGGCGTTTTTCTTCATTTGGGTTCGTCGGTCCAGCTCAGAAACTACACAGTCACTCATGACACTGACTCTGAACTCTGAATCTACATAGCACCCTCGACGTCCCCTCTTTCCCTCCCCTTCGACTCACTCGCCTCGGCTTCGGACGCGGCCATTGCTTCGCTTCTTACCTCGCTCCGACGAGAACTGCACGCGACCTCCTCGCCCTCCAACATCCGCGTCAAGTCCCTCTCGCTCGGCCTATTCGATGTCCAAGCCTCGCCCCCATCGACAAAAAAGACCGCCGAAAACCTCTCGACGCGCATCTTATCCCTCTACTCGACCTCACTCTCGACGCGCTCCACCGTTCTCACGACTCATTACCGCAAAGGAACCTTTCCTAAACGACTCCATTCGCGTGTATTCCACATCCTCACCCGTTCTGCGCTATCGTCACTTTGGACCCCTTCGTTCGTAGGAGCAGGCGCGTGGGCCCATCGAGTGGCGACGAATTGGTACCCCCATTGGGTGATGGATTCGTTCTTGAGGATGCAGAATTGGCTTTATACGATGTACTTCTCGAGGAGGATCGGCGGGTCGAGCCCATCGGCTTCGACGTCGACGAGGTTGGGTGGTCGCGCAGCGGGTTCTGTTCCTCCTTCGTATGCATCGGCGACAAGTCATCATCGCCAACGACCTCCTCTCCCACTCACACCTACGACTTTCGCATCCGCATCTGCATCCGGTCAATGTCACCAGAACCCCCCTTCTCTTCGCCCCGGAGGAGCGACAAGGGAGAAGACGTCCTCGACCCCCGCCATAAGCTCCCGAGCTTCATCAACCGCTTCGTCCGAGGAATCAGGGACGGGGGATTTGCTCTCTTCTTCGATGCACGAGGATGTGGGGATGGGTAGTTTCGTGCATGTTCCTTCGACGAGTAGTTCGCAGCAGGGTTTGTTCCGACAGGAGGTCTGAAGTAAACGTCTTGGACTTGGGAGTGTGTTGGCTTTCGGATTTTCTTCCCGGGTCTCGATTTCGGATTATCATTGTAGTGTAGCTAGCTCTCCCGTGTGTGGCCCCTCGTGCGTTTTCGGTGGATTTTCTTATATCATCGTTGTCATTTCCAACAACAATCACCATCCTATAAAACAACCTAAACCTCCGCCCCGCAATGAACACCCCACTCATTCACTCCCCTCCAAAAATCCCTTGATCGCCCCTCCAACATTACTCACATCCAACAAGAACGTATCATGCCCCCACGGCTGATTCAACTCGTAATACACCACTTTTTCGTTCCCGTTCGCCTTCAAGCACTCCGCCAATTCACGTTGTTGTTCGATAGGGAAAAGCGTATCGGATTGAACGCCCATGATGAGTGTTGGATGGGTTATGCGGGAAAGACCGGCTGTTAGGGAGGGGAGGTAGGCGTGCGAAGAGGGCAGGGAGGAGATGAAGCCTTTTGTGGAAGGCTTGGAGTTGAACGATTTTTTTTCCGTCCCTGGCGTCGAACTTGGTGGGAGAGGACATGAACTCGTCCCCACGTGTTCCTGATTATTCCTTCGCGCCGTCAAATCATCCAATGATTCACGGGACATGGAAAACAAGTCCATGGCTTTGGAGATGTAGATGAGAGAATTGGCGTCGTATTTGAGGCAGAATTGTTCGCCTTGGTGATCGAGGTAGGTCTCGATCAGGAAATCGGGGCAAAGGACGGGTGGGGAGGCTGAGGTGGACGAGGGGGAGGAAATGTCGCGACGTCGGCGTCCGAAGCGTTGTTCCCATTCGGGGCCGGACCGGTAGGTGATGGTGGCGATCTCTGTGGGGATAAGTCATGTGGTTGATTCAGTACTGGGACTAGGTGAAAGTACGTTCGGAGAGGGTAGACCAACGTCGTGCGAGTTTCATGCCCGTGTGTGGGGGTAGATCGTCATAGTAGAAGCCTCGTTTCCAATTTGGGTCGGCCATCAAAACTGCGTCAACACAGAACAAGATCACATCAGTCACACCCAAAACAAAAAAAAGCAAATAGTAACATCATTCGTCTTCTCCGAACGTACCACTTCGCTGCGCATGCCTCATGGCGATACTCGAAGGACTGCTCCGCGCCGTGCCACTGATACTGACGACTTTTCCGACCCGCTCCGGTTCGAGATGCGCCGCCGCGAGACTCTGCATACCACCCATCGAGCTTCCCACGCTCGCATAAAGTTTCTCAATTCCCAGCGAGCTCAGGAGATGGAACTGCGCTCGGACCATGTCAAAGACGGACAAGATGGGAAACCGGGTCGCGTAGGGTTTGCCGTCGCTCGGATCCAACGAGCTCGGTCCGGTCGAGCCATAGCAACCACCGAGGACGTTGGTGCACATGACAAAGTATTTGTCCGTGTCGATGCTCTTACCCGGCCCGATGAATTTCTCCCACCACCCTTCGGCCGGGTTCTGCGCCGTCGAGTGGGCGTGCGAGGATGCTGACAAACCCGTGTGGACGAGGACCGCATTGGATCTGTCGGCGTTGAGCTTGCCCCAAGTTTCGTATGCGAGGTGGAAAGAGGGGAGGTGACCTCCATAGTCGAGGGCGTAAGGTTGGTGATGGTAGTACAGTTCGTAACCGGTGACGACGTTCGCATAGGCGGGTTCGGGACCTGTCTCGGGCTCATTGACCGACGATGACGGAGGCGGCGAAGGCAGGTTGGGCAGCTCGTTCGACTGCGAGGACGAGGCAGAGGACGCCGAAGCCTGGGCTTGCGCTTTCCTGCGTTGTTCGAGTAGTCGTTGGGTACGTGACTCGTTCTGGTCGACGCAAGGGAACGACATGGCTGGGTTCGAGCCAGACGAGGTCGAAGTCGAGGTCGATGGGCTCGCATCGCTGACGCTTCGGCTGGTGCTACTACTGCCGAACGATCGTGTGGCCGTTGGTGAGGATCTTGAGCGAGCACGTGTAGCTCGAGCGACGTTCCTCAGCATCATCTTGGTCGACATGGTGGCCGCTTGGGGTGTGGGTGTGTCGAGTCTGAGTGGAGCCCGGATGACGGAGAGCTGCGCGGCGCACCGAGATCCGCGCGCGGGCACAAGTCGAAGGCGTGATCGCGAGTTGTCTCAGCCAGGTCAGTCCGGCTCGGCCGAGCGACGCCGCGTCCTGGATACTGATATTGTCGGTCTGTTGGACACACTTGCATGCTTTCCATTTTCAGAAGAGAAGAACTCATCTCAGATAGAAAGCCTTTCAAGAGATCACCCCCGAATCACGTGACTCTCAGCGGCGGCAGACCCAAAACTGAGCGAACGGACAGTAGCTTGACATTAGGGCTAAGGACTACAATTGAACGAGTGCAACGAGGGTTCTAGCAATAGTAAGGTAAGAAATACAACAACAGATATGGCGTAAAGTAGTGCTTGATGCGACGAAGGGGGTTTGCGAGGCAATCACAGAGCGGCAGACGCCTCGGACGAGCGAGCCAGACGCCGCTCAAAAGGCGAAACCGTGCTTGCTCGGCGAACGACTCTTGAATCGCAGCGGTCGATCGAGATCGGACTCGAACTCGTTCTTGTCGCAACGCAACGAGATGCCAGCAAAGTTGTTGGTCAATCCCGAGACGCCGACAGGGCGGTGCAAAGAGTCAAAGTTGCGCGTCGCTCCGGGTTTTTCCGCGGCCGGAGGCGAGATGAAGTCGAACGAGTTCGGGCGAGGTGGGAGCTGGATCCTCATCGGTCGGCCTCGACGAGCGGCCAAGGACGAGGTCGACGAAGGAGTTGTAGACTCGGCCGAGCAAAACTTGGAGGAAATGTAGTCATCGACGCCGTCCTCGCCGTCGCGCGACGAGATGGACGAGTACGACCCGCCCGACGACGACGATCCGGAAGAACTCAGAGAAGCCGGAGACCAACATCCGCCGTCCGACGCCGACGTATTCGTATAGGACGACGAGGCCTTGGGCGAAGCCTGTTGCGAGCACCAGACGACATCGTGGTGCTCGTGCACATAGTCGAGGCTGTGGTCCAATCCGAGCGAGCGTTGCGAATGCAGTGACGGGCGCAAGATCGCACGTGGCGCGCCTGCCGCCGGGACGACTCCGCCGGACTGAAGCTGCTGCAACGCCTTGGCCGCCATTCGAGCGAAAGCGTCCTCCTCTTCCTCAATGATCGACGGGGTCAACATGGGGAAGTCGGGCTCTTCGTCCTCGTCACTGTCGCTGTCGTGCTTGTGGGTTGACTGGGACGGGGATCCCCAGCTCGAACACCGGCTCGTTCCGCTCGTTCCCGACCGTCGTTCCTGAAGATCCGTCCAACCCAAATTGAACAGCCGCGCTTCCGAGGGGGTGCGAGCGTGCAAGTTCGCCGAACTCATCGTCGGTATTGGGTGAGGGAATAGTCTGATGGGGTGCCCTTTTTTGTCGTAAAGTTGGGAGGGAGGCGGAGGAGCGGAAGGACAAGCTTGTGAAACTGCGGGGCGAAGAAGGCGGAGTCAAATAACCGATCAACAGCGGGAACGGAATTACGCGGCCCGGCAAGGCCTGGCGAAGCGAGCACGCGCAACCAGAGTCTGCGCCGCCGCTCTCGGACTCAGCGCTGTGCTGTGTCCGACGTGGCGCAAAGCAACGCCGGCGGCGGCGGCGGGCGCGCTTTTGCGCGGGCGTACGAGGACTCAAGTCCTCAGGCTCAAGACAGTCGGGCCAACGGATCAATTCACGGCGAGACTCACCTGCAGCTGTGCGGCTGCTGGGCGTCCGGGCGCGTCCAGTCTGGTTCGGGCAAGGTTTTTTGCCAAGCGCCGGACCCGCCGCCGGTCGAGTCGAGTTGCGGAGTACGACGTAGCACTTCGATGAAGGGAGTGTGAGGATCCGGTGCTGTTGTTGGGTGGGAGATGAATAGGTAGGAGAGAAGGTGCGTGTGCGGGACGGATGGTGTGATGGCACAGGTCGAAAGCAGCACGCGAAAGGCCCGATCCGCAGCCGCCAGCCGAGGTGGACGGACGGGGCCAGCTGCCAGGCGCGGGGGGCTGCAGTGCTCAGCCGGACTCCGGGGTAACCCTCGATTATTTCCTTCTCGTCCCGTCATGCTCGGCGATCTCGGACACGTCCTCCTTGGGTCTGCAGCAGCCGTAGAAGAGGCCTTGCGAATCCGCCACGTCTCTCATTAGACCAAAAAGTGGACACAGCCACGCTTTCTCCCCACGGCCAGTGGGCGAATCGTGAAATTGAAGATTTCAGTCGAAAAGGGGTCAGCCAGGCCAGGATGGGGTTCTGCCTATCTGGAAATTCAGGGCGGCAGATAGGTAGGTGATAGCTGGCAAATGTAAAAAGCTGATATGTACTTCTTTATTTTCATGGAAATATCTCACCAATTGCCTACCCATCCTTGCACACTGCAGGAGCCGACCGTAGATCAGCAGGACGTGTTCGAGGCGCTCCGAGAGATCGTTTACCCCGGGGCTGTCAGCGCATTCTGCGCACGCACATGAAAGGCGGCGTGCCCTCAAATGCCACGGGTCCAACCGCTGTTCGGTCAAGACAGGGAAATGTCGTTGAATGCATAGAAAAAGAACTCTTTTGTAAGGCTTACGTTGCTCACGATCCATGGGCTGTGACCGAGTTTTTTTATCCTCATTGCCTGCGGCATCGATGAGCTGTGCGCGTCAAAATCGATTAGCTCGGTCGCAAACGGCTTTTGGGGTGATGCTTACCCCGCGGTTTTCTGAAACCGAGGAGGGCACCAGACGGCTTCCGTGCTCCTCAAAGAGCCGATTAGAGACAGATAAAGTGACAAGAGCCCGGAGATTAATAAGGATCTACCCTTTTCCAAGCCTTTTATCTGGAAGCGCATCATAGGAGCCCTGCCTTCTTTCCGCAGCCGGCGCCCGGGAAACCCCCTCAAAACTGGGCAAGATCAGGTGCGTAGGGAGTTGATGGAGAGGAATGCACAGGTAACAGGTAGTTGCGCCCGAAAGGTATCGTTGGCTGTGCCAGCGGGCGACTGGTCCTTGATCAGCCTGGCCAAATCCGACATATATTGATCTTTCGTGAAACCTCCTCTCATCTCCCTAGGGTATCTTTTTCTCCTCTGCCAAAAGTACCCCGATTTTTTTTTTGTATCAGCTGAGTTGACGCGCGCGGTCGGTCTGTGCGCCGCCGTCTGGACCCCTTTTCTGCATAGCATGCTCGTCTCGCCGACCCGGCGTCTTCGCAGCCTTGGACTCGTCTACCATCAGTATTCCCTAGGTCAGTCTTACTAGCGTTGTTACAAAGGTCAGTATTACTATTCAGGTTAGGATTACAGCCACTGTTTCAACATTTACCACTTGAACATTGAACACCGCTTTCCTGCACGCGCGAACATTGACGCCAGAGGACAGGGGCTTGCTCGCCTACCACGACGCCGAAGCAGAGTCATGGTTAAGAGACTGATTGACAAGACCCTACTGTACAAGTTTGAGCTTCTACACCTGATTAGTCTCTGCTCGAGAATCAGGTGTCCCGCGCGCGCCAGCGACTAGGCCCTGCCCGACATTTGTTTCCTGACTTTGGCTTCGCCCCGACTCCGACTCGACTCGACTTAGACCCGACTTCGACCCGACTTCGACCCGACTTCTACCCGACTTCTACCCGACTTCGACTCGACGCGCGTCACGTGACGCTCTACGGCTTGAAAGAGCACCTCAAGCCCTCCCTTAGTCAATATTCCTTGAAGTCAAAATTCGGTGCACGTTGGGTCACATGCCTGGCTACAGTGGCTTGTTTTTGTATGATCATGTTGAGCTGGAGTTCTCGCATGGCAGAGCGCCTGCCTGTACATGCCTGTGCTAACGGGGTCGGGGGGCTGACGCGCTAACGCGTGCCGCCCCAGCTGATGCCACGCCCACTTCTCCAGAACTGGCAACTTCATGTCTTTACTCTCTGTGAAGTGGTAGCTCTAGGGGGAGGCCTTGCGGAGAAAGAACAATGGTTCGAGGCGTTGTAGAGAGTGCAAAGCGGACCGGTATTGTCCCACTGAGCCAGGCTGTCATGTCATCACAGCGCCTCAGGAAGAGATAGAAAGGTGAAATCGGCCTAGGCAGGCCGGCGTTCCCGATCGCAAGAGGATCTCGCCTGGGAGCTCGCAGGATTCGAGTGTATTTCGAAGACCTCGTAATCGGTGAGAAGCGAATTGAATTCATCCTGCGCCGGAGCCCGCCAAAGCCCTTCCTGTCTCAATAGGTCCCGATCGAATGACGTCGCCCCAATTCTACGGATAACGTCGCCTTCACGGACCGTCGGTTCCTACCCCCGACCAACCCTTCGGCCTTCCCCGACGATTCCAAGCTCGCTGAGGACAACTACGTCGACTGGGACCTCACCATGTCTCTTATCGTAGCCCGCGAAGTCTACGCGCACAAGGGTAGGATCGACCTACGTGGACCTCCACGCTCGGAGGCGCGTGCTCGCCGGATCGCTCACCGCCGCTACGAAGGCCACAAACCTCCACAAACGGCCTGATCGCCTGGCTCTGCGCACTTCTGCGCACGCCCGCTGGCTCGCCCTCGCCGCGCGCTATGCTCCAAGCGTGTAAGGCCGCCCCCCTTGAGACCGGGCCTTCGACCCCGTAGCCGACGTCAAGACTGACGCCGACGCACGGGCCTCGGCCTCCCTCAATAGGGACGCCCTTCCCCATCTCTCTCTCTCTCTCTTTCTCTCTCTTGGTAGTTAACTTCTAGCTGAAACCCAGTAAAGACGTTTAACAAGTATCCTCTCTCGGCCATTACCACATCGATTTCGATCTACAACCGTCCTCGCGACCTTCTGTAGGGTGAGACCCTTACATCTTTTTACTTGTTACACCAGTCGAAATCAACTTCGCTGGAGGACTTGTACATCGACCTCGACAAAGCCAGTGTCAGGGAACTACTTGTAGTCCCTGTATCTGAAGGCCCGAAGAGGGTTGGCCCGAACAGGGTAGGCCCGAAAGGGATAGAGAAGGCTCGTGCACGAGCGAGTGAATTGCGAGGGGGCTTTTGCACCTTCCCGATTCGGATCACGAAGAACAAAGGCGTGTGCAGGGATCTCCTCTCAGCACAGCACAACAGATCAAACGACGACGAGTTACTTCGCTGGACGAAGTATCGTGTAGTTGTAGTAGGTGGACGTAATTAACCCATCTGCAATCAGTTACAATGTCGTCACACAAATCCGATATCCAGCTTGCTGGAACGAAGAGAGTTCGTGGGGGAATCCCACATGCGCAAGGCTCTCCGGGAAATTCGGGACCACAGGTGAAGCCAGGACAGGCGGACACCACAGCTACACAACTGACAGGCAGTCAGGAGCTGGAGGTCAAAGAACAAGACAACGATGGGCCGGACGCGACACCATCAAAGTCACTGGGAAAACTCTCCTTAGACATGGGAGGCGGCAGTGGCGAGGATTCGGCGGAGAGACACTCCGCGGATGAGAAGGAGCTCAAGCAAAAGACATTGCAACAGCTTGTAGACCAAGCGACGCTCAAGCCCACTCGACGCTCATCAAGGATTTCTCCGACATGCCGCAATGCTCATCCACTTGGCTTCAACGCCTGGACGAATCGTGCGATGGTCCTCATCAAACATCTCCGATTGGCCCAGCTCGACTTGGGACGAGCCATGGCGGCCCGTGCTATCGATGACTAACCTCCCGTCCCCGGGCCCCGGCGCAAGACATTCTACGCACTGCAGGCGGACAAGAAGAAGCTTCCGCGGGGCAGAATGTGTCTTCGCCTCGAAGGAGACTGTTGCCCGAACATTGCGCAACGACTCGACCCCGGCCCTCGTTGCGAAAGCGGTCGTCCCGACCAAGAGCGCTGCACCGCGCAGAAAGGGCAAATGAGATCGAACTGGTCCTGCCCCAACTGCCCAGCTTGCGGTCAAGGGAAACATTGGGTCGTCAGGAGGGCCACAAAGATTACAGTCGCATGCCATACTAAGGTCAGTTACTTGCTCCCGAGGCCGGTCGCCGAGCACACGTTCCGCACCATGGGTCACCACTACTTGACTTCACTGCCTACCTTAAAAGTGCGACGATAGCGACCGAGGTAGGCAGTTGAATCCGAAGTTAAATAATGGTGACCCATCGTGCGGAACGTGTGCTCGGCGACCACTGCAGGGGCCCGGGGAGCACCTTAAGATCTGATTTCGCTTTGTGAAGTGTTGCTCCCCGGCCCAACATGCCATGACGGTCTCCCGTGCTACTGCACAGGGTTGTTTTGCGGTGCTCGGCGGATTTGTTGTGCACTCGATTTTCGGCCGAATCTGCGGGCCAACCCCCTCAACGCACGGGTCCTCGAGCTCGATTCGGGGTCCACTCGGATTCAAATCAAGGGTTGCCTCTTTCGGTCTTTGTCTTCGATTCGCCAATGTGGCGGACTATCTGCGGTGCGGTCTGGATTGGTGCTGCACTCGACTGTCGATCAAATGCGCGTAGACCCGCTTTATGGGGACGAGGAGAGAGCGTTTGATGTTGAAATCGACCCCACACCTAAAAGAGTCCACAGGCTGGCTGGCGGGTCAAATCGCAGTGCACACCGTTGCTTTGTTGTGCACTCTTTGTTTGATGGCTCGAAAACCAGCAGTGCGAGGCCGGCCGTTCCAAGCGTACATAGAAGGGGGCTCCGAGTTTCTGCTCAAATTTTGAGTTCGATGGGTGCGATAACCGAATCGAGACTGCATGGGGTGAGCTGTTAGCGGTGCAGGGACGGCCGTTCTTGCACTACGTGTCGAGCTGTTCTCCAACTTTTCGTCCACAGCTCCCGATGTCACCTCGCACTTGAATGAGTTCGAACCATATTGCTGATTTTGGTTAACGATCATTGCCCTTTGGTTTCCGATTTCGAGACCGGCTCTCGTGCATCCGGGTCAATCCGTCGTGCACTCGACTTCGCGCGCATCCCGGCTTCGCGGCCCCTGAGGTCAGCCTCATGATTAGCTCTAGGCTTAGCTTCATGGCCAGCTAAAGGGTTGGCCTCAAGGTCAATTTTGAGTCAAGAGAAATGGATCTAGCCTTAAGGGGCCGATTTAGGCTCACTCGTATTAGGCCGAGGGCTGGACGTCAAGAAGGGGGGGAGGAGGGTGCAAGTGTGTATTTGTGTTATTACGACAATCCTATAAGCGACATGACGACCCAAAGAAGATTATCTATCCTCGCTCTGACCTCGAACTGCATCCGGTGCACAAAGCTGGCAAGCGCTGTACCAAGGGTTGGAGCTGGGGATAGATTGATGTTTGATGAGGGTTGGGGGATTGGGGTCTCATCGGAGAAAAAGGTGGGACTCGGCGGAGAGGGGATGTCATCCACGACTATCGGAGCAGGGGTGGGTGCTGGCGCCGAGGGTACAGTTGTCGGGGATGCAACGGGAGCAGCATCGAGGGTGAGGATCGGTAGGACCTCTGTGTGGACGCCCGCAGACGACAGAGGTACAGCGGGGAATGAAGACGGCGCCGATAACCTCGGCTGCGTGGCCAGCTCATACATTGAAGCGAACGACTCGGGGCGGGCGATGAGGCCCAACAGAATCGAAGCGACGATGGCCAGAAGTGGCCAAGTCCAAGGACGGGAGGTGTTTCTGAGGTTCTTTCGTGGCACAACTCGGTTGTCGAGTTCGAGGGCCGGGACCGGAGAAAGTGGCGGCATCCCCACCGCAGACACGGGTGAGCCGACCGCTTGCATAGGCAGAGGCGACGGCGAGGGCAGGGTGGTCGGCGAGGGCACAAAGCCGACGCTTGTGCTTGGCGATGCGGGTGGAGTGGCGACCTTGGCCTCGAGGTGGATGGAAAGCTTGGACATGTTTCGTGGAGCGATTTGGAATTTTGAGAACGTAGTTGGCTTGCCTTCGACGATCGGCGTGGCCGAATCAAAGGTCTGCCCGTCCATTTTCAGATCGTAACCTGTGACACAACAATGTCTAGGCTTCGTCAACGGTTCCTCGGCGTGGGGTACATCGCATGCATCGTTGACTCACCTGCGACAGGAACAACTTCGACCTCCATGCTGGCCACCTTGACATCGAAAGCGGGCAAGACGTCACCAATCTCAACGCTGTCGCCTTCCTGCATCATTTCGACCTTGTACAACATCTCCTTCATCCCACCCTGGCGTTGACGTGCCTCTCTCGGCGACTCGCGCACCGTCATCCGATTATTCGACGCTTCCCCTTCGACGATGACTTTCCCCTCCTTCGTCTCCGTTTCCACCTCGGTCGAAAGACCGCGAGCGTCCCACGTGTCGCACACTTCGACTTTCTGATCACTCCCGCCTCGGAGGGGAAGCTCGAGTGATCCGACGGGTCTGGCGAGTGTGAGATGACTGAACAGCCGCCACGGCTGGTAGGGTGCCAAAGGCGGCACGGGCGTGATCCTCAGCTTGACGAGACCCAAGTTCGAAGCCGCGAGTCCGACGAGGGACGAAGAGGACATGCGGTGCCCCAAAGTGAGCGAAGGCTGTGAGGCCTGCGATCGAAGGGACTGTGTCGAGGTCGTGCGACGAAGCAGTGGCGGTAAAACCCGCTTACGCGCAGGCCCTCTTCGAGCTCGGGCTAGGGAAGGAGATGCCTCGTCCTCGGCTGCGGAGCCATCCGGAGAAGAGTCCATGTCATCGAGGTCGATCCGACTCTTGGCCGGAGAGGGTTGAGCGACCGGACGAGTGCCGATCTCGACCTCGACGAGCTCGTGCTGCTCCAGCGTATCCTCGTCCGAAGCGTTCCGTTCCGTTCTCCAGCGTGCTTTACCCCCTGCGGCGGGCAAGGGCGAGTCGAACTGGGGTCGCTCAAAGTCGCCGTCGAGCATCGAGTTCGAGGCCAGCATCTCGACGCTTCGACCATCGCCGGCTGAAACCGAAACAACAGCATCTTCTTGCGCAGCAGCGACGATCGAAAAGTTGGGCAGGACGAGGCGTAGTGGGCTAGTAGATTTGGAAGCAGTGCCGGACTCTGCAACCTCCGTCGAGGATCGCAGTGCGCCCGAGGCGAAATCGAGGTCCATTTCGAACGCAAACGCAGGATTTGGCATGGCTTCGGGCGTCAAAAGCGTGCTGATATCGAGTTGGACGCGAACGATGGTTCGATGGACAGTGCTAGACTCGTCGTCACTGTCGCTATCGGCTTCTCGAATCTCCTCGCTAGGCTCGGGCTCCGACTCGGATGAGCTAGTCAACCAAGAGTCGATCAAAGCGGCCTTTTGGGGTGTGACGGAGTCCGCGATGTCCATCGGTGATTCCTCGGATACGAGACTCTCATTTTCGGAAGCGTCTTCGAGCGAGTCGTCGATCAGATCATCCGCCTGCGAAGGAAACGGCGCCACCTGCCGCAGAAGACTCGGCTCCTTCAGCTTGGCTTGCACGCGCTCGGGATCGATGCGAGCGGCCAGGCCAGGGTCGATCTCGGGTGCCTCGGGCGCAGTCATGTCGAACAGCGAGGTGTAGGAAAGAGGGCGACTTTCAGCGATACCAAGGGTGCGAGGTCGAGCCTGCGTGGTCGGAGTCGCATGCGCCATCGACTGCACCGCTAGAGGTGGCCGTCGTTTGGTGCGAGTCCGTGGCGTCGTGTTCGAAGATGCCGCGACGTCCCATTTGAGCACACCTGCACCCCTCACTTCTACCACTTGTACGACATCCCTCTGGTCCACATTTCCACGAGCGAGATGCGAGATGATGATTTCGATCCATCGTTTGTCCTTGAGCCCAGCATACTCAAAGTCGCCCGTGCACGCGAGCATAGCTCGACCCGAGCCCGTCGGTCCAATGTTCCATCTCACATCGAGGTGCGAACGTGGGATGATGAAATCGGCTGGAGGCGAGTCGAGCCGTATCCAAGACAGCACGACAGAGGACGTCGACTTGAAGGATCCGGTGAACGAGGTCGTTGGCGAGGACGTAACGGTGGACAGTTTGCTCGAGAGGTTCCGCAGATCCGGCTTCATCGAGAGACCCCACTGGCCCTTAGTAGACGCGGACAAAGAAGTTGAAGCTATCGACGACGGCGAGGGTAGCTCGAATGTCAAAAGATTGCGTAGACACGCCGGTACGGGGATCACGACCTGCGTGAAGATTCTTTGTGGATTAGCTTCCGAAATTGAGACGAGTGAACAGTGAATAGACGGTACCTTGTTGGGGAACCGAGGCAGCTTCAAGTCTCCAAACTGCGATTCGATTCGCAAGACGAGGATCCACTCGTTCTTCTCCCCCGCCTCGTCAGTCGGATCCACCCGAGGCATGATGGAACTTGTGGGCCTCCCCAGGCCGACACCGGAAGCGGCTTCGTGTTCGACGACGAGCGATATCTCGTTCGCATCCTGGGAGGTCCTGAATATCCTAATCTCCCTGTTGTGCGGAATAGAAGGGCGAGAGGTGGCCAAACTCGATCTTCGACCCGAGGGTGTAGTTCGACCAGAGAGGTGCTGCGAGTCGTCTGCAGCGATGCCGAGGATGTGCGCCGCCTGGGCTGCTTCGGTGACGGAGGCGTGCAGCGAGGTCTCCAAGGGGAGAGGATAGGAAGAGTAGTGCTTGAGTCGAGCAGTGACGGGCAGGGTGAGGAAAGGAATGGTGCGCTGCGTCGACGCGTAGTCGGATGGACTCCCCGTGGCGGTTGACATTGAAGGTGGAATCGCGATCTGTCACAGGTGGACGCGTCCCATGTTAGCTGCGCTTCACTCGGATTGACCAGATACTCACTCGGCAGTACAGCGTCGCTCCGACCCCTTGGTCATGGGCTGCAGTTTGGACCACGAGCGACCGACAAACCCGAGTCGATCGCGTCGCCGATGACGACGAGTTTGGCTCAGGATCGTCACTCAATATACTCAATGCCGGTGTCGCTGCTCGAGGCGTGGCACCGTACGACGGCATGGACGTGGGCGAGAATGGTCGGGCCATCGCCGATCTTTTCGACGGGTTGCACTCGGATTTGAGAGCTATCTGAACGCAGAGGGCGACAGCGCAAGTCGGATCAGAGGGAGAGAGAGAGCCACGACTCCGAACGAGGCGTAAATATATCTCGGAGTCCCCTACCCAGGGAGGCCCAGGGATTCTAATCTGCTCCGACGCGAATAGGCACACTTTCCTCGTACACGGTTTATATTTACAATTTCAACTTGAACTTCTGCCTTGCAAATCAAGGGTTATTTGCTACAAAAGCTCAGGCCAAGATGGCCTTGAAAGCGAGGTAGACACTCATGCCGACCAGGCCGAGGAAGCCGATGCTGTGGAAACCACCGTAGTACCTCTTGGCTGAAGAGGCGTCAAGAAAGAGATGGATCACATGTCAGCTCGAACTGCTCCTCAATGTAACCAATAAGACAGAGAAGTGGACGAACAGGGATCACCCGTGGAGTAGCCGATCGTGAAGATGACTCGACCAACGAGCCAGATGCTACCCAAGGTGGCGGCCGCACGGGGGTGGCTGAGGCCGACATGAATCAGCGAGAAAAGGAAGAAGGGGATCATCTCGAGCGTGTTGCCGTGGGCACGTTGCGTGCAGTCTAAACGGGTGAAGGGGAGAATCGAGCGGGCGCATCAGTCACATGGAACCTCTCCGCGGACGTGTAGAAGTCGCCAACGAGCAAACTGACTGAAGATTTTCGCCGCGGCGTTGCGTTCGGCCTCTTCGTTGCTGGCATACAGAGCCGGATACTTGATACCCGCCACCTTGCGAGCCTTGGAGACGAGGAGGGACTGGTACACGTTCAGCAAGCCAGTGCATGCGCCGACGGCGATGACGTATTTGAAGTCATTGGGGATCAGGAGTTGAGTCAAAGCGGCAGACACTGCGGACACGAGGGGGGTAGCAAGCATTCAGATATCATCAGCGTTGTACCTCGCAGCAGCCATGACTGGAATGTGTAGTCGGCGTGGCCCTTCGACCCAAGATCGATCACGCGGCCCATCCGGGCAGTTCCGAGCCCCCATGTGCAATACATCGTACAGATTCGTCGTACCGAGTACAGACGACACTGTCTTTCGGAAACAGTATCTTCCACGCTAGTTCCATTCCGATCACATAAGGTAGGAAGTCCAGGGAGTTTGATGACGTGGCCCTCCGGCACGTCTCCCGATCCTCCTCGAAGTAGCTGAGACAACTGAGCATGATCGACTTACTGTTTCTGCAGAGTGGGGAAGGAACATCATGTCAGAAAAAGTTTGACACAGTGCTAACCCTTTAGCGTACGTACATGAGTATGACTTGGAGTTGGGATCACTGATGGAAGGGAAAGGAAGAAGTGAGTCGACGAGGCCGAGATGACGCTTCCGCCGGCCAAACCCCGAAGCCCATAAATTTTCAGAAAGTAGTTGCCACTTGGGTGAATTTTCCGCCGGCGGCTGCTGAGTGGGCCTACTAGGTAGGTAGTCCGTACTCGAGTCATCGATCCACTGAGGGATCATCGAGCTTCAGCACCTACCCTATTACGTCTTCGTTCCTCTGCACCCATTCGAAGGGTACCGATACCGTCCACCTCGGCCTCCCCCTGCCTCACATCCAAAGTGCCGACTCGGAGGCGTTTTACCAATGTTGTCACCTGAGTTCCAGGTGTCATAGTCGACCGTGAGGCAGGTGAGTTACCTGAGTACGACTGAGTGAGTCTACCCAACGGACAGAAGGAGCAGGTACAAACTCTGCTCGCTGTCTTCAGACTAGTACTCTCCGACCCGGAACCTCATGTGCATGGTCGTCTCATCTGCGGTCCGGCCGGCCCGAAAAGTCACGTGCCTTGCACTGCGGAGCTTACGACGCCTCGACGATGGCATTGGTGCATCAGCGAAACCCATTATGGTTTCCGAAAGACATATTGGATGGCTTGGGTAAGACTCGACACACTGCCTTCACGCGTAGGTTTTTCACGTGATCGTACACCGAAAAGAGGATCCGACTTGTTTCAAACACGACGCGGCCCGAATGTGGATTGCCTTCATGCAAGATACTCCTAGAGAGAGAAGAAGTATTTTGCAAGTGTTTGGGCCCCGATACGCTTGATAAGCTGTGTCCCCGATCACCGTGCCATCGAAGCAAGGGCCTTGAGCGGGCCCTGAGTACCTGAGTTTCGGGTCGCTATCACGCTCGTCTGCACTTGGATCGACGTCAGCTTCTCCTCGTGCTCATCCGGCGCCATGTCGATCCACCCGCTCGCACATGGTGTCAGCCCCGTGGCCCTGTCCAAACATGCCAAACAACCGCTACGACTGATGACGCCGTTCTCATTGGCCACGCCGGCGTTCCCTGCACTGGATCGACGGATCGCGCCGTGCTCGAAATGGCTACTCCCGTATCGAGCGCTGCGATTGCTCTGGGTCGTCTTGCTCATCCCGATTCATGTGCTGCTATGCATCTTGGTCGCTCTGGGATGTCCGATCAAGTCGTTGGTACCTACAAGTCTGTACCCCGTCACGCACAAGCACAATTGGACGCTCCTACAGTCGATCTTCTACCCCATTATCAAGCGATTGATATGGTCCATCACCGACGTCGGCGGAGCGCCACGCTTCTCGGATGACGAAGTTCGCACGATCCCGCGATGGACCGTCTGGTTGCTTCGGGTCGTCTACCCCGGCTCCGAACGCGTCGTCGTCCACGTCGAAGATGCCGAGCCTTCTAATGAAGGTGCTCTCGGATTGGACGTCGAGCTTGTGGATGCATCAACCTCGATCTACTACCATAATTGGAGGGCGGTTGTGTTCACGGCACTAATTTTGGGCTGCGGCATTCTCAGGCTCGCCGATCGAAGGCAATCGGTGTTACACCATCGCCCAAAGAACCGGTCTCAGAGTGTTTGGTATGTCATTGTCCAGGCCAGCAGATCCATTCATTCTGTCTCGCACACTAATTCAATTTTTGTGCTACAGGCGCTAACTATCGCAAATCCGTGCAACCGGAAACGGCTTTCCCAGCCGCGCTCCAGGATGCGATCACTGCTTACAAGCATCTCCTCGATCTTGGTTTCGAAGACATCGTGCTCGCTGGTGATAGCGCTGGAGGTGGACTCGCGATAACGCTTCTCCTATACTTTTGCAAGACGCTCGTCCCCTCGCCAAGCTACCCGGCCTCGTTCATCTTGCCGACGGGCATGTTCCTCTACTCCCCATGGGTCGATCTCACCCTGCGCAACCACCGCAAATTGCACACCCGGTTGGCAGACGACATCCTCAGTCAAGGTCAGATTGCGAAAGCGGCGACGTGTTATCTCGTCAATACCGTCGAAAAGGGCAAGTCCGAGGATCCGAATAGCATATACAACTTGGGGGCTCGACACCCCTTTGTTTCGCCCGCGTTGCCTTCGTCGCTCCCGACCCTCGAGTACATCGGCAAGGCCTACGCTCATCGACCTGAACTGAGGATACTTATATTCTCTGGTCAGTTTACTGGATTTATCAGTGTGTCGCACTCCGTTTTCTCCAGCGACTGATTCAGGTGTATTATATTCCCAGGCGGCGCCGAATATTTCGCTCCCGAGATCCACGCATTGGTGTGGCTGCTCCGCAAGGTCAAGCATGGGATGAAGCTCACCGTCGTGGAAGAGAAGAACGAGGTGCATTGTTACCCCTTGATGCCGTTATGGGTCTCTCCGGCCGCCGAGCGGGCACTGCAAATTGTGGAGGCGTTCTTGCTGGACAAGGCGTCGTGATAAAATTTTGATGCACGTATATAGGTCTTGTCTGCTGAACTTACCTCCGTATCTAGCATTTGGTTGCCTGCTAATCTCATATACGAAGATTTCGCAACTAGTATGAACCTGTGTTTTGACTTTGACTAACTGAAGTGCCAGGTGGGCTTTGCTCAGATTCGCCGGGGAGTGATCGACGTTGTGAGAACGTGGTGGGGCCGTGGCAGGCTTGCCGCAATGAACGCGTCAATAGCCGATCGCCCCGATCGCCATGATGAGCATGGCTGAAGCTCTGCGGGCTCCAAGCCAGTCAGATGCCACAGCTCTCTTTCCAGCCATCTCGCAGCCCTCGTCCGCACAGCACTCGGTGTCGGAAACACTCGGTATCGAAAACATGGGTGAGTCGTACCAGTGTCCCAGTTTTGTGCGTATAAGCAAGGAGCAAGGATGATATGCTGATCCTCCACCTACCCCCACTCTCTCCCCTGTCCTTTGCTCCGCTTGGACGTCGCCGCGCGCCTCCCCTGCCTGTCTGCCCCTGCCCGTTGTCCCTGGTGCTCTGCGGCGCGCCCTGGGGCTTCACAGCTCCTTCCAACAACAACTCTGGCGAGCGCGATGCTCTGCTCGGCAACAGCAACAACCGACAACACACGTACCATGTGAGTGCTGTTAGTTTGCACCTGTGTCATCGACCGCGCAGCGACGTCGTCCCTGGGTCAGCGGGACTGAGCGGCTCGCCCGGGAAGCCGACCCCACTCGCTCCGCGTCATCGCTGTCGCATGATGCCTGCCGCTCGTCAGGGTGGTCACCGGTCACCTTCGCGCAGCAGCTCGGCTCTGTCACCACCTTGTATACTCGCCCTCCCCCGTGCAAAAACCACATGTAACGAACAATTTCGAGGACCGTGTGAACTGACATATCGATTAGGTGCCGAACGCGGTCTCACCCAACCCGGCCCACTTGCCCTTACCACAGAATGACCTCGGCAATGGGGCACAAGGCGATATCGGCTTCGTTGCTTCTTTAAAGGCGTTGTTGTTCTCGGGATGGCTCAACATCCTGCTCGTGGCGGTACCTCTGTCATTCATCTCTCACTTTGCCAAGTGGGGTCAGTTGTCGAGTTTTCGGTCGGAGATTCCGTGCACCCCGTGTCCGGCGCGACGGAGCGGCTGAAGTTTGCTTTGCCTCGTGCTACAGGTTCGACCGCGGATTTCATTATCTCCTTCATCGCCATCATTCCCCTCGCTTCTTTGCTCGGCGATGCGACCGAGCAATGCGCTCTCAAACTTGGGCAAACGCTTGGTGGCTTGATGAATGCTGTCAGTTGTAGTTGAATTCTTTCACCAAGCTCATTGCGCTGTCAAACTGAACTTTACCCCCTGCATCGACTCACTAGACTTTTGGAAGTACGTGGTATAGGGAACGTATATCGAAGGGAGAGTTTCAGTGGCTGACCAACCGAGTATGCTCCTCCAACAGACGCTGTCGAGGCCATTGTCGGCATCTTGGCCCTCACCAAGGGTGAATTGCGTATCGTCCAAACCTCCATGCTTGGCTCAATCTTGTCCAACATTCTCCTCGTTCTCGGCTGCTCGTTCCTCGCGGCGGGGTACAAGTTCAAGGAATCCAATTTCCAGGTCACGGCTGCGCAGGCTTCGTCGTCGCTCATGGTCCTCGGCACGACGACGCTCGTCATCCCCGCCGCCTATCATGTGAGCCGCAAGGAGGCCAACGGCGACTCGTTCACGACCTTGTTGTCCGCGGTTGGGGACAAGACCAAGGATTTCGACGGCCTCTTGACCATCTCGCGCGGCACAGCAATCATCCTGTTGGTCTGCTATGCCTTCTACCTCCTATTCCAACTCAAGACGCACGCGTACCTGTTCGAGGACCCTCAGGACCACGAGGAAGAGGAGGCCAAGATGAACGTCACCACTGCTGTTGCCTCGCTGTGTGTCGTCACTGTCATCACCTCGTTCTGCGCCGACTACCTCGTTGGTGCGATCGACGAGTTCGCCGACCAGTACAAAATCCCCAAGTCCTTCATTGGTCTCATCTTGATCCCCATCGTCGGTAATGCGGCGGAGCACGTCACGTCGGTTTGGATGGCGATGAAGGGAAAGATGGAGATTACGATCGGTGTCGCGTGAGCTCACGATGGACGGCTTGAGGATGGAGAAGAATGAACTGAAGCTGATGGGTGACCCCTGCTCCCTCCAGTATCGGCTCGTCGATCCAGATCGCCGTCGGGGTTATCCCTTTGCTCGTTGTCGTCGGTTGGGCTATTGGCCAGAACCTCACGCTCTACTTTGAGACGTTCGAAACCATCATTTTGTTCATCTCGATCTACCTCGTCAACTGCTTGGTCCAGGATGGAAAGTCCAACTGGCTTGGTGAGTCTTCCTCACAGAAGGGTTTGTGTCGTTTCGTTTGTGCTACAATGAGCTGACTGTTCGACGTTGACTTGCAGAGGGTATGATGCTCGTCGCACTCTATGCCATCATTGCCTTGTCCTTCTGGTGAGTGCTCCTTGCCACCAAAGTCGAAGCAAAACTGACATGACGAACTTTCATCGGGCAGGGTATCGTAAATTTCCGTTCACCTTCTCATTTCCAGCCCTTATCCTCTTTAGACCCCAACTCCAAATCATACCTTTCGTGTCCCTCAACATCTTCTCTCTGTCAACAAGTAGTTCGAAACAGCAGAACTCTTCCTAAACTGTCATCACTACTGTTTTTGTTTATCTCGCTTGGCTGTCCTCGGCGTGGTAGAGCCTCGGGTTTTGGCTTAGAGCTTCAGTGCCGTCGGATCGTGACGGTCATCTCTGTCTATCTTTCCTCACCAACATATGCTTCTGCATCGCCACCTCACACGCGGAGTATTCCGGCCTCGCCCATCCGACACCTGAGGTCGGACGAAAGCCGAGAGTGGAACGCCACGCTTCGCCGGATCCATCCAGGACGAAATGTCGGAGTGTAAAGAGTTATGCAGTAGTATTGTTACAAAGATTCTTTAATCGCCTCGATGTTTCTTCCTCTTCCTACCAAGCCGCCCGACTAACGCCTGGGATGTCCCCCTTCTCAGCCGCGAGCTTGAAGCGATGCTGTTCACGAACAAAAAAAAACCCCCGAGCGAGGAAAATCAGTCGTGTCGATTCGAGATCAAAGTCAGTTGGAAAAGGGAAGTAAGACAACGTACCCTGCATAGCCCGAATTCACTGAGCACACCACCTCCTCGCCCTGTCTCTGTACACCGGTTCTTAACGCTCGTCGGTCGGGTCTTTTCAATCGGTGGTCGCGGTAGAGGCCGGAAGGGACGTGAAGGTAGGGCGCACTACGTCAATACAGTTGAAGATGATAGTTACAGGTGTCCTAGGAGCTAGGGTGTGGGACGTACGTCCTTGGTAAATGCATTGAGCTTGAGCATCGCCTGCGTCCGGATCTTGGGGTCCACGGTCGTATTGCGGTACAAGTACAGGTGAGCCCTCCTCAGCAATTCATTGGCTATTGTGAGAAGAGAAACATTTGGTCGAGAAGATGAGCTCAATGTTGTGGTGTGAGGTCCAGGACGCTTGGAGGCCAATGGGAAAGCAAGGGGAAGCATGAGCGTACCTGCGACTTGCTTGCGCGTGCGGAAATCCTTCAAGGCCATGTGGCCGGGTAAAGGTCGAGGCATGGTGGTGGGGATCGATGTCGTGCTAGCTGTCTGGGTGGTGCGATTGTTGAGGTGTGAGAGGAGGAGGGGAAGGTCAAAACTCCAGATCGTCGGGGCCGGCGCGGAGCGAAGTGGTGGCGAAATTGGCATTACCGTGTGCTGTGGCGGCGGGCATTACTAACGATCGATTTTGTAGCAAAGGGGGCTACAAGGGGCCATACCAAAAAGTGCCACCATGTTCTTCCAGCTTTGTAATATGTTTGAGATTGCTGTTTGCTTTTTCTAGAGACGTCCGTTCTGTAGCAAAACCCCACCGATCCAAACTCCCTCCCAGTCAAGCCCTTTTCCCCGCTCCTATTCCGTCATAAAACTTGCGAACCGAGGCCCCGTCCTCCCTCTCTTTCGATCGAATTCCACACACAAGCTGATCCCTCCAAGCTCCCACCAAACATATCACTTGGAAACACTCTCACGTCTCTTCCTCGACCATCCTTCCGTACCCGCGTGACAACTCGGCTGGGCCGGCGGACGACCACCGCCGGTCGTAGGCGACGGAGCCGAAGTCGAAGGCGCCGCACCACTCGTCGAGGAAGGACTAGGGGATGAAGGAATGGGATCGTTGCCACTGTTGCGAAGGGAAGCATTCTTCCTTGGGTGGGCGATCGGGCCGAATTTGCAGCGGTCCCAGGCGCACTTGTCGTCATAGGGACAGACGTGACCTGATGCAGTGGGCCAGTCGATAGGGGACAGGGGCATTAGTTACGCCACTCTTCTACTTGTAGCTCGAAAGGTTCACTTACCATAAAGACATTCATACCCAAACGAGCAAGGCTTGGTGCTGCCTTCCTTCACACTGTCACACGGCATCCTCTGCACGCTCGACCTCAGATCTGCAAAGTCTCGACCCGAGAGGATGTAGTCGTGGCCGAACTTGCAACTCGCACCATGAGGGCATCCTGAAGGACTAAGATAAAAGTTATGACACGGAGGGGGCTATAATGTAGAACCGAGGGAGAGGTGGGCCAGGGCTAATAAGCCAAGGGGACCATAGTCGAGCTCGCAAGAAAGGGGGGGGGGGGCTCACTGTTTGGCGCCAGATCGCAACCTGCGGTTCGAGATGACGACCATCAACTGGAGTGAGTGGTAATGGATCCAAAAACAAGTTGGCGAGGTTGACAACGACGTTCCTCGAGCTTGAGCCGGACGAGAAGCGTGATCGATCAAGCTGGGGGCGTCGTCGGGGAGAGCCGGCAGAAGGGTCGGCGACTGCGGTATCAGGATGACTCGTGGATGCCGTGGATGAGATCGCAGTCGGCAGATTGGCGAGATTGGACTCGGTGACATAGTACAGCTTATTGAAGATGTTAGCATCGGTGGAGAAGGAGTATCCGATGGTTCGGAAGTTTTCTCCTAGGATGATGGATGAGCACAGGGGTGAAAGACCGTGGAACTTCACCAAGGCTGAAGCGAGTGGCAAAGGAGTATGGCGTCAGGAGCTCGGGGTCCGAGGAGGACAGAATGAAGTCGTCATGAATAACAAGGCTGACCTTTGACTTTTTGTTCAACTGCAGCAGCGGAGCGGAGGATAATCCCGACTCCGAGCAATGACTGCTCCTGAAAGCCGTGGATGCTGTCTTCGAGCTTGGTGCGGTCGGTCGGCCTGAGGTCCTCCACGTGTCTGAATCGGAGAGAAGGAGATGAAGTGATCAGCCGACACACAGATCTCATGTTGCTCTCGAGTAATGTCGGCGAGAGGTGACGCAACGAGATCAGTATCGCCAAACACTCTTCATTGGTGCCGTTCGCCGAAGTGGCCATGGCCACGAGCGAGTCGAACGTAAGCCCGTCAAGCGCATCAGCGAGGCAAGCACTGACTTCGGCGCCGACACGATGTTGCGCGACCTTTCGGGGAAAGGACAGAAGAGGTGGAGCTGGGTCAGCAGCTTAATGTAATGACACTGATGGCGGTAATAGTTAGAAGGGGTTTATTAGTAAAGGGCGGGAAGTGGACGAACATGAAGCGGATCGAGGATGATGAGAACAAACGAAGGCGCCGCCGCCGACGCAGTAGGCGAGGATTCGGTCTCTTCGAGTCGAGCGATATGGGCATCGAGTGACACGAGTTGGTCCCAGCGTGACGAGCGACGCGGAGAAGGCTGTTGCTGTTCGGTTGGAATGTCGACCCGAGGTTTTCCAAGGTGACCTGCACCCAGACTGCAGTCGGGATCACCTCGCGCGACAGAGGAAGGGGCACCAAGGGATGCCGGATCAGTAATCGACGCCATCATCAAATCAACTCTAGTCAGATGGGCAGGCTCCGACCACCGATGTGTGGGACGGAGAGGGTATGAAAACAAAGGAGATATTAGGGTTGAAGTTTTCAGTGGGATAACTAGCGCGAAGAAAAGCATCGCCGGCCCCCTCCGCATTTCCTGCTACACCCTTCTGCCTCCCCGAAGGCCGCATGCACGCCGGTCTTGGGTTTCCTTCGTCGACAGGAGACGCATCGGCTCCTGAAGCTAAACCTCGGCGAGGGTAATGATCTTCCTCCGGTAGCAGGAGACAGGCTTCTTTGACCATTATGAAGGTGCAATCTGTAGAGCTTGCCATCCAACACCGGTCGGCGCGTGCAATTCCTTCGGCATGTTCCGTCGCAAGGTGAAAAGGCCTTGGCACCTACCCGACCCCAGGTGGAGATGCGATCTCGACGTCGATTTCCGGATGTGTAGAATACTTGAGCGCCGCATGGTTCCCTTGTGTATGAAACCTCGGCGTCGGCCTGTTGTCTCAGGCTGGGTTCGGCCGACTTTGCCCGAGTTCTCGAAGAGGCTAGTGCCTACGACCGCATGGATCCAGCCTGGGTATCACAGCGGGGTCGGTCCGTCTGCCGTGGATGTATGCAAGACGGCTCAAGGTGCCGCCGTTGGATACAGCTCTTCCCGACAATCGGGTCGGGTCCTCTCCGACCCCAGGATCTAAGTCGCCGGTGGGTCGTCGTCTGGATTAGGGGTCAATCCCAATGGCCGACTTCAGTTCCGTTTCGGAGGAAGGAAACGAGCTCAGAGATTGTTGGGACCTTGAGTCAAACTTCCAGCGAGCCATGGTAGGTTCAGCTTCTATGTATGAAGTCTTTACGGCGAGCCACCTACCCAATCCAGGGACACGTTGCCGTTCTGCGCGGGCTGTCCGGCTCTTGCTCAACTCAGGGCGTGCCCCAGACCTAGTGCACCCTAACAAAGTCAAGACGGTCTTAAGAGACAATGGTCAAGATGGTGCCTCGAACGAACGTAGCACTAGTGCTGCGTGCTCCTCCGAGAAATCTCTTCGCCGCTGTGTGCTATTAGCTTAAGGACCAAGCCTCCGAGTCGGGGGGTGCAGAAAAAGGTAGTATGCGCTTCGCTCTGGCCCGCTATCATGTGCTTGTGGAGACGAGGTCGAGGTACTGATGTTTGCGACATGACTTTAGACCGTCGGAATGAGCCTGGGCCCCAACCCTCCCGGACTTTAGCAGGTGGGTTATGTCGAACCCCACACTTCGAACCGTCGCAGCCGGTTCCGAGGCAATCCCCGAGGCTCAGCTTTGACAAGGCATGGCTTGCAAGTTGGTCCGCCCCTCGGAAGCTTGTATCACCCCTGCAACATGTACGAAATTTGCGAGAGCTTCATGTCGTTTGGATGCGCTCGGCCCGAGTCCCTCGGCGATTCGCAAAACGTAACGCGTTACCAGGTAGCAAGCAGGAGCGAGCAGGCCGGGGTCGGCTTCGGCACTGCTTCGGCAGGACTTCGGCAGGATTTCGGCAGGACTTCGGCAGGCTCCTGCAGGCTCCATCGCTTGGGCTTGAGCTCCTTCCCCCGTCCGCGAGCTCTGCATCTTGCGCTTCCTCCCCTTCTCGACTCCAGCTACTTCGAGCAACTGCTCACGAACACATTTTGTAGACATGGTGACCGCAACTATGAACGGATCATCGGCGTCATCGACACCGCGAGTGATTGATTCGGGCATCCCGTGCGCCAACTGCGGCAAGCCGGCCAGTCGATCCAACACGTGCAAGCTCTGCCAAGAGTGAGTTGCCAACCACGTTGTTTTATGATGCGTGTCCTGTGCTGCCCCAACCTTGGCGTCAATGCCCACGGGGTGTCGCCGCTGGACGATGCTGCGCCTACGCTGTGACTTGGGACGAAAGCTGACCCCTCTGCTTGATCTCGGCCTCAGCCAAAACATTGTGTCTCTGTTCTGCACCCCGGATTGCTACAGGAGCAATTGTACGTGTATACCTCTCGAAGTGCCGCCCTAGTCATCGTCAGCTCATCGTTGTGCTCCTCCGCCCCCGCCTCCGCTGAGCGCGCTCGCAGACAAGACCCATAAGAAGCTGCATACCCCGGCCGCTCAAGGCAACTACACCTTCCCTCCGGACAGTGCGTCTTCACATCCGTCTCTCAACAACTTCACTTCATTTGATTAACCGTTGCTGAAACCTGCAGCCGTGGATCCCTTCTCTGGGCGCTACCGCTACACCGGTCCGTTGCGAGCCGTCTACCCGAAGGAGCCTGTTCCGACACGGACCGTACCCGAAAGCATCCCGCGTCCCGAGTATGTCAACAATGGTTAGTCGTCAGTTAACGGGACAGTCTCTATGCGAGTTCCCAGTGCAAGCGGACGCTGTCCGAGCCGAGCGCGTCGCAGACCTCTGGGCTAACGATTCTTTCATCTCCTCTCTCGTTCGCAGCCAAGGGCAGGTCATTCGCGGAGGAGATCGCGAACCGAACGGAGCGATATGGGCGTATCTTATCAAAGAAGGAAATCGTGGGGATGCGAGAAGTGTGCAGGGTGAGTGGATGGGGTGAAGACTACGGTGATCTGGGCCCGATCCGAATACCGACGGCCCACCCCGATGTTTCTCCTTCTCCAGCTCGGCCGAGAAGTGCTCGACATTGCAGCGAGCAAGATCGCGCCCGGTGTCACGACCCTCGACATTGATGCCGTTGTGCATGAAGAGTGCATGAAGCGCAATGCGTACCCGAGTCCGTTGGGCTATCACCGATTCCCTCGATCGGTGTGCACGTCAGTCAACGAGGTCATCTGCCACGGTCAGTAGAGAAGGTTGAGTGCTAGCGATTCCTCGTTTCTCCATCGGCTTCGCTCACAACTCTCGATCCTGCAATACAGGTATACCCGATGCTCGACCGCTCGAGGATGGCGACATCGTCAACCTCGACGTGACCCTCTACTACAACGGTTTCCACGGCGACCTCAACGCCACCTACCCGGTCGGCACCAAAGTCTCTGACGAGAACGTTCGTCTGTTGAAGACCGCACGCAAGTGTCTCGACGAAGCCATCCGACTGGTCAAGCCTGGAACGCAATACAAGGACCTCGGCAACACGATCGAAGCGATTGCGAAGAAGGATGGTTTCTCCGTTAACCATACTTATGGCGGTCACGGGATCAATAACTTGTTCCATTGCACGCCCAACATCTCCCATTACGCGGGGAATAAGAATATCGGGGTGATGAAGGTCGGCCAGTGCTTCACTATCGAACCGATGATTTGTGTCGGGCAGTACAAGGACGATCATTGGCCTGACGTGTGGACGGTCAGTTCGAAGTAGGACCGCTCGTCGTCATTCAAGGGGACGTGACTGATCGTAGGCTCGTTCTTGCCTACGCACAGGCCGTGACGGTAGATGGGAAACCTTCTGCTCAATTCGAAGAGACGATGGTTGTTACCGAGACGGGGGTGGAGGTGTTGACTGCCGCACCGGGGTGGACATTGCCGGAACGTGATACAGAGATCGTGCCACTTTGAGGTGTAGCTCTCGGGCTTGTGTGAAATCGATGCAAATGACTTGAACGTAGCCAAAGCGACACGTGAGAACAAGCGAGGGTCATTCGGTCACGACCCTTAGTGGCCACGTCTCCAAGTCAGTTCCGAGTTGGATTCCGCACAACTCAAAAAGCAGAACTCCCCCTCACACCTCCACTTTCTCCGCCCTCCAAGCCCCACCACACATACACCTCGTCTCCCACCCCAATTCATAAGCCGCCCATTTCCCCGTCTCATTCCCGACTTTCCTCTCCGTCTTTTCACCACACCTCGTACAGACCTTGAACGAGCCGACTCGTTCGAGTTTGCAGCGTCGTACGATATCGTAGGTCGTCGAAAGGGAGGTTGGGTCCGCTGAGGAAGGTGGGGTCGGGAGACCTTTAGGTAAGAAGAGGGACGTGTTCGAAAGTGCTGTGGTGATGGTTGAAAGAACGCTCGAATGCACCGATCCTGGAGGCAGAGACAACTCCACCAACGCATTTTTGATCGTGCGATGCTCCACTTTGACCGTACCTTCGAATTCATCAAGCACTTTTCTCCACTCCATCAAGATCAGCCCATTGTACTCGACCGCATCATCCAATACCATCTTGGCCATATCGACCGTGAAATTCTGATGGATCGGGAAACCCCTTAGGAAAGCCTGTAATCCCAAGATCGCTTCAACGATGGACTTGATTAGACCTCGGGGGAAAGGATGTAGTAATAAGACCCAATGAGGATCGACGGGTTCGGAAAGGTCGTCGGGTAGGGAAGAACAGGTTTGGGCGAGCTGGCGCGAAAAATCGCAGAACCAGGTGGCGTGGGAGATGAGGGGCCAGACGGCATCGGATTCGCAGCGGTAGGGTGGGATGGAGGGATCTGATGGGGCGGGTAGGGGTTGGTTGCGGTCGCGTCGTTCGCATTGACGGTAGGCGCGGAGACAGACGCCTAGGCGGAGGAGATCGGAGGCAATCGATCCGCGCAGGGCAAGACCAGGGGAGGAGCTGCGATGAGTAGGGCCCTCTCGTCAGCACTGCTCTGTGTCGCAGGTCGAAAAGAGTTTCGAGACTCACTTGTATATCGTCGAAATTGCTCCCATCAGCTCAAACATCAAAGGCGTATTCTCAAACACCGTCGAGCCGGGCAGCATCCGTTGAAGCTTGCTTCGAGTCTCGACGAGCACTGCAAGGGTTTGCACTGCACAGGTTTGTTTGACACAAGGAAGTGAGCCTCGGTAGCAAGTTCGACGGACGGGCGGATCATCTACGACTGACCATCATCTTTGGCCCCGATGATTCGGCCGATGATGTCGGAGTTGTCAGACTGTTGAACGAACGAGAGCGCAAGTCGCGTTGATAGTGTCGAAGCGTCTGAGGAAGGTGGGAACATCCTCAATGTTTCGTCCGAGCAGAACGCAGATCAATTCATGACTGACCTTGCGCCACCTCGCCAAGATTGAGAGCGCAGACCGTAGGTCGGAACAAGCGAGCCGAGCCGACTGGAAGAGAGCAGACGAGCGCACTCGAAGTTGACAAAGTCATTTCGGAGTAGACTGTTCAGAATAACATCAGGCACGAGTCAGCCGGGCAAAGCTTAACGTACAGCATATACTATGTTGCTTACGATCATTCCTCTGCAACACCGTCGGAATCATCCCCGACACTTCTTGCAACGTCTCTGAATCCAGCACAATCAACCGTGTCCCCAACTCATCTGCACCCCCCTGCACCCCAACCATCACAGTCCCAAATCTGAGCGTTGCATGCCTCGCATCAAGGCAACTGACTACCCCCTCCCTCGTAACGCTCTGCATCCTCCGACTGATCCATTCCTTTTGCCCTGTCGTGGCTTCGCCTTTCTTGTGTTCCAAAGAGGCGAAGGCCTCGGCGAGGACGTAAGTCTCTTCCGAGAAGGACCAGGTCGTCAATGTCGATGTCGGAGTGGGAACGAGGTGGGCGTCGTTGTCGGACATGCCGTTCGATTCGTCGTCGGAGGACACCGCCGTCGTTACGGCGAGTAAATGCAGACCATTGACCGTTCCAGCGACCTGTTCGATCCAATCGAGCTGCACCAACTCGCCTTGCAACGTTCCTCCATCACCTTGTTCGCCCGAATGCGGCTCATTCACAAAAACCGATGCCAAAGGTCTCAACGTGACTTTAGGTCCCCCCGCCGCGATCCCCATCTCGATCCTCAGTTCACTCATCTCGATCGTCCCCTGCGCATCTTCCCCTTCATCCCACACCTCGTCCCCTTCGTCAACCGCTTTCAAAGCTTGCTCGTCCTCTTCGCTCGTCGTTGCCGCACCGGCCTTGTTCGAGGATCCATTCCCAAAAGCTTCGTCGAGAGCATTGAAATCGGTCAGTCCAAACTCGTCGTCGTCCGGATCGGGCGAGTCCCTCGCTACCACCGTCGGAGGACCATCCGTCGTCGCCGTCGTCGTCGTCGTCCGTTCTCCAACTTTCTCATTAGGGGGCTTCCGAACCCTCCTACTCTTCCCTTGAACGGCCTTGCAGCTCGTCGCGATCAAGAACGTCGTGGTCCCCAATTCGATCGCGGTCTTGTCGCCGATCGACGAACCGGCCACGATTCCTAAAGCCGCTTTAACAAGTCGACGTTGGCTCATCGCCGTCTTGGACGCGGCGCTCGCTTGAGCGGCTTCGAGTTCTTGTTTCAGAGCTTGCGGTCCGGACGTAAGGGTTGGGTTGGGAACGGCGAGATTCGAACTGGCGCCGACGAGGTTCGCGACGATCGAATCGACGGCGTTGGTCGAGGGGGACGCACCGGGCACTCCGGGGATGTAGGAAGGCGCGGTGGGGAGGGCGGTGAGGGAGAGATGGGTCAGCGGTGGCGAGGGTCGTAAGGGGAGGAGAGCGGTGAGGGGGATCATGGGGGTCGTGCGGGGGAGGTGCACAAAGAGGGCCTAGGTGGAGCAGAGGAAAAGGAGTTTAGTGATACAGAGCCGCAAAGGAGGTCGTAGAACGGAAACGGACCTCTGAGCTGGAGAGAACAGCGACAAAGGCGCACCCCGGTATGGGTGCCGATCGAGGTGGGGTAGAGAAGAACGGTTTCGACGAGGTCGATTGCTCGGGACTTGTTGGCCACCACTGTGGGAACGGGGGAGCCGGAGCGTCAGCAAGATTGGCTGTATCTGTCGTGCAGCTCTTTGTCGGTCTCGCCTTTTTGGGTTCGCCCTTCCACCTCGTATTGACGAGCGTCTTGGCCGTGTTCGGATCAGAAGGGTTTGCGCCGAAGCGGTCCAAGCTCTCGTGCCAGAGGATCGCCCATTCGTCGATGCATCCTTCGAGCTGCTCAAAGACGGTCAGCCGATCGGCCTTGTCGCCGGTGTGGGAGGTTGATGACACGAGGAGGTAGGCTCCACAGGGGGAGAAGGAGAGGTGCGTGATGTGGGAGGGTGTTGAGGAGGGGGGAAGGTACAGGGAGAGGCCGAGGCGAGGTCGGGGTGCGGATGCGCTGACTGCGAGGTGGGTGAGGTGCACAGCCAGTCGGAAGCAAGTCGGGGACGAGGACGACGATGGGCGACCGGTAAAGTCGGGTGGTAGAGGCACGGCCAGGAGATTGGTGCATGACCATGCCGGCGAGCTGGCCACAGAGAGGAGCGGATGCCGGTCAGTCCGATAAGCCAACAGGCACAGTCTTCGACCAGAATGCAACATACCACCTCGTTTCATGCGTCATAGAGTGAAGGAATGCCGCCGTGCGCAAGGCACTCTGACGAGCAGGCTCATGCTGCTGCTGCTGCTGCTGCTGCTGCTGCCGAGGGTCGAGTTGGAACTGCTCAAACGAGGTGCTCGCGTGCGCGGGTTTGAGCCGGATCCGCTTCGAGCTGGGGGCGACCGACGACAGGTGCTCGTCGGACCTCTTGGGTTGCGACATGGACCTCGTGGACGTTGTTGGGCGTGGTCAGCGCGCGAGAGGCGGGAGAGCACAGAGTGGGGTGCGCGAACGAGACGAGCGTCGTGTGGGGCCGGTCCCCAATAATCCGGATTAGAAACTGGATCAGAATAGTCGGAATACTGTCGGAATCGCGGGATTACCAACCCACGCTCTCGCGCCTCGCACGCGCCGGGCTGTGACGGCTGCTGCTCGCTTGTTTTGCCCCACTCGACCCGCCTCGCCAGTCGCTCGGACGATAGCTTATAGCTCCCAGACTGTGGACGTGATGGGCACAAGCTCGCTGTCGACGACGGTGCAGCTGTCGACGGCCGTCCCGGCAGCGGTCTCGGCCACGGTGCAGTCCCAGCATCGCCATGCGCCGCCGCGTGCCTCGTCCCTGCGCCAGTCGGCCCTCGCTCGTGCCGCCGCGTCAACTCCGCCAGCACCCGCGAGCTCCACCACACCACCGCCGCAGTCGACGTCGGCCGTCGATCGCGCCAGGACGACCTCCGCCGCACTCGTCACACCCAAGCCGGCCGAAGCTTCCACGTCGTCAAGTACTCCCAGAACGTCGAAACCGTCGATCAAGTGCAAACAGGCCTGCATGACCATCCCCGCCGCCGACACGCCCTCGTCGTCCAAGTCACCACCGCAAGCGCGCTCGTCCAAGACCACACCAAAGTCAAAGGCCAAAGCCCATTCCCAATCCCACCTGCTCGAGCTCGAGTCCAGTCCCAACACGGTCGCACTACCCCCACCACCACGACGGGTCGGTCCGCATGGCGCGCCCTTCCTGCCGCCGTACACGCCGATCGAGACCCTCTGCGCGTTCTGCGGCGGCACCAAGGCCAGCAACCGCGCCAACCGCGCCGAGGAGCTCGTCAGCTGCTACGAGTGCGGATCGAGCGGCCACCCGACCTGCCTCGACTGGGACGACGCCCGCATCGTCAAGCGCGTGAAGCAATACGCCTGGCTCTGCCAAGAGTGCAAGCGCTGCGAGGTTTGCGACGAAAAGGGCGACGATGTCAGTCGCGCACTCGGGAGCTCCTGACTTTTACCACCTCCTGCAGCTTACTGACGCGCTCGTACGTTGACCCCCAGGCCGACATGTTGTTTTGCGATTCGTGCGATCGAGGTTGGCATAGGGCATGCCAAACACCGCCGATGACGAGCTTCCCACGCGGCAAGTGGGTCTGTCCGACGTGCAAGTCCCAAGCCGAGTTCGTCGACGATGCCCCGACCGTCGTCGTCGCCGCCGACGGAGCCCGCCGCAAGATCCATGTTGTACCCCCGAAACCGCCTTTACCCCCCTCGATGATCCTCAACGGAATGCTCAAGAGTGAACGGTCCCAACGCGTGCGCAGGAGCAGCAGTGTCGCGAGGGGTGACTCGGTTTGGGATGATGGCTCGTGGAACCGCTCCGCCAGTGGCGGCGGCGGTGGGGGGAGTTCGAGGCGACACTCGACTACAAACGCGAGTGCGAGAAAGGATCGCAAGAGCAAAGGAAAGGGGAAAGGCGATGACGCGACACCGTCGAGGGAGTTTTACGACCCTTTCGCCGATAACGATCTCGTCGGGCCGAGGGTCATCCTCCCTGGCAACAACAAGTCAGTCCGTACACGCCGGCGCGTCGGCTTCGGGTACTCACCGGAGGGGCTCTGATACGCCAAGATGCTGACCACACGTGGTTTTTGCTATCATTCAACTAGGAAACGGAGACGCAATGAAGCCGATTGGATGCAACAGGTTGCTTACCTGCAGCGGATGGACGAGCTCGAGGCCGAGCAGGAAGCCGCCAACGCGGACCCGATCGAGCACGTCGACCCGTGGGCAGGCTACCTCCGGCCGGACCAGTCCGACACCAAAGGTCGAACACCGAATGATGATGATCGAAGACGGTTCAAGCGAGCGAGGGATCAAGTCGAGGTCGGTCCACTCCCGCGTTGGGTTGCGAAGCAATGATGGTGGCCCGTGCGCTGACTCACGTGACTTTTCCTCCGCAGGCGCGTCAACTCCGAATCCTGCTCGCACCTCGACCGGCACCCGTGCCCACACTCCCTCCCGCCGTCTTGCCGCCATTGCAGTTCGGCACCCCCTCCCATCATTCTCCAAGCCACTTTTCGCAATTGCCGGCCCTCAACGTCCCCGACATCGCCTACTCGGGTGTACAACCCGTACGCTCGCACCACCCACCAGGGCACGACCACCCCGGCACGCCCATCCCGGGCATGGCCGCGATCGCGCAAAGCGACTTTGACGAACTGACGATCGCGAACGGGATCCCGATTGCAAACATACGTGCGATCAGGTTCGGCGAGTTCGAGATCGAGACGTGGTACCAGGCGCCGTTCCCGGAGGAGTACTCGAGGGTCGCGGATGGGAGGTTGTGGATCTGCGAGTTTTGTCTCAAGTACACCAAGGGAGGCTTTCAGGCTAGTCGGCATAGAGTAAGTATGTGGTGTGGGGTTTTTTCATATCGGGAGAATCGTTTACTGATGTATGCGCGCACACACACACAATGTAGCTCAAATGCAAGACTCGACATCCGCCCGGGGACGAGATTTATCGCGATGGCTCGGTGTCTGTGTTTGAAGTCGATGGAAGAAAGAACAAGGTGTGTGCATTCCTCGTTATACTAGCAACAATCTACAAATACTGAACTTTCGTTGGCCCGGTGTCGCACAGATGTACTGCCAAAACTTATGCCTGCTCGCCAAAATGTTTCTCGACCACAAGACGCTTTATTACGACGTCGAGCCGTTCCTCTTTTACGTCATGACCACCGCCGAACTCACGGGGGCCAAGTTTGTCGGCTACTTTAGCAAGGAGAAACGTAGCCCGACCAACAACGTTAGTTGTATTATGACGTTGCCAGTGCGACAGAGGAGAGGGTGGGGGAACCTCTTGATCGACTTTAGTGCGTACATCTCCGGATGGGGGTTGGATTGGAAGAGTCTTTGAGCTGACTTTTGTCGCTTCGTTCCTTGCAGGCTATCTCTTGTCCAAAAAGGAAGGACGTGTGGGAACTCCTGAGCGACCGCTGTCCGAGCTGGGACTACTCTCATACCGCAACTACTGGACGCTCACCGTCTGCCAATACCTCAACACCATTCCCGAATCACAGACGGTCACTATTCAAGGTGTGCTTCCCAGGTACGAAGATGAGCGACCTAGACATGACGACTGACTTGGTTTGCCTACACCGGCCACTTGTACCCTGAACAGACATCAGTGAAACGACGGCCATGACCCCGGACGACATTTACTTTGTGCTCAAAGAACAAGGCTGGATCGTCGAAACGTCGCGACTGCCTTCGCCCGAGCTCGTCCCCGCGCACACAGGAGCAGAGGGTGAATCGGCCGAAGGGCAATTGTCACGACGCAAAAGTCGAGTGGGCGGTGGTGCAGCAGGCGGATCGCTTTCGACCGGGCCCAAGCCTTCTTCCTCTCGCCAAGGCTACGTCGACGATCCCCACCTGTTACCGACTGTCAAAGTACCCGAACACTACCGACTGACCTGGGATCGACAACACGTCGCTCAACACGTGCAAAAGTGGGAACGCAAGAATCACCTTCGCCTCAAACCGGCCAATTTGCAGTGGTCACCTTTCCTCGTCACGCGAGGTTTCGGCTTGGACGCGAAGGTCGGTTCGACGGCCAAGGATGGGACGGCTCAAATTCGACCTAACGCGGAGACGAACGCTTCGCCAGCTCGGACGACGATCAACGTCGGTGCTTTGGCGAACGGACTGGGAGCGCAATGGGACGAGGACAGTCGCTCCTCGCACGATCCAAGGGAAGCGAATGCCGTTGCTGGACCTTCGAACGCTTCGAGATCTTTGGCGACCTCGGCTTTGATCAATGGTGCACCGGGGGCGATGGCTGAAGCGGCGACGATGGATTCTAGCAAGGCGACGAGTGACGCGGATGCGCAGAGTCGGATGGATGAGGATGATGATGAGGAGGAGGAGGATGAGCAGGGTGGGGAGGCGTCTTCGGCGGCGGATTCGACGTTCCGGGCTGAGAAGGAGGAGGAAGATGACGAAGAGGAGGATGAGATTCGAGCTAGGAGACACAATGATTCCTCTTCGGACGAATCGGGCCCTTCGCTTCAGGTCGCACCGAGTCCGGCGCGTCGGCCCAAGCGTGGAGGTCGAGCCAGTGAACCGGTGAAAGTACCCGAACGTCGAGAACTTCGATCCCGCGCTTCGGTGGGTGCTGCAGCACCTCCACTCGATAGTGGCAAGCGTCTGACGCGTCAAAGCCTTTCAACTGCCAAATTGGCCACTCCTTCGAACGTCAAGACGCCCAAAAGTGCGGTCAAGACGAACGGCCATCAACGCAAGACATCGACCTCGACGACGGCGAGTCGACGCGACCGTTCTTCTTCCCCTCGCACGACTCGGAAAGGATCGATTCTGAGAGACGTCAAGATATCGCCTGAATTGGGGAGGTCGACGCTCGCGGGCCGGAAACGAAGGGAGGTGTCGACGTTGAGTGCGAGGTCGGGTTCGGAAGGCACGGCTGGGGATGGGGTGATTGAGGAGACGCCTGATCATGCGATGGCTGTGGTGCCGAGTCGGAATGGCAAGACGAGGTCGGGGAAGGTGAGGGGTGTTGGTGGAAAGAATGGGGCCAATTATGTTGGGAAGGCGGAGGAAAGTTCGGATAGTGACGAGGAGGGGGATAATGATGTCGTTGCTGGGATGGTCGGGTTGGGCAATTAGCTGAGGGAGGTCGACCGTACGGGACCTTCGGTCCTCGCGTAGTAAGCGCAGTAGTAGACATATCTTCTCGCCTTTCTTTGATTGTACAAGCAGCAAAGATCGTTATTAAATCGAGCGTTCTTGCTCAGTTGAGGACCAGCGCTCTACACGACAGTCGATTCGCCGCTTTTGGGTTTGTCCGACTCGGAGGCTCGCTGATCAGACCTGTTCTCGTTCGGGCGCCATCTCGCGTGTGGTGTCGTCGTGTGGGGGCCACAACAAACGCGATGCCAACCAGGCTACGCCCACCACCCCCACCGGCTCCAGCAGCACTCTCGTATGGTCCGTCGCTGATCACCGATCAACAATGGTACTTTACCGCGAAGCAAGTCGCGCATCCGCCGTCGTGTGATCGTGCGCGTTTGGGGCCGTGGCGGGAACCGATCACCTTGGGGGAAGAGCGGTATGCAAGGGCCACGGCCATGCGGCGCATTTGGAATCTGAGGAATATGATGTCGTGGTCAGTCGGGGCATTTTCTTTTTCTTTCAGGGAAGAGGGAGCTGATCTGGCGGATGACTTGCTTCGGGGCACGCTTGCGCAGTCCGTTGGTCGTCGTTTCGACCAGTGCGATCCTCATGCATCGCTTTTACATGGTCAAGACCGTACAGGCCTTTCCTCCCGAGGTGAACACATACTCCGCACCCTCTAGATGTGCGGCTCAGCAGGGATTCCCTCGGCTAACTCGCGTGCTCGGCGACGCTTCCTGTCCTTTCCCTTCGCTTGCCTCCCTCTCATCACAGGACGTCGGATCAGCCGTCTTCTTCCTCGCCAACAAAGTCGAGGAAAACCCCATCCATTTGCGCCACATCATCGGCTACTGCCTCGCGATCGAACGCAAGATCGACCGCGAACACATCCGCTTCGACGCCAAAGGCCGCCCCGAATACGACCCCAACGACGATCTCGCCCAAAACATCAGCAAGAGGATCCTCTACACCGAAGACGCGATGCTCCACGCGCTGTGCTTTGACTTGACGGTCCAAAGTCCGTTCTTTGCTGTGGTCGAGGGGCTCAAGAAGATGTACAAGAACGATCTGGAACGGAGGGATCAGATCAATTTCGTCGCGTGGCAGATCTTGCAGGATGTGTGAGTGAGCCCGGATTGATGCAACCGTCCGACTTTTTTTTGTCACTGAGCTGGATGAGCGCATTCTCGTTTATGGCCACATCCTCCTTGCTCTCGTTTAGCCTCGCTACAACGCTCGTCATTAGGTATCAAGCTTACGAACTAGCTGCTGCTGCGATCCTGTGTGCGCTCGCTCAGCTCAGTCTGCCGATCTCAAGACCCATGTCACGGACAGGGGATCCCACACAAGGAACGGGCGAGAAGAACGGGGATGTCGAGATGCTCGATGGGGCAGGAGATACATCGAAGGGAGGTCCAGAAGGGGAAGAAGGGGAGGAGGTTGAGCAGGACGAAGATTTGTTCAACGTTTTCGAGGTGACCATGGATAGGATGCGAGGTAAGGGTGCAGCGCGTGTTTGTGCTTCGGACGTATGTTCTGAGGGGACTGAAACCGTTTTTCTTCGACCACGAGTCTTGCAGAGATCGTCAAGCCCCTTGCGGAAACATGGGAATTGGGGCAGGATCCTTACGTCGTACACGAAGGGCGGCGCGTAAGTCATGACTCTCTCCAAGGGGGGTCGACTCGTCCCCCGTGTTCCAACTGACCACATCGCTATCATGGGATCATCGCAGCTACGAAAATACGTCTATCGACTGCTCGACATTTCTCATGACCCGTCAATGGACCAAAAACCCCTCCCTCCGGAAATTCCTCGCGTCGAGCCCCGACGAAAGCAAGGCTCTTCTACCCCTCGTCTCGCGCACCCGGCAAGTGGAAGGACACCGGATTCTTATCAGCAGGGTGGAGGGTATTCGACACTGGCGAATAATGGGCCTCAATTCGCTCCGAGTCAGAATCAGAGGCATGATACGTATGGGGCGCATCGACCTCCTCATGAGCCTCCATCAGGCCAAGGGTTGATCCCTGCTCCTCCTCCTCCTCCGTTTCCCGAGTTGTATGGTACGCTGCCGCAACAACAAGCGTATAACAGCCAATACAACCAGAACAACCAGCAGCAATACAATCAACCCAACCATTACCCGCAGCAGCAGCAGCAGCAGCATCAGCCACAATTCCCACAACACACCTATCCGAACCAGCCCAATCAAGCAAACCACTTGCCACCCGCCGCTCCCCCAATCCAACCCGCGCAACTATCCTATGGGACCCAAAACCCGAACCAAGGCGCACCACAGCTCAACTACGGCGCGCGTAACGCTATACCGAACGGCCCTGCCGGCCAAAGAGGAGCAAGCGGCGCTTTCGGCTCCTCCTACGCCGAGGCCGAGGCCGTTCCGGACGATCGGTACGCTCAGAACCGGGCTCCTCCTCAAGCTCCGCCGTTTCAAACTCGTTTTAGACCGATCGGGGGTGGTGGGCTTCCGTCTGCTCCTTCGGGAGCGAAGTTTGCGAAGACGACTGGAGTGAAGTATGATGATCCAAGACGGACCCAGGTAGCGACGACTGGGACCGTATTAGGTAACGCACCACCACTCAATTTTCCGTACGCAGCATCGAACCTTCCTCCTCGACCTCAAGTACAGGCGTACGATGATGTGACTACTCGTTCGACGAGTAGGGGCGGTGCGGCGTAACCGTAACCGGGGAAGAAGGACCAGAGTCCGTTGTCGAGGTTGAGGGATGCGGGGGCAGCGTTGCAGTGCTTGCAGTTGTGATTTTCCTGTGATTAGATTACCGTGCGTCTCTATGGCGGACTGTTGTACTTTTTTGTTATTTTGCTTCGACTTTTCTCGAGAACGGTCGCGATCCTCGGACGTGACAAAATTTCGTTCAGGTCTCGACGTATTACAGGGAGGGAGAGAGAAAAGGACAAGGGGAAAGCAAAAGAAGAGCACTCTACTGGTATTGCGCGTACTGTGCCGTACTCGAGAATTTGCTCCCACTTCTATAGACCTTCTCGACCGATTTCAAAAAATCGGCCTCACTCGCGACCTTCCTCCTCGAACGAATCGCAAACATCCCCGCCTCGGTACAGACGGATCTCAATTCGGCTCCGGTCGCGTTGGGACATAATCTGGCGATGAGGTCGAAGCGGATGTGGCGTTCGACGGACATGGACCTCGCGTGGATACGGAGGATGTGCGCGCGGCCTTCGTTGTCGGGTAAAGCGAATTCGACGCGTCGATCGATACGACCCGGTCGAAGCAAGGCCGGATCCAAAGTATCCGGTCGGTTGGTCGCCATGAGCACTTTGATGTTACCTCGTGCGTCGAATCCATCCAATTGGTTGATCAATTCCAACATGGTCCTTTGTACCTCGTTATCCCCACCGGCACCATCATCGAACCTTGCTCCACCGATCGCATCGACCTCGTCAAAGAAGATGATGCACGCCTTTTTCGTACGGGCCATCTCGAACAATTCGCGCACCATTCGCGCACCTTCTCCAACGTATTTCTGAACGAGTTCGGATCCAATGACCCGAATAAAGGTCGCGTCCGTTCGGTTCGCGACCGCGCGGGCGCACAAGGTCTTGCCCGTTCCGGGGGGGCCGTACAACAAGACGCCCTTGGGCGGGTCGATGCCGAGTTCGACAAAGCGTTCGGGCGACAGCAAGGGTGTTTCGACGACCTCGCGCAGTTTCTCGATTTGTTCCTTGCAGCCTCCGACGTCCGAGTAGGTCACGTCGGGTTTCTCTTCGACTTGCATCAGCGTCACCGAGGCGTCGATGCGGGGTGGTAAGGGGATTTGGATCTTGTAGTCTTGTCGGTCGACGCTGTGTGCGTGCGGGCGTGGATGCCAGTCAAAGGTCAGCTGTGGCGCGTGAGGGCGCGGGAGGCTGAGAGGTCGGGAAACTGACCCTACTCGCATGCCCTCCTCGATATCGGTCGGCGCAATACGATCGCCCAGGCCGACGACAAACTTTGCAATCTGCTTGACGTTGATGACGTACTTGTCCTGTTCGTCGGCGTTGGGTTTCTGGCCCTGAGGGAGGACGGGCGGGGGAGGCGCATCGGGACCGGTGGGGAGACGGATGATCTTGGTGCAGCGCGCGACTTGGAGCGGGTGTTCGGAGCCCATGCGTTGCTTGTCTGATGCGACGTCCCATAGGTTCGGGGGTGCGAGACCGGTGTCGAGTTCCTTGACGCCTGTCGGACGGACAGGGTTCGGTGGGGTGAGTCGGTGAAGGGAGAGGGAGAGGGAGAGAGGGCAGAGGAGAGGTGGGGGTGACTGACCCATCTTGTCGTTGACGCGCTTCTGAGCATCCTTGATGTCGTTCTCGACCTTTTTCAGTTGCTTGGCGTACGGTCCTTGGCCCTGTGGACGGAAGGAGTGCGGATCAGGTCCGCTGGAGGGGTCGTCGGGGCCATCAGCGCTTTCGAAAGAGTACGAGCACTTGCATAGGTTCTCAGGATCTGAATATCCTCCTCGTCCAGAGCTGCAAGAAGATCGTGGAGGCCATGATGTCAGCAAGCATGCGAGCGGGCGGGCGCTGGCCGACGCGAGGCGAGGCGATGACGAAGCGCTTGCTGACGGTGCGGACGAGCGACTGACGATTGATCTTGTCCTCTTGCTTGGCATCCACCGGCTTCTCGTCTGTGTGCCGAGACGGACGGTGTCAGTACCGCCGGTTGGAGTCGGACAAGTGCACACGATACGGAGGCTTACACTTTTCCCAATCGCTGTGACGCTCGCGGGAGAGCACAACCCCGTCAGCAACGAGCTCAACGAGGTGGATACTCGTGCGGTCTAGGGGACGTACGCTTTGGGTGGCATCGCGTTGGATCGGGTAGGTGCGGTCGACGAGACGAGTATTAGGATGAAAGCAACGCGCAGCAACGACCCCGCTCACTCGAGCTCCACACGCCAGCAAGCGCCTCCACACGCCTCCACCCGCCACCGCCACCCGCCTTCACCCGCTCGGACCCGCTTGGCCCGACGCGCTTGGCTTGGACCGCTTGGACCTTCAGCGCTTCAGCCCCGAGCTCAGCTCAGCTCAGTCCAGCTCGGCGCGCACTCGCACACGGCTTCCCGCCCCCGGACGGAGCTGCTTCTGGCTTTGTCTACCTCTTCACGCTCCACCTAGCACCCAGCCGCCCAGCCATGAGCTGGCTCAGTTCGCTCGCCGGCTCGGTCGCCAACACGGTCATTTCGGCCTCGGCTTCGGCGCTCAGTGGGGGCAACAACGTGCCCGGTCTGGCCGCATACACCCTCGCGGACAAGGTGTACCACTTTGACCGCCGTAGCATTTGGACCGTGTGGAATGCGACCAAAAAGGTGCGTACGCGTACGCTCACAGCCCACCCTTCACGCTCATCGTGATCGACGCTGCCGTCATCAAACACCTCATCCGAGCGCCGCAGAGGAGCACTGCATGCGACTGATCCACACCCACTTTCGTCTCGCCAGGACGACGCGTCCTCCGTCACCGTCTTTTCCTTTGACCTCAACGCACCCCAACAACCCCACCAAGGGGCAGCCCGCGCCTCCAACGACCGCAAAGCCCAGCTCGTCCTGGCCAAGAACGCGCTCCGCAAACTCCGCGCCTTGCGACACCCACACATCCTCAAATTCCTCGATGGCGTAGACACCGATTCGTCCGTATGGATCGTCACCGAACCCGTGCGCTCTCTGTCCCTCCAACTTGACAGCGCTGCAGCACCCTTGGCCGACGAATCCAAACTCTATGGACTCTTGCACCTCGTCACCGCGCTCGCCTTCCTCAACAAAGACGGCGCCAGCATCCACGGCAACATCACACCCGAGAGCGTGTGGATCACACAGGGTGCGGAGTGGAAGTTGGGCGGCATGGAATTGACCACGCGCAAGGACGACGACTCGGGCGTCCTTTGGGTCAGTTCTTGCCCCGCCCCTGGGGAAAACAAAACACTCGACGCTGATGCGGACCTTGCAGAACTATGCCGGCCTTTTACCCGACGCGAGGAGCTATTCATCGCCCGAGGTTCGAAGAGGTGGATGGACCGCTCTGAAAGAGTCAGTGCAACCTCCATCCGTCTGAGAAAAAAAAATCAGCTTACCCAGCCGATCCCTCCCACCCCGCCAGACACGAAGCCTCGGCGCTCGACTCGTACCAACTCTACCTCCTCATATTCGTCATCTTCAACGGTGCCCTGCCCCCAACCTTTTCCTCCTCCTCCGACGCACCCCCCACCCTCCCCGGTACCCGTGGCCAAATCCCCCAAAACATCTACACCACCTGGCGACGACTCGGCAACCCCAACCCCAAATCCCGCCTTCGCACCGACCATTTCCTCGAACTCGGCATCGGTTCCGAATCCGGGACACCGGGATGGTGGCCTTCGAATCGCCTCGTCAAACTCTCTGCTGCACTCGAAGGGTTCTCCCTCGCTTCCGACGCGGAAAAGATCGAGTTGTTGAAGATGCTCAAAACCGTCAGTGACGCCAACGCCACCGCCGCAGCCGGTTCGACCCATAAACGAGCGAGCAACGCTTTACCCGACGAGTTCCTCAAATACAAAGTACTCTCTTCGCTCGTCAGGACCTTTGAATTCGGTGGAGGAGGACCGGCGTTGTTGCCCATCATTTTGAACCTTGCTTCGGGCCTGTCCGAACAGGAGTACGCGCAGAGCATCATTCAACCGCTCGTGAGGATGTTTGCGACGCCTGATCGAGCGACGAGGATGGCGTTGTTGGAAGGCTTGGACAAGTTTGCGGACAAGCTGTCCAACAAGGATGTGACGGAAAAGATCTGGCCTCATTTGGTAGGCCCCCTTACAAGATCCGAGCAATGCTCGTGAAGGAGAGCCGCTGACACCTCGATCTTTCTATGTACCAGCTCTCGGGCTTTGGAGATGTCGTTCCCGTCATTCGAGAAGCGACGGTCAAGTCGGTCTTGTTGATCGCACCCAAGGTGTTTCAGAACCGAGTGTCATCGTGGTCGGAAAACATTTCTGACTGAAATTTGGGTATAACGCTCACAGCTTTCGGATCGAATCCTCAACAACGACCTCCTCCGACTTTTAGCACGTTCGCAAACCGATCCCGAGCCAGGCATTCGCACCAATACCTGCATCCTCCTCGGTCGTCTCTCTCGCCATCTCCAACCTTCTACGAACCGCAAAGTCCTCGTACCCGCCTTTGCCCGCGCCCTCCGAGATCCCTTCATCCACGCTCGTATCGCCGGTTTGATGGCCTTGATGGCCACCGCCGACGTGTACGAAAAGGAAGATCTAGCCGGCAAAGTCATCCCCGCCATGTCGATCTGCCTCATCGATCGGGAGAAAGCCGTTCGTGATCAAGGGTATAAAGCGATCGAATTGTTCATCAAAAAGTGCGAGCAGTTGACGATCAACATGCCCGAGACGGCGGCGACGGTGGATGAGAATGGGAACCCCATCATTTCCGGTGGTGTTGCAGGCGCAGGAGGGGCTTCGGCAGCTTCGACGACGATGGCGATGAAAGCTGCGAATGCGACTCAACCTGGACTCGCGACCAATGCTGCTGGAGCAGCGGGGGCGTTGGCAAGCTGGGCCTTTGCGAGCGTTTCGAAAAAGCTATCGTCGGCCGAAGCGGCCGCACACATGTCGGCCAGTCCTTCGATTCCACCGTCGGCACCGATCTTACCTCCCGTAGCTTCGCCACCGAAACCTGCTGGTCGAGCGACGAACGGCCATGCCTCCCAAGCATCGATCCATCGACCCTTCCAAAGCTCCTCCCTCGCTCTTCCGGGAGGTTTCGTCGAAGAAGACGAAGAAGACGAAGGCGGGAGTGCCGGTCCCGAAGATTGGGGTCAAGACTTAATGGACGTCAACGCCGATGAAGACGATTGGGACCCATTCGAATCGGGTTCTTCAGCACCTCGCAAAGTCGATCCTTTAGCCGCTCGATTATCCTCCACCAAACCCAAACCGTTCAAATTGGGCGGCGGTAGAGCGAACAAGGCTTCCAAGATGCCGATGATGGACTTTGATGATGATGCTGCTGCTGACGCGTGGGATACGGAAGAGGCCTCGGGCTTTGCGGGGATGAATAAACCGGCTTCGTTGGCGAGCGTGAGGAAACCGCCACCGAATTTGATGGCTTCGGCTGTACCGGCGGGTCCGAAACAGGTTGTCTCGCTCGCTCCGAGACCGGCCCGAACACCGATCGCGGTCAGTACATCACCTAGGAAACCTATTCGACCTCTCGTCGGCACTACAGCGACTAGTCGAACCCCCATGTCCCCACCGCGACCGTCGAACAGCTCCGTCGAATCTTCCCCTAACTCACGCCAACTCTCCACACCTCAATCACCTCCACCTCCGCCACCTGCCCCCAATCCTTTCGCGGATATCATCTCCTCACCCCAACAACAACGCGTCTTCAGTCCTCCCCCTCCTGCACCGGTTCTCCCCGAATTCGAGTCCGATCCTATTCCATCACCACGCGTAGCGAGTCCTCCTCCGTTAAGGACGGCATCTCCTGCGATCTCAGTGGTCTCGACGTCGAACGAGACGATTAAATCGAACGAAGGAGAAGCTGTAGGTACAGCAGGGATGACGGTATGGATGACGAAGGAGGAGAAGATGGCGCATGCGAGGGAACAGAGGAGGTTGAGGATGGCCCAGGCCAAGGCGAGGGTTAAGTAAGATTCATGAACGCGCGGGGGGGATCACTCTGAGGGTAATGTTTGAATTTTTTGGGGGGAGTAGAAATGAGCATCAGGGCGTTTGATCATCGGGGACCGTCAAATGTCTGACCTGGTCGCCGCGCCGGTCCAGAGAGGGCTTAATAAGTGCACCACTACAGTGCGAGCTCAATGCACTGGCCGAGGCAGCACCCTAGTAAAGCACTCTGTATCATCAGGGCCTACAGGCATTGGCCTTATTCTTACATACCAACAATATCACCGATTTTCACGCATGCCTTACAGGGGGTCGGTCCGCCTCACCCTACCTCAGCCTCAGCGCCGGCGAACTCACTACAGAAGCCTAGACCCTCGTACTAAATCAAATGCCGCCCTCCCCGGGGCTCAAGAACTGTTTCCTGACTTTCCAGCCCCAGCTCCCGTGAGGCAGGAGCAGCCGGGGTCGGAGCTTCAGATCTACCTCGCGCCATAAAGATGGATGATGTGAAGAGAGTACATGATTACATAAGTTATGCAAAAGACGTGAGAACGGACGTGCAAGAGGACTACAGCTACGAGAATAAAGACCTCAACCTTCTCTTAAATCCGAATGAGGTACGTTCCATTCGCTTTTGTCAAATCTGCGTGCCCGGGGAGCAAAAGAGACGATCAGTCAAACACCCCACGTCCGAGTCCTTCCTTCATAACTAAGCTCACATCGGACCCATTTAACACTCGAGTAATTACTCTTCTCAAACACCTTCAAGAACCTGACCAGCAACCCACTTGCCGTAAACATGAGGACCTGGAAATCGACCGAAATTGGTGGTCTCGACCAAGCCTTCAACACCGTCGTCGAAGTGAGACTCGCTTCGGCCGAAAAAGTCGTATCGCTCTGGCCTTGAAATCGTGGGATCTTCCATACGATCACATTCTCCGCGGGAACGTATTTGGCCTTGCCGATCCCGACTTTACAATCGACTTTGGCCGTGTTCAGAGGTGTGGGGATCTTGAGCACGACGTTGTTCGCTGAGAGTTTGGGGGAAAAGTTGGCCTTGATTTGGATCGTGTATTCGACTTTGGTCTTGCCGACTTCGGTGACGATGGGTTGGACTTTGAAAGGGAGGTTGACGTGCGTCGTCGAGCGGTACCGCATGAGTTCGAATTCGCCGTCGGGGGGGATGAAGGAGATGGTGCGGTCCGAATCGAATTTGCCGAGTTTGACGCACTGGTGGAATTGGCAGTCGTCCAGTTCGACCGAAACGGCTTCGGCGTTCCCACTCGTCTTGGGACGGTCACTGAGAGCAGCGCAGCATGGCACGCACGCACCAGGCACGAGGGTGATCAACAGTAAGTCCTCCGGGTGCGATCCCGTTCCGCCACTTACGATTTGTCAATCACCAGCTTATCGTTCAGTCCGAACTTGCACTCGGGTGTGCCACTGAGGTAAGCCCGCATCAGGATCTGACCATCGACATCCGCTCTCAGGACCGTTCCTGTACCACGCAATCCGCGTTAAAGTCAGTGACCCCTTCAACGCTTCTCAACGGCCGCACGCGCGAACCTTTGGAGCTCATGGAAAGATTGACCGTCTCGACGACGTCGACAAAGGCCTCGTTCTTCCTATACTTGACGTCGCTCCTTCTCCACGAGATGGCACCGGTGGCCTGGATCGTGATCTTGGACGACTCTTCGCGCACGGCCGCCTCGGATTTGACGCCCTCGTTGGTGATGTACATTTTGAGCGTGTCGGACTCGGAGTTTTGCGGGTACCCAAAGTCGAGGATCTCTGTGTGCGTCAGTTCGACAATCCGCAATCAGTCGAGAGGTGTTGCTCGATCCGAGCTCAGTCGAACGTACCATCGAGCAGTTCGTAGATGAGCCTGGACCTCTCCTGATTTTTAGCCCATCTGTTCATCTCGAGCTGAGCAGGAACCGGATGCTCACACAAAGTTGTTCTTTACGCTCTCCTCGTCAAGCTTGCCAAAGTAGGCCCTGCCGAGGTTGATGAAGCGGTACGTGAACTCGAACACGAGCGCGGCGTTGGCGTTCTGTGTGAGCTCGTCGAGAAGGGGGGAACGGGTCGTGTGGGGGAGAAAGAGTCCAGACGGGGAAAAGTGTCAGTACGGTGTGGGTGGGACTGAGCGCGATCACGGGTTTGATGGCGGCTGAATGGTATCGTGCCAGTCCGGAGAAAGTGCTTCGACTTGGATGCGACGAGTTCTGTGGAGCTGCACATGCGAGCGAGCGACGGAACGTTGACGTGCGCCTCGGCCCCAGACAAAGGCGCCGTCCCCTGTGGAGCGTACTACGTCCAAACCCCGTAACTGTGCTACTGCCTTGGAATGGGTGTGCGCTTACATTCTTGCACACCGCGACCAACCAAAGCCCGCCATGTCGTACGTGGAAGAAGGTGGTATTGCCGAGGGTGACGAGCGGTGAGGTCGGCGGTGTCGACGACGCGATCACGTGGATGCGGAAGATGTCCGAGATGGAACGCCTGCAGGTGCAGTTGAAGAAGTCAGCCAGGAGGAGGATGTGGAGAGAGCAGGGTGTGGTGGCTTACTTGAGGTCGGGTCGGAACAGGCGCGAGATGAGCACCTCGCCCTTGAGGTTGAGGATGAAGCTGCGCGGGTATCGGAAGGAGGAGGAGGACATACGGTCAGCTGTAGGGCAGAGTGGCGGAGTGATGCGACCCGATGCGTGTCGGCTTACAATGCCGAGAGCATGCTGCCGGAGGGGGGGCAGGTGGGGCGAAAATGCAGTACAAAGCCGAGCTGCGAGCTGCGCGGTGCGACGCGTGACGTAGATCGTGCTCGCCGTCAGTCGCACGGGTGGCCTCCTTTCTCCCTCACCTCCTAAATCAGTGCTCCTCGTTCCTCGCCACCCCACCGCGCTTCAAAGCAACACCACCTGAACCAGCCCATGTCCAAAACAAAAGGCACACCCGTCCTCGAGACATCGATGGGCACGATCTCGTTCGAGATGTACGCCGACCACGCGCCCAAGACTTGTCGCAACTTTGTCGAGCTCTGCAACAAGGGCTACTACTCGGGCACGGTCTTTCACCGCATCATTGGGGACTTTATGGTACAGGTAAGGCAACAGGTCATTAATCGGGAGTACGAGATGCATCCGCTGACCCCACGCATGCTTATCCCATTCGCAGGGAGGTGATCCAACGGGGACAGGGCGAGGAGGAACGAGCATCTATGGCGCCTCATTCGAGGATGAGATCGTGCGTACTGTCGCAACACGGTATACCTTCTTGTTCTCCTTCCTGACCACTCTGACCCTCCTTCAGCACCCTGAACTGCGCTTCACCGGAGCCGGGATCCTCGCCATGGCCAACGCTGGGCCCAACTCAAACGGCAGTCAATTCTTCATCACATTAGGTGAGCCAAACTCATCTTCTGGCCCTCTTTCTACGTCATAAATTGACTCCCATCCGGTCGCGCTCGTTTCTCAGCGCCTACACCCTCACTCGACAAGAAGCACACCATTTTCGGCCGAGTACTAACAGGGATGAGCGTCGTACAGAGGTTGGGTTCCGTAGCCGTCGATGCAGAAGACAGGTGCGTCTCAACTCGATATCAGAAATATCCACCCTCACGGATTGGGTATCTGACCTTTGAGGAGGATGAACAGACCGAAGGAAAACGTCCGAGTGATCAAATCCCGCGTTGTGGATCTGTAGCAAACACCAACATACTCTTGCCAGCGTTCTGACGTTTGTAAATCCTAGAATTGATGTAAGAAAACCAAACACCACCAGGGAAATATATGGTTGAATCGTCTTGAACCTCGGCCGCCCGACCCTCAAGCCTAAACTGAGACACCGTCGCTGGTGCGATCGGGATCCGGGGTAAAGCATTCTTTCGCACGGTGGCGCTTTCCCCCGTGCTCGCTCTGCCTCTCGCTGCAGTGTGCTCGTCTCGCAGCGCCATACCTCAACACACGATGCTTTCGACCCCTCTCCGATTCCTGCACATCCCCTTGACCGAGTTATGCCTGTCCACCGTGCTCAGATCGGGTCAATCGTTCAGATGGCACCGCTTTGACGCGATTCAGGCCACACGTCCAGATGCCGGCGTCGCGAGCACCTCCACATCATCGCTGTCCGGAAATGACCAAACGCTCAGTGATGAGGTCTCGACGAACCAGGGACCGGTAGAATGGGCTTTTGGGTGGGGTGATCGGACCGTGTGTTTGAGGCAAGATGGTCAGTCGGTAACGGTCACACTTCCCACCCTCGCGTGACGCGGACGCGTTTCGACACGCGTAAATTGCACCCGCGTTCACATCGATGGAAAGCTGACAGTCTATCCCCGCACGCATACAGACCAAGGCATCTACTACCGAGCCTTGTACCCCTACCACCACCGCAACGCGCTCTTGGTCGATCTCGAAACGAATAGCACTTTGGCCTTGCTGCGCCACTATTTCAACCTCGACTCGACACCGCTTGTCGCCCTTTATGCCGATTGGTCCGCAAGGGATCCGCACTTCAAGAAGAAGATTGAGAAAGAGTCGGAGCGACTGAGGGGGATTCGAGTACTGAATCAAGATCCTTGGGAAAACCTTATCAGGTCAGCAGTGGTTTATGGACAGAGACTCTATCAGTCGACGCTGACTGCTTCTCAAGCTCAAACCACCCACCGCAGCTTCATCTGCTCTGCCAACAACAACATCTCGCGCATCACGTTGATGGTCAACCGAGTATGCGAGGCTCTGGGTGAAAGATTACCCCACCCCACACTTTTCGACCCCTCGACGGTCTGCGAAAACGTGGCTTCGGTGCCCGCAGCCGCGCCAACTTCCCCGTCGCCAGCCGAACCCTCGATGTATGCATTTCCCTCTCCCACCTCTCTCGCCCATTCCAACACCGACGCTCTCCTTCGCCATCTCGGCTTCGGCTATCGAGCTCCCTATATCGCCTGGTCGTCCCAACACCTTTTGGACCATTCCGACTCTCTCCAACTCACACCAGACGAATACCTCGCCTCGCTTAAGCAAATCAATTTCGAGAACAAGGGGGGGATCGAAGCTGCTCGAGAGGAGCTGTTGAGGTTCAAGGGTGTAGGGAGGAAGGTGGCGGACTGTGTGCTGTTGTTCTCTCTGGGGTGGACACAGACGGTGCCCGTTGATACGCATGTCTTCCAAGTAAGTGTATGCCCTCCTTGAGGACCGTCCATGTTCTCATCTGATTCCGACCTCACTTTCCTTGATCCAGATCGCCATCCGCGACTATGCTTTCCCCTGTTCCAAAGCCACGGCACTCACACCCCTCCTCCACGATCGAGTTGCCAACAAACTAGTTCAACTTTGGGGTCCTTACGCCGGCCACGCGCAACAGGTGCTCTTCTTCGCCGATTTGAAAGCTGCTTCACCCGGTGCTGGTCCGGCGAAGCGGGTTGAAAGTGTGTTCGGCTTGGGCGAGTTTGAGGAAGATGTCGTAAAGGAAGAGAGGAAAGCTACATGGCAGGAAGAAGTGGATGAATTGATGAGGACACCTGGGGTCAAGAGGAGGAGGGTACGAGTTACCACGACGCCGACAACGATGACGATGATCAAGCAGGAAGTTGGAGTTGAAAAGGTGGAAACCAAGGTCAAAGTCGAGGATGCGTACCCTTCACCGGCTTTATCGACGTATACTTCATCACCATCTTCGAGGAGAGGATCGGGAGGCAAAAAGAGAGGGAGGAGCGGGAGGAATTTGAAGGAGGTGGAGGTTATGTCGAGGATGAGTCCGATCAAGGGCTGAGCACTTGGGGCTTCCAAAGTTTCTTGACAAGGGTTGTTAGGTGTTTCTTGGTTTTTGTTGCTCATTTCCCGTCCTGGGTCAATACAACCTTTTTTCATAGCCGCTTCGGTGCTCAAGTCGGCAAATGATATCTCGATCCGCCATCTTGGGGGTCTCCCATACACCAGAGCTGCAGCGAAATGCGTAAAATACTGAGGTGCCACGGTGTGACAGGAATACCTCGCGGAGCTTAGCGCCTCTCAAATTCGCATGCGTTCGTTAAGCCGAGTCGATTAGTCATCGATGACCTGGTCATGGTTATCGCGATCGCCGCAGCTGTTCGCTCTCGCTCTTGGCTCGGCCTTCACATGCTTCACACCTCCACTTCGCGCCTTCGTCCATCCTCGACGAGGTCTACGCCGCAAGCCGCAGACTCACCTTCAGGGGGCGCTCTCCTGATCGATACTCGACGCCCATTCGAAGCAGGCAGCGACTCCGAGTAGTTGCATCTCACACGCACTTGCAGGCAACCTAGACCCCGGAGCCGCCCGACGTCACCTTGGCCTCCTCCGCAGCTCAACATCAGCCCATTGCCCACCACCCCCAGAGTGTCCATGGCCCCTCACTTTTTCAAGCACAAGTCTGATCATCACCACCACCACCAAAAGGCCGAGGATGATCTGAGCTCGCAGCTCTCCCGTTTGACCAGTGGCGAGGACAACACAGCTGCGACCCACCCAACCTCGATCCTCTCGACCAGTGGCACCGGCAGTGGCTCGACAACACCCTTACCCCATGACTCCCTCGACCAGGAACACAACGACGATGATCAACCGGAAGGATGCGGTGGTGTCCCCGGATCGAGTTGCCGTTCCAAGCCACTTCGACCGAAGGAATCTCCTCGAGCGCCGAGTAGCGGCGGATCGTCTTCGCATGGCGGTCCAAGTCTGACCCACTCGGACACGATGAGTTCCACCTCATCCTCGTCGTCTTCCCACCCCACTTCCGGATTAAGCACACACGGATCGTCCTCGTCCTCTTCCAAACTCTCCTCCCTGGCTCTCTCCTCCATCGTCAAAGGCCACCACGGCTCCTCTCACTCGAGCAAGCACTTGTCTCCTCCAGCTCCAGAACCTTTCATCCTCCCGAGGGATCCGATCGCCTTGTGTGAAGCGGCCATGTCCTCGATTCTTACCGTTCCTGGAGCGCCGATCGAGCAGCTGAAGAAGGAGATTTGGCCACAGTTGTTCCACATTGTGTGAGTTATTGGGATATCCAATTCGAGAAGATTCTCGAGGTGTTGACTGGCGCAAACGTGGGATTCGAATAGATACGAGCATCGTGTCAATACACGAGAAGTCAACTTGGATGGTTTGGTTGCGATCGTTGACTTCCTCCGAGGGCGTTACCAAGTGAGTAAATCTCCAATTGCCGATCGTCTCGGTGTTTAAACTGATTTGCTACACACAGTCCGCAAGGCTCCGGTTTCGCTCGCACTTGATGGACATGGACGGGTCAGCGTCGATGAAGCGAGCTGCGGTCGCAATCGTATACGAGATCATCGTCCAAGTCAAACATCCCATCACACCCCATAAGCACCATAGTCATATCGACGAAGTGTGAGTGTTCCTTTAGCCTGCTGGCTACGACTGAACAAGAAACCATTTTTGTTGATTGGCTCGTCCATCGACCTGATCCTTCCAGTCGTACCTCCGCCATGGGCGTCGTCAAGATTTTTGAAGGGAGATTGGCTCAATCAGATCTGGTCATCGACACAGCACCTCTGCAAAAGGCGACTGTACCGGAGAACCAACCTGATTTGTCGTGCTCGATCATGTGATTGGTACCTTGAGATGGTTTGAATGCTATCTTTCTAAGCGTGATAATTCGAAGTGTAATTTTCCTGTGTTCCTTTTTCGAGAAAGTCAGTTTTCGCTGAAGGTGACTGTAGCAAGTCATGTGTACTTGGATACTGAAGGGTGGTAGAGGTGCAGCGAGATGGTTGCGGAAATGGCTGGCTTGCGCGGCACGAGATTGTCGGACGACTCTCGAGCTACTTCTGGCGGGCTGGTGTCTTCAAATCGCACAAATGGCAGGTTTTTGATCCAAGGCAGCATGCGGGCTGAGGAAAGCACCGAGCTCGTCGAACTGCGCGACGCTCTGACCCCCCGTAACACCCGTTACAGAGGGCCTGCCCCCGATTCAGAGTACGATAGTACCCTCAATCACCTGTTAAAACCACTCCGAAATTTCTACCTCAATTTAAGATCAAGCTGGCTATCGGATACAATCAAGTCGATTGGCTACTTCTCCGAGTCAGCGATCCTTCATTTTAATTACTTTGCAAGTGGTGTGGTTCGCACAGCCACATTTCTCACATGTGTTTTACTACAAGATGAGAGTTTCCCAGAGGGGACTTTACCAGCCCATCCGTCTTGAATCAAAGAAGGTGCAACAATAAAGTTTGAAGAGGGTGCCATCCGACCGTTCACCGCGCGGCGCCCACCTTTTCTTTCGGGTCGCGCGTTCCGATCTCCGAGTGGGCCGGGGTTCGTGTATGCGCGTGACGTCGACGAGTGAGCACCTTGAAAGCAGCTGCAATTGGTCATCGACCTGGCCCTTTTAGTACCGAATCTTTTTATCGTGTTCGTGTATGTGAGTTACGCAGGCACTCCCTAATCAGCTCTGGAGGGGAACAAAGGCGATGCATTCATCAGGGGCTCGACGAATTCCAAACTAGCGCGAGCATCTATAGAGACGAGTGCGAGCAAACGATCGGCGGCGTGTGGAACGAGCGAAAGTAGTGCGCAGGGCGACAGAAATAGCCACGGGCCCGCGAAGTTTAGAGTGAATGGCACAACTGAACATGGTAACTTGTAAGACAGCCCACTTTGTACGAGCATCACATGCTCCGACTTGAAGGGGAGCTTTCTCTTTAACAACTCCCAGGAAACAGATCTTCGACTGCCCACTTTGTTTTTCTGCGACGATCGATCGATCGAAAGAACACTCGTGTCCTCGCGGCCGTCCTCCCGGTATTGCAAGTCTTCCGCCGGCGGTTCGGCACTTTTGAACTTTTAGGCGTAAGCTATGAATTGAATTGCCAATTGTCAATGTGTGTTCCGTTTTGGTGCGCGAAGTCTCGAATCTGGAGTATGATGCAGGTGCTGAATTCCGGCCGTCAATTGAAACGTCTCTTCCAAAAGAGATTCTTCTTCACGACAACAAAGATCGGTTCCACGTTGATGGGCTCTGTTTCCTGATCTCCTTTTAGAATGACAGGAACCCACCGATTTCCGCTAAGCGGTCGGTGCGCCGATCGCCCGTTTTGACGAGTGCAGACCACACGGCGGCTGCCCGCCTGTGTCGGGGCGCTAAAGACCAGATTTTCGAAATTCAATAACAGCCTAAGCACGACATCTCTAGCTAATCTGAGAGCTGTCACTGCACTAGATAAATATGTTGTTTTTCTTGGTGAAGCGCATATAACCAATGCTGAGGCTACAGGATTAGCTCAAAGTTTGCGAGGAAGAAAAACAAAAACCCCGGCTACGTAGACTTCAAGTCCCAAAGGCCCCGGGGCGCCCGGGCCGATCTATCAAGGCATATCGCTGGTAGTAGTGTTCATCCCCTCCATGGCGGAAATCCGTTCATCCTGCGTTCGTGCGGAACGTGCCGGCAGTGTGGGCCGCCGTCCGGCCGAATTCTTCCACATCACATGCACGTCGGACGGCGCCGGCGAGAAGTCGACAATGCTATGCTCCTGGCCAACGGAGGCGTAAGGTTGCTATGAGCCAACGGAAAGCTCATTTGGGGAGTTTTGGAGTAGGTGTAGCAGCAAAGAGTTCTAGCGCTGAGATAGGATGCTATCAAGACTACTACTGGCCAAGAAAACTTGTGGGCAGCCGCCGAGGGACGATTTGGCTGTAGGCTGGGCAACACTCCATTTCGGCCATGTAGCACTGCTGTAGTATTTCTGAGGTGCCTGGTAACATGATCTTACACTTGTAAGAGCCGAAATCTTTGTAACATACGCAACAAGCACCAAAAAGGCGTCGCGACCGTAATCACCGGTCAATTGGTAATAATGGTAACGTTTTCATCCTTCATCCATTTTTGGCGCTTAAGCCACCCGACCCGATTGTCAGAGACACCGACCAAGAACACCAGATGCTATGCAGAAAGAATTGGTAATTACGTCTGTCCAGCGGCAGCCACTACAAAAACTTGATTAGGTAGTCAGTGCCTGATGCTAGACGTGTTCATACATCAGGCTGGTCGACGTCCTCCGAGTCGTACCCCCGCCGGCCGATCGGGCGGACCAGGCCATGATACGTTGATACCCTTCATACCTAGGTCCTACCGCAAGGATCGTGCAGGTGTAACACAGTTCTCGGACCTCCTCCGTGACAATTTCTTACAAATTGTAACCTGTAACATATGTCACATGGCTGTGACCCAGACCTACTTGGCTGGGGGACGGGCGACGGGCAAGTTTCGCGTGCGAAGGTTAGCGAACGTCGTTTTTGCTCGTTTGCCCCGTTTGGTACGTGTGCTATTCAGTCTTTTCGGAGGGACGCCGCGCCTGCGACTGCACGCGCCTGAAGTCGCCGACGATGCTTGGGAACGCTGGCGGAAGAGGGCGGAAGCAGGCGGAAGCTGGCTGACGCCCAGCGATATAGCCTCCTCTGGGTCTTCCACCTCCCTTCATCCACTCCATCTTCTCCACGAACCCCACCCCGATCCGTATCGCCTGCATCGCTCGACCGATCGACTTGTGGTCTCGCGTGCCGCTGCTGGGCTGCTGGGCCCGTCTCCCAGTCTCGGCTCGACTGACTCGGGCTTCATCGCGTCTGAAGTGTGTGGCAGCGCGTCAGTCTCCGTGGCTGCGTGTGTGAGTGAGTGCGTGTCGGCGTGTGCGTCAGACTTCCGAGGGAGCTAGCGTCGAGCAGCCTCCTATCGGCCGGTCCTCGTCATCGCCACCATGTTACCCGTCCACATCGTGTCAACCTTGCCACCAATACCAACGCCTACACCCTCGGACTCGACCTTCTCGTCCGCGCCCCCGTCGTCGACCACTTCGTCGCCGCGCTCGAGCTGCGCTGATTCACTGCCACTCGAGGACAACGATCTGCAACATGCGCCCCCGCTCACGCTCGCCCGACGTGACTCTGCCTCGCCCGACGCTGCGGCTTCGACCTCTTCGTCCTCGGGCCGTGGGTTCAGCTACGAGGGCGACTCGACGGCCTCCAACTCATCCGACTACTACGACTCGGGCAATGAGGCGACGGCACTAGCCAACTCGTCGAGCGCCACCGCACGCATCAGTCCATCGTCGAGGCGGCACCACCATGCCGCGACGCCGGCGACTTCGACCGCGGCGGACCATGTCGCTTCGTTCGCAGCTCTATCGCGACAAGGCTCGAGCTCGTACATGGGCGGCACCCACGCTTCGTCGGAAACGGTTACACCGCGGTTAGGCGCCCCGGGCTATTTCTATGGCTCGCCGAATCTGAACCGAGCCGCCGCGCTGCAACACTACGCCCATGCGCACTGGGCCGACGACGTCAACTACTTCTCCGCCGCGACGAGTCGTGCCCACAGCCCTGGACCCGACATGGACGCGTTCTCGTCGCACCGCGTCGTTTCGCGGAATCGCAGCCGAGGGCCTTCCGGCGCGACCACACCCGTGCATGAGGACAAGGAGTCGAGTGAGTACCACCTCGAGTCTATTCTAGTCGCCAGGAGGACATCTGCTGAACCGGCTCATTCTTCTTCGTGCAGTCAACTACAACACACATCATCACCAGACGTCGCTCCTGCTCTCCGAGTGGGCCGGGATGCTAAAAGCCGATGGATCGCCAGTGCTCGGCAGCCAGAAGAAGAGGAGATCGGGGTGGTGGGGGCGAAGACCATCAGACACACGGCGGAAGAGCAGTTTCAGCGGGAGACCATCCTACAGCAGTGTTGCGACGTCGCCGTCACACTCGCCGAATGCCTCGCTCCTCCCGACGTCGACTGCGAAAGCGAATCGAAACCGGACATGTCTCTCCGCATTCGGCGCCGCGTTCCTACGACAGCCATGGGTCCCTACGCAGCCACTTACGATCCTTTTTTCACTCGTCCTTATCGGGTGTTTCGTCGCTAGCCTGACGACCTTCCTCGTGACCATCTTACGCGGCGATCGGGAGCCGCTACCTTACCGCCAATACATACAAGAGTCACGCCCCTTCCCCCATGACCTGTGCGATTCTCTCAAACCCGTCTCTGTCTTTGTCGGCATCTTCTCCGTCGCCGCCGCCGCCGATCGACGCAACATCATTCGCCAGACCTCTGCCAAACTCACGAAGCCGATCGACCCGCGGACGGGGGCACCATCGACGGACGTGCAGGTCAAATTCATTCTCGGTCGACCACCCAAAAACTGGGCCAAGCGCATCGCCCTCGAGATGGAGATGTACAACGACGTCGTCGTACTCGATATCGACGAGAACATGAACCGAGGCAAGACGTGGAAGTACTTTGAGTGGGCCGCCGAGAATGCGACCGTGCCGGTGTACTATCGAAGGGGTGAGGGCGCGAAAACCGCGGTCGGCGTCGGCTTTAAGAAGGTCGACTATGTCGCCAAGTCGGACGACGACGCGTTCATCAACCTGAGCGAGCTGGAGCGGCATCTCCGCGTGTCACCGAGGGAGAAGACCTACTGGGGCTGTGAGTTCGAAGTTGGACTCCGTATGGAACCCAGAGTGCCCTGTGCTAACTTCATTTGCACCCCGCTTCAGACCTTATTCGCAACTCATTCATGGCCGGCGAGTTGTACGCCGTATCGCAGGATCTGGTGCAATACGTCGCCACATATGCTCCGATTCGGCAACATACCTTCGGTGCCGAGGACCAGCGCTTCGCCAAGTGGATGCGCATGCATCCGAACGCGTCGACCATCAATTGGGTATCCGAGCGGGTCTGGATCTACGACTTCCCCAAAGCTCCGACGGTGTACGCCCATGGCTTCTTATTCCCCGACGAGGTTGAACGCATAAGGCTCGAAGGACGCCGTGGGATCAGCGAGGAGGAGCGCATCAAGCGTGGTGGAGAGCTCAGCCAGGCTTACTCGACCGTCACCAAGTGGAGGCAGGAGTATGTTCCTCCGGTAAGGGATTTGTCGATGGAGGAACAGGTCGAGGCTTTGGTCGAGGGAGGTGGACGATGGGCGCATCAGGGCTGGCGATCCGACAATGGGCGAGGGCCAGAGGCCGTGCGGTGGGATGCGGTCGTGTTCCAGAAGGACGACACTCGCCTCGTCGACTCACGGATGGACCGACTGGGCGCTGCCCCTGACTCCAACGCGACGGGCGTCAAAGCTGGCGTGCCGGATGCGACTCAGGTTCTGCCGAGCATGAGGACGACCAAGTTCGCCAAGGATCTGTTCCGTGATCCCGAGGGCGTTGCGGTGGTGCAGAACTCGGCCAAGCGCTCGCTCGTCAAGCGCGGACTCGACGTCGACGACGGCGCTCACAGCGTCGAAGTCGAGATCCACAACTCTGTGATCCCGGACGTCGACTGGCCCGCCGAAATCACCGTCTTGTCCCCACCTGCATCCCAAACCAGCAGCGAGACCACCGCGCCCTCCGGCTCGAACGTCAACTCCTCACCTGCGTCTCCGTCTGCGCCTTCTGCCCCCGCCGCCGACGACTCCACCGCCCCGGTGACCTCGGCGGACCCTGCCGATGAACCTCGCAACGAGCCGACCGAGCAGATCCGCGTCGGCGGCCACCACTACATCATTGCCTCTGAGCACCGATTGGTCCCCCCACCGACCCACCGCTTCGACGCTGCGGCCGTCTCGACGCGTCAAAAGCGCATGCTCGGCCGCGCTCACGGTGGCACCGTTGCCGTCCACTACATCAAGTACAACGAGTGGTTCTACGAGACTGCGCTCGCTCTGCTGGGGCGGGAAAGGATGTGGGACCACGGCTACGTTACGGCCGCGATGGCGTCGTTTGGCGATGTCGCGAGCTCGGGGATGTCCTCCGTCGCCTCGGTCGAGGTGTCGCGCCTCCCCGTGTGGACCGGAGCGGGCTTGGTCGAACAGGTCGAGTCGTATTGGGGTGGCGCCAGGATGTATGGCTCCCCGATCGTACGAGACGACGGCTCGATCGTCGAGGGTCGACCGGCAGAACCAAGGCGCGAGGTCGTGCAGAACTTGCCTGATAGCACGATGGTGCGTTTCGGCGGGAGGAGGACTACGTCGGCGCCGTCGTTCGCTGTTGCTCTCGAGGAAGGCGTCGAGGCCAAGATTGGTGGCGACGTCAACGAACCGAGTGCTGGGCTCGAGGTCAAGCTGACCCAGGAACCGACATCGTCATCGCCACCGAGCGGAACTGTCGACAACGTGCTCGTGCTTCAAGAGGGATGATTGCGTTCGGCACCCACCTGCAGATGGGTATATTATGTCGATCTTGGTTCCGAAACATTTCTTTGTGATACACTTTCCCACTCGTTCCAAGTAGATATCGTGATCGCGTTTCGTGTATATTGACAACACTTTGCCTATGCCCACTTTTCGAACCTTACGCATCTTCTCCCTTCCACCCCTTATTTTCCGCCGAGTATGCATCCCTAGTTTGTGCGTGTGTTTGTACAACCCGTAATTTACCCACGCTTTTGGGAGATGCGTCGTTCTTCGTCGTCTTCTGACGGTGCTCATCATCGCTAGTATCGATAGGCGCGTTTGACGAGCTCACGTTTTCTTGTCTGCTTTTTCCTCTCTGAGAGTTCCGCGACCCTGTCGAGACGAGATGACGGTTAAAATGACAACAAAAGTATACCAAGCATGATCGAACCAAACCCTCCTTCTATCAAGCCAACCGCGCTTCCAAAGCTGAGGTTTGCGCAAGGTCGTACGACGCCGCGGCTGGATCGTCCACCTCGTTCGAAGTGGCGACGGGTATCCTGACCAATCGTTCGGGGAGGAGATTATGCGTCGAAGTTTCGTTCGCTTCGGCTTCTTTGCGTTGTTGTTCCAACGAGGCTGTGTGAAGAAACGGGATGTGTTTTTTAAGGGTTAGGGGCTCCTCGGATGCAGCGATCGGGGAGGAGAATTCCGGGGAGAGTCGACTGTACCCAAGGCCAAGTGTGTCGCCCTGAAGGCGGTTTGCCAATGTTCGACGACGTCCCCGACGGCTGAAAAGAGAACGATAGTAAGAAGCACACCCAAGTCAGAGGGGTGCCGTTCCTTTGCCCTCGCGTCGCGTCGCGTGATCGCATCATATGATCACGTGGGACCCGCTTCCAGCATCGCGTCAATGACTACCACCGGCTGAACCCGTAACTGACCTTCACTCCCCCCATCCAAGACCATATACTGATCGCTGAACTGGCCCAGAAAGTCAAGCAACTGTTGCGACTGTTGGTGGATCTTGTAAAACGCCTCGTATTCGCGCTGCTTGTCCATCAGGCGTTGCATCGAGGGGGTGAAGCCGGAGGACTGGTGTGACTCGGTCGGGAGGAGCGAGGAGGCGCGCGGGTGGTGGTGGTAGGACATGACGATGCGAGGGCGAGGCGCGGGGAGGGGAGGCGCGACAGAGGGTACGAGTGGACGTACGTCGAAAGTGAACACGGCTGAACGCGGTCGACGCGCCGCGCTCGGGAAATTGACACGCGCGTTTGAAGCGAACGCCTTTCTTAGATCGAATCAAATGGCGCAGTTGTAAAGACGAATTACGGGAGGAACCCACGTCATTACTGGAACGCGGTCGCATTGTCTGCTCGTCTCCAGCCGCTCACTGTTCCCTGTCTGACCGGACCCACCACACTCCACCATGACCACCGCCTCCACTTTCTCCTCTCCCACCAAAAGGTCCCAGACTGATGACGTGGGCCAGACTCCTGCCGAGCCTTTGAAGCCGATCGCACCGACAGATTCACGTGCCGCCGCTGGGACGGCCGACAAACCTTCGGCGAGCAGAGTCGCCAAGGTGGACAAGCATCCCGAACACGAAGCAACCGAGGAGAAGCAAGACGGTCGTCACGGACAAGACGAGGATGTGGACGAGGACTCGAATGCGATCGCGCCGTCCCAGATCGCCAACCTTACCAAGCTGTACGAGGACGGTATTCTAAAGGCCGTCAATGATGGGGAGACCGTACACTATCCTTACCATGAGACGTACAATAAAATCATCTCCCTGTGGTACGCACGCCTTGAAGCTCTGCTTGCACGAGCCGAACAATGAACGCTCCTTGGGCCCCACATTGACCTTGGAGCCCTCCTCCCATTGTGACCGTAGGCAAGGCGACATCACGGTTCGTCCACGACTCCCACGTCTTTGGGACCATAATTCGTTCCGACCGACATTCATATTCCGAGCCACAGCACCTCAAAGTAGACGCCATCGTCAACGCGGCCAACAACTCGCTCCTCGGAGGCGGTGGCGTCGACGGAGCGATCCATCGAGCCGCTGGACCCGGTCTACTTAAAGAATGCAGACCTTTAAAAGGGTGCGAAACCGGTCGGACCAAGATCACCAAAGGTCATAGAATGCCCTCCAAACATGTCTTGCACACCGTCGGCCCCATCTACTCGAGGAATGACCGACAAGAGAGTGAAGCGTTGCTCAGAAGTTGCTACAAGACGTGTTTGGCCTTGGTCAAGGAGCATGCACTCACCTCGGTGGCGCGTGCATCATCCTTTTTCAATACCGTCGCTCGAGTGTGCTGAGCATCAAGTTCATGTTTGTGCAGGCTTTCTCGGGCATCTCGACTGGCGTCTACGGTTACCCCCTGAGCGATGCCGTCCAAGTCGCCCTCGACGAGGTCCGCCAATTCCTCGACAATGATGAATATGGATCCAAGGCAAGTCCCACGATACACATACTCTGCTCTGGACTCGAAATTGGGACCAGCTGACGAAGGTCCCTCTCCTCTTCGACTGCGCACCGCTCAGATCAAGCACATCGTCTTCACCAACTTTCGACAGATCGATGTCGATCAATGTAGGCGTCGGTTCTTCCTATTGCCTCAGCGATCCCGGGTCGTCCCACTCACGTTCTATCATTGTTGCATCGCTCTCCAGATCTTCGCCATGTACCGGCCTACTTCCCGCCCGCTCCGTCAGAGGTGCAAGATGAGTCGAAAGAGCCCGAAGAGGGGGCCTGATCAGGGAGAATAATGCTTCTAGAACTGCGAGTCTACAAGACCAATTCAATTCGAACATTACGTGCAGTGTTCTGGTTGGCATCACCCAGGCTAGATTGTTGTGCATGGGCAGAGTGCCCTGGATCACTCACCTAGTGTGTCGAGGTCGATTCGACGCTCTCTGGCCACACCTATACTTGCAAGATAGATGCCAGCGAGAGATGCCAGCGACGGAACCCAAGCAATATGGATGGTCAACACGACCTGCCTCACGTTACAATCAAAAGCACGAAAGAAGAAGAGTTACAAACAACCTAAAAGCGAAAACCCTTTGAATGCCCCTAACGCCTGGCACGCTTCGACCTCTTGACATCTGTAAGGCTCACGAGCGAGACATTGTCGTCATCATCTTCGGCAGCCTCATTCCCGTCTTCTTGCATTCGATCATCCTCCGCATTCTCTTCGTCGTCCTCGGCGCCTCGCTTCGAACTCGTCGGCGACGATCCGACCAAGAGCGACCTCACTTCTTCCTCGTCATCTTCGGCACTTTCTTCTGCCTCCACCCGACGATCAACTTTCCTTCGCTTCGAAGTCGTCGCTTCTCCCTCCTCCTCATCCCTATCCTCAGCAAGGTCACCTTCGTGATCACTCTCAGACGAAGCACGTTTCTTCCCTTTACCCTTCTTTTGACCGTCTTCAACCCCTTCATCCTCATTTTCTCCAGCCGCAGCCTCAGCCTTCTTGGCCGCAGCTTGCTGGATCCGAGGATCCTTCGACATAGCCGTCACCAAACGCTTCTTGTACGACCGTAGCGGTTCCCACGTCTTGGACGTCGGCGAGATCTCGATCTCGTTCTCTTCCAGCAACGACTCGAGTGTAGAGTTAAGCGTCAGGGCCGATCGACCCTCAACGCCGAGTAAGAGGTGCGCCAGGGCTTTAAAGTAGGACAAGGCGCGATTGCGAGCCGTCGACTTGTTCGCTTGGTCGAGGTTCGCGACTTTGCGGATGATGTAGCGTAGAGCGGTCGTGTGCAAGTCGACGAGTTCGTCCGCGGGAAGACGACGGACGATGGCGAGCTGAGCTCCTCGCACCGCGGTCGCCGTCGCCAGTAGTCGACCCAGGGCAACGAGCTGCTCGTCCGAGACCTTGGCCTCACCGTCGATCAGCACCTCGCATGCGGTTTGCAGGCACGTCGTGATGACGTCGACGACGAGCTCGCCCGACTTGCCGTAGATTCCTTCCTCACGAAGATCCTGGACGAGCAATCGACACCACGAGTCGTACACGGGGCCGAATCGCTCAAAGTGAGGCAAGATCACGGCGGCGTGTCGCAGTTCAATGACGCCGCTGTGCATCGCACGCACGAAGGGGAGGATAGCACCCTCGAACTTGCGAGAGGCCACTAGACGGGTTTGCTCCTTGAGTCGTTTGGCTCGGAGCTCGGCGGCGGTCGGCACGGGGCTGGCGATGGGTGCCCTCTTCTTGGCTTTGGTGGCCTTGCCACTCTTGCCCTTCTTCTTGCTATTCTTGACCGGAGTCGCATCCTCGTCGCTGTCCATCTCATCACTTTCTTCTTCATCCTCTTCATCCACTTCCTCTTTGTTTTTTTCGTTCTGTTCGTCGTCTTCGGCTCGGAAGGCTTGCAGCGCTTCGCGATGACGCTCGATCTCGGCTTCGACGACGCCGGCACAGCGCGACTGTAACTCGTCCGAGCACGTCAGGCGCAGATCAGTGAGTTTTCCGTCGGGATCGGACTTAGCCGAGGTAACGGCGCGCGAGAGGATGTGAGCATCGAGCAAGATGACGAGCGCTGTCTGTTTAACGCCCTCGGCCGCGTTCGACGTCTGACCAACCGAGAACTCTTCGAGTTTGTCGAGCATGTTGCCCCGTCGCTCAACGAGGGAAGCAATCGCGCCATAGTCGGTTTGGTCGTTCTCCGCTGCCTTCTTCGTCAATTTGAGGGTCTCCCACATGACGAACGTGCCTTGAATAGAAAGGCCGCGTTGCACCATCGCCGCTTCGTCCTTGTAGCCGAGACGACCTCGCTCGACGACGGACTCGACGATTTCCATCACACTATTCTGCTTGCCATTGTCGTCATTCTGAAGGGCTTCCGAGAGGTCCACGACCTTGTAGAGACGATCGACCCGGGCAAAGCAGGCAGTGATGGCGTGAAGTTCATCCTCCTCGAAGGCGTCAGACTCGAGATCCTTGCCCGCCACGACTTCGCGCAAAGTCGAGACCAGCTTCTCTTCCAGACCGACCATCTTCTCCGTGTTGGTGTTGGCCAGACTCGAAGCTTTGCGGAGATACATGATCGTCTGCGTGGCTTGGTCGAGGACATCGGCATCCGAGTGCTTGAAGAACTGGGTCGTGACGGCGTCCCATAGGCCTTCGTACGCCGTGACCATGCGCAGATCGAGGTAGACTTCGAGTAGCAGCAGACGAGGGATGGCAAGAATGTCGACGATCCTCGTTGACACCATCTGGTGCTTCGCGAACAAGCGAGGCAACGCTTCGATGATGGCACGAGTGACATCGGCCTGAATCTCGTCATCTTGTTCCTTACCCTACAGCACGGTTGGTCAGAGTCAGCTGCGACACCAGCGCCATGAGCTGGGTTATCGGGGCTTACCTTTTTGGACGTGGCTTGCGCAGCTGCAATCAACCGTGTGAGGGAAGCGACGAGCACCTCGACGAGCAAAGACTCTTCCTCTTCTGTGAGCTTGCAGCTTTCTTCGACCTCATCTCCTTCGGCAGCTTGTGTCGCCTTGCCCTTGCCCTTCTTGCGGCCACCCTTGCTCGAGGCGCCCGAGTGGTCGAGGAGCAAAAACTCCATGATGGACTGCCACTCTTGCACAGTGTCGAGGTTGTCCCACAAGGCTTCGACCGCGAAAGCGACGCGACCATGGTGAGCCTTGACATCGGCCATATCGGCCTCCTTAGCGGTGTCGCCATCTCCCGAGGCCTCATCGTCATCCTCGCCATCGTCAACGCCATCGATGGCGTTACCATATTTGATCAACATCTCCGCCAGCGTCTTGAGACGGATCTGCTTCTTCGTCTCCTCGGGCACTCCGGACTCCTTCTTCTTGCCCGCGGCGCTCGGTTCTAGTCCAGTAGAGAATTTCTTCTCGCGTTCCGCGACCTCCTCCGTCCAGACTCTGATGAAAAAGTCCGCCGCAGCGCGGCGCACGCGTGGCTCGGTCTCAAAGATGAGCTTGGCAATCTCATCACTCTGATCTTCGTCGAGTAGACCGTAGTCCTCGAGCTGCCGCAAGACTTGAATGGTCTGGACCCGGATCGTTGTATCAACGTCGCCGATCGCCATCTGGACAATTGGCCCCTTAAAGCGCTCGGTGAAATGTTGAACAGCGCCGATGTAGGCCTTCTTGGCATAGAGTGAGAACAGAGCGCGTACGGCCTCGCGGCGTGGCTCCTTGGCCTACGACGATCAAACAGAAGCCATAAAGGTCAATATTGATAGTTCCCTAGCGCTGCGGTTTGGCCAGAATTTTGACATACCTCATCTGAAAGCACCCAGCCGATGTAGCGCATGTGCGTTCCATCAATCCAGTAGTCAGGGTTGATCTTGATGAGAATGGAAAACGCGGCGATGCATTCGCTACGGATGCCCGCGTCGGTATCTCGGTATCGATTCACAAATATTCTGAGTAGAGCCGCATCGTGGGATGGTCAGCCTCGAGCGGTAAACACCCTCGTATGGCAGCAAAAGCCCGACTCACGTATCCCACAATGACTTGATGGTCACTTCAATCTGTTGCTGCTTATTCTGGATCGCTTCGGCCGTCTTCTTCAGTTCCTTCAGCCGGGTCTTGTCCTTGCGAGCCTTCCTCGTCTCCGCTTCTACGGCTCGGTTCGCCGTCGCGTGCTCCTTCTTGACCCCCGCATGGGCTGCGCTCAGGCCGGCGACCGAATGCATGCCGAAAAGGGTGGCAGTGTGGCGGAACGATCGGATCTTGGACGATGAAAGGGTGACGATCCAAGGTAGTAGGACGTTGCTGAAGTCGGACTCGTAAAGAACATCGGACGACGCGGCGGACTGGAACAGTTTGGAGATGAACGTGGAGAGCGAACCTCGGAACTTCTTGTACGCCGCCGAGCGAGAGACGACCGGGTATGCCAGACTAGTTTCCTACAAGGCGAAAACTCCAAGGAGGTCAGTCAGACACTCAAGGAGGAGCGCTCATCTTCTCGCCTTACGATAGCACGCACATTCTTGAACTCGTCCTGGATATCGCTTAACGTCTCGACAACGCCATCTTCGTCAACAGCTTGATGCTCGTCAACGCTCGAGTTGCAGCCGCAAGACTGATGGGGGACGGGATTGCAGCTCAACCCGCTCAGTTCTGCTAAACCTTGGTCATCCTGGTGACGGTCCTAGCCACCACTCACCCTGAGAAGGAAGTTGACCAGCTCGGCCATGGCCGGACCCGGCTCCTCGCTGTACTGCTCGAACCAGTCTTCGACGGTCGTCTCGAGGGCCGAGTTTGGGTCACGTACAGCATCTGAAAAAGTTTACAGTTGTTTTGAGAGGAGATGCACCTCAAGGTCAGCACAGCACGTCGACTGGTATTGAAGCGTAGACAAGTTCAGAAACGAGCGGACTGACTGAAGATGGAGTTGTCATCCTTGATCTTGAAGTCGCCTTTTGCCAAAGCACCGGGCGTAAACCCTTCGGCTTGGCCATCTTCGCCTTCAGCAGGATTCTTCTTCCTGCTGGGGCCGCGACGGGCCGAGGTTGGCGGCTTGCGTTTTGAGGCCGAGCTGGCGACGGCCAGCTTGGCCGATAATGCCTTTGGCCGGGGTACCCTCTTCTTTCCGGGGCTCTTGAACGCCTCTGCCTCTGCTTCGGATTCATCCTCTTCTTCAGACTCGGTCTCACTGGGCATGCCGTCATCCTCCTCCTCCTCCTCATCCTCATCCTCATCCTCGTCTGGGGAGTTGACGTCGCGCTCCGAGGTGGATGTGCGCTTCTTCTTGGCCGCGGTGGCCGTTCCAGCTGTAGGAAAGGTCACTCGAGTTAGTTTAATATCGTTTTAGTGGGTTAATGACTAGGGTGAAATGGGAGTGGTGCACGCAATAGGCTAGCGAGTGACGTTATGCAACGCGGTCTCAATGAACGCGTCCCCCATCACGCGAAGTCAAGCCATCGACGCGTCCGCAGGGGCAGCCAGCCGACGCCCACGCAGCGTCGGACATTCGTAGTATGCATCCTCGACCCATTCCCATCCATCGATGGGAACGTATGGACCTTTCGATTTGAACCCTATCTGTGCCATGTGGAAGACACTCACGCTTCAGTCGTTCAGGCGCCTTGCGGACGCGACCGGACGCGCGCCGACCACCACCGCCAGGTCCACCTTCATCACCCGATGTACTGCTCATGTTGTCGATCGATCGTCCAGATCTGTCTTGAGGTCAATGTATGACTGCGGGGGTGTCTTGTCGATGTTGAAGCCGAGGATGGCTCGAAGGCAAGCCCGGAGCTAGCTTCGCCCGCTTCCCGACTCGCGACCCCACGCGCGTGGATTGTGCTGTGCCCGACGTATCCGGCCAGTCGGGAGCCTCGAAACCCCTGAGTTCGAAGTGAAGCGGGCTCTTCTGCAGAGCACTTAACCTGCAGTCCTTAATATCCACCACCCGATCCAATGCAATCATACCAAATCACACCACTTGCTAAAAGAACCAGACAGACACCTCGCTGCTCAGCAGACATGAGTGCCTCCTCCGAGCTGGCAGAAAGTTTGCTCGGCCAAGTCCTCGAGTCAGACCGCTCGGCCCGCAGCAGCCACCCCAATTCCTCGGTCAAAAAGCATTCGAGGCAGAAGAGGAAGGATCCTTGGATCCATAAGAAAGTTAAAGACCACTGTTTGGCCGAAGGGGGCGCGCAATTCCCCTGGTATTCCTTGCACGACTTGATTTGAGCGGTCGGCATGCTCCTAATAGCAGGTAATCAAGGCGTTGTCACCTCAGCTGACAGGCTGAATTTGCGTTGAGAAGTAAGACTCATTGGGGAGCGTTGTGGTGCGCCTTACATCTCGCGAGGCACACTTTCTTGGCGATACCTTGGGCGGCGATGGCGTCAGAGGGGGATCCGCACTCGTCCATCACGTCGTGGCATGCTTCCCTATGTCGAGGGTTATTCGTTGCGTTAAAACATGAGGGATGACTCAAGGTCAGAGTAGTTCGCAGCGTATCAGCTCACTTCTTGGGCTATTTTAGCAGTAGTAGGCCTGGCGCGGCGCCGAACACGACGTCGTATCACCTTTCCCAGCAAATGGAAATTTGGAGGGCACGGTGTGAGGTCATCGCTCAACACTTGATTGCGTTTCAGAGGTGAAACGTACTGGTCTTGGCCCGAGTTTTTGGGAGTAAAAGCCAGGCATAGGGCCGAGACTGTCGGCGCTGACCTGGGTGGCGGCCCAAATTGACGTCGTGACCGTGAGCAAGGAGAGCCTCCTGATGGACCTCGAGGGGCACCGCGTCGATGGAGGAGCGATGAGGCGGCAAAGAGATAATCAGGAGTATGTATTACAAACTTAGAATCGTACTCCTCTTTCGATTCGATGTAACTAGTGCTTTACACCATGCCGTATGCTCAGGCGCGGCCGGCCGTTACCAGGAGCCCCGCGAGCCAGCCCCTGTCGCGCGCCGCACGGCCGGGAGGTCGGGAAAGATTTCCGTCGGCAGCTTGACAGCACTATTTGCCAAACACTTCATCAGATTTATACCTGCGAATTTCTTAGGTTTCATAAATCGAGGCTATGGGCTTGGGTGTTCCTTTTCAGTCTTGGCAGCCCCATGCAGACGCTTTTTCCGCCCAGGTTTGCGCTTCCGCCGGGTGCCATATGTATTGTCGCCGAGGGCCGGCGGGTCGGGGGCCCCAAGGCTGGAAACACTAATTACTTGTTTCACTGCGATCGACACTCGTTAAAATTGTACCTCGCCTTGAATTGGCCCATACACCTTAGCGTCACCGAAGGTTCGGCACACAGCACTTCGAGGCAGGAAAATCTTAAGCTGAAGTGTGCTCATGGACCTGTCACGTCCGTCCAAGAGTGCTCAACTCTACCCATCAGTTCTGTTTCAGCACATGGGCTACACACTGCGACCCTTCCACTTCGGGTGTGACTCAAGCACGCAACTCGGGACCCACTAATCCGTCAGGTAGATCGCGCTCGGGACCGGTCAGAGGCCCCAGCGAAGCCACTAGCGCTTCGAGGCTGTATCTGGGGATTCGGCAGCAGCTATCACTTTCCCACCACTTCAAATGAAATCACTCTGGCCATTAAAAGAAGTAGACCGAATCACAGCAGTGACTACACATGATGGACATTATAGATTCCGAGTCATCAACTTACGGAGTTTCGTTTCACCAACTAGTAGGTCTTGTTAAGCACCCTGGAGGCAGTGGAGGGAGATCACTCTGATATGTTGAATTGAAACCCAGCAAAATCTCTGAATTACAGGAGTATGTGACGTCTCTTATAGCTCCTCTTGCTTCGATCAGTATGTACTGGCAGGACCGTGCGCCCCACTTGCGAGTGGCGCCGGCGCCTGTCGCCCGTCAGCGGGTCATCCGTCGCCGCGCGCCAGACTCGCCACCCCATCACCCACTCATCATCGTCGTTGGATCCCCTCTCGGCTCCGAGGCTTATCCGCTCGCGCCAGCTCGACATGATGATGAAGTGAAGGAGGCGTCGTTGACATAAGAGACATCACACGAAGTCACTGGTATTGCTTTATTTCTTTCCTTTCTCTCATCCACATCCCAAGGTTCCTTCTTCACGTCGTTCCCCGAGGTCTCGTCTCGCCTCACCGGCCTCACCCCCCACTTCGTCATTTCCGCACTCTAGCCCCCTCTCGCGCCTCTCGATTGCCCGGTCCCGATGACGAACCTCCAAAAGCGAAACTCGGTCTCTTCAGTCCAAGTGACGATCCAAACCTCCACCACCACGACGAACGCAACTCCTGAAAGCTCGATGCAAGAGACTCTCCCCGTTCAATCAGCGACGATCTCGTCGAACCCGTGCGGCCACGCCGTTGAGCCTGCTCACGTGACCGACGATTTCGAACCCAACACCTCCTTCGGTGCTACACCCACCGCGACGATGACACGTCTACCCAAATACGAACCACGATCGCCCGTGTACCCCTTGAACTTCCACCCACCTTACCCAACATGCGACTCGCTCGATTCCCAAGACCACACCCTCACCATCGTCTCATCTAAAGACCAGCAACCACCCCCACCGACTTATAGTGAAACGCCTCGAACTCGAGCCGAGCGTCTCTTCTACTTCGGTCTCGTACCCCCCTTCATCGCCTGGGCGTTCGGAATGGTGCATATCTGGCGACCCGAGAACCCGGAGAAGAAATGGCTGGCCTCGATCGAAAGCAACGTCGGTGCCAGAGGCGCAGGGGTCCAAGTCGTCCAAGATGGTTCGGCGGGAGTCAACTCGGTGCGCGAATGCATGCGCTCGTTTCGTGAGGAAGAACTGTTGTGGGCCAAGAGATGCGCTTGGTGCCTCCTGGGAACGAGTGTTGTAGGATCGCTCGCCATCGTCATTATCATTTGCATGGTCACTCAAGGGTAGGGAGGTGGAGGCCTAGCGGGCTTACGGGCCAGCTCTACGATGCAAGGTTCTTTGTATGCATAATCACGACCATCTTTCAGTTTTGGCTATACATAGAGCACACGTTATCCTTTTTGACAGATGTAATTGCAAGACCTGTAGTTGCAAAGCGAAAGCAACGATCGTATCCACTTCTAAGACTCCAAATTGCAAAATGCATGAACCGCTGGCACAATCCCTCTAGACATGAAGCGACGCTCAGCCATCCACCTCTCTACTCCTCTTGCAAAGATGCATGATAAGCTGTGTGCAGATATTCAGGCATACACGTCAGCACTTTTCAGATGTGGTCCATCGTCGCAAACATTCTACTCACCCTCAGCTTCGCTCAAGCACTTGACGTTAGAAGCAAGCTTGTTGATAGTCTCGACGTACTCGTCCTCCTCGACCGAATCAAAGACGATACCTCCCCCAGCTTGGAGGTAAGCGACACCTTTGAAGAAGGTCATCGTACGAATCGCAATGCACGTGTCCATTGAATCGCTCGCAAAATCAAAGTGGCCAACCGCACCGGCATACACGCCTCGTCGTTCTTGTTCGAGTTCACCGACGAGTTGGATCGCACGGATCTTGGGCGCACCAGAGACGGTACCGGCGGGGAAGATGGAACGGAAGGCGTCAAATCTAGACGACGGGCGCGCGGAGTGCAAAGTCAGCGAGCGTGCATCGATAAGACACCCGAGCAGAATGAGGCAACGTACCGAGTCAGCCCGTCTCGCAGCTTGCCCGAAACCTGACTGGTGAGATGCATGACATGGGAGAACTTTTCGACCTGCATTAAACTGTCGACCTTGACCGTCTCGGGTCGGCACACGCGGTTGACGTCGTTGCGAGCGAGATCGACGAGCATGACGTGTTCGGCCCGGTCCTTGAGCGAGCCCTGCAGCTCGGCGGCCAGGATTTCATCCTCTGCGAAGTAGCATCGTCGAGCGATCAGTCATGGCGCCAACTGGATTGACCACTTTGAAATGTAACCCACCCTCTGCACTCTTGCCACGTCGCACGGTCCCGGCGATGGCGTGGTTCGTGACAACGTTCTTCTCAACCTTGCAGAGGCACTCGGGACTGGCACCGACAAGGCACAGCTCGTCACCGCAGTCGACGTAGAACATGTACGGAGAAGGGTTCAAGCCTCGGAGATGCCTGCTCGACGTGGAAGGAATGACCCGAACATCAGCGTTTTGCTCCATGAACATGAACCACATTCGCAAGACGAACCTGTAAACGTTGAAGGGGTGCAGATCGGTCTCGCGACGTAACCTCTGACTCGGCACGGCCTGGATGATGTCACCTTGGACGATGTTGGTCTTGAGACTCGTGACGAAGCCTTCGTAGCCAGCCTTGCCGACATTGCTGACGGCTTCCTTGGCCGGGATCGTGATCTTGGGTTGAGCGGGCATGGGCAAAGGCGAGTCGTTGGCAAAGACGAGCGCGACGATGTTCTCGATCTGGGTCTTGGCTTTCGCATACGAGGTCCTGATCGTGTCCTCAACCTGTTCGGAAGACGTGGAAGGGGGCACGTAGACGTGGGAAACGATGTAGACGTGTTGGAAGAGGTGATCGAACGCGATCAGGGTGTCGGCGAGAAGGAAGACGGATTCGGGGATGCCGAGCGGGTCCGACAGCTCGCGAGCGGTCTTGGGTTCAAAGTAGTGGATGCAGTCGTACGAGACGTAGCCGAACATACCACCTAGTGCGCGACGGAGGTGGAGAGTTCGGTCAGGCTTTCGGCGAGCACGGACCTCGTCCACGCGCCCATGGGGGAACAGAGGGGCAGAGCAACGAAGGATACTGACCCGTCAATGGAGGTGCACCAGGAACGTTAATGAATGAGTAGTCTGCGAGATCCTTCTCGAGGTGCTTGAGGGGATCACCCTGCAACTCAAAGTTGGCTCCTGTGCGAAGCACCTTTTTGGGGTCTGGTGGTGGGGAGGGGTGAGGACCAAGCATCGTTCAGTTACAAGCACCCGATATCAATCGCGAAACAGAAATCACTCACTCGCACCGACATAACTCCAACGACCACCGGTCTCACCCCTGACGACCGACTCCATCAGGAAGCTCTCACCGGACCTAGCGCCATTGGTGAGCCGCAGGTACGCGATGACGGGGGTGAGGGTGTCAGCAGGTAGCCTGGCCGAGATGGGGAGACAGTTGCCTGTGGTTGCGGTCGAGGACGTCGACGTGGAAGGCGTGCCGGCTTCGGAGGTGGTGAGGTGAGCGAGCGTCTCGTCGAGCGTCAACGATAGCTTGGTCTGATCGAACCCATCGGGTGGTGGGCAACGGGTGTCAGTCTCGGGTGATCCTCGTACTGCTTCAATAGTGGTCCTCAAATGTGGGCTGGTGGTGTGCTCGCAGCCGCCCAAGATGGAGGATGGATTGCCGAGGCTCAACTCAGAAGGTAAGCCGGGGAAGGCGGTCCGTCCGTCGTGGCACCAAAGCCGTTGAGCGGTCCAAGGCCGAGAAGGTGGTGCTCTCACTGAAGGAGGTCATGGACTTACTTCTCTGACCATCGTGGTGAATCGACGGGTAAGGCGTGGGATAGAGGGTGGTGGCCGCTAGTGATGGAGGGTGGCACACGATGAAACACGTGCAGGGCAGAAGAGGAGGCACACGGAGGGACGAACGCGACTGCGCCACGAGGACGGAGCTCGACGGAGGGCCAAGTCCGAACGGACGTTGACGGACGTTGACTCGGCCGCGACGGCCCGGGTTCGAGCGGGCGACGCCGTTTGGCCAATCCGAACCGTGATCGGGGCCACAAGCGCCGTGTATCAAGCCGCGAACAGAGGCAGTGCACTCGTCTAAGGGGCCGACAGCGCAGGAACATCGTCATTTCAAGTGGTAATGTCCCTCGATCAAGTGCACCACGAAAACAGGGGGTACGACGCGCGATCGATGTCGCTCACCCCGAAATTCAGAATCTTCTCGCTTTTCGGCGATGGCCGCGGCTACCCGTAGATCCGAAATCGATGCGATCAGGTAGTAAGGTTCCCGATAATCCCCAAGAGCTCTTCTATGTTACCCGCATGAGTGCATTCTTACATACCAACACCTTGTCGTAGCACTCGGTTGTACTTGCCCGCCAACCACGCAGGCACCTTGCCCGCCCCACTCGTCGACAGGGCGATCCGAGCCACCCCCACCCCGACCGTCGTGACGATCGCGACGTATGCGACTTGCCACGCTCTCCTGCCCAGTTGAGCCACAGCCAGACCTTCCCCATCTTCTGGATCAGATCGTGCGCGGGACCGTGGTCGCAATGATCTCGGCGCGGTCGGGTCCGCCATAACCCTGATCCCGGCCAGAGCGTGGTACACCCCTAAGCCAGCGACTCCGACGTACCCCACCACCGAGATTGCTCGAAGTAGTGGCGACGATTGTGACAACGAGTAGCCGACGAACGAATAAGAAAAGAAAGGGGTGAGGTTGTGCTTGAGGGGCAGAATACGATGCAGAATCGAGTGGTGGATCGCAAACGGGATAAGCAGGTAGCCTGCGAGGTGCTGAGGGGCCAGAGGAGTCGACGAGACGGGGATCGCAGCCGTCTCAACTTGCGTCTTTCCGGTTGTAGATACGTCGACCTCGACGTCTTCGTCATCCAACCGATCAGGGTCAAAGTCGTCAGTTGTGCTTGCCGAGGATGAAGCGATCGTCGGAGCGTGGTTGTCCTCGCCGAGGGCTGTGAAATCAAACACACCAGACGCTGAGTGAGTACGGTCCATAGACATTGGTTTGATCCTACTCACCTTGACATCTTTGTGCAGCCAGTTTGACCTCGGCCTTCCTCTTCTTTCTCCTCTCCGTCCTCTCGGCATTCTTGGCCGCCCTAGCAGCTACGCCCGAGAGGACGTGTACGGTCGCGCTGGACCAGACAATGACGCCTTCCTTCTTGTATCCTCCTCCCTGGTACCACTCGCGTCCGACGAGCATGAAGCCCGAGGCTTGTTGTTCGGCATCGCCGGTGATGGTGATGGCCGCGATCAAGGGGGCGGAGAGGTGAACGATCAGGAATGTCGAGAAGATGCCGGCCGAGACGCGTTGCACGAGTTGCAGCGTGCGCACCGAGCTTTGCAGCAAGGCGAGCTTGTCGTCGTTCCTTTGACGGGCCATTGTGGACGGTCACGCAGGGGAAAATAAAGTGCGGAAGCGTACGGTGTGGGGGTGGGAGGCAACGTGGGGGAGATCAACGCGCTGGTATTCGAACAAATTTGGACCAGCCAGCGATCGCGGAAATCAAAATGGTCGAACCAACCCCCACTTTTGACCTCTTCACCTCCATTCCCCGTGCCAACAAGCCATGGATCTTGCACCGGTACCCAACGTGGTATTTGCTGCTACAGCATGCTTGGGCTGCTACCAAGCCCCTCCCAATACCTCCCCTCTGTCGCGCTGCTCGGGCTGCAAACGAGTAAAGTACGTTCGGCGGCACTCCACCCTTCAGATGACCAAGTTGGCATGCACGGCTATTCATAGCCAGCATGCCGCAGGCAGCCCCATGGTAGTAAGCTAACCCATACACCACTGCTCGACTGTAGATTCTGCTCCAAGGAGTGCTCCGTCAAGGAGTGGCCCGACCACAAGTCGTTTTGTCGGGCATTCGGTGCGATGCGCAAGCGGCCCCAGGCTACACTACCACCCATGTATCAACTCTCGTCAGTCTGTTCGAATCAAGTTCATAGCGTGTTCCGATGACTTGTGCTTGAGTCTGATTTCGTTGTTTTCGTTCCCCGTTTCCCACAGTTCCATCTCGGATCGAAGACAGACCCACCGGGCCAAATTCGCCCTGGAGGATGAGTTAATGGCCGCTGCACTCAAACGTCAGCCGACGATGCTCGAATTAACACTACTATGGAGGGAGCCGCGTTGTGCTGTATGCTGTCAGCCGAGAGACATGTTCCTTTGTGGCTGGCTAGGGTCCGAGCTCATGTCCTGAAACCCCCGCTTCTGTCTCGCATAGGGGATCGAGAAGCCGATGTCGAAGGCAGGGACTCTGAGAATGAAGGGGACAGCTGGCGGGTGTGCCCCAAGTGTCGGATCATGGCTTGGTGCTCTGAATGGCACGAGAAGGAGACCAAGGAAGAACATCTTCAAATTAAGGGCGACTACGGTAAAACCCAGGTCGGTCTCTCCACGGCGTGTTCTGTCGAGCCCAGACCCCACATTGACAGGATCGCCTTGGTATATGCACAGTGTGAAACGTTCCAGCTTTCCAACGAGATCGACGAATTCAATCTCCGACATGCCATCGCTGTTGGTGGACAAGGCAGCCCACCTTCGCTCTGGGTACCGACCCGAATCCTCAAGACATCGGCAGCCTTGCCGTCCAACTGGCCCGAGTACCTCTCGACCGTCGAGCCACCACCCCGTTCGACCCAAGCAGAAGTGTACGGCGTCTTTGTCGAAGCTCTCTCTCCCGTACTCACCATCTTGGCCTCCTTGCGTCGTCTCTCCCCCACCTCAACGATCGACTCGGCTTCGTCGCTAAGGCTTATCTTCCTCGAGGAGACGCACCAAACCCTTTCTTCTATCCTACCCGCTTTTGAAGAACTGCAACACCTTCTCCCCTCCCTTCAGCATCTTGAACTGGTCGCCCATTCTCTCTCACCACCAAGTGGAGCCGCTCCTCCCAAACCTCGAACAGTGCCCTTACCCCTCTGCCCAGCATGTACGAAACGCGGTCGAACGCGTTCCATCACCCACCACCAAGGGTCTTGGCCCGCTCTGAAAGAGTCGATCCCCACTTTGGCTATCTCTCTCAATTCAACCCTCTCCCAATCTCTCCTCGATCCTACCTCACCAGATTACCACAAACCCGCACTCCAAGTCCTATTCCAGGCCGGGACCCCAATCCTCTTCACCGCTCAAACGGAAGAAGAATCAACAGACGACCTGAATGCGATCCTTGGAAAGGAGATGGGGTTGGGAAGGGAAATGGTTAAGGTAGAGTGGGAACCAGTGAGGAATAGGTGGAGTGGTGGGTGGCCAAGGTTGGATGGGTGGGAGGAGGACGGGTATTGGAAGAAGAATGGGTGGACCTTTTGTATTGGCAAGGCGTGAGTTGCGGGAATCGAGTAAGGAGGTCGGCTTTGGAAACATGAAAATCAAAGGGGTGTAAAAGACGGTTTCCAAATCTGTTTTTCGGCCGAGATTCAACACAGGGGCTCGCTCTCGTCCTGACGCGAAACGATCGGTCGGCCTCCGGCTTCGCAGAACCTGTGCGACTTAGAGATTCGCTTGTGCCCTGCTCTGACGTTACTGGATGCCAGCCGCGGATAGAGACGATCTCCCGTCCTGTTTCCTCTGACCCAAGCGGTAAGTTCTGCTCAGGGAAACTATCCCATTTCGATCCGAGCACTTGTCGGAGGTGGGGAAGCTTTGCGTTCCGATCGCGGAATCGAAGCTTGCGCGACGTCATGGCGGCGCTTGCTCGCTGACCAACGGCCTTCACCGGTGGGCGGGCTTCCGAATTGGCGGCCATAAAACCCTAGCGTTCTTTCGAGCCTTATCTTCTTCCCCACCCACCATACCTACAAAGAGTCGTGGAAAAAAACCTCGCCCCTCAAGCATGTCGTCCCTCCGTTTGTTGCCGTCCCGTACGGCTCTGCTCCGTCAGGTGCTGCCCCGACAGCTCAGTCGAACCGGTTCGGCGTTCCCCCACATGGGCGCAGCAACAGCAGTGACGTCGCGAAGCTCGTTCAGCACCTCGAGCCTCAGTTCGTTCTACCCCTCTTCCCGCGCCCAAGAAACCGGTTCCGTGTCGCGACAACCTGGGTCCAAGACGTTCAAAGAGCTGGGGGATAATGCCAAGGAGGAAGCGAAGAATTTGGGGCACGTCATTGGAGGTGCTATGGCTGGTGCGAATGCCTCGGTCGGCCAGATTGGCAATGCGGATGAGAACCTAAAGGCTGGCGCAATCGACAGCGTCAAGGGTGATATGGTGAGTGCTCATCAAGAGGTCGTCGTCGAGTTCGTTTGAAATGGGTCTAATGTAGAGAACGCTCGATGCTTGATATCTGGCAAATGCTGCCTACAGCAAAGTATTGCCGGGGTTATCCAGAAAGTTCCTCGTGATGCCCTCGTGTGGGGTGGAGCTGGTCTTTTGCCATGTCAGTCGCCCGAAAAGTCGGTGCGAGAAACCCCAGTTTCAAGTCACTGACATTTGTATGTTTCAAACAGATGCCGGCACCTCATTGGCGACGGTCTACCTCGCTCGATCAGCCGCTCAGGCGTGTGAGGTAGATGCCTCGGGCGTCGAAGCCGAGCTGGCGATGGAGCTGCTCAGCTCGGTCCAGCATCTCCAAATCAGCTACGGTGCCGTCATCTTGTCGTTCCTCGGTGCGATTCATTGGGTAAGGGTCGAAATTCAATCCGACTATCCCGCACTGGGCAAAGACTGAGAGCACATAGTCTGACCACCGAATCCTACCCTTACATTGCGTAGGGCCTCGAGTTCGCCAAATTTGGGGGTGTGGTCGGCAACACGCGCTACATCGCCGGTGTCGGACCCGTGATCGTCGGATGGGGATCGATGTTGCTCCTCCCGGTCCTTGGGCCTCAAATGGCTCTGATAACTCAATGGGCCGGATTCTTCGGTACTTGGTTGCTTGATCAACGCGCCACGACTTGGGGGTGGACACCAAGGTGGTACTCCACTGTGAGTCCGTGGAAAATCTGCTTCAAACCTGAAGAGCCCGAGTCTGGACGGACATGCGCTCCGAACAGCGAATGAATAATCTTGACTGACCATATGGAATCACGCTGCGCAGTACCGATTTTGGTTGACGGCCCTCGTCGGCAGTTCGATCCTGCTTACCCTTGCAGGAGAATCCTACTTTGCCCCCGACGTTCAAATACTCAGGACTCGAGGCGAGATCGCAAAGTTGAGGAACCAGCCTTTGGACGCTCCCAAAGGGTACGTTGCGCGCTTACGATGCTTGCACTCATGTCAGCATGGTACTGACGAGTGGTTGGGCTCATGCTTTGTCTCAGAAACTCGGTCGACTTGGGAGGGTTCCGTGCGGAGAAGACGGATAAAGCTTATGTGAAGTTCTCCAAGATTGACAAGGTGGGTTAGGGAGCGTCATTCTCGATGAAGGCACTGAGAGGCCGGCACTGAACCATCTACATCGGGGATAATCTCCCTCTCACAGGAAAAGGAAGAGAAAGAAGCCAAGGAAGCGGAACAGAGGATCGAGCAGGAGGAGAATGAGGCGCAGCGAGAGGCCGAAGAGATTGCGGGACGTGAAGAACGGGAGAAGAAGGCCAAGATTGGCCGGGCCCAGAGCTCGTGAATGAACGGTCAAGTTTTTTCTACTGTATCGTGCGTGCTGATGTAAGGTATGGGTAGGAGATGAACCTGAACGAAAGAGGTCCAGTAGTAGATAAAAACTGTTATTTTAGGCACCAAGAAGGTAACTATACCACATATAGCAGATCTCTAGGGAGAGTTCTTCACTAGCACAGCACCTAAAAATTTGTCTCGAACGAAAGCGAAAACATGCTGTCCATTGTGCCATCCGCATCCGCCTCCGCCAAGAGGGACGCCCATTGGACAGCGCTTCCCGGTCGTTCGATAGAGATCCTGAGGCGGGGTTGGGGTTGCCAGAGTCCCTCCACAGCGTCTCGGCGCTCAGCGTCTCCCACCTCATGTCGACAGGTTTGAGTCCTTTGGCGAGGTTCAGAACGCGTTGATTCCAACTCGACAAGCCGTCGTCCCTCGCCCCTCTACCCGGAGGGGGCATGAACTCGGAGCAGCACGGAAACATGATTTCATCGATCGTCATCTCGATACGATTGGGGTGGTGCGTACACGGCAGGGGGAACAGTAGACACATCTAGCGGGCGTACCTTGCTGTCAGTAGTTTCCCAGTGGAAGCCAGAGTCGAGAGTGAGTCGGACTGACCAGCACAGGAGGGTTCTTTTTGAAGTCTTCAATCGACGTAAAAGGACGAAGGTGAAGCAGCCAGAGCGCACAAATGTTGGTCGAGAAGTCTTGGGTGACGAACAAGGCCCGCTCGTTCTCCACCGACAACTCATGGATCTCGGCGTTCTAGGAGGGAGACGTAGACTCTTCGTCAGCTCGCTGGTCAAATGAACCAATTGTGAAGTTTTTCATACCGTGGTCAGCACTACTGTGGTATCTTCCACTTCGCTAGGGCTGCCGTTGATGAGCGTCTTCCATTTGGGGATCCAGATCAATTTCCCGGACCCTGTCACACCTCGTTCTCCCATGCTGGTTGCGATCAGGTGACCGTGTCGGAGATCATGATGAACCGCGGTCCAAAAGGGCACCTTGCCGATGGATCGGTAGTGCGCGCGAGGAGTTTTGACGCGTGAAGCAGGTGCGACCGGGGGAAACAGAGCGACACAGCCACGGTCCCGGTGCCAAAGCGAAATGGACAGTCTGCCGGCGACAGCGACATGATCTCGATCAAGGATCTCGACGTAAGCGATCGTAATGTCCGCCAAACCGTCCTCCCACGTGGGTTGCCATAGGCGCGAGAGGTCAAACGTGGTCATCGTGCCACGGTGGTAATCGAATCGATAGAGCGCTCGCCGTTGATTAGAGGAGCCGATTAAATAGGGGTCACGCATCTTGGTGGCTTGCAAAGAGCCTGGCGCCGCAATCTCGGCGAAAGGTCGAAACTCGCGACCACTGGGTCCCCCGAGCCTCAATGAACGAGATTCGAGGAATTTTGCGCGCGCTTGAGAAATGGGGGCCTTAGGTGTCGAGATGTCGCTGCGTCGCCAGATGATGTGCTGTTCGCCCGCCATCCACCCGATGTAGCCTTGGCTAAAGAGTCAAGTCGCAAGGACGGAGGACGCTATAAGCACAGTTCCAGTCGTACTTGAAATCGAGAGGGAAACGTACCTGAATTCGATGTGAGCGAACATCGTGGTGGGTTCGCCGCAGATCCATTCGGCTACTCCGTTGTCGCGATAGGCGCCGATACCGGCTGCATCAAGGCGAAGGTCGCAGCGATCAGTGCTGGAAAGACGATGTCCACTATGAACAAGAGGAGACCCATACAATCTACACCAGTAATCAAGTACATTCCCGAGTCCGGGTCGACTTTGAAGCGATGGATGCCGCCGGGTGGTCCACCATTTTCGATCTTCGTCGAGGTGAGCGTGAGGTCGCCCAGCTGCCAGGAGCGGTCGAGAACGAATCGCATTTTGGCTGAAGCGGCAAAACCACGTTTCGCACGTGTCAGTAGACGACATTCCCCGTATGCACTCCTTCTTGGCCTAGTGCAAGTCTTACCGTACCGCTCCCACCGTCGCACGCAGTCGCACGCAGTCGAGGTAAATGGGCTTTCGTCGACTGTTCTGCCTCCCGAGCGCTTCGCGCAATTCGAGTCCGGGGGCACCGTGCGACGTGCGCCATCCGCCCCGGCATTGCGTGTCGATCGCGCTCGATGCACCGTAACTGGTGACATCCGTGTAGCCGATCCTGAAGCACAGTTGGCGGTAGATCTGTTCCGAAGCCTCGTGCATGAACGAGTAGGTCGATCGACAGAGTTTCGTAAACGCAAGCAGCGTCAACACCGAGTCGAACTGGCCTACGATCTCGAGCAAGATCTCGGGCGGAAGACAGAGCAAGTGCATTATTGGTCGGTTTGTCGGATGACTAGCCGGCGCTTCGAGGTGAGGTTCAATGGCTGGTGCGGGAGGGAGCAGGAGAGTCAGAGGCCTCAGGCGGAGGCGCACCAACTGTGGGCTCTGTGGGGAGCTGTGGGGCACATTCGCGGCGACGGGCCGAACCAGCTCAGGCCAGGCGCTCAAGCTCAGCTCGATCACTCGACCGCCGGCCCAACCGCTCCTCACCCCTGTCCCCCTCCAAGCACGATGGCCTCGTTTGTCAAATCCGGGAAAAAGATCGTCGCGATCGGACGCAATTATGTCCAACACGCCCAAGAACTCGGCAACTCGGTGCCCAAGCGCGAACCGATCATGTTTCTCAAGCCGACGTCGTCCTACACGACTCGGGATGAGGTACACCTGCCACGAGGGATCCTTGTTCATCATGAGGTCGAGCTTGGAGTGGTCATGAAGGCTGGCAAGGACATCACCCCAGAAAATGCGCTCGATTACGTTGATGGGTTCGTACGGACTGCTGGGGCGCGAGCTCACGAAGAGAGGGACTGATGTCTCCGAACTTGGGTTCATCGCCTCCAGGTATGCTCTTGCTATCGACTATACCGGACGGAACATTCAAAACGAAGCTCAGGCCAAAGGCCTCCCGTTCGTCTACGCTGTTCCAAATCCTTCGCCAAGAGATCCGAGGAATCTGATCTTTTTAGTCGCGATCTCCGTCTACAACAGGTGGTCAGCGGCCAAGGGTTTTGACGATGCATGCCCCATCGGCGAATTCATCCCCAAGTCAAAGATCAAGGACCCCCACGCCGTCAACATCTGGCTAAAGGTGCGCCAACATCCTTCCAGTCCATGTCTACGCAGAATTACGCAGGATTTGCTGACCCGAGGAGCCGCTTTTCCTTTCCAGATCAACGGCGAAACGAAGCAATCGGATTCGACCGAGTTGATGATCTACAAGATTCCTCGGCTGATCGAGCACTGCTCCAGTATCATGAGTTTCGAGGATGGGGACTTGCTCTTGACAGGTGAGTCAACGCCGAATTCTCCCAGCCCTCGGCGTCCGAAGTCTTCAAGCTGATCCTGCCATGCCATGTCATAGGAACACCCGCCGGAGTTGGGCCAGTGAAAGAAGGCGACAAGATCGAAGCTGGTACGTCAAAGGTACCGAATGAGTGCTGTAGACTTGTAGCTCACTCCGAATCCGACCCTTCGACGTCCAGGTCTGGTACAGGACGGAGAGCTCGTTTCCTCCATCAAGCATCTCATCCGGACCCGCAAGGGAGGCTACCTCTTCAAGCCAGAAACCAAGTAGATAGACTGCTTCACCCTCTTAGAGAATTGCCAATAACGTTTGCATCACAAGCCTCGATAAATTTGGATGTTCATAATGCAACTGGACCTCGGCCAAGAATCCTCTTAAGATCCATGAGGGAAATTCTACACCTTTTTACAGCAAGTCCTTCGGCCGTTCACTCGTCGAATCTATCGATGATCTCCTATGTGCAAGTACGATATCGTCCGCGGGTACTCTGATCGTCCGCCCATCGACCTCACTGACGAGTTCGACCATTCCTTCGTTTGTCAAATGCGCTGACCGCGCCATGCCGTGGCCTAAAGGCTCGTCCGCAGACGTCGCCAAGTCGGCTTGAAGTCCTGGCGAGGTTGCCGGAGAGCTGATGGAATCACGCGCTGCTGCACGTGGTAGGAATGGAGGTCGACTAGTGGGGCTGGTCGGTGTCTTAGGGGTAACTTCCTCTGTCGGTGAGCTCGGGGACGATAAACTGCCAAAGGCCGCGGACCCATCCTCGACAGTGTCCCGCCTAAGTGCCCCTGGTCGAGGCGCGCCGAAAGTGGGTGCGATCGTAGCCGAGTTGGGCGCGTCGAGATCCGGATTGCCCGCCGCCGCATTCGATTCGACGCGTCGCCCTTCTTCACCAAAGTCGAAGTCGTCCAACGCGTCATCCATCGATGGCAAGGTGATGGAAGGCGCCGAAGCATCCTCGAAGTCGCCAAAGTCATCCTCGTCGTCGTCACCGGAAGGCACGGACAGCGAGGAGGCGAAGCTGTCGGCGAACGAGTCGACAAAGGAAGACCCAAAGCCAGCGACGGCAGCGGCGACGGCGTAAGCGGACGAGGAAGCAACAGTGGGTTTGAAGTCGTCCGAGAAGAGCTCGTTTCCTTTCGTCGTAGCGCTAGACGGTGCATAGGAAGCCGGCTCACTCGTTGTGAATGCTCCCCATTCGCCCTCCTGCATCAGAAGAAAGGGATGCCGAGTCAGTTCACATGGCTCAACACCTATATGAACTGGTACCATCACCACTCACATCATCACTATCCTCCGTAGATGACCTAAATACCTGCTTGCCTGCCATCTCGAACCGATCACCGAACCCAAACTGCTTCGGCGGTCGTTCCAACTCGCCGAGAGTGAACTCGCGATCGCGCGCATCGCCGGATGACCTGACCCATCCCGTCTCGTCGTCATCGTCATCCTCTTCATCCGAGCTCCCGAACTTGTCCGGTCGATCCCCGGCGATCGCTTTCGCGAGATACCGCGAGAATTGGTCGTGGGAACTGGCATCGGCGATCTCGGCGTTCGTGACCCTTCTGCTCTCGGCGCCGAATAACCCTCCTACCAATTGTCCGTCCTCGGCGCCGGGTGATGGTCCATTCGTCGAGCCTGCCTCTACCGCTCGCAGAGCTCGCACGGCATTCATAGGGAACTCGTCATCCTCGTCGCTCAGAGCACTCGTGACCGAGCTCGTGTCGTGCAAATGGTTCGCGACGCCTCCTCCCAAAGGTGACAGATCTCGATCCCTCGTTTCGCGCAAGGTCTTTGTGACGTATCGATCCCATGCCGGCTGCGGAATGTGGGGTTCGACAACGAGGTAGATCTCTTCCTGGTAGTGCTCGAATAGCTTGACGATCTCCTCTGCGATGAGGATCATGTGTCCCATGTACCCCAATCGACGCTTGTGTGTTTGTTCGGATTGCTCATTCGCTTCGTGTCCCTCGAGGATGCGATCGATGAGCCGACCGTTGAGAAAGACCGAAAGCGCGAGTTGTCGATCCAGCCTTCGGTCAATGCGGCCGTGGAAAATTTGTTGGATCAGGTCGAAGGTGACGTTGTGAATAAGATTGTTCCAGTGGTACCGGAAGAACATGTCCTATATGATCAAGTATACATACCGAGTGAGCTTCACGATCTTTTAAGACAACTGGTTGTTTGGGGGACTTACCAGCAGTGTCTCAATGACATCGCTCTCCAGAAAAGCGCGTTTGAGCATCGGACCCGGCGGCAGGTCTGGTCTGTGGGGTGTATACGTCTCGGGCAAAGGAGCCACCGCCGGTGCCGAGGGCGTCTTCGCATCATCCTCCCCGTCGGACCCCAGAGCTCGATCTGCTCTGGCAGGATGTTGATCATCAACTGAAAGTTCGTGAGGCGGTGCTCGCGTCTTCAGGTCAGAGTCCAAGCTGATGGTCGCAGTCGCCGCAGCCAGGTCCTCATCGTCCGTAGGATCCCCAAACGGATCTTTCCCATCATCATCACCATTCTCGCCGTTCCCTCCGTGACCAGAGTCCGAGTCATCATCATGATCGACCGCTCCTCCCGTCGAGGCAATCAAATCGCGCAACTCGCGCGCCTCCTCCCGCGTCAAGATCCCTGACTCAGAGTCCAAGGACCCCTGCACCGAAGGCGAGGACATTCCCGAAGCGGGCTGTCGTCGTGGTACGGTGATGGGGCTTGTCGGACTCGACGAATGTCCACTCTTGTTGAAGCGGTAGTTCTCGTATTCGTAGTCCTCCTCGGGGGCGGTCGGCTGCAACGCCTCGGCCAAATCATTGGCACCTTGCCACCCCTTTGCGAGATGCCCGTCCTCGTCGTAAAGCTGTGCCGAGCCGACCGGTCGATTGAGCAAACCCATGTTGGAGCAATGCAGAAGCTCGGCGTAAAACTCGCAAACGCGGAAGCGCTCCAACGTCACGGGTTCAATAGGGCCTACGGTCGAGGCGATCGGCCCTTTGGCACTTCGTGGCGATTTGACGAGGCGCTGCAGCCCGTTTATCCGCTGCGAAACGGTCGTGAGCATCGGGCGCAAATCAACAACCGATGGTCCCTTGTCATCGCCATCTATTTGGTGGCTCGAGCCATCGACGAATTCAGCCCCTTCTGCTTCCAGCATCTCACGTTCGATCTGCTCCGCTTCCTTCTTCCGCGCCCACGTGAGCATGTGCTGCTCGACAAAATCCGAATTGTTTTTCCGGATCAACTCGACAAAGACGGCGATCGAAGCGATCAACGATGAGGTCTTCAACTCGGCCGTCTTCTCCGGCGAGTCGAGCGAGTCTGGCGAAAGTTCAACATCGTTCGACATCCGCGGTGTCGTTTCGACTTGCTCCTCCGGTTCGTTGATAGCGGCCGTCATGAAGCTCTTGCGTTGTTGAAGTTGACCCAGGGGCCGTTTCGAGTCATCGTTCGGCGGCAGGACCCAATCGAGCAAAGTTCGCACCGTCTTTTCTTCGGCGATTTGGCGCGTCAGCGAGTTGTCACGCCACACCAGTTCGATCTCCTGCTGCACCTGTGGGTCGCCTGGTCCGTTCTGTGGCGGTTGCATAGCCGGCACCGCGCTACCGAGTTCGAGGCAGCCGCGCAAGAGTTCTTCGGCGGCGACATGTCCCTCTTTGCCGAGGGCAGCAAAAGGTTCGAGCAGCCGGATCGCTTGCGGGACGACGGAAGAGAGTAGGGGTGATGGGGCTGTCGAGACGCGGATGAGCATGAGGAGCAAGTCGTTCAAGGGCGAGCAGTAAGGTAAGAGGGCGAGCAGGCGGGGTAGAAGGTGAGGAATTGTCATGATATGGGCGAGGACCTAAAGTTGCAGATCGAAAGTTTGTCAATACTTGATTCCTCTCTTGGTGCCGCAAACACATTCAATGCTCCTACCTCCTGTTTCTTGGGACCGTTCAGCAGTGTCGCGTTGACACGGGTCCAGTACCCGACCTGGACGCTCCGTGTCTCGAGCTGTGTCTCGGTCGAGCCGAGCAGAGTTTCCCTGGTGAAATTGGCAGACCGGCGTCAGCAGGTGGGGGCGGGGCAGCGCAACGGGATTAGTTCTACAGACTGACCAAAAGGGCATAAGAAAGGACGGGGCGTCGGGACATGTGTGGGGTTCGGTCGACACGGCACTCGGGTTGAAGAGCGTGTCCGTCAAAGAGGGGGCTTCGGACGAGAGGATCTCGGTGCACAGCCTCGGGAACCTGGCGGGTGAAGAGGCGGGCAGTCAGGACACGCTAACTTGCTGTTCACCAAGCGTTCCCTTTGCCTGACTTACACTGCCCATTCCTTCTCCTGGTCCGTCTCTGGCTCACCGCCTTCCAATACACCCATCTCATCCATGTCCCTCCGTCTCGGAATGCGGCCCATCCCAATCTTGACCAAGTCCTTATCGTCGGCGTGCACGAAATCATCAGGTACTTTCCCATCGGGTAAATCATCCGAGACCAGACCCCCGTTAGGTACAGGATGCAACGTCGTCGCTCGCCCCAGTCCCCATACGACCCATCCACCCAATCGGAGCACGACGTCCTTGCGCGCGAGGAACGTCTGCAGCTTGGCGTTACTACCCGTCTTGAACTCGGACAGCAGATCCGGTGATCCGAGCAAGGCGTCCAACGTCTTGTCGTAGACGGTTGGTTCGACGACTGCGCCGGCACCGACTCGGGAAGCGGCGCCATTCGCCGTCAGTCGCCCCACACCTGCGCTCGAGACGGACTCACTCCGAGTCGACGACGCCCCCTGGCTCAGCGACGAGAAGGACGAGGCTGAATCGACCGAGTCCGAGTTACGATGGTTGGATGTGGTCGCATCCGAGGCTGAGGCCGAGTCCGAGTCCGGTAGGCCGGCGAGGATCGACGCGATCGAGTCGACCGCGGGCGCGTTGAAGTTGAACTTCCAGAACGACATGACCGCAGCTGCAGCTCACCTTCCCGGCAAGGTTGTACAGTGGCGAACCCCAGGGTCGTACTTGCGGAGATTGGGGCTCGGGAGTCCGGATCAGGATCAGGATCAGGATCAGGATCAGGATCAGGATCAGGATCAGGATTGAGATCGTGCTTGGGATGCGCTCGCGGTCGGGTGGGATCGAGCCGGTCCGAGTTGCAGTCGGGTAGGTCGCACTGCGCAATTCCAAACTCGGACGAGCGTGGCGACAACGAAGAGAGAAGAGATACACCCGAGGCCGAGTACGACGACCGGCGTGGGCGAGGACGAGGGCGAGGGCTCACTCCGGATGGCGGTGTGGTGTCGTCGCCTGCCTGATTACTGAGATGGAGGTCGTCGCGGGAAGGGGGGCGGCGTCGTCGTCACACGCCGTCACCAGTTTGTCAGCGTGAAACAACTCCTGGGGCACCGCCTTGGACGGCGTAATCATATCCGGAGTTGGGTTGGGGGGGATCTCCAGATTCGTCAGAGGTACTGGAAACTTGAGAGACGACATCAATAAAATGATAACACATTATCTACACCTTTGAAACGGATCCATTCACAGCTAATTCTACCCGCCCCTGCTCGTAGCGCAACACCTCTCGGCCACTCAGCCGATCGACTCTAAAATCCACTGACCCTCTTCTTGGCCTTCTTCTTCGCCTTCAGCCTCTCCTCCAAACTCGAACCAACCCCACCTGCCCCACTCCCCGCTCTCGTCCCAAACGCCCCTGGGACAAACTGAGAAGCCGCCATCGGCCTCGGAGATGACGGGGGCCCCACCCCGCCCGCACTCCGCGAAAACGTTGGGGATTGACTGGCTGAGAGATCGCGTACGCTCATGGAGGAATCTTGTGACGAGCCCAATGGCTGAGATGAATCATTTGTGATTTCGACCCTTCTTTTGGTCGTGGATCCCCGGGCGTTTTGTTGCGGTGGTGGTGCATGAATGACGATGGAAGGGGGGACAACTTGGGACGAGCTAAAGATCGCCGGTGGAGCTCGAGACCCGTAGGCTTCGTGAAGACGTTGAGGATACGACGATGAAAATGGCCCTGTTCTTCGCTGGGATGTTTCCTTCTCTTCTTCCCCCTTCTTCTTCGTATCCCGACCATCATCGACGTATATATCCTCCCATTGATACGACTTGGGGTCCGTACCCGTATGCCACTCGGACAAGATCCTCCGAACTCCCCTCGACGAAAGAGAAGCACCCGCCCCATTCTCATCGTCGGACGACTCGGATCCATGCTCCTCGTCGTACAATCGGACGAAAGATCCCGCCCTACCATTAACGACGAGTCGACCCAGTCGCCGAGGTTTGAAATACGCGAAATGCAACGAAGGTATTTCCTTGTCCTCGGAGACGTGCGCAGGCAGAGGTCGATTGATCAAGTCGGATCGAGGGGGCGGGTCAGGGATGACCGGTCGATCAGCATATGTTCGATTCGAGAGAGCGAGATCGAGCGAAAGTTGAGGAGCATACGGCTCGTCGATCGAATTGACTTGCCCGTAGCGATTTCGGAGGGTCCAAGTATACGCTTCGACCGACGCCTCGGTCAAATCAGGTGGGCGGTCGTACAGCCGAGCAAGTGCTACAGCCGAGCCTGGTTCGCCGGAATGAGTATCCAGGGTGTTCGGGAGGTGCTGGAACTGTGTTGGGAATCGGTTTGACAGCATTACCTCCACCTGGGCGAGCTCGTCGTCGTCAAACTCGAGCCGTGCTCGCTTGGGTGGCGCAGGACTCTCCGTGTAAGTGAGTCGATCACACAAAATGTCGTAGCTGCAGTTGGCGAACGGATTAGCAAATGTGGTTATACGACTCTTCCCTTCACCTAGACTCACAGCGTCTTCATCTCTCCCGCCGGCGGATTAGCCTCGTGACCCTCCTCCGTGAGATCCGCAACTCGCATCGTCGACCTTTGCACCCTCGGCTCCTCATCCAACATCCTAGCCAACACATTGAGAGACTTCAATTCTTTCCCTTCCACGACTGGGATCCCCAACTCCTGCACACCCTTGACCTCCTCCCTTGCTTGCCCCCACTCCACCTCCACTCGACCATCCCGCCGTTCCTCCCCCACCAGCACCCCACGTTCCCACAACCCACCCCCTATCTCACATTCCAACAGCTTCCACTCCCCTCCTTCACCCACAACTCCGATCCCACTCCTCGACCACCTCATCCCATCTTCTATCGTTCCCACCGGACCAGGTATCGAATACGGGTCCAGAAGAACCGTTACGACTCCACCTTTGATCTCGAGGGTGTAGACTTCGATCCCGGAATGAAGGCGGGAGGCGAGGCCGATGCGCCATACATCTTCCGAATCCGTCTTTGAGCCCGAAGGGGTACCTATCGTGAAAAGGGATAAAGTTCGATCGTAGCCTTTTCCTGTTGGACCGACTCGGGGCATAGGGAAAGACAGGATCGGACGGAGGGGGAAGCGAGTGTCGAGGATCGTGAGGGGTGACGAAGGGGTCGAGATGGCCGCATAGGGCGTCGAGGGGCGGGTGAGGAGGGAGGTGATGCACGAATCGACGTTACTTGATGCGGGGTAGGTGAAAATGACGAGAGATGAGGTTGGGGACTGTAGCTTCATGACTGTCAGTACTTTTGAGCAACTTTCGACTGCGTCTGGACCCCATCCCACATACCCTGAGATCGTACAATCTGACCTCGTGCTGACTCGCGACGATCAATTCCCTCTCATCCCTTCCCCACCCAAGCCTTCTGAAGTTGCCTTGCTTGGCATCCCCTTTCCTTAACCTGTACATCTCCGGTACCTTCCCTTTCCAATCCCCATTCGGATCGCCTATACGATCCGCCCCTCGCACTCCGATGCCAAAACCAAAGACCGATCCGTCCGTGTCGATCAAGGCACCCGAGCCGATTTGATGCGGGGACAGTGAGAAGGAAGTGATGGGTCGACGGGCGAACGAGGCAGAGGTATAGGTGAATGAGTCGAGGATCCCGGGCTTTGACGCGCTGGAGTTTGATGAGGGATGCACAGCCAGGTGGGTCAATGTGAAGGAGGTCATCGTTCGCGTTGCGAGTAGAGCGGTAGAAGGGATGGGAAGTGGCGAAAGCTCCATCTGGACGATGGGTGTAGAACATGGTGACTCGAGCAGAGGTTCAGCACACGGTGAAATGCGGGTCGTTGGTATTGTAGGTGAGTCTTCAGCCCGTGCTGCCGGGGAGGGAAAAGTCTGCGCCCATCCGATCGAGGTAGGTCTACCGCCTTCGGCCGACGTAGCTGAGCTCGTACTTGTGCGCCAAGCGGCACAGACGGAAGAGGTACCATCCTGATGTGTGATCGATGCCGAAGCTAGACAGTTGTTGAGATTGTGGTTCAAAGGTTTGTCGGCATTGAAGCGTCGCCCGTTGATCATCGCCGAGAGCAAGATTGAAGGATGAAAAGGTGGGCTCGAGTGAAGAACAGACTGGTTAAAAGGATCGCATGAGGTCAATGATTAGGTACCCTTCCATATTGAAGCTCTCGTTTGCGGCTACGACTTGCAAATTGCCGAAAGAGCTCGACCCTACTCGCCGCAGCCAGTCGATCGCCTTGTATCTCGATCGCCTCGGCTTCGTCGTACGCGACGGCAGTCGGGCTGTAGCGTCGTATCGGTGGTCTTGAAGGGTTGGGTCGGATGCGCAAGTCTGCACAAAAGAAGAGGATCAGTACCCCGACTGCTTTTGCTCGAAAGGGCCGGCTCGGGTACGGTAGCCCACCTTGTCGCTGCTGAACGGCCTGAACCCACTTCAATCCTAGCACCTGTCGCTCATCATCCTCGTCCTTGTCGTCGATCTGGAACTCCAATCTGGCCGCTCCAAAGGCTCCTGGAGTCAACTTGAGGTGGTGCGACCATGTCTCGTTGTATGGGTTGCGGTGGTCGTGGTCACCTCCGCTCCGTGGGGGTGGAGGGGGCGGTGGGTAATAGCACGTGATCGACGAGCGCCTACACGATGTGCATGGGTATTGTCCGTCGCAGGTGGGTCGTTGGGGTGTGGAGGTCGTTGAAAGTTGTTCTGAGCCTGTATAACGTAAGGAAATCCACCCGATCAGCTATGGCATTCACCGGTAATGCGCGGGGACTGCATCGCAACTGACAAGCGAGGCAAGCGACGGTGCTCATGCTCGTCGGGTCGGAGCGCACAAGATGGAGAAGGGAGGGGACGGGGGGTCCAAGCCCCCCGGATAGAGCCAGAGCGAACGCGTTGAGATCGAGGAGAACAAAAAGTGTAAGATAGGAGCGCCGAGCCGACCGTTCAGCGAGCGATCAGGCGATATCAGGCTCAGGCTGAGGCTCACGCTTGGATATTCGATCACGAAACACTTGTAATTGCGCCGGCCAGCGCCGGCCCGGCTGCGAAGTGCGGCGCGGGCGCGGGCGCGGGGCAAGTCACGCCTCCCGCTTCTACCGTCTACTTCCCCCCTTCCCCCCAAACCCTCGAGCAGTGATCGCAAGTTCTGTGAGCTCAACTCCTTACCACCTATACCTAAACTCTCCACAACATCCTGAAATGGTCAGTAACTCGTCCTTGCTTCCCGGTGACTATGCGACTCCGCTCATTTTGCATTGCCATCCTTCTCTTCCGCACCCACCTACGCTTTACCTTTGTTCCCACCGTGCAGGCCGAAGTCAACCCCAAAGCTTTCCCCTTGGCCGATGCCGCCCTGACCAACCAGATCTTGGACTTGATCCAGCAAGCGAGCCACTACAAGCAGGTCAGTACGCATACCCGCAGCGAACCGAGCGACGGCGCATATCTCCCCTTCTCTACTACCAAGCCATCCACGATACTGACCACAAACACCACAAACCGAACTCCCACAGCTCAAGAAGGGAGCCAACGAAGCGACCAAGACCTTGAACCGCGGTATCGCGCAAATCATCGTCATGACCGCCGACACGGAGCCGATCGAGATCCTGTTGCATCTCCCCCTCTTGTGCGAGGACAAGAACGTGCCTTACGTCTTTGTCCCCTCCAAGACGGCGTTGGGTCGTGCGTGCGGCGTCTCGAGGCCCGTCATCGCTTGCTCCGTCACGACCAACGAAGCGAGGGAGTTGCAAGGCCAGATCGACACCATCCGAGTCAGTTCGAGTGACCCCGAAGCCTCTGATGCCCTGGTCAGCCGAATGCTAACCACCCTTCTTTGTTCTTTGTTCACAGAACCAAATCGAGCGTCTCCTCATCTGAGTGGTGAAGCCTCATCCGGACGGTGGCCGACAGAAAAAATCGTGGGAAGAAGGTTGCAAACAGAGCGCAAGGTGTTCGCGTGACTTGTTTCTTTGTGATGCAATCAATATGTAGGAGACCTTGATTGGTTCATCCTCATGATCTCATAATACCCCACCTTTGCAAGATCTTCTGAACCCCAGCCGGACATGAGAGATTGAATGGGCAGTGGGATACCTCCGAGCGACTTTCGAGAGTGCCATTCTAACGCCATGGATCCGAGCTCTTGCTCATGATCAAAACCACAGCACCTTGTTTCACCACTATAAGGCAAGTGCACGACCATGCATCATGATGGGGGCCCATGCACCCGCACACACTAGCCTTCATAGCTATGATACTGCGGACCTTTGTCCGGGCAGGCCAGGCCACACGCGTACGAGGTCGTATCCTGCTGGCCGGCGCCCGAGCCTTTTAAAAGGGCGCCCTGCAGCTCACTACATATACAGACTTGAAGAGCACCGTGTCTCGATTGCGCGCATGTGATACATATACCGCCTCGCAACCTCCGTTCATCGATGATCTCCGGTATCACCAAAATCGGCTTTACAAGCACACTGTACCAAGCCACACGATCCTCCCCCCTCTCCCGATCCTTACATTCCTCCTCTTCCCTCATGTCGTCGTCCCATCATGAACCGGGTCCGATCGAGGCTTCGATTCTTGAAAAGGTACGCTCTCTATAATCTTTCTATTCACCATGTATAAGGTCTGGATCATCCAACTGACACTCCCCACCCATTTCCCGCGGCCGCCAACTAACCTAGTTAACAACCTCCCTCTCCCCCTCCCACCTCTCCATCTCCAACGACTCGGCCTCGCATTCCCACCATTCTGCGATGCGATCGATCGGAGGAGGTTCAGGCGAGACGCATTTCACGGTCGAGATCGTTAGTGAGAGGTTTGAAGGTCTGGTCAGTACGGAGAAGCGAATGTTGTTTCAGTTTCAGGGAGGCCCCGAAGCAGCGAGGCAACCCTTTCGCTCCTCCGAGGTGCCTCGGCGCTTGGCTTCGATCAGAGGGCTTTTGCAAGTCCTGGTGACCCGACTCTGAACTCTTGCATCTTCCATCACAGCGAGCTATTCAACGACATCGCCTCGTCAACGAATCGCTTAAGGAAGAGTTCCAAGTCAAGGGGTTGCACGCGTTGGCGATCAAGGCGAAAAGTCCGAGCGAGGTCGCTGGGAAACCGTGAAGGGACAAGCGCAAATCTTAGGGCGTAGATACTGAAATGTAATCACGACGAAGCAGATAGACTTGTAGATATATCAATTGCACTCATTACCAGCACGATCGGGATCAGGCAAAATTCGGAGAGGATATCCCGACCTCAGTCTCGAGCGAACCCGATCCCTCGGGTCAGCTGAGGAAGTTCTCAGCTATGTCGTCCAGCAAGAACATGATACCCTCACCCCAAGCTACGAAGGCCTTCGATTATCATCATTACTACAAGGCCATGTAACCCCCCTGGCTCAAGCCCTCGAATCCCCTACAACTCCTAGCCCACCTATCATTGCGCTCTCATCATAGCTTCGCCGTATTCGCTATCCCATGTTCACCAACCTTGACGAATCGATCGATCGGCTGATCATCACAAAACGCCGAGATAAACTCGGTCCAGAATTGAGGGGTGTAATAATCGGCCCATCTGTAGTCGTCGATAGTCAAGCGGAGTCGACGCGGTCAGGTCAGCCGAAGGAAGGAAGAAGAGAATTCTGCTCTCATAACCTACGAATGACCCATCCCACCGAACCTCGCGACTTGGGCATGCTTGATTCCTCTCAGAATATAATCAAGTTCAGTGAAGTAGACCGATCGATCCTCCCTGCCGTGGACGATGAGGACAGGAGTCGAGGTCGGGATCGAAGGGATTTGTTTCCGCACGTCGTATTTCGCGATCTGGAAGGTGAAACGAGGAAAGGGTCAGCGGAGCTGTTCTGGCTTCCTGCAGTACCTTGAGTAACTAAGACTCACTGCTTGCATTTGGTGAGCTGTGAGACTCGCAAGCGAACGTCCCAAAATATCAGTGACGAAACCTAGGCCTAGTGGCAAGATTTTGACTCGCTGGGGGCCTTGCCAAGGTCGACGCACCAATTGTTCTTGCCGGTCGTAGGGTCATGACTGACTCCAATGTGCGTCGTTCTAGAAGGTCATGATTCTGCACATAGGAATTTTTTGGTTCAGTGTTCATGGATACTACAAACAGCCGCCCTCAAACCCCGTGTACGACTCACCCTCGGGTTGGCCACAAATTTCGGATCGTAGTTGACCTGACAAAGCAAGAAAGGAGGTGGACCAAGAGACGCCTCAGATTCTGAAATCGCTCAGTGTTAATACATGAGCTGGTTGCGTACCCTGATGAAGGGCCTGATCAGCTCCGTCTTCTCTTCGAGCGTCAACTTTTTCTCGGTCGGTTTCGGCATCGCCGCGAGCAAGTCCGAATGGGCGGCTTTACTGTACACGGTAAACACAAACTCGCAATATGAGTACCTTGTTAATCCACGAAGCTCAGCCTGGACATACGCAGACGTAGCGAACAACAGGGCATGTCGAATTTTGAAGGAGCGATGAATCTTGTCCTCGACCAGGATAGCTTGCGCGATCATGCCTCCCATGCTGAAGCCCAAGAGGTCAATCTCCTTCCACCCTAATTTCTGTAAAAGTGTATCAATCAGAGATTGGCACAGATGAGTTCACTGCCAGCGTACGTAAGTGAAAGCTAACGCCAAGCGCGCGCCGTGTGGAGGCCGAGCTGGTTCCCCACTTCGAACCGTTCGTACCTTGACGATGGAAATGACGTCCATGCCCATATCCCTAATACTGAACGCCTCCGCTTCATGCCCTTTCCCGATCTTCGACGAGCCCATTCCACGGTTATCAAAAATGAGAACTAGAGGAGGGAGCGAGGAAGAGGAGGTCAGTGATCTCCGACTAATTAGGAGTGTCTCATGAGCGTGACGGGCAAGAGCTAGAGCGTACCGGGTCGGGTATTGCCCAGGTGTTGAGCGAGTGGTAACCAATCGACCAGACCTACTGCGCTCAGACTGGAACAGCAAGCCGTTCATTAGTCTATAACTCCAGCAGGAGCCGGGTCAATGATGTCCTCTGCCTCGAACTGACCCTTGCACCAACACCAACGGCGTCTTGGCTCCCAAGTGTTCCCGTCCGAGCACCTTGTACCCAAACGAATACCCATCGTGCCTTTGGAACAACGACACCGCGAAAGGTGGGTATTGAGCTGAAGAGGTGGACATGGCTTGATTTTTGGTTGTCCAAAGGATACGAGAGCCACGGGCAAGAAGAAATGAGCCAGAGGAAAAAGAGGAGTGGAAAGATTACGAATGTGCGGAGAGCCTAACCGCAGTGACCGTGCCACCAAGTTTCGATCGGCGTGCGCTCCGGCTCGGTCAAATAACCGGGCCCGCGCGCCGGGCTTGGTCTCGGGGATTGCCCGGTGTCGAATGGTCTCTGCAAAGCGAGGGGCCGGAAAATCAACCATGTCATTCGGAGAGGCTCAGTGCTTTCGTGCGAATTTCGAAATTTTCCACTGCCTAGATAACCGTCTTTCCGACTGGATCGACAACTCAAATAGCGACGGAAAAAGTCGTCACGTGACGTCATAACCTCCACGGCAGTTTTGCGAACGTGAAAAATAACGCATACGCACATTACAATACATTTGAGACATGACCCCTCAGGAAATACCGTGAAGATACCCCTTAAAAAGAGATAAGCACCAAGGAAAATACAGTTTCATCCATGACGAGCAAGCAGAACCCCAAGGAGACGCTTATTGAAGCTTGGGGAGGGGTTTCTGTCAATGGAGAGTTGGCTCGAAGGTGAATATCACAATAAGACATCAAACACCCTGGGCCAAACAAGTACTGACCAAGCTAGGGTGAGTGACCATCTCGTGCAGGGCCCGCCCAGCAACGACCATCGGGTACACATGCTCGTTCTTGACGACGCGCGCCTCAAACAGGACAGGCTTGTCGTTGTCGTACTCCATAAACTCCTTCATCTTGGCCGGAAGGTCCTCAATATTGTCGCAGAAGATGGACTTGACGCGCATCGACTCGGCGAGCTTGCAGAAGTCCGGGTTGGTCATCTCTGTGTGCGCATATCGTTTCTCGTAGAACAGATCTGTGGGCAACAAACTCAAACGATCAGTATTGCTGAGCACGACATCACGGACGTCCCAACGGCTCGCGACAACTCACCCTGCCATTGCAGGACCATTCCTTGGAACTCGTTGTTGAGTACCAAAACCTTGACACCAATGTTGTACGCCGAGGCCGTGGCCAACTCCATCGCCGTCATCGAGAACGAAGCATCACCATCGATGTCAACGACCTTCTTCTTCGGTGCGGCGACCTTGGCGCCGATCGCCGACGGCAAGCCGTAACCCATCGTTCCCAAACCACCGGACGAGACCCAGCTGCGCGGCTGGGTCCATCGGTAGTGCTGGCAAGCCCACATCTGATGTTGTCCAACACCGGTGGCGACGATGACGTCCTCCTTGCCATGAGCCTCGCACCAGTTGTCCAACGCCTCGACGACCTCTTGCGGCTTCATCAACTCGCCCTTCTTGGACGGCATGTACGTGAAGGGGTAATCCCGCTTCCACTCGGCAATCAGATCGAACCACTCCTTGCGCTCGAGCGGCTTCTCGGGGAGGAGGGGCAATAGGACGTTCAGCGAGTCGAGCACATCACCCGTGATGGCGACGTTGGCGTTGATGACCTTGTTGACGTTCTTGGGTTGGATCTCAAAGTGGATGATACCACCTCGACCCTGCGCAGCGGCAGCCTTGGCGGTCGGGGCGAAAGTGTCGATCTTGCCCGTGACACGATCGTCGAATCGAGCTCCGAGGGCAATGACGACATCGGCGCTCTGCATTGCTAAGTTGGCGTAGGCCGAACCGTGCATGCCGAGCATGTGCAGACTGTGCGTCTGGTTGTTCTCGTCGAACGCACCGAGACCCATCAAGGTCGTCGTGACGGGGATGTTGCCCTCGGCCGACAGACGGCGCAGCAGCTCGGGGCCCTCAGGTGTCGAGAGCATGCCCTGACCGGCGTAGATGAGGGGTCGCTTGGCATTAGAGATGAGCGTAGCGGCCTGTTGGATGAGCGCATCCGAGATCGGGGTCGACTCGCCACCGATCTGGGACGTCGCCGAGTGTGCGCGCTGGCGCGAGGGCAAACCGGACTCGACCAACTCGGGGTGAGTGAACTTGTGTGGAATCGCCTTGCGGAGGATGCTCGCGGTCACGTCCTTGGGCAAATCGACGAGCACGGGGCCCGGTCGGCCCGAGGTAGCGATCTTGAAGGCCTCGTTGATCCTTCGGGGCAGTTCGGCGATATCCTTGACCATGACGTTCCATTTTGTGCACGATCGCGAGATACCGACCACGTCGGCTTCTTGGAAAGCATCCGAGCCGATCGCCGAGGTGGCGACTTGGCCGCAAAAGACGACAAGGGGGGTACCGTCGGAGAGAGCGTCCTGCATCGGTGTGATGACGTTCGTCGCTCCGGGGCCGGATGTGACGAGCACGACACCGGGCTTGCCACTGACACGGGCGTAACCCTCGGCCATGTGACCGGCGCCTTGCTCGTGTCGAGGGAGGATGAAATCAAAGTGAGGAGAGTTGTAGATGGCATCGAATACGGGCAGGATGGCACCACCGGGGTAGCCGAACACCTTTTCGACGCCGTGTCGGAGCATCATCTCGTGGAAGATCTCTCCGCCGGAAAGTCCGATGAAGGATCGGTCAAGGTCATTGGGGAAGGAAGGTCGGTCGAGAGGTGATTGGGGTCCAAGTGTCGGTACACCGGGTGGTGGCGGTTGTTGGAATGTCGATGCCGGTTGCGCTCGTCTGTGGATCAGGGAAAACGAAGGTGATCAGCAGTCTGCTCTCGAAGCTCGTTCTTGGCGTGCGAATGAGCTAGGCTGGCGGAACGCTCGGAGTCGGTTTGGTGTGTGGAGTTGAATGCCGCCATAGTCATCGTACACCTTCCCTTTCGAGAATTTCCAGTTCGCGTTGGTCTGGCGGATGCAAAAGGTCGGCATCCGTACGCCGATGTGCGAAATGTGTTAGGGGGGAGTGGACCAGGAAAAGCCCCGACCGCCGAGCGCGCTACGCCACTGGCACGAGGTGTGGCGCTCCCTTCTCCCTCGCAACGTCCCGTCCGAACAGGCAACGTGGGCCGAGTGCATCTTAAGATGGCAGAGTCCAACAGTTTACTTACGTCTCGACCTGAGCCTCGGTCTTGGCGGATGCAGTGGCCAACGCGCGAACGGTCTGGCCCCTCCGTGCTACCGTAGCTCGCACCGAGATGGACGTCGACGCAGCACTGCTCGTCGAGGGCAACGCCGAGGCGACGCGTCGTGTCAAGGTCTGTCTCAACATGGTGAGAGTGGGGTCGAGGGGTTGGGAAGGAAAGCGGTGTTCTTGTTCAGAAAGTGGAACGAGACGAGAGGAGTGGGGAAAGCGGAGCTAAGCGGAGGCGCTCTAGCTGGTCGTCGTCCTGGCCGCGGCGCGCAATAATTTTGACTCGGGGCTGGGCCGCGGACTGGAGAATTTGACTCATAGCGCGCGCTGGTAACCCAGCCCGGCTGTCCCATTGGGCGGGAAGCTTCACTCCCTTATACCGCGGTTCCTCCAGCTCACTCGGACACTACATCTCAAGAAAACAATGATTCTTAAAGTACCAATTCTGCCATGTCGTATTTACGTGTGCCCCAGTGCGCAGAAATTTCGCACTCGCCACTCGGCGGGCACTCCTATATCGATCGACCTGTAATATTTGATCACGACAAAGCCATCGCAAAGCTAACGTTACGCAATCTATACCTCAGTCTGAATCACTCAATTCGCCCAACCTCGGTTCAAGACGATCCTCCTCATCCTCCTCATCCTCCTCATCCATGAGGTTGAGCCTCTCGGCCCTTTCGTACAAGGACGTATCGACCTCGACGCCATCTTCGTCTTCGAATCCACTGTCCGATGTGACGAGGGATGGATCGCCCTTTTCGAAAAGTTGTCGACCTGCTCGCCATGATGGTACAGATCGTCAGCTTCACCGCAGGATCGCAGCAGCCCGTCGCCCGACTCCCGACTCCCGACTGACCACTCAATTTGGACCTAAACTTCTTAGCCTCTTCCCTCTCTTTTGGCGGTAAGGCCTTCAGTCGTTCCTGTTCCTCCTTGGCCGACGCATCGGCCATCTCCTTCTCGAATTTGAGTCTCCACTGCGCGAACGACTCGTGCGTGACTTTAGTGCCTTGCATTTTCCGTGTTGCGGCCTGATCGCGCATGGTCGGGGTCGAAGAGATGGGAGTAGCGTCAACATCTACTCCAAGATAGTGATGAGCTTGCTTTATGGTCGTCGCTCACCTCTTCTTCCCTCTCGTGCCGCTCAGCTTCCTCCTTTGCGATTCTCCCTTTCCGCTCTCGGACCAGCTCGGCCAACGAATCCTTCAAGTACGACGCTAGAGTGTACACCATTGCCTGAGGATAGAGTGGACTCGGTCAGAGTAGCCCCAGCTTTACAGATTATGCAACCAACGACGAACCATCCCCAAATTATCCTCAGCAGCGGACTGTAACCCCGTGACGAGAGTCGAATTCTCTTCATCCGAGATCTCGCCTTCGATCGCTTCAATCTCGATGAGGGGGATCTCGTCCGGGTATGTTGGCGTATATGTGATGAGGAGGGAGAGGACGTCTGTTTGTGGGGCCCGAAGTATCGTATTTGAAGATGGACCCGAGCGGTTGGTCGAGCCAGCGAGAGTTGGATGGGTGGGGGTGGAGGATCTAGGTCAGCTTGAGCCTTGCCCGGGGTAGTGGTCTTGGTCGTGGTGGGAGTAGGAACTTGCATGGCTCAGAAGGTGATTGTTCCTCCGGCTCGACCTTGAGTGCAAGCTTGTCATCCGAGATTACTGTGACATGAGAGCAGCACGAGGGTCATCAGCCCCATCGCTCTTCAGCCAGAGCTGTTTGGTTAGCCATCGCAGCTCCGTACTTGTGAGCTCATCGGCAAAAATACTCTCCAACACCTCGACTTCGGACCGTCGTTCCTCCGCGTAATCTATTCCAAAGCAGGTCGCAGGGGGTGATCGACGAGGAGTCAGTCAAGCTGCGAAAGCGGCTAGAAGGTGGGGAGACGACTTACCTGTCATGTTGGGGTATCCGAAGAGCTATTTTGACGACCTTCGCAAGACCCGAGGTGATGAATACTTGCTGTCTGGGCGAAGGGGACCGAAGCAAGAGCAAAAGATTCGACTGATCAGCGCGAACGTGACGTTTCGATCGGTCTCACAAATCCATCAGAGTCCACTCGAGCTCGAGCCTTTGCGAGCGATGATCTCAACAAACCAGTCTTTTCTTCGAGCTCGTCAAATCAATCATACCCGAAAATCGCATAGATAGATTTCATGATGCTACAACAGAGACGATCGATCGCTCAAAAATGCTCCCACCCTCTGCCCGAAGGTTATCGACCACGACCCACGCTCGTTCGTCGTTGAAAGTCTTGCTCGACATCCTCGAGCCAATCGAGCTTCAAGATCCTGACTTTCTGCGGCGGGTCAAGCGGAAGGGTCAGAGGGCATTAGTTCAAGTTCGCAGGATCAAGAAAAATGGGCAGGGCATACCCTCTTTTGTTCATCAATCTTCTCCTTGAGCTTGACCAACTTCTGTCGCGTCTCCTGATCAGCCTCGAGCTTTTTCTTCCCTCGGTCCGTAGCCCTCAAATGCTCCGCACACCCCATGACCCAAACCCTCTCCATCTCACAAAGCGAAGCCTCCAAGACGTCCAATTCGCACTTCGCCTCAACATACTGGAGCACATCCATCGGTTCATCCCATTCCCCTCTCGCCCTCGGGTTCTTGCCGACCTGTTCACCCCAATCGTAAATCGGGTCGACGAGCTCGAAAGGCGCGCGGTCACCGAACGCACGTCGTTCGAAACTCAAGAGCCAATCGTTGAATCGTCTCCAAATCGACGTCGAGACTTTGGTGTCCAGGTTCTCGGTGAAGGGCATCGGTGCGGTTTTGGTCACTGGCGCGGTACCGTTGCGGACCGGTTTCCAAGATCGTTCGGGTAGCCAGGAACGATACGCCGAGTGCGAGCCACGCCCGGATTTTGTACCGCCAAAGACGACGGCCGTGATGCGGTCTGTTTCCCGACGATCACTGGTGACGACATATTCGGCTTGGTAGATAGGCAGGTAGAGTGGGTACGCAGTAAAAATGACCGACTTTAACTTGGAGGTGTCTGCGATCAAGCCGCACGGAGTTGGTGAAAGAAAATCCGTCTTAATTCAGTTGACCCCATCGTCAGCATGAGATGAGCTCTCAAAAAGGACCTACCAACGCTCACGCCATGTCGGCTCTCGGTTGTGCTTGGAAGAGCCGCCAACTTGGCCAATATGTTGAGGGGATGATGCGTGAAAGGAATGACCGTCAAGGAGGTGGGCCAGGTTTCCGTGAAGACGTATCCCGACAATGAGCCTCGGACCGTGACGGTGGGACCGCCGTGTTCCTCGACTGAAAAAGGGACAGGTTCGGTATCCCATCCCTCACATTGGGATCCGCCCTTCAACGTTCGAGTCGTGATGGCCAATCGATCCAGTGGGGCTTGAGCATGTCCCGGAACCTGATTATTGATAGCCGACACTGCTCGGCAGAGATTTTGGAAGCATCGTGAGCACGGAACACACACCTATAGCACTCAAGTATGGGTTGCTTTCTCATTCAAGGACTGACCATGAAAGACGTGATCGTCGTAGCCAGTTCTCCTGCCGTTCGAGATCCGGGACGTTCCTCTGACGGCCAAATCGATTCTCCACACCGGCACCAGAAGAGCCGAAAAGGACTCGAGGCGCAAACCTGTGCCAGGAGCCCACTTGGTCCCGATAATCTTGGCCAATAATTGGACGAAAAGCAGCCGGAAGAACGAGAAATATCCCCTCGCGCCATGGGCGGTCAAGGCGGCGACTTTGATGGCCTCTATTGGGGTTCGATGGAATGGGACAGCTGCCGAGAGTCAACGAAGTGGAAGGGATAAAGGGATTCCCGAGCGTCAGTGATGCGGAACGAGACCCATGGCTATTCGATGGGGGAACAGCACTGTATGTACTCGCTTTGGATCTTGCCCCGTATTGTGCTTGTAGATGCCCCGCTCCGACTAGATCGTGAGCCTGCTGATCCAGCTCTCACTGACCCAAGCTTCGCAGTTGGACGAGACGACGAAGTGCCCAGACTGGGCGAGCGTTTTGAGGTTTCTGGCTTGACCAATGGCTTGACGATTTGTGTGGTTGATCGTGTAGCATAGCTCCGGGTGAGAGAGGCTCCACAGGGTGACACCGCCGCTGCTTCTCGGAGGAAGTCTCTGGGGGAGCTGGTTACGAGGTGGAGACTACGCTGTTGGAGGTCCGTCGAGTTAAACCAGGTCGAAGTCCAGGGGCCGATTTCAAGGGCACGTCGACATCTTCCCACAAGAGCTGGCATCGGCAACTTGCATCCGCCGGCGTTCGACGTGATAGAGACGAGGGGTGGGGGTTGCGAAGAGAGCGACAGGGGGCGACCCTGCCTCGGCGCTCGCGGCGAAAGCAACTGATGCAGACCGATGCGTCTATTCTCGCTAAACCCGTCTCGTCTTGAATATTGGCCGAACCCAGCAGGTTCAAGAAGTCAGATTAACTCAGCAACGACTCATGCTTAGCTAACTTGGTAAGTGTCCGTTTCGAAGTTCTTGCAATATAGAATGCGGAAACTCGAATTTAGCGTGCCGACGTCGGCTCTCGGCCGATCCGCCCCCTCTTGAGACTGTGTCACTGTGATCACTGGCAGGGGGGTCCGGAACTCAGGGCTGAGTCGGAACAATGTACGTTCCGACAAGGCTCAGGTAGAAGAAATCGCCTTCGTATTCAGGGTATGAGAATCAGCTACTTTTGACAACAGGTTGATGAGGGCAAGAGACATGGGCGATGGCCCCAAAAGCATCAAGTTCGGAATTCAGTCCGTGGAGCATGTGCAGCTCGATGCGTACACTCGAAACTACAGAACACAAAGGCAAAAACTAGGGAAATGAGAAAAATGTTTCCGAGGGAGGCTCATCTCGGCCTGCTCCGGGTTTCGCACCGCTGAAAGAAGTGGGGAGGGTGGGTACCCCCTTCGAATGGGTTCAGAGGATCGAAGATGTATTAGATTATATGTTATTTCGATGAGCGCTTTGATCGATGATCCTTGGGTCGATGAATCGAGTAGCAATCTACTAGGTAGTAGAGCGAGCGCGAGCAGTGTGGCTCGGAGTTTGTGTGAAGTTCGTTCACCATCTCGCGCCTTGGTGACTCTCGGTGGAATCTCGCACTTTTCAGGCTCCCCCCTCTCTCCTCATATTCTTATCCTCACTCGACCAGTCTCACCCCTTTTATACCCCCTCTTTCCTTTCTTCTCGTTTCGTGGATCTCGCCTTTCGTTGTGGAGCAGAGCATGTCGACCTCGATGATGTACGTCGTTTTGGCCTGCCTCTGAGCTCACTCAACCTCGACGATCCGACCGGCGCGACGAGCGACGACCCCCACATTTCAGGCCCGTCTGCGTGCGGCGGCCTTCAGTCAACCAACCGACTGGCCGGCCACCTCTCGCGAGCCGTCAGTGCAAGATGAACACCACAACTGATACCCATGATCACCCCAAACCATTCTCTAACAGCTCCACCTCTGATTACGACTGTTATGTTGCGATCGATGGTCGTCGAGTACCGGTGTACGCGGCGTCGAGCTGTGGAGGGCATCTGCATGGCTACGTCGAGTCGACCGCAGGCAGCGCCTTCACCGTCCACGTCCTCGCTAAGGGGAGGCAGCTCAACCGGGATGAGCGGGCCATTGCATTGGATGTGGATGGAACCAGGTAATTTTGGATCGTCCCCAGTCCCTACCCTCAGCTGGCTGACCATCTTCGCCTCGGACCTGCTTGCAGGATGGCGTTCCAGAAGGCGCCGCGGGACTGTCGAACTTCAGCCAACGCTCCTGACCGGGTCGTCAGCTTCCTCGGGCAACGATGCAGCGCCGTCAGTATCTCTTTTCTGCCCATCTTGTTCTCGTTCCGGATTCTAGACTAAACCAACGATCTACCTGAAAATCAGACCACTATTAAACCCTTCTACTTTGCCGACTTATCGCTCACCGATGACGATAGGAGAGCCACTCACGCCGACGAGCATACTCTTCGTAGCCTCGGCACGATCGCGCTCAAATTCTATCGCGTACGGATCGAAGGAGTCAATAGCACACCTAGATTCGCAACGGCCGATACCGCTGTTGTGCATGAGAAAGCCAAACATAGAGCGCATCACCAGGTCAAGTGAGTCCGATCGACCCACGGAGACGGAGACTGGCTGCAGCTTCTAACGCGGTGACCCTCTCCGTCTCGAACGCTACAGACTCGGTGAGGCGCGGTCTGCAACACAGAAAGAGCATCTTCGATACGCATGGATCGACAAACGCAACTCGCCCTACCTTAGCATTTCCTTCTCTTACCTTCCTCGGGAAATGCTCGAGGCCCGCGATCTCATGCCCCGTATGTCCTTCCCGATCTCTCTCCATTCTCTGCTGCTCGGAGACTGACCGTCAACAACTCGCCACTCTACTCGCAGGATCCATCCCTTCCGACACTCGAGCACGTTCCCGAGCGCATCCCCATTCGATCACTCCCGAAACATCTCGCCACTCCGCATCGTTGCGCGACGTTTCGGCAAGCCCCTCACCACCCCAACCCAGGTCTCCCTCACCCCAAGTCAAACGTCCCTTGTCTTCCCCCGCCAGCCTTTGGCCAGCGATCAAAAATGAGCACGGCCCCGAAACCTTTGATGAGCGTCAAGTCTCACCAGGACAGATGCCTCCACCTTCGATGCCGACACGGACCCCTATGCTGCCTCGATCGGTCAATCCCGAACTTCCCCCTCGTATGCGAACACCCTTGCGTGTTCGACAACTCGTTCAACCCCGTTCCGAGCCTCGGGAATCCAGTGTGGCAGTCGCGATGGCATCACCTGTTACACCTTCGACACCTTTGACGAGCCTCAAGATGGAGAACCGAAACCTCGAGATCGAATTGGAGAGGCTGAAGCAGGCCAGGTTGAAGGAGGAGTTGGAAAGGATGAGGTCGAGCATGATGGGACAGGAGAACCGACTTGGGGCATCCGAGGTCTTGAACGGGGATGCGGACTCGATCAAGCGGACCACTGTCAAGAGGGATAGGGAGAGGGACGAACTGTGCGACGATGGTCGCCATTCGTCGACGGACTCGCAGTACCCGACGATGAGGTCGGTCAAAAGGAGGCCTTTCGAAGTGATCATCGTCGACTGAGGAGGTGTGTTCGATTCGGAATGACAACTTAGTTGGAACTTACAGTAAAGCATCAAAAGAAGTGCGAATGAAACTGAAGTGACTCGGAAAGTGCAAACCACCCGTGGTGCGTCATTGTGAGCCCAAGAAAGAAGGAACCGGCGCGAATTAGCCCAAGCGATCCCCGGAGTACGACGCGGAGGCCTGCGTGCGGCACCGCTAGCGCTCTCGCTTCCATCTCTCCCAGCGGTGTGCGACGCGAGAGTCCCAACAGTGCCTGGACTGGACGACTGGATCAACGTGGAAGAGGTCGGTTGCGACTACATGCCGCAATGTTACTGAATCCACGGCTGCGATACGGTCTGATACTCGGCGCAGGCATCCTGAGCCTTGTGTTCCTGCTGCTGGCCTCGTTCCATCGAGTGCTGTCTTTGGACTTCTCTTCGCGCATCAAAGCGAGCGAGACATGGTACCGAGGTCAGAAGCTCAAGCATCCGCTCGCCGGGCAACCTTCACGTGACGAACGACTCATCAGCACGGGCAAGAAGCTGCCCTCACCCGAGGACCTTGGCACGACCACTCTGACAACTCAGCCTAGGATCGATCGAGCCGCTTTCGTCGTTCTGGCGAGGAACAAGGACCTCTATGAATTACTGGAGTCAATCAGAGGGATGGAAGGTGCGTTGAATGTGGACCTCACGGTGAAACTCGTGCGGCTCTGCACCGCTGGTGTTAGCGTGAGCGGGCTCCGCATTTGCCGCGGTTGTCGGGTGGAGCGATGCGTAGTGCAGGCGTTGACAACCCTTGCTGACATATACTACACCCGACTACCCTTCTTCAGACCGCTTCAACCACAAGTATGGGTACCCGTGGATCTTTCTCAACAATGAACCCTTCACCGAAGAATTCAAGGAGCGCACCTCACAGTTCACCTCGGGTGGATGCAGCTACGGGTTGATTGATCCCTCGGAGTGGCCGACAGGAAATTCAATGCCCGAAAGTAAATCGTCGAAGGAAGATTGAATCCTTGTGGTGGCTGCTGACGGCTTTGGGCCTGTTATGAACACCCTAGACATCAATGTTACTCTCGCGACCGAAAAGATCAGCGCCATGGGTCAAAAGCCGATCCCCTACGGCGGTTCCATAACTTGTGAGCTTGCGGAGGCGTGGTTCTGCTTTCTTTCGCACGCCCGTGGGAATTGACTCGTTCCTCTGGGTAGATCGTAAGATGTGCCGGTACCAAAGCATGTTTTTCTGGCGCCACCCCTTGCTGGACGACATCAAGTGGTATTGGCGAGTCGAGCCGAGCGTCAGGTACTACTGCGACCTCGACTTTGACCCGTTCCGCTTCATGAAGGAGAACAAGAAAAAGTATGGATTCGTCTTGTCTCTATACGAGTACCCGGACACTATCGCAACTCTGTGGGAGACGACGAAGGCGTTCCTCCTCAAGAATCCTCAGCACTTGGCGCAGCCCAATATGGTCCCTTTCATCTCGTACGACGGTGGGCTCAACTATAATCAATGTGAGTGGACCCTGAATGTCTCGGGGGCGCACCCATCAAAAATTCTGACCGTACTTTCTCCATCTTTGCCAGGTCATTTCTGGTCCAACTTTGAGATTGGCGATCTCTCGTTCTGGCGGTCGCAAGCATATTTGGACTATGTCGAGTTCCTCGACAATGCCGGTGGCTTCTTTTACGAACGATGGGGCGATGCGCCGGTCCATTCAATCGCCGCAAGTCTATTCTTGCATCCCGACGAGCTTCACTTCTTCGACAATATCGGGGTGAGCATTTGGGCGCCCCAGATGCGCGACACGGATGACCGCAAGGGCTGACTTGACTGTCTTCTTGATCGGCCCATCAGTACTTCCACGCACCCTTCCATGTTTGCCCCGTCGGAGGTCCCACACGGAATTGCGCGTGCGACGAGTGAGTCTTTCCTTCAATTTATGCCGGAGACTACGGTACGCAGAAGTTGACGAGCGCCGTGTTTGGCCTGTGCAGGAAAGAGCCTTTGAACTTTGGTGGGCTGGGAAGGTGGACCCACCTGGACGCTGCTTACTAACGCCACTTCGAGTTTTGCCCTCTGCAGAGTTCCATGCCTACTCGTGCACGCCCCATTTTAAGGTGAAAACTTTTCACATCCGGTAACGACTCTGAGAACTAGATCACTGACAGCTTCGTCGCTCATCTTCACTCTTCAGCGTGTCCAGAGTACGGTCTTCAAGCCCGCTCCGCCACCGCCTGCTCCCAAAGCGACTGAAACGACAGACGCTCCGGCCAACGTCCTTATCGTGACCGAGACCCTAACGATTGACTAAACCTATCTAACGATATTTTCTCCATCTTGCTTGCCGCTTTCTTGAATAATGTCATCTTGTTGTAACGAAATTGGAATCATGAACGAAGGACTCATACATGTGGCAGTGTTGCATCATCGTTGTCAAAAGATTCATCACCAGTAAAGATACAGTCATACAGAGCGTCAACAGTCGAAAAAACGAAGACTGGGCAATCATCCTCATACATAACGTCCAAGAGTGTTTACTTAGCTTCGATCGTCCGCTTCTCACGAAAGCGATCGAGCTTCCAAAGCGCAGCATAAGCGATCAGTACTTCGCGCCCGTCGAGTAGTACTGCCGCGGCAGCTGATGATGTTGCTGCTGTTGTTGTATCTGAGGCCACTGGGAAGCCTGAGGCGTGTGGGACCCATCGTAGTTGTTCCCGTACGACGCCGTCTGCTGAGGGTACGAGTAGTACGGCGGCGAGCTGTATCCCTGCTGTCGATGATAATCGTTCTGAGCTGTTGGCCACTCAGGGGCGGGAGGCGCGTGGTTGTATGGTTGTGCTTGGGGGTGCGCATAATTCGATTGGTCATAAGTCCAGGTGTTGTTTTTCGTCATCGTCGACGCGAGCGAGGCCGTCGAGGCTTGTGGTCGCGAGTTGACGGGCGCAGCCGAGGTCTTGTTAAGAGGAATGGCATCGCCAACGGGCTTGTAGGCTTTGGCCTTTCTGGTCCCCTTGCGGCGGGCTACGCAGGTGCACAGCGCGACGATCAAGAAGAGGGAGACCAGCACGATACCCGCAATGATACCGGCTTTAGCAGCGGTAGGAAGTCTGGCCAGGCAACCATATGAACAAGTCAGTCGAAAGGGTCCTGATCACCGACAATGACAGCTAAAGACTGACTTGGACCACCAGTTTCCGAGCGCGGAGTTGGACAGCGCGTTGCCAGACTTGTTGGTCGGGGTGACACCCTTTGTGTCCGAGCCTTTGACGATCACTGGCAGAGATTTGACAGATTTCTCATCAGTGTCAGCCATGGAGTTCAGGTCTACGCGGCGGCTAAAACGCACTGTTCTTTCCAGTCGAGTACACCGAGTTAATGATGGTCGCGGCATTCGAGGCGGCGACTTGAATCTGTCCAGCCGAGTTGTTGACGCCCCAAACGTAGGAGTTTATCGAGTCGGCTCGTTCCACCAGACCACCGCGCTTCCACAGGGACAACTCTTCCTCGATTTCGCGCTTGGAAAGTCGGCTCGACGAGTTGGAAGACGAGGTCGTATGTCCAGCGACGTAGCTCATATTTGAGCCGCTGTAGCATTGAAGCGAGATCCACTGGATGCGAGCTTGGAACGGGGCTTTGCTCCAATCGATCATACCTCCGGCCCACGTGACCGTACCGGGGGCAGAAGCAGCGATACCGGCGGGCCAGACGGACATCTGGATACGACTAGGTGTCTGGGGGTACTCGTATCGGCCCGAGGCAGAGTCGTACGTCGAAGAGCGCGTCAAAGTGCGAACGACCTTGCCCGCCACGGTCCACTGAAGTTGATCAGGGGTCCAGTTGAACCCGTAGACGATGTAGTTGTTCGCTCGGTTGCTACTCGTCTCGGCTGCACCCGTATACGATGTGGGTCAGTTCTCGTGCTCAAGGTATGGCGATGCGAAGCCGGTACGCGCACCTGTGCCTCCATTCTTGTAATCGTTCAGGTCGCCTTCCCAAAAGTAGTTCGATTGCGCCTCGTTTTGGTCCGTGCCAGTCCACTCCCAATCGATCTCATCCTTGGATCCACTCATGGTGATAAAAGCTGTGACGACTCCGGGGGCACCGACGGTCTTGATCGAAGCTTGAATGTTGCCGTACAGCACAGCGCGGGTCGTAGAGAGTCGAGTTCCGCCACCAGCTTCGGTCAGGGTCAAGGCGAGCTCGCCATCCTGGATGAGCGAGTTGGTGCCGTCTTGCTTATCTAGTGTGAAGTCGTATTTTGTCGCGTCACCAGTGTAGGCCGAAGAGTTCATGGCAATTCGCGATGTGTCGGCGAAAGTATACTGTGACAGGCAGAAGGAGCAGACCTGACTTTAGCTGAGCCGTCCACCAGAGTGTGCAGGTTTGGCACAGATTCTCGATAGATTTGAAATCGAGCAAATCCGTACCACAGGGTCGCGATGACTCACATTTGTGGTTTGGCAGACAGGGACAGGGGCGCAATAGCCCACCGCGCTCCATTGAGGCTGTGAGAATCAAGCACCAGATTCCCATCAGCACCACTGGCACGCTCGTGAACCAAATTGGGGTAGCTGCTTCCGGTGGCCATCCACTCACGTTGCACCCGTTCAAGCACCCGACTCCTGAACTACAGAATCCAAATCTGCGAAAGGCGCCAAGCAGGTATGAGGCGCGTGTTAGTCGACGATCTTGCACGCCTCACTCGACCCATCATCGGACTCCGCCTCGCCCGTCAGTTAGTGCCCATCCCCGCTCACTCTGAGCAGCACGGCGCCGTTGTCGGGCAGTTTTGTTGCCAACTGCACGTAGAGCCAGCTGCTCCTGTCGCGGTTGTCGCTCCAGAGGCGCCCGAAGGAGCATTCTGTCCGATCGCGTGGCCCACAAGAAGCGACGCGACGCAGGCGGTGAGCGCGGCACGTGAGATGGAGCTCGACATGTTCCTGAGACGTCGGCGGGTGGTGGTGGTAGACCCGAAGAGGAATACAATGTATGACGATGGAAGCACTCCTGGGGTTGTCCTGTTGGTGTAGATGAAGAAGGCTTTGGGGATGTCGTGAGGCGCCAAGAGGTCAGGGTTGTCCAGGTAGAAAGGGTGAATGAAAGAGGCACCGTGCCCCCCAGAGCGGTGAGGCGCGTCACTCCCACGCCCGCGCGAGAGCGGGCGAGAGCGGGCGGGCGAGCGGTGGCGATGCTGCTGGTCGGCCCGCCTCGTGCAGTGGCACTGGACGCACAGCAGTTTACACCCGAGCTCATAGAGTCGAGGCAAATAGCAGCTAGGTAGGTCTTTGGAAAGGCTTCTGACTCTTCATTCTCAAGTATGTCATTTATAGGCATTTAGAACAAGGATCGGCACAACGGACAACTTGATCCATGCGATGTCGAGAACCACTGTAACAACGATCCAGAAATGACGGTCAGTCAATCGAGCCCTCGCGCCAGCTCTGATCCAAACAAACACCGAGCAGACGCACCTTGTACAAGCAACCAGCATGGAAACGGTTGTTGCATGTTTTGCATGCTTTTGTGGGCAACGAGCGATCGACGACCGAGATGGACGAGTAGCAGATCGCACACGCCTCGACACCCTCAAAGTGCAAAGTCACGTTGCGTTTCCACAGCGACAACGCTTCGGCGATAAGTCCATTCTGATAAAAAGAGTGACGAGGTGTATTAGATAGCATCCCTTGATATCATTTGCGCCAGGCCTCCCACCTGATTTGTGATGACCTGTTGCACACCGAGCAACCAAGCCCGCCACTGCGAATCCGTTACTCCAACCCGTCGGACGTCCTTGACCTCGACCTGCTGCAACGGGAAGTGGGCCGGCATCCTCACGCCAATCTCCATACTTTCCTCATCAACGACAAACACGGCCTTAACTTCGTTCGCATTCGCCGCGACTTTGACGGTAAAGTCGTCGTTGTCACGTAGCGTCTTGCCCGCAGGATCGTTGGGATCTCGAAGGTGCGCCAGTTCGTGAGCGATGAGCACGGGCGAGAAGTGTCGTGATGTCAGGTTGGCGACGGCCATCGACAGCTGCCGATTCTTGCAGCCTTCCCACCACTGTCTCACCAACGAAGGGATAGCTTGAAGTGAACGATAGTAGACGAACGTCGCGAAGGCGGGTAGCATAACGGGCGTGAGGTCGTCGACCACTGCGGAGGAGGATCGTGTGTCGATACCAAATTTCACAGACCTTTAGTACGTACATAATGACTCACACTCTAGATGGAACTCGTCGATGCCCCATGGACTGACGTCTATCGTTCGACTACGATCGCTGAGATTGAGAAGGGCAAAGATGGACGGGAGGTACGACGAACCGACAAGCTCCAGCTTGCGCAGATGATTCGTGTAGTCGGCCTTGAGGCGAGGAGACTGTGGAGATCCAATTTTAGTTCAAGCTCAGTATCTAGTGCAGCTCGCGCAGAATGTGGACCATCACTGACCGCCTCATCGAAAAAGGTGAAAGCGATGAGCCAACCATGCAGAAGGGTCGATGCACGAGCATAGTGTTGAGGCTCCAGCAGAACATCCCCGGGCAAATTGTCCGAAAGCAACTCGATCAACGAATCCGGTAGTACTCCCTTGAGAACGCCCTCTTGGTCCAGTTCGACTTCGACAACAAAGTCGCTGATGTGCTGCGCAGCGATTCGGGTGACGAGGCCGTACGACGACTGCTGAATCGCCAAAGAAGGGTCACGCAAAAGGCGGAGCAGCTGTACAGCGGGGAAATACTCTGTCAACATTGAGGAAGTTCCAGCTTCGGTGCAGTGTCTTGACCCACTTGATCGAACGGCTTGCCCATTGTCAGGAGCGTAGGAGGGAGGTCCCGCATTAGCCGAGCCATCGTCTCGAGGACGGCCAAGCGAGGTTGATTCCGTGTTTGAAACTCTATTTTTGAGCTGTCTCGTGTCAGTATCGTCCCCACCTCAAGCTTTAGAGGCCGTGATGAGCACTCACCTGGCCGAGACACGAAAAGGTCACGAATGAAGGCGAGTGACGTGTTGATGCGCTCCTTCGCGAGTGCACGAAGATCCTTGTTGCGGGATGCAAGATCTTGAATCGTCATAATAAGCCGGCACGAGTGGTACAATGATGGTACAGTGGCATTATCGTCCCAGCTGGCAGTCTGAGGGCAAGAGAGTGGTTGTTAGCGTCAAAACGTGGCCGTCAAAAGCATTGGTGCAGAGCGGAGCTCTGACCTCCAGGTTGGACTCGATAATGTCGAACATCAGATCCCAATGTGATCCACTCATGTCTTGCACGATCGGTGCAAGGTGAATGAAGAGCTCCGTGACCGCAGTATGGATCTCTTCTGCAAGATCCTCGTCGCTTGCGATCCATCTCTGGATATTCTGGATCAAGAACATGGATCGTTGCTGCGGCAAGAAGATGACGGGTGCATCTGCTGGGGGGGCCGTGGCGAGCAGAACCTGCAATATGACGAGACCTTTGCCGCTAGCAGCTGAGGATGGAACACCGGCTAGGCTGGCGGCGAGCTCGTTCTGATATCCTTCGAAGCGAGGGCTTTCGATTAAAGCATCTTTGATTGAGTAAATGATGGCCAAAGTGAGAGGATGACCTGCGTGTAAAGGCTATGTCAGCACAAGGGTGCTAGCGCTGAGACAACCATGGCCACGACTCACTTTCACCGAGATTCTGGGCAAACGCGAGCCACCGTTCCGCATCAGCGACGCCGGCGTCGGCGTATCGTAGAATAGCCTGCAACACGGTCGAAAAAGCTCTCCTCCAATACACGCCCGTTGAAGCATGTGTTCGGCGAGCGAGCGCATCCAGCACGCTCACAAGCTCATCGGTCGTCGGACCAGGCTCCTTCTTCCGGAGATGCATCACCGCCTTGGTGTGCCAGTCGCTCGGTAGATCGGTAGCTTTGGCGGACAGCAAGAATGAGCTGGCGCCATCACAAGAGGTCACGATGCGCTCCAGCACATCCTGCGGTACGTTGGGACCAAAGACGCCACGGGTTGACTTGAAAGCAGCGAACTCGTCCCGAGCGACATCGCCGAGAAGGAGGATGTGAGGTAGGACCCAGGAATTGTTACGCAGCCATGCGCGGTCTCGAGCGGCAACTTCGAGCGTCGCCACGACCGATCGCACGAAGGCTGAGAATCCAGCAGCGTCACTTTCAATGAAGGGCTGAGGAGCGTCTGAATCGTCGCCGGACGGAGGAACGAGGGGTTGCAGAACCGATATCGATGGTGAAGGATTCGATAGTGCCAAAGCTTCGACCAGTTCGTTCAAGGCGGCAGATGTTGGGAGTAGTCGAGTCAGGAGACTCGCCTCGTCCAATGCATTCAGGTGTGTGGCGATGCATCCTATCAGCTCGATGGGAGAGGGCCGGATGGATGTGTCAAGAAGGAGCTTCCCGATGTGATCGCATACCCTGTTGGCGAGGGAGAACCCTCCAACCTCGGACAGAGCGGTCCAAGTGAGCTGAGCCGCGATGACGGCTTCGTCCAGCAATTGGATCCCTAAATCCTCCAGGCGACAGTTCGGGAGTACGTGAGCAACTTCAAAGATCGCGACCGCAAGTTCTGTTTCAGCGAGCCCTTGCATATTTGTTCTGAACTTCGAGTACTGGGCGAGCAGTCGACAGGGCGAGGCGAGTGCTTGGATTGCCTGGGCCGATGGAGCAAGAGCCAACGACTGCGATACCCTGGCGGGTAAGACCCGTGCAATTAGATCCACAATCTTGGCTGGCAAGTCGACCGCGATGAAGGGCTCTGAGAAGGGTGGGAGGATCAGGCGTGAGTAAGACGAGCAGTGGGCCGGCTCTACACTAATCACTCACGCGGCTGCATGATGAGGCGCGTCAACAGGTCAAACTCGGCGATCGAGAAAGTGGTAGTATCGTTGCTGAGCGTTCGCTTGACTATTTCAAGCACGTAATCGTCAAGACAAGCCGAAGGAAGCTCGGATGACAGCTCGCCAGTGCTGACGGCATCGACGAGTTTGAGAAGGACGCCGTTCGAAGGAGTAACTTTGAATAACGAAGTCCAGATGGTGGTCCGAGCCGCTTCCGACGTCGAGCTCATATGCGAAGCGAAATAGGCCATCGTCGCTGAATTGGAATCGGCAGAGACCAAGGACACACCTTTCGTGGCTGCGAGCCCATCCAGCGTCTGGACCAAAGAGGGCGAGACGGGGAGGTCAGCGCTCTGCCATCCGGACTCTGCTGAGTCGTATAACAAACTTTTTGCACTTCTGCATCGCCCGCCACGCTCTCCTTGATCGAGCCAATAAACGTCAACAGCATGGAAACTCGCTCGTTGACATCGTCCCGCATGACGCCTGTGACAGCACTTCCAACCAAATGTTTCGCGAGCGCTTGAGATCTTGACCTCAGCGCATCCGACATTGATGGAGCGTTGACCGTCGTGATTGCGGTCGCCAATGCAGTGAACGATCCCTCGTCGGCTACATTTGAACCAATGAAGCTAAACAGCTGCAGGGAAGATTCGGAAATGACGGCCCATGCCTTTTCGAACAGTGGCCCATCCTTGTTGGCGATTTTGTTCAGTGTCGATGCGATCTGAGTTGCAACAGCAGCGGTCGATATCCCTCGATGCCTCTTCGCGCTATTCTCTTCCCCGACACCGAGGAAAGTGCGCCATGTCCGACCGATCCATTCGACGACCAGAGCCTCGCCATTATCCTCGCCTGTCTTTTGCAACCTCGCAAGCTCGAACAGGAAGCATTCGAGAAATGAGGTCACGAAGTGTTCGATCGCACTCGGGCCATTCGACAAGCTCAGTGAGCCGAGGGAGAGCGCACGGCATCCCCATGCTGCCCAGAAGGATTCGAACAAAGGCGAAAGGTTGGCTTGAGAAGGAGGGAGCACGCTCGTTGGGATGGTCGAAAGAAGCAACAGTATTGTCGGATAGTTCTGAGGCCGCCCCGTGCAAGCCAACGCGAGATGACCGAAAAGCCGGTACAGTGTAGGGGACGGAAACTCGGGAGAAGCATTGAGCTTTTGGGGTGTGGTGCCATCTTTCGGTGGAGAAGCCACGGGCTTGTTCTCGGCCGCTTGCTCCTCGTCCTCGTCGTCAGACTCGGATCCGTCACTCGACGAATCTTCATCGTCGGTCTTGGATTTAATCGCTTCTGGTTCGTCGGCGAGTGACCAAGCTTGAGGATAACGCCGCAAGAACGAGATGATGCCGGCCCATCCCTCATCCTCGTCCCAGCACTCCTTCAGCACGCTGTGCGCAATTCTCTTGATCCCGTCATTCCTGGCGAGCAGCTCTTCATCAGCACGCCCAGTCGCTGCACCCAACAACTCGTACAAGGCTCGTCGAAGTGCGGCCGGTTCGGAAGATTTGGTGAGCTCCCAGAGATCTTGACTCGTGAGGAAGTCGAGGGCCGTTTCCGAGAGCGGTAACGGCGACGGAAGAGTCGACAAGAGGGAAGAGATGGCCAAGAGAGCCTGCGTCTTGAGCAACGATGGATCGTCAAATTCGTCCCCTGCTTTCAATTTAGAGTGCGGTGTTAGGATCAGGCCAGCGGCAAAGGCCAAAATGTTCTCGGCGTGCTCCTGCAAATCTATTCCCTCGACCTGGTCCGTCTCGCGTGCTGATGCAAGCTTTTGATCTTTCGGTAGCACGACACTGTCCCAGGATCGACGAGCGGCGCTTCGTACTGCTCTGTCGCCATCGAATGCACTGCAGCACCACGATCCGACGTAGTCCTTCTGCTCCAGCCAGCTCGATGCCAGCAGCCTCGACCGGGTCGAGGCGAGGAGCACCGAAGCATGGCGAGGTTTCGACGTTAGCAGCTGGTGAAGCGAATGGGCCTGTAGTCGAAGACGGCGTGATGGATATAGTGAAATGCGATTGAAATGATGGGCCTGGGGATAGACCACGGGCAGTCAGCCTTTTTGCAGTGGGAGGGGATACGGCACAGCATCACACGGCACACATGATATTGAAGTGTGACGTATAATTCAGGATCATACATGAGTGTGGGTGGTTGAACTCACCCATACGTCCATACTCTCAGTCAGATCGTCTCTGCGCTGATCGAGCTTCCACTGCTCGTCCTCGTCGACGGCTTGTGCTTCGTCCTGGATGACTTGTCGCACCCACATCTCGAGACCTTCGATACCTTTGATTATCGTAGCCTCATCCTTCTTGGCCAGTCGTCGCAACACGACCACGAGCTCGGCGTCGACGGCCGATCCACCTGCGAGCCAGACGTCGACCGGGTCGGGTGCTCCCTTGGGTGGAGGCGGTGGTGGGATGTACGACTTGACGATGGGTGCGAAACGATCCTTCTTGACCTTCTTGTCCTTCTTTTGACCGCGCTGCATCGGTTGCTTGCCCGTCCCAGCCTGTGCTTTGCCGTCGGCGATCGAGCTGTCCTCCCCGACAGCTTCGTCATCGTGGGCCTCTCGAGCTTTCTTCTTGGCGGCATTCTTTTTGCGAGTGCCCGACGAGGCCGACGACTTGCTCTTTGCCATACTGTTGTCCTAGAGTGCGGATTGTCGTGGTGCAAATCGGTTCAACGCGTGGCCCGGCTAGGCTGAGCTGCGAAAGGAACGAACTCGCTCACGGGCTCGCGCCTTGTTCGATGACGCTGACTCGCTCAACTTCGCTCAATCGCGCCAGCTTCTGCCGGCTTGGACCTCGCCTGACCTCCCGACATTCGGCAGGTGTGTATATGCCAGTTTTCGCCCGCGCCAAAATCGCTTTCAAGATGAGGAATGGCCACTTCGGGGAGGTGATAATCACCTGGACGAGAAGGACCAAGTGTAAGTCTACGTCAGGTCAGAGGCGGCTTGCCTAAATAATGTGGTCCAGCGCCCGATGAGCGTTGTCTTTCTTTTTTTTGTAGACTAGCTGCAATTCAGTCTCATTCCCTGTCTCCCCAATTGATGATATGGGAGAACCGAACGATTTACATGGTCTCAGTAGAGGTAAAACACACAACACAAAGTACAGCATAGAAACTATTTTCCATTCATTGCCCTGAGAACAGAGCGGAATACTGGGTTTGTACGGTGGTTCCGCCGGCTGCCGCTCGACCCTAGGTCGTCGTCATCATCGGCTGGGTCGCGAGAGGGCAGTAGCACCTTGAGTCGATCAACACTCATGGCTCGAGACAATGCCACATACGCCCATGGGTGAAGACGGGATGCAGGTTGGGAAGTGCTCTTATATATAGTGCATCCGCGTAACCCTCATACCAATCGAGCATCCTCTTCCTCCTCGACACTCGGCTTCGTTGCCCCCACTTCCCCAACCCCACTTTCACCACCATCGCTATCTGCATCCGGCTTGTCGTGCTCCTTGCGATACTCGCCCACTCGAAGTCGCACTGTGAGCAATAGGATCCACCCTTGAATCAGTACAGATTCACACCAACTTCTGACCCCCAGGCCCCAACCTCCCAACTCACAGAACCCTCCCAGATCCGCATCATCCTTCTTGACCGTCAACTCGGCCGTCCTATGCAAACTCTCAATCTGATCGACACGATCCCTGACATCCTGCAGATCCTGATCGAACCCTTCCTCCTTGGCGATCCTCCGAAAAACGGTCAGCATCATCCTCGAGTCGGGGCGAACTTGGTGGTGCGAGTTGATGTTGACGATGTTGTGGCGGTCGTGGTCGATCAGATAATCCGGGCGGGTCATGATGACCCTTGCTTCGCGATAGGAGACATAAGGATCCATCTCTGGGGTCAGAGAATTAACGAGATCGTCCTCGATCTGCTGCCCGAGCGTCTCATCTTCCTCCTCCTCCTTGGCCCCTCCTTCCAACGCCTCTTGGGTCCCAAGTGAAGGAACGACCGAGTCGATCGTATTCCGATTCAAGAGCGGTTCAGCCTCTTCAGCCATTTTGGCGAAATGTTGGAAGAGCAGCATCGAACACGACGAGACTTTCTGTTCGTCCATCACATCGTCGTCGCTGTAGGAGAGGCACAAAGTGGATCAATTCGCGAGGTTCTCTCCTCGGGTCCACCGATCCTTGACGTACTGATCCGGGATCAAGCCCAATCGATGATGCAACCATTCCTTTTCCTGCTCAATCATTTCCTCCGCGGCTTCGAGCATGTCCTTCCGCCTCGCCACACGACTGAGGTAACTCAACCTCCCGCCAATCAGATCCCAAATTCTCCAGCTCTCTCTCCACCCCACTTCCCCATCTTCAGGAAATGCCTTCTCGTGCGTGCCCCTCAAGAAATGGTGCGTCTCTAAAGGTGTAAGATCACGGATCGAAAGGACGTGCATCCTCGAGGCGTTCTTCTTGAGGTGGCGATAGACGTGGAAGTCATCGGACGAGAAGATGACGGTGCACACCCCCGCTTGGGACCACGATTCAGCGCGCTGTTGGAGCATGTGAAGTAAGGCATGTCCTTCAGGGTCGTCGTGTACGAAATGAATGTTATTGAAGACGAGGACCATGGGTCGACCTCGGTCTTTGCGGAACGAGATCGCGACCTGTGGCATGATACCCGTCACCAAATCATCAGCACGTTTCACCAGATCAACTCGGAGCTCCGTGTGCCATCACCCACCTTTTCCAGTTTAGCTAACGCACGTTCGATATCCAAACACGGTCCCGCCTCCCTCGGATCTTTCCTCGAGAACAAGCCGGCGAACGAGTCCTCGTTGTATTCAAAATCGAGCGCTTTGCCGAGTCGGAGACGGAATACCTCGGCGTCTTCGTGCGCTTCCATCATGGCGCAGCCGTCGGCTTGGTCTGTTTGGAACATGAAGGTGACGTGGTGAGTGCGAGAATGAAAGACTTCGTCTAACGGGGGACTGACTGTTGACCATGGCATCGACGATCATGCTCGTCTTGCCGACGCCTGTTCACGGCAAGAAGAATCAGCTCCATCTGCCCCACTTGTCTCCGCCTCAGGTTCGCTTCACTCACCCTTGGGCCCCATCAACAACAAATACTCGCCACTAATCTCGCCATTGACAATCTTCTGAATATACCCCTGTTCCTTGCGTACGACTCGACCGGGGACAAGGCCGCCTTCTTCGTCGTACACGGCCGCAGACGCGAGGGCGAGGACGGGGTCGTATCCTTTCGCGAAGGCGCGCCTCATCTTGCGGTAGGCTTCCCATTTGTACCTTTGGGACACGAAACGGACACGTGCGCAGATGGGGTCAGCTGAAGCTCGCTAAATAGTGGGGGGGGGGGGGGGGCGCGCGAGCTCAGACCGATCTCAGAGATGAAGACGCAGTACTTACCACTTGTGATAGCACAACCCTGCGACAGCAAGCAAGATGATCCCTGTTGGCGGTTTGAATTGGTGTCAGATCAGCACGCTTGTGTGCTCGTCGGTGTAGTCGGAGCGGACGACCGACCTGCTCCCGTCGCGGCGGCACTCTCCAATCCGCTGGTCCAACTCTTGCCATTCGCATTTCTACCGTTTCCTTTGCCATTCCCGTTTGATGGGCCCTTTCCTGCGCTCCCTCCCGCTCCCCCCGCAGGACCAGGAGCCGAGGAGTTCCCCCCACCTTTGGCTTCTTCCTCCGCCTCGTCACGGAGGTCAAAGTTGTTTTGCGAGCCGATTTGAGGTCCTGCTTGGATGAAGGATTGCGCTAGTGGTGTGGGTGTCGAGTGGTAGGCGCGGACTGGGGCGAGCCGGTTCGGATGTGTGAAGGCGAGGAGCGCAAGCGACGGCCGAATCGTGGAGCTGGACGAGAGCAGAGCGGGTTTCCTTGTCCCCAGCGCGCGTGCAGGGATCTTGGCACACCGCACCTTCATCTCCAGTTCCCGGGTCTCAGCGACGGCGAGCGATGTACGCCCAGGGTGACCGGTACGAGTGAGTAACGCAGAGCAGAGCCGTGATGGATTTGTGTCTGTTGGCGCGCTTCCCGGCCGAGTGACGTGGCCCAGCGTGGCCCAGCGTGGCCCGTGCGCGCGCCTGAGAACGCCTTCTCCCGGCGCAATTGGTCGAATTAGATTCGTTTTGTAATGGAATGGTCTTGCCCGGGCTCGCAGTCGCAGATCGTTTCCCATCCTCGTCCTCCGTTGTCGTCGCACGCTCCATTCGCCTCTTGCCGTGCCGGTCTCTGCGCGCCCAGTGGTGCTGTCACCTCGTACCCACTCCAAGGCCGCATCGCCCACCTCGTGCCTCCCTCGTGCTCGACGGCGAATCCGAGTGGACGTGGTTGGACGCGCGGCGAGCCCCTTTCGGCCGAGTTGCCCATCCCCCTGTGGATTTACTCCCTCCAAAGACGTGCTCCACCATGTCATCAGCAGGAGCATCCACCCGAACGCCACCGTCGTACTTCAAGGACAAGGATCGACTCGGCGGGGCGTACGGTCGGCTCTCGACAAGTGACACGTTTGCACTCAGCGGCGGCGACAGTGCTGCACCGACCTCGACCGTGTCCTCGACTTCCCGCACCCATTCCCCGACCCCTTCCCAGTGCGCTCCCGACGACCAGCACTATGTTTACTCGACCTCGCTCAGAAGGCAGGAACCGGCCGACGCGTCGAGTTCGATCGCGTTGGGTGATTTGCCCCAGGTCGCCGGTCAGGCTTTTGCGAGTGTGCTCGGCGGGGGTAATCCATCATCTACAGCCAATATCGCCCCCAACATGAATGGCAGCAGCCTAAGATACGCCACCACCACCAACGGCACGGGCTATTCGCATCTCCCTCCTGCGCCGTCGCTCCCCTTTCCCCCTGCGCAGCACTCGGCGATCCCAGCTCACACCGCCGCGCACCACCCCTTTGCGCACACCTCGTCGCCCATGACCCCTTCCACGCACTACGCAACCCAAACCATAGCCCAGACCCTCGCCTCCCTCGCCACCTCCTCGACCCACGGCCTCGCCTCGGCCAAGGTCACCGCCATCAGGGAACTGCACGGCGCGAACGAGTTCCAGGTCGAAGCCAAGGATCCGATATGGAAGAAATTCCTGGGGCAATTCAAGGAACCGCTCATCCTGTTATTGCTTGGGAGTGCGGGCGTCAGTGCGATCGTCGGCAACTACGACGATGCGGCTTCAATCGTCGCGGCCATCATCATCGTCGTCGCAGGTGATTACGAGCGAGTAGGAGTTCGGGGTTCAAGTCCGCGCGCTCATAGCCTTCTCAATCCCACAGTCGGCTTCGTGCAAGAACAACGTTCCGAAAAATCGCTCGAAGCACTCAACAAGCTCGTCCCTCATTTCTGCCACCTGATCCGCGACGGCCGCAAGACGACCCAACTCGCGAACGTGCTCGTTCCCGGCGACCTCATCACCTTCCAAACCGGCGATCGGATATCGGCCGACATCCGCTTGACCCAAGCCCACGGACTCGAGATTGACGAATCGACACTGACGGGCGAGACGAAGCCGGCCAAAAAGTCGTGCGAAGCGATTCTGGATGGTGGGTTGGGTGTTGGTGGTTTGCCGATCAGCGAGAGGAGGAACATCGGCTTCATGGGGACGCTGGTGAGAAGTGGGAGAGGGGAAGGGATCGTGGTTGGTACAGGCGAACAGAGTGAATTCGGCGTCGTGTTTCGGATGATGCAAGAGGTCGGTTAATCTAGTGTTTTGTGTCGGGTTCGGCTCGTTGCTCATCCATCCCTCGTGCTATGAAGATCGAGGACCGAAAAACGCCACTCCAACACTCGATGGACGAACTCGCCAAAAAGCTCTCGGCCATGTCCTTCGTCGTCATCGGCTTCATCTGCCTCATCGGTGTGTTCCAACACCGTTCATGGCTCGACATGTTCACCATCGGCGTTTCGCTCGCCGTCGCTGCCATTCCCGAGGGCTTACCGATCGTCGTCACCGTCACGCTCGCCCTCGGAGTTTTGCGCATGTCGAAACGGTCCGCGATCGTCAAGAAACTTCCCTCCGTCGAGGCGCTTGGATCCGTGTCCGTCATTTGTTCGGACAAGACCGGGACTCTCACCACGAACGTGATGACCGTGACGCAAGCCTACACCGTCGACGACGGCATCTTTGCCATTTCGCTCGACGCGCAGCCGCTTGTCCTTCACCCTCAAGATGCCAGAGTCAAGCTCTTCCTCGTCGGCAACCTCTGCAACCACTCGACGCTCGATCGATCAGGGAAGAACGTCGGCCAACCGACCGAAGTCGCATTGATGAACGTGCTCCCTCAAGTTGGCCTCAAGGACGTGCGTACGACGTTTCAACGCCGTGCGGAAGTCCCCTTTTCGTCCGAGGCGAAATCCCAATCCGTTTCGGGCGTCTTTACCTCGAACGCATCCGATTGGGAAACGACCTACCTCGCCGGCGCGATCGAGGCCGTGCTCCCCCGCTGTCGCTTCTACCTTCGATCGGACCACACAACACCTGCACTCGAATCGGGTCTCGTCAAAGTGATTCAAGGAAAAGCTTCCGAAATGGCTTCCCAAGGCTTGCGCGTGGTCGCCTTCGCCTACGGCCCCGATCCCGACTCGCTCATCTTCGCCGGCCTGCAAGCGATGATGGACCCCCCTCGAAAAGGCGTGGCTCAAGCGATTAACCAACTGCAAAGTGGAGGTATTCAAGTGATTATGATCACCGGCGACTCTGCTGAAACCGCCACCTCGATCGCTCGACAACTCGGTCTTCGTTCAGGAGGATGCATGACGGGCAAGGACTTGGATATCCTTTCGCAGCGACAGTTGACGGAGAGGATTATGGGGGTGACGGTGTTCGCACGGACGACGCCGAAGCACAAGATGGCGATCATTGAGGCGTATCAATCCAGAGGGGCTGTGGTTGCGTGAGTGCATTGTCGGAGCTTAGGAGATGCCTCGTGATTGAACTGGCTCGACTAAATCTGGAGTCTTCCCACATTGTTGCTAGTATGACGGGTGATGGTGTCAACGATGCGCCGGCGCTCAAGATGGCTGACATAGGGGTGTCGATGGGAAAGGGAGGGACGGATGTCGCGAAAGAAGCAGCAGATGTCATTCTCGTCGACGACAATTTCGCGACTTTATTACCCGCCGTCGAGGAGGGAAAAAGTGAGTCACAAGCGAAGCGCTGATGAACAAAAACGATAAAATCTGCCGAATCTGATAACCGATCGCACAGGCATCTTCCTCAATATCCAAAACTTTCTTGTCTTCCAATTGTCGACGGCTATCGCCGCGCTTTCCCTCATCACGATCACGACGCTGTTCGGCCTTCCGAATCCTCTGAACCCGATGCAAATCCTTTTCATCAACATCCTTATGGACGGACCGCCTTCGCAATCCCTCGGCGTCGATCCAGTCAACCGCGATGTGATGCAACGGCCGCCTCGATCCAAGACGGCGCCTATCTTGGACCAACGGCTGTTGGCGAGGGTCGCATTTTCGGCAAGCATCATCATCACGGGCGTAATGTTTGTGCTCGCGGGTGAACTCAGCGATGGGAGTCATAATGCACGAGATCAGACGATGGTGAGTCGTAGCGAAGCGGGGCTTGAGACAATTTAGCCTCACTAATCCCGCTTGAACCGCTCACCAGACCTTCACCTCGTTCGTCTTCCTCGACCTCGCCTCGGCGCTCCAAAATCGCGGTCTGCACACCGCGCTCCTGTCCCCTCCACAGCAGGTGAACCGCATGCTCCTGATGACTGTTGGCACCTCGTTCCTCGTCCAACTGTCTCTGATCTACGTCCCCTTCCTCCAAGCCGTGTTTCAAACCGAAGCGCTATCGTTGCGCGATTTGTCGGTCTTGTTGATGCTCGGCGCCGGGTCGATGAGTTTGCACGAGATGCGGCGGCGATGGGAGAGAAAGAACATGGTCGACGAGTTGTGGAGGTCAGCGCAGACTGTATAAAGCAGAGTAGGGTTTTAGGCTTAGGGTGCTTTCGGGTATTCGGATGATTGGAAATACTCGAGAGACAATGTTGCTCGTTCGTCAGAACGAGTTTCTGCCACGGCGTTTGCGGGCGACTCGGTTATCATCCGAGCCGAAGCCGAGCCGCGCTGGACGCTCGGCTTGAGCTTCCCCCCACCCTTTCTCCCTTCCCACCCATCACCCTACCCCGCACCATGTCCACCGCACCCAATCCCGCGGACCCGACCTCGTTCAACCACCGCTTCGTGCGTATCCCCACCACCAAACACGTGTACCACGTCGTCGATCAAGCTCCTCTCCACCACCGCGGCGACCTCGCCGATGCGCCGACCTTGTTGCTGTGCCATGGCTTTCCCGACTTGTGGTTCGGATGGAGGTATCGTGAGTTTGGCTTTGGCATGGGTGATAACGGAGCTGGGAGAGAGTGAAGAAGCAGGATGATGTACGGTGTGGCTGACGTGATTGGCCCCCCCGCTTGTGCTTCCCCACATTGATTCCTTGCCTCGACTACGTCGCCCCAACTCTACCTCGTACCGTCGGCGTTTTGCTCGAACACTCCAACACACATCCCAACAGAGATCCACGCCTTCGCCGCTCAAGGCTGGCGCGTGATCTGCCCCTCCCAACTCGGTTACGGCCTCTCGTCTTCCCCCTCGGACCCCTCCCACTACTCGTACAAAACCGTCGCCTACGACCTGAACCTCCTGTTGAACGAACTCGGCGTGCCGGGACAAGTGGTTATGCTCGGCCACGACTGGGGAGGGATGGTCGCCTGGCGTTTCACGAATTACTTCCCACACCGCGTCAAGGCGATCGCGTGCGTCTGTACGCCTTACCAAGCCCCCGCGAATGCGAAAACACCGACCATCTCGGACGAAGAGTTGATCCGCAAGTACCGCCCCAATTTTGGGTATCAACTCGCATTCAAGAAGCCCGAGATGGCGAACAAGTTGGATGAAGTTGGCGATCTGTTTCTGGAACCGATGCATTCGGCGAGGTATAGACGTCGGCCCAAGGAGGCCAAGCCCGAAGGAAGCGAGATGGGCTCCTGGGTCCAGGAGGGGAGGTTGGAGAAGAGCGTCGAGAGGCAGATCGAGCAACGTCGTCAGGGGAAATTGCCCAAGCCTGATCCCGAGCCGGTGAGTGACTCCGAGATACCGCTAGACTGAGCTGGAATAGCTGACTTCCCTGCCCCTCCTCAGGAACTCGATTTCTACCTCTCGACCTACGCTAAAGCCGGTTTCGCCGGTTCCCTAAATTGGTACAAGACGCGCTCCATAAATCAACACGAAGAAGTCGCCTCCAAACTATCCCCTAACTTCCCGCCCCACATCCCGGCCCTCCAGTTGCCCGCAGCGTTGGACGCGGCCTTGCCTCCCGAGATGTGCCTCGCCCCCGCAGTGCTCAAGTGTTTCTCAGGGGGAAATCTGGAGGTGAGGGTGCTCCAGACGGCGGATCATTGGTGTTTATCCGTACGTGATCGGATTCCTTCTTCTTTCTCTCCCGGATGAAGCAGCACTGAAGCCTTCGTAATTTTTCACGTACAGGACGAGAAGGAGCGCGGCAAAGTGACCGAGATCCTGTGCGGGTGGATTGAGATAGTCCTCGCGGGCAAGTGGAAACCGACGGGCAACGCTGTCGCCAACCTCTAAAATATGAGGCAAAAGAGTATATGGTAACCACAAAGTGGAAGACTAGTCTACTTCGGGGCTTACAGCGCGTGTAGCTCAGAGCGACCGAAATCGTCAGCCTCGAATCTTTCCAATCTTGTGCACTTTTGAACGTCGTCACGCCTCGAAAACCGTCCGGTGCAAGAACAACTAGTAGTAACATTCTGGGAGACCATTATGAATGGACTGTGTACCACGAGCTATTCGAGAGTAGTCCCGTGCTTTCCTTCTATCGTTTCGCGTATTTCTGTTCGAACAAGGACGAATAAATTAGTCATGCTTTACTCGACTGCGCAGCCTACCTCCCAAGCACAAAACTGACCAAAAACTTGGACGCGACAATCGTGACGCAACAATTGAACACCGTAAAAGCGATCATGATCCCCAGATCCCTCCACCTCGTATCGAAGCGAATGCCCAGTGGTTCATAGAACTGTTGCCCGACACTGACGGAGCAGTACTCGCACCCGCTCGACGCATTCGGATTATTGAGATAGCCCGCGTTGACGGCTTGTACGAACGGACCGGCCCATTGCAAGCACGATTGACCCGAAGGCGGCTCAAAGACGGCGAATTCGCGCGGGGTACATTGGACGGGTAGCTCGTAGAGGGCGGTGGCGACGAGCGCGCTGACGATGCGCGTTTGCGGGTTCAATTGGTATAACCACTGGAACGCCTTGGGGATGTTGGGAGGAGTGATTGTGATACCACCTGTAGCAATGAGAGGAAAGGATTCGTAAGCGCCGATCGTTCATTCGAAGCGAGAGGCTACACCTACAGAAGAGCGAGAGGATGACAAGGATGAAAGGATTTGAAACGGCGGCAATGTAGACCGAGGGTGAAAGAGCCGCAACGCCTTGACCCTGTGTTCATCAAAAATGTGGGATAAAGAATCAGCCACAATCCGAAGATCATGCGCAGGCACAGAAAAGGAACTCACCAACGTCACCGACCAAAGCTCGACCATGAGAATCATGAAGAATTGGAATCCGGCTCGGCTTGATTCGAATTGGAAACCCTGTCAGACGATGAAGCAGTGCGTCAGTCACTCGATCTTACGATTCCGGATGCAACTGATGGTGCTGTTCGACTCACGATAGGGTAATACAACAGAACGAAGAAGCCGATGGCACAAATGATCGAGTACGGCATCTCGGCCGCGAGCTGCGACATCGCAAACACGACCTGCGAATACATACCAGACGACGACTCGCGCACGAACGTCGATCGGGACATGATATACATAGGTTCGACTTGCGAAATGATGATGGCGGGCAAGACGGTGACGTAAAAGATGGCAAAGACGCGCTGCTGCAGGCCGCCAAGGTTGTTGCCGAGGTTCAAGAAGGTGATCGAGACACAGAGCGCGATCGCGAGATGGTTGAACAGTCGAGTGAAGCCGTAATCGGGGGAGCGGTAAAATGCAATAGCCGTTCGATTGGCGACGACCTTGAGCTGGTAAATGAACGGGGTCGCGAACTCGCGATCGGCGTCTTCCGACGAGTCAGCGGGCAGCGTCAAGCCCTGTTGCTTGAGTTCCGCGATCTCCTTCTTGACCTGCACGAGCTCCTCACTCTCAAGCCAGAGATCGGCCCAATCCTTCTTTCCGACGGCGCGCGAAGATCCGGCTCCAATTGCTTCTAGCATATCTGTGAGTTCAACATACGCAACACTCAGCTGACCGGACACGAAAGGGCTAGCTGAAGATACATTGGCAACGTACATTCGGCAGGGTTGGCCTTCGGCGGACAGAGAGCACCTCGTTTCGCAAAGTAGTCCCGAATGACAATCGAGTCTTTACCGATATCGCCAAAATAGACGCAACGACCGCCAGCTTTGAGCAAAAGCAGACGATCAAATGACTCGAACAAAAGTGCATTCGGTTGATGAATCGTGCACAATATGGCTTGACCTGCGGACGCGAGTTTCTTGAGGAAGCGAGCGATGTTGAGCGCGGACTGGGCGTCGAGACCCGAGGTCGGTTCGTCGAGGAAGAGGAGCATCTCCGGCTTGGCTGCCAACTCGACACCGATCGTGACACGCTTACGAGCTTCGACGCCGAGACCGAACCCAGGAAAACCGATGTAAGCATCCGCAAGGTCCTCGAGTTCGAGCAACTGTATGATCTCTTCGACATAGGCATCCTTCTCAGCTTGCGCAACATGAGCAGGTTGACGAAGGTACGCGGAGAAGCGAAACGTCTCGCGAACGGTCGCAGTGTGCTCGTGAACGTCGAGTTGTTCGGCATACGCGCACCCACGCTTGAAGCTCCTCGTCGTCGGTCGACCGCCGATCAAAATATCGCCTTCAATAACACCGATATTCTTGCGAGCGGCAAGTACATCGAGCAGTGTCGTCTTTCCCGCTCCAGACGATCCCATCAAAGCCGTCAGCGTGCCCGGCTTGACGTATCCAAATACATCATCGAGCAACTGACGTCGCCCACCGGGGACGGGGACGGTGTAGCGAAGGTTCTCCCACGTGAAAGGCTTCGAGTTGGATCCGATCGACGCAAGGTCCTGCTCCTCTTGGCCCTTGCGCTTGGCTTCACGCTTCGCAAGCAGCTTCTCGTTGAGATCCTTCGTCTCGGCCGTCTCTTTGGCGAATGCATTGATCGCCGGTGCGTCGGCGCCATGCTTAAAACGCTCAACGGCCCATGACTGGATGACGTTGAAGCCGATGAAGAAGACGAGCGTAAGACCGAAGTTGCGCCAGAGGTGGCTAATCTCGTATTCGTATGCGACACGGAGGTAATCCGCGCCGGCGACGAAAGGCTGGCCCGGCTGCGAACCGAGCAACGTGCAGACCTGGTTCAGGCCGAGTGTGGTCGGGTATTGAGTCAATCCATCGACTCGACGAGGCGTGATGTAGGCGTTTGAGCACGCCAGCTGGAGGTCCTTGAACTCGTTCATCATCGCAGCCGCGAAGGCTGAGAAGCAAAAGGAAAGGGCCAGAACGAGTCAGTTTGAGATGCTGCGTAAAAGACATGATCCCCCAAAGGCTGACGCACCATAGTTGAGCGGGTTGAGGTACGTCAGCCAAAATAGCCATCGCTTTTGTGAGTAGATGGGAATGAGGTAGCCCGAGTAGGTGATCATGAGCGTGATGAGGATAGAAGCAAGACGAGCGGCGACGTCGAACGAGGCCGTCAGCGTTCCGATGAGACGGAAAAAGGCCGCCAGGGAGAAGAAACCGGCGAGCACGATGATGAAGAAGGTGAAGAACGCGCTCGCGGTCGAGGTCAGACCGGCCATGAAGTAGATGATGACGCAGAAGAGGAAGATGGACAAGATCGAAAACGGCGCATCGGCGACAGTCGCGGCCAACGTCACAGCGGCCGGTCGATGGAACGCAAAGTTGGCGTGCTTCCACATGATGGGTCGACCGAGCATCTGCGTCGGCAGCTCGTTAAAGGCCTGGAAAGCGTTGAAGAGCAGCGCGATGAAGATGGCACCACCACGAGTGAAGGCACCTTCGGCCGTCGCTGGGATCTGGAAGTAACAGGCACCCGAGATGATGGCGATAATGATCGTCGTCGAGAAGGAGACGCCTAGATCGAGGCGGTTCTGCAACTTGAGTTCGAACTGTCGCACGACCAACGCTCGGACCTGACTGAGCAGCGAAACAGTGTAAGGACTGGTCTTGCGCACACCGCGATGCTTGTCGGTCAACACGGCTTGGCGGAAATCATCGAGTCGGGCCTTCTCCTGCTCGACCTCGTGGCTAAAAGTTTCTCGTTCGCGCTTCATGCGCGCATGGATCTCGCTCTTCTTGAACGCCTCCTCGAGCTGTTCAGGCGTCGACGGTACATTGTATTCGTCGCGACCATCAGCCAGCTGCCGCTCGTTTGGATCCGTGCACCCAGTCAAGAAATCGGCCGTTGTCGATCGAGGTTGATCCTTGTACCCGAGCGAGACCATGTACGCTCGTGCTTCCTTGGTCGGCCCAAAGTAGACCTCGCGACCTTCGTCGATGAGCAAGATCTTGTCGAACTGCTCGACTATGCCCTCACCGGCCTGGTAGAGCGTCACGAGCGTGGCGGTCCCAAAGATGTCGGTTAAAATTCTTAACGACTTGGCGTAGTCGAGCGCAGTCGAGGCATCGAGCCCGCGGGTCGAGTTATCCCAGCACGTGACGGAAGCGCGGCCGACCATCATTTCGGCGATACTGACGCGCTTGCGCTCTCCACCCGAAACACCGCGGACTTGAGCGGATCCTACTTTGGTGTTTTTGGTATGCGAGATACCGAGCATGTTGGTTAGGAGATCGAGGACTTTCTTCTTGAACTCCGCGGCCGACTCGTCGGGTAATCGCTTGCCCGGCGTTTTCAAGCTCAGTGCGAAAGTTCTTGAGAGATCGAATGCAACGGCAATGGAGTCAGCGGAAAGAAGGGCGTAGTCACAATCCCAACAGACTCACAATGTCTGAGCGACGGTCAACTCGGCATGGTGCACATCATCCTCCTGGTTGTAAACGACTTCACCTTTGTACTTTTCGCCCATTTCGCCCGCGGGAATGCCACCGTAATTGACATCGCCTTCAACGCCGAGGTAACCCCCACGCTGATTCGCGATTGTTTTGAGGAAGGTCGAGCAGCCCGATCCTGGTCGGCCGAGGACGAGACACATCTCGCCCGGTCGGACGAACCCATCGAAACAGTGGAGAAGATTTTTGGGCGCGGGCTTGAACATCTTGGTGTGCTTGAGCACCATGAAGACGGGCGAGAGCACGAATTCTTTGATCGCGTCGGGGAAGGTTCGGATGTAGATCTATAGACGTAGCGGGTATGAGGCGTCAGTTTGCTCGCTCGCTGGGCCTTCTCATTCCTCACACGCATGAACTGACCTTCATGCCTCCGACACCAATGACCCTCAACCCCTCCCAGGTGACGCCAATCTGCTTCTGCTTGAACCCATGCGTCTTCCGCGCCTCGCTCCCCGAATGCAAATACTCCCTCAGATCAAAATCATCCTCCGAGTCGTGATCCGGCTGCTTCTCGAGGTCGGCGCTCTTACCCGCGGTCAGGGCCGACTCCCTCGTACGTGCGCGGTGGATCGAGCTCGTGCGACTCAGCTCCCCCTGCAAGTACTCGAACTCAGTTATGCCCTTGGCGACGTTGACATTTTGGACGTGGTCGCCATGACGTGTTGGGTGGTGGGCATCGCTCGTGGACGCGGTCGAGGACGAGTACGACGAGGGCGACGACTCGTGCGAGGATGACCGCATGGTGGTGGTGGTGGTGGTCGCCGGGGCCATCTCAGCCGCGGGATGATCGGTCGTCGCCTCTGAGACGAGCGCCGCGTTCTCCCTGTTGGGCGCAGGCAACACACCCGCTAGCGCAGCCGACATGTTTGAAACCACGCGTTGGAATTAAGAATTTCGAGGTGGGAAGATGAGGAGGAAGCAAGGAGGAGGGAGGGCGAAGAGGGGAACGAGAGCTGATCGATCTCCGGGCTCCGGCTGGCTCGCTTGGGTCGCCCGCTTGCTCGGCCGAAAAAGAAAAGCTGGATATGTGGAGGCGCGGCGCCAACAACCCCGCCCGGGCGATGTCAGTTCCAGTCAGGTGGAGGATGGGCAGGGTGGTACATACGGTGTGGAGGTAGACCCAGATGAATTCGAACGATAGCTGAACCCGCGGGCGGTACGACGCTGACACCTGAAGTAGCTCGAGCTGTCACTCACCTTTGCACTCCTGTGATGATGCTTGTTTGTATGTCCAGAGAACAACCACCTCGTCTTCCCTCGTCGTGACTCGTGAGCCAGCGCGAGTCCGACGTAGTAAGCCCAGGGTCGAGTCAGGCTGTCCGAGTCAGGCTCGCAGGCGAATCCGGATTCCCCGCGCCTTCCGGTCCCTTCGCCCATTCCGAACCGTAGCACGCGCGGCCGCCAAAACTCGACCGCGGCTTTGCGCGACGCTGACTCACCCACGCGAACGCACTCACGTCCGAATGGCTTGGCACAGATTTCGGAGAAGTGAGTGCTACCCGACCCATTCGGGGACTTAGCGACTTTGAGCGTGACTTCGGAGTACCCGATTGAAGAAATTTTGTCGTACTGCCGGTACATCGCCTTTGTAAGGCGCGTCGTTCACTCTGCAGGAATAATTAACTAATCTACTTCCTTGTAGCGGCTCTCGATTCAAGGACGCGTCACGGTCACCAAAGTCACAACCGTGCCATTAAGTCCATGCGCGAAATCAGCTCGCTTTCGTCGTGCGTCACATCGATTGACCCAAGCGCTCTGAGTGACAATGGCGAATCGTGCATACTAACAATGATCTTCAGGCGGCACTTCCGTCGCACATGATACCCAATCGTACCCCTGACTGTACGATATGACATCATCCCAAGCATGTGGTCTACCCCGCTACCCCGCTACAAGCCCCTTCCGTCCTCAACAGGCGGCTCCACCGAATCACTTGCCTCCCCGCTTGGCCTCTTCCTTCGTCTGCGTGATGACACCAAAGTTCTCCGCGACCTTCATTCCGAGCTTCTTCATACGTTCAGCTTCGACGCGTTCCCTCTGCACGCGCGCCAACGCTTCCAGTCGCGACTTGTCGAGGAACGTCTCCGTCTGCGTCGGCACGCGACGGTGCGAAGCTCGGATCGCTGTCGAGATGGGAAAAGTAGGCGAGAAAACGGGTCAGGGTCAGTAAGAATAAACAGACGAAGGATTGAACTGGACACACATTCAAGATCGGCATTGGGGTCGTATCTGTCGCTTGTCACGACCGTCTCTCCGCCTCGGATGGCATTCATCTGCAAACATCGACAAGGCCAGTAAGCGACCTCGATGATGCCCTGTCTTGCCTTCTAGGAGGTATCGTCGACTTGCCCTCATTTCGTACTTGTCCATGTTGTAGTATTTCTCGTGCGGCAATGTCCCGGTGTTGAAGTCCTCCATGAACTCCTGTGTGCTCCCAGTCCACTCCCACATGAGCCTCCGCACGACCCATGTCTCGCGTGCAGATGTTGGACTGTCCGAGAACGCACCCTGAAGATCTCCTTCTCCTTGGCCTTGGACATGGTCTCTGGGTTGAGCATTCTCTCCCCGACGAGCCAGGCCCGAAACTCTTGATCCTTTTGGTAGATCTGTAGGGGCGAGGAGGGACGATGAGACCATGTGGGGTAGGGTCAAGCATGTCTCCTGGCGCGAACTCACGTCGGTCTCGGTCAAAATGCCATGCTTGCCCCATTCGATCGTCGCAAGACCCTTCTTCTTTCGATCCTTCTGTACATGAATAAGATATGCATCAGGAAACACTACTTGCAACGCCCTTGACAATGGACTGACCTTGTCCTTTTTGTCCCTCTTCTCCTTCTTCCTACGCCTCCTCTCGTCCCTCTCGGACTCTGTCTCATCACGATGCCTCGACGATCGATGATGCCTCCCACTACTACTGTCACCCCCACCCTTGCGTCGGTCCTTACGGTGTCGATGACTCCCTTCGCACTCGGAGTCGGACGACGATCCGTCCGACGCGCGCGAGCGCGAACGAGACCTGCGTCGACGTCGATCCTCATCGCGATGGCGGTGACTTCGTGATGACGATGAGTGATGATGTTTCTCCTTCCCTTCCTTATCCCTTTCCTTGTCATCCCTATCCCTCCTCCGCTCCGGCGACCTCGAGCTTGACCTTGACCTCGAACGATGCCTTGACCGACGATGCCCCTCTCCTCTCGCGTCTTCCCTTCGAGGCGACCTCGACCTCGACTTCTTCCTCTGCTTCCCATCATCGTTATTCCTTCTCGAGTCATGTCGCCGATCCCCACTGGACCTGTGCTCATCCCCGTGCGACCGATGGCGCTCGTCGCGTTTACTACCACGCTCGCTATCTCGCTCCTCTGGTCTGCGATCACTCCGCTGACCCTCTGCGTCGTGCGTGGACCGACGGGTCGTGTCGGACATGCTCGATGGTGGGTATGCAGGCGGTGAGGGCGGGGGCGAGTCGAGCCGCGAAGTTGGAACGAGTTCCGAGGGAAGCAGAGACACACGAGCGCGCCTGAGCAAGCAGTAGTGTCGCGAACGGGGCTATTTCCCTATTTCCAACAGTTCTCCACCGAATTCCATCGAGGTGAATCGTCCGGCTGAGCATCGCCATGCGTTTACCAAAGTGTGATCACAAATGATCATATTCCAGGCCCTCGACCATGCAGGTTTAGAACTCTCCCCAGCTCCGTGGATGCTCAACTCGAACCAACCGTGGATGCTCAACTCGAACGTCACCCCTCGAAAATCACTGCCCTTTTTCAAACTGATGCTCGATCCTTTCGACGGTCGAATTGTCGAACGTATCATACTTCTCGATCGTCCTCGTGACCTGCACCTCAAATTCGACCCCAGACCTCATCCCCTTGCGATGCTTCTTCATTGATTTGGGGATGAAACCCCCCTGACCCTGATCCTGATCCTCCTCAAGCGATGCACCATGACCCCCCTTTTCCAACTCGGCCAATTCCAGATCGCCCGTCGCATTGCCAGCCCCCCCGTTCGCAGCGAACGAGCCGGACTGATGGGTCCTCGGGTCCTTGGACCGCGTAAAGATGGTACTGACGGGGCGGGCCTTGGTATTCCCAGGGTCGGAACCGATCCCGCCGTGACCATGGACTCCCGTTGCGTTTTCTTGGCCGGACCAGGCGTGCGCGGTCGAGCCTTCGGTCAGGTCTTCGCGCGAGTTGACTGGTTAGGGTGAGATTTTAACACACAAGGGATATGAATCAATTGGTAGTCGAGAGGCAGAATGAAAGGATAACCGTACTTACGCGCATAGAGCACGCACATGGAGTACACGCTAGCCAAAGGGACCGCGAAGAACATCCAGACCTGCAAAACGGATACTTTTGAGCCCCCCACCCCACCCCTGAACAGCCGGGAAGTGAGTCACGGGGCGAGACGGAAAACTCACCGCGATCTTGGTTTCGTTGATCTCAAGTATTGCCGCGAGGACGGTCATAATGGCTCCTGGGAGACATATAGTGACCGCCATAGAAGCAATTTGTTGGACCATGTTCATGTCGAAACTGACGGTATCACCGCGGGAGGAGCGGTCGTCAACGAACCAGAAAGAAGCCAGGACAGGTCAGTGGATCGTCGTCACTCAGACAAAAGTTTGGTCAAATTCAAAGCTTACCGAGAGACGGGGTTCGACTTCTTTGTCTTCAGCACAAAGTAAGCCAGGATGAGGGAGAGGTAGACATCGACGACCTGCGGGACATGCGCACACGTCCGATGATGAGTCCTTCGGCCTCTACACCGCGGGCCGAGGTGGACGCACCGCGCACGAAACCACCCATGGAGGGATCCACTTTGTGACGTTCGTGGCGGTAGCTACGGACTTAGGATCCGAGCCTGGGATGTTGATGGTTATAAACATTATCGCAGGCCGCTCAGCATCGGACTGGCCCAAAAAAAACGCGTCGAGGAAACTGACCGCGATTGACGGCGAAGACGATGAAGAGCGCCAAGGAAAGGAGGGAACCGACGGCGCCGACGAGCGTCGGAATGATCTTTTCATCCGTGGTCTAAACCAACCACACGTGTTGTCAGTATTATTTTCTTAGTTACTACTGCTCGAGTGACTGACGACCCAAATTCGGAACGTGAGGAAGCACTGCGCGGCAAAGTGCGGCACCTCCGCAAGGATGGTTCGAGAGAGCAGTAGAGGTGTGAGTTTCGAAGACGGGGGATCGCCGACGGAAAAGATGTGCTGTGTGAAGGCAGAAATAATCAGTATCGCCTGGTCCAGCAGGTATGCTTCTCATTACGATGGCAGAGCCAAGATAAAGTTGGCATTACAGCCGTGCGCTTCGCAACTCACATCACGGTACACGTTTTCGATGTCGAGCGCCGATTTGGCACAGAGCGCCAATCCGGTGACTATCAACACGATTCTGTGCGAGGCGAAAATGAGAAGTAAGCACCATTTCAGGACCCTCGATTTAGTCACACGCCGCGCCTTCGCAACTTGCGAAGCGGCGGGCGAAGGACCGACTTGCCTACAGGGGAGAGAATCCGGCGTCGACCTAGCAAAGTAGTGCGACGCTTGGACGAACAGGATCCCGATAATAAACGTTTGCAAGAACACGCCAATGATCATAGGTCCTGCGATAGTCGCCCCCTTTGAAAGTCAGCTCTTGGGCCCTCCTTTGCTCTTCAGCCGGTGCGAGACTCCCTGGAAGCGGTCCGTGAGTTCCTCGCCACAACGAAGAAGTCTGCACGTACCAAAGAGGTGGTCGAGCATGGTGATCATCTGATCGGGTGTCATGGGTGATTGTGCTGCTGTCGACATGATGGCTGGCGCTGTGGTGAAGGTGTGCTCTTGTCGTGGTCGAGAGTGCCGTGGTTGTGAAACAGTCGACGTGTCAGGTCCACCGCGTGATTAGGGGTGAATGGCTCAGCTGGCCGTCGGCAATTGCTTCGCTGCTGTGGGATCGTGCACAGTGGGGATCTTGCTGAAGGGAAGGGCCCAAGTTGGATACACGAAAAGTGGTGTGAGGTGTATGAAGCGGAGGAAGGAGAGACGTCTGACGGGGCCTGCAGCGCCGTTAGGCCGGAAGTGTGGCTGAACACTGCTGGTGGCGTGCGAAAGCGTGTGAACCAGCGAACCGTTGGGGACTCGGTTACATAGCGGGTGAAACTCGGCCAGCGGATCCGAGGTGGCTTCCGACGCGTTCCTGTTTTCTGAGTAGATGCCGAGTTACGAGGCCGAGAGATAAGATATACATACGAGATGGACGCAACGCCGAGAGTAGCGAGCGGATGGAACAAACTCGAGCCTCCTTCAGAAGTACTTTAATGCTTTTTAGGACGCGATGAGACCCACTTAGCCGGAGAAGGAAGTGCGGGCAAAGCGAGCCAGATATCCGGTGATCAAGGCTTTCTCTGGCGTTGTGTCGGAGGAGCTCGGCTGTGTGGGGTGGGACCTCGACTGGGCAACTTCGAACGCCGCTAGCGCGGACCTGAATGCCATCACTGACAATATTGAAGCTCTTGTAGTGCTCTATGCACCATTGTCCCCATTTCATGTGGCGCTTGTTTAGGACGTTTCAGAGGTAATGAAATCCGCAAGACGGTCCCAATCACTTCTGCGCATGCCCGAACGATATCGGGTTGAGTTCGGGGTCTCCTCCCCTCCGTTTCAGTCCCGGTGAGCCCTGTTCCCACCTCTTCATCGTTTCGGAATCTTACCAATTGAACCTCTCAATCGTCCTCGTCTGCACAATCTCGTACTTGATGCACGCTCGTCTCCATGTTCCAGTAAGCTCCAACTCGACGTCAACAGAAGGCGCTTTGCCACGGGCTCAAGAGGTAGACTTAAGAGCCTAAATTACGAGGGAGAAATTGTGCATATGGGAGCCTCTTTGCCTTGAGGATAGAGGACTCGACGAAAGGTGACACGGCAGGGGTCGGCGAGTCCGGCGATTCTCATTCTTAAGCTGTATGTCATTAAGTCTAGGGTAGTCCTGTTCGAGAGACAGATTCTTCTATAGCAAACGCTAGATCCGCTGGACCACCATATAATAAACCATAAATCAAACAAGTTACCGGCAGTCCACGAAATTCACGAATGCGCGGTCTCCTCTCCTGGCTCTGCCTCCCAGAAATCTCGGCCGTACGGAATATATACCCACCTGACCCTAAGTCCGCCTCATCCTCCGTCTACGCACTAATGTGACCTCTTTCAAATGCAAATCCGACCCCGGCTTGGTATGAAACGGTGAGTGGATGGAGAGCTTCGCTCGGGCCATTAAACTTCTCCCCAAAGTGTATTGCTTCGATCATACGTCACATTCGATAGTGCTGCGACCGTGATGCTTATAGTGCACTCGATGCATATGCTAGGATCATGTTTTTTCTGTCCCATGTGGAATTGAGCAAGATGGCTTGCCGGAGCCATTGGGGATCCAAGTGGGCGTCGGTGCCCGACTTCGAGCAAATCCGATACGCACAAGTACATCCTTTCGCCTTTATATACCGCACTTCTACCAATACTGTCGATTCTCGCTCTACCACCTTGCCCCCGACGCCTGACTGAACCCGACCCAATACTCCTTTAGCGGCCCACATCGATCGGGCCTCAGCTCGAGCGCGTCCTTGGCCCACTCGCGCACCTTCTCGACCCGTCGATGACTGCTCGGGTGCGTGCTCAAGAAGTCCATATTGATGCCCTTCTTCTTGCCCGACCCATCGGACGAGGTACCCCCCTCAGCAGCTTCCATCCTCTGCCACAGCCCTTCTGCCGCACGAGGGTCGTAGCATGCCGCAGCGGCGAGTTGGAGGCCGATAAAATCGGCTTCGACTTCATTCTTGCGCGAGTTGGGGAGCGTCATGAGAAGGTTGAGGCCCACGCGCGAAATGCCAGGGTCGATGCCGAGCGATTCGAGCAGGATCGACAAACCAAAAAGGACCTATGGGTAATGTCGTCTGATCAGACCTCGCCCTGATGATCACGAATTTAATCACTACAGCACCTACTTTGAGAGAGGACATGCGCTCAGCCGAATGTCGAGCGACTTGATGTGCGATTTCTGAAGCCGATTTCCGGTAACGGGACTAGTCAGAACAATCAGACAAGACACATCGCGCAGGTACTCGGCGAAATTGCACCCACCATGGCCTAAGATGACTGCTAAACCATCGGCGTCTCTCGCAATGGGTAGAATGCCTGAAAAGATTTCAGGATGTCAGCTCCGAGATCTCAACAACGAGTAATGGCCGCGCCGAGATTGACCTGAAAAGACGAAGATCTTCCCTCCGGGAAGGACAAACGCGTTCCTTTGTTCATCACGAATGACATGCGTCTTCCACTCTTTTGCCGAAATTTGACCTCTCTCACTATGGGCATGCAGCTTATTGGCCTCGACGATCCTCTTGACGACGCCCTGTACGAATTGTGCCGTCGGATCCGAGTTGGGCAGGATCTGGCGCCTGTACTGCCCCATGATCTCGTTGTACGACTGCTGGCCCATCTCGGCCTCCTGTTCGGGCGTGACGTCGATGAAACGCAGTCGACCCGTCCTCTCGACACGTTCGAGGTTGGCGACATAGTAAATAGTCCCACCTCCCAAACCGAGGGCGACGATCGCGGGTGGTCGACGGAATCGGGACAAGAGGCCTGGACCGAGCGCTGGACCGCGCGATTTGGCCGACTGGCCTGATCGTCCGCCGGCGCCGCTTAAGCCAGGTGAGCCAGGTAGCCTCGGATTCCGGAATTGAGAAGCGGTGGATGTATCGAAAGCCTGTTCCGATGCAGCGCGTGGTGGAGGTAGAGGCTCGCGTGGGTCACCAAAGCGGCGATACCGCGGCGGAGGAGCTCTTGGTGCAGCCGACGAGGAGAAATAGGTCTGACCTCTCAACAGCTTTGAGGTAGGATTCGTCTTCGATGCGACTCTGACCAGCGGCACCAGCTGTGGTCGTTGCATGCTGAGCCGACGAGCGACGGGGCACTGGGACGAGTGGGGCGAGAGTGGCTGGATAGCCGACAAGCATCGACCGAGGTCGACTACAATTGAGTGAGCCGGATGAGGTTGAGGTTGTTGCTGGTGTGCGAGCGGGACGAGGTAGGAACGGAACGTCGTCGAGCGCGAAGTCGGAGCGTCGACGTCGGCCAGGCGGTGTCACTCAAGCGCTGACGTCTTTCCTGCTGACGACGTAGTACTAGCCGTCTCATGGCCGAATCTCCAGTCGTGTAGAAATTGGTTCCAATATGGGACATGTTACACACCGTTGTTGCATAACATACGAAGCACCGCTACTTTCGGGAAAATCTCGTGCGATGCGTTTCTCGCAGTCGGGAATATTCCCGAACCGCCCGGATGAGGCCTCGGCTTTTCAAGCCGATTGAGCTCTGCTCGTCATTCCAACAAGAACAAGGCCCAGCTTTACCTCTTCTTGACCACCTTGACCCTCTTGCCCTTTCCACCATCTTGCACGATCTCGAAAATGTCCTTCTTCTGCCCACCCTGTTTCGCATTCGATACTATAGGCGCTGGCCGTTCCTCGATCCTCTCCAGGCCTGGGAACATCTCGTACGGGTTCGTCCTCGCCTCGGGGAAGGGGTCTTCACCCGTGACCAGCGATCGCGCGAGGCGATTCTTGGACGACGTGCGTTTTACCGGAGTCACAACGATTTCCGAGACGGAGAGCGGGGCAATGGGCTTGTTTTGGCGGCAGTAGGATTGGAATGCAACGGCTTCGGCGTGGTCGGAGGATTGCGCTCGCAGGCGAGACTCTTGCAGTGCGAGTCGATCGAGGCGGCGTTCCTGCGTGTTTCACGTAGCCTGGAATGAGCATAGTGGTTGGAGAGAACGTATAAGCTCTTCAATCGGACTGACCAGTACCGCCCGCTCGACTTGGAAATCCGCCTCCCTTACTTTCTGCCACGCCTGGTGTCTCGGGCACTCTTTCCTCGGCCACATGCACACGTTCTGCAATTCATCTTCGTCCAGACCCATCATCGATGCACCCATCGTCGGTGTAGTCGCCCCTCCTTCCGCCCGCGCTAAGGCCTCAGCTTCAGCTTTTTCGAACACTCTCCTCGCCTCGTCCGTTTCGATCCACTCTTCCCAGACGGGATCGTCCAAAACGATACGCGAGTCGAAGCCGCATTGCGCTTCGGGAAGGTTGATGGCCAACGTCGGCTTCTTGGGTCGGTTGACCTTGGATCCCTTGCCCTTGTTGCTTCTCTTCTTGGACTGTGCTGGCGCCTCAGTTGTCGACGGATTGGGTGTCGAGACTTCCTCCTGTTTGTCTCCGGTCGGCGGGTGCGCATGCGCGTCGTTATTCCCTTCATTACCTTCCTGCGCCAACGCATCCGCCGTCGCTTGACACAAAGCTTCCCATCTGCTGATGGCGATTTGAAGATATGCCAACCGCTTATCGATCAACCCCTTCTCCCTTAGCAACACCTCCCTCCTCCTATCAACCTCGTCCAACTTGGTGTCCAGGTCGGCACGGACGAACCGATCCTCCTCGTTCTGACGCTGCAGACTCTCCTCATCCAGCACCGAATTCCACTTCTTGCCCCTCATCGACGATTCCTCCTCGCGGTCGTCCTCTTCCTCAGGCATGATCGTCGGATCCCCACCAGGGACAGGCAGATCGGCATGCAAGACCTGCGCGCACCTCTTCCTCGCGCCCGCGACATAGGTCCAATACCTCTCAGGATCCGTCTTGGCGGCCTCGATCCGAACCGACGCCATTTCGATGCCGCAAAAGTCGCAACAAAACTTGGACAAGGGAGCGACGGCACGGGGACACGTCGGCCGCGCGCAGCGAGGTTTCCACGTCGTGTGTTTGACGTAGGCTGTAGGTCGAAACAGACGCGTAAAAATAGCAAGCATCAGTTTCGATGACGATATGGGCTTTCCTCTCCTTTCTTCGCCTACCTTCGGTGCACGGAGGGCAAAAGAACCAATCGACGAGTTCGACCATGTAGTCCGGGATGTGCACGCACTCGAGATGGTACCAGTTCTCGCATCTACGTTGTTGGGTGGAAAGGAAGATGTCCAGGATCGTGCAGCGGATATGCTCATTTTGGACGGCACTCACTTGTCACATGCAATCATTGTCCTCTGTCAAGGGGCGGAACTTTCCGAGTGATCAGCATATTTGCCTGAAAGGATCACCTACTCATGAACGGCCAAGGCAGCTGACCTCGGCATCATACAGCTTCTTGCAAACGCAGTAAAGTCGATCGTCGGTCTCGTCGTCTTCTTGCGCCTCAGCAGCGGCATTGGCTCCTCCGCCCCCAGCGCGATTCTTCATCATGGCCCTCCTCCTCGCGAGCGCTGCAGCATTCGCTCGAGCCTCCTCATCTTCTTCCTCATCAAAATTCCTCGGTCCGGGAGCTTGGTACGCTGCAAAAGGTGCCGAGAGAGGCTGTGTGGTAGGCAAGACCGTCGGCGGTGCTGCTTCGACGGAAGGGTCGGGGATGGTATGGCCTTGGGCTCGACTGGAGGAGGGAAAGCCAGAACCAAGCAAGGGCGAGTTGGGTCCCGATCGCGTCGCGGCAAGCCCCGATCTCCCCATGACATTCGACAAGACCGGTCTCCCATTCGCTGCCAAAGATGAGGAAGGTCCGATCCCCAACTCCTTCGAATCCTCCCTCTCCAACTCTCCCCATTCGCTTGGCCCAGGTGACCCCGTCGGTGTCGACTCGAGCGATCCGGATCCCCTCCCTCCCATCGTGGCGGCATGCTGTGCAGCCGCTGCGGATCGTTTCTCCTTGTCTTTACGTTTCTGAGCGGGAGTGATGCTCGTCCATCGTTTCTTGCGGGGCGGCTTGCGGATCTATGCACAGAAGAGAATCGCGGACGGACAAGTCATGTGAGCGACGGCCTCGCTCCGGAGGGGCAAGCTGTACCCCAACACACTCTGACTCACCTTACGTGATACCTGCAGATGAGCCACTTGATCCTCGCCTTGGACCGCATCTTCAGCTTCCACCTCACCCTCCCTTTCCCCATCATCCTCGTCCGGCTCCCCCTCTTCATCACTAGGGCTCTGACTCGTCCCTGTCCTCCCGCCCAGCCCCATCCCAACCTCATCATGCTCAGTCTTGACGGGTAAAAGTCGCATTGTTTCTTGAACCAAAGCTGCATCGCTCATCTCAACATCCTCGTGTATCTGCATCGGCTGGACGGTCAAGGTCGAGGTCGAGGTCGAAGCCTCGGTGCCTCCTTGGTCAGGCGAGGCAGCGGGTGACATGAGCTGTTCTTTGGTGGCTGATTACCGTGATTGGGCTTCGTCCACCCTGGCTTCGAAGAAGGCCCCGAGACGACGTGAGGTGGTGGTGTATTGAGCCAGAAGCTAAAGCTGAGGCGCGGTTCGACGCGATCACCAAGCACCCCGCCCGCTCCTGCCCTCTCCTGCCCGCTCTTGCCCGCTCTCGACGCGCGACGCGTAGCGCTATCGGCGCCGTCCCTCAGAAACACCGTCTCAACAAATTTTGTCTTGCATGTACAACCAAGAGAAAAATCGCAAAACAATAGAACAGCTATTCAGTAGCATCCTGAAAATCGGTCCTTCTGCCTACTGCAAGTCGCGTATCTCTCATTTTTAGACCAGATTTTGGAGGAAGTGCCCTTGCTGGACGGCGCTGCATTCAGCCTGGCGGAGCAGTCCCGCAGAGGGGGCTTCGCAGGCGGGTTGACGGCTCTAGTCCATTAAGCCGTTGGAACGTACCAAGTCTCGCAACACCACGACAGAAGAGGAGAGGGAGGGGCGTGGATTTATTCTTCAAGCAAGACAGAGCCCACTACAAGCAAACCGAAGAGACAGCGAGAGCGCCGTGCTAGCAAGAACTGACAGGAAGGAAAACCACGTGTCCCGCCGCCGCATCAACTACGCCAATGAACAGGAATGTAACGCGAGACATTGCGACCCCTCCACGCCCAACATGGCACCTTCGTGAAAAAGGCGTAGCCATGGCTTCAGAAGTGCGCCGCACCCAAGTCCCAGGTCGCAAAGGATCAAAAGAGGACGATCCAACAGGCCAACGGCCTAAGAGATCCTCCCTCCGTCCTTCATCTTGCTCTACAACGACATTTACGGCGCCGTATAGAGCCATCGGAGGACAACGAGAAACAAAGAAGTTCCCGGTCCTCCTATACTCGTGGCGTGCTTTTATATGCGTCGAGGTTATAATTGCGTTTGTTTGTGAAGAAAGCAGGAGGGAGAGGCGCGCGACGCGCAAGGCGCAAGGTCGTACGGGTGCGACGACGAAACGAAATCGTGAGGCGTATGGAAACGCACGGACCTCCCGAGAAGTCGATTTGTTTAACGAATGTACAGAGTCATGTGTCAATTGCGGAAGCGTTACTGATTATCACTATTGAGGTTGGAGGTCCCGTTGTCGATTTTTCTTAAAGCAAACTGGGTGTACGCCCTGGTTCAATGGTCGCTAATACTGCTCGGAGCTAGTACCGGGTAGTCAGAGGTATGCGGATTTGTGAGCTTATAGAATGCTGATCCAGTTGTCCCTTACTACAGTGTATTGCTCAAAATTGCCTAAACAGGATGTCGTAACCGTGCCGGTCGGTCGTACGGCAACCGAGCTCCTGTCGGAAGACCGGGAGCCCGCGGCCGAGGCCGGGCCAGCTTTGACAAAGTGACCTTCTACTGGCCTTCTTCAATCTTCTGCTCCAGTCCACACCTCTCTCTTCCTCTCTCTTCCTCACTCGTTCCGGCCCCCATACTCACCTACCATGCCACCCTCGTCCAAACCACCCATGTTCCTTCGACCTTCACCCTCGCCTACGCCGACGCCCTCGGGCTTTGATCGCTCCCACACCGCCAGTGCGACTCCACAATTCTCGGTCCCCCCTCGGGACCGCCGAGTCCGATTCGACAGCTCACCTCTCTTCCATCGAGTTTCTACCTATGGGAATCCTTCTACTGGTCAGAGTGGTTCCGAAAATCGAATTGCAAACGATGATCTCGACGCACGAGAAGGTGACACCAAGCCCGAACTGGGCATTCTTCTCGCCATCACGGCACTCAAGAACCGCGTCGGATGTTGCTACTACGATCGCAGTGAGAACATAATCCATTTCCTTCAAGATCAACAAGATGGGCAGCAATGGGATCTGGTCCGAATGGGTGAGGCATTCCGTCCAGGGTTGGTCGCACCGATCGCTGACGATGGGACACGACTCCTGTCTGGTGCACCACGGGCGATGTCTATTATTACAGTGCTCGAACAGATTCAACCCAGTCATGTTATCACTTCTATGAATGCCGATTCAAGGTTCCACGAAGTGCTCGAACACGTATTGGCGACGTTACCCGATCCTTCGGCAACGTCAAGTTCGAGCTCGATGACGACCAGTGGTGGTGGAGTCGTCACCTCGACGGATGGCGAAGGTACGACCGCCTCGGACTCGCCGATCCGACTCGAGTATCGCCCCGCTCGCGAGTTCTATGCAGGTCAGGGCAAGAACGCACTACTCCAACTGAACATCGTTGAGAATGGGATGTACGCCGATGGGTCCGACGACGGCGACTCCGATCCCGGCGCGGACTTGTACGGCGCACCAAATTCCACCAGCCACTCTTCAACGGGGACTCAAACGCGCCCCTCGAACGCCTACGATTTTCAGTCCAATAAGCGAGCCAAGACGCAAAGTGCCCGATACGACAATGAGCGCATGAGGCGACAGATTGGGCTCCGACTCGAGGGCTTCCTGAACAGTTTAGGAGACAGTCCGCTCACGCTCGGGTGTGCGGGGGCATTGCTCGGCCACATGTCGAAGCAACTCTCGGACGAAGGCCAGTTGGGTTCTGACGTTGGCGTCACGACCACCAGCCTCAGGCTAATGCAGCTGTGGGTACCCGTCTAAGCTTGAGATCTCGGAGTCGTGAGCACTTGATGGCTGAAGTTGATCGTCGTACCGCCGACAGAGATCGTATGATGCTTCTCAACTCGGAAGCTTTGACGTGAGTGACTGTTCCTTACCTCATGATTCGTCTTTCAGAACTACAGTTAGAGCTTTACTGGTCCGTGCACAGGTCCTTGCAAATCTTCCGCGACGAAAGCCACGCCTCGACCCATTCCTCTGCAAGGAAAGAAGGACTCTCATTATTCGGTGAGTTGGTGTCACTATACCCGAAGAATGTCAATGCTGGGAGAGATCAGATTGATCTGAAGACATTGACAATGTCAGGTATTATGAATCTTGCTCGGACCGGTCCAGGTCGGGCTTTGCTCCGCACGTGGTTCCTCCGGCCTCTCCTCGACATGGAGATGATCACCGGTCGCCAGAATGCGGTCGCGTGCTTCCTTCGTGCAGAAAATCGTGAGATACAGTTCTTCGATACGCTGGTTGCTTTTCACTCAAGCTTTTGTATCATATCAATTCTACCCCGCAGAGCATATTGCGGACGCGATCCAAAGCAACCTCAAAAGAATCAAGAACGCCCCTGCTGCGCTCCGAGCCCTGGGCGGCGGCCGAGGCGGAAGTAACGAGTGGAACCAAATCTTACAGGTGCGCGTCACTTCTCTCATTACAGTCATTGGAATATCATGTGACTATGATGTACGTGACATGTGCAGTTCCTCAACGGCTCAATCACTATTCGAGATGCGGCCCTGAGCCTCGCTCATCGGAAAGGGGTGGCGGTTGTGGAGAAGGTCAGAGCACCTATCCGTGGCCCGCTAAAAGGCAGAGCGCTCACTCGTTTTCTCGAACCCGCAGTGCTTGAACTCATTCTCACCTCAAGCATTCGAGGAAATCGGAGGGATCATCAACGACACCGTAAGGTCTTCGAGCAATCCTCGCCCGGGGTGGCTTCGCTCATTTGCTGCCACCTTGACCCCACAGATCGATTGGGACGAGTCCTCGGCGCAAAAGATACATGTCATCATTCGACCAGGCGTTGATATGGACCTCGATGAGCTTCGAAGAACTTACAACGGACTCTCGTCATTGCTCGTGAGTGAGACATGATTACTTACGAGCGCAAGACCTGACGGCGTTCTCGATACTCGCGTCAACTGTGTCAAAAGTCCAAGATTGCCCAGCGGATCAGTCTCGACATCGACTCGAGCTTTGTGCAAACTCTTAGCGTCGTCTATTTTCCTCAACTTGGTTACCTAATTGTGGTTCCATATACGGAAGAGGTGACCCAAGCGGAGAACTACGGTCCCGTTGGATGGTCATTTCAGGTGAGCGTAATTTCGGCAACCCGGTCAAATTCTTCATTTGACCCCCGACTACGACTGCCGAGCGAGGCCAGTTCGTTACCGAGGATTACGCGTATTTCAAAAGCAACGAATGCTACGATCTTGATCGCCATATAGGTGACATACATTCGAATATTGTCGGTAAGGTCTATCATTTGAGCACTTTAGCCCGAAGCTCACGTCCAAATCTTCGCCGGGCAGACAAAGAGATTCAAATTGCGCAAGATTTGCTCACTCGGCTTCGCGAGCACGAGACGACCATCATTGCTACGGCAGAAATGTTGACCGATCTCGATTGGTATGCTCAAGTTACCGCTTAAATCGATTACTCCCGGAAAAGGGCTGACCTCGTTGCACGACAGCCTACTTTCGTTCGCCGAGTGCGCTCGACTGTACGACTGGACCCGCCCTTCTGTCGTGGAGGAGCCGGTGCTCGATATCCGAGGTGGCCGGCATCCGCTCGTAGAGCTTTGCGTGGATAGCTTCGTCCAAAACGACGTCAGAATAGTCGGTGGTGCGGGCTTGAATATGGAGGAAGAGGCGATGGTCCATTCGGAAGAACGCGAAGCGGTTGACGAAGCTCGCAAAGACTTCAGTGTGGTGGTTGTGACGGTGAGCACACTGCGCCGAGGAATCTGTCCTCCCCCTGTGAGCTGATGCCAATTTGGATATCGCAATTTAGGGCGCCAATTTCAGTGGAAAAAGTGTGTACCTCAAACAAGTGGCGCTCATCACCTTCATGGCCCACCTTGGGTCATTCGTTCCTTGCGAACAAGCGACGGTCGGCCTGACGGATCGACTCCTGACTCGCGTCTCGACCCGTGAATCGATCGCTCGAGGTTCCTCTGCATTCATGATTGACTGTCAGCAGATAGCCTACGCCCTACGCAACGCTACGCCTCGTTCGCTGCTTCTTCTCGACGAGTTTGGTAAAGGCACCGAAAGCAATGATGGGGCCGGACTGTTTTGCGCGACACTGCAGCACCTCGTCGACAGGGGTTCTCAAGCCCCTAGAACGCTCGCAGCAACTCACTTCCACAGCGTGTTCGCGAACGATCTACTCAGTGACAACTCGAGGATCGGTTTTGTGCACATGCAAATCCTCGTCAATGATTCGACGGTGACGACCTCACGCCCAAACAGTGTGAAAGGTGGTCGAACCGGACGTGGAACTTCGTCAAGCGCGAGCATGTGTTCAGCCGAGGTGACGTATCTCTTCAAGTGAGTGGGCAACATCTTCGAAATGAGCCGCACTCGTTCAAACTGAAAAGTGATTCTTCTCGCAATCAACAGAGTCGCCCCCGGCCTATCGCTAAACTCACACGCCGCGGCCTGCGCCTCCCTCTTCGGCGTCGACGACCGCACGATCGATCGCGCGATCCAAGTGACGGAGCTGATCCAGAAATTCGAGATCGCGACTCTCGTGAACGAGGCATTGACCGAGGACGAGGCGGATAATCTGAGGGAGAGCGAGCTGATCGCGAGGAAGTTCCTCGAGTGGGATTTGGAGTCAGAGGATTGGGAGGATGTTGAGGTCGACGAGGTGCGCCAGAGGGTGAAGAGTTTGTCTGAGAGTCTGTGAAGGGCGGGCGAGACGCCGAGACGAGGGTCCGCGGAGCGCTCTACGTCCCATCGAGTTCAAGATTGTTGGAGCTTTACAGTACGGCCAAAGGGGTGAGAAACTCGGTGCAATATGGAAACAAGAACAGGCTACGCACTTTTCGACTAAAGAGTCAAAAAGGGACTATCGGAACATGGATAAAGACCGCGTCTACAGACCCAGTACATCGATAGAGAAGAGAATTACGCCCTTTATTCATTACATCACCACACACACATACATACAATGCGGCTTACTAGGCCGCACCTGCGCCCATTGCTTGGCCCTTTACACTCAAATTCCTTACCAACAACGCACTCAGACTCGCCAAAGCACCGGCAGCGACACCGATAACGAAGACGTTATTCAGGGCGATGACGTAGGCATGGATGACGGCGGGCTTGATATCGGCGGGCAAGGTCTTGATGGCCTCGACCGAGTTCCTGACCAAGTCGTAAGGCGCAGCTGGGGCGAATTCCTTGAGCGCGGAGCTCAGTTTGCTCCCAAACACAGTCGAGGAGATGGCGATTCCGATCGTTCCGCCAACGAGTTGCGCGAAGGTGACCAACGCCGTCGCTTGGGGTACGTCGTCGGGGTTGGCACAATCGGCTTGAACGGCGATGATGGTCTGTTGCAAGCACGCTCCTGTCCCAAGGGCGAGGATGATCTGGTACCCGATCAAGGTCGAGTTCTTGCTCGTCTCCTTGATGGTGTAGAGCAGGCCCGCGCCGATGCACAACAGCCACGGGCCAAAGAACAGTCAAGGCTTGTAGTGACCTTCTTTGGAGACGATGCCACCCGAGACCGCGGACCCCACGACGACGCCGAGCATGTAAGGCAGGATGTCGATACCAGATTTGGTCGCCGAGACGCCCTTGGTCGCCTGGAAGAAGATGGGGAGGTAGTAGGTCGGAAGCAAGAGGCAGAACATGAGGCAGAATGCCTCCAGGCACGCGCCGACTTGACTGCGGTTGCGGAAGAAGCGCAGGGGAAGGATCGAGGTCGGGCCCACAACCTTTCATTCGACAAAGACGAAGATGATGACGAGCGCGGCGAAGGCGCAGAAGCAGCCGATGATGATCGGGTCACGCCAATTGTACTTGTTGCCACCCCACTGCAAAGGCAAGAGGAGGCACGTGATGGTGGCCTATGAGAAGATGAAGCTCAGTCAGCGAATTGCTCAGGTGCCTCGCCGTAAACTGGGACAAAACGGTGCTCACGAGCATGAGCCACGTGCCGAGCCAGTCGATGGCAGCGAGACGGAAGATGAACGACTCGGGAGCAAAGGTCGCCTTGCCGAACGTCCAGCGGCGGATCTTGTTAGTCGTGAACTCGAGGACTTCGGGCGATGGCGGCGGCGCGGGTTGGGGGCCTAGGATGAACAGGATCGCGGCGACAGTAATGGCACCGAAGGGGAGGTTGACTGCGCGTCGGAAACCATCAACCAATGTCAGACAATGCCGACGAACATGATGTAGAAGACGGATATACTGACTCCAGAAGCACAACCTCCAGGTGACGTGATCAGTGAAAGCACCGCCTAACAAAGGTCCCACAACGGACGAGATGGCGAACACGGCACCAAAGAGACCAAAGAGCTTGGGTCGTTCCTCGAGACGCGTCACTTCGGCGATTATGGAAAGGCACGAGACGAAAATGGAACTCGCGCCCAAACCGGCGAAGGCTCGCCCAAAGATGAGGACGTTGACGGTCGGCGCGATGGCGCAGAGGAGTGAGCCTATCTCGAAGAGGGCGATACCGACGAGGAAACTCCACTTGCGATCGAAGACTGCGGAGCGGGGGGGCGGTCGGGCGTAAGACGACGTTCACGATTAATTGAAGCTCTTGAATGGACTTACATGTGAGGAGTTGACCCCAGAGCAAGAGAAAGGCGGTTTGCGTCAAAAAGTAGGCTGTTCCGGGAGAGATGATCTGGCGGGTCAGTCGCGAGCAACAGGGCGGCGCGAGGACGCTAACTAGCACGCACCTGAGGCAAACCAAGCGATTTGGTCGAGCGCGTTAAACTTTGAAGCAATGACCTGATTTGCGTGGGATAAGAAGGATGAGCTACGAGTTTCAGAGAACGTTCATTTTGTGAGGCAGAAAACGTACGGGTAGAGCAGGTGCGAGAATAGTTTGATCAAGGGCGATGAGCCAAACGCTCATCAACATCTGCGAGGAGTTCGGCAAGGCATCCGTGTCAAGTTTTGAAAGCGCATTCCCAAATCCATCGCACGTTGAGAATACTCACCCCGATGAAGACGATAGCAAGTTTCGCTGCGGAGCGGGTCCGAACGCGAGCATTTGATTGAAGGAGTCACAACCGGAGTGCGGTGAACAGAGGAATACAAAAAGGAGAAGCCTCATTAGTTCGCCAATCTCGAATGAAACGGGTAACGTCGGCAAAGCGAGTTCTTTCGGCGCTTTCAAATGCTGATCCTAAATCCTACTTGGACGCGACGCGCGCCCGCGGCCGGGATCGTGGGATCCAGGTCCCACCGAGCGCGAAGTGAGCGGCGCGCCAAGTGGGTCGATGGGCCGGCCACCCCGGCTTTCTTTCGGGCACGCCAAAGGTCAAATTGCGGAGGGGAGGCGGCGGTTGCGGAATCGGGAAATCCCTCCAGGCCAACGGGCAGAAGAGGAGATACAACACTCACTGCGGGTCAAATACTTGGCCTCCCTGAGCCTCTCCTTATCGGTGAAGCCATCCTCGCCAGTAACGCCCGCGCCGAACGTCTCGATATCCTTGGCCGATCCCGGCGGCGTCGAGGACGACGACTGTTTCCCTTGCTGGGAGCTGACGATCCGAACGATATCCGCTTCGAGATGGCGGGGATCGCCGTTCCTTCTGGTGCGTGTCCGACTATTGGGTGGGCGAATTCATGGGCCTCTTCGTTGGTTACGGTCGCGTGAATTGCGGATAGGGTCGGCAGCGAGAAGGGTTGAGCGGGAGCGGCCATGTTTGGGGCCTGGAGACTCACGACGTTGCGGCGCACGGCGCTTGGCGAAAGGAGGAAGAGGGGCGTTGAAGTGAAAGGGTGTGTACACGACTCGAAGGGAAGATACGCGGCGACCCCAAAGGTGGAGGGGATGGGATGACAAAGAAGAAGAGCGGAATGAATGGAAGAGAGTGTTCGTAGAAGCTCGTCCAATCGGCCGAAGGGGTCGAAACCGATCTCCGACTCGCTTCGAGAGGGCGGCTCCGGCGGAGTCGTGTCCAGCGGCTTGCGTGGCCTTTTTGTCGAAGCTTGCACTAGGGCTTCGGAGCCGGATGGAAAAGCAATCTCCGGAAGCGACCCCGGTATCCGCGCCGGGCTTACTCGGAGTTCCAACTGTGTCCCATGCGCCCGTCGGTGTCGCTCCACACGCCGCTGACGACGCGGCTGCCACGCGCTGCCGCATACACTCGGCTTTGAAACCTTCATTCTCGTGTACATGCGATCCGTTCACTCGAAATTACTCGAAGAAATTCGTCCGTCGTCCCGCTTCTCCGAGAGGCGAAATCTGGAGCTCCAATTTCTTTCTTGAGACCGCGCGGAAAGAGAGTCTTATGAATGGATGGAATCGCGAAGTCGCCCGATGGCCTGGTCGAAGCTGGCGAAGGGTTTGTCCGAGAGGGGCCAGACCACGAGCAGCGCCCTCGGAGATGGGACCCCTTCGGAGTTCTCTTGCTGCTGGTCTCTCTCCGAGATTTTCAGGATCTCCGACTCGTCAAGCTCGGAGAAGTCGGTTTTGCTTGGCATCTCGGAGATTAAGATTGAGCTGACGCTCCCAAGGAGCTTACCTTCGATCATCAGGTATGTAGGCACGTGTACATCGTCGAGCCCTTCTACTCTCAACCGTACGGTCCGTACTTGTAACAGCGCCATATGGTTAACCATCTGCAAATCTCGGTATCTTCCTGCTGGATTTCTTGTGGGTTACAAAACATGACAACATCAACTTGTCAGCAAATGGGATGAAAGGGTTATGCAAGACTTCAGAGAAATGTATTGGCCGTCTGATGTGTTTCTCATCCATATGGGATTTGGGAGGTGGCTCTCGTTCTGCCTCGACAGCGTTCGACAGCGTTCGACAGCGTTCGACTTCGCCGCGACAACACCTGACGCTAAAAAGGAGAGCCTGCGCGGATCCATCAGCTCACCACCGAACTGACGCCATGGTTGCTTTTAGCCATTCACTCAGGATACTCACACTCAGCCTCAACCCCGGTCTCCGTGTTGTGTAAGCCCAGTGTGCTGTTTGAGATAGATGCAGTGATTACGTCGCTCTTGGGGGTCAATCTACTGGGTATGTCGATTGATGTGCTCATGCCTGACCGCAACACTTAGGGGTACCTGTGTTCCAACTCCAGAGGCGAAACGGCTTTACTAAGCAGAGACGCATCGAAGGAGCTCAGCAATGCGGTCCAGGAGAGTCTGGTCCGCCCGGCCGTCTCCGAGCTCTCTGAATTTGGCTGACGACGCGCTGCGACGAGCGAGTCAGTATATTAAAGCCCCTGCTTCTCAAAACAAGACACCGCTTTGGAACGTGTACCGGCCTGTCAATCACCAGTGATCACTTCTTCGGACTGCATTGGGGGAGCACGAGCGTCGCCTGCGGCCGCGGGCACGTTCGCGGGCCGGAGGAGATGCTTTCGGGCTGCTGCCTAGGCGCGGAAAGAAGCGGCTCTAACTCTTGCAAAGCAAGAGTGGAGTTGCGATAGACAATTGACGCACCACCTTCGTTGCCGCTGAAACTTTTGACCAACGATTTTTTCGGATGTGAGCCCGAGGCTAGTTTCTCCAATCTTGGGCTCCTGAATAACTCGACAAATTCGTCCGCTTTCTCGATGCGCCGATTGCGATTGTTCCAGCTCGCGCAGACGAGCTCATGAAAGTTGAGCTGATCGGAGTCAGCCTAAACACAGCTCTCTACTTTCTTGAAAAGCTCCGAACCCGTCCTTTGAGGCCGAACACAATCGATCGCCACGGCTGATGGAGCACGGATCCTCTCAGGTGTTCCTTCGGGGGTTGCGGGCGGTATTTGCCCCTTCAAAGCCGTTTGCTCGCGCACCTTGACCTCATACCACTCTCGCTCGCTTCAAGTCGCACTCATCGTCATCACCACCGCCCAGCCATCATGTCGACGTCGATGCATGACGAGGACACGGACTGTCCTCCGATGAGCAAGGGACCCTACGTGCCTGTTACATTTTGCAAGTTCCCCTCGTCCCCATCCCAGCTGCCCGCGTCGAGTGACTCTTCCCCACATGCCTCTCCACTTGCCAATGTCAAAAAAAGACCGCGCGCACGAGCTCCAAGGACTAATCATCACCGCCTACTCTCTCTCTCCCGTACATCTTCCTCCCCAACAGTCCTGACCAAGTACCGTTCGACCTCGTTGACGAAAGAGTATCCCAGCGTGCACTCATTCCTCGCCTCGACGTGCACCCCAGGAGGTCTTATCCGCCTCCTCGCGACTCCGTTCGGTCTGGCCATGATCGTCGCCTCGCGCGATGGGCCCAACGGCGTAGGGGAACTCTGGCTCAACGTCGAGCAGACGAATCTAATCCGCTTAGGTCTGCGAAGGGCCTTGATCGAGGGAGGTGTCGCTTCCCCCGAGGCGAGGGAGATCGAAGGGGACATTTGGGAGGACAAGGGTGCCGAAGCGGTTTACCAAGGCGACACCTTGACCTTGGTACCCTATTTGATGCCCAGCACCCCTTCCCTATCGACGACGGCTTCCAATTCGACTCCGGAAGAAGGTCAGCTGGGAACGACCTCGCGCTCGGGAGACGGACCACCTCCAGCAGCGAGTGGGGCTTTCGGTCAAGCCGTCTTCACGAGTCAGGCCGCATTGGATCGTGCGCTTAAGGCGATCAAGAAGCAGTTGGATCAAGTCGGTTCCAGAAAGGCTTTGGATGGGTTCAGCAAGATGAGAGACGCGTGGGCGATCGCCAAGAAGCATAGGGCCCGCGTCGTTGCTTTGGACGTGGGTATGTCTCAGCGGGGGAGTTGGTTCATCTCGAGATCTGAAGGCTGATTAGCACGCGCTGTTCGATCAGAAACGTGGGAACACAATCACGACGTCATCACCGAGGTCGGCGTGACCCTCGTCGAAGCTCAATCTGGTCGACTCGAATCGAGGCACTACAGTTCGTCCAACTCGCCTGAAGGGGATCTCATCAACAGACGGCATTTACTGACCACACAATTCCAACAGTCATTGAAGAGAACCAGAAACGACGCAACGGACGATGGGTCAAGGATCGACGCGATGTAACTGAATATCGCCCTACAAGAAGCCCGGTTAGCTGATTTACATCCTCGGGTCCCGCACAGTACTTCTCCTTTGGCGACTCGCAAACGCTGCCGGAAAGGAGCCTCTCTATCATCCTACAACGTCTCTTGCTCCCTTCTCCGACCCCTGCGTACCCGATCCTCTTGATCCTCCACGCCCCGAGTGCGGACCTCGATGCTCTCGCGGCATTGGATGTCGATGTGCTGCTTTTCCACAAGACGCTCGAACCTTTGCTGCGTCCGCGCCTCTCGTCGACGCCAGGAACGTTCATCCTCGACACGCAAGCTTTGTACCGCGGGTGGTCCAAAGCCAACTCGCAACCGACCGTACAACATGTTGGTCAAGAACCGAAACTGATCTCGCTAGGGGATGCGGTCGAGAGGGTCGGGTTGGCGCCCGGTGAGAGCCTGCATAATGCTGGGAACGACGCGTACTATACGTGGAAGGTTTTCGAGTGCATGATGAATATGGATGATGTGGTCAGGACGCCCGGTGGAGCGGAAGCTGAGGGGGGTCGGGGACAGATGCAGTGGGGGAGTGGGCAGAGCGCGAATGACAACGTCAAGAGCGGCCAAGGCGACGGCACTGGCAACAACGGTCGAGGCAGGGGCAAAGGGACGCCCACGCCCCCACCTACTCAACAAACGCGCCGGATCCCAGGTCTGCATGCCCCTCTTCCCAAATCGTTCGTTCGACCTGCTCCGAACGCTCAAGGATGGGGTGCTCGACCCGCTGTGAAGCCTCCACACAGGCGTTCGAGTGGGGGATGGAACGTGCCCGATGGGAGTGAGAGTGTCGGTCAGGGATGGTGAGGGATTGTCATTTGGTGAAGTCGAGTCAAATTTCTTGATAAGAGAAGGTGTCGCGTTTGTTTGGTAGTTCGCATTGCAGTCAATGGTCATGTTGATTGGTCGAATGTAATCCGCAATCCCCAAGTTTCAAGTTTCTTCCTTGCTTCAATCGTTCCCAGCTCCGATCCCGACCTCATGGTGTGATGGCCTACGCATCCAACTCGCCTCGACTGTAACGGTCTTGGTGAGCCAGAGTGCAACCGACGAGATCCGGGTCAAAGATCAAGCGCGACTGACTCCGATCCTCCTCACCTTCCTCTTCGAGACAGCACGCCGAAACCCGAGAGTCGTCTTCGTTCCATGGGATTCCACATCGTTCCTCAACCTTCCATCTGGCATCCCGGACATCGAGCATCGAGATCTATCGCCTGTAGAGAACCTTCCATAACCTTCCACAACATTCCATGGCTTTTACTATAAAAGCCGGCCATCTGATAGTTCCTCCTTTGCTTCCTGCAAGCAACAACTCATACTAATCCTCATACTCATACCAACACAACTCATACACCACACTCCTTGCAATCACACTCTTTACCCTTCTCGAGAACCCTACAGTCCAAGTCCTGCTTCAGTTGCTTCGCAGTCCTAACCTGATCCTCCCTCGGGAACTCCCTCGCACCTCGTCCCCAAAGTCTAACCCCAGTCTAGACTTATCCCTTCGCCGCGAGGACCGTCATATCGACCCCACCGACTCTTGTCCTCTTCCGACCGAACCGCCGTCCAAACCACCGCGCATTCGAACCCCTCGAAGGCGTTGGCGATCTCATAATCCCCTTCCGCCCACCCTCCTTTCGTTCTGCGTCCGCACACCGTTACGGGCGACGTAAGAGGCGCCTTTGGTCTACAGTCGCGCAAGTGGGCGCAAGTGGGCGCAAGTGGGCGCAAGTGGGCTCAAGTGAGCTCAAGTGGGGGTTAAACGCAGGACTGGACGCGCTCGTGCGGGAGTACCCCACTCGACTTTTGACTCGTTGCCTTGCTGTCCTTCCCTCTCCTCCCACTCGACCTCTTAACTGCTCTATCTCACTAGATTCAATTACTCCTTCCAGCTCGAATCAGGTGTACTTCCTCTCACCACACCCTCCATCGCCTCTTTGAATCGGAAGGACCGCCCCCCTCCCGCCCTCCCCTCGCAGCCATGTCCTCTGTGCGCCGCGAATTGCCCGAAGCCGAACAAAAGCAAATGGACGCCGAGAATGCGCTGAAAGAGAAAGCGGAACAAGATGGTATGGGTCCTCCTCCCTCAGTCCACTCTGGACTTGACGGCGTCCCTCAGCCCAACTAACACCTCCTGCCCGCCTGCTCTCCTGCCCACCTACCTGCCTTCCTGCCCCGCCATCCTCGTGCAGCTCTCCCCTATCGCTGGCGTCAAACACTCCAAGACCTGACCATCACCATCCCTGTACCCCCCGGTACGAAATCGCGTGACTTGCTCGTCGATATCCGCAAGGGGTCCATCACATTGGGGCTCAAGGGGAAGGAGATGATTCTGCAGGGGGATTTTCCCAATGAGGTCAAGGTGGATGATTCGACGTGGACATTAGGTCAGTGGGTGATGTTGGGGGAAAGGTTGAGAGGTGTTCAGAAGATAAATCGATTCCCTCTTCCCTGCCGATGAATCAGACGACAACAAGGAAGTCACCCTCAGCCTCGAAAAGGTGAATCAACAAACCTGGTGGCCTCATGTCGTCACTTCCGCTCCCAAAATCGATACGACCAAAGTCACGCCGGAGAATTCCAAGCTGAGTGATTTGGATGGCGAAACGAGGGCCATGGTCGAGAAGATGATGCTTGATAATCAACAAAAGGTACGGGATGGAGGTGGGAGAGGAGAGGACGGGGGGTTGGGAGAGGGGGAGAGGGGGAGAGGGGGACCAGGCTCAGACGTTAACCCCGCCTTTATCACGTCATCTTGTCGCCGAACAGCAAATGGGCAAACCCACTTCGGACGAAAGGAAAAAAAAAGAGGTAAAGTGCCAGCCCCCATCACGCCATCTGGCTTCTCCAAACAGAGAGACAGAGACCTAAGTCTTGATCTCTTCCCCTCGTTCGCTCGCAGATGCTCGAAAAGTTCAAATTGCAACACCCCGAGATGGATTTTTCCAACGTCAAGATGGGTTGAAAAGAGAGAGAGAGAGAATTCAATGCAGTTACAGTTCGCATGCATGCAATGAAGATGTTTGGGGGTCTCAAGACACAATTCGTTTCGAGGAGCGGTATTCTCTTGGTGAATGAAGCTCGAGAGGGACGGCCGATCTGAGGAACTAAACGTAACCCCATTCCGTATTTCAGTATACCATTACAACCCTTACGATAAAAAAACCCCAAGAACGAAAGCCAAAAAAAAAAAACCGACGACGCGGGTCAACCGGACTAACGAACTGTTTCATACGGGGAACCACTGGAGATTGAGCACGAAGGAAGGCAGAGCTTCTCGAAGACAAGCCGTTCGGAGGACTCCGAAACCCTCTCGAGAACTTGCTTGTGGTGCACAACCAATTCATCACGCAGAAAGACACGGGGGGGGGGGGGGGGGGGGGGGGGGGCGGGGGAGGCTTCTTTCAAAGCGGACTCACCGAACTTGACTGTCCCTACATCCAAAGAAGAGCACGACCAAAGGGCTGGTCCAGAAATAGTCCCAGCACGTCCCCAGGGCACCATGAACAACACACCAGGAACAAAGGGGAACGCGTCGAAGCACCCTGTCCCCATTTGGAAGGCGCATTCGTTCCCGGAGGTAAAGCCGAAGGAAACGCATTTGAGTTGCAAGCAGTAGGGCAAGCATACATCGACGGAAGCGACTTTGATGGGACGCTTGGAGGTGCGGAAGCTTTGGTAGTTGTTGAAGAGGGTGACAGACTTCTTGGTGAACGGACTGCGAAGAGAGAAAAGAGAAGATAGGGACGGGAGAGCGGAGGATCAGATCCGGACGGAGCGAGCGAGCGATAACGGTCATCTGACGACCGAATCGGAAGGATACAACCAACTCACGGAACAGGTGAGCATTTGCCGTTCGACTTGGTAAATACCGAGTTGCACGTAAAGTCGCATGCTTTTGCCGAAGTACAAATGCTGACACCGTTCACCTTAGGGCATGTACTTGCAACGCAGGCGGGACTGTTCGTGGGTGTCGAGGCGCAGTGGGTCAGTGCATGCACATACTATGTCAGAGGCTGTCGGTGGAAGCTCACGTGGCCGCGACATGGCAGGCACCGTTGACGTTCTTGAACCCGTCCTTGCACGTGAAGCCGCATGTTCTGGTAGACTTGCAGATAGGGGCGGCATTCGTGACGAGGGTGCATTGGGTAGCGTCGCACACGCAGGCGCCGTTCACGTTCTTGAAGCCAGTGGCGCACGTGAAGTCAAATGTTCCGGACGACGTGCAGATAGGGGCGGCGTTGGTGACGAGCGGGCATTGGGTCACGTCGCACACGTACGCGCCTTTGACGTTCGTGAAGCCGGCGTTGCATCGCAAATTGCACGCTAGGAACCCGGGCGACTGCCCGGCGTCGCCACTGCTGACACCGTTACTTGGTGAGGCGGCGTCGCATAAAGTAGCATCGCACACACATGTGTTGCTGTGGATGAAGTCCACGACGATCTTGTAGCCCGGCCTGCACTTGAAAACGCATGCCCCGGATGTGAAGCATGTCGAGCTGGCGTATAGTCCACGTGGACAACTTGTCGCAACGCAAGGGCCGCACCTAAGCGGCGGCAGTGCATAGAAAATATTGCTCCTTTCGGACGGATATCCAGCAGTGCCCTCCAAGCAGCGGTAGCTGCATCAACCTGGATATGTACAGATCGCCAAGCTGTTGGGAAGGAAAATAATGTGTGACCTTCGTCTACATAACTTGGAAGGAGTTTATGATAGAATAGGTACGAAGCTACGAAGATGGACGTTCCTGGCTGAGTGCGATCCTTCGATCCTTCGACCGGTCATCCATCCACTGGTCAGATCTGTCAGGTCTGAGAGTAATTTGGGCGTTAGGAATCTGCAAGTCGACTTATGTCTCATCCTGAGACGCGGCTCGGCGGGTTGATATCGGTACCTTGTAGGTTTCTCCCACCGACTAACTCAACGACAGCCACGGTGACCACGGCGAGCTTGCAATGGGTCAATACTAAAGGATTCCTCAATATTGTCGTTCAACAATACTGTCGTACAATCTCTTAAGTAGATGTCGCCCGCACGCATCTTTTTCAATCTTCTCATGATAGCACCGTGGCTAATCGTTTTTCGTCTCAGTCCGACTCGGCAGGTCCGGAACCAGACTCTCGAGTCAACTCGACCGGTATTTCGACAGTCACTTCACGCTACTCGACTCGACTAAGCTTCGGACCCCACAACAAGACAATATGCACACAGTGGGATTGCACTAAGATGTTACATGGCTCTCTCATCAATTTACGGCTCTATCGCCTCAACCAGCCTGGGCCGGGCTCCGAAACTCATCGGGTCCCCCGTCCCCCTGTTATTCAATTCTGACAGGGACGCGACCGGCGAGTCGCCTCAACGGCGCGCGCGGGCGCTGCAGCCGTTCCCGCTTTGGACCCACGTCCGAGTCGGCGGCGAACTCGGACAAGGGGTCCCGGAAAGCTGCGGTTGACTTTGAGCCTTCTCCCAGGAGTCTGAAGCTCAGAAAAAATGCGTAGGACCTTTTCATCGCCTCTACGCCCCTGTTGTCTCTTCTCGGCTCTGGATTTCTCGTCAGTCTCCGAAGGTAGAACTCCATCGGTAGAGACGGTTGTTGTTACTGTGCCTATTTGCCTCTCATTTGACCCATCCACCTCATATTTCCCACCTGGATCTGTAGGTTGGACACGAGGGTCCGTGTCCCTCCAATCGCCTGTCGCGACGACGTTGCTCGGCTTTGCGCGCCTGAACACGACGGCGCTCGGCTAAACCGCGCTGCTCGGCCCGCAGGTCAGGCCGGGGCGAAATTAAAGCGATATCGCGGTCTGACCGACAACTATAAGAACCGTGGTGGAGAAACTCGAGCTGAGTTTTTTTCTGCGTCCAGTCCCTTTGATCTACCGAGAACGTTCCTCTCGAAGACGATGCAGTGTACAGACTTCCGAGCTTGCCTCACCACTGCTCTTAATGCTATTGGCTTTCGCTGCAAGCAGTTGGCTGGCCTTGATGTTCCGCGACGCTCTGAGTTGCGCTACGAGTGTCCGACCTGCTCTTGTGGGGCCCCGCGTGGGCGGCCACGCACGAGTCACCTGTGCAGCATATGATCATCACATCCAGCTTACATGTGCCGCGGGTGCTCGGATCACCGGCACTCTACGTTTAGTCAACACTCGAAGTGGACTTTCATCAGTTGCGTAGAGCAGGTTCACGTTTGCGGTAGCGAGAGCTCGCCCAGGCTCGCGCGCGATCGCATGCAGATTGCTAGTAGGCTCCCGAGCTCGAGGCCCAAAGCAAGGAGAGATCCCCCCCATCGGATGTGTGCGAAAGTGCGCGAGATTTGACATGGCGCATTTCAAAAAGGATCTGAAAAGCATTCGAAATCGCGTCGACGCGCTCGGCGATATACGAGCTGCAGTGACTGCGCACGAACACCAAATTGTCGAGCTCGCAAGTGGCACAAAGCGTTTTCTCATTGCATACACTGACGAGTTTGCAAGCACTGAGTGGGACTACATTGTAGTGATCTTCTAAGAAGGTATAAAGAGTCTAGATAGTGTGAAGGTACAGACTGGGTTCGCTTGCTGAAGTTTGTTGGAACTTTCGACAGTTCTTCCGTGGCGTTCGGCGTTGCAGCCTCGTTCACAGAGAGCAGCATCCAAAAGACCTGCTTTTTGCTACTCGGGACTGAAATCGCGGGGTTCGCCTACCAGCCTCGTACTACTCTGAAACCGCGTGAAGACTGTGGCGAGCGCTCCGCCCACCGTGGCAATATCCAAAACTGGGCTCACGCCGGCTTGAGCGGTGTTTCGCCCGCTGTGGCCTGATTTGGCCCTATGCAGCCCAGGCGTTCACGCGCAGGTTGTGTCGGCGGCGATGAGCTCTTGCTGCACCCGCATTTCCGCCAACGTGTAGCCACCGCTTCTTCTACGGGTCGAGGCGATCGATCTTGGGGACTCTGCTATCGGACTTGTTTGGGCGCCGATCTCTGTCCGTCTTCCGTCGTGTCAGACCCATCACCCCTACTCGGACTCACGCCTGCCTATCTAACCTACGCGCCCTGGCACGACTTGCACGCTCACCCCGCAGCACGGTCATTAACGAAGGTCAGTCGCGTGCTCGCTCTCTCATTTCTTGTGGATCAGTGTGCTTCGTCCACTGGTGTGTGGCACAGTGGGCCAGTCGGCCACAAAGCTGGTCGTCGCGCGCTCACTCATACAAACGCACACGCGCGCCGCACACACGCTTGGCTGCCACCTCATAGGCGTCACAATGCAGCACTTTCGCAACAGAGCCTCATTGCTGACGTCGTGCGTCCCTCCCCTCCTCAGGAACTCGTAGCGGGCAGTCGGACGAGCGGGCGAGTGAGCGGGCCAGAGCGGAAAATCGACCCCCCCACTTGCCATTACGCCGTCCGCTTGGATCTTGCCAAATTGTGGGGTTCGAGGAGACGACATGACTGCTCCACCTCTCTCCCCATCGACATCGTCCTTCCCGCAGTCATCGCAGCCATCCCGACCCATGCAGGAACGCCACCACAACCGCTCCTCGTCCAACCTCGCCGCCTCGTTCGGCTTCACCGCTTCGTCCCCACTGCACCGTCGCTCGAACTCGACCAAGATTTCACCCCAGCAGACCCGTAACGCTTCGACCAGCTCCAGTCCGACGAGGCAGCAGCTCCAAGGGTTCGCCTTGCAAGAGCATGAGAGCTGCTCTGGCTCGAGTGACGAGGGTCCGCTCGATCCGGACAGCGGCTTGATGATCTCGTCCAAATCCAAGGGCAAACGAAAGAGCCAGACTCTTATCCCGACAACAGCAACCACAATGGCATCGAATGCATCGGCGATGGATGGGATAGCCATACCTGGCGTGGGTGCCCCCCATTCGCGCTCATCGGTTGACGCCCACCAGGGACCCAGTCTGGCGCAGTACATCCAGCAGAAACGGCGGCAAGCTTCGGGGCCGTTCCATACGCTTGCACCGAGAACGACGTCGCTCTTTGGCATGAATGGAGGATTCACAGTCGCCATGTCGTCCAGCGCGCCTGGAGGGTTGGTTGGAAAAGAGGCTGAGCTGGCGTCCGGCGTCGACGGCGAACCCCTTGCCGGTGGACGGACAAGGAGTCGCCCCGCGTCAAGAAGGGGCACCGTCTCGAATCTTCATCTTGGCTCCTTACCTTCTTCGAACGCCGCTTTTTACCCCGACCCGGACTCGGACTCGGCCATGGTCATGACACCGACGACTGAGGAATGGCGCTCGTTGGGCGGTCAACTATCGCTTTTGGCCGATATTCGCGCCAAGGATGAAGCGAGGTTGTTGGCGCTCAATCGACCGTCCTTGCCCCTCTCGACAGGATCGTTGACATCGACGCCGACGAATTCGACCACCTCGTCGACCTTGTCCTCGATTGACGTCACACCCTCCAGTTTATCCGCCCCGGTTGACGGGGCACGATCGCCAATAGGGACTGGGCCCTTGACACCACCGTCGTTTAGCGCTTCGACGCAGAGCCTAACCCTTGACTCTTATCAACCCGTCACACCACCTGTCGAAACCGTCAAGTCGTCGTTCGGGTACCAAACTTCTCGATCAGGCTTCAGCCACTCGGGTGCAGTTTCGACCTCGCACGGGGATCGAGGTGGGCTAATGGGGATTGACACCAGCATCGAGGATTTGCGGGCACGACTCATTGACGACGACTCAGACGACTCGATGCTCCTGGGGAGACCCCAGACCGAACCTCTGAAACAGTGCTCCAAGTTCGTCCCCGGACATCGGGCGCAGCAGCAATCCGACTCGTCGATCTCGACCACGAATCGACCCAACCTGTCGAGGGGCTCTCTCTCAACCCCGACGGGGACTCCTTCGATATGGACAACGAATCGCAACGAAACGGACCCGTTCGACGCACCGACGAACGATTTGACTCGCGCGAAACAACCCGAGGCCGCGCCGCTGGACCCGTCGCACTCGCTGGGGGCGATTGACCCGCGGTGTTACTCGGCTGTGACGGGGCGGAGGTCTATTGAGTCCTTTGTCATCGAATCTGAAGCCGGTCGAGGGGCGTATGGGACTGTACAGAAGGCGCGAGAGAAAGGCCCCGATGGCGAACCGATAGGCCCGACGGTGATCATCAAGTACATCATCAAGCAACGGATCCTTGCCGATTGTTGGAAGAAGCACAAGATCCTCGGCCCGATTCCCGTCGAAGTGCACGTCTTGGACCACCTTCGAAGGGTGCCGTACGTCGCTCGAACGCCGAGTCGAAGGAAAGCGGATGGTGGGTTCGTCAAACCGGTGGGGAAGCCAGCGAGGAGGAATTCGGCCCCGGTCAGCCTCAAGGAAGGGGTCATGACGGGCCATCCCAACATTTGTGGCATGCTGGACTTCTTTGAGGATGGCGAGTTTTACTACTTGGTGAGTCGTGTCGCATCCGGTCGGCGCTCTAGTCAATTATGGGGCTGACACGTACCTTGATGTATCTTCCGTCTCGATTCTTTCCAGGTCATGCCACAAGCCGGACCACCACCCTCGAATGACCTGTTCGACTACGTCGACCTCCACCCCAACGGTCTCCCCCCCTCAACGATCCACTCGATCCTCTCGCAACTATGTTCGGCTCTCGACTTTCTGCACTCGCATAACATCGTGCACCGCGACATTAAAGACGAGAACATAATCCTCTCCTCCACGGGCCACGTTCATCTGATCGACTTTGGTTCGGCCGCCTACGTCAAAGATGGGAAGAAGTTCGACACATTTTCCGGGACATTGGATTTTGCCGCTCCCGAAGTATTGAGAGGCGCGAGGTACGGGGGTAAAGAGCAGGATCTTTGGGCGTTGGGTGTGTTGGGGTACGTGTTGATCTGTGGCGAGTGCCCCTTCTGGAGCCCTGAGGAGGCGATGAAAGGGCTTGAAAAAGGTTCGAGGGCCGATTTGGCGTTGCAGGGCAAGATCGACACATTTGATGGAATGGCGGAGGATCCTAATGGGACGAGGACCGTGTCTCCTTCGACGGAGGATGGCGAAGACGAAGCTCTTTCGAGCTTGTTGCCTCGACCGTCGATGTCGGACGTCGTGGACCTCGTCAAACGATGCCTCGAGACCGATCCACTGGACCGACCGACGGCGAACTGGGTGTGCGACCATCGGTTTTTGTTGGGTAAAGAAGGGTGGAGTGGGAGAAGAGGGTGGGAATTGGTCGTCGGGGAGGAGGGTTTGAATTCCGACGATGGGGATGCGTGACGAAGCGACACCGGTGGGGTGGTGCTACTTTGTCCTCAGTGTGTAGGACATTTTTTTTCTTCTTTCTTATGCTTTCCTTTGTCTTTGCTACTCAAGGAAGCGTGTAGCATTTACGCAACATTTGGAAGCCGAGAATGCCCCAAGGCTTGGCCTGGCCGGATCTCGGAAAGGCGGAACGTCACATCTTAACTGCAACGAGACCTGCAACATTGCAACTCATCAGTTGTTCAGAGTGAGGAGCATGAGCTCGCACCAGCCCGACGACCGAAACACTTTGTATACAAAGGGTATAGCCTGTTGGGTGATGCCCGAGTCCTCCGCCGACTTCTCGTCGTGTCAAGAAAGCACCACTTTGTCAACCTATAGCGGCTTGAAGGAGCGCGCGCGGCTGACACAGAATTACCCGCCTGGCGGTGGATTTCGAGGAGCCTACTACCAAGAGGGAAATGTGGCCTCTAGTGATGAGCTGTCGCGTCCAATCGCAATAGTCACCTCGAGCCTCGCCGTTTCGAGCGGTATCGTGCATGACCAGCGGCTGCCACCGCCTGCAAGGCAGCGTCGTAGACGTCGCCGAGCGGAGCGGTCCCCTTGAGTCTCCGATAGACCTCGTCCGCTCGTCGACGACCCCGGGAATGAAATTGACAAAGTCTTGATCGTTGAAGACCGTTGGATTGAGCCTGGAAATAAAATCCGCCGTGGAAGGAAGAGAAGGTAGAAGTTCGGCGTCAGCGTTCGATGTAGGCAAAGCGAAGGTCGCAACTACGGGTCTGTGGTCCGAGCAGGGCGCGTCGAAGAGCGTAGAAGCGCTCAACAACCAGTTCGTCCAACTGCGTTGGACAAGGATATAGTCGATCCGCGACCACGAGCAAATCTCGCGCTCGTCCCCCCTACCACTGTAGTGTGGGCGAGTGAATGCGGGGGTGATGGGATGGACTTGTCGGATTGCTGAGATCGCCGGCCAAAATCCGAAGAGTCTTGGGCCTCGGAGCGTTGAAGTGCAGAAGCCCGTAGAAATCGCGACGTTCTTCCCCCTTGACCGGCGCGTGCATATTGATGATCTCGACATGGAGCTCCTCAAGGCGAAACACCGAGCGCAGGATCCGACCGTCGAAATGAGGGGCTTCTGCTGCAAACACGACCGGGGTAGAGGAGAGGAGACGGCCCGCCAGAGGTGAGCGCGGTGAGCCATCGGGCATCAGGGTAAGGACACAAGAAGTGAAACATACAACCCCCTGGCCAAGCACTCTCGAGGCCTTCGCGCAAGGCGTTGAAGCTGAGATGATGCTCTTGAAGGAGGATTGCCGCAGGGGCCGGCCGTAAGGATTTGAGGTGACGGATGATTTTGACATGATTGACTGCGTTCTTGATCGATCGGACGTTGATCGTCAACACGGTGAGAGACTAAATATGATTAAATCAGATCAGCGCCGTCCCCCTCGAGGTTGCCAGCCCCGGACCTGGACCCCCCGCCCCCCGAGCTGTCACCCCCTGAGGAACCGTGGATCATGGCGAATCCCGTCGGTTGCCGGGTGCCGAAATCGATCGAATTTTCGCCGGGCGTCGAGGACCCGTCGAGGTCGAAGTTGCCAAAGATCCTAACGTGCCACCGAACAAAGGCAAAGACGGCGCCGATCCCGCAGACGGGGTCAGAGTCCTTCGTCCGCCCGACTCTACAAAAACCTACGAAAACCGCATCGACCATAAACTAAACTATGCTATTATCAACTTGATGCTCTCTACTTTATTGTATGGACGCTTTGCACAGAAAGGGCAAAAATCAAACATAAGGGAGGGCGGGGTCGAAGTCGAAGCCGAAGTCGAAGTTGGGGTCGACCAGTGAGATCTCGTTAAATTAAATTATGAGATTCAAATGACAGGAGAATCGAACGGTATACATGACGAAATACAGCATAGAAAATATTCTCCTATCCTCCATTCATCGCCCTGAGAACAAAGCGGAATTCTGGGTCAGGGATCACGGTAGTTGCGGCTGCCGCTCGATCGACGACTTCGTGATGAACAGCGAAGGCTTTCCGTGTTTGACGACGCACGCCATCGCATCTTGGAGTATCCGTCGCACACGAACTCGAGGAAGAGACGCTGGGTGGCATGCGGAATTGAGAAATACAGGTCAAGTTCGTGCAAGTAATGTGCAAAGAATTGGGAACGCGAGACTCGGGTTGATCCATCTCGACCCCTTCTCCTTGACCGTCGTCCTAGATGTTTAAACACTCTGTGTCAGTCTGTGTTTGCGTCTCAACAGAAAGGAACATGTGAGAAAGAGCTGAAGGCGCTTACGTTCACCATCACCATTCTCTTCGTCCCCTTCCTCGCCGTCTTCATCCTCATCGTCCTCCTCTTCGTCTTCTTCATCCAGACCGAGACCGGCAAGTACCTCGCCCATTTGGACACCATTGTCAATCTGCTCTTGGGTTCTGGCTATTGGCGGCCCAGCTTGGAACCCGCAAAGAGGAATGTTAGGGTGGAGGCCATCTTCCCCCGCGGAGAAGAGTAGTGGGTACCGGGGAGGCATCGCAGACGGATGGAGCGAGCTAACGATTTGGACTTGGGCCGACCATCGGGACATCGATCAGCGTGCACCTGAAGAATAAGGTCTTGCGGTCCACGATCTCCCGTGTTGGTGTCGGAATCGCAGATAAGCATCGCCATTTCCGTGCTCGACGTAGGAAGGTTGTGGGTGCGTCGGTCTCGGCCTGGTGGTAGACAGAGGCGCAGGACCCACTCTTTGGCCGTATCCCAACCTGCGCGAGCTTTGGCCGATGCAAATTTCCTCACAAAGCGATTGCCGGGAGGCAACATGGACTCGAGCTTGGTCAACGTTGATCTTTGTATGCGACTGTCTGCGCCTTCGGGTCCAAGTCGGGTGTCGGTAGCCTCGGCCAGGTCGATAAGCCATGTTTGAGCAAAGGCTGGGCGTTGATACACGGCAGGGATCAGGGCGCCGAGTCGATGGTAAAGGCGACCAAACACGCGAAACACGGGGGGTCCTAGCGTGCCCACTTGAGTTTGGTCCCAGTGGGCAGCAAGCGAAGTAAACGACAACGCGTTGTTGTACGACCGGGCGTTCTCGCGGAACGCTTTAGCTTCTGTGAAGATGGGTCGCACAGTTCAGCATGTGAGGACAGTGCAGACGAATGTTGTTGGACGGAGCAACTGACCGCTATCCAAGCCTTCAAGAAGCTGCCGATACTCGAGATTGGGCAGGGGAGGGGGAGGTAGCCGCACCTTGCCTTGCGAGCAGCACGCGCTGCAGCGTCCGGTCGACATGGACCTTTCGCACTCCCAGTGCCGAGCCTTGCAGTGGGTGCACACGGCCGTCTGGGGGCCGAGGTCGTCGCGGATCCAAACGTGGGGTCTGAGGGGTTTGAGCGCGATTCATGGTACGGTGCTACCCTCGCGCCCAAGACTTTGCGAGGTTGCGATGGCCCTCCCTGGCGACGTTGGGACCGGCGCATGATAGTGGCGAGGGTGTGCTCTTGAATGAGTGTCACTAAGATTGGATGAGAGTGGTGTTGAATTGCATTCTGTCAAGCCTTCGAACACTACAACTTTGGCCGCCGTTTGCCGGACTCGGCCCGCCAAATTTCGCCTTGAGCCTTTGCCTCGCGCACCTTCCGCCTTCGCAGCCAGGCCGCTCCCTCGAATCTCGCTCCGCGCACTTTGCACCACGGCACCTTCGCCGGGCCCCTGTACTTCGAGCCTTGCTGCATGATCCTTGGCTCCAGTCTCGTTCCTCGACCTATGTGCACCATTGTCAACTCGTCCACATACTGCTCCACCTGCCCGGCCATTGCCTGCTCCGCCTGTGTGCCTCCACACCTTTTTGCCTCCGCGCGCTTTCGCCTTCGCAGCCAAGCCACCCCCTTTGCGCGCGCCTTTCCCCTTCGCAGCCAAGCCGCCCCCTTCGCGCGCGCCTTTCGCCTTCGCAGCCAAGCCTCAGCCTTTGCCGCGCGCCCCAGCCTTTGCCTCGCACTTCCGCGGCCTTCTCACCTTCGCAGCCGAGCTCCCCCCTTTGCCATGCGCCGGCCTGCTCAACTCACGCCCGCGCACCGCTGCCTCCATGCCGGGACTTAGTCAGCCTCCACCCTCCAGCCTTGTCAAGCCAATGCCTCCGCCTTGCGACCACCCAGCTTGCCGCTGCCGACCTCATGGTTCATCGGCCATCCAGAGCATCGCCCATGCATGACACCCGTCGCTTGCAACCTGGACTCTGTCGCCACGGATCGCTTTGCTCACTAACACTGGACCTTGTGGATAAGTTTCCCCTCGTGCACGTCGTCTAACACGACATCCTCTTAGAGCCCTGATGGCCCGCTTGAAGTCTGGTCCTTGAAGCTTCGCATTGTGTCCGCCCAGTTTGCCTTAGATTCTCTGTGCGCTCCTTGCTAGAACCTCACCCGACTTGCGCGCTCCCAAGCCTCTCTCCCTCTTCTCTATTGTTTCATCTCGCCATTCAGACTGCTGAGATTCGGTAGAGAACAGGTCCGTTGCAATCGCATCATTGTTTCATCTCACCATTCAGACTACTGAGATTCGGTAGAGAACAGATCGTCCGGCTACGCTTGCGCCTGTCCCTCCCGGCTGCATCCGCTCCGCCTCACGACTTCTCAACCCGGGAGTACATTGCGACGACGAGCCGCCTTGCAACCTCTCCGAAACAATCCGGCTCACGATTCCCCAGCAACCTCCGGTCCCAACTTAACAAGTGGGAGGGAAAAAGGAAACGTTCGAGGGAGTGGCGCAGGAGTGTTTACGTGCTTTGGTTTGTTGTTCAGCCCCTAATGCCGCTGGTCGACTGCCGGAATGACACTGACACCGCCGGCGCACCGCATCACGTGACAGACGCTAGCCCTCGCCTCTTGCGTCAGGCGGAGCTCTGCTCTAGAAGCAATATCATGCAAAGCCACGCACTTGCGGTTCATTAAATACAATATGAGTAGAAGCATTGGTTTATGTCAGCGAAAAAAAGAAGGAAAATACTGGGAGCGCTGTAGCTTCGTTGGAACGGCGCGAAAAATACAAAAGTCACCACAGCGCTTGTACATGACTTCTGATCGGAACATGAACACCACAGGCAGGTGCGGCACACACAACAGTATGCTGGTACATCCACCACATGCGGCCCTCCGGGCCACAACCGACTCAAAAGTAGCGATTTTAGGTACATTCCTTAACTCACCTTTTTATATATATAGAGGTAGTAAAGTGGGAACCCGTTAAATTAACGGGAGGATGAAATCAAATAGCAGGAGAATTGAAGAGTATACATGATGTGAAAAAGTCACAGTGAGATCCGAGATGATGAAATTCGCAGGAGAATCAAACGGTTTACATGGTCTCAGTGAGAGTAAACCACACAATACTACAGCATCGAAGCTATTCAACATTCATTTCCCTGAGAACAGAGCGGAATACTGGGTTTGGGGTCACGGTGGTTGCGGCTGCCGCTCGATCGACGGCAGGTAGGTCGTCGTCATCATCGGCGGGGTTGCGAGAGGGCAGTAGCACCTTGACTCGATCAACACTGATGGCTCAAGACAATGCCACATACAGCTGCCCATGAGTGAAGACGGGATGCAGAGAAAGATCGATGCCAACACGATCGAGTGATTGATCTTGGGCTTTATTGATCGTCATGGCCAAGGCAATTCGAAGCGGGAACTGGAGCCGGCGCATAGTGAAACCAAGTTGGCGACTGCTAGTCGCATTTGTCTCGAGTCGCACGCGAGGTATGAAGACCGTGGTGCCCGCTCGATCTCCGGTTAAGATGATGGCTTGAATGACTCGCGATCTTGCGTGCGAGACGATAAGGCGGGTACCATTGCAGAGGGCGGCGTCTGGGTCGAGATTGCGAAGAAGAACGACAGGGATCCCTTCCTTGAGACGCAAGTGATGCGCAGGGAAGTTACACGGGTTGATTGAATGCAGATACTCTGGCAAAATAAGATCAGGCGCCATTCCGCCCCCAGCTTCGCCTGCCTCAACAACCTCGTCTGCGCTACAATACTCGATGTAGTCGCCATCGAACTCTTCAAGCAGCTTGGCATTGATGCGATCGACCGTTGCGTTATGCGGAGCTAGGATTGCCTGACGCAAGAACAGCGAATCAGGGCGTTGAGGGACTCCTTGTTCACGGTCCTTAGACCGGGGGAGACAAAGTTGATCAACCCTTTGGCGATTCTTTGACCATCCGGTAGCAGCAGGTATCAAGGCAGCTGCAAAACGAATAGAAGGGGTCTTAGTGTCGGTGGGCCGGGCGAAAGAGGGGAGCCAAACGTACTGCAATCTTGTCGTATGGGTGCACGTTGGCAGTTCCATCTCCCACGTTGAGTAGCCATTCCGCAAAGTCGCGCGTTCAAGCTAATTGAGCCTCGTCTATTGCATCAGCGTTCAAGCTGAGACGCATGTTCTCGGTGAGTCGCAAGACACGAACGTCGCGCCAGAAGTCTGCCTTGATGAGGGGTGCATCGATGATTTGACCGGGAGTTCCTTTAGGAACGACAGGAAGGCATTGACGGAAGTCCCCTGCAAAGTTAAACCCTCGTTAGCGTGCAGTCGTTCAGAGCGGAGGCGGAAGAGCCCAACTGACCCGCAAAGGTTGTTGTCACCCCGCCGAAGAGCTCCTCGGTCTCTCGGAGATCACGCAGCATCACAGACGGATGGAGCGAGCTAGCGATTTGGTACTTGGGCAGACCATTGGGACATCGATCACCGTGCACCTGGAGAATAAGGTCTTGAGGTCCACGATCTCCCGTGTTGGTGTTGGAATCGCAGATAAGCATCGCCATTTCCGTGCTCGACGTAGGAAGGTTGTGGGTGCGTCGGTCTCGGCCTGGTGGTAGACAGAGGCGCAGGACCCACTCTTTGGCCGTATCCCAACCTGCGCAAGCTTTGGCCGATGCGAACTCCCTCACAAAGCGGTTGCCGGTGCGCAGGATGGACTCGAGCTGGGTCAAAGTAGATTGTTGCATGCGACTGTCTGCGCCGTCGGGTCCGTCGGTGGCCTCGGCCGGGTCGATGAGCCATATTGGGGCAAAGGCTGGGCGTTGATTGACGGCAGCGATCAGGGCGCCAAGTGGATTGTAAAGGCGACCAAACACGCCAAACACGGGGGGTCCTAGAGTGCCTGGTCGAGTCTGGTCAAAGTGCGCAGCGAGCGAAGTGAACGACAGCACGTTGTTGTACGACCGAGCATTCTCGCAAAATGCTTTAGCTTCTGTGTAGGTGGGTCGCACAGTTCAGCATGGGGGGCCTACTCCAGACAGATGTTGTTGGACGGAGCAACTGACCACTATCCGAGCCTTCAAGCATATTTCGATACTCGGGATCGGGCTGGGGAGGTAGCTGCACCTTGCCCTGCAAGCAGCACGTGCTGAAGTGTCCGGTCGACTTGGACCTTTCGCACTCCCAATGTCAAGCCTTGCAGTGGGTGCACACGGCCGTCTGGGGGCCGAGGTCGTCGCGGATCGAGATTCGAAACGTGGGGCTTGAGGGGTTTGGGCGCGATTTGAGCCCGGCGCACTCGCCTTTGCGGAGGAGGTGGCGGTGGGGCGAGCTCAGCGTCGGGTCGGCCATCGCGCTGACCTCGCGGCCCGTTCTGCACAGCTGCACGGCGGGCGGAGCGGGACGAAGAGGAGGGTCGAGCCCCGGGGCGCCCAGCAGCGGTGCGCTTGAGCAGGCCAGAGCAGGCCCATGGTACGGCGCTACCCTTGCGCCCAAGTGTGAGGGCCAGACGCAATTTGAAATTGCGAAGCGGCGATCACAGGGCGAAGTCGACGAACGACAAAGAAAAGACAGTGAAACGCTTGAGTTAAGTTGCAGGGGATAATGCAACTACAGACGATGGATAAGATGTGTACGAGATGGATCGGTAACTAGGCGAAGGGTTGAGTCCAGTTAATGATGAAGGGAAGAAGCTAAAGAGAAAACGAGAGCTATCCGGGCGTAAGGCCATCTTGCGCGGATCCGAAATTGGAAGGTTGTCGTTGAGGTTGGAGTGAGACGGCGGCCTTACATCCACCCCGGCCGAGTGAGGCGACAATTTTGAGGCGCCGAACGAAGAAAACGAACTGTTGGAGAAGCAAGGGTTGAGGGCGAAAACGGAAAAAGCGAGCGTCGCGAGAGTCGAGAAGCAAAGTGAGAAAGAGAAAGAACGAGACGAGTTTGAAGGGAAAAATCGTTTGAGTCGAAGAGAGCGAGGGAAAGCAAGGAACAGGGGGAACGGCTGGTGGCGACGAGTTAAAAAAGGAGTGCGGTTGCGCTCTTGGTTTTCTTCCCAAGCGCGTTGGTGGCGCTCGTCGAGTTTGTCGTCCATTCCGCGGGGATGGTCATCGACATGTAGACCATTGTAGTGTCCGCTAAGCGAACCTGCGGAGGAGCCGGCGTATCGGTCCCTCGGAGGGGGCGGGGGCGGGCTGTTGTGCGTAGGGATCATGATGACTTCTCCGGTGAGAACGTCGATCACGTTGAAGAGCGCATCGACGGGTCCGAGGTGACTCGTCGCTGTTGGGAAAGGGCCCTGAAAGTCCATTGCAATCTCCTCGTATGGTTTCGATGGAATTGGCATCGAGTTCAGGTAACCCATAGGGCGTTGCGTACTGGGTTTGCACGCTCGGCAAGATGGGCATGTGCGGCAGTAGCTGTCTACATCTTTGCTGAGTGTTGGCCACCAGAAGCGATCGCGCAGCCAGTGAATAATGCGGAGGGCTGCGCCATGACCAACAATGGTGTGAGCGTGCTGCAGGATAATTTCGCGGACTGAGCGTCCGCGAACGCGGGCGTCGGGGACGCATAGTTGTAGCGCACCGTTGGAGCGGTGGAAGAGCAGTGTTTTTCCGTCGACGACGTCAGTCCGGTATTGGTTGAACTTCTCGGTGTCATTCAGGACACGTTTGAAGAAAGGGTCCGATCGAGTCCCGGTCTCCATGGCTGCGGTGAACTCGTCCTTATGCAGTGGTCCGAGGTCCAGCTTGACTTCGTTGAGTGTCTCCCACTTCTCAGCAGCTCGGTCCGCGATGACTCGGTCGTAAGCGGATTCCTTTGGGGCAGTGATGCGATCCTTTGGAGCAGTGGCGCGAGTCTTTGGAGGCGCGGGGGCCTTCGGTTTGGCTTTACTTTTGCCGTTGCCGTTGCCCTTGCCTTGGTGCTGTCGCTTTTCAACAGGAAACGACTCCTGTGCGAAGCGCGCGGGTTGGGTGCGTGTACGCGAAGGGCGGGCTTCAGCAACTGGAGCGATCTCCGTTCGTCTGAGCTCGGGCCCTTGGAGGTATGTGTAGAGATCGGTGGAAAGCTCGATTCTGCGCAGCTCGGGAAGTTCTTCGAGGTAGGTAACCTCACGATTTGGGTGTCTGTCATCAGACTCGTATTGGCGCGATAGCCAGTCTGGAACCACATTATGCTCTCCCTTGACATACTTGATGTCAAAGTCGAACTCAGAGAAGAAAAGGTACATGCGGATCTGCCTGGGTCGCAAATTCTTGGACGTCAGAAAAGACGCCAAGGTCGAGTTGTCTGTAATGACAGTGAATTGCCTCCCACGAAGCTTGGTATCGAAGTACTTGAGACCGTCCATGACGGCGAGCATCTCTTGTTTGTGGACCGGGTAGTTTTTCTGGGTGTCGGTGAACTTGCGTGAGTGAAACCCAACGGGCCGTGAGTTCCACCAGTGCGTTCCGATGGCGAGCATCGCTCCTGTGCCAGTCATCGACGCGTCCGTGTGAAGGAAAAGATACGCGCCCCTCTTGTCGTTTTGTGGGACTAAGTCCTCGTAGCTGGGAGGCGTGATGAGATGCTTCGGCTTGGAGCCTTTCGGAGTGAGTTTGCTTTCAACGATGCAGGCAAGCTTCGCGTTTTTGGCAACGAGTTTTTTGACTGCCTCGTATGCAAGGTTGCATGTTTTTGACCAGCGCTATTCTGCGGTACCGGTGAGCGCCGTCAATGGGGCGGCAACGTCCGCAAGGTGTGGAAGGAATCGGGTGTTGTACTCGACAGTGCCTAGGAAGCGTTGAAGCTCTTTCTTGTTGGTAGGAGGAGGCATGCTAATGATGCTGTCCGTCTTGGAGGCAGTCATGCCGATCTGTCCTTGCCTGATTTCGCGACCGAGCGAGTCACGGGTTTCGGTAGCGATCTTGATCTTCGAGATTGGGATCCTGAAGTCATGTTCAAGGCAACGTCGGAGCATCTTCTCAACGTGTTCCTTGTGTTCTGACCAGGTCTCAGAGAGTACCCAAAGATCGTCAGCGTATGCGCGCATCGAGGTACCAAGGAGGCCCTCGAAAACGTGGTGGACGAGGCGGTGCAATGTGACGGTCGAGTTGCGGTCGCCTTGCTGTGCAACGCGCGTGTGGCAAATGCCATGGGGCGTTGCAAAAGCAGTTTTGTGAACATCCTTATCCGCGATGCGGATCTGTTGGAAAGCTCCTTGGATGTCTGCTAAGGTGCAGAACTTTGCTCCTGCCACAGCGTTCAGGATTTCGTCCTGGTCCTGCGGGGGCATCACTTGCGCAATCGTGATTGCATTGCGCTCGCGGAGATCGATCAGGGGCCTCAGCTCTCCGTTATCTTTGATCTTGGAGAACATGGGGTCGGCGTATGTGGATGTGCAAGGCACCCACAGTCCTGCATCGACGTGCTTCTTGTAGAATCGCGCAAATGCGGGCAGACTCGAGTCTGGCCACGGGTATCGGTGGACGACATTGTCACGTACGGCTCCAGGCCGCAGTGGTATCGTGTGTTCAATAGCGCGCTTCGGGGGAAGGCGCAGGGGCTCGTCGTCGGTGACAAGGATTCGTCCGTACTTGTCGATCATGTCTCGGAGGAATTGCGATTTTTCCTCATGGGATGGAAAGACCGTAGTGTCGGGTGACCTCGTGCTGATAGCTCGAATCGTCGGATGTTGCTTTTTGCGCGATGCTGCTGTAGCGTGTTTGTTCGGCTGGAGACGTCCATCCCCGTCGGGTTTCGTGGCGCGGATGACGTCTGCATCGGTTTCAATGACTACGCGATACTTGCAAATGAAGTCTCGTCCAACAAGCACTTCCTCGTCAATGTTCGCAATGATGAAAAGCTGACAACATTTGACACCAGCGCACTTCCAGTCGGCGATGGTAAAGCCTTGTGCCGTACCTTTGGAGCCTCTAGTGCCTAGATCAAGTTTCAAAGGCTCGGGGTATCGATGCACGGCCAGTTGCAGACGTTGCGCCGTAGACGCGTGCATGAAGGTGTGTGAAGCACCTGTGTCAACGTAGGCTTTGATGCCGTCCGTTCCGTTGACGGACACTTCCACTATGAAAGCGTCGGGGAAAAGAACGACAACATCGGCGGTATGTTTGGGTCTGCCGGCTGCGGCAGCTCGGGTTGTAGCTTCGATGCGGTGGAGTGATGAGAGTGCCAACTCGGCATCCACACCGATCAATCCGTCGAACGAGGATTCCGATTCTTCATTGGAGGAGTAGTCTGAATCCTCAGAGTCGCATTCCGCAGAGGATCCGGTATGGTCCGCCGCGGGCAATTTAGGTTCGGGGGACTCAGGAGTGGACTCCGTGGGGTCTGAGGAGTCGTTGTCCGAATTAGCGGAGACGATTGAGATCATCTTCACCTGCGGGTTGCGCTTGGCGCCGTTACGTTTGGGGCAATCTCTGCCGATGTGCGAAGTGCTTTCGCACTCGAAGCATTTGCCTTCTCGTCGAAGACGATCGAAGTCAGCGCGCTCAAGCGACCTATGCGTGCTGTTGTTTCGGTCGGATGTTCGACCATTTTTGGTTGAGGAGCGAGAGGGATCGCTGGTAGATTGGGTGTCTCGCTTGGTCTGTCCCTTGTTTTGGCTCTGGCCGTCATTGTTCGAGCGGTGATCACGCTGGCCTTGGCCGTGTTGTTGGCGTGCTCGTGAACCTTTGGCCAACGAGATGTTTCCACTGGCGGAGAACGTCTCATAGTTGCTGAACAACTGGTTCAAACATTGCGCTTGCTCAACCATGCGGGAGTTTAACATGGTCTCTTCGCATCGTCTAGCGTTTTCCACAATGTGTTTGAACGTAATTGTGGGATTCTCAATGTAACACGTTTCGTTGATGTGGGTAGCTATGTATGGGCAGAGCGCGTCAAGGAAACAAATCTTGAGCTGGGTCTCAGTGCACTCCCATTGCTGGTCTGCCAATTTGGCAAGACGCTTGGCGAGTTCTCTCACACAAAGGTAAGAGCCATTTGCACCTTCTTGTTGCAATTGCTGGAATTTGGCATAAGCATTGCGGCAAGCGGTAGGGCTAACAAATTCTGATTGCATGCAGTTGACAATCTCGGACAAACTCCAAGGTGAGGGCAATTTGTCTACTTTCTTGCACTTTCCGCTAGCAATCACAGCAAGGATGTCAGGAGTGATGTTTGTTTTGACCCACTCTAGAGCGTCGTCACTGAGGAGGCCCGTGATGTGAACAGTTCCCACGCACAAGTCGGGGTCGATGCCACAAAACACGAGGTAAACTTGTATGGCAGTGAACCACTTGCGTAGGCTGTCGGGGCGGCCGTCGCGACCCGGGTACTTCTTGGGCTCCGGCACTTTTGGGGCCAACTTGCGGTAGTTGTGGCCAGAATCGGAGTCCAAGTCATCAGTCTCTTCGTTGCGTGAACGGTAAGCGTTGTGGTCACGCAAGTTTTGGACATGTGGCGTCGTTGTGGTGAGGAGTCGGGAGTGGGTCCCGAAAGGGGTCATACCTCCTGCACCCCCAGTCACGCTGATGCCGCGGCAGGGCAAGGCTTGAGTGACCGTGTTTTGCCTCATTGCCAGCATGTCTGTGGCACGATGGGCTCCGTTGTCTGTAACCGCTGGCATGGGGGGTAGCGTAACTGGCAACTGGATAACAGGCGGCGGATGTAATACACCAGGCCCTTCACAACTAGGTTACACAGTCCAAAAGACTGACAATTTCAATAGATGCATATTGAAATCAGAAGGGTAGTTAAATAGCGTAAGGCAACCAAGCCTTACAGCGGAACATTTCAATCCGTGGGGGTTCTTCAGCAGCACGGCTCGGGTTGAGAAGCTGTACCGCGACTCAATGCACTGGGGGGCAGTCATTGCAGTGGCCAGGGTCACAGTTCCAACCATCAAGTCTGAACTCCTTACGCTTCCCGAATTGCTCTCGCTTCCGCCTCGCCTCCCTTCACTCTATGCTGAAGGTGCCAAGCACGCATATGACGATGCGGACACAGTGGCAAAGTTTGCGCAGATTGCGGACCTGTACTGGAGGGACAAAGGGAACAGATGGGCTCTCGTTGGCCATCGACGCGGGTTCTGGCAGCACTCTAAGGAACCTGCCCTGGCGCACAAGCACGTGTGGTCGCGTGTGGGTCAGAAGCTCAGGGCGAAAGCCCTGCTGCCCAAGACCGCGGTGCGACCCGCTCGGATACCTCTCAAGGAGGCTCCCCATCCTCGGTGCTTCAACTTCTTTGGGCTCACCCGACCTTTCACTATTTGCAAGCTGTGTCGGCTTGTGAACGTGGTTCGATTCCCAGGGAAGGAGGATCGGGTCAAGCGTTTCCCTGATGGGACTTCTCAGAGCGATAGGAAGCGCTTCTGGAGGTGGCTTCATGACCGGTTCGCGTCTGCTGTGGAGCAGGACACCCACTGGCGGCTCATGTACGACGTGACGCCGATGCGCAAGAGGCAGCATACTCAGGGTCATGCCTCTTCGCCGATGTGTCTGTTCTGTTGCAACAATGCAGCGGTCATCGAGATGGTGTTGCACTACTTTTTCGGATGCGCGTACTCGGTCAGCTTCTGGGGTGGGGTGCTACGCATTCTGCTTGACAAGCTCTGCATTGAGGATACCGACCTCGATCCGTCGACGTTCACCCAGGAGCAGCTGACCATGGGGCTCCTTGGGGTGACAACTAGCTGGGGCTTGGCTGCGGCCTGTTAGTCCCTGGGGACCTCTATCTCTGGCTTCGACCCCTCCGTTGGCCCCTCGGGTGTGTTCTTCCCCCCTCCCCTTTGTTTTAGTATTCCTGCTTCTCCGTGTTTCTGGTTGTGGCTTTTGTATATGCCCCCCCCCCCTTCTTTCTATGTGCTCCCTGTTTATCACGTATCTTCGCTCCCGATCTTGGGATGTGAAGCGGCAGTAGACTCACCGCCCGTTGGAGTCCAAGTTAGGTGCTCGGCGGGTTTTGATCTGCGCGGCGCCCTTTGAATGCAGGGGTTTGATTTTCACCCACCTGCTTGTCGCCACTGCTTAGAACCTCTTTTAGCCCTTTTGTAGCGGTCCCAGCCAACCTGAAGGATTGCAATTTATGAGCCCTAGTATAAAAAAAACAAACGGAACTTGGAGATATTTGTTGTCTAAATTGTGGGGTTTTTTCTCCGCAAGACAGCGACATGCTTGGCTACGGCTGATGGTTGCGCCTTCATTATTGGCATGGAGGTGCTGTGGAGGCGTGACCAAGTCATCATTTTCAGCGGCATCATCTTCAATTGCAGCTGAGTGAGCAGGATTACAAGTATGTACATGACAGGCGACGTCGGAGGGGATGACGACACCTACACACGAAAGACGAGGGAGAGAGCAAAAGAGGTGTCAACCGAGGCGGCGGCAGTCAACCGAGAGGCAACCGCAGAGGATACGCTGTTGCAAAGCTCGCAGCAAGTCCAGTGTACCGGACTATGGTGGCCAACAAGGTCGAAATGAAGAGGGAGGGAAAACAACCCAAGAAACAGCTGACCAGGCCGGTGGGAAGGTCGAGTCGGCTGGGCGGCGGCAGTCGACCGAGAGCGACCGGGGAGGAGATCCGATCGGAAGGCTTGCAGCAAATCAAGTGTAATGGACTTAATTGCCAGCGAAAGGGTAAAAGAGGGAGGGTACAAGTCATGATGATGAGTGGACCAAGCTCTGGGGGAAAGGTGGCAAAAGCAAAGGGAGGGAACTCCCTCAGGGGCAGAAAGTGTTGAATTGCATTCTGTCAAGCCTTCGAACACTTCAACTTTGGCCGCCGTTTGCCGGACTCGGCCCGCCAAATTTCACCTCAAGCCTTCGCCTCGCGCACCTGCCTTTGCCCCCGCGCCTTTGCCTCGCGCGCCTTCCGCCTTCGCAGCCAAGCCGCCCCCTTCGCGCGCGCCTTTCGCCTTCGCAGCCAAGCCGCCCCCTTTGCGCGCGCCTTCGCCTTCGCAGCCAAGCCTCAGCCTTTGCCGCGCGCCCCAGCCTTTGCCTCGCACTTCCGCGGCCTTCTCACCTTTGCAGCCGAGCTGCCCCCTTTGCCTCGCGCCGGCCTGCTCAACTCACGCCCGCGCACCGCTGCCTCCACGCCGGGACTTAGTCAGCCTCCACTCTCCAGCCTTGTCAAGCCAATGCCTCTGCCTTGCGACCACCCAGCTTGCCGCTGCCAACCTCATGATTCATTGGCCATCCAGAGCATCGCCCATGCATGACACCCGTCGCTTGCAACCTGGACTCTGTCACCACGGATCGCTTTGCTCACCAACACTGGACCTTGTGGATAAGCTTCCCCTCGTGCACGTCGTCCAACACGACATCCTCTTAGAGCCCTGATGGCCCGCTTGAAGTCTGGTCCTTGAAGCTTCGCATTGTGTCCGCCCAGTTTGCCTTAGATTCTCTGTGCGCTCCTTGCTAGAACCTCACCCGACTTGCGCGCTCCCAAGCCTCTCTCCCTCTTCTCTATTGTTTCATCTCACCATTCAGACTGCTGAGATTCGGTAGAGAACAGATCGTCCGGCTACGCTTGCGCCTGTCCCTCCCGGCTGCATCCGCTCCGCCTCACGACTTCTCAACCCGGGAGTACATTGCGACAACGAGCCGCCTTGCAACCTCTCCGAAACAATCCGGCTCGTGCCGTCTCACGATTCCCCAGCGACCTCCGGTCCCAACTTAATACAAGGCACCGGCTCAGTCACGATACGAACGTCGAAACGACAAACGATCAAGCTCTGCAACTCCTACTACGTCCCCAACCTTCCGGCCAACCTGATCTCGGTCATGCAACTGCAACGCGAGCGCGTTTACACCCACTTTGGCAAGAACATTGAGCTCCGTTCCCAAGGTAAACTTATTGGTGTCGCATCACTCATCGCAAACCAGCTCTCGAAACTGGACGCGACCCCAATCCGCAGCATGTCGTCACCGGTTGCAGCCACCGCCATCCCTCTCCTGACTTTGCACCAATGATTCGCCCACCTGTCCCTCCCCAACCTGCGACGAGCGGTCTCGTCGGGTCAACTACAAGGTCAAACATGGACGTATTCACCGGCAGAATGCAAGACCTTCTCCTGCGACACCTGCAAAGCCGCCAAAGCAACAAGGACACCTTTCCCAATGTCGGACTCTCGCGCTTCGCAACCACTCGAACTGGTCCACTCCGACGTCCTCACTCTGCCCGAACCCGCCACCGATGGGGAACGATATGTTGTCACCTTCATCGATGATTTCTCCCGGAAGACATGGGTCAGTGCGCTGAGGAACAAGAGTCAGGTCTTCGACACCTTCCAGCGTTGGCACACCATGATCGAGCGCTCGACGGGCCTCAAGCTCCGCACGTTACGAACGGACAACGGCGGTGAATACACGTCCAAGGCCTTCGGTGAATACTGCTCTCGGCACGGCATCATCAAACAGCTCACGATTACCTACACCCCGGAGCAAAATGGCCGAGCTGAACGGATGAACCGCACGATCATCGAGGGGACAATCACCTTACTCCAGCACTCGGGACTGCCCATGAAACTCTGGCGCGAGGCCCTCCGGTACGTTGTTGACACCAAGAACCTCAGCCCGCACAGTGCCATCGATCACAAAATCCCGGACACTATCTGGTATGGCAAACCTCCCAGCACGGCAAACCTGAGGGCATTCGGCTGCCGCGCCTGGCACACCACCCCTCGGCACAAGAGGACAAAACTCGACCCCAAGGCCAAACCGTTCATCTTCGTTGGCATTGAAAACAACTCCAAGGCTTGGACACTGTACGACCCAGCCACGACATTGTTCTTCCAGAGCCGCGACGTCAGATTTGACGAGAACGCCTTCCCCGCCCGAGATGCCCCAATTGGCCAACCAAAACCCCGCGAAACGTCCACCACTGGTGACTGGACCTTTGTTGACGCTGCCCATGGATTCCGCGATGCCCCACGTCTGCCACCCCCGCCCGTCGAGCACCAAAATCGGTTTGCAGCACTTGACAACGACGCGAGCGACGACACAACAATTGACATGTCCGATGATGGCTTTGACACCCCTTCTGACATGTCCAGGGCTCAGTTCTCGCTGTCACCTCCTGCATCGGACGCGACCGACGACTCGGCCGACCCAATTGACTTCCTGTCATGCCCATCTCACGCCGCAGCCTTTGCCGCCACCACTGCTGGATCACCGGTTGTCGAACTTGAAGGGCCAACCGAGGACCCCCAGAATTGGTCACAAGCAGTCAAGTCAGGTAAAGAGGAGATCTGGAGGCAGGCAGCAGCCGACGAGTTCCAATCCCTTGCCACCGAGTACAAATGCTTCACCCCGGTCGACTCCTCCTCACTGCCCCCCAGTGCCAAAGTCCTAGGCTCCCGATTCATTTTCCGCACCAAACGCGATCAACTCGGCAAGATCACTTTGCACAAGGGCAGGCTCGTTGCGCAGGGATTCTCCCAGCGTCCAGGGATTGATTACGACGAGACCTTTGCTCCGGTTGCCAAGTTCACCTCCATCCGAGCTCTCATTGCCCTGGCCGCCGCCAAGAAGCTCCACGTCCATCAGGCCGACATTGACAAGGCGTACCTCCACGGCGAGCTGAAAGAAACCCTCTACATGCGCGTTCCACAAGGTGTTGACATGCCTGGTAAAGTCCTCCAACTCCACCACTCCATCTATGGCCTCAAGCAGGCCGGCCGAGTCTGGAATGAGCACATTGACTTGACGCTGAAGAGCCTCCACTACTGCGCCACAGCCAAGGACCACTGTGTGTACGTGCGACGCAACGGCGATCAATACCACTACATCGCCCTCTACGTCGACAACTTGCTGATGGTGAGCCCCTCTGAGGACGAGATCGAGCGCATCCTCAACGGCCTGGAACAAAAATATGGCATCAAACAACTTGGCCCGGCTCAGTACATCTTGGGGATCCAAATCAAGCGACAGGCAGACCAGTCCATCATCCTGTCGCAGGAGGCGTACATCACAAGCATCCTCCGCCGATTCGGGATGTCAGACAGCAGCCCCGCCTCCACGCCGATGGCCCCAAACCGCCAGCTTGAACATTCGCTCGCGGAGCCGTCAAAAATTGCTCGGACATGCTACATGCAGGCCATTGGGTGCCTCATGTACGCCGCCACTGGCACTCGCCTGGACATCTCCTACGCTGTTGGATACCTTGCACGCTTCTCTGCCAGTCCCACACCCGAACACTGGACAGCGATCAAGACCGTCTTTCAGTACTTACGAGGAACCGCACGTCTAGGCCTGCACTACAGCTCCGACCAAGGAAAGTTCTCAGGTTTCACCGGTTACTCTGACGCAGACTGGGGAACCTGCACCACATCGTCACGGTCAACCATGGGGTACAGCTTCCACCTAGCCGGCTCTGTCATCTCCTGGTCCTCCAAAGTGCAAAACCGTGTAGCCGACTCCACCACAGACGCTGAGTACCTTGCCCTCTCGCATGCCGCCAAGGAGGCTGGTCACCTCCAAGAACTGCTCATGGAACTGGGCATCGACACTCAAGCTCCCATCAAGCTATACGGCGACAACCAAGGTGCCATTGCTCTTGCCAGGAACCCCACCCTTCACCACCGGTCCCGTCACATTCGCATTTGTGAGCACTTTGTACGCAACCAGGTCAGGCTTGGTACCATTCAAGTTGAATATGTAGACACAAAAACCATGGTTGCCAACATCTTCACCAAGGCACTTGGACCCTTGGTGTTCAAGGTACATCGTGACAACCTGGGTCTTCGAGGCTAAGTAAGCTTCGAGCGAGGGGGGGTGTTGAATTCCATACACTCTTGCTTAGGTCAATCCCCAGCCTGCGCCCAGCTTGGCCAGCTGCACGCCGCGTGGACCCCTTTTGGACTTATAGATATTTTGCGCACTCGCACCGCGAGCCTCTTTAGTCTTTCCCCTAATGCTCAAATACTCCTTACAACTTGTACCGTGTCTCTTGTACTCACTGGTCGCCGACCCAGGTTAGTTGTAATCCTAACGCTCAAATACTCCTTACAACTCGTACCGTGTCTCTTGTACTCACTGGTCGCCGCGGCACCCAGGTTAGTTGTAATCCTAACGCTCAAATACTCCCTACAACTTGTACCGTGTCTCTTGTACTCACTGGTCGCCGACCCAGTCCTCTACCGAGACCTATGACTTCACATCCCCAACTCCTAAGAGCTAATCTGCAAAGCCCTGTGCTGCCTGTTTCGTTTTGGTCATGCGGTCTGTAGCGGCCAGAAGACGCATATTTGTCTGCGCTCGCACCATGCCGCTGTTAGTATAGGGTCTAAAAGTCAGGCAAGGACTACTACTTACAGAGAGATGCAGCACTTCACCTCCCCCCCCCAAAGTCAGCGGTCATGATGCAAGCATTGACAATTTGTGCAGGCGATGACTTGGGAACAACGGGAAGGCCTTCCTTCGGATTGCCTGTGATGTCACAGTCCAACCGGTCAGTTAGTCATGCTGCCCTGCGCTTTGCTTTTGAAAGATTGGCACACACCTGCCAACCCGAGCCGTTGAGGATCTGCCACGGGATGGTGAGTTGCAATTCACAGAACCTGTTTTTTTTTGCGTGATTCATTTATTACGACTATCAGTACTCTTGCTGTTGTACATCTGTAGCAATGGCAGTGAAGACTCACATCTCGTGTCCCATGTGTTGGATTTGGGCGTTTGGCGCATCAAGGCATTCTAGGCATGGTTTATTATCAGTGGGGTATTAGGGAATTAGGGAGTGCGGTTGGCACGCACGTGAGACTTTTCCATAGCTTTTCTTCTCTTTTCTGCCCACTGGTAACTCACTGTTTCGGACTTTATGACCATACACCGTATCAACACAATCTCATTGTTTGGCTGACCAACAAAAGTTACCAGAACTGTGCAGAAATCTAACTGTAATACACCCCGTAGGAGTGCACACCGGAGTGACAACAATAAGGTCACAGGACCAAAGTATGTAGGATTGACACTGGACACTCTACGTTAGTCGGAACTGAGGAGAGACTAAGAGTGCCCAGGCGTGCGCCCCCCCCTCCTTCTAAGGCCCAGGCGCACGGGCCTTACACTCTCCACCACCTGTTCCAAACCCCCACCCGCCCTTACACCCTCCCCTCTCTCCTCTTCCCACCTCTCCAACACCACCGTGTCCTCCAAATGTGCCCACGGTTTCCAAGTGTTGTCGCTGTCCGCCCAACCCTTCCACTTTACCAAGTACTTCCTCCTCTTCCCTTTCCCCTTTGCGTCTACGATACATTCTACCTCCCATTCCTTGTTCCCTTGGACAATGACAGCGGGTGGCTCCGTGGCGTGTCGTCCTGGGAACGCGTCCCCGTTGTTTGGTACCCAACGTCAGAGCTTGGACACGTGAAAGATGTTGTGCGTCTTGTCACCCAGGTTCAGCTTGAGTTTGTAGTTGGACGTCTTGGGCCGTGCTGCCAGCACTTCATAAGGGCCATCAAACCGTGGAAAAAACTTGGCTGACCGAGCCTCATTATCCACCTTGTAACGGAGTCGTCAGTTGCACAAGTCAACCAATACCTTGTCCCCCACCGCAAACTCCGGGTCTGCTTTGCGCAGCTTGTTGCTCTGTTCCGCTTGTCGGATCTTTGCAATTGCCATATTGTCCCTTGCTTCTGCTGCTGCCGCTTCCCGCTGGTTGACTATCCTCTCAACTGCCTGTGACACCATTGAGCCTTCCACGGGGATGATTGGAGTCAGCTCAGGAGTGAAACCCAAAACCACTTTGAAGGGAGTCTTCCCCGTTGATCTGTTTAGGCTTGAGTTGATCACAAATTCCACGGTTGCAATGTGCTTGGCCCAGTCGTTTTGTTGACGGTTGACCAAGGTATGCAGGACCTGGATCACTGTTCAATTCGTCCGCTTGCTCCGCCCGTCAGTTTGTGGGTGAAATGCCGTTGTCATCGCAAGCTTGGTCCCCATCCGCCCCATGTATGCCGTCCAAAAGTCGCTTGTGAAGAGTTTGTCGCAATTGGAGACTAGCACACGCGGCATGCCAAAGTGTCAATGCCACCCGTCAAAGAACCACTTGGCTGTCGTTGCCGCATTGTCCGTCGTTTTGGCTGGGATGAGTCGTACATAGCCTGAGAGGCGATTTGTGACCGTAAGCAGTGCATCATTACCGTTGCTAGGTATAAGTGGCCCAACAAAGTCTAGGCCAACTTCCCGCATTGGCTGGTCAGGCACACTCAAGTTGTGGATCCGACCGGCAGAACCGGTGCCATGCATCTTCATTGTCTGACAGACAGAACAGGACTCAATGTAGTTTTTGCACGCCTCCTTCATGCCCGACCAGATAAAGTTGCGGCGGAGGTGGTCATACATTTTGTGCAATCCGAAATGGCCCACCGCATTGTGTGCATCATGAATGGCTCTCTCCCAGAAGTCGCCCATCTTTGGCAGTAGGATTTGACCTTCAAACCGCGCAATCCCATCCTTGAGTGAATATCCTGGTGTGGAGTCAATGTTCTTGATCGCTTGTTGGCATTGTGAGTCCTTTCAATATCCTTTCCTGAGCGCCCAAAGAAATGCTGGGTTGAGTTGTGCTTCTGCTGGGACATTGGCTGAGTCATCGGTTTGCGGGAAGGAGTAGCGACTCAGGGCATCAGCAACTGTGTTTTCTGGGCCCTGCACGTACACAATTTTGAAGTTGTAATCTGCCAGTCGTTCCGTCCATCGGGCTTGTTGGCGCGACAGGTTTCCTTGCTTCATGAAACCTGCCAGGGTGTGATGGTCCGTGAGGATATTGAAGCACATGCCCAACAGGTCCGCTCGCCAGTGGTGAAGCGCCTCCACAATCGCCAGTAGTTCCATCTCATGCGCCGCGTAGTTGCGCTCCGCCGGGTTGTACTGTTGCGACCAATAGCCCACTGGCATGGCCGCCTGCCACTCTTTGCCTTGACTCAGTGCCGCACTGATGCCTTGGTTGCTTGCATCCGCCATTAGCCACAGTGGGTCGCCTTCTGAGCGGTCGATTGGGTGCAGTGACGGTAGCTTGCCAACAATTGTCTTGATGGCTTCAAAAGCCTTTTCGTGTTCCATTGTCCAGCCCTTATTGACCTGTGCCCCTTTCCGCGTCAGTGGGACCAAGATCGCTGTCCAGTTCGCAAGTTTGTCAATGAACTTCCGCAGATACTGCACCAAGCCCAGGAAACCCCAAAGTTGCCTGACGGTCGTTGGTTGCGGCCAGTTCTGGATACGTTGTACCTTATTGGGGTCGACACTGATGCCTGCACAAGAGATCTGGTGGCCCAGGAAGAAACACTTGTCCGCAAAGAGCTCCGTTTTCTTGGGTGAAACATACACGTCTGCCTTCCTTAACGTGTCCAAGACCAGTCGCACTCGCCGTTCATGTTCTTCCAACATGTTGGCAAAGATGGTGATGTTGTTGAGGTACACAAAGCACACTTCCCCAATGAGATCCCCTAACGCCTCGTTGACGTGCCGCTGGTGTGTTGCCAATGCGTTGCAGAGTCCCATGGGCATCATGGTCCACTCAAACAGGCCCTATGGTGTTGTGACCACCGTCTTTGCAATGTCGTCCTCCGCCATTTTAGTTTGGAAGAATGAGTTGGTCATGTCAATCTTCCCCCAGAATTGAGCCTTCGAGCAGACCGACAGAATTTTGTCTGGCAGTGGTAAGGGGGTGCGGTCCCAAACAGTTCCCTCATTGAGCTCACGGTAGTCACAGACCCATCTTGGTAAGATCAACTTGTCCTTCTCCATGCCTTTCTTTGGGATGATGAACAATGACGACTTCCGTATACGTCCGGCGGCAATATGCTGGTCCAGAAGCTGTTTCCATGCTGCTTGATAACATTGCGGTGTGCAATAACCCTTTACGTTCAGCTTCTTTGCTCCCGGCTTGAGTTCAATGCGGTGTCAGACTGGTGACTCATACTTTGACACTGGTGGGATATTGCTCGGGAATCGATCCGCAAATTCCGCTTGCAGCATTGCTTCCCGCCATCGCAGTTCCGCGTGCTCTGCCTCCTTTTGCTGCACCCTGTCAATGTACGCAATGACAGCATTCCAGTTGATCCACGCCTTGTTGCTCTGCTTGGCACTCCTTTCCGTGCGTTGCTGGGGATGTGGTCCAAACATCGGCGCGCGCAGGTCAATTGTCATGTTGGGAGCCTCAGGGTGTGGGACCAAGATCCGGTGGTTCTTGCAATCAATGTTCACCTTGTGCTTTGTGAGGAAATTGAACCCCAACACCACTTCCAACGGCTCCTGCAGCTTGGCCACCTTCAGAATCGTCTCTCCGGCTTCCCAGGCCCCATTTTCCGACGTGATCAGGATTTTCACAAATGAGGTAATGCGGAACGCGCTCTGTTGGCCTTTGATTTCAGTTCTGACCGTTGAAGGTACAGGCAGACGGTACTTAACTAACCCCAGTTTCTCAACCACCTTATCTGTGATGAAGGAGGAAGAGGCCCCGGAGTCAGCAAGTGCATTGAACGTTGCTGAGCCCTTGTTGTTGTGCAGAACCATGGGAATCATTGAGAGAAATTGAGGGGCGTACTCATTTTCTTTGTCCGTTGAGAAGTCGTCATTGTCGCAATTGGCAATCTGGTTGAGAGTCTCCTTCGGGCCTGCATTTGTCTTTTTCTGTTCCTGTTTGGCCCAGCCTTCGGGAACATCCGGCACCGAGTGCCATTTGGCCATGCAGGTTCGCAAGAAGTGGTCAACATTGATTCGGCGGCAGCTGAAACATCCGTTGTTGCATCACAGGTAGTCCTTCATTGCGTCGGTGAGCTTGTTCGGTGTGCGGCTGGTGCCGGCGGTCGTGGCGGCAGAAGCCCGGTAGGAGTTTGTCTTTGTTGCGGTGACCGCCATCGCCTGAGGTCGTGGAGCGGCTACACTTCGGATTGCCAACATCATATTCCATTGAGACCTTGCAAGCCGTTCGAACTTTGTACGAGACCGCCTTTGGTTTGGCAAGTCCCGCCTTTGATGCTGCTACATAGTCCAAGTTGTCTTGGTGCAGACCGGTGTTGACAAGGAGATCGTTCTGGCGCAGTACTACACTCAGTTGGGTGTCCATGTTGAATAACAGGATCTTGACGAACCCCGCGTTGCTGAGAGCCACCTGTCCGAGCTGGAGCTGAAGGGCACGAAGTCCCAATGCCCACGTAGGGTAGTCCATGTTCCGTTGTTTGGAGTGCCGGATTTGTTTCTCCATGTCAAATGCGAAGTCCAGAGGTAGTGCCTTGTGGACCATTGCAACCCTAAATTTGTCCCATGTGCGGTCTTCCGTCAACAATACCAGCCAGTGCTTCAGGTGGTCATGCTCAACATGGTTCTGTATGAACATGATCTTGAACCCCATATCGGAAACGCCATGTTGTACAAACAGGTTGTCCATGTCCATCAGGAAAGCTCGGATTGAGGCCAGGGTGAGTGTGCCGTTTGTAAGCTTGGGGGTGATGAGCTTTAGTCCCTTTGGCATTATCAGCACCGGCTCCTTGTCCCAACTTGATTCGGCAGTCTGGTCTTGTTGGTTTGACGCTGGTGGCGGTACCCCTTGGGCCTTCTTGCCACGCGCCATCATCGTTCGTTATTGTTGGTTGGGGCTTTTGTTTGTTCCGTTGGGGTGTTGCTGGCGCACATTGAGGGGTGTGCATCTTTGACCGTTGTGAAAAAAAAAGTGTAATACACCCTGTAGGAGTGCACACCGGAGCAACAACAATAAGATCACAGGACCAAAGTATGTAGGATTGACACTGGACACTCTATGTTAGTTGCACATAAAACAATGCCTCCTGATCCACTTGGGCTCACCTGGACACTCTATGTAATAAGAGACTGACAAGCGTGTAATCCAACCGTCAGTTAATTGCAACGGAAGTGACTGTGAAGCTAAACATGCGTACCTGACAAGCGTGTAATCCAACTGTGGAGAGAAGACAATGGTTGGTGCGCATCACCAGGCTTCACTAAACAGACAGGCACTTCTAGCGCTTCTAAAGAGATTACCAATGAACGCGCGCAATTCCTATGCCTCATTCCTAACACACCAACTCGCCCCTTCATGCAATGAATCAATAAGCCCCATCTGTAAGGCTTGGTTGCCTTATGCTATTTAACTACCCTTCTGATTTCAATATGCATCTATTGAAATTGTCATTCTTTTGGACTGTAACCTAGTCGTGAAGGGCCTGGTGTATTACACCATTGTGTGTACAAACTGATAATGCTTCTGAGTCCCGAGCCCTTTAGTAAGAACATCCGCAGCCATTGTGCCGGTGGGAACCCAGACCATCTTGATTGTTCCCTCTGCAATGTGATCTTGGATGAAGTGGAGATGGATCCTGATGTGTTTGGTGCGAGCATGGAAAGCCGGGTGTTTGGCCAGAGTGATAGCCGATTGGTTGTCACCCCTCAGACGGGTTGGCAATGTCTGCTCAAAACCAAGATCGGCCAGCAGCCAATGCAACCAGATCCCTTCACAAGCAGCGTACGACATGGCCACGTATTTGGCCTCGGTGCTCGACAGAGTGACAAGAGTCTGACGTTTGGCGATCCAGGAAATTGCCCCGCCAGCGCACGTGAAGACGTAGCCCAAGACGCTGCGGCGGGTCACAGGGTCGGCACCATGGTCCGCGTCGACAAAACCCTCCAAAATGGCCAACATCGGCTGATGGGTCTTCTGGTATCGAATGCCAAAGTTACGAGTGCCGATGAGGTACCGGAGAATGTGCTTGAGCGCCTCCCAATGTTCCGCCTCGAAGTTGTTACAGAAACAAGCAGCCTTGGACACAGCGAAAGCGATGTCGGGCCAAGTAGTGCCGGACAGATACAGAAGCTTGCCGACAATGGCACGGTATGGTATGGAAGCGGGGTCGAAATCAGAGCTCACACGGTTCCTCAGCGTGGACGGTGCCACAAGCGGGGTGGGATGCGGGGAGGCGTTGGCCATGTTGTATTCCTTGAGAATCACATCCACAAAATGAGATTGAGTAACAATGGCCACACCCGTTTTGCCCTTGCGGATTATACTCTGACCCAGGAAGAAAGACGCCTCGTCCGTGCTGCAAGACTCAAAACGCACCCTGAGCTGAGTGAGAACGCCGTCAAGGTTGCCATCACCTGTGAGCAGTCCGTCGTCAACATGAATGGAAAGGAAACAGCGCTTATCCCCTTCCCTGCGGATGAAGATGGCATGATTGCTGTTGGTATGCGTGAAGCCGATTGACAAAATCCACTCGGTGAAGACCTTGTACCACTCCCTACCCGCCTGGACAAGTCCGTACAGCGCACGCTGAAGGGGCACAACTTGCCCACTGGGCAGGCGCATGTAGATCTCCGTCCCACCAAGATTGCCATTGAGGTATGCCGACGAGACGTTGAATTGCAGGGTCTCCCACCCATTCTCAACGGCAAGGGCGAGCAGCAGGTGATGGGAGGCGGCGCGGCCAGTAGGCAAGAACAAGTCAATTTGCTCACCCCAACACCTCTGCATGTCCCCACGCACAACGAGGCAAGCTTTGTACTTTATGATTTTGCCCTCGGTGTCGCGCTTCACCATGAGGACCCACATGCTGCCAATTATGATAGCCCCGTGAGGGGGACAAAGCGGCTTGGAGAACGTTTGCTTAGCCGCCAGTGCACCCTCCTTGGTCGCCATGGCCGTCAGCCAGTATTTGTGGAACGGACCAGCAAGTGCCGTCCTTGTCGACTTTGGCAAGAAAGGCAGTCGCTTCCTCGTACGAGTACAGCTGTACGTCCGGATCGTCCTCGGCAAAGTCCTCGATTGAGACAGAGGCGTGCGCAGCGAACTCCAAGTCATGAGCCGCGCAGGCGAAACCCAAGTAGTCAGGGGGGCAACAAGCACAAGTGGAACGATCGCCCACAGGAGTGGCATGCGCCGGACCCGGGTTGGAGAACACGAGGGAGGGCGGAACAGGTGGGGCCACAATGTTGACCGGACCAGCCGCGGGCGGGATGGTAGCGGCAGGGGCAACAGCAGGAGCGGCCGTGACGGTGGGTACAACGCCCGCAGGATTGACAGTATTGTCGTCATCAGGGGGAAGGTCGGGTGGAGGAACTCTGTGCGGGACGGACAGATAGGACAGAACGACGGGCGCAACAACAGTAGGTACAGAGTTTGCCGCGGTGGGGAAGAAGCGATCTTTGAAGAACTTGGCCTGAGACGACTCAAAGACCTTGTTGCCAACCAGGTCGTAGAAGCGCCAGGCCTTAGAGCGCAAGGAGTACCTGACAAAGTAGCATAGGCGCAACCGCGGAGCCAACTTGTTTGAACGCTGTTTGGGAGCAAACGGTACCTGGGCGGTGCAGCCCCAGGTTTTGACACGATCAATGCGAGGACGACGGATAGACGTGACAGGACTCGCAGCGGCGTGAAGAACGGCATCAGGAGTGCGCTGCTGCAGAGGCGACGACGGGAGGAGGTTGATAATGTAGATGGCCGCCTGCGCAGCCTCTTCCCACAGCGATGACGGCAGGCCCAAACGATGAAGCCACGCCCAAACAGAGTTGAAAATCGTACGCCAACTCCGCTCCTGTATGCCCATCTGACCGTGCTTGTATGCCGTGGATAGCTTGTGAAAAATGCCCCGCTCGGCAAGCCAATCCCGGAGGTTGTTGTTGACAAACTCACCCCCCCTATCCGTGCGCAAGGTTGCCACTCCTGGGCCAGCATACTGGATCTTCGACATTGCAACAAAACCCTTGAGTACGGACGAAGCCTCGCTCTTGAGCCAAATGCCGTGAGCCCAGCGGAAACGCGAGTATTCATCCGTGATACTGCACAGATATCGGACGCCAGAGAGAGCAGGAACAGGGGAAGGCGCCCACACGTCGGCAAAGACCCAAGCAAAAGGTGCGTTGGTGGGGTGGTGGGCAGCCTCACAACTGGGGGCAGACACGGCCTTGCCGGAGCAGCAGGCATTGCACTGATCAAGAAGACAAATTTGATCCTGGGTTACAGCAGAGATGTTGAGGGAAATGTTGCCCAACTTAGCAAGTTCTACCAAATGACCCAAACGCTGATGCCAAAGCACTACATCTGTAGGCAAGGAGGTGGCCGTCAGCGCCTGGTGATCCGCCAGAGGAGGTGAGGCCAGACTCGCCTGGAGAACGTAGTGGTTGCGATCCAGAGCAAAGGTGAGGCTCAAAGCCGGACCTGAGACGGTGAGACCAGAGTGTTTGCCCGCAGTGTCACAAATCCCAGACAGCTGGTACCCATCCTTCATGAGGGTGGCAAGAGAGACGAGCTTGGCAGACAGACCCGGGATAAGAAGGACGTCGCGGAGCTCGAGAGGTGTCCCGTTGGCATGAAGCCGGAGGGTGCCCTTGCCGACAGCCATGGCGCTGGACTTGAATGCGCAGACTATGCGCACACGCTCCGTTGTAAAAGGCTGAAGGTCAACCAAGAGATCCCGACAAGTGGTCATGTGGCGCGTTGCCCCCGAGTCAAGAAGGTAGCGGGAACCATTGTGCAAGTACAGCGCCAAGACTTTGGTGTCAAGGGCGACGTCAACAAAATAGTTCTTGTAATGGTCATCTTCAACCGATGGGTTGGGACCGTACTCCGCCACGAGTGCCATCGCGTCAGCCGCGCCGATGGAGATGTTGTGCTTGGCTAAGACGGCAACCCAACGACGGGACAGTTTGGTCGAGGGAACGGTACATTCGTCGCCAAGATGGCCCTGCTCGTAGCATTTCCTGCACTGTGACCAGCCCAGCCTCAGGCGACCGTTCTGCGCAACCCCGTGCGGCCACTTGTCCACGAGACCCGGTACCTTCGAAGCCGAGAGAAAACTGGACTTCGCTTTGCCTGACAAACAAGCGGGGCGCCTGCGATGGCCCTGAGTCCTCCCCGCGAGGGCTTTGGCGACATTGGTGCCGGAAGAGCGAGACATCGCCACCCAACAAATTGCGCCCTCCACATCACTGAGCGACGGGAGAGGGCCAAGAGCATCAATAACCGTGACAATAGGCCGTGGCGTCCTTGCCTTCAGGAGGTCTATGCAGATGCCTTCCAACAATGCAGGCGGCGGAACCCACTTGTCAAACTCGGCTTGCGTGTACTTGACCCCATCGATCTTGGCGCGCTGGTATGCCTTGTCGCGGGAGACATGCGCGGCATTAAGGTCATTGAACAAGCGGTTGAAGTGTGACAACCAAGGGTTGAGAGGCTCTCCATTGACATAGGCCTGATAGAGAAAGAGAGCATCGAGCTTCTCCGACTGCGTGAAGTTGTGAGATGCGGCGCTGAGGTCTTCATCGAGGGCCGCCCACAGCTTGTGCGTTGGCTTGTCTGCGATGCGCGCAAACGTGGCCTCCCCCAGGCACACGGACAAGATATTGCGGGCCTGCGCCAAGGCTTGATTGAGGTTGTTGACGTCATGACGGTAGTTCCGATGTTGTGTACGAAACGTGGCTACATTGGGTACTGTGGAGCCACCCAGTGTACAGGTGAACTCGGACTGTTTGGGCTTGGGGCCAACGCTGAGTTTGGTCGTGACATGCTTGAAACGGCCATTGCCCTCCAACACCCGTTGGAGTCGATCCTTGGCCGTCCCCCAGTTTGTGGTGTCGACATTGCCATACAGGTCGCCCATAAAACCACAATGAGTGGCAGACCCGGAATCCACCGTGGTCGTAGCCATCTTGGATATGCGCTGCAGCTTTTCTGTTTGCGGATCTGTGCCTTGCGGCAATACAGACGCTACCAAATAAGAGACTGACAAGCGTGTAATCCAACCGTCAGTTAATTGCAATGGAAGTGACTGTGAAGCTAAACATGCATACCCGACGAGCATGTAATCCAACCGTGGAGAGAAGACAACGGTTGGTGCGCATTGCCAGGCTTCACTAAACAGACAGGTGCTTCTAGCGCTTCTAAAGAGATTACAAATGAATGCGCGCAATTCCTATGCCTCATTCCTAACACACCAACTTACGTTAGTTGCTGAGGAGAGACTAAGAGTGCCCAGGCGTGCGCCCCCCCCCTCCTTCTAAGGCCCAGGCGCACGGGCCTTACACTAACAGTTACCAGTCATCCAAGATTGGGATTATACAATCTGCATTCCGTCAAGCACAAAAATGGAATCAGCACCTTTGCAGCCAGCTTGGACGTGTTTCCCAACATTGGGGTCGGACAACTACCACACGTGGAAGATCAACACGCAGTTTGCGCTCCAGAACAACAAGTGCTGGAGAGTTGTGACCGGTGCGGAGTTGAGGCCATCACCAGGGGGGGATGATGTTGCTGGGTTGAAGAAGCTTGAGGAGTGGGAGGAGAATAACAAGAAGGCACTGGGCCTGATTGTGTGCAGCATTGATGTCAGCAGGCATGAGGTTGCTGAATGCGAGACTGCAAAGGCGGCATGGGACTTGTTGAAGGAACAATATGGCAACGCATCAATTGCAATGAGACGGCGTTGACGCAACAGTTCTACTGGATGACAAGGAAGCGTGACGAGCCGCTGGAGGCCTTTGTCAATAGGCTAAAGGACATTGCGCATCAACTCAAGGGGTCAGGTCACAAAGTTGAGGAGATGGACAAGACAATGGTTCTACTCTCAAGTGGGCTCTTGAGGACGTCAAGACTATGGTTTTGTGCACGGCACTGCAGGCACGGTGGAGTGCGGCAAGAACTCCGGAGGAGGCAACAAAGTTGCACAACTTGTCAATGGGGCAAGACAAGCGTACAACGATGAACGATTGCAGGACGACATCAAACCGGAATTGAACATCTCATCGGCATTCTTTACGTGCTGGGGATGCCAAAAACCGGGACACAAAAAGGATCAATGCCCCAACCTGAAGGAAGTCAACAAGATATTGAAGGATGCCAGTGAGCATGCACTTAGTGTATGGGTGAAGAAACAAGAAACAAGGGATCAAATCCAAGGCCTAGGCAGAACCTACCACTTTCAAAATTAGTTGGGGGAAGGAGCTATTGGGTGGGGGTAGGTGTACCCCAAGGATTACCGTACTTGGGAAGTACAGGGAGCAGTGGGATCTGCTTGGATCATAGTTTATGATTGGGACTTGTGGTTTAGCAAGTTTGACCTGTGTTTTTTGCGGGTGGTTTTACTTGTGGTTTATTGAGCGGGTTTGCTCGTGAGCAAGTGGTTGTGTTGGAACGAATTGCAAGGATTGCACACCAAGAATGCAGAGAAGTGTTGGATTTGGGCATTTGGCGCATCAAGGCATTCTAGGCATGGTTTATTATCAGTGGGGTATTAGGGAATTAGGGAGTGTGGTTGGCGCGTGCGCAAGACTTTTCCATAGCTTTTCTTCTCTTTTCCGCCCACTGGTAACTCACTGTTTCGGACTTTACGACCGTACACCGTATCAACACAATCTCATTGTTTGGCCAACCAACAAAAGTTACCAGAAGTGTGCAGAAATCTAACACCATGGACCCGGAATCTCAACTGTACAAAGTCAATCCTTCCGCTGTGTCACCAACGTCCGATGTCTATTTTTTGTGTCAGGTTTTCCGTCATATCTGAGACTGCACAGCCATGTCAAGAGATAACTCACGCATGGGGACATTCAAAGAGGATGTGTTGAAGGGAATTGCTGCTTGGTAGTTTTACATTAGCTCCTGAATATCCCACACCAAGAGCACAGTTCATGAAGTTACTTACTTGAATGTGTTGCTATGCATGCGGCAGCCATTTCTTGAGACAAATTGTCCCGTATTTGTTGCAGAGCTTCCACGGTGACCACTTCAGATGTCACAAGCTCGAGGTGACAAAACCTTTTTTTTTAAAATAATAATAATAATAATGTGAAACTCATCGCGAACTTGCAACGAGAAAATCCCCTACGGAACTAAAGGAGATGCTGCCCGATTTATTTTTATTTTTTATTTTGTATGAAACTCATTGCTAATTTGCAAGAGAAGAAAACCCCCTACGGAACTAAAGGGGTTTTTTTGTTTTTGTTTTGTTATACTGGGGCTCATAAATTGCAATCCTTTGGGTTGGCTGGGACCACTATAAAAAGAGCTAAAAGAGGTTCTAAGCAGTGACGACAAGCAGATGGGTGAAAATCAAACCCCTGCAGGCAAAGGGCGCCGCGCAGATCAAAACCTGCCAAGCACCCAACTTGGACTCCAACGGGCGGTGACTCTGCTGCCGCTTCACATCCCAAGATTGGGAGCACATAGAAAGAAGGGAAACCCAATTTTTTTGTAGAAACTGCTCATCCTATTGCCCCCAATTCCTGTTCCCCCTGATTGGCCTACGGAAACACTAGAAGGAAGTCAACAATGATAACACAAACCGCCCGCCAAAGTGCAAGAAATGGGCCGGTATCCACCAATCCAATAACGGGATTCAAGTGTTGAATGTGGACCAAAGGACTTTTTGGAACTGGGTGTAGCGACCGCTGGGAGCTACAGTTGGAGGGTCAATGTGGCTTTGGTTGCAACGGACGGTCCAAAGGGGAGAAGTTGTGAGGCGGCACAGACACGGTCTGACAAGACAGACACAGTGCGGCTGAACAATCTGTTCTCTACCAGAGATTAGCAGTCTGACTAATTTTGGGAAGCGGTGGATGTGATTGCAAGTAACCTGTTCTCTACCAGAGATTAGCAGTCTGACTAATGTTGGGAAGCGGTAGAGAAGAGGAAGGAAGGCACGAGGGAGCGCGAGGGGCACAAGGTTCTAGCAAGTGGACACGCAAAGGATCTACTGCAAAATGGGCAAGCACGTTGCGAAGCTCTAAGGGCCAGGCTCTGAGAGGTGTTGTGTTAGACGACGTGCACAAGGGGAAACTTATCCACAATGGTCCAGTGTTGGTGAGCAAAGCAATCCATGGTGACAGAGTCCAGGTTGCAAGCGACGGGCGTCATGCATGGGCAATGCTCTGGATGGCCGATGAATCATGAGGTCGGTGGCGGCAAGCTGGGTGGTAGCAAGGCAGAGGCATTGGCTTGACAAAGGCTGGAGAGTGCAGGCTGACTAAGTCCCAGCGTGGAGGCAGCGGCGCGCGGGCGTGAGTTGAGCAGGCCGGTGCAAGGCAAAGGGGGCAGCTCGGCTGCAAAGGTGAGAAGGCCGCGGAAGTGCAAGGCAAAGGCTGAGGCACGCAGCAAAGGCTGAGGCTTGGCTGTGAAGGTGGTGGCGTGCAGACAGAGCAGGCAACGGCGGAGCAGACGGACCAGTATGTGGACGAGTTGACAACGGTGCACATAGGTTGAAGGACGAGGCTGGAGGCAAGGATCATGCGGCAAGACTTGAAGGACAGGGGGTTGTGGCAAAGGGTGCGGAGGCGCAAGGCAAAGGCGGCGGCTTGGCTGCAAAGGCAGACAGGGGGTCGCGGCTTGGCTGCAAAGGCAAAGGCGCAAGGTGAACTTTGGCGGGCCAACCCCGGCAAACGGCGGCAAAAGTCAAAGTGTTTGAACACTTGATAGAATGCAATTCAACATCAAGTGCCCCAGCCAAGCGGTTGCTCCCCCCCAGGAGACTAATGAGAGATGAAGGAGAAAGATAAAGGAAAAGTAAACAATGTACTAATGACAGCAGGCCCACCCCGCACCCACTTCCTGACTCGGTCAAGACGAAGACAAGACAACGACTGTGCAACCACCTTGACCTACGACGCTCCAAGTCTATGCTTGGTCACAAGAAGATGCGGTGAAGGTCCCTCAAAATCTTCCCCTTGGCAGTCCCTGGCCCCTCAAAGCTGACTTTTTGCCTGTGTCTGCTGTATTGTTGCTAGGGGGTGATCCACTATGTATCTCGCTTATATAAATCTGAACAACACTTCAGTCAGTCTTCAATGCGAGAGTGAATAAGGAATATGAATTGACAACATACCTGAACAACACTTCAGTCAGCCTTCAATGCAAGAGCAAATGAAGAGAGAAAGAGACAAAGTGTTGCCCAAGTGCTAAACAATCTGCTAGAAATGCCCCGCCTCCCCAATTAGATGGCGGGCCCAATTAACTGCAGCCAGGGTAAGATGGCAATCCCAGTTGAGTAGAAACATCCTGCCATTCTTCCATTTAGTCATATTTTCAGAGTCAAGAACAAGCCAACCCTCCAAATCCAATACCGTCCTTCCTTTGTCTTCGAACTCGGATCCTAATGTAGAGACTTGTCGTTGACACTCCCCCTGGTTCCGATGTTCGAAAGCTGAACCATTCCCATCAATTGACGATGACGCTCAAACTTGATACGACCAAGACCTTTGGTGAGTGTGTTGGCGACCATCAAGTCCGTGTCGCAGTAGACAAGCTTGACCTCACCGAAGCCAACTTGCTCGCGAACAAAATGATGAACAACATTGAAATGCTTGGTACGCGCATGATGCACAGGGTTGTTGGCAATCTTGATGGTAGCCTGGCTGTCCTCATGGATGATCATTGCGAATTGCTGAGAGACGTAGAGATTGGTGGCAACTTGTCGAAGCCAAACTGCCTCCTTGGTAGCCATAGATGCGGCAAGAATCTTGGACTCGGTAGTAGAGGTGGCGACGAGCGACTGTTGTTTGGACTGCCAAGAGATTGCAGCCCCTCCAAACAAGGTGACAAAGGCCCCAACTGATTGACAATTCACAAAGTTGCTTGCCCAGCTAGCATTGGACTAGATCACGAGATTGGTAGAGCCATTGAGTTGGTAGCACAATCCGAAGTCGATGGTTCCAGCGAGGTAGCGAAAGATGTGTTTGACGGCAAGCATGACAGGCAACGTCGGAGGGGATGACGACACCTACACACGAAAGACGAGGGAGAGAGCGAAAGAGGTGTTGACCGAGGCGGTGGCAGTCGACCGAGAGGCAACCGCGGAGGATACGCTGTTGCAAGGCTCGCAGCAAGTCCAGTGTACTGGACTATGGTGGCCAACGAGGTCGAAATGAAGAGGGAGGGAAAACAATCCAAGAAACAGCTGACCAGGCCGGTGGGAAGGTCGAGTTGGCTGGGCGGCGGCAGTCGACCGAGAGCGACCGGGGAGGAGATCCGATCGGAAGGCTCACAGCAAATCAAGTGTAACGGACTTAATTGCCAGCGAAAGGGTAAAAGAGGGAGGGTACAAGTCATGATGATGAGTGGACCAAGCTCTGGGGGAAAGGTGGCAAAAGCAAAGGGAGGGAACTCCCTCAGGGGCAGAAAGGAATGGGCCAATAACTACACCATGAGGTTGCTTCAGGGGCAAAAAGGATTGCTCGCGGGAGCACCGGTAAAAACCCCAAAGCCGTGCCTTGGCTAGCAAAAAGGAAAACAAACCAAAAAAGCTGATCGCGCTCCAGGCGGATCGAACCCACAACCACCAAGTGCGCGCAAGCATGAGTGGAGCAGGCCGGCGCGGGCAAAGGGGGCAGCTCAGCTGCAAAGGCCGGAGGCACGCGCGAAGGGGGCGGCTTGGCTGAGAGGCTGGCTCGGCGGAAAGGCCGGAGGCACCGAGAGGGGGGCGGCTTTCAACAATGTCAACCCCGCCGGCACATTGGGGGACTTCCTTCGAGTATTGTTGTCAGTGTACTGCTGTGATCCTGACAAAGCAAGTCGTTCTCGGTGGGAGAAGCAAGACGTTGGGCGACGGCGCAAACTGCGGCAGCAATGTCAGGATGAGTCATCTGAGCGGCGTATTGAAGAGCGCCAACCATGGACTGGTACATGTGAAGATCATCAAGCGTGGCAGAAGTGTCAACTGCGCGATCCTCCTTGTCGAGCATGGGGGTTGCCTTGGTCTTGACCAACTTGAATCCAAAGTGTTTGAGGATGTCTTTGATGTAACGAGATTGGTGTAGAAGACAGTATTGTTCTTTGCGAAGGACTTTGAGAGAAAGAAAGAGGGACACTGCACCTTGTCGTTTCAACTGGAACACAGCTTGAAGTTGCCCAATCTCGGTCTCGATCAATTCTTGAGAGGTAGCGGCGACCAAGCCGTCATTGACGTAAAAAGCGACGATGATGTAACCTCGATTGTCGGTCTTGGAGTAGAGGCAGGCGTCCGAGTTGCACTTGGACCAGTTCTTCTTGACCATGAGACGATCGAGAGCGGTGTTCCATCTGCGAGGTGCTTGCTTGGTGCCATACATGTATGCAACAAGCTTCAAACACTGACCAGGTTGCAGAACTCCAGACCATCCCTTGGGCGCCTTCATGCAGACATCATTGGTCATCTTGCCGTTGAGGAATGCGGTGTCAAAGTCGAACTGTTCAAGCTTGAGTCCGCGAGCTGTGGCAAGAGCAATGATGAAACGAATGGTACTCATGTGAGCAACAGGAGCAAACATCTTGTTGAAATCGATACCCAGGCGTTGAGCAAAGCCTTGAGCGACGAGACGAGCCTTGTAGCGAACAATTCGACCAGCTGTGTCCTTCTTGAGAGTAAAGACCCACTTGGAACCGAGAGCATGGGCGCCACGAGGAAGCACAACAATCTCGAACACTTGATGAGCGTCAAGAGAGGCAAGCTCCGAGTTGATGGCACCGATCCAATGCTCCGCCTCGGGCGAGGAAATTGCTTCTTCAAACGATGTTGGAATGAGTGACCCTTGGGTTTTGATTGCCAAACAGAGAGACTCCTCCCCCCAGATTTTGTCAACCGCTGGTTTGTTGTCTGGAACTTCAAAAACGCCGTAGCAGATGATGTCGCAGGTTGAGGCAGGACCGATGAAACGTGCGGCACAAGGACAAAGACGAGAGTTGAGAATGTTCTCAGGGACAATCTCCTCAAAACGACCAGGGTTGCGGCCAACCTGGACATGACAGTAGCCCTCGGGAGTGCCAGGGCACAATGGTTGCTCTTCCACCTCAGGGACCTCTGCCAGAGTGTGGGGAACTGGAGGCAAGGGAATGAACTCATCTGTGTCCTTGTCCGAATTGTTGGCAAGTTTGAGCTTGTTGAGTTCTTTGCGACCAAACAAGCAGTGACGAGTGACGGTGGTGGTCTTGGTATCCTTGAACCAAATGATGTAGTTGTAGTCCGAGTAGCCCACAAGTATACCTTGCTTGACCTTGTCATTGAGTTTCTTGCGAAGAGTTTTGTCGATGTGAACAAAGGCGATGGCACCAAACAGTTTGAGATGGCCAATTTGGGGTTTCTTGTCATGAATGATCTCCAAAGGTGTTTTTCCTCCGAGTCGAGTAACACCTGTGCAGTTGTGGATGTAGGTGGCCGTTGTCATAGCGAGCGACCAGAACGAGTGAGGCAGCTTCGAGTCATGGAGCATGGCCTTGACGGTATTCATGAGAGATCCGTTCAAGCGCTCAACCTGTCCGTTGTTTTCCGGGGTGTACAGTGCTGTGCGTTTGTGCATGATTCCGTGACTCTTGAAGTAGTCGATGAAGGCCTCAGAAGTAAACTTGCCTCCATTATCGGAACGAACAAAACGGATGGAATTGCCGGTCATCTTCTCCGCACTGAGTCTGAAGGTGTCAAACGTCTTCAGAACCTTGATTGAGGTCTTGGACAAAAGTGGGAAGCACCATTTGCTGCAGGAGAATTGATCAATGATCGCAAGATAGATCATGCAACCGGCGTGATTGGGTTCCTGAACAAAACAGAGGTCGATGGAGATGCGCTCAAGAACAGCAGAGGCAGAACCTTGACCCTTGAAAGATGAATGCTCGGACTTGGCATACAGACAGGTGTCGCAGTCGTGCACAGTCTTGTCACTGAGGTTGCGTTCCTCAGCTTCACCAATGTGTAGCATATTGAGGATGGCGCAAACCGGAAGATGACCGAGACGACAATGCCAAGTCATAAGAGGGGCACTGACCATAGACCAAGTCGCTGAAACTCCTTCGATCATCTTGACGTCAAGCTCGTACGCCGTGTCTGGGCGAGTGCTGACAACGACGGTGTTGTCCTTGGAGACCTTGCAAAGACCATTGACACCAAAAGCGACCTTGAACCCTAGCAACGTGATCACTCGGACTGAGATGAGGCCAGTCGTCGCACCAGGGAGATGGTAGACGTTCTTGAGATGAAGGGTTCAACCTGAGGTAGACTCGAGGATGACCGTGCTGTAACCGGGGCAGACGACGCGCTGACCCAATGCAGTCTCGACCAAGAGAGGTTGAGCGACAAAGTCGATGATCGATGAACGATCGCCAGTGTGATGATGAGCAGCACCAGAATCGAGAATCCAGCGCATGACTCAAGTCGTAACGGAGTTGGCAACTTGAACCGAGAATGAGATCGGCTCAGAGACTACCGCAGCTTTGTTTGTCTTTGACTTGGGAGACCCCTTTGACTTGTCCAAACGATTGTTGGGGTTTTTGTAGCAGTCCGCAGCGACGTGTCCCTTCTTGTTGCAATGCGTGCACTTGAGGGGCTGCAAAGTGGCCAGTGCACCGGCATTGGACTTGGTGATCACTTGGTTTGAGTTGACCAAGATGGCGGCAGTCTGTTGATGTTGTGCTTCATTCTCAATCTGACCAATGACTTGAGTGGAGGTAACGACGTCGTCGGGATTTGTGTGAGCTTGTTTGAACCACATGTTGACATTGCTCCAGGATTCGGGCAAGGAGTTGAGGATGAAGATGCAGAGGTACTTGTCGGAAATGGCTTTGCCAATCTTTGCAAGCTCCTCGTAGCACATACGTAACTTGGTTAGGTGCGCATCCATGTCTTGACCTTCGACGTACTTGGTGGCGAGTAATCAGACAAGACCAGTGTAGAGCGCATTGTGACCACGCTTCCTGAACTTGTTCTCGAGTATCGTCCACATCTCTGCCAACGTCTCAGTGTAGGCAAGCACACCTTGAAGGGTGATGTCAATAGTATTGAGAATGTTTTCTTGGCACCATTGATTGCGTTTGTCCCATTTGTCTATGTCGTCTTGGCTTGCAAAGTTGAGGACAGGTCGAACTTTGACTCCGATAACAATGTTGAACGACTTTGCCCGCTTCATGTAGACCAAAAGATGCTTGTACCATGATGGATAATCAGAGGCAATCTTGAGTCAAATGAGGGAAGACTTGCTGTTGTCTGAAGACAATGACGCCGGGAGTGTAGCAGCTAGGCTTGTAAGGCTCATAACCTATTGTTGCTAGGGGGTGATCCGCTATGTATCTCGCTTATATAAATCTGAACAACACTTCAGTCAGTCTTCAATGCAAGAGCAAATGAAGAGAGAAAGAGACGAAGTGTCGCCCAAGTGCTAAACAATCTGCTAGAAATGCCCCGCCTCCCCAATTAGATGGCGGGCCCAATTAACTGCAGCCAGGGTAAGATGGCAATCCCAGTCAAGTAGAAACATCCTGCCATTCTTCCATTTAGTCATATCTTCAGAGTCAAGAAGAAGCCAACCCTCCAAATCCAATACCGTTCTTCCTTTGTCTTTGAACTGTGATCCTAATGTAGAGACTTGTCGTTGACATCTTGACCCAGAACCTCAAAGCCAAAGAGCATGAGCCACCGCCGAGTCAACGCCAAAACATGAGCTGGTCCATGAGAAACGGAAGCGGACCTGTGATAGATGAAAGATGAAAGCGAGATATTTAGTGTACAATTTGACAGAAGTGAACACGTGTTGTGATATGATGTGTGGTGGGGTGGGGGGAAATCAAACCCAGCCTCTACTGCCCTCTCCTCCCCCTTGTTCCCCTGGCCCTCAACTTCATCCTCTCCTCCTCTCCACGTTTTCCATCCCTGCCCCATGCCTCTGCAACCTCCACCTCCCACTGCTGATTGTCTCCAAGACCATCCCTGTGAAAATCACAATTGTCCTGCCTGCACCTTCTTGTTGGCTGGGTTTGGCCTTGAGCTTGGGAAGGCTGAAAAGTTGTTGCAGCGGCGTGTAGTGATCGTCTTTGATTGTGTCTTGTCCGAGCGCATTGCAGAGAACGCCCCTTGCCGCCGTCCAAATGTTCTTCGAGTCGAAGCAGTCAAAGAAGTAGTGGTTGGTGTTGTCCTCCGGTGCTCCGCAGACCAGGCATAAAGGGGGGTTTTTTTTTTACTGGGGCTTATAAATTGCAATTGTTTGGGTTCGCTGGGACTGCTACAAAAAGAGCTAAAAGAGGTTCTAAGCAGTGACAACAAGCAGATGGGTGAAAATCAAACCCCTGTGCACAAAGGGCTCAAAACCCGCCAAGCACCTAACTCGGACTCCAACGGGTGGTGAGTCTGCTGCCGCTTCACATCCCAAGATTGGGAGCAAAGATATGTGATAAATGGGGAGCAGATAGAAAGAAGGGGGACATATACAAAAGCCACAACCAGAAATGCACCAAAGCAGGAATACTAAAACAAAGGGGAGGGGGGAAGAACACACCCAAGGGGCCAACGGAAGGGTCAAAGCCAGAGATAGAGGTCCCCAGGGACTAACAGGCCGCAGCCAAGCCCCAGCTAGTTGTCACCCTGACAGCGCCAAAAGTCTTCCGTTGGCTGAGTCTCGGGTGCTGGCTGTTGAGCCGTCGAGCCCAGCAAACATTCCAAACCAAATCCCAACCAAGGCTCACCGTGGCGCAGGAATCTTGATCCAACGAGCAATCCTTCTTGCCAATCCAACGCAACCAACTTGGATCCAAAAGCCGGAAAAATGGGGAAGGGGAAAGAGGGGTGTGGCCCAAATTGTTGTCAACATCTGAGCCACCAGAAAGGAAGAGAGAGAGAAAGGGGAGACTTAGCAGGGCATACAGCAATCTTGAGCATCCACCCTGCTGGCCATTCCATGCAAACAAGGAAACCACCCTACACATGCGCGCACAAAATTTATGGAGCCCATATGGCTAATTGCCACATGTCTGCAAGGACCAAAGTTACCTTGTACCATGAACGGCTCCCTTATCAATCAGCATCGATTGAAATTGTTATCTTTTTTGCCAGCACTTTCACAACTAACTACACACAAAGTTACAATGGCTCCCTTCTGATTCCGCATTGCTTGAAATTGCTGGCTTTTTTGGCTGTGACTGTGTAGTCAGTTGTGAAGGGGCTGGCGAAAAAGATATAACAATTTCAATCAATGCTGATTGATATCAGACGGGAGCCGTTCACGGTACAAGGTAACTTTGGTCTTTGCAGACATGCGGCAATTAGCCATATGGGCTCCATAAGTTTTGCGCACGCATGTGTAGGGCAAAAGGAGGGTGGGGGGGGGGGGGGGGGCGCGCAGCCTTCCACTGCACAACATTTTTGTTATGTTTTTTTGTATGAAACTCATTGCTAATTTGCAAGACGAGAAAACCCCCTACGGAACTCAAGGAGATTTTTTTTTTGTATGAAACTCATTGCTAATTTGCAATTTTTTTATTTTTTTTGTAGAAACTGTTCATCATATTGCCCCCAATTCCTGTTCCCCCTGATTGGCCTTCGGAAAAACTAGAAGGAAGTTGACAATGATAACACAAACCACCCGCCAAAGTGCAAGAAATGGGCCAGTGTCCACCAATCCAATAACAGGATTCAAGTGCCCCAGCCAAGCGGTTGCTCCTCCCCAGGAGACTAATGAGAGAGAGAAGGAGAAAGATGTAAACAATGTACTAACAACAGCAGGCCCACCCCGCACCCACTCCCTAACTTGGAACTTGGTCGAGACAAAGACAAGACAACAACTGTGCAACCACCTTGACCTAGGACGCTCCAAGTCTATGCTTGGTCACAACAAGACGCGGTGAAGGTCCCTCAAAACCTTCCCCTTGGCAGTCCCTGGCCCCTCAAAGCCGACTTTCTGCGTGTGTCTGCTGATCCCTCCCTTGACCCGGAACCTCAAAGCCAAAGAGCGCAAGCCACCGCCAAGTTGATGCCAAAACACAAGCCGGTCCATGAGAACGGAAGCGGACCTGTAATAGATGAAAGATGAAAGCCAGATGTTTAGTGTACAGTTTGACAGAAGTGGAAATGTGTTGTTATGTGATGTGTGGTGGGGTGGGGTGGGGGGAAATCAAACCCAGCCTCTACTGCCCTCTCCTCCCCCTTGTTCCCCCGGCCCTCAACTTTATCCTCTCCTCCAAAACCACCCTCCTCCGCTCCACACTTTCCATCCCTGCCTGTGCAACCTCCACCTCCCACTGCTGATTGTCTCCAAGACCATCCTCATGAAAATCTCAATTGTCCTGCCTGCACCTTCTTGTTGGCTGAGTTTGGCCTTGAGCTTGGGAAGGCTGAAAAGTTGTTGCAGTGGCGTGTAGTGATTGTTGTTGATTGTGTCTCGTCCGAGCGCATTGCAGAGAACGCCCCTTGCCGCCGTCCAAATGTTCTTTGAGTCAAAGCAGTCAAAGAAGTAGTGGTCGGTGTTGTCCTCCGGTGCTCCACAGACCAGGCATACTGGAGAAGTGTCGTGCTTTTGTAGGAACTGGCGCTTGTGCGTTGGGGTGAAGCATCGGATCAGCTTGAACCATACCTCCCTCTCCCTTGCCATCAGCGCCTTCGAGTTGACTGCCTTCCAGAAGCTCCTGAGATTGTCCGGCTGCGGTGGTCCCTTGAGCCCGAGCATGTTGGTAAAGGCCTTTGCATTCAGGACCCGGCGGATGCGACGGATGGTGTAGGGTCAAGCCATGTTCAGCAGCTTGTACTGGCTCGCCTGTTGTGGAAGCACCGGGTCCGGAAGGTGCTGCTCCATTGCCAAGTGGGCAACAGGCTTGGGGATGATTGCCTCAAGCGGTGCGCTGGTGCCAATCCTGGGAGGCACGTTGAGCCGTCCCGCCGCCACCGCCACCGCCAAGGGGGTGTTCTTGTGTCAATCGATAGTGAACCGGTACCAGGCCGCAATTGCCAGTTGCTGCGGGAGCCTGCACCGATTGTACTTGCTGTTGTCACCGGGCACATCCGCCGGCGGCGTCCAAAGGTGAAGCCCCGCACCCGCATACAACTTGCGCCAATAGAGATCCGCCACCTTTGGGTAGTCCTGGAGACAAAGGTAGTCAGGTACATGAACCGCGTCAATGGTCTGTCTCCCTCTGATGGGGGTGTGGAGGCTGCCCAGCAAGGTGGGAAGCGCAAGCAGGTTTGCAGTGGTCAAGGTCCTTGGGTTGACCTGTGTGTTGTGATGTTTTGGAACCTCCAGTGCTGCTCCCCATTGGGGATGGGAGTGGATGGATGTGGCCAGGTTGAGGTTGGGCTGAGCTCGCTGGAGTGCTGCATGCGCAAGTCCTTGCCAAATTGCGCCGGAACCGCCAAGAAGAACGTCCCAGATCCGTGCCGCAACCGCATCCACAATGTCCTGCATCCTGATCACCCCAAGTCCCCCCTTGTTCTTTGCGGTGAACACAATGTCTCTGCCATAGGTGGTCCTACCCTTGCCCCCACGGACAAAATTGACAAGCATGTCATTGAGCTTCTTGACAACCTTGGACGGCGGGATGTTGGCTGCAAGGAAGTGCAATATTTTTGGGATGGCGTATTGATTGACAAAGAAGGCACAAGTGTGGTGTGTGAGCCATCAATGGTGGGCCGCTTCCAGTGCTGCCTTGAGCCGTTCAATGAATTTTTTTTGTATGAAACTCATTGCTAATTTGCAAGACAAGAAAACCCCCTAAGGAACTAAAGGAGATGCTGCCCATTTTTTTTTGTTGTTGGGCTCATAAATTGCTATCCTCCAGGTTGGCTTGGACCGCTACAAAAAGAGCTAAAAGAGGTTATAAAGCAATGACAGCAAGCAGTTGGGTGAAAGTCAAACCCCTGCGCGCAAAGGGCACCGTGCAGATCAAAACCCGCCGAGCACCCAACTTGGACTCCAACGGGTGGTGAGTCTGCTGCCGCTTCACATCCCAAGATTGGGAGCAAAGATACATGAGAAACGGGGAGCACATAGAAGGAAGGGGGGCATATACAAAAGCCCCAACCAGAAACATGGAGAAGCAGGAATACTAAAACAAAGGGGGGGGGGGGAAGAACACACCCAAGGGGCCAACGGAGGGGTCAAAGTCAGAGATAGAGGTCCCCAGGGACTAACAGGCCGCAGCCAAGCCCCAGCTAGTCGTCACCCCAAGGAGCCCCATGGTCAGCTGCTCCTGGGTGAACGTCGATGGATCGAGGTCGGTATCCTCAATGCAGAGCTTGTTGAGCAGAATGCGTAGCACCCCACCCCAGAAGCTGACCGAGTACGCGCATCCGAAAAAGTAGTGCAACACCATCTCGATGACCGCTGCATTGTTGCCACAGAACAGACACATCGGCAAAGAGGCATGACCCTGAGTATGCTGCCTCTTGCGCGTTGGCGTCACATCGTACATGAGCCGCCAGTGGGTGTCCTGCTCCACAGCAGACGCGAACCGGTCATGAAGCCACCTCCAGAAGCGCTTCCTATTGCTCTGAGAAGTCCCATCAGGGAAATGCTTGACCCGATCCTCCTTCCCTGGGAATTGAACCACGTTCACAAGCCGACACAGCTTGCAAATAGTGAAAGGTCGGGTGAGCCCAAAGAAGTTGAAGCACCGAGGATGGGGAGCCTCCTTGAGAGGTATCCGAGTGGGTCGCACCGCGGTCTTGGGCAGCAGGGCTTTTGCCCTGAGCTTCTGACCCACGCGCGACCACACATGCTTGTGCGCCAGGGCAGGTTCCTTAGAGTGCTGCCAGAACCCGCGTTGATGGCCAACGAGAGCCCATCCGTTCCCTTTGTCCCTCCAGTACAGGTCCGCAATCTGCGCAAACTTTGCCACTGTGTCCGCATCGTCATATGCGTGCTTGGCACCTTCAGCATAGAGTGAAGGGAGGCGAGGCGGAAGCGAGAGCAATTTGGGAAGCGTAAGGAGTTCGGACTTGATGGTTGGAACTGTGACCCTGGCCGCTGCAACAACTGCCCCCCAGCGCGTCGAGTCGCGATACAGCTTCTCGACCCGAGCTGTGCTGCTGAAGAACCCCCACGGACTGAAATTGCGGGTCGCAGCAACGAGGGAGCTCCAGCTCTTGCAAGCTAGAGGCGCCCAGATCACCTCGTCCGAGCCTGCCACGGCATCCCAAAATCGAAGCACCACCGAGTGAACGATGTCGCCGATCGAAATCAAGCCCAAGCCACCGTCCTCCCGAGCCTGGAACACGAAATCGCGAGCGACGGTGTTTTGCCCTGCGCCTCCCCAGACAAAGTCCGTAAGTGCCGTCTCCGCCGCCTTAATGAACCATTGAGGCGGTATGTCGAAAGACAGCACGTGGAGGACCGTCGAGACAATGTGAGCATTGGCATAGAAAACCTTTCCACTCGGCGAAAGTGTCCAGTCTCGAGCGGCGCTGGTCTTGGCCTTGATCCTGTCAAGCACGTGGGTCCAAAACAGTTTCGAGTCACCATCGCAAAAGAAGGCATAGCCGCACCACTTGAAGCTCTCCCCCTCCTGCACCGTTGGCAGCGCCTGCGCAGCCTCGTCCCGAAGCCAATGTGGTCCGAGAGGTAGCACAAGCATCTTGTCCATGTTGGTCTTCCCATTTGTTGCCTTGTACCATGTCTGCGACAGTGTTTGCAGCTTCGACAATGCCGCTGGTGACTCCACCACCACCACAGCATCGTCAGCGAACGCCAGATGGGTAAGCTGCACACGCGGCCCCCCTGGCCACACCTTCTACAGGTCGAGTGCAATCCCGCGCCGCACGAGAGCGTTGAGGAAGGGCTGGAACGTAATGTTCCAGACCGGGCATGAGAGAGGATCCCCCTGACCGAGACCACACAGCAACTGCACCAACTCCGTGGGGAACCCATTGACGAGGTAGCGCACCCCCAGAGTTTTGGGATCATACAGAGCGCGCAGCAGGGAGATGAAACGCTCACCAAAGCCAAAGGCCTTGAAGACCTCGAAGATCCAAGCGTGATCGACCCGATCATACGCACTCTGCTGATCCAAAGACAGGAGGGCGCCCTCTGGGAAGACATCAGTACCGAGTGATTGGAGTTTTTCGAGAAGGAGAGTGAGATGACTTCCCGCGTCCGCTGAATGTCTTGATGGCATGAAACCGTGTTGCGCCGGCGGCAGAAGCTCGCCGAGCACCCCATTGAGTTGCGCCACCAAGACCTTGCTGAGAACCTTGTAGGTCGTCTCGCGCAATGTGATTGGTCGGTATGCCCCCAGTGATTTCAGATTGGCCCCCGGTTTATTCTTGGGCAAGAGCCACACCAGCCCCTCTGCCAAGGACGCTGTCATTTTGCCGCCCTCCCAAATCGAGTTGAACAAGTCCAACAGCTTGGGAGCAAAGTAGGTTGGCAGCGCCTTGAAGAGCTTGTACGGAATGCCCGAGGGCCCCGGTGACCGCCCCAAATCTGTCTTCTTCAACACCGCTTCAACCTCAAGGAGGGTGAAGGGCTCGTCAAGCGCCACTCTCGCTTGACGAGGCAGACGGCAACTGAACGTAGGGTCCGAGCGGTCGTCATCGTAGCATTTTGCTGCGCAAATAGGGTCAAGCAGGGACCACCGTGCGTTGGTCGGGTCGCCACGTGCTGGGTCCGGCGTGAAGAGCGACTGCGCGTGCCGTGAAGCAATACCCAGCGCCTCCTGCATGTCAACGGTCTCGGTGCCATCCACGTCCTCCAGTGAGACGATGCTCGTCTGGCGACTCCGGCGGTTGAGGCGCATGCGAATGCTTGCTGATTGACCTTCCCTTGAGTCGACTGATGGCACATGCGCACGAATGCGCAGCCACTGAGCTTCCTTTAACACCAACTGGTCCAACCGCGACTTGGCAAGAGCATACGCATCACGCTTGGCCTCATTCATGTGCTCACCGCATGCCTCCAAAGCCTCCATGACGGAGTGGCTCTCGGCCCGCAGTCGGCGCATGTCAGCACGAGTCGAGCGGTATCGTGCATGGCCAGCGACTGCAACCGCCTGCAAAGTGGCGTCGTAGACGTTGCCGAGCAGAGCGGTCCCCTCGAGTCTCCAATAGACCTCGTCGACGACCCCGGGAATTGATTTGACAAAGTCTTGATTGTTGAAGACCGTTGGGTCCAGCCTTGAAATGAATTCGCTCGTGGAAGGAATAAAAGGTAGGGGTTTGGCATCAGCATTTGAAGTAGGCAATGCGAAGGTCGCAACTACGGGTCTGTGGTCCGAACAGGGCGTGTCAAAGAGCGTAGAAGCGCTCAACAACCGGTTTGCCCAACTGTGCTGGACAAGGATATAGTCGATCTGCGACCACAAGCAAATCTCTCACTCGTCCCCCCTACCACGGTAGTGAGGGCAAGTGAATGCGGGGGTAATGGGATGGACATGTCAAATCGTGTCGAGTGGGTTGAAGGCAATCTTTGACAGCAAGGTCTGCCAGTGCAATACAGGAGTCCAAGCGCGATTGGTGATGGCCACCCGGTCGACCAATACATCCGGACAATTGTTGAGATTGCTGGCCAAGATCCGAAGGGTCTTGGGCCTTGGAGTGTTGAAATGCAGAAGCCCGTAGAAATCGCGACGTTCTTCCCCCTTGACCGGTGCATACATGTTGATGATCTCGACATTGAGCTCCTCAAGACAACACACCGAGCGCAGGATCCGACCGTCGAAATGAGGGGCTTCTGCAAACACGACTGGGGTAGAGGAGAGGAGACAGCCTGCCAGAGGTGAGCCATCGGGTATCAGGGTGAGGACATGAGAAGCGAATTGAATACAACCCCCTGGCCAAGCACTCTCGAAGCCTTTGCGCAACGCGTTGAAGCTGAGATGGTGCTCTTGAAGGAGGATCGCTGCAGGGGTTGGCCGTAAGGATTTGAGGTAACGGATGATTTTGACTTGATCGACTGGACGTTGAATGTCAACACGGTGAGAGACTCAATCATGATTAAATCAGATCAGCCCCGGACCTGGAACCCCCTGAGGAACTGTGGATCATGGTGGATCCCGCCCGGGTGACACATTGGTTGCCGGGTGCCGAAATTGATCAAACTGTTGCTGGGCGTCAAGGACTCATCGAGGTCAAAATTGCCAAGGACCCCAACGTGCCACCGGGCAAAGGCAAAGGCGGTGTCAATCCCGCAGCCGGGGTCGAAGCCGAAGTCAAAGTCGAAGTCAAAGTCGGGGTCAAAATGGACGCCGCCGTAGTCTCAGTCAAAACGGGCGCCGCCGTCGTCATCTGCATCTCGTTCTTGTTGCCGGTCGCTAGGTCAGCAGGGTTAGCACGAGGTCCCAACAGGATCATGTTAGTGCCGGAAGCACGGGAGGCCAGAGCAGCAGCACCACCGTGCTTTCCGTTCTTTCCGGCGACGCGGAAACCACCCGTTGCAGTCAAGGTTGAGGCCCCGGGAACAGGGGCAGCGGGGGCGGAGGCCGGTGTTGGTGCTGGCTTCCTGCAGGTGCCCCAGTGGTGACCGGCGCAATCGCACAGGGCGCAGTAGTGTGTCTCGTACTCGTGTTGCAAGCCAAACTTGTTGCCAAGGACCTTGATCTCGTGCGGTAACGCGGCGTTGAGTGCCGCCTTTTGCGCCTCGGCCGATCCTTGCAAGAGGTCAGCAGGTAGGCGCAGGTACGCGCAGTGGAACCCGTCTTTGGTCAAGGCAAATGGGTCAGTCGAATTGGTTGCAAGGCCCCGCTGTAATTGCAGCAAGGTATAAACCTGCGTGCGACCAGCGCGACCAAGCAAAGCAGTGACCGCGTCATTGAGGGATTTGCGGAGAATGGAAGCAGGGATGAAATTGGCTTGGGAGGGCAACGTGAATCGCACCTGAACGATGTGGTTTAGCGGGGAAGTGCTGGGGAGCTCAGTGACCATCTCCTTTCCATGGTAGCGGAAGGGACCCGCTGCTGCAGCTTTGAGACAAGCCTTGTCGGATTCAAAAACGAGCTCGTACATATGACGGGAAATCGGGAACCTCTTGGTGGCTTTGGTCACAATAAAGTTCAGCTTGACACATTTTGAGAAGAGTTTCTCGACCTCGGGGTCAACCACGGTGCCCTCTGGGCGCGCAAACATGAAAGGTGTCTTGGCCATTCCAAAGTGCTTACGGATTGCGGTCTGTACGGGCCAACGAGGGCAGGTGGGATCATCCATGATGACTTGGATGCTGTTGGACGCCGGAGCTGCGTCGTTTTGCACAACTCGTTGGGCAGCCCGGGCGAGAGCCGGCGCTTGCAAAGGCGGCGTTGAGGGATTGTGCACCATAACCATCAGTTGGCGGGTTGACTTGGTTGAGGGGATGATGTTGAACAATTGACAGCCAAGCTGGAACCTTTTTGCAAGGTTTGTTCTGGCCTGAGTTGCCTCGGGGGACCAGGCTGGAGGATTGGCGGTTCCTCCAGTGACCGTTTCATGCATTTGCATGTTGAGTGACAAATCACTTGCACCGCTACCGGCCAACAGGGCATTGGGCGGGGGCGAGGTTGGGCCGGGCGGATCCGGCATCGGTTGGTGGTGTTGCCCTGTAACACTTAAGGGGGTACGAGGTCAACTACACACGCTACACTGCCAAACTCACTTTCGTGTGTGTGTGTTTGTAAGGCTCAGTTGCCTTACACTATTTAACTACCCTTCTGATTTCAATATGCATCTATTGAAATTGTCAGTCTTTTGGACTGTGTAACCTAGTCGTGAAGGGCCTAGTGTACACTATTTCAATAGATAGAGGTCGGCAATTCGGATCCCGGTGGGGCATTTTTGAAGGATGCTATTTTGCCAGCCGTGGAGAAAAAGCTCAAACAGGACCGGCGCAAGGTGTAGCCCTTGGGCTGACCTGGTTATTTGGTCTCTAATGGCTGTAACGAACAAATGAACAAACGATGGGGCCATTAGAGATTCGTCTAATCATGCTTAGAGTATCTCTAAGTCTGGTGGTGGCGGGTGTAAGGCTTGGTTGCCTTACGCTATTTAACTACCCTTCTAATTTCAATATGCATCTATTGAAACTGTCAGTCTTTTGGACTGTGTAACCTAGTTGTGAAGGGCCTGGTGTATTATTGTAATACACCCCATAGGAGTGTACACCAGAGAGCGACAACGAGAGTATCACAGGACCAAAGTATGTGGAATTAACACTGGACACTTGTGTTAGTCGCTACAATGACTATGACTTCTGATCCACCATAGGCTCACCTGGACAACTTTTTTTTGACACCAGTCAAAGATGCATGCTGCCACGTGCACCAGCGACACCTTTGCGGAACAAACAAACAATGACAACCATGGCGTGTGCCAAGAAGGCAACAGCCCAACCACTGCCGGCACCTCAACCTGACAAACCTGGCTCCTCAGATGACAAAGAGGAAACTGTGATGATGCCGAAGGGTCTAAGGCTCAATGCGCCCAAGCTAGCGAGCAACACAACTCTCACACTTGCCTTAGTCCGAGCCTACCTCAATGTCATGGACAACCTTTTCATGCAATACAAAGTCACCAACATGCGTTTCAAGGTCATGTTCATCACACACCATATTGAACAGGAGTGGCTCAAGGACTGGTGTGGGTCCGTGACGGAGGATTGCACGTGGGATGAGTTCAAGGTTGCATTCCTACGTAAGGCTCTACCTTTGGACTTTGCGTACACCACAGAGAAGGCCATTTGACACAGCAAACAATGTCTAACGGATTACACATTGTGGGCTTCGGGACTTTGGGCCTCACAGCTCCAGCTCGGGCAGGCCGCATTCAGTGACACCAGCTTCATCAAGGTCCTACTGTTCAACATGGATCCTCAACTCAGCATCATCCTACGTCAAGACGACCTCTTGCTGAACACCGGTATGCACACAGATGACTTGGATTACGTTGTCACTTCAAAGACCGCACTTCCCAAGCCCAAGACAATATTGTATGAGGCCTTTGAGCGACTGGCACGATCGAAATGGAACATGATCACGGCACTTTGCAGTGTAGCAGCTCCCCGAACACACAACTCAATGATGATGACAAAGACTAGCTCGTACCAACCCCCTGCGACCACGTCAACGGGTGGCCGACGCTTACCGGCTAAACTGACGGATGCAATGAAGGATTACCTCTTGCTGAAGGAGGGCTGCTTCAGCTGCCAACAAATACACACAGCTCATTGATCAAAGGACTGTACCGCGGAATGGCAGAAGGCACCGGATGTTCCGGAGGGCTGGACCAAGTTTGAGAAGAGGAAGGCGAGCGCTGCAAAGCACAACACACTCCACCAAATGGCCAAACATTCGGAGGACAACTTCTCAACGGACGAAGAAAACAAGTACACCCCTCAGTTCATCTCGACTATCCCCATCACCCTACACAACGGCAAGGGTTCACAGACACTGCATGCACTTGCTGACTCCAGGGCCTCTTCCTCCTTCATTGCAGATAAGGTGGTTGAGAAACTGGGGTTAGCTGTGCATTGTCTCCCTGTCCCTACAATGGTCAAAACTGCAATCAAAGGTCAAAAGCGCGCGTTTCATGTTACCTCATACGTAAAAATCCCGATTGCGCTCAAGAACGGCACTTGGGAAGCGGGGGATATGATTCTGAAGGTGGCCAAGCTGCAGGAACCCTTGGAGGTGGTGCTGGGTTTCAACTTTCTTGCAAAGCATAAGTTCAACATTGACTTTGCAAGACACAAGATCCTGGTCCCACACCCAAGCATGCCCAACGTGATGATCAACCTCCTCGCGCCATGCCAAGGAGTCCCAAACAAAGTGATAAAGCCCGGATCAACTGGGGTGCGGTGATTGCCTATATCGATGGAGTGCAGCAGAAGGAATCGGAGTTGGTGGAGTTGAGGGCATGGGAAGCGAGGCTGAGGGTGGAATTTGTGGACAGATTTCCTGGCAACATACCCCTGGTATCAATGTACAAGTCCCCAGTCCGACATCGCATCAAGCTGAAGCTGGGAGCAAAGAAGCCAAATTTGAAGGGTTACCGTGCACCACACCGTTACCGCCCACCGTGGAAACGCTTGATCTGTTGAATTGCATTCTGTCAAGCCTTCAAACACTTCAACTTTGGCCGCCGTTTGCCGGACTTGGCCCGCCAAATTTCACCTTGAGCCTTCGCCTTGTGCACCTGCCTTTGCCCCAGCGCCTTTGCCTCGCGCGCCTTCTGCCTTCGCAGCCAGGCCGCTCCCTCAAATCTCGCTCCACGCACTTTGCACCATGGCCAAGGGTTCTCATAGGATCAGATCTGATCTGTTTTTTTCCCATTTCGAGTTGATCTATCTTTTCTTGATCCAATAAAGACAGATCAATTTGATCTGAGACATTGAACTGCCTTATATGGCAACAGATGACTACAACCAGTTGTTGCTATCGGTGTTGAGCGCATCATTGTCACTACCACCACCACTGTTGTGCCCATCATAACCATCCTCCTCATCCTTGTCGGTATCATCATCATCATCATCCTCACCATCCAAAATGATCACCTCACTGATTCGCCTTTTTTTATGAGCTCCAGTTGCGCGCATTGCCCTTGCCGGTTTAGGTGGGTTTCGCATGACACCTACAAAATGCGAATACAATTTAATGGTCAGTTCAGGTCGGATAGTGGTACATACCCTGGAGAACTTTGGTTGCCCTTCTGATTGTGGCCTCCGTTGAGCCAAGAAGCGGAGCTCTGGTGTCGGCCCAGCTTCCGAGACACATCTTCACGTTCAGGGTTTCCGGTGAGGTCGCGTGTTGCAGGTGATTGATGGTGCGGCGTCCCGCGGAGAAAGCTCGCTCCGCATTGCAAGTGGTGGGTGGGATCGTCAAGAAGTCAATCGCCATTTCTGCTAGTGCCGCTTGTGACGGGATGGCTTTCTGGGCCTTCCAGTACATCACCAGATTATAACCATGTTGAGCCAGATCATCATGGAACATTTGAGCCTGCTTTGCGTATACCCGGAAAGGGTCAAGACCAGCTGTCGCGGAAGACCTGGGATTTTGCACGTAGATTTCCTTGTCGGGCGCGAAAGCTTGAGGTGCTGAAGATCCAGGATAGATGGAGCTGTACACTGGCATGTACATCTGCAGGTACATCTCGTGCAGTTCCTCCAGCTTTCCGTCGCAATCTTCCTCGACCCAGGCCGTGCCTTTTTGGAGGAAGAACTCGAGATGGTGGCCAGGGTGGAAGAAGACCGAGCCAAACGCCGGAAGCGCGTCATTGCCAACCTTGGTGTAGTATTCACCACTTACAAACAAAGCAGCTTTTGCACCCACTCTGAGGAGATTTCCTGCCTTGTGGTCGATGGTGATTGCAAACAGGTTGGCTTCCATCTTCTCAAAGTGCTTAATGGTTTTCCAGCCCTGGGGATCACCGGCCTGAATGGACACCGCGAGCTGCTTGAAAGGCTCACCGACTGCCACAAGCGCGGCCACATCCGCCCATTGTGTTGGCGAAAGCAAGTATTTGTTGGTGGTTGGCCCACTTGTACCAGTGCTGCTGAGATAGTGCTCGACTGCTTGCTTGAAGTCAACAAAGGTCGTCAAGCACTTGTGGGTTGAATTCCAGCGGGTATCGCTCCAATGTGTGAGCTTGGTTTGACGCGGTCGGCTCAAAGCGGGGCGGGCTTTGACAGCGGTGGCCCAATTGTGCCTACTCAACGCAGAAGCAAAGAATCCCGAGACATGTTGCGCGAAATTGGCTATGACATGGATGAGTGAGGCGGCTTCGCCTCGTGCGCGCGCCGGGATTTTGATCTTTTTGACCGCGGCCCACTGAAAAGCCCGGCGTAAGACACCCTTTGTCGACTCATGGACCATTACAAGAGCAGATAATTCCTCGTTGCCCGAAGTGACGCTGGCGAGGTGAGCGGTATCAGCAGCATCTTGTGCCTCATTCATACGCTCCGCCAGCTGGGGGATGTTGGTGTAGGAGGGGTCGTCTTCTTGAATCTCGGCAATGAGATTGCTTGTAGTTGGCGTAGAAGCTTGGGGCTTGTAGGAGGTACTTGGCCTCTTTTCTTGACCGACTCGAGCGGGTGTCATGCTGAAAGGCGAGTAAAGCACGGCCATGACCAGTTGGATGATGTGGGTGAAGCATTGAACACGCATCTTGGGCCCGTACCAGTCCGTGTTGAGTTTTTTGTACTCAACCGCCAATGTGTTGCAGTTTGAGGCATTGTCCATCACCAACGATTGGATGAGATGAGAGATTCCGTAGTCCTTGCAGCATTTGTGCAACATCTTGGCCAAGTCTCGACCGGTATGGCAAGATGTACAGTGGATGAACTTGAGGATTCTGCAATGCGTGACACCTCCATCTTCGTAGATGACCATGACTCCGAGTATGCTGAGCAAGTTGGGGGAACTCCAGCCATTGAGCACCAGATGGAGACCGCGATTGCGCTTGACGAGGAACGCTCCAAGCTCCGCAGCCATTGCGTTGTGAACGGCCTTCAGATGATGAGCAACGGTGTTGTTACTACTGAGAGAAGCCTGGTCATTGGCAGTTGCCAAAGCCAACATCAAATACGGGTTGCGTGCTCAATTGAAATGTGTGAACGCCTCCTTGGATGTTGCGACATGTAAGACAACGCAAGCGGCAAAGCGGATCTTGTTGAAGAAGGACGAGGTGATCGATGGTTGCTCCTGAGAGAGGTGGTTGCGGGTCAGATGATGTACTTTGAATCGCATGTCATAAGGTGCATTCAAATCCATACTTACAACTTTCCCTGTACAATGTGCCGTGCATTTCGCCATTGTCCTCAGGCAATTGCTGATGCCATCCTTGGTCGCAGCCTCGTAGCACGCGCCGGCAACCACGTGCTGGTTTGGATGCATCTTGCACACGGGCTGGAGGAACAAGCTACTGCGTCCGCCAAAGCCGTCATCGGGTTTGCCTGGGGCGGGTGTCTTGAACTTGCGGATGATCTTGATGTCGTAATGCTGCCAAATTTTTGTGTAGCGCTTGAACAGGTAGGCTTTCGCAACATCAGCCGTTCGAGAGCGCCAACGGCGCTTGTTGCTGCCATATCTGAGCTCCTTGAGGAAAGCAGCCTCAGCTTTCTCATCAGAGAAGTGAGTCGGGGTGTTGTCATCCTCAGCAGAAGGAATGTTATTGGGTCGGCGGACAGTCATTATAATGATGCTTGTGAAAGCCGGGATGGTGGTTGGCAGGTCGTGTGGTTCGTCTGAGGAAGAGCTTCCGCTGATGATGTGATGAGATGAGATGAGACAGCATGAGGAAGACCCAGACACGCCGTAACGTGACTGCCTCATGCGCTCTTGGGAATGGCCCAACTACAGTAAGTGCTAATTGACGCTACATCCCCCCCCCCCCCCCCCTTTTTTTTTTTTTTTTTTTTTTTTTTGGGGGGGGGGCTTGATCTATCTTTTGTTGATCCAGATCGATCTGATCCAAGAAATTCAGATCAAGATCAGATCAGATCTGATCCTATGAGAACCCTTGACCACGGCAGCTTCGCCGGGCCCCTGTACTTCGAGCCTTGCTGCATGATCCTTGGCTCCAGTCTCATTCCTCGACCTATGTGCACCATTGTCAACTCGTCCACATACTGCTCCACCTGCCCGGCCATTGCCTGCTCCGCCTGTGTGCCTCTGTGCGCTTTTGCCTTTGCAGCCAAGCCGCCCCCTTTGCGCGCGCCTTCGCCTTTGCAGCCAAGCCTCAGCCTTTGCCGCGCGCCCCAGCCTTTGCCTCACACTTCCGCGGCCTTCTCACCTTTGCAGCCGAGCTGCCCCCTTTGCCTCGCGCCGGCCTGCTCAACTCACGCCCGCGCACCGCTGCCTCCACGCCGGGACTTAGTCAGCCTCCACTCTCCAGCCTTGTCAAGCCAATGCCTCCGCCTCACGACCACCCAGCTTGCCACTGCCAACCTCATGATTCATTGGCCATCCAGAGCATTGCCCATGCATGACACCCGTCGCTTGCAACCTGGACTCTGTCGCCACGGATCGCTTTGCTCACCAACACTGGACCTTGTGGATAAGTTTCCCCTTGTGCACGTCGTCCAACACGACATCCTCTTAGAGCCCTGATGGCCCGCTTGAAGTCTGGTCCTTGAAGCTTCGCATTGTGTCCGCCCAGTTTGCCTTAGATTCTCTGTGCACTCCTTGCTAGAACCTCACCCGACTTGCGCCCCAAGCCTCTCTCCCTCTTCTCTATTGTTTCATCTCACCATTCAGACTGCTGAGATTCGGTAGAGAACAGGTCCGTTGCAATTGCATCATTGTTTCATCTCACCATTCAGACTGCTGAGATTTGGTAGAGAACAGATTGTCCGGCTACGCTTGCGCCTGTCCCTCCCGGCTGCATCCGCTCCGCCTCACGACTTCTCAACCCGGGAGTACATTGCAACACCAAGCCGCCTTGCAACCTCTCCAAAACAATCCGGCTCGTGCCATCTCACAATTCCCCAGCAACCTCCGGTCCCAACTTAATAGATCCCCCTCCCAGCCAACGCCGACTCCGAGCTTGTGGCCGACAAGTACTACGCCACCATCTTTTGCTTGCATGGAATGCCTTCAGCCATCGGTTCCGACTGCGACCCCAAGTTTACTTTGCAGTTTTGGCGAGCCTTGCAGGCAAAGGTTGGCACCATCTTGCGAATGTCCACCGCGGCACACCCTGAGACGGACGGATCAAGCGAGAATCAGATCAAGATGGTCACCCACACCCTGCGGATCATGGTCTCGTCAAACCACAAGGCATGGGCGTCTTGTCTTGTTGAAGCTGAGTTTGCTCTTAACTCTTCTGTTGCTGTGTCCACATCTCTGTTGGCTTTTGAGGCCACTTACGGCTACCTTCCTCAACGCTGGCCCACAGATTCCTGGTCTGTCTCGGACGTCCCTTGTGCGGAAGCATTTGCTTGGATCCGACAATTACGGAACCTTGACGTGACAGATGCAATCATTGGAGCACGCCTTGACCAGTCCCATCAGGCCAACAAGCTGCAAGGCCTGAGGCCTTTGCCCAAGGTATCATAGAAGGCGATGGAACTTTGGATTTAGTTAAATAGCTTGCGCACACCTAGAACCTCTCTTGGCTTTTGCCAGCTCACTGACTCAAGGTTCTAGGTGGGTGCCCCTTTTCTCATATGTGTAGTATTGCTAGCTCACTGACTCGAGGTTCTAGATCGGAATTACGACTGTTTGATCCTGTCTATTGTTCTTGGAGCACGGCTGCACGCGGTGCTTCCAATTTTTTTTTGACAGCAATCAGTACACGTCAGCATTCCCGTCGTCACCCACACCGTCACCCGCACCGCGGCCGCCACGTGGGCTACAGCCCTTGCTACACCTGATCCACTGTTCATACCTCTGTCGTTAAGCGATTCAGAGAGCACCAACTTGGGAGCCTCCAAACCCGCATCCGCCGTTACCATGACCGTCTCTGACTCAGACGACGACTGCCGCCGTCCCGCCGCGCGCAGGATGAGCAAACCACCCAAAGACGGCCCTCCTCGCTGGAAACTGTACGCCCCGTCCTACCTTTGCCGCGCCGACCAAACCCTATCCGGACTTTGGCTCTTCTGGTCTTGCAACAATTGCTACTTCAAGAGAGTAAAGAGCATCAAGACCGACGTGGACAAGATTGACACAATTGGCCAGCTGCTCCTCAACCCGGAGCTGAAGGTGTGGTACTCCAGCAATGCCGCGTCACATGCAAAAAAGACATAGAGCACCTTCCAACGCAACTTGACACTTTGCGCGCTGCCGTCCAACTACATGTGGCAACACTACCGATGCCTTGACAACCTGCAACAGACAGGGGACTACCGCAAATTCTCAACGGCCGCTCATGATCTTCAACTGGAACTTGGCGTCAGTCTTGTCAGCGACACTCAGCTGGTCCGCATGCTCCTACTCCACATGGACAAGGAACTTTTGCAGCGACTCCACCTATCCGATGTAACCAAAGGGACTGGCTTGTTGCCCAATGAACTTGACACCTCCATCATCAAAACCGACCTGACTACCAGTCCCACCGACTTCGACTTCCAGACATTCAACGCAGAAGCCAGGCAACTCTGACAAGTCATCAGTGCCACTTGCGCTTCCGTGAAGGCGACAGCTCAAACCTCAGTGATAATTGTCCGCCCCACGCCTATGCTGCACACTACCGCCTCGCCATCTACGCGGCCGCTGTTGCCTTCCAAAATCCAACCACCGCCAATGACTGACCATCAGCGTGCTTTCCTCAAGAGCAACCGGGGCTGCTTCAAGTGCCAAAAGATCAATGCCGGCCACCTGAGTGACACGTGCACCACTTGGGCAACCGCAGCTTGTAAATGTTGAATTCCATACACTCTTGCTTAGGTCAATCCCCAGCCTGCGCCCAGCCTGGCCAGCTGCACGCCGCTTGGACCCTTTTTGGACTTAGAGATATTTTGCACACTCGCACCGCGAGCCTCTTTAGTCTTTCCCCTAACGCTCAAATACTCCTTACAACTCGTACCGTGTCTCTTGTACTCACTGGTCGCCGACCCAGTCCTCTACCGAGACCTACGACTTCACAGGTTATGAGCCCGAGCTAAAGCTGCTACAATGATGCCAACACAACCATCGTCATTCGCCACCACCTTGACCATCTTCATCAGCATCATTGCCCTGTACCACACCGCTACCACCGCCCTCGTCCGTCTGACCCGCCGACTCCGCATCACCGCGCATCCTGACACGTCGCACCTGGCCCCGACTGTGAGCGTGACAGTCCGGCCCAGCGTGAACGCCGTCGCGCTCCTAGGTCGCCTACAATCGAACAGTGAACTACACCTCCCAAATGACACCCTGGTGCTCGACTCGGGCACCTCCCACCACATGGTCAAGGACGCGTCTCTCTTCGACACCTGGCACACGCGGTCACACATTGCCGTCGATGGCGCTGGCGGATCGCTCATGGCACAAGGCACCGGCTCAGTCACAATACAAACGTCGAAACGACAAACGATCAAGCTCTGCAACGTCTACTACATCCCCGACCTTCCGGCCAACCTGATCTTGGTCATGCAACTGCGACGCGAGCGCGTTTACACCCACTTTGGCAAGAACATCGAGCTCCGTTCCCAAGGTAAACTTATTGGTGTCGCATCACTCATCGCAAACCAGCTCTCGAAACTGGACGCAACCCCAATCCGCAGCATGTCGTCACCGGTTGCAGCCACCGCCATCCCTCTCCTGACTTTGCACCAACAATTCGCCCACCTGTCCCTCCCCAACCTGCGATGAGTGGTCTCGTCGGGTCAACTACAAGGTCAAACATGGACGTATTCACCGGCAGAATGCAAGGCCTTCTCCTGCGACACCTGCAAAGCCGCCAAAGCAACAAGGACACCTTTCCCAATGTCGGACTCTCGCGCTTTGCAACCACTTGAACTGGTCCACTCCGACGTCCTCACTCTGCCCGAACCCGCCACCGATGGGGAACGATATGTTGTCACCTTCATTGATGATTTCTCCCGGAAGACATGGGTCAGTGCGCTGAGGAACAAGAGTCAGGTCTTCGACACCTTCCAGTGTTGGCACACCATGATCAAGCACTCGACGGGCCTCAAGCTCCGCACGTTACGAACGGACAACGGCGGTGAATACACGTCCAAGGCCTTCGGTGAATACTGCTCTCGGCACGGCATCATCAAACAGCTCACAATTCCCTACACCCCAGAGCAAAATGGCCGAGCTGAACGGATGAACCGCACAATCATCGAGGGGACAATCGCCTTACTCCAGCACTCGGGACTGCCCATGAAACTCTGGCGCGAGGCCCTCCGGTACGTTGTTGACACCAAGAACCTCAGCCCGCACAGCGCCATCGATCACAAAATCCCGGACGCTATCTGGTATGGCAAACCTCCCAGCATGGCAAACCTGAGGGCATTTGGCTGCCGCGCCTGGCACACCACCCCTTGGCACAAGAGGACAAAACTCGACCCCAAGGCCAAACCGTTCATCTTTGTTGGCATTGAAAACAACTCCAAGGCTTGGACACTGTACGACCCAGCCACGACATTGTTCTTCCAGAGCCGCAACGTCAGATTTGACGAGAACGCCTTCCCCGCCCGAGATGCCCCAATTGGCCAACCAAAAGCCCGCGAAACGTCCACCACTGGTGACTGGACCTTTGTTGACACTGCCCATGGATTCCGCGATGCCCCACGTCTGCCACCCCCGCCCGTCGAGCACCAAAATCGATTTGCAGCACTTGAAAACGACGCGAGCGACGACACAACAATTGACATGTCCGATGATGGCTTTGACACCCCTTCTGACATGTCCAGGGCTCAGTTCTCGCCGTCACCTCCTGCGTTGGACGCGACCGACGACTCGGCCGACCCAATTGACTTCCTGTCATGCCCATCTCACGCCACAGCCTTTGCCGCCACCACTGCTGGATCACCGGTTGTCAAACTTGAAGGGCCAACCGAGGACCCCCAGAATTGGTCACAAGCAGTCAAGTCAGGTAAAGAGGAGATCTGGCGGCAAGCAGCAGCCGACGAGTTCCAATCCCTTGCCACCGAGTACAAATGCTTCACCCCGGTCGACTCCTCCTCACTGCCCCCCAGTGCCAAAGTCCTAGGCTCCCGATTCATTTTCCGCACCAAACGCGATCAACTTGGCAAGATCACTTTGCACAAGGGCAGGCTCGTTGCGCAGGGATTCTCCCAGCGTCCAGGCATTGATTACGACGAGACCTTTGCTCCGGTTGCCAAGTTCACCTCCATCCAAGCTCTCATTGCCCTGGCCGCCGCCAAGAAGCTCCACGTCCATCAGGCCGATGTTGACAAGGTGTACCTCCACGGCGAGCTGAAAGAAACCCTCTACATGCGCGTTCCACAAGGTGTCGACATGCCTGGTAAAGTCCTCCAACTCCACCACTCCATCTATGGCCTCAAGCAGGCTGGCCGAGTCTCGAATGAGCACATTGACTTGACGCTGAAGAGCCTCCACTACTGCGCCACAGCCAAGGACCACTGCGTGTATGTGCGACGCGACGGCGATCAATACCACTACATTGCCCTCTACGTCGATGACTTGCTGATGGTGAGCCCCTCTGAGGACGAGATTGAGTGCATCCTCAACGGCCTGGAACAAAAATATGGCATCAAACGACTTGGCCCGGCTCAGTACATCTTGGGGATCCAAATCAAGCGACAGGCAGACCAGTCCATCATCCTGTCGCAGGAGGCATACGTCACAAGCATCCTCCGCCAATTCGGCATGTCAGACAGCAGCCCCGCCTCCACGCCGATGGCCCCAAACCGCCAGCTTGAACATTTGCTCATGGAGCCGTCAAAAATTGCTCGGACACGCTACATGCAGGCCATTGGGTGCCTCATGTACGCCGCCACTGGCACTCGCCCGGACATCTCCTACGCTGTCAGATACCTTGCACGCTTCTCTGCCAGTCCCACACCCGAACACTGGACAGCGATCAAGACCGTCTTTCGGTACTTACAAGGAACCGCACGTCTAGGCCTGCACTACAGCTCCAACCAAGGAAGGTTCTCAGGTTTCACCGGTTACTCTGACGCAGACTGGGGAACCTGCACCACATCGTCACAGTCAACCATGGGGTACAGCTTCCACCTAGCCGGCTCTGTCATCTCCTGGTCCTCCAAAGTGCAAAACCGTGTAGCCAACTCCACCACAGACGCCGAGTACCTTGCCCTCTCGCATGCCGCCAAGGAGGCTGGTCACCTCCAAGAACTGCTCATGGAACTGGGCATCGACACTCAAGCTCCCATCAAGCTATACGGCGACAACCAAGGTGCCATTGCTCTTGCCAGGAACCCCACCCTTCACCACCGGTCCCGTCACATTCGCATTCGTGAGCACTTTGTACGCAACCAGGTCAGGCTTGGTACCATTCAAGTTGAATATGTAGACACAAAAACCATGGTTGCCAACATCTTCACCAAGGCACTTGGACCCTTGGTGTTCAAGGTACATCGTGACAACCTGGGTCTTCGAGGCTAAGTAAGCTTCGAGCGAGGGGGGGTGTTGAATTCCATACACTCTTGCTTAGGTCAATCCCCAGCCTGCGCCCAGCTTGGCCAGCTGCACGCCGCTCGGACCCCTTTTGGACTTATAGATATTTCACGCACTCGCACCGCGAGCCTCTTTAGTCTTTCCCCTAACGCTCAAATACTCCCTACAACTCGTACCGTGTCTCTTGTACTCACTGGTCGCCGACCCAGTCCTCTACCAAGACCTACGACCTCACAGATTATGCCGCGTTGGGTCAACAACTATCGGATTCTCAATGCGGCCACGGTACCGGATTGCACACCGCTTCCCCTGCCGGACGAGATTTTGGCCGTCTCAGCTTGGGCGCGCTTCTGGTCCAAGATTGATATGAAGAACAGTTTTTTCCAGACAAAGATGGCCAAGGAGGACATACCAAAGACCGCGGTGGCAACCCCCTGGGGACTCTTTGAGTGGGTTGTCATGCCAACGGGCCTGTCGAACGCGCCGGCGACGCATCAACACTGGGTCAACAAGGCCCTGTCTAGTCTCATCGGCAAGAGCTGCTTTGCCTACCTTGACAACATCACTATCTTCTCAAATACCATGGAGGAACATCAAACCTACATCAAGGAGGTACTTGAAGCTTTGCGCCGGGCTGATCTCTATTGTTTGCCAAAGAAGACTGAACTTTTCAGGACATCTTGCAACTTTTTGGGGCATGTCATTTTGCAAAACAGGATTGCAGCGGATCAGTTAAAGATGGAGCAAATCATGGAGTGGCTGCGTCTGCAGACGGTCACAGAGCTGCGGGGGTTTCTGGGCCTTGTTCAGTATTTGTGCAAGTTCATCAATGGTCTGGCCCAACACACCAACCCTCTGGCGGATTTAACTTTGAAGAACGCCAATGTCCGACTCATGTGGGGTGCTGAGCAAGAGCAACACTTCAACGCCATAAAGGCCATTGTCACCTCACTGCCATGCCTCAAGCCAATCAACCACATGGATTCCGCTGATCCTCTCTGGGTTATGACAAATGCAAGTAGCATTGGGATAGGCACCGTATTGCTTCAGGGGCAGGATTGGCGCAAGGCACACCCGGTGGCGTATTGATCTTGACAGTACATCAGCGCGGAAGTCAACTACCCAACCCATGAACAGGAGCTTTTGGCGGTTGTGGACACTTTGCATCAGTGGCGAGTTGACTTGATGGGCATCCATTTCAATGTCCTTTCTGACCACAAATTGCTGAGGTACCTCAAGACGCAGGAAAATCTATTGAAGCATCAGGCTTGTTGGATCAAATGTCTAGCCAACTACAATTTTGACATCACCTACATTCCGGGAGGCAAGAATACCGTGGCGGACGCGATGAGCCGCTACTCTTCCCCGCCAAAGGAGCCTGACTCCGTACAGGCGGTTTCGGAAATGGACGTCAACACACAGCTGCGGGGCCACCTTGTGGACGGCTATGACACCGATCCCTTCTGCCAGCAGGTCAAGTGCAATCTCGACTCGTCGCCGGGGTTCTCTTGTGTGGATGGGGTGCTGTATTTTGAGGGTAGGATGGTTGTACCTGCGGTGCCACAGCTTTGGGAGGACATCCTACACGACGCTCACGATGCGCTGGGTCACTTCAGCCCGCGCAAGACCTTCCATCAGGTGTTGCGGACTTTCTTCTGGCCGCGGCTGCAAACATTGTGCAACGCCTATGTTTCGACTTGTGATGTGTGCCAGCAGACCAAAGCAACAACCACGGGCACGTTGGGGGTATCGCATGCATTGACTGTGCCGGATGGGCTGATGCAGGAGGTGGCACTCGATTTTGTGGGCCCCCTGCCCAAGTGCCAGGGCTTCAACATGCTCCTCACTATCACCGATTGTTTATCAGGCTACACGCGCTTGATACCTAGCCAGACTGCGGACACCGCCAAGGACATTGCTGAACATTTTCATGAGGGATGGCACCGCTTCTTCGGACTGCCAACGAGGATAGTCTCCAATTGGGATAAGCTTTTTACATCGAATTTCTGGCGCGCGTATCACAAGCTGATGGGCACTCGACTTGCCATGTCTACCTTGTTCCACCCTGAAACCAACAGCCATAGCGAGCGGACCAACAAGACCACAATTCAAGCCTTGCAAGCTGTGGTCAACAAGCAGCAGAACGATTGGGTCCGACATCTGGTCAACATTGAGTTTGTGATCAATGCAAGCGTCAATGCCTCAACGAACAAGTCGCCATTTGAGGTGGTCCTAGGGCGTTCACCCAGACTGTTGCCGATGTCTCTCAATTGGACCGACTTGCCCAATGTGCCTGCGGCAAAGGATCTGATTGCCAAGCGGAAGGCGGTGTTGGCGGAGGTCCGGGATGCATTGGCTGCAGCCAAGGTGCGACAAGTGGAGCAGGTCAACCGACATCGACGTCCAGAACCAGGAATTGCGGTGGGAGATCTTGTCACGGTGGACACCCGTGACCATCGTCTTTGATTTAAAATGGGACACCGCAAGTTGGCCAAGCTCTTCGATCGCTTTGAGGGACCCTACAGGGTTACTGCCGCAAATGTTGCCACCTCCAACTACACACTGCAGCTTAACAAAGGCGACTGATTGCACCCTACCTTTCACATAAGCAAGCTCCGTCCTTACCGAGCCAACGACCCCAACCTCTTTCAGAATTGAGAACCCACCAGACCCAGGCCAGTTATAGTTGATGGACATGAAGAATGGGTTGTGCAAGAGATCCTGGAGGAGACAACAAGGGGGAGGAAGCGTTATCGTGTTTGGTGGGAGGGCTATCCGCAGCATGAAGCCACCATGGAACCGCGTGAAAATTTGGTGGGGACAGAGGTATTAAGTTGGGACCGGAGGTCGCTGGGGAATCGTGAGACGGCACGAGCCAGATTGTTTTGGAGAGGTTGCAAGGCGGCTCGGTGTTGCAATGTACTCCCGGGTTGAGAAGTCGTGAGGCGGAGCGGATGCAGCCGGGAGGGACAGGCGCAAGCGTAGCCGGACAATCTGTTCTCTACCAAATCTCAGCAGTCTGAATGGTGAGATGAAACAATGATGCAATTGCAACGGACCTGTTCTCTACCGAATCTCAGCAGTCTGAATGGTGAGATGAAACAATAGAGAAGAGGGAGAGAGGCTTGGGGCGCAAGTCGGGTGAGGTTCTAGCAAGGAGTGCACAGAGAATCTAAGGCAAACTGGGCGGACACAATGCGAAGCTTCAAGGACCAGACTTCAAGCGGGCCATCAGGGCTCTAAGAGGATGTCGTGTTGGACGACGTGCACGAAGGGAAGCTTATCCACAAGGTCCAGTGTTGGTGAGCAAAGCAATCCGTGGCGACAGAGTCCAGGTTGCAAGCGACGGGTGTCATGCATGGGCGATGCTCTGGATGGCCAATGAATCATGAGGTCGGCAGCGGAAAGCTGGGTGGTCGCGAGGCAGAGGCATTGGCTTGACAAGGCTGGAGAGTGGAGGCTGACTAAGTCCCGGCGTGGAGGCAGCGGTGCGCGGGCGTGAGTTGAGCAGGCCGGCGCAAAGGTGAGAAGGCCGCGGAAGTGCGAGGCAAAGGCTGGGGCGCGCGGCAAAGGCTGAGGCTTGGCTGCGAAGGCGAAGGCGCGCGCGAAGGGGGCGGCTTGGCTGCGAAGGCGAAAGCGCGCGGAGGCAAAAAGGTGTGGAGGCACACAGGCGGAGCAGGCAATGGCCGGGCAGGTGGAGCGGTATGTGGATGAGTTGACAATGGTGCACATAGGTCGAGGAATGAGACTGGAGCCAAGGATCATGCAGCAAGGCTCGAAGTACAGGGGCCCGGCGAAGGTGCCGTGGTGCAAAGTGCGCGGAGCGAGATTTGAGGGAGCGGCCTGGCTGCGAAGGCGGAAGGCGCGCGAGGCAAAGGCGCTGGGGCAAAGGCAGGTGCGCGAGGCAAAGGCTCGAGGTGAAATTTGGCGGGCCGAGTCCGGCAAACGGTGGCCAAAGTTGAAGTGTTCGAAGGCTTGACAGAATGCAATTCAACACGGTAAACTTCCTTCTCGGGGGGACAGTGTCAGGATGACAGCAATACTCAAAGGAAGTCCCCCAAGGTTGTGTGTGGGTAGAGTTAAGTTGACCAGACGCGTGGCTCGTTTCAAGCATTGTGGGCCTTATGGCACAGTTGTCAGGTGCGCGGGCATGCACTCAATGGTCGCAGGTTTGATGCGCCCGGAGCGCAGTTTTCTCTCGGTTTGTTTTATCTTTTTGCTAGCTGAGGCGCGGCCTCAGGGTTTTTACTGGTGCTCCTGCAAGCAATCCTTTTTACCCCTGAGGTGGCCTCATGGAGTAGTTTGATTTGGCTAAGTCCCCTTGGCGCCTGGGGCAGTCCCTCCCTTTTGTTTTGGCACCTTCCCCCAGAGCCTGGTCCGCTCATCATCTTTTGGCCCCCACTCTTCTTATCGATCGTTGGAATTAAGTCCATTATACTTGATTTCCTGCGAGCCTTCCAATCGACACTCCTCCTTGGTCGCTCCTTTGTTGACTGTTGCTGCCTCAGTCAACATCCCACGTCTCCCCCGAGTCTCGCATGTAGACAATGTTATCCCCTCCAACATTGCTTGGCACGTTGAACGTCACCAAGCCTTTGCTGTTGTGCAGAACCATGGGAATCATTGAGAGAAATTGAGGGGCGTACTCATTTTCTTCTTCCATCGAGAAGTTGTCATTGTTGCAATTGGCAATCTGGTTGAGAGTCTCCTTTGGGCTTGCATTTGTCTTTTTCTTTTCCTGTTTGGCCCAGCTTTTGGGAACATCCGGCGCCAAGTGCCATTCGGCCGTGCAGGTTTGCAAGAAGTGGTCAACATTGATTCAGTGGCAGCTGAAACATCCATTGTTGCATTGCAGGTAGTCCTTCATTGCATCGGTGAGCTTGTTTGGTGTGTGGCTGGTGCCGGTGGTCATGGCGGCAGAAGCCCGGTAGGAGTTTGTCTTTATTGCGGTGACCGCCATTGCCTGAGGTTGTGGAGTGGCTACACTTCGGATTGGCAACATCATATTCCATTGAGACCTTGCAAGCCGTTTGAACGCTTTGTACGAGACTGCCTTTGGTTTGGCAAGTCCGACCTTTGATGCTGCTACGTAGTCCAAGTTGTCTTGGTGCAGACCGATGTTGACAAGGAGATTGTTCTGGCGCAGTACTACACTCAGTTGGGTGTCCATGTTGAATAACAGGATCTTGACGAACTCCGCGTCGCTGAGAGCCGCCTGTCCGAGCTGGACCTGAAGGGCGCAAAGTCCCAATGCCCATGTAGGGTAGTCCATGTTCCGTTGTTTGGAGTGCCAGATTTGTTTCTCCATGTCAAATGCAAAGTCCAGAGGTAGTGCCTTGCAGACCATTGCAACCCTAAATTCGTCCCATGTGCGGTCTTCCGTCAACAATACCAGCCAGTGCTTCAGGTGGTCATGCTCAACATGGTTCTGTATGAACATGATCTTGAACCCAATATTGGAAACACCATGTTGTATAAGCATGTTGTCCATGTCCGTCAGGAAAGCTCGGATTGAGGCCAGGGTGAGTGTGCCATTTGTAAGCTTGGGGGCAATGAGCTTTAGTCCCCCTTTGGCAGCACCGGCTCCTTGTCCAAACTCGATTTGGCAGTCTGGTCTTGTTGGTTTGATGCTGGTGCTGGTACCCCTTGGGCCTTCTTGCCACGCCATTGTTGTCTGTTATTGTTTGTTGGGGCTTTCATTTGTTCCGTTGGGGTGTTGCTGGCGCACATTGAGGGGTGTGCATCTTTGACTGTTGTGAAAAAAAAAGTGTAATACACCCCGTAGGAGTGCACACCAGAGCAACAACAATAGGATCTCAGGACCAAAGTATGTAGGATTGACACTGAACACTCGGTACATGGGCCTTACACCCAAGTCCAGCTTTAGAAGGCACATTATAGATAGATCATAACAACTTCTGTCCCTCACTGGCCGAAGTTTTGCCTTTTGGGTGGGGATGACCAGTTGGTTATGATGCTGGTCCTCTTACTCTTCTGCTGGTGAAGGACAGGAAAAAAACCCATCCCCTGATTTTGACTAAATTGGCCCCCTCAGTCGTTATTAATTTGATGCTGAGCTTCCTTCCTAATGGAGGGAACCACCAGGCAAAAAACTGGGTTCCTTGCTATTGAGGGGGGGGGAGAGTGGAAGCTGCAAAATATGCGAAAGCAGGCCAAAAAGAGAGTGGAGAGGCAGGGAATCGAACCCGGGACCTCATGCAAGTTGCACAAGACAATGCTAAGCAAGCGCTCTACCCCTGAGCTACATCCCCTCGGACTTGATGTGCCGAGTGGATTTGGTTAATATATATGTTTCTGTAAAGGTAAGTTGAGACGCAAGTCCCTATCGCCGCCGCGACCTACGCCACCGCCGCGATTCAAAAGACCAAGCAGACTCCCGAGCAGCAGACCCAACAACATCACCGTGCCAAGGCTTTGACCCAAATGTTCGAAGTCATGGGTGCTGTACCGGGCAATCGCACCGACCGGTGGTTGCAAGCCACCTTCGCCACCGACGAGTACCCTGTCGCTACCGCTACATCGCTCAAGTATTCGGCTCTCAACGCCAATCGATCCATTCGAAACATCTTCGACGTTGCTCTCGACGTCACTTTGACCGTCCAAGGCGCCTCGAAGGCCTCTCCCGCGGACAAGGCCGATCTGCTCGGTTGCGTCACGAGACTGCTCTCCCCGCAATCGCCCCTGTGCTTCGACGCCGAGGTCACCCTTCCCGAGCACCTTGCGGCGTTTGCGCCCCAGATTAGGGGTATCCAACACTCGTCTTTCGTCAGGGCCGGTGTGGTCAACCACCGTATCTCCGTGGGATTCGTTTCGGCGAAGGCACGTGACTCGGCGCTTACGGCCCCACTGGCGCTTACTTGGCACTCTGCAAAGGCTCACTTCGCAAAGGCCCACCACTTCTACCACAACATGGTCGAGCTGCGTATCAACGTCGGTGTCGCAGCGGTCCCATCCAGGGATGCCATTGTTGACTCTTTTAAATCAATTGTCACCAAAATCACAGCCAAGGGACACCGTTGCGAGCTGGTACAAGTCTTGCGCGTGATCCACGTCGATAACGACTCGGCCTATGCGCACTTGGCCGGCGAGTTTTCGGCCTTTATCCGCTTCGACGACGACGCCCTTTTCAAAGCCCCTAACAACACGCTGAAGGAGCTCCTACCGTCGAAGGTCTCTCTAGCCACTAGAGGCAACATGCATACGGCGGTTCGTCACGACTACGAACGAGAAGCGGCCTGTGCTCGGTGCCACTTTGTGGGGCATGTGGAGACCTGCGCGCTGGAACAGGAGAGGAGGCAGAAGGAAGCGAACAACAACACCGGAAGGCACAACAAGCACCACAACAACCCAACCAACACCAACAACAACAAGAACGACACCACCAACACCAACAACACCGACAACGACGCTTCCGAGGTTGTGGCCCCTAGCCGCGCCCTCGGAACCGACCAACTCGAATCGCGGAACCGATTTGCGGGGCTCGAGGTCGAAGGAGGACAGGAGGATGACGTCGAGGAGGAGGATGCAGGAAAGGAGGGCGAGGAAAAGGAGCAGGTCGAAGAAGGAGACGAGGATACGGGCGCCAAGGCGGACGACGAGGATTCGGACTCGGATGGGAACGCCGGAGCGGGCATCGACAAGGCGGGAGGCGACGACAAGGACGACGACAAGGACGACGACGAGGACGACGACAAGGACGAACAGGACGACAGCTCGGAGGGAAGCGAACAAAGGGAGGACGAAGGAAACGATGGGGATGACGTGATGAAAGATGGAGCAGAGGAGGAGGACGAAGGGACGGAGACGGAGGTGGAGGTGGAAGAAGAGGTCGAGCAGGAACAGGGGGTACAGGACGACAGCATCATGATCATCGACAACGACCAAACGACGATCACCACGGTTTCCCGCGAGTCGACTCCTCGGAGTCCCTCGTGGCCTCCACTATCTCCTGAGACGTTGGCAAAGTCGCTGCGCGAGGGTGCGGAGTGGGACCGAGCTAACGCCGAAGCTGCTGCACGTGTCCAAGCAGAAAAGGAGGCGATCATCAACGCCCAACTCGACGCGGAGGAACCGCTCGTTCGCCACCAATTTGCAGAGTGGGGTCAGGAAGATGGACAACTGCGATTCATCAACATTCGTGGCACCGGCTCCGGGTCGAACAAGAAGATGAAGAGGTCGCAAGCGGTGGCCGATCTCAGCGATCCGAGCGACGACCCGGTCGATATCAAGCGCGTTCTGAACAGGGTCAAAGGTCGAGCAGGAAAGGAGGTAGCGGGTCAGGGGAAGAGGGTGACGAGGTCGATGTCGGCGGCGGCGGCGATGCAGGTCGAGGGGGCCAAGGCGAAAGCGGAGAAGGGTAAAGGGGTGGAGGAGAAGCGCTGGTCCGACCACGAACCCGAGGATGACATTCTCCCCGAATTCCCACTCTTTGAGGACGACACTGCCGCCAAGAGCACGTCTACATCGTCTACCCAATAATGATCAAGCACACCATCACCAGCTGGAACGTGAGGAGGTGCATGGGGATCCCGGAAAAGCGACGCAACATTTACACCTATTTATCAACATTCAAAGCATCCGCCATTCTACTACAAGAACACTTCATCAAACCGGAACTCTGGCAATGTATCAAGGACGAGTACGAGGGCAAGGTCTTCATCAGCAAACACTGTCTGACTCTAATCCCCGCCGACTCGCCCCTGATCGACGCCGAGATTTTGCGCACCCACTCGGCACTCGACGGACGAATCCTGGTCACCTCCTTTCGACTTCGAGGCGACATCCGGATACTCGAGATCAACAACATTTACGCACCAGTCGATACAAAACAACGACTCACATTCTTTGACAAACTACATTTCAACAGGACGCAGAGCACCCACCTTCGACTCCTCGGCGGCGATCTCAACGACTGCCCGCTGCCGGCGATCGATCGGCGGAACCAAGGTCGGCACGGCCATCACTGGCCGATCCTGATCGGCAAGCTCGACTCGCCCTACACCGACTGCATACGATTCAAACACCCGCTCACACCATCTTTCACTCGACCCAACATCGTCCGAAAGCGACCAAAGTCCTTTTCACGACTTGACTACTTCCTTCTGCAGCGCACCCACCAAAAGCGACTCGTCCAAGCCTCGACGATCTACGACCACCCCAAGGACCTTTCGGATCACCGACCGGTCTCGATCGTCCTAGTTCTCTCGGACGAGCGAGGAGACGCGGCTCAACCCAACAACAGTTTGCCAACGACATTAAACCAATTACATCGTATCAACGCGGCGACCTTCAAGACGGCGGAGTTCCAGGGGATGTTGGAAGGATGGTTGGAAGGAGCGAGTGGGGAGGAACCGGTGGGGGAGCTCGAGGTGGTGCTGGGGAACTGCGAGAAGGAGGGTCGGGAGCTGGCGAGGAGGGAGCATCGGGAGCAGGTGGAGCGGATGGCGGTCTTGGTGGGAAGGGTGCAGGATCTGGAGGCGTTGCCGGTGATGGGGGACGAGGAGACGGCCGAATGGACGCGGACGACGGAGGAACTTAGACGAGCGGTCAACGAGCGCGCGCGCCAACTTCGGATCCGAGCCCACGTACCCGAAATCGCTACCGAGGAACGACTGTTGCGGCCGGTCCACGCCAAGCTCGCGGCACGGAGTTCGGATTCCAAGATCACAGCACTGCGATTGCCCAACGGAGAGCTGACACATGACATTGACGTCGCGCTTGACCACACACAGGCGCACTTTCAGCGCCTCTACGATCTCGAGCCGCGCGATCGGGACCACGTCGAGCGACTTAGGGACGATTTCTTGGCGCCGATCAGGTCGGCGCGCACTTGCGACGACCCGAGCTCGGACCCGCTCTTTCTGCGACGACTCTCAGAAGCGCACATCGAGCTGCTGCAGCAACCCATCACCGAGGACGAGGTCGTAGCCGCAATCGCAACAACGCACCCCGGTCGATCGCCGGGTCCATCTGGCGTGCCCTACGAGCTCTATCACACAGCGCCGCGGGCGTGGGCCAAGGCGCTGAGCAGGGCCTTCAACGCGATGACCGAGCGCGGCTCGCTTTCACCGAAGCAGGGGCAAGGACTCGTTCGCCTGCTCTTCAAGCACCACAAGATCGGGGCCGATCGCGCCGAGCTCTCGTCGTACCGGCCCATCACCTTGCGCGAGTGCGACTACAAGCTCTTCACCAAGGTCTACGTTGCGCGACTCAACCACGTGCTGCCGGACCTGCTCCCACCGCAACAGCACGGCTTCGTCAAGGGCCGCCGATCGGCGGACGCGTCATTCCACCTGCGACTCTTGATCGAGGAGCTGGGCGCGCGCGGCACCGAGTTCCCTGACGCGGCGCTCTTGTCTCTTGACCAATCGTCGGCCTACGACCTCGTCGAGCACGAATGGATCTTCGCCATCTTCGACGCTCTCGGCGCTCCTGCCGCCTTCCAACGCGTTCTGAGGATGCTCTACTCGGGTGACTCGACCACGGCGCGATATATCATCAACGGCTTCTTGACTCCGCCGGTGCGGCTGACGTGTGGGCTCGGCCAAGGGGACCCGGCGTTGTCGTGTTCCAGCCGTTCCTGGATGCTCTGCACCGTCGAGGCATCGCGCTGAACCTCTCGCTTCCTACCATTCACCCCTACCCACAGAGCCGCGCCATTACATCCCTTGCGTTTGCCGATGACGTCGTCGTCGCCGTCGCGGGCTCGGAGTCACTCAACTTGCTCGACGACCTGGCGCTCGACTGGAGGCTCGCAACCAATGGCCGGCTCAACACCGACAAGACCGTCGTACTACCCATCAGTTGTCGCTGGGAGGCTGGCGATCGTCCGCTCGTCGTCAAGGCCAAGGGCGAGTCGCTCGAGTGGATCGGCCTATCTTTTGACCCCACCGGCAACACCAAACTCGCCAACGTGAATCTCGTCACACGGCTCAAAGCGGTGCTCGATTTGGCACGGGACCGAGGGCTCACACACCACACCCGAGCGTTCTACGTCAACCGATACACCATTCCCAAGATTCTGCACATCCTCTCCGCCGACATTCCACCGCTCGAGGTCGTCAAGGAGCTTGATCGCATTCTCGCTGACTTTGTCCGCGGCGGCAAGAGGAGGTCGTGCTATGGCAAGGACGTCGTCTTCACACCGAGGTTCAAGGGGGGTCTTGGGGTCATGCGGATGCAGGACGTCGTCGACTCGGTTGCGGCACGCGTCTGGGACGTGCTTCTTGGCGGTTCGGATGCGATCTGGCAGGGACTTGCGCGCGCGGCAATTGTACAAGCCCATCCCGCCCCCGACTTTGACTTGGCAACCGATGCGTGGCCTTGCGACTACACTCCGATCCGAACCGATCTACACCCAAGATGGCAGGCCATGCTGAAGGTACCATCGACGCACGATGCGCAAGTCAAGCCGAGGACGTTAACGCTCGCGAACCTTCTCGCTCTTCCGATCAAGTTGCACACCCTTCACTACCTACCGGGAGCACCAGCTGTGTCGCGACCACCCTACGACGCCGACTATGCTGCGTTTGCCATTTACGCCAAGGTTGCGGACCTGTTTCAACGCGAGCTGTACCCGGGCGGGGGCTTTCATCTCTGGACACCGCCGACGGATGTGGTCGTCAGCAACAGCGAATACGATCAACGGGGCCGCCCACAACGAGAGCACATCGTGGCATGGTACCGACATGCGATCAATCGATTGAGGTTCACACCAATAGCTCAACCGGTGGCGGCAGTACGAATCAACGGGCCTCCCCGAGTCCGCCCCACCACGCCGCTCGAGTCGATCCTGCCCCATCCGATCGACCCGCCGCAGCGCCTTCCGAGACCGGCTCTCCCAGACCAATCAACACAATACAACTTGCTCAGCATGGATCGGCCATACACGATCCGTCGCGTCCGCCGAGTCTTGAATGCAAAGGCCTTCACCGACACGATCGGTTTCAGGGACTCGCTGCAGCCCGACGATCTCAAGGGATTCTGGAAGGGGGTCAACTCGAAGGCATTGACGGCGAGGGAACGCGAGGTGTGGTTCAAGCTCGTCAGGAACTTCACCCCGACTCAGAGTCTGCAGTTTCATCAAAAGCACGACGACTCGCCCGCGTGCCTCGTCTGTGGAGCGCCCAAGGACGATCGGGAGCACTACTTCTTCGACTGCGTTGACTCTAGGAACGTTTGGATCGCGGCAAGGGGCGTGCTCTGCGACGCACTGGGGCTCGACACGATCGACAACACGCATTACACGGCCGTTCAACGCATGTTCGGACTTCCGAAGCTCAAGGCCAGTCTGCGCGATCAAGAAGGAGCGGGGAGGACGATCGAAATATTCACCGGGCTGGTCTTGGAGATGATCAGCAGCGGGAGGTGGGGGATGCAGAAGTGGGGGACGAGGATGGAGGGTGTTGGGAGAAGGAGGATCATCTTGGAGGAGAGGTTGAAGCTGAGGGCGGGAGGAGCTTGGGGGAGGAGAGGGCAGTAGAGGCTGGGTTCGACTTTCCCCCCACCACCACACACACACACCAAATGCTCGCGACATCATTTTCTCCTACTGTACACTAAATAGCTCGCTTTCCTCTTTCATTTGTTACAGGTTCACCGTTGCGGATCATGGACCATCTCGCGATTTGGCGTCGACTCGGTGTGGCTCGCGCTCTTCGGCTTCGGGGTTCTGAGTCAAGGGAGGGATCAGCGGACACAGGCAGAAAGTCGGCTTTGAGGGGCCAGGGACTGCCGAGGGGAAGGTTTTGAGGGACCTTCACCGCGTCTTGTTGTGACTGAGCAGAGACTTGGAGCGTCGAGGGTCGTGGTGGTTGCGCAGTCGTGCTCTTGTCTTCGTCTCGACCGAGTGGGAAGTGGCTGTGGGGTGGGCCTTCTGTCGTTAGTACATTTCTTTTCTTTCTCTTTCTCTTTCTCTTTCTCTTTCTCTCTCTCATTCGTCTCCTGGGGGGGAGCAACCGCTTGGCTAGGGCATTTGAATCCGAATCTCGGATTGGTGGACTTGGCTTGTTTCTCGCACTTTTGCGGGCGGTTTGTGTTATCATCGTAGTCTTCCATCTAGTTTTTTCTGTAGGCCGAAACAGGGGGAACAGGAATTGGGGGCAATATGATGAACGTTTTCTACCCAAAAAAAAAAGGACTTAAAAAAGGACTTCACTTCACTTCACTTCACTTTGAAATCACCCTACCGCAGTCTTTGATACTCAAGTTAACAAGTGATACACCGATACGATGTCTACAGGCGACCCTGGGTCCCCACTGCCGGCACTGCCGCCACCAGCGTCCAGCCACCCCGCGATGAGATCCTGATAAGCTTGTCAAAGAAGACGCAAGCCGCGGGCCCCACCACCGCCGCACCCAACTATGCCGCCGCTGCAAGTCAGATGGCAACTCAGTCAGTCACTTGAACAACAGCATGCCAAAGCTCTGGGTAGCGTCCTACAAGCCATGGGTGCTGTACCCGGAAACCGCATGGATTGTTGGGTCCAGGCCATCTACTTTGCTGATCTCTACCCCGTCGCCACCGCCACATTGCTGAAATTTTCGGCCTTGAACGCGAACCGGTCTGTCGAGAACATCTTTGCTTACACCCTTGAAGTGACTCTGTCTCACCAGAGCGCCTCGCGAGCGTCTCATGCCGACAAGACCGATCTCGTGGCCTGCGTCACGAGGCTGCTATCACCAATCTCTCCTATCTGCTTTGAGCCTGGAGTTCCTCTGCCGGACCACCTTGCAGCCTATCGACCACAGATCCTAGGCATACAACATTCATCAATACTGCGTAATGGGGCGGCTCACCATCGCGTTATGGTTGGGTTCGTCACCGGCAAGGCCCGTGACGTGGGGCTTACGACGCCCCCCGCTCTCACTTGGCGATCGGCAAAGGCCCACTTCGCGAAATCTCACAGGTTCCACCATAACATGGTCGAGCTTCGAATCAACGTTGGTGTTCAAGGAGTGCCTTCCATGGACGCCATCATCAAATCATTCCAATCACTAGTGGAGGACTTGTCAGGCAAGGGACATTCGTGCCAACTTGTGCAGGTTCTGCGCGTTATCAGCGTGGACAACGCCTTGGCCTTCGCCCACGTTGCCAGAGACTACTCGGCTTTCCTACACTTCGATGACGACTCCCTATTCCAACGCCCTAACACAACCTTGAAAGAGATCCTACCTTTGAGAATCGGCCTTCCCACTCGAGGCATCCCGGTCACCGCCCTTCGCCATGACTATGAGAAGGAGGCGGCTTGCGGTAGGTGCCACTTCGTGGGTCACGTGGGAACCTGCGGACTGGATCAGGAGAGGAAGCGAAAGGAGGCTCACAACGGTAACAACAACAGCAACAAGAACACCAACATTGCGGAGGCCAAGGTCCCCATTCCTGTGCCGGTTGTTAACAGGATCACATCACAGAATCCTTTCGCCGGGCTCAAGGTTGAGGAGGAACAGGAGGAAGCAGTAACTGGCCAGAGCGGACAGGGGCTGGAGGAATCGGGGGAGGAGGACGCTGGTGATAAGGCGGATGACGAGGACTCGGAGATGGAATTGGAGGCGACCGCGAAAACGGAGGTCATCAAAATTGAGCGCAAGGACGAGTCGGTTTTAGAGGACCGCAGAGGATCCAAAGGAGAAGTGATTGATGAGGATGACGTGATGGCGGATGGAAGGGGCGAAACAGAAGGCAAGGTGACGACGGAGATGGAGGAAGGGGAGGGGGCAACGGAGATGGAGGAAGAGGTGGACGATGTGAGTGAGGCGGGGGGAGCGACAAAAGTGGAGAATGCGGAAGCGACGGACTTAGGGGAGACAAACAGGCTGGACAATGACGACAACAGCGACGCAACAGCAACCGCCGCCACCGCTTCCCGCGAATCCACACCCCACGAACCAACCCCACCTTTGTCACCCAGAACTCTTGCCAAGTCGCTACGCGAGGGGGAGGAGTGGGACAGGATCAGAGCTAACTGGGTTGAGCAGGCACGACTCGAGCGGGACCAAAGCATCAAGAGGAGGCTTGACGCTGAAGCCCCTTTGGTGTGTCACAACTTTGCCACGTGGGATGAGGACGGTGAGATACGTTCCATCAACATCAGGGGGACCGCTGCGAAGTTCAAAAAGCCGGTGATGAAGAGGTCACAGACTGCGGCGGACCTCAGTGACCCGAGTGACGCACCGACCGACACCAAGCAAGTGATCATCAAAGGGAAGAGCCACATCGTTGTCAAGGATGGAACAGAGGGGCGGAGGGTGACGAGGTCGATGTCGGCGGCGGCGGCGATGCTGGTTGGTGTGACAAAGGTGGACCGAGGGAAAGCAAAGGGGGTAGTCAAGGAGAAAAGATGGTCCGACCACAAGCCCGAGGACGATGTCCTGCCCGCGCTCCCCCTCTTTGAGGACGTCACCACCGCCAAGAGCGCCTCGACCTCAACTACCCGTTAATGATCAAGCACGCCATCATCACCTGGAACCTGAGGAGGGGCATGGGGGTCCCGGAGAAATGACACAACATCTACACCTACCTTTCCACATTCAAAGCATCAGCCATTCTCTTACAAGAACACTTTATCAGACCACAATTTTGGCAGATCATTAAGGACAAATACGAGGGCAAGGTCTTCATCAACCAACACTGCATGACTTTGATCCCGGCCGACTCGCCCCTGAGTGACGCCGCGCTCCTACGCACCCACTCGGCACTCGACGGCCAGCTCCTTGTCACCTCCTTTCGTCTGCGGGGCGACATCAAAATTCTAGAAATTAACAACATTTACGTGCCCGTTGACCCAAAGCAACGGGCGAAATTCTTTGACAAGCTCTTATTTGACAAAACACAGAAATCCCACCTCCGACTCCTTGGCGGCGATCTCAACGACTGCCCGTGCCCAGAAGTTGATCGGCGGAACCAAAGTTGGCGCGGCCACCACTGGCCGATCCTGATGGGCAAGCTCGACGCGGCCACCACTGGCCGATCCTGATGGGCAAGCTCGACTCGGCCTACACCGACTGCATCCGCTACAAACACCCCATCACCCCATCCTTCACTTGACCCAACATTATTCGCAATCAACCCAAGTCCTTTTCCCGACTTGACTACTTTCTTCTACAACAAACACACCAAAAACGACTTGAACAAGCGTCCACCATCTACGACCACCCCAAAGACCTTTCTGATCACCGACCGGTCTCAATCGTCCTGGATCTTGCAGACGAGCGAGATACGGCTCACCCACACCACAGCTTACCCACGACATTGACTCAACTCCATCGCATCAACACCACGACATTCAGGACGGTGGAATTCCAGGGGATGATGGAAGAATTGTTGGACGGGGCGCGCGGGGAGGAACCGGTGAGGGAGCTCGAGGACATTCTGGAGGCGTGCAGGGAGAGGGGCGGGGAGCTGGCGAGGAGAATGCATTGGGAGCGGGTGGAGCGGATGGAGTACTTGGTGTGAAGAGTCCACTCTCAGCTCGACAGGGGCGCCTCGGTCGGTGCGCGCGCTTGCTAGCCCGCCCCCTGCGGTGGGGACTTAGGCGCGCGCGACTGCCTCAGCGCGCCGGCACCGGCGGATTTACGCGCGCGCTCGCTAGCCCGCCCCCCTTTTGGTGGGGACTTAGACGCGCGCGACTGCCTCAGTGCGACAGCAATTTCACCCGCGCCTGGGCCTATCCCAGCGCGGACCCCCTTTCTGTTTCTTAGCTTCCTTCTCATCACTTCTGTTCAACTCACTACCTCTCCTGACAGTAGTGGTGATCGTCTCATAGGTTATAAGCCCATGAGCTACCAGCTGGCATGGCCACAACATCACCCCTTGCGACGGGAGCCAACCCGGCACTTGCCCCCGACCAGCTTGCATCCCTTGCAGCGCTGCTGTCGGGTCTCACCGCGGCCGCTCCTGGCACCGCCACACCCGCCACGTCGACCGGCACCACTCGCACCGCCTTCCCCAAGCACGCACGCTTGGATGGGCCAAAGACATTCGCAAACTGGACATGCCAGCTTCGCCTGTGCCTAGCGGACGACATCCACTCGTACGTCCTCGACGGCATCGTACCCGACGACTGGACACCTTCGCAACGCTCCGCTCGCGACGTCGTGGCTCGCGAGATCCTTGTGAACTCGATTGACTCGGCCAAAGTCTCGGCAGTCCTCGACAAGATCCCGACCACCGACCTATCAGCGCCCAAGATCTCAATGAATTCCCCGGGTTACATGGCGACCTCACCGAGCAAGACAACGACACGTACTTTGTCAGCGCCCCCATCACCGAACTCCAGGCCACAGTCAAGACGAGGACCCCACTAGTAAGGTCGGCGCACATGGACATCTCATCCCCCCTTGATGATTCTACCATGAGCGCCGTTGACGTGGCCCCAGGGTACACTGGCGGAACCTTACTTAACTCCACAGATGCCGAATCGCCCTTGCCACCATCGCCTGCGCCATCCTCGTCACCATCGCCCGCGCTGCCCTCGTCATCGTCGGCTGCGTCATTGTCACCCTCGGCCTTACCGACCAACTCTGAAGACTCCGCTGATCCCCTCGACCTCATCGACTCACAGCCCATGGTTCGCCTTGACCCACTGGATGTGCACCGCCCGGACTTCAACATGTACCGCAAGCCAGCATCAGCTGAGGAGTCGTCCGACGAACTCAACCTCATTGGGCGCCACTCTCGCGACGAATCACCGGATGAAATCGATTTCCTCACCCGACATCACCGCGCTTTCATTGCAACCGACAACGACATCTCCGACGCGGAGGCCATCCAGCCAGTCAAGTCCATCACAAGCGACCCACAGACCTGGCGTGAGGCGATGTCTAGTGACAAGCGTGAGGTATGGGCAACGGCCGCCACCGACGAGTTCAATTCCATGCGCGACGACTTCAAGGTCTTCACCATCGAGGATCGATCCACGATGCCAGTGGGTGCGACCATCGTCACATCCAAGTTCGTCTGGAAAACGAAGCGGAACGCACTCGGCAAAGTCACTGGACACAAGGCCCGCCTCGTGGCGCAGGGCAATCGGCAACGCGACGGCATTGACTTTAACGAAACGTTTGCACCGGTCGCACGCTTCTCCTTGCGCTGGCGGCCGCCAACGGCCTGCATGTGCACCAGGCGGACATCGACAAAGCCTACCTCCATGGTGACCTTGATCACAACATCTGGATGACGGCACCGCGCGGTTTCGACCTTCCCAGCGACAAGGTGCTTCGTCTGCGACGCTCCATCTACGGGCTCAAACAGGCCGGCCGAATCTGGAATCGACACATTGACGCTTCGCTTCGCGACCTTGGTTACACGGCGACGGGCACCAATCACTGCGTATACTCTCGGCTCGACAATCGGGGACACCCACACTACATTGCGCTGTACGTTGACGACCTTCTGATAATCAGCACGGACCTGGCCAAAATCGAACGTGTCATCGCGGGCCTGGAACAACGCTACGGAGTCAAGCGCCTCGGCCCGGCAGAGTACATCCTCGGCATCCAGATAAGGCGGCTTGATGACGGTTCTATCGCTCTGTCCCAGGAACGGTACATCATGGACGTGCTCGCTCGGTTCCACTTCGACACTACGACTCGCGGCACTACAGTCCCGATGACTCCCGGCCTTTCGCTCACCGCCATCCCGGGTCAAGGCACCGAATGGATCAGGTCATGGTATCTGCAGGCTATCGGCTCACTCCTCTACATTTCGCTCGGCACCCGCCCCGACATCGCCTTCGCCGTGTCCTACCTGGCCCGCTTCGCTAACAATCCCGGACGTCGTCATTGGATCGCGGTCAAGCACGTCCTACGCTATCTCCGGGCCACGTATTGCGATGAACTGCTCTATGCTCGCGGCAAGACGCACATTACGGGCGTGGTAGGATACTCCGACGCGACTTGGGGGGCCTGCGTCGATACGTCGGTGTCCACCATGGGCTACGTCTTCTACATTGCCGGATCCGCCGTGTCCTGGTCGTCCAAACGTCAATCTCGAGTCGCCGATTCCACCACCGACGCTGAATACCTCGCCCTCTCGCATGCTGGAAAGGAGGGGATTTACCTCAGTCAGCTGCTCGAAGAGCTCCATGTCCATCCTGTTGCACCGGCTCACATCTTTACTGACAACAAAGCCGCTGCAGCAGTTGCTCACGACCCGGTCCGCGTCTCCGGCACTCGGCACATACGCTTGCGCGAGCATTTCGTTCGGGATATGGTAAATCGGGGCGACATTTCTCTCTCGCATGTGGGAACCAGCAACATGGTGGCCGACATCTTCACCAAGGCTCTCGGCCCTAAGGTGTTCTCGAAGCACTGCTACACCCTTGGCCTTTGCACTCAACACCCACGGCTTGGGTCCGCCTCGCATTCGCGTGGGGGGGGGGGGTGTGAAGAGTCCACTCTCAGCTCGACAGGGGCGCCTCGGTCGGTGCGCGCGCTCGCTAGCCCGCCCCCTGCGGTGGGGACTTAGGCACGCATGACTGCCTCAGTGCGCCGGCACCGGCGGATTTACGCGCGCGCTCGCTAGCCCGCCCCCCTTTTGGTGGGGACTTAGACGCGCGCGACTGCCTCAGCGCGACAGCAATTTCACCCACGCCTGGGCCTATCCCAGCGCGGACCCCCTTTCTGTTTCTTAGCTTCCTTCTCATCACTTCTGTTCAACTCACTACCTCTCCTGACAGTAGTGGTGATCGTCTCATACTTGGTGGGGAGGGTGCAGGACCTGGAGGCATTACCGGAATGGGGGGAGGAGGAAATGGCAGAATGAACGCGGACGTTGGAGGAACTCAAGCGGGCAGTTGAGGAGCGCGCGCGCCTACTCCGGATCCGAGCCCACGTCCCCGAGATCGCTTCCGAGGAACGACTGTTGCGGCCGGTCCACGCCAAGCTTGCAGCGCGGAACTTGGACTCCAAGATCACAGCACTGCGCTTGACCAACGGAGAGCTAACACATGACATTGATGTCGCTCTTGACCACACGCAGGCGCATTTCCAGCGCCTCTACCACATCAAGCCTTGTGACCCGGTTCGCGTCGACCAACTTTGGGACGAATTACTCGTGCCGATCAGGGCGGCACGGACATGCGACGACCCGCGTTCAGATCCACTCTTTCTGCGTCGACTCTTGGAAATGCAGATCGACCTCCTGCAGCGACCAATCACCAAGGACGAGGTCGTGGCCGTGATCGGGACAACGCACCCGGGGCGATCGCCGGGCCCGTCGGGCGTGCCCTACAAACTCTACCAGACCGCACCCGAGGCGTGGGCCAAGGTGCTGACCAAGGCCTACAATGCAATGATTGAGCGCGGTTCACTCTCTCCCAAGCAGGGCCAGGGACTCGTGCACCTCATCTTCAAGCGACACAAGAAGAACGCCGATCGCACCGAACTTTCGTTGTACCGGCCCATCACCCTGCGCAAGTGCGACTACAAGCTCTTCACCAAGGTCTACGTTGCCCGACTCAACCACATCCTACCCGGTCTCCTCCCACCGCAGCAGCATGGCTTCGTCAAGGACCGCCGATTGGCCAACGCTGCACTACACCTTTGTCTCCTGATTGAGGAACTTGGCGCGCGCAAGAGCAAGTTTCCCGTGGCCGCGCTCTTGTCTCTTGACCAATCGTCTGCCTACGACCTCGTCGAACATGACTGGATCTTTGCCATCTTCGACGCTCTGGGCGCTCCTGCCACTTTTCTTTGTGTGCTGAGGATGCTCTACTCGGGTGACTCGACCTCGGCCCGCTACATCATCAATGGTTTCCTGACGGCGCCGGTGCGACTGACGTGTGGGCTTGGCCTATGAGACAATCACCACTACTGTCAGGAGAGGTTGTGAGTTGAACAGAAGTGATGAGAAGGAAGCTAAGAAACAGAAAGGGGGTCCGCACTGGGATAGGCCCAGGCGCGGGTGAAATTGCTGTCGCGCTGAGGCAGTCGCACACATCTAAGTCCCCACCAAAAGGGGGGCGGGCTAGCAAGCGCGCGCGTAAATCCGCCGGTGCCGGTGCGCTGAGGCAGTCGCGCGCGCCTAAGTCCCCACCGCAGGGGGCGGGCTAGCGAGCGCGCGCACTGACCGAGGCGCCCCTGTCGAGCTGAGAGTGGACTCTTCACAAAGATGTCGGCCACCATGTTGCTGGTTCCCACATGCAAGAGAGAAATGTTGCCCCGATTTACCATATCCCGAACAAAATGCTCGCGCAAGCGTATGTGCCGAGTGCCGGAGAGGCGGACCGGGTTGTGAGCAACTGCTGCAGCGGCTTCGTTGTCAGTAAAGATGTGAGCCGGTGCAACAGGATGGACATGGAGCTCTTCGAGCAGCTGACTGAGGTAAATCCCCTCCTTTCCAGCATGCGAGAGGGCGAGGTATTCAGCGTCGGTGGTGGAATCGGCAACTCGAGATTGACATTTGGACGACCAGGACACGGCGGATCCGGCAATGTAGAAGACGTAGCCCATGGTGGACACCGACGTATCGACGCAGGCCCCCCAATTCGCGTCGGAGTATCCTACCGCGCCCGTAATGCGCATCTTGCCACGAGCATAGAGCAGTTCATCGCGATACGTGGCCCGGAGATAGCGTAGGACGTGCTTGACCGCAATCCAATGACGACGTCCGGGATTGTTAGCGAAGCGGGCCAGGTAGGACACGGCGAAGGCGATGTCGGGGCGGGTGCCGAGCGAAATGTAGAGGAGCGAGCCGATAGCCTGCAGATACCATGACCTGATCCGTTTGGTGCCTTGACCCGGGATGGCGGTGAGCAAAAGGCCGGGAGTCATCGGGACTGTAGTGCCGCGAGTCGTAGTGTTGAAGTGGAACCGAGCAAGCACGTCCATGATGTACCGTTCCTGGGACAGAGCGATAGAACCGTCATCGAGCTGCCTTATCTGGATGCCGAGGATGTACTCTGCCGGGCCGAGGCGCTTGACTCCGTAGCGTTGTTCCAGGCCCGCAATGACACGTTCGATTTCGGCCAGGTCCGGGCTGATTATCAGAAGGTCGTCAACGTACAGCGCAATGTAGTGTGGGTGTCCCCGATTGTTGAGCCGAGAGTATACGCAGTGATTGGTGCCCGTCGCCGTGTAACCAAGGTCGCGAAGCGAAGCGTCAATGTGTCGATTCCAGATTCGGCCGGCCTGTTTGAGCCCGTAGATGGAGCATCGCAGACGAAGCACCTTGTCGCTGGGAAGGTCGAAACCGCGCGGCGCCGTCATCCAGATGTCGTGATCAAGGTCACCATGGAGGTAGGCTTTGTCGATGTCCGCCTGGTGCACATGCAGGCCGTTGGCGGCCGCCAGCGCGAGGAGAAGCGTGCGACCGGTGCAAACGTTTCGTTGAAGTCAATGCCATCGCGTTGCCGATTGCCCTGCGCCACGAGGCGGGCCTTGTGTCCAGTGACTTCGCCGAGTGCATTCCGCTTCGTTTTCCAGACGAACTTGGATGTGACGATGGTCGCACCCACTGGCATCGTGGATCGATCCTCGATGGTGAAGACCTTGAAGTCGTCGCGCATGGAATTGAACTCGTCGGTGGCGGCCGTTGCCCATACCTCACGCTTGTCACTAGACATCGCCTCATGCCAGGTCTGTGGGTCGCTTGTGATGGACTTGACTGGCTGGATGGCCTCCGCGTCGGAGATGTCGTCGTCGGTTGCAATGAAAGCGCGGTGATGTCGGGTGAGGAAATCGATTTCGTCCGGTGATTTGTCGCGAGAGTGGCGCCCAATGAGGTCGAGTTCGTTGGGCGACTCCTCAGCTGATGCTGGCTCGCGGTACATGTTGAAGTCCGGGCGGTGCACGTCCAGTGGGTCAAGGCGAACCATGGGCTGTGAGTCGATGAGGTCGAGGGGATCGGCGGAGTCTTCAGAGTCGGTCGGTAAGGCCGAGGGTGACAATGACGCAGCCGACGACGACGAGGGCGGCGTGGGCGACGGTGACAAGGACGGCGCAGGCAATGGTGGCGAGGGCGATTCGGCATCTGTGGAGTTAAGTAAGGTTCCGCCAGTGTACCCTGGGGCCATGTCAACGGCGCTCATGGTAGAATCATCAAGGGGGGATGAGACGTCCATGTGCGCCGACCTTACTAGTGGGGTCCTCGTCTTGACTGTGGCCTGGAGTTCGGTGATGGGGGCGCTGACAAAGTACGTGTCGTTGTCTTGCTCGGTGAGGTCGCCATGTAACCCGGGGAATTCATTGTCGAGGAATGTGGCATTTCTGCCAAGTGTAATCTTCTGTGTTGTGGTGTCATAGAAGCGGAAGGCTTTTGAAGTCAGGTCGTAGCCGGTGAAGAGAACGCGAACCGCCTTCGGGTCAAGTTTGGAGCGAAGTTTGGGCGCGACTGTGAGCCAAGCTGTACAGCCAAACGGGTGAAGCGCCGAGGCAGTGGTGTGATCACCTTGCCAGACCGAGTTCGGTGTTGCCTTGTCCAGGCAACCATCTTCTGTATGGAAGACGGTGCGAGATGTCCGAGGCAGCGGTGGAGAGTCAGCAAGGGCACGGAAGACTGTGAGCAAGAAAGGAGAGCAAGTTACTGACATGTGGAATGATCAGCGTCCAGTAAGTAGAGCCCTTTGTCGAGCCTTGCGCCTTCAGCGATGTCGTTGCCATCTTTGTCAATGTGTATGCTGTGTCTTGTGAAAGCGACGCGGACGTTGTCGGTGTCGCAGAGACGTGAGACCGAGAGAAGGTTGACGGGCAGGCCCGGAGTGTGTAGCACACCGGTAAGCGTGATTGGATGACCCGAGGCGGCAACGAAGGCGATGTTTCCCGTTCCGATGGCATTGATACCCCCTGCAATGCCACCAATCTTCGTAGGAGCGATGCGGCGATAGGTCGTGAACAGGGACTTGTCCGAGACCATGTGCAAAGTGGCGCCCGAGTCAACGACGAAAGACTGGTTGTGAAGCTGGCAACGATGAGCGAGAAGGCCGGTGGCGAGACATCCTACATGGTGTTGCGAGTTGGCTGTATCGGGCTTTTTGGCGTCCTTGGAAGTGTTCTTGCAGTCAAGGGACCAATGGTCCTTCTTCTTGCAGGTACGACAGGGTCCTGGCGGCGGGTGTTGCGCCCTCGTAGGGCACTCCACGACTCGGTGCGAAGGGCTGCGGCAGGCGAGACACTTGGGACGGGTAGAACGTGACGACAACGAGGCAAGAAGGGCCGATTGGGTGCTGGGGATGTTCGTTGACCGGAGTTGAACTTGCATACGGTTGGCAAGCGAATCAATGTCGGGGAGGGTTCGCTGCGTGCGCTGTTCGTCGGTGAATGTCGCCTTGAAACTCTCGAGGGACGGGTGGGCGATTGCAAGTAAAAGTGTGGCAAGGACATTGTTGATAGTGAGACAATCACCACTACTGTCAGGAGAGGTTGTGAGTTGAACAGAAGTGATGAGAAGGAAGCTAAGAAACAGAAAGGGGGTCCGCGCTGGGATAGGCCCAGGTGCGGGTGAAATTGCTGTCGCGCTGAGGCAGTTGCGCGCGTCTAAGTCCCCACCAAAAGGGGGGCGGGCTAGCGAGCGCGCGCGTAAATCCGCCGGTGCCGGCGCGCTGAGGCAGTCGCGCGCGCCTAAGTTCCCACCGCAGGGGGCGGGCTAGCGAGCGCGCGCACCGACCGAGGCGCCCCTGTCAAGCTGAGAGTGGACTCTTCACATGGCCAAGGCAATCCGGCATTGTCGTCGGTCTGGGATGTCGTGTTCCAGCCGTTCCTGGATGCCCTGCACCGTTGTAACATTGCGCTGAATCTCTCAATACCCGCCATCCACCCGTACCCACAGAGCCGCGCCATCACATCACTTGCGTTTGCCGATGACATTGTCGTCGCCGTCGCGGGCTTGGAGTCACTCAACCTGCTCGATGACCTGGCGCTCGACTGGAGGCACGCAACAAATGGCCGGCTCAGCACAGACAAGACGGTCATCCTACCGATTGGTCATCGCTGGGACCCGGGGGAACGGTCAATCGTCGTCAAGGCCGCAGGCAAGTTGCTCAAATGGATCGGCCTCCCCTTCGACCCCAGTGGCGACACCGAACTCGCCTATGCAAATCTCATCAAACGGCTCGAGGCGACGCTGGAAGCGGTTCAGCATCGCTGGCTCACGCACCACACTCATGCCTTTTTCGTCAATTGATACGCCATCCCCAAAATACTGCACTTCCTTGCAGCCGACATCCCGCCGCCCGAGGTTGTCAAGAAGCTTGATGACATGCTCGTCGATTTCATCCGTGGGGGCAAGGGCAGAACCACCTACGGCAGAGACATCATGTTCACCGCAAAGAACAAGGGGGGACTTGGGGTGATCAGGATGCAGGACGTTGTGGACGCAGTTGTGGCACGGATCTGGGACATTCTTCTTGGCGGTTCCGGCGCGATTTGGCAAGGACTTGTGCGCGCAGCACTCCAGCGAGCTCAGCCCGACCTTGACCTGGCCACATCCATCTACTCCCATCCCCAACAACCTCCATCCCCAATGGCGAGCAGCACTGGAGGTTCCAAAACATCACGACGCGTAGGTCAACCCGAGGACCTTGACCACCGCAAACCTGCTTGCGCTTCCCACCTTGCTGGGCAGCCTCCACACCCCCATCAGAGGGAGACAGACCATCAACGCGGTTCATGTACCTGACTACCTTTGTCTCCAGGGCTACCCGAAGGTGGCGGATCTCTATTGGCGCGAGTTGTATGTGAGTGGGGGGCTTCACCTTTGGACGCCGCCAGCGGATGTGCCCGGCGACAACAGCGAGTACGATTGACGTGGGCTCCCGCAGCAACTGGCAATTGCGGCCTGGTACCGGTTCACTATTGATCGACACAAGAACACCCCCTTGGCGGCGGCGGTGGCGGCGGGACGGCTCAACGTGCCTCCCCGGATCGGCACCAGCGCACCGCTCCAGGCAATCCTCCCCAAGCCCGTGGCCCGCTTCGCAATGGAGCAGCGCCTTCCGGACCCGGTGCTTCCACAACAGGCGAGCCAGTACAGGCTGCTGAACATGGCTCGACCCTACACCATCCGCCGCATCCGCCGGGTCCTGAACGCGAAGGCCTTTACCAACACGCTCGGGCTCAAGGGACCACCGCAGCCGGACAATCTCAGGAGCTTCTGGAAGGCGGTCAACTTGAAGGCGCTGACGGCAAGAGAGAGGGAGATATGGTTCAAGCTGATCCAACGCTTCACCCCGACGCGCAAGCGCCAGTTCCTACAAAAGCACGACACTTCTCCAGTATGCCTGGTCTGTGGAGCACCGGAGGACAACACCGACCACTACTTCTTTGACTGCTTCGACTTGAAGAACGTTTGGACGGCTGCAAGGGGCGTTCTCTGCAATGCGCTCGGACGCGACACAATCGACGACAATCACTACACGCCACTGCAACGACTTTTCGGCCTTCCCAAGCTCAAGGCCAAACTCAGCCAACAAGAAGGTGCAGGCAGGACGATCGAGATTTTCACAGGGATGGTCTTGGAGACAACCAGCAGTGGGAGGTGGAGGTTGCAGAGGCATGGGGCAGGGATGGAAAGCGTGGAGCGGAGGAGGGTGGTTTTGGAGGAGCGGATAAAGTTGAGGGCAGGAGGAGCAGGGGGCAGGCGAGGGCAGTAGAGGCTGGGTTTGATTTCCCCCCACCCCACCCCACCACACATCACATCACAACACGTTTTCATTTCTGTCAAATTGTACACTAAATATCTCGCTTTCATCTTTCATCTATTACAGGTCCGCTTCTGTTCTCATGGACCGGCTCGTGTTTTGGCGTCGACTTGGCGGTGGCTCGCGCTCTTTGGCTTCGAGGTTCCGGGTCAAGGGAGGGATCAGCAGACACAGGCAAAAAGTCGGCTTTGAGGGGCCAGGGACTGCCAAGGGGAAGGTTTTGAGGGACCTTCACCGCGTCTTGTTGTGACTGAGCATAGACTTGGAGCGTCGTAGGTCGAGGTGGTTGCGCAGTTGTTGTCTTGTCTTCGTCTCGACCAAGTTAGGAAGTGGGTGCGGGGTGGACCTGCTGTCGTTAGTACATCGTTTATTTTTCCTTTTATCTTTCTCCTTCTCTCTCTCATTAGTCTCCTGGGGGGGAGCAACCACTTGGCTGGGGCACTTGAATCCCGTTATTGGATTGGTGGACACCGGCCCGTTTCTCGCACTTTGGCGGGCGGTTTGTGTTATCATCGTCGACTTCCTTCTAGTTTTTCCGTAGGCCAAGCAGGGGGAACAGGAATTGGGGGCAATATGATGAACAGTTTCTACCCAAAAAAAAAAAAAAAAAAAAAAAAAAAACGACATGTCCATCCCATTACCCCCGCATTCACTCGCCCTCACTACCGTGGTAGGGGGGACGAGCGAGAGATTTGCTCATGGTCGCAGATCGACTATATCCTTGTCCAGCGCAGTTGGGCGAACCGGTTGTTGAGCGCTTCTACGCTCTTTGACGCGCCCTGTTCGGACCACAGACCCATAGTTGCGACCTTTGCATTGCCTACTTCAAACGCTGATGCCGAACCCCTACCTTTTCTTCCTTCCACAAGCGAATTCATTTCGAGGCTGAACCCAACAGTCTTCAACAATCAAGACTTTGTCGAATCAATTCCCGGGGTCGTCAACGAGGTCTATCGGAGACTCGAGGGGACCGCTCCGCTTGGCGACGTCTACGACACCGCTTTGCGGGCGGTTGCAGTCGCTGGCCATGCACGATACCGCTCGACTTGTGCCGACATGCACCGACTGCGGGCCGAGAGCCAATCTGTCATGGAGGCTTTGGAGGCACGCGGTGAGCACATGAATGAGGCCAAGCGCGATGCGTATGCTCTTGCCAAGTCGCGGTTGGACCAGTTGGCATTAAAGGAAGCTCAGTGGCTGCGCATTCGTGCGCATGTGCCGTCAGTCGACTCGAGGGAAGGTCAATCGGCAAGCATTCACACGCGCCTCAACCGCCGGAGTCGCCAGACGAGCATTGTCTCGCTGGAGGACATGGATGGCACCGAGACCGTTGACATGCAGGAGGCGCTGGGTATTGCTTCACGGCACGCGCAGTCGCTCTTCACACCGGACCCAGCACGTGGCGACCCGACCAACGCACGGTGGTCCCTGCTTGACCCTATTTGCGCAGCAAAATGCTACGATGACGACCGCTTGGACCCTACGTTCAGTCGCCGTCTGGCTCGTCAAGCGAGAGTGGCGCTTGACGAGCCCTTCACCCTCCTTGAGGTTGAAGCGGTGTTGAAGAAGACAGATTTGGGGCGGTCACCGGGGCCCTCGGGCATTCCGTACGAGCTCTTCAAGGCGCTGCCAACCTACTTTGCTCCCAAGCTGTTGGACTTGTTCAACTCAATTTGGGAGGGCGGCAAAATGACGGCGTCCTTGGCAGAGGGGCTGGTGCGGCTCTTGCCCAAGAATAAACCGGGGGCCAATCTGAAATCACTGGGGGCATACCAACCAATCACATTGCGCAAGACGACCTACAAGGTCCTCAGCAGGGTCTTGGTGGCGCGACTCAATGGGGTGCTCGGCGAGCTTCTGCTGCCGGCGCAACACGGTTTCATGCCATCAAGACGTTCAGCGGACGCGGGAAGTCATCTCACTCTCCTTCTCGAAAAACTCCAATCACTCGGTACTGATGTCTTCCCAGAGGGCGCCCTCCTGTCTTTGGATCAGCAGAGCGCATACAATCGGGTCGATCATGCTTGGATCTTCGAGGTCTTCGAGGCCTTTGGCTTTGGTGAGCGTTTCATCTCCCTGCTGCGCGCTCTGTACAATCCCGAAACTCTGGGGGTGCGCTACCTTGTCAATGGGTTCCCCACGGAGCTGGTGCGGTTGCTGTGTGGTCTCGGTCAGGGGGATCCTCTCTTGTGCCCAGTCTGGAACATTATGTTCCAGCCCTTCCTCAACGCTCTCGTGCAGCGCAGGATTGCGCTCGACCTGTAGAAGGTGTGGCCAGGGGGGCCGCGTGTGCAGCTTACGCATCTGGTGTTTGCCGACGATGCTGTGGTGGTGGTGGAGTCACCAGCGGCATTGTCGAAGCTGCAAACGCTGTCGCAGACGTGGTACGAGGCAACGAATGGGAAGACCAACACGGACAAGACGCTTGTGCTACCTCTCAGACCGCATTGGCTTCGGGATGAGGCTGCGCAGGTGCTGCCAACGGTGCAGGAGGGGGAGAGCTTCAAGTGGTGCGGCTATGCCTTCTTTCGCTATGGTGACTCGAAACTGTTTTGGACCCACGTGCTTGACAGGATCAAGGCCAAGACCAGCGCCGCTCGAGACTGGACACTTTCGCCGAGTGGAAAGGTTTTCTATGCCAATGCTCACATCGTCTCGACGGTCCTCCACGTGCTGTCTTTCGACATACCGCCTCAATGGTTCATTAAGGCGGCGGAGACGGCACTTACGGACTTTGTCTGGGGAGGCGCAGGGCGAAACACCGTCGCTCGCGATTTCGTGTTCCAGGCTCGGGAGGACGGTGGCTTGGGCTTGATTTCGATCGGTAACATCGTTCACTCGGTGGCGCTTTGATTTTGGGATGCCGTGGCGGGCTCGGACAAGGCGATCTGGGCGCCTCTAGCTTGCGAGAGCTGGAGCTCCCTCGTCACTGCGACCCGCAATTTCAGTCCGTGGGGGTTCTTCAGCAGCATGGCTCGGGTCGAGAAGCTGTATCGCGACTCGACGCGCTGGGGGGCAGTCATTGCAGCGGCCAGGGTCACAGTTCCAACCATCAAGTCCGAACTCCTTACGCTTCCCGAATTGCTCTCGCTTCCGCCTCGCCTCCCTTCACTCTATGCTGAAGGTGCCAAGCATGCATATGACGATGCGGACACAGTGGCAAAGTTTGCGCAGATTGCGGACCTGTACTGGAGGGACGAAGGGAACGGATGGGCTCTCGTTGGCCATCGACGCGGGTTCTGGCAGCACTCCCTCTCAAGGAGGCTCCCCATCCTCGGTCCTTCAACTTCTTTGGGCTCACCCGACCTTTCACTATTCGCAAGCTGCGTCAGCTTGTGAACGTGGTTCAATTCCCAGGGAAGGAGGATTGGGTCAAGCATTTCCCTGATGGGACTTCTCAGAGCGATAGGAAGCGCTTCTGGAGGTGGCTTCATGATATTAAGTTGGGACCGGAGGTCGCTGGGGAATCGTGAGATGGCACGAGCCAGATTGTTTTGGAGAGGTTGCAAGGCGGCTCGTCGTCGCAATGTACTCCCGGGTTGAGAAGTTGTGAGGCGGAGCGGATGCAGCCGGGAGGGACAGGCGCAAGCGTAGCCGGACGATCTGTTCTCTACCGAATCTCAGCAGTCTGAATGGTGAGATGAAACAATAATGTGATTGCAACGGACCTGTTCTCTACCAAATCTCAGCAGTCTGAATGGCGAGATGAAACAATAGAGAAGAGGGAGAGAGGCTTGGGAGCGCGCAAGCCAGGTGAGGTTCTAGCAAGGAGTGCACAGAGAATCTAAGGCAAACTGGGCGGACACAATGCGAAGCTTCAAGGACCAGACTTCAAGCGGGCCATCAGGGCTCTAAGAAGATGTCGTGTTGGACGACGTGCACGAGGGCAAACTGGGCGGACACAATGCGAAGCTTCAAGGACCAGACTTCAAGCGGGCCATCAGGGCTCTAAGAAGATGTTGTGTTGGACGACGTGCACAAGGGGAAACTTATCCACAAGGTCCAGTGTTGGTGAGCAAAGTGATCCGTGGCGACAGAGTCCAGGTTGCAAGCAACGGGCGTCATGCATGGGTGATGCTCTGGATGGCCAATGAATCATGAGGTCGGCAGTGGCAAGCTGGGTGGTCGCAAGGCAGAGGCATTGGCTTGACAAGGCTGGAGAGTGGAGGCTGACTAAGTCCCGGTGTGGAGGCAGCGGTGCGCGGGCGTGAGTTGAGCAGGCCGGCGCAAAGCAAAGGGGGCAGCTCGGCTGCAAAGGTGAGAAGGCCGCGGAAGTGCGAGGCAAAGGCTGGGGCGCGCGGCAAAGGCTGAGGCTTGGCTGCGAAGGCAAAGGTGCGCGCAAAGGGGGCGGCTTGGCTGCAAAGGCAAAAGGCGCGCGGAGGCAAAAAAGGTGTGGAGGCACACAGGCGGAGCAGGCAATGGCCGGGCAGGTGGAGCAGTATGTGGACGAGTTGACAATGGTGCACATAGGTCGAGGAATGAGACTGGAGCCAAGGATCATGCAGCAAGGCTCGAAGTACAGGGCCCCGGCAAAGGTGCCGTGGTGCAAAGTGCGCGGAGCAAGATTTGAGGGAGCGGCCTGGCTGCAAAGGCGGAAGGCGCGCGAGGCAAAGGTGCTGGGGCAAAGGCAGGTGCGCGAGGCGAAGGCTCAAGGTGAAATTTGGCGGGCCGAGTCCGGCAAACGGCGGCCAAAGTTGAAGTGCTCGAAGGCTTGACAGAATGCAATTCAACACCCCCCCTCGTTCAAACACTTCCAGAAGGGCACAAAGGGGTTGTAAAGTGGTGTGGTGCAACGAGACAAAGATTGACCGGTGTAGAGGGACCTTGACAATGGTGCGGAGCAATGTGGCAGTGGGCGCTAGGCAACAATCGTACCTGGGATGGGCGAGTTCAGCAAATGATTGGTTGTAAGGCGTGTTCTTGTGACGCGTTCCTCAATGGTGAAGGCTCGAGAGGTGTAGGTGGGTTTGGTAGCGGGTGCAGCGGCGAGGGGTGGTGTCTGCAAAGCGGAGGCGGCGGTGACACGTGTCGCGGCTGGGATTGGCACAGCGGAGGCGGCGGTGACATGTGTCGCGGCTGGGATCGGCGCAGCGGAGGCGGCGGTGCGGCTTGGTTCGGGGGAGGCTCTCGGTCGACAATTGGGTTGAAGGCTTGTTCCAATGATGCGTTCGTCCATGGTGTCAGCAAGAGTGAGGGTGACGGCAGCAGGACCAGACATGTGTGTGTTATCGGCGTGTGGTGCGGTTGCGTCGGCGGCAGCGTTGCGTGGCTCAGCAGGGGTTGGCTCGGCAGGGACGGCGGGTGAGGTGGGGAGGGGCAGCAAGGTGGCTCGGACAGGGCTCATAACCTGTTAAGTTGGGACCGGAGGTCGCTGGGGAATTGTGAGATGGCACAAGCCGGATTGTTTCGGAGAGGTTGCAAGGCGGCTCGTTGTCGCAATGTACTCCCGGGTTGAGAAGTTGTGAGGCGGAGCGGATGCAGCCGGAAGGGACAGGCGCAAGCGTAGCCGGACAATCTGTTCTCTACCGAATCTCAGCAGTCTGAATGGTGAGATGAAACAATAGAGAAGAGGGAGAGAGGCTTGGGAGCGCGCAAGTCGGGTGAGGTTCTAGCAAGGAGCGCACAGAGAATCTAAGGCGAACTGGGCAGACACAATGCAAAGCTTCAAGGACCAGACTTCAAGCGGGCCATCAGGGCTCTAAGAGGATGTCGTGTTGGACGACGTGCACGAGGGGAAACTTATCCACAAGGTCCAGTGTTGGTGAGCAAAGCGATCCGTGGCAACAGAGTCCAGGTTGCAAGCGACGGGTGTCATGCATGGGCAATGCTCTGGATGGCCGATGAATCATGAGGTCGGCAGCGGCAAGCTGGGTGGTCGCAAGGCAGAGGCATTGGCTTGACAAGGCTGGAGAGTGGAGGCTTATGAGACGATCACCACTACTGTCAGGAGAGGTTGTGAGTTGAACAGAAGTGATGAGAAGGAAGCTAAGAAACAGAAAGGAGGTCCGCGCTGGGATAGGCCCAGGCGCGGGTGAAATTGCTGTCGCGCTGAGGCAGTCGCGCGCGTCTAAGTCCCCACCAAAAGGGGGGCGGGCTAGCGAGCGCGCGCGTAAATCCGCCGGTGCCGGCGCGCTGAGGCAGTCGCGCGCGCCTAAGTCCCCACCGCAGGGGGCGGGCTAGCGAGCGCGCGCACCGACCGAGGCGCCCCTGTCGAGCTGAGAGTGGACTCTTCACACCCCCCCCCCCCACGCGAATGCGAGGCGGACCCAAGCCGCGGGTGTCGAGTGCGAAGGCCAAGGGCGTAGCAGTGCTTCGAGAACACCTTAGGGCCGAGAGCCTTGGTGAAGATGTCGGCCACCATGTCGCTGGTTCCCACATGCGAGAGAGAAATGTTGCCCCGATTTACCATATCCCGAACAAAATGCTCGCACAAGCGTATGTGCCAAGTGCCGGAGATGCGGACCGGGTTGTGAGCAACTGCTGCAGTGGCTTCGTTGTCAGTAAAGATGTGAGCCAGTGCAACAGGATGGACATGGAGCTCTTCGAGCAGCTGACTGAGGTAAATCCCCTCCTTTCCAGCATGCGAGAGGGCGAGGTATTCAGCGTCGGTGGTGGAATTGGCGACTCGAGATTGACGTTTGGACGACCAGGACACGGCGGATCCGGCAATGTAGAAGACGTAGCCCATGGTGGACACCGACGTATCGACGCAGGCCCCCCAATTCGCATCGGAGTATCCTACCGCGCCTGTAATGCACGTCTTGCCGCGAGCATAGAGCAGTTCATCGCGATACGTGGCCCGGAGATAGCGTAGGACGTGCTTGACCGCGATCCAATGACGACGCCCGGGATTGTTAGCGAAGCGGGCCAGGTAGGACATGGCGAAGGCGATGTCGGGGCGGGTGCCGAGCGAAATGTAGAGGAGCGAGCCGATAGCCTGCAGATACCATGACCTGATCCGTTTGGTGCCTTGACCCGGGATGGCGGTGAGCAAAAGGCCGGGAGTCATCGGGACTGTAGTGCCGCGAGTCGTAGTGTTGAAGTGGAACCGAGCAAGCACGTCCATGATGTACCGTTCCTGGGACAGAGCGATAGAACCGTCATCGAGCTGCCTTATCTGGATGCCGAGGATGTACTCTGCCGGGCCGAGGCGCTTGACTCCGTAGCGTTGTTCCAGGCCCGCAATGACACGTTCGATTTCGGCCAGGTCCGGGCTGATTATCAGAAGGTCGTCAACGTACAGCGCAATGTAGTGTGGGTGTCCCCGATTGTTGAGCCGAGAGTATACGCAGTGATTGGTGCCCGTCGCCGTGTAACCAAGGTCGCGAAGCGAAGCGTCAATGTGTCGATTCCAGATTCGGCCGGCCTGTTTGAGCCCGTAGATGGAGCATCGCAGACGAAGCACCTTGTCGCTGGGAAGGTCGAAACCGCGCGGCGCCATCATCCAGATGTCGTGATCAAGGTCACCATGGAGGTAGGCTTTGTCGATGTCCGCCTGGTGCACATGCAGGCCGTTGGCGGCCGCCAGCGCGAGGAGAAGCGTGCGACCGGTGCAAACGTTTCGTTGAAGTCAATGCCATCGCGTTGCCGATTGCCCTGCGCCACGAGGCGGGCCTTGTGTCCAGTGACTTCGCCGAGTGCATTCCGCTTCGTTTTCCAGACGAACTTGGATGTGACGATGGTCGCACCCACTGGCATCGTGGATCGATCCTCGATGGTGAAGACCTTGAAGTCGTCGCGCATGGAATTGAACTCGTCGGTGGCGGCCGTTGCCCATACCTCACGCTTGTCACTAGACATCGCCTCATGCCAGGTCTGTGGGTCGCTTGTGATGGACTTGACTGGCTGGATGGCCTCCGCGTCGGAGATGTCGTCGTCGGTTGCAATGAAAGCGCGGTGATGTCGGGTGAGGAAATCGATTTCGTCCGGTGATTTGTCGCGAGAGTGGCGCCCAATGAGGTCGAGTTCGTTGGGCGACTCCTCAGCTGATGCTGGCTCGCGGTACATGTTGAAGTCCGGGCGGTGCACGTCCAGTGGGTCAAGGCGAACCATGGGCTGTGAGTCGATGAGGTCGAGGGGATCGGCGGAGTCTTCAGAGTCGGTCGGTAAGGCCGAGGGTGACAATGACGCAGCCGACGACGACGAGGGCGGCGTGGGCGACGGTGACAAGGACGGCGCAGGCAATGGTGGCGAGGGCGATTCGGCATCTGTGGAGTTAAGTAAGGTTCCGCCAGTGTACCCTGGGGCCATGTCAACGGCGCTCATGGTAGAATCATCAAGGGGGGATGAGACGTCCATGTGCGCCGACCTTACTAGTGGGGTCCTCGTCTTGACTGTGGCCTGGAGTTCGGTGATGGGGGCGCTGACAAAGTACGTGTCATTGTCTTGCTCGGTGAGGTCGCCATGTAACCCGGGGAATTCATTGTCGAGGAATGTGGCATTTCTGCCAAGTGTAATCTTCTGTGTTGTGGTGTCATAGAAGCGGAAGGCTTTTGAAGTCAGGTCGTAGCCGGTGAAGAGAACGCGAACCGCCTTCGGGTCAAGTTTGGAGCGAAGTTTGGGCGCGACTGTGAGCCAAGCTGTACAGCCAAACGGGTGAAGCGCCGAGGCAGTGGTGTGATCACCTTGCCAGACCGAGTTCGGTGTTGCCTTGTCCAGGCAACCATCTTCTGTATGGAAGACGGTGCGAGATGTCCGAGGCAGCGGTGGAGAGTCAGCAAGGGCACGGAAGACTGTGAGCAAGAAAGGAGAGCAAGTTACTGACATGTGGAATGATCAGCGTCCAGTAAGTAGAGCCCTTTGTCGAGCCTTGCGCCTTCAGCGATGTCGTTGCCATCTTTGTCAATGTGTATGCTGTGTCTTGTGAAAGCGACGCGGACGTTGTCGGTGTCGCAGAGACGTGAGACCGAGAGAAGGTTGACGGGCAGGCCCGGAGTGTGTAGCACACCGGTAAGCGTGATTGGATGACCCGAGGCGGCAACGAAGGCGATGTTTCCCGTTCCGATGGCATTGATACCCCCTGCAATGCCACCAATCTTCGTAGGAGCGATGCGGCGATAGGTCGTGAACAGGGACTTGTCCGAGACCATGTGCAAAGTGGCGCCCGAGTCAACGACGAAAGACTGGTTGTGAAGCTGGCAACGATGAGCGAGAAGGCCGGTGGCGAGACATCCTACATGGTGTTGCGAGTTGGCTGTATCGGGCTTTTTGGCGTCCTTGGAAGTGTTCTTGCAGTCAAGGGACCAATGGTCCTTCTTCTTGCAGGTACGACAGGGTCCTGGCGGCGGGTGTTGCGCCCTCGTAGGGCACTCCACGACTCGGTGCGAAGGGCTGCGGCAGGCGAGACACTTGGGACGGGTAGAACGTGACGACAACGAGGCAAGAAGGGCCGATTGGGTGCTGGGGATGTTCGTTGACCGGAGTTGAACTTGCATACGGTTGGCAAGCGAATCAATGTCGGGGAGGGTTCGCTGCGTGCGCTGTTCGTCGGTGAATGTCGCCTTGAAACTCTCGAGGGACGGGTGGGCGATTGCAAGTAAAAGTGTGGCAAGGACATTGTTGATAGTGAGACAATCACCACTACTGTCAGGAGAGGTTGTGAGTTGAACAGAAGTGATGAGAAGGAAGCTAAGAAACAGAAAGGGGGTCCGCGCTGGGATAGGCCCAGGTGCGGGTGAAATTGCTGTCGCGCTGAGGCAGTTGCGCGCGTCTAAGTCCCCACCAAAAGGGGGGCGGGCTAGCGAGCGCGCGCGTAAATCCGCCGGTGCCGGCGCGCTGAGGCAGTCGCGCGCGCCTAAGTTCCCACCGCAGGGGGCGGGCTAGCGAGCGCGCGCACCGACCGAGGCGCCCCTGTCAAGCTGAGAGTGGACTCTTCACATGGCCAAGGCAATCCGGCATTGTCGTCGGTCTGGGATGTCGTGTTCCAGCCGTTCCTGGATGCCCTGCACCGTTGTAACATTGCGCTGAATCTCTCAATACCCGCCATCCACCCGTACCCACAGAGCCGCGCCATCACATCACTTGCGTTTGCCGATGACATTGTCGTCGCCGTCGCGGGCTTGGAGTCACTCAACCTGCTCGATGACCTGGCGCTCGACTGGAGGCACGCAACAAATGGCCGGCTCAGCACAGACAAGACGGTCATCCTACCGATTGGTCATCGCTGGGACCCGGGGGAACGGTCAATCGTCGTCAAGGCCGCAGGCAAGTTGCTCAAATGGATCGGCCTCCCCTTCGACCCCAGTGGCGACACCGAACTCGCCTATGCAAATCTCATCAAACGGCTCGAGGCGACGCTGGAAGCGGTTCAGCATCGCTGGCTCACGCACCACACTCATGCCTTTTTCGTCAATTGATACGCCATCCCCAAAATACTGCACTTCCTTGCAGCCGACATCCCGCCGCCCGAGGTTGTCAAGAAGCTTGATGACATGCTCGTCGATTTCATCCGTGGGGGCAAGGGCAGAACCACCTACGGCAGAGACATCATGTTCACCGCAAAGAACAAGGGGGGACTTGGGGTGATCAGGATGCAGGACGTTGTGGACGCAGTTGTGGCACGGATCTGGGACATTCTTCTTGGCGGTTCCGGCGCGATTTGGCAAGGACTTGTGCGCGCAGCACTCCAGCGAGCTCAGCCCGACCTTGACCTGGCCACATCCATCTACTCCCATCCCCAACAACCTCCATCCCCAATGGCGAGCAGCACTGGAGGTTCCAAAACATCACGACGCGTAGGTCAACCCGAGGACCTTGACCACCGCAAACCTGCTTGCGCTTCCCACCTTGCTGGGCAGCCTCCACACCCCCATCAGAGGGAGACAGACCATCAACGCGGTTCATGTACCTGACTACCTTTGTCTCCAGGGCTACCCGAAGGTGGCGGATCTCTATTGGCGCGAGTTGTATGTGAGTGGGGGGCTTCACCTTTGGACGCCGCCAGCGGATGTGCCCGGCGACAACAGCGAGTACGATTGACGTGGGCTCCCGCAGCAACTGGCAATTGCGGCCTGGTACCGGTTCACTATTGATCGACACAAGAACACCCCCTTGGCGGCGGCGGTGGCGGCGGGACGGCTCAACGTGCCTCCCCGGATCGGCACCAGCGCACCGCTCCAGGCAATCCTCCCCAAGCCCGTGGCCCGCTTCGCAATGGAGCAGCGCCTTCCGGACCCGGTGCTTCCACAACAGGCGAGCCAGTACAGGCTGCTGAACATGGCTCGACCCTACACCATCCGCCGCATCCGCCGGGTCCTGAACGCGAAGGCCTTTACCAACACGCTCGGGCTCAAGGGACCACCGCAGCCGGACAATCTCAGGAGCTTCTGGAAGGCGGTCAACTTGAAGGCGCTGACGGCAAGAGAGAGGGAGATATGGTTCAAGCTGATCCAACGCTTCACCCCGACGCGCAAGCGCCAGTTCCTACAAAAGCACGACACTTCTCCAGTATGCCTGGTCTGTGGAGCACCGGAGGACAACACCGACCACTACTTCTTTGACTGCTTCGACTTGAAGAACGTTTGGACGGCTGCAAGGGGCGTTCTCTGCAATGCGCTCGGACGCGACACAATCGACGACAATCACTACACGCCACTGCAACGACTTTTCGGCCTTCCCAAGCTCAAGGCCAAACTCAGCCAACAAGAAGGTGCAGGCAGGACGATCGAGATTTTCACAGGGATGGTCTTGGAGACAACCAGCAGTGGGAGGTGGAGGTTGCAGAGGCATGGGGCAGGGATGGAAAGCGTGGAGCGGAGGAGGGTGGTTTTGGAGGAGCGGATAAAGTTGAGGGCAGGAGGAGCAGGGGGCAGGCGAGGGCAGTAGAGGCTGGGTTTGATTTCCCCCCACCCCACCCCACCACACATCACATCACAACACGTTTTCATTTCTGTCAAATTGTACACTAAATATCTCGCTTTCATCTTTCATCTATTACAGGTCCGCTTCTGTTCTCATGGACCGGCTCGTGTTTTGGCGTCGACTTGGCGGTGGCTCGCGCTCTTTGGCTTCGAGGTTCCGGGTCAAGGGAGGGATCAGCAGACACAGGCAAAAAGTCGGCTTTGAGGGGCCAGGGACTGCCAAGGGGAAGGTTTTGAGGGACCTTCACCGCGTCTTGTTGTGACTGAGCATAGACTTGGAGCGTCGTAGGTCGAGGTGGTTGCGCAGTTGTTGTCTTGTCTTCGTCTCGACCAAGTTAGGAAGTGGGTGCGGGGTGGACCTGCTGTCGTTAGTACATCGTTTATTTTTCCTTTTATCTTTCTCCTTCTCTCTCTCATTAGTCTCCTGGGGGGGAGCAACCACTTGGCTGGGGCACTTGAATCCCGTTATTGGATTGGTGGACACCGGCCCGTTTCTCGCACTTTGGCGGGCGGTTTGTGTTATCATCGTCGACTTCCTTCTAGTTTTTCCGTAGGCCAAGCAGGGGGAACAGGAATTGGGGGCAATATGATGAACAGTTTCTACCCAAAAAAAAAAAAAAAAAAAAAAAAAAAAACGACATGTCCATCCCATTACCCCCGCATTCACTCGCCCTCACTACCGTGGTAGGGGGGACGAGCGAGAGATTTGCTCATGGTCGCAGATCGACTATATCCTTGTCCAGCGCAGTTGGGCGAACCGGTTGTTGAGCGCTTCTACGCTCTTTGACGCGCCCTGTTCGGACCACAGACCCATAGTTGCGACCTTTGCATTGCCTACTTCAAACGCTGATGCCGAACCCCTACCTTTTCTTCCTTCCACAAGCGAATTCATTTCGAGGCTGAACCCAACAGTCTTCAACAATCAAGACTTTGTCGAATCAATTCCCGGGGTCGTCAACGAGGTCTATCGGAGACTCGAGGGGACCGCTCCGCTTGGCGACGTCTACGACACCGCTTTGCGGGCGGTTGCAGTCGCTGGCCATGCACGATACCGCTCGACTTGTGCCGACATGCACCGACTGCGGGCCGAGAGCCAATCTGTCATGGAGGCTTTGGAGGCACGCGGTGAGCACATGAATGAGGCCAAGCGCGATGCGTATGCTCTTGCCAAGTCGCGGTTGGACCAGTTGGCATTAAAGGAAGCTCAGTGGCTGCGCATTCGTGCGCATGTGCCGTCAGTCGACTCGAGGGAAGGTCAATCGGCAAGCATTCACACGCGCCTCAACCGCCGGAGTCGCCAGACGAGCATTGTCTCGCTGGAGGACATGGATGGCACCGAGACCGTTGACATGCAGGAGGCGCTGGGTATTGCTTCACGGCACGCGCAGTCGCTCTTCACACCGGACCCAGCACGTGGCGACCCGACCAACGCACGGTGGTCCCTGCTTGACCCTATTTGCGCAGCAAAATGCTACGATGACGACCGCTTGGACCCTACGTTCAGTCGCCGTCTGGCTCGTCAAGCGAGAGTGGCGCTTGACGAGCCCTTCACCCTCCTTGAGGTTGAAGCGGTGTTGAAGAAGACAGATTTGGGGCGGTCACCGGGGCCCTCGGGCATTCCGTACGAGCTCTTCAAGGCGCTGCCAACCTACTTTGCTCCCAAGCTGTTGGACTTGTTCAACTCAATTTGGGAGGGCGGCAAAATGACGGCGTCCTTGGCAGAGGGGCTGGTGTGGCTCTTGCCCAAGAATAAACCGGGGGCCAATCTGAAATCACTGGGGGCATACCAACCAATCACATTGCGCAAGACGACCTACAAGGTCCTCAGCAGGGTCTTGGTGGCGCGACTCAATGGGGTGCTCGGCGAGCTTCTGCTGCCGGCGCAACACGGTTTCATGCCATCAAGACGTTCAGCGGACGCGGGAAGTCATCTCACTCTCCTTCTCGAAAAACTCCAATCACTCGGTACTGATGTCTTCCCAGAGGGCGCCCTCCTGTCTTTGGATCAGCAGAGCGCATACAATCGGGTCGATCATGCTTGGATCTTCGAGGTCTTCGAGGCCTTTGGCTTTGGTGAGCGTTTCATCTCCCTGCTGCGCGCTCTGTACAATCCCGAAACTCTGGGGGTGCGCTACCTTGTCAATGGGTTCCCCACGGAGCTGGTGCGGTTGCTGTGTGGTCTCGGTCAGGGGGATCCTCTCTTGTGCCCGGTCTGGAACATTATGTTCCAGCCCTTCCTCAACGCTCTCGTGCAGCGCAGGATTGCGCTCGACCTGTAGAAGGTGTGGCCAGGGGGGCCGCGTGTGCAGCTTACGCATCTGGTGTTTGCCGACGATGCTGTGGTGGTGGTGGAGTCACCAGCGGCATTGTCGAAGCTGCAAACGCTGTCGCAGACGTGGTACGAGGCAACGAATGGGAAGACCAACACGGACAAGACGCTTGTGCTACCTCTCAGACCGCATTGGCTTCGGGATGAGGCTGCGCAGGTGCTGCCAACGGTGCAGGAGGGGGAGAGCTTCAAGTGGTGCGGCTATGCCTTCTTTCGCTATGGTGACTCGAAACTGTTTTGGACCCACGTGCTTGACAGGATCAAGGCCAAGACCAGCGCCGCTCGAGACTGGACACTTTCGCCGAGTGGAAAGGTTTTCTATGCCAATGCTCACATCGTCTCGACGGTCCTCCACGTGCTGTCTTTCGACATACCGCCTCAATGGTTCATTAAGGCGGCGGAGACGGCACTTACGGACTTTGTCTGGGGAGGCGCAGGGCGAAACACCGTCGCTCGCGATTTCGTGTTCCAGGCTCGGGAGGACGGTGGCTTGGGCTTGATTTCGATCGGTAACATCGTTCACTCGGTGGCGCTTTGATTTTGGGATGCCGTGGCGGGCTCGGACAAGGCGATCTGGGCGCCTCTAGCTTGCGAGAGCTGGAGCTCCCTCGTCACTGCGACCCGCAATTTCAGTCCGTGGGGGTTCTTCAGCAGCATGGCTCGGGTCGAGAAGCTGTATCGCGACTCGACGCGCTGGGGGGCAGTCATTGCAGCGGCCAGGGTCACAGTTCCAACCATCAAGTCCGAACTCCTTACGCTTCCCGAATTGCTCTCGCTTCCGCCTCGCCTCCCTTCACTCTATGCTGAAGGTGCCAAGCATGCATATGACGATGCGGACACAGTGGCAAAGTTTGCGCAGATTGCGGACCTGTACTGGAGGGACGAAGGGAACGGATGGGCTCTCGTTGGCCATCGACGCGGGTTCTGGCAGCACTCCCTCTCAAGGAGGCTCCCCATCCTCGGTCCTTCAACTTCTTTGGGCTCACCCGACCTTTCACTATTCGCAAGCTGCGTCAGCTTGTGAACGTGGTTCAATTCCCAGGGAAGGAGGATTGGGTCAAGCATTTCCCTGATGGGACTTCTCAGAGCGATAGGAAGCGCTTCTGGAGGTGGCTTCATGATATTAAGTTGGGACCGGAGGTCGCTGGGGAATCGTGAGATGGCACGAGCCAGATTGTTTTGGAGAGGTTGCAAGGCGGCTCGTCGTCGCAATGTACTCCCGGGTTGAGAAGTTGTGAGGCGGAGCGGATGCAGCCGGGAGGGACAGGCGCAAGCGTAGCCGGACGATCTGTTCTCTACCGAATCTCAGCAGTCTGAATGGTGAGATGAAACAATAATGTGATTGCAACGGACCTGTTCTCTACCAAATCTCAGCAGTCTGAATGGCGAGATGAAACAATAGAGAAGAGGGAGAGAGGCTTGGGAGCGCGCAAGCCAGGTGAGGTTCTAGCAAGGAGTGCACAGAGAATCTAAGGCAAACTGGGCGGACACAATGCGAAGCTTCAAGGACCAGACTTCAAGCGGGCCATCAGGGCTCTAAGAAGATGTCGTGTTGGACGACGTGCACGAGGGCAAACTGGGCGGACACAATGCGAAGCTTCAAGGACCAGACTTCAAGCGGGCCATCAGGGCTCTAAGAAGATGTTGTGTTGGACGACGTGCACAAGGGGAAACTTATCCACAAGGTCCAGTGTTGGTGAGCAAAGTGATCCGTGGCGACAGAGTCCAGGTTGCAAGCAACGGGCGTCATGCATGGGTGATGCTCTGGATGGCCAATGAATCATGAGGTCGGCAGTGGCAAGCTGGGTGGTCGCAAGGCAGAGGCATTGGCTTGACAAGGCTGGAGAGTGGAGGCTGACTAAGTCCCGGTGTGGAGGCAGCGGTGCGCGGGCGTGAGTTGAGCAGGCCGGCGCAAAGCAAAGGGGGCAGCTCGGCTGCAAAGGTGAGAAGGCCGCGGAAGTGCGAGGCAAAGGCTGGGGCGCGCGGCAAAGGCTGAGGCTTGGCTGCGAAGGCAAAGGTGCGCGCAAAGGGGGCGGCTTGGCTGCAAAGGCAAAAGGCGCGCGGAGGCAAAAAAGGTGTGGAGGCACACAGGCGGAGCAGGCAATGGCCGGGCAGGTGGAGCAGTATGTGGACGAGTTGACAATGGTGCACATAGGTCGAGGAATGAGACTGGAGCCAAGGATCATGCAGCAAGGCTCGAAGTACAGGGCCCCGGCAAAGGTGCCGTGGTGCAAAGTGCGCGGAGCAAGATTTGAGGGAGCGGCCTGGCTGCAAAGGCGGAAGGCGCGCGAGGCAAAGGTGCTGGGGCAAAGGCAGGTGCGCGAGGCGAAGGCTCAAGGTGAAATTTGGCGGGCCGAGTCCGGCAAACGGCGGCCAAAGTTGAAGTGCTCGAAGGCTTGACAGAATGCAATTCAACACCCCCCCTCGTTCAAACACTTCCAGAAGGGCACAAAGGGGTTGTAAAGTGGTGTGGTGCAACGAGACAAAGATTGACCGGTGTAGAGGGACCTTGACAATGGTGCGGAGCAATGTGGCAGTGGGCGCTAGGCAACAATCGTACCTGGGATGGGCGAGTTCAGCAAATGATTGGTTGTAAGGCGTGTTCTTGTGACGCGTTCCTCAATGGTGAAGGCTCGAGAGGTGTAGGTGGGTTTGGTAGCGGGTGCAGCGGCGAGGGGTGGTGTCTGCAAAGCGGAGGCGGCGGTGACACGTGTCGCGGCTGGGATTGGCACAGCGGAGGCGGCGGTGACATGTGTCGCGGCTGGGATCGGCGCAGCGGAGGCGGCGGTGCGGCTTGGTTCGGGGGAGGCTCTCGGTCGACAATTGGGTTGAAGGCTTGTTCCAATGATGCGTTCGTCCATGGTGTCAGCAAGAGTGAGGGTGACGGCAGCAGGACCAGACATGTGTGTGTTATCGGCGTGTGGTGCGGTTGCGTCGGCGGCAGCGTTGCGTGGCTCAGCAGGGGTTGGCTCGGCAGGGACGGCGGGTGAGGTGGGGAGGGGCAGCAAGGTGGCTCGGACAGGGCTCATAACCTGTTAAGTTGGGACCGGAGGTCGCTGGGGAATTGTGAGATGGCACAAGCCGGATTGTTTCGGAGAGGTTGCAAGGCGGCTCGTTGTCGCAATGTACTCCCGGGTTGAGAAGTTGTGAGGCGGAGCGGATGCAGCCGGAAGGGACAGGCGCAAGCGTAGCCGGACAATCTGTTCTCTACCGAATCTCAGCAGTCTGAATGGTGAGATGAAACAATAGAGAAGAGGGAGAGAGGCTTGGGAGCGCGCAAGTCGGGTGAGGTTCTAGCAAGGAGCGCACAGAGAATCTAAGGCGAACTGGGCAGACACAATGCAAAGCTTCAAGGACCAGACTTCAAGCGGGCCATCAGGGCTCTAAGAGGATGTCGTGTTGGACGACGTGCACGAGGGGAAACTTATCCACAAGGTCCAGTGTTGGTGAGCAAAGCGATCCGTGGCAACAGAGTCCAGGTTGCAAGCGACGGGTGTCATGCATGGGCAATGCTCTGGATGGCCGATGAATCATGAGGTCGGCAGCGGCAAGCTGGGTGGTCGCAAGGCAGAGGCATTGGCTTGACAAGGCTGGAGAGTGGAGGCTTATGAGACGATCACCACTACTGTCAGGAGAGGTTGTGAGTTGAACAGAAGTGATGAGAAGGAAGCTAAGAAACAGAAAGGAGGTCCGCGCTGGGATAGGCCCAGGCGCGGGTGAAATTGCTGTCGCGCTGAGGCAGTCGCGCGCGTCTAAGTCCCCACCAAAAGGGGGGCGGGCTAGCGAGCGCGCGCGTAAATCCGCCGGTGCCGGCGCGCTGAGGCAGTCGCGCGCGCCTAAGTCCCCACCGCAGGGGGCGGGCTAGCGAGCGCGCGCACCGACCGAGGCGCCCCTGTCGAGCTGAGAGTGGACTCTTCACACCCCCCCCCCCCACGCGAATGCGAGGCGGACCCAAGCCGCGGGTGTCGAGTGCGAAGGCCAAGGGCGTAGCAGTGCTTCGAGAACACCTTAGGGCCGAGAGCCTTGGTGAAGATGTCGGCCACCATGTCGCTGGTTCCCACATGCGAGAGAGAAATGTTGCCCCGATTTACCATATCCCGAACAAAATGCTCGCACAAGCGTATGTGCCAAGTGCCGGAGATGCGGACCGGGTTGTGAGCAACTGCTGCAGTGGCTTCGTTGTCAGTAAAGATGTGAGCCAGTGCAACAGGATGGACATGGAGCTCTTCGAGCAGCTGACTGAGGTAAATCCCCTCCTTTCCAGCATGCGAGAGGGCGAGGTATTCAGCGTCGGTGGTGGAATTGGCGACTCGAGATTGACGTTTGGACGACCAGGACACGGCGGATCCGGCAATGTAGAAGACGTAGCCCATGGTGGACACCGACGTATCGACGCAGGCCCCCCAATTCGCATCGGAGTATCCTACCGCGCCTGTAATGCACGTCTTGCCGCGAGCATAGAGCAGTTCATCGCGATACGTGGCCCGGAGATAGCGTAGGACGTGCTTGACCGCGATCCAATGACGACGCCCGGGATTGTTAGCGAAGCGGGCCAGGTAGGACATGGCGAAGGCGATGTCGGGGCGGGTGCCGAGCGAAATGTAGAGGAGCGAGCCGATAGCCTGCAGATACCATGACCTGATCCGTTTGGTGCCTTGACCCGGGATGGCGGTGAGCGAAAGGCCGGGAGTCATCGGGACTGTAGTGCCACGAGTCGTAGTGTCAAAGTGGAACCGAGCAAGCACGTCCATGATGTACCGTTCCTGGGACAGGGCGATAGAACCGTCATCGAGCTGCCTTATCTGGATGCCGAGGATGTACTCTGCCGGGCCGAGGCGCTTGACTCCGTAGCGTTGTTCCAGGCCCGCAATGACACGTTCAATTTCGGCCAGGTCCGGGCTGATCATCAGAAGGTCGTCAACGTACAGCGCAATGTAGTGTGGGTGTCCCCGATTGTCGAGCCGAGAGTATACGCAGTGATCGGTGCCCGTCGCCGTGTAACTGAGGTCGCGAAGCGAAGCGTCAATGTGTCGATTCCAGATTCGGCCGGCCTGTTTGAGCCCGTAGATGGAGCGTCGCAGACGAAGCACCTTGTCGCTGGGAAGGTCAAAACCGCGCGGCGCCGTCATCCAGATGTCGTGATCAAGGTCACCATGGAGGTAGGCTTTGTCGATGTCCGCCTGGTGCACATGCAGGCCGTTGGCGGCCGCCAGCGCGAGGAGTGAGCGTATCGAGGAGAAGCGTGCGACCGGTGCAAACGTTTTGTTGAAGTCGATGCCGTCGTGTTGCCAATTGCCCTGCGCCATGAGGCGGGCCTTGTGTCCAGTGACTTCGCCGAGTGCGTTCCGCTTCGTTTTCCAGACGAACTTGGATGTGACGATGGTTGCACCCGCTGGCATCGTGGATCGATCCTCGATGGTGAAGACCTTGAAGTTGTCGCGCATGGAATTGAACTCGTTGGTGGCGGCCGTTGCCCATACCTCACGCTTGTCACTAGACATCACCTCACGCCAGGTCTGTGGGTCGCTTGTGATGGACTTGACTGGCTGGATGGCCTCCGCGTCGGAGATGTCGTCGTCGGTTGCAATGAAAGCGCGGTGATGTTGGGTGAGGAAATCGATTTCGTCCGGTGATTCGTCGCAAGAGTGGCGCCCAATGAGGTTGAGTTTGTCGGGCGACTCCTCAGCTGATGCTGGCTCGTGGTACATGTTGAAGTCCGGGCGGTGCACGTCCAGTGGGTCAAGGCGAACCATGGGCTGTGAGTCGATGAGGTCGAGGGGATCGGCGGAGTCTTCAGAGTCGGTCGGTAAGGCCGAGGGTGACAATGACGCAGCCGACGACGACGAGGGCAGCGCGGGCGACGGTGACGAGGACGGCACAGGCGATGGTGGCGAGGGCGATTCGGCATCTGTGGAGTTAAGTAAGGTTCCGCCAGTGTACCCTGGGGCCACGTCAACGACGCTCATGGTAGAATCATCAAGGGGGGATGAGACGTCCATGTGCGCTGACCTTACTAGTGGGGTCCTCGTCTTGACTGTGGCCTGGAGTTCGGTGATGGGGGTGCTGACAAAGTATGTGTTGTCGTCTTGCTCGGTGAGGTCGCCATGTAACCCGGGGAATTCATTGTCGAGGAATGTGGCATTTCTGCCAAGTGTAATCTTCTGTGTTGTGGTGTCGTAGAAGCAGAAGGCTTTTGAAGTCAGGTCGTAGCCGGTGAAGAGAACGCGAACCGCCTTCAGGTCGAGTTTGGAGCGAAGTTTGGGCGCGACTGTGAGCCAAGCTGTACAGCCGAACGGGTGAAGCGCCGAGGCAGTGGTGCGGTCACCTTGCCAGACCGAGTTCGGTGTTGCCTTGTCCAGGGCTGAGTGTTGACACAGATTCTTGCAGTAGACGAAATAAGCTGCAGCCTCCTCCCAGAATGTCTTGGGTAGGTGGGCGTCAGCAAGGAGGGCAAGGACGCCTTCGACGATGGAACGATTGACCCGCTCTGCACGACCGTTCTGTTGAGGCGTTCGTGGGATAGAGTATTGTCAACGTGTGCCTCGGGCCTTGTAGAATTCCGTGAACGCTCTTGAACAATATTTGCCACCATTGTCGGTTCGGAGGACCTTCAGCGTCGCACCTGTTTCAAGCTCGACCTCGGCAAGCCAAGTCTTGAACACGCCAAACACTTCGCTTTTGTGTCCGATCGCGTAGGCCCAGAGTTTGCGGGAGTAATCGTCAAGGAACGTGACAAGGTACCGTTTGCCAGTTAAGGACCGCTCGGGGAAGGAAAGCACATTGCTGTGTACAAGGCCGAGTCTCTCTGAGGAGTGCGAGTCCGAATCGGGAAACGGAAGACGATGGCCCTTTGCGCTGAGGCAAGCATTGCAGACAAACTTCTCTACCTCTTTGTCACTGTATCCAGCCCCGAGACCCTCCAGCAAACCAGCGGCAACCATCTTCTGTATGGAAGACGGTGCGAGATGTCCGAGGCAGCGGTGGAGAGTCAGCAAGGGCACGGAAGACTGTGAGCGAGAAAGGAGAGCAAGTTGCTGACATGTGGAATGATCAGCGTCCAGTAAGTAGAGCCCTTTGTCGAGCCTTGCGCCTTCAGCGATGTCGTTGCCATCTTTGTCAATGTGTATGCCGTGTCTTGTGAAAGCGACGCGGACGTTGTCGGTGTTGCAGAGACGTGAGACCGAGAGAAGCTTGACGGGCAGGCCCGGAGTGTGTAGCACACCAGTAAGCGTGATTGGATGACCCGAGGCGGCAACGAAGGCGATGTTTCCCATTCCGATGGCGTTGATACCCCCTGCAATGCCACCAATCTTCGTAGGAGCGATGCGGCGATAGGTCGTGAACAGGGACTTGTCCGAGACCATGTGCGAAGTGGCGCCCGAGTCAATGACGAAAGACTGGCTGTGAAGCTGGCAACGATGAGCGAGAAGGCCGGTGGCGAGACATCCTACATGGTGTTGCGAGTTGGCTGTATTGGGCTTTTTGGCGTCCTTGGAAGTGTTCTTGCAGTCAAGGGACCAATGGTCCTTCTTCTTGCAGGTACGACAGGGTCCTGGCGGCGGGTGTTGCGCCCTCGTAGGGCACTCCACGACTCGGTGCGAAGGGCTGCGGCAGGCGAGACACTTGGGACGGGTAGAACGTGACGACAACGAGGCAAGAAGGGCCGATTGGGTGCTGGGGATGTTCGTTGACCGGAGTTGAACTTGCATACGGTTGGCAAGCGAATCAATGTCGGGGAGGGTTCGCTGCGTGCGCTGTTCGTCGGTGAATGTCGCCTTGAAACTCTCGAGGGACGGGTGGGCGATTGCAAGTAAAAGTGTGGCAAGGACGTCGTTGATAGTCGTCTTCGTATCGATAATCTCTTGCGCAATGGCTTTGAATTCCATGATCCACCCGTCAAATTTGCCAACTGTGCCGGGCATGGGACGAAAACCCCAGAGTCGCAAGAAGAGCTCGAGTGTGCGAGTGGCGTTGTCAGGGGCATACCGCGATTTCAGTGTCAAGTAGATCTTGGGCGCTGTTAGGTCGGCGGTGGGGATCTTGTCGAGGACTGCCGAGACTTCGGCCGAGTCAATCGAGTTCACAAGGATCTCGCGAGCCACGACGTCGCGAGCGGAGCGTTGCGAAGGTGTCCAGTCGTCGGGTACGATGCCGTCGAGGACGTACGAGCGGATGTCGTCCGCTAGGCACAGGCGAAGCTGGCATGTCCAGTTTGCGAATGTCTTTGGCCCATCCAAGCGTGCGTGCTTGGGGAAGGCGGTGCGAGTGGTGCCGGTCGACGTGGCGGAAGTGGCGGTGCCAGGAGCGGCCGCGGCAAGACCCGACAGCAGCGCTGCAAGGGATGCAAGCTGGTCGGGGGCAAGTGCCGGGTTGGCTCCCGTCGCGAGGGGTGATGTTGTGGCCATGCCAGCTGGTAGCTCGTGGGCTTATAACCTATGAGACGATCACCACTACTGTCAGGAGAGGTTGTGAGTTGAACAGAAGTGATCCATTTCAGCGTACCTATGAGACGATCACCACTACTGTCAGGAGAGGTTGTGAGTTGAACAGAAGTGATGAGAAGGAAGCTAAGAAACAGAAAGGAGGTCTGCGCTGGGATAGGCCCAGGCGCGGGTGAAATTGCTGTCGCGCTGAGGCAGTCGCGCGCGTCTAAGTCCCCACCAAAAGGGGGCGGGCTAGCGAGCGCGCGCGTAAATCCGCCGGCGCCGGCGCGCTGAGGCAGTCGCGCGCGCCTAAGTCCCCACCGCAGGGGGCGGGCTAGCGAGCGCGCGCACCAACCGAGGCGCCCCTGTCGAGCTGAGAGTGGACTCTTCACATGCTCAACTCACGCTCGCACGCCGCCGCCTCCACGCCGGGAATTAGTCAGTCTGCACCCTTCAGCCTAACCGAGCCAACACCTCCGCCTTGCCACAGCCAGTTTGCTACAGCCGACCTCATGACCCATCGGCCATGCAGAACATTGCCCACTCATGATGCCCGTTGCTCGCAACCTGAAGTTTGTCGTCACAGATTGCCTCACTCAACAACTCTGGAATGTGTAGACAAGTTTCATCTCGATCACCAACCTATTTGACACCGTCCAAGTGGTCCAGTTGGTGGCAACCTTGTTTGATCATTCCACGTCACCCCAGCGATGACAATCGCCACAAGATTGGGTGGTTGCCGCGATGACGGATGCGATCCGGGAACAACACCCTCACTGCTGGACGTCGTTGGCCGGATCCCAGCTTCGCTGACCGGGGGCCGCCAGTCCTTGTCCCGCGCATACAACCATGTCGGCAAATGGCGCGCTTGTTACCGCACCTTTATGCACAACAACGCAAGCTTCAGTCTCTCCGCGCTTCAGCTTGCCACCGCTTTCTATCAATTGTTGAATGACGGGGCTAAGCGGGAGGTGCGTGTGGGTATGCTACGGGAATATCGAGACAATTCATTGGTCATTGGTCACCACAGGAAGGTTTGGACGGACAGTTCTGTCCATCAACGAGATCACCAACTGGGCTGCCATTGCCGACAAGATCGCGACCCCAACGTCAGTTCCTATTCAATCTGATCGACTCTACTACATCAGTAGTTGTAGTGACTGAGAACGACGAATAGGAAACTAAGAATATGAAAGGAGCTGCATTCCTAAGTACATGAAAGTCCCGGCGTATAAGTCCCCGAGTGCCAAAATGCCTAAGTCCGGACGGCTGCAGGTGCGAGTGCCGGAGCGCCTAAGTCCCCAGGCGCATGCGCAGGGCCGTGCTGGGCATTAACCAAGCTGAGAGTGGACTCATCACAGTTCCAACTCCTTTGACTTGCACCACAACCTTTGGAGCAATTTCGAAGGTTCCACACACCACCCCGCCTCCGACCAACAACGACGAGCGCTCTGAGATTTGCTGAGCTTGCTGGGTCAACCACACCACCAAATGGCAACAGTCGCACTTGTGGAAGGATCACCAAACATGGTTCTCGCCCGCTTCGTGTGGGGTACCTACTAGTATGGCCTGTTTCAACTGCGGCCAGAGTGGTCATTTCTCACAGCACTGTACCTCCGAGCGCCAATGTCCTACAGCCGTCCAGCTATTGGCAATTGCCATGGCCGACCTTGACGAGGATGAATGGTCTTCGGGCTCAGGAGGTGCCAAGGACCCCCAGGTGAGATCTCCCCTTCCACTCGAGCCTGATCAGACTCGACCGTTGAGTTCCGAATCCGCCTCAGTGACGCACCACTTTTGCCCATCCGCAGACCCTGTTGGACAAGTGAAAGACGTCACCTCTGTTTTGCTTGAAGTTGAGGTTACATCGAGTAGTTCGCAACCAACCGCACCAGCAAAGGATGCAGATCGACTTTGTTTCAACGAAAGCCTGGCTGACTCCGCGCTCGACGCGGTGGAAGACATCTTGTCCCATGCTGATGCCGAGTTGTGCTTGCGTTGTTATTGGGGGCCGGAAGTGGTGTCGTCTTGCAAGGCGGAAAGGACTGCTTCGGTGAGCTCTTTCCAGATTCCTGTGCCGTTGGGTGTGTCTCTCTTGGCGTCCGCGGCGCCCCTGATCGACATCGACAAACCCAACTGACCTGTTGAACCAGCCATTGTGCGCGCACGCAACGTCATTGCATGGACGCTACCTTCTGGAAGGGTCTTGCGCTGTTTGATCAACTCTGGGTCAGAGGTCAATTTGGTGGATCAGGAGGTGGTGCAAGCTGACCCGAGCTTTGCAATGGCCCGTTTGACCGTGCCGTTTGTCAGGATCACAGCAGTACACTGACAACAATACTTGAAGGAAGTCCCCCAATGTGTCGGCGGGGTTGACATTGTTGAAAGCCGCCCCCCTCTCGGCCTCTCCGCCGAGTTTTTTTTTTTGTAGAAAATGTTCATCATATTGCCCCCAATTCCTATTCTCCCTGTTTCGGCCTACGGAAAAACTAGATGGAACACTACGATGATAACACAAACCGCCCGCAAAAGTGCGAGAAACGAGCCAAGTCCACCAATCCAAGATTCGGATTCAAATGCCCTAGCCAAGCGGTTGCTCCCCCCCAGGAGACAAATGAGAGAGAGAAAGAGAAAGAGAAAAAAAGAAATGTACTAACGACAGAAGGCCCACCCCACAGCCACTTCCCACTCGGTCGAGACGAAGACAAGAGCACGACTGCGCAACCACCACGACCCTCGACGCTCCAAGTCTCTGCTCAGTCACAACAAGACGCGGTGAAGGTCCCTCAAAACCTTCCCCTCGGCAGTCCCTGGCCCCTCGAAGTCGACTTTCTGCCTGTGTCCGCTGATCCCTCCCTTGACTCAGAACCCCGAAGCCGAAGAGCGCGAGCCACACCGAGTCGACGCCAAATCGCGAGATGGTCCATGATCCGCAACGGTGAACCTGTAACAAATGAAAGAGGAAAGCGAGCTATTTAGTGTACAGTGGGAGAAAATGATGTCGCAAGAGTTTGGTGTGTGTGTGTGGTGGTGGGGGGAAAGTCGAACCCAGCCTCTACTGCCCTCTCCTCCCCCAAGCTCCTCCCGCCCTCAGCTTCAACCTCTCCTCCAAGATGATCCTCCTCCTCCCAACACCCTCCATCCTCGTCCCCCACTTCTGCATCCCCCACCTCCCGCTGCTGATCATCTCCAAGACCAGCCCGGTGAATATTTCGATCGTCCTCCCCGCTCCTTCTTGATCGCGCAGACTGGCCTTGAGCTTCGGAAGTCCGAACATGCGTTGAACGGCCGTGTAATGCGTGTTGTCGATCGTGTCGAGCCCCAGTGCGTCGCAGAGCACGCCCCTTGCCGCGATCCAAACGTTCCCAGAGTCAACGCAGTCGAAGAAGTAGTGCTCCCGATTGTCCTTGGGCGCTCCACAGACGAGGCACGTGGGCGAGTCGTCGTGCTTTTGATGAAACTGCAGACTCCGAGTCGGGGTGAAGTTCCTGACGAGCTTGAACCACACCTCGCGTTCCCTCGCCGTCAATGCCTTCGAGTTGACCCCCTTCCAGAATCCCTTGAGATCGTCGGGCTGCAGCGAGTCCCTGAAACCGATCGTGTCGGTGAAGGCCTTTGCATTCAAGACTCGGCGGACGCGACGGATGGTGTATGGCCGATCCATGCTGAGCAAGTTGTATTGTGTTGATTGGTCTGGGAGAGCCGGTCTCGGAAGGCGCTGCGGCGGGTCAATCGGATGGGGCAGGATCGACTCGAGCGGCGTGGTGGGGCGGACCTCGGATCTGGGGCGGACTCGGGGAGGCCCGTTGATTCGTACTGCCGCGACCGGTTGAGCTATTGGTGTGAACCTCAATCGATTGATTGCATGTCGGTACCATGTCACGATGTGCTCTTGTTGTGGGCGGCCCCGTTGATCGTATTCGCTGTTGCTGACGACCACATCCGTCGGCGGCGTCCAGAGATGAAAGCCCCCGCCCGGGTACAGCTCGCGTCGAAACAGGTCCGCAACCTTGGCGTAAATGGCAAACGCAGCATAGTCGGCGTCGTAGGGTGGTCGCGACACAGCTGGTGCTCCCGGTAGGTAGTGAAGGGTGTGCAACTTGATCGGAAGAGCGAGAAGGTTCACGAGCGTCAACGTCCTCGGCTTGACTTGCGCATCGTGCGTCGATGGTACCTTCAGCACGGCCTGCCATCTTGGGTGTAGATCGGTTCGGATCGGAGTGTAGTCGCAAGGCCACGCATCGGTTGCCAAGTCAAAGTCGGGGGCGGGATGGGCTCGTACAATCGCCGCGCGCGCAAGTCCCTGCCAGATCGCATCCGAACCGCCAAGAAGCACGTCCCAGACGCGTGCCGCAACCGAGTCGACGACGTCCTGCATCCGCATGACCCCAAGACCCCCCTTGAACCTCGGTGTGAAGACGACGTCCTTGCCATAGCACGACCTCCTCTTGCCGCCGCGGACAAAGTCGGCGAGAATGCGATCAAGCTCCTTGACGACCTCGAGCGGTGGGATGTCGGCGGAGAGGATGTGCAGAATCTTGGGAATGGCGTATCGGTTGACGTAGAACGCTCGGGTGTGGTGTGAGCCCTCGGTCCCGTGCCGAATCGAGCACCGCTTCGAGCCGTGCGACGAGATTCACGTTGGCGAGTTCGGTGTTGCCGGTGGGGTCGAAAGATAGGCCGATCCACTCGAGCGACTCGCCCTCGGCCTTGACGACGAGCGGACGATCGCCAGCCTCCCAGCGACACCCGATGGGTAGTACGACGGTCTTGTCGGTGTTGAGCCGGCCATTGGTTGCGAGCCTCCAGTCGAGCGCCAGGTCGTCGAGCAAGTTGAGTGACTCCGAGCCCGCGACGGCGACGACGACGTCATCGGCAAACGCAAGGGATGTAATGGCGCGGCTCTGTGGGTAGGGGTGAATGGTAGGAAGCGAGAGGTTCAGCGCGATGCCTCGACGGTGCAGAGCATCCAGGAACGGCTGGAACACGACATCCCAGACCGACGACGACGCCGGGTCCCCTTGGCCGAGCCCACACGTCAGCCGCACCGGCGGAGTCAAGAAGCCGTTGATGATATATCGCGCCGTGGTCAAGTCACCCAAGTAGAGCATCCTCAGAACGCGTTGGAAGGCGGCAGGAGCGCCGAGAGCGTCAAAGATGGCGAAGATCCATTCGTGCTCGACGAGGTCGTAGGCCGACGATTGGTCAAGAGACAAGAGCGCCGCGTCAGGGAACTCGGTGCCGCGCGCGCCCAGCTCCTCGATCAAGAGTCGCAGGTGGAATGACGCGTCCGCCGATCGGCGGCCCTTGACGAAGCCGTGCTGTTGCGGTGGGAGCAGGTCCGGCAGCACGTGGTTGAGTCGCGCAACGTAGACCTTGGTGAAGAGCTTGTAGTCACACTCGCGCAAGGTGATGGGCCGGTACGACGAGAGCTCGGCGCGATCGGCCCCGATCTTGTGGTGCTTGAAGAGCAGGCGAACGAGTCCTTGCCCCTGCTTCGGTGAAAGCGAGCCGCGCTCGGTCATCGCGTTGAAGGCCCTGCTCAGCGCCGTGGCCCACGCCCGCGGCGCTGTGTGGTAGAGCTCGTAGGGCACGCCAGATGGACCCGGCGATCGACCGGGGTGCGTTGTTGCGATTGCGGCTACGACCTCGTCCTCGGTGATGGGTTGCTGCAGCAGCTCGATGTGCGCTTCCGAGAGTCGTCGCAGAAAGAGCGGGTCCGAGCTCGGGTCGTCGCAAGTGCGCGCCGACCTGATCGGCGCCAAGAAATCGTCCCTAAGTCGCTCGACGTGGTCCCGATCGCGCGGCTCGAGATCGTAGAGGCGCTGAAAGTGCGCCTGTGTGTGGTCAAGCGCGACGTCAATGTCATGTGTCAGCTCTCCGTTGGGCAATCTCAGTGCTGTGATCTTGGAATCCGAACTCCGTGCCGCGAGCTTGGCGTGGACCGGCCGCGACAGTCGTTCCTCGGTAGCGATTTCGGGTACGTGGGCTCGGATCCGAAGTTGGCGCGCGCGCTCGTTGACCGCTCGCCTGAGTTCCTCCGTCGTCCGCGTCCATTCGGCCGTCTCCTCGTCCCCCATCACCGGCAACGCCTCCAGATCCTGCACCCTTCCCACCAAGACCGCCATCCGCTCCACCCGCTCCCGATGCTCCCTCCTCGCCAGCTCCCGACCCTCCTTCTCGCAGTTCCCCAGCACCACCTCGAGCTCCCCCACCGGTTCCTCCCCACTCGCTCCTTCCAACCATCCTTCCAACATCCCCTGGAACTCCGCCGTCTTGAAGGTCGCCGCGTTGATACGATGTAATTGGTTTGATGTCGTTGGCAAACTGTTGTTGGGTTGAGCCGCGTCTCCTCGCTCGTCCGAGAGAACTAGGACGATCGAGACCGGTCGGTGATCCGAAAGGTCCTCGGGGTGGTCGTAGATCGTCGAGGCTTGGACGAGTCGCTTTTGGTGGGTGCGCTGCAGAAGGAAGTAGTCAAGTCGTGAAAAGGACTTTGGTCGCTTGCGGACGATGTTGGGTCGAGTGAAAGATGGTGTGAGCGGGTGTTTGAATCGTATGCAGTCGGTGTAGGGCGAGTCGAGCTTGCCGATCAGGATCGGCCAGTGATGGCCGTGCCGACCTTGGTTCCGCCGATCGATCGCCGGCAGCGGGCAGTCGTTGAGATCGCCGCCGAGGAGTCGAAGGTGGGTGCTCTGCGTCCTGTTGAAATGTAGTTTGTCAAAGAATGTGAGTCGTTGTTTTGTATCGACTGGTGCGTAAATGTTGTTGATCTCGAGTATCCGGATGTCGCCTCGAAGTCGAAAGGAGGTGACCAGGATTCGTCCGTCGAGTGCCGAGTGGGTGCGCAAAATCTCGGCGTCGATCAGGGGCGAGTCGGCGGGGATCAGAGTCAGACAGTGTTTGCTGATGAAGACCTTGCCCTCGTACTCGTCCTTGATACATTGCCAGAGTTCCGGTTTGATGAAGTGTTCTTGTAGTAGAATGGCGGATGCTTTGAATGTTGATAAATAGGTGTAAATGTTGCGTCGCTTTTCCGGGATCCCCATGCACCTCCTCACGTTCCAGCTGGTGATGGTGTGCTTGATCATTATTGGGTAGACGATGTAGACGTGCTCTTGGCGGCAGTGTCGTCCTCAAAGAGTGGGAATTCGGGGAGAATGTCATCCTCGGGTTCGTGGTCGGACCAGCGCTTCTCCTCCACCCCTTTACCCTTCTCCGCTTTCGCCTTGGCCCCCTCGACCTGCATCGCCGCCGCCGCCGACATCGACCTCGTCACCCTCTTCCCCTGACCCGCTACCTCCTTTCCTGCTCGACCTTTGACCCTGTTCAGAACGCGCTTGATATCGACCGGGTCGTCGCTCGGATCGCTGAGATCGGCCACCGCTTGCGACCTCTTCATCTTCTTGTTCGACCCGGAGCCGGTGCCACGAATGTTGATGAATCGCAGTTGTCCATCTTCCTGACCCCACTCTGCAAATTGGTGGCGAACGAGCGGTTCCTCCGCGTCGAGTTGGGCGTTGATGATCGCCTCCTTTTCTGCTTGGACACGTGCAGCAGCTTCGGCGTTAGCTCGGTCCCACTCCGCACCCTCGCGCAGCGACTTTGCCAACGTCTCAGGAGATAGTGGAGGCCACAAGGGACTCCGAGGAGTCGACTCGCGGGAAACCGTGGTGATCGTCGTTTGGTCGTCGTCGATGATCATGATGCTGTCGTCCTGTACCCCCTGTTCCTGCTCGACCTCTTCTTCCACCTCCACCTCCGTCTCCGTCCCTTCGTCCTCCTCCTCTGCTCCATCTTTCATCACGTCATCCCCATCGTTTCCTTCGTCCTCCCTTTGTTCGCTTCCCTCCGAGCTGTCGTCCTGTTCGTCCTTGTCGTCCTCGTCGTCGTCCTTGTCATCGTCCCTGTCGTCGCCTCCCGCCTTGTCGATGCCCGCTCCGGCGTTCCCATCCAAGTCCGAATCCTCGTCGTCCGCCTTGGCGCCCGTATCCTCGTCTCCTTCTTTGACCTGCTCCTTTTCCTCGCCCTCCTTCCCTGCATCCTCCTCCTCGACGTCATCCTCCTGTCCTCCTTCGACCTCGAGCCCCGCAAATCGGTTCCGCGATTCGAGTTGGTCGGTTCCGAGGGCGCGGCTAGGGGCCACAACCTCGGAAGCGTCGTTGTCGGTGTTGTTGGTGCTGGTGGTGTCGTTCTTGTTGTTGTTGGTGTTGGTTGGGTTGTTGTGGTGCTTGTTGTGCCTTCCGGTGTTGTTGTTCGCTTCCTTCTGCCTCCTCTCCTGTTCCAGCGCGCAGGTCTCCACATGCCCCACAAAGTGGCACCGAGCACAGGCCGCTTCTCGTTCGTAGTCGTGACGAACCGCCGTATGCATGTTGCCTCTAGTGGCTAGAGAGACCTTCGACGGTAGGAGCTCCTTCAGCGTGTTGTTAGGGGCTTTGAAAAGGGCGTCGTCGTCGAAGCGGATAAAGGCCGAAAACTCGCCGGCCAAGTGCGCATAGGCCGAGTCGTTATCGACGTGGATCACACGCAAGACTTGTACCAGCTCGCAACGGTGTCCCTTGGCTGCGATTTTGGTGACAATTGATTTAAAAGAGTCAACAATGGCATCCCTGGATGGGACCGCTGCGACACCGACGTTGATACGCAGCTCGACCATGTTGTGGTAGAAGTGGTGGGCCTTTGCGAAGTGAGCCTTTGCAGAGTGCCAAGTAAGCGCCAGTGGGGCCGTAAGCGCCGAGTCACGTGCCTTTGCCGAAACGAATCCCACGGAGATACGGTGGTTGACCACACCGGCCCTGACGAAAGACAAGTGTTGGATACCCCTAATCTGGGGCGCAAACGCCGCAAGGTGCTCGGGAAGGGTGACCTCGGCGTCGAAGCACAGGGGCGATTGCGGGGAGAGCAGTCTCGTGACGCAACCGAGCAGATCGGCCTTGTCCGCGGGAGAGGCCTTCGAGGCGCCTTGGACGGTCAAAGTGACGTCGAGAGCAACGTCGAAGATGTTTCGAATGGATCGATTGGCGTTGAGAGCCGAATACTTGAGCGATGTAGCGGTAGCGACAGGGTACTCGTCGGTGGCGAAGGTGGCTTGCAACCACCGGTCGGTGCGATTGCCCGGTACAGCACCCATGACTTCGAACATTTGGGTCAAAGCCTTGGCACGGTGATGTTGTTGGGTCTGCTGCTCGGGAGTCTGCTTGGTCTTTTGAATCGCGGTGGTGGCGTAGGTCGCGGCGGCGATAGGGACTTGCATCTCCTTTGTCCCAATCGGGACGCTCATCGCCGCGGACGCCGATGGTGGGGGTGGAGCCCCTGGGGGTGGGCCGGTGTCGCCGGTCTCCATGCTAATGTAGGCTGATGTATCGATGTATCACTTGTAGCTTCGAAGGTGGCGGATGGCGCGATTTCGAAAGTGAAAGTGAAAGTGAGCCGGCCCCTTCGCGCGCACCTCCGGCCTCTCCGCCAAGCCGCCACCGTTGCGCGCACCTCTGGCCTTTGCAGCCAAGCTGCCCCCTTCGCCCGCGCCGGCCTGCTCCCCTCATTCTTGCACGCACTTGGTGGTCGTGGGTTCGATCCGCCTGGAGCGCGATTGGCTTTTTTGGTTTGTTTTCTTTTTTTCTTTTTTGCTAGCCAAGGCACGGCTTTGGGGTTTTTACCGGTGCTCCCGCGAGCAATCCTTTTTACCCCTGAAGCAACCTCATGGTGTAGTTATTGGCCCATTCCTTTCTGCCCCTGAGGGAGTTCCCTCCCTTTGCTTTTGCCACCTTTCCCCCAGAGCTTGGTCCACTCATCATCATGACTTGTACCCTCCCTCTTTTACCCTTTCGCTGGCAATTAAGTCCATTACACTTGATTTGCTGTGAGCCTTCCGATTGGATCTCCTCCTTGGTCGCTCTCGGTCGACTGCCGCCACCCAGCCGACTCGACCTTCCCACCGGCCTGGTCAGCTGTCTCTTGGATTGTTTTCCCTCCCTCTTCATTTCGACCTCGTTGGCCACCATAGTCCGGTACCCTGGACTTGCTGCAAGCCTTGCAACAGCGTATCCTCCGCGGTTGCCTCTCAGTCGACTGCCGCCACCTCGGTCAACACCTCTTTTGCTCTCTCCCTCATCTTTTGTGTGTAAGTGTCATCATCCCCTCCGACGTTGCCTGTCACAAGCCGTGCAGCCGAACGGGTGAAGCGCCGAGGTGTTGGTGCGGTTGCCCTGCCAAACGGAGTTTGGTGTTGCCTTGTCCAATGCCGAGTGTTGACACAGGTTCTTGCAGTAGACAAAATAGGCTGCGGCCTCCTCCCAGAATGTCTTGGGTAAATGTGCGTCCGCAAGGAGTGCAAGAACGCCTTTGACAATGGAACGATTGACCCGCTCTGCACGACCGTTTTGTTGAGGCGTGCGTGGGATAGAGTACTGTTGACGTGTGCCGCGTGCCTTGCAGAACTCCGTGAACGCTCTCAAACAATATTTGCCGCCGTTGTTGGTTCGGAGGACCTTCAGCATCGCACCCACTACAAGCTCGACCTCGGCTAGCCAAGTCTTGAACACGCCAAACACTTCACTTTTGTGTCCGATTGCATAGGCCCAGAGTTTGCGGGAGTAATCATCAAGGAACGTGACAAGGTACCGTTTGCCAGTCAAGGATTGTTCGGGGAGGGAGAGCACATCACTGTGTACAAGTCCGAGCCTCTCTGAGGAGTGCGAGTCTGAATTGGGAAACGGAAGACGGTGGCCCTTTGCGCTGAGGCAAGCATTGCAGACAAACTTCTCTACCTCTTCGTCACTATATCCGGCCCCGAGACCCTCCAGCAAACCAGCGGCAACCATCCTCTGTATGGACAACGGTGCAAGATGGCCGAGGCAGCGGTGGAGAGTCAGCAGGGGCACGGAAGACTGTGAGCAAGAAAGGAGAGCAAGGTGCTGACATTTGGAATGATCAGCGTCCAGCAAGTAGAGCCCTTCGTCGAGCCTTGCGCCTTCAGCAATGTCGTTGCCGTCTTTGTCAATGTGTATGCCAAGTTTTGTGAAAGCGACACGGACGTTGTCAGTGTTGCAGAGACGTGAGACCAAGAGAAGGTTGACGGGCAGCCCCGGAGTGTGCAGCACATCGATGAGCGTGATCGGATGACCCGAGGCAGCAACGAAGGCGATGTTTCCTGTCAGGATCACAGCTGTACACTGACAACAATACTCGAAGGAAGTCCCCCAATGTGCCGGCGGGGTTGACATTGTTGAAAGCCGCCCCCCTCTCGGCGCCTCCGGCCTCTCAGCCGAGCCGGCCTCTCAGCCAAGCCGGCCCCTTCGCGCACACCTCCGGCCTCTCAGCCAAGCCGCCCCCTTTGCGCGCACCTCCAGCCTTTGCAGCCAAGCTGCCCCCTTCACCCGCGCCGGCCTGCTCCACTCATGCTTGCGCACACTTGGTGGTCGTGGGTTTGATCCACCTGGAGCGCGATCAGCTTTTTTGGTTTGTTTTCCTTTTTGCTAGCCAAGGCACGGCTTTGGGGTTTTTACCGGTGCTCCCGCGAGCAATCCTTTTTACCCCTGAAGCAACCTCATGGTGTAGTTATTGGCCCATTCCTTTCTGCCCCTGAGGGAGTTCCCTCCCTTTGCTTTTGCCACCTTTTCCCCCAGAGCTTGGTCCACTCATCATCATGACTTGTACCCTCCCTCTTTTACCCTTTCGCTGGCAATGAAGTCCGTTACACTTGATTTGCTGTGAGCCTTCCGATCGGATCTCCTCCTCGGTCGCTCTCGGTCGACTGCCGCCGCCCAGCCAACTCGACCTTCCCACCGGCCTGGTCAGCTGTTTCTTGGATTGTTTTCCCTCCCTCTTCATTTCGACCTCGTTGGCCACCATAGTCCGGTACACTGGACTTGCTGCGAGCCTTGCAACAGCGTATCCTCCGTGGTTGCCTCTCGGTCAACTGCCGCCGCCTCGGTCGATACCTCTTTCGCTCTCTCCCTCGTCTTTTGTGTGTAGGTGTCATCATCCCCTCCGATGTCACCTGTCGTTTCCCGTGCCGATGGCGTTGATACCCCCTGCAATACCACCAATCTTTGTAGGAGTGATGTGGCGATAGGTTGTGTACAGCGATTTGTCTGAGACCATGTGCAAAGTGGCGCCCGAGTCAACAACAAAAGAGTTGGTGCAAAGTTGGCGACGACGAGCAAGAAGACTGGTGGCGAGACATCCTGTTGAATTCCATACACTCTTGCTTAGGTCAATCCCCAGCCTGGCCAGCCGCACGCCGCTCGGACCCCTTTTGGACTTAGAGATATTTTGCGCACTCGCACCACAAGCCTCTTTAGTCTTTCCCCTAACACTCCAAATACTCCCTACAACTTGTACCGTGTCTCTTGTACTCACTGGTCGCCAACCCAGGTTAGTTGTAATCCTAACGCTCCAAATACTCCCTACAACTCGTACCGTGTCTCTTGTACTCACTGGTCGCCAACCCAGTCCTCTACCGAGACCTACAACTTCACAGGTTATGAGCCCGAGCTAGAGCTGCTACAATGATGCAAACACAACCACCGTCATTTGCCACCACCTTGACCGTCTTCATCAGCATCATTGCCCTGTACCACACCGCTACCACCGCCCTCATCCGTCTGACCCGCCGACTCCGCATCACCGCGCATCCTGACACATTGCACCTGGCCCCGACTGTGAGCATGACAGTCCGGCCCAGTGTGAACGTTGTCACGCTCCTAGGTCGCCTACAATCGAACAGTGAACTACACCTCCCCAATGACACCCTAGTGCTTGACTCGGGCGCTTCCCACCACATGGTCAAGGACGCGTCTCTCTTTGACACCTGGCACACGCGGTCACACGTTGCCGTCAATGGCGCTGGCGGATCGCTCATGGCACAAGGCACCGGCTCAGTCACGATACAAACGATCAAGCTCTGCAACATCTACTACATCCCCGACCTTCCAGCCAACCTGATCTCGGTCATGCAACTGCGACGCGAGCGCGTTTACACCCACTTTGGCAAGAACATTGAGCTCCATTCCCAAGGTAAACTCATTGGTGTCGCATCACTCATCGCAAACCAGCTCTCAAAACTGGACGCGACCCCAATCCGCAGCATGTTGTCACCGGTTGCAGCCACTGCCATCCCTCTCCTGACTTTGCACCAACGATTCAGCCACCTGTCCCTCCTCAACCTGCGACGAGTGGTCTTGTTGGGTCAACTACAAGGTCAAACATGGACGTATTCACCGGCAGAATGCAAGGCCTTCTCCTGCGACACCTGCTGACAGGCGACGTCGGAGAGGATAACGTCGTCTACACGCGAGAGTCGTGGGGGGGCATGGGATGTTGACTGAGGCGGCGACAGTCCATGAAGGAGCGACCAAGGAGGATTGTCGATTGGAAGGCTTGCAGGAAATCAAGTATAATGGACTTAATTCCAACAATCGATAAGAAGAGTGGGGGCCAAAAGATGATGAGCGGACCAGGCTCTGGGGGAAGGTGCCAAAACAAAAGGGAGGGACTGCCCCAGGCGCCAAGGGGACTTAGCCAAATCAAACTACTCCATGAGGCCGCCTCAGGGGTAAAAAGGATTGCTTGCGGGAGCACCGGTAAAAACCCTGAGGCCGCGCCTCAGCTAGCAAAAGATAAAACAAACCAAGATAAAACTGCGCTCCAGCCGCATTGAACCTGCGACCATCGAGTGCGCTCCCGCGCGCCTGACAACTGCACCATAAGGCCCACAATGCTTGAAACGAGCCACGCGTCTGGTCAACTTAACTCTACCCGCACACAACCTTGGGGACTTCCTTTGAGTATTGCTGTCATCCTGACACTGTCCCCCCCAGAAGGAAGTTTTACCGTGCGGCAAGGCGGCAATTTGAACGGTCAAGGTGCGCAAAGTAAGCATCAAGGACGGACGGATGGTCGAGGCAAAGGGACTGCCCTGACATCCAAGTGTCGTCGGTGTCACTACGGCCTACCCATCGAACCGACAACGAACGAGCGCCCCGAGCATTCTGACGATCGCGAACAATCCGTTCCGGAATTGCAGAGTTGTCGGCCGCGTCGGCTACATTTTCGACAAAAAGAACTGTGGGGTCACGCCCAGGGAACCTTTCAGCATCGTTCTCAATGTAAGGTCGAAGCAATCGAGCATGGAAGCAATTGTGCACTCGCGACATCGCAGGAGGGAGCTTGAGGTCGTAGCTGGAGGTTGCAGGGATGGCCGCTTGGATATGGAAGGGGCCAATGTAACGCGGCAACAACTTCGACTTCATGCCTTCAGGGACTGCCAGGTTCTTGGTTGAAAGATAGACGTAGCTGCCGGTCCAAAAGGCGGGGTCATCCGGGCGTCAATGCTTGTTGGCCTGATTGGACTGGTCGAGGCGTGCTCCAATGATTGCATCTGTCACATCGAGGTTCCATAATTGTCGGATCCGAGCAAACACTTCCGCACGAGGGATGTCCAAGACAGACCAGGAATCCGTGGGCCAGCGTCAAGGAAGGTAGCCGTAAGTGGCCTCAAAAGCCGACAGAGACGTGGACACAGCAACAGAAGAGTTAAGAGCAAACTCAGCTTCAACAAGACGAGACGCCCATGCCTCGTGGTTTGAGGAGACCATGATCCGCAGGGTTTGGGTGACCATCTTGATCCGATTCTTGCTCAATCCGTCCGTCTCGGGGTGTGCCGCGGTTGACATTCTCAAGACAGTGCCGACCTTTGCCTGCAAGGCTCGCCAAAACCGCAAAGTAAACTTGGGGTTGCGGTCGGAAATGATGGCTGAAGGCATTCCATGCAAGCGAAAGATGGTGGCGTAGTACTTGTCGGCCACAAGCTCGGAGTCGGCGTCGGCTGGGAGGGGGATCAAGTGGACCATCTTTCCCCAAGTGTCAGTGACCACCATGATTTGCGCAACCATCATCCCTTCGAACTCGACCGGAGGCAGTCCTGTCATGAAGTCGATGGCCACCTGTTCCCAAGGACCGGAAGGTATCGGCATTGGATGCAGTCAGCCATAGGGGACTTGAGTCAACGCCTTGCCTCGAGCACAATCTTCGCATGAACGGCAGAACTTGGCACAATCGGCAGACATGGACGACCACCAATACAAAGAACGTATGGCGGCCAAAGTGATGTGATGCCCTGCATGCCCGACGTTCTGATGAATCTCCGAAAGCACGAGCTTGCGCAACGATGGAACCTTGTCGGAGTCGACAACACCCGTAGCGAGACCACGAGGCACAAACAGGGAAAGAGACTCATCAGGATGTATGCGCAAGATCCTCCCCTCCTCGGTTACCCGAAACATAGGCCATGACAGTGGGTCGTCAACAATGACTTGTGCTTGTGAATCGTTGGCGTATGCTTGAATGACGGTGTCAAGGAAGGGTTGGGGCAATGGATCAGGCGGCCTATGGACTACAGGGACATCGTTGCCCTCATTGATGACAACTCCCAACAAATTGAGTTCGTCGGCGTTGGCATCGACCGGAATGGGCGCGTCACTGGCAGGGGCCGCAGTGATAGCATGAACCCAATTGACGGCGATGGGAGGAGAAAGGGCGCTGGTAGACAAGTCGACGGTGTCCATAATGTTCTCGGCCAGATGAGGGGACCCGGGAGAGCCTGCGTCATAACCGTGACCCCAGGGCCCAAAGGCACAATCAACAGGGGGCAACCGATTGTGCAAAGGTGAGGTGTAAGGACGTTCCTCGAGGAGGCTCTCACCGGGCGTAGTGAACTCGTGGCATTCCCCATCGAAGAACATATCCTCCAACTCATTCTCCTTGACCTGATCCTCGGGCGATCCCTCCTTGACCTCCCACAAGCGTGACAATGAATCAGCAAGGGAGTTGTTCTTGCCCGCAATGAATTCGAATTTGAAGTCGAACCGGCTGAGTTCGAGACACATGCAAATGTGCCGAGGCGTCTGGCGCAGCTTCTGGGTTTTGATCGTGCGAAGGGCCTGATGGTTGGTGACGATGACAAAGGGATAGCCGATCAAGTGCTGTTTGAATGCCCGACATGCCGAAACAACAGCCAAAAACTCTTTATCAGTGACGTGATAGTTGAGCTGCGCGCCATTGAACTTAGCCGAAAAGAATCGAGTGGGGACCGCTTGCAAACGAGTGGGACCCAAGGTCAGGCAAGCGCCAGTGCCAACACGACTGGCATCGGTGAACAGGTAGATCTTGTGCTCACCAGAGGTGACCTTAGTGCCGTCGATCGGTCGCAGGGTTGCTGGCACAAGGGACTTGACGGTATCGAAGGCGTGCTGCTCGCGCTCATTCCAACGCCACGAGGTCGATTGCGCCAACAACGCGGTGATCGGCTCCAAAATTGTTGAGAGGTGCGCTAGGTGATCTTGCATCCAATTGACAGTGCCGAGGAAACGCTGGATGTCGGTCTTGTTGCACGGAGTTGGCCACTGTCGGATACACTCCCACTTGGCAGGGTCAACCTCGATGCCGTTGTCGGAGATGATGGCACCCAATGAATCCAACGACTTTGAAAACCACTCGGATTTGTTGGATCCTAAGTAGAACCAGTAGTGTCGCAATGTCATCAGCAAGATCTCAATGTGTCGCACATGCGCACGATGAGTATTGGAGTGGACGTGAACGTCATTGAAAAAGATCTTGGCAAAAGAGAGACACGGCTGGAACATCACTGATGTCAACAGGTTCAGGGTGTTGGGCGCGTTGGTGTCCCCAAACTGCATAACCCGTGATGTGTATGTGCCCGTGACCGTGGCAAAGCCGGTGCAATCAATGTGCTCGGGTATGACCCGCACCTGCTCAAACGCTGCAGCCACATCAAATTTGGACCAATAACGCGAGCGAGCCACCTCGTACCGAACACTGGTCATGTCAGGAATGGGCGAAAAACGCTTGGCAGTGTTGCTGTTGCGAGTGCGGAGGTCGAGGACGAAGCGGGCGGTCTGCGAGTTCTTTTTCGGGATGGCAAAGACCGGAGCTGCCGAATTGATCGGACCCGAAACCCAGAAACGACCCTGACTATACTTAGCTGAATGTTCCACCCACTGGCTACAATATTTGTCGGCAAGGGGATAGACCTTGGGCTTGACCTTCTTGTTTGGGTTGATCAAAGGGATTTCGTGATTGACAGGTCGATACGGCGGAAGTCAATCCATTGGGAGCAAATCTATGAACACATCAGAGTATTTCTCGAGTAAGGCAGCCAATTGTGTTTGTGCTTCGGACTCAGACAAATCCTCAAGCGCCGGGTTGTCGACGACATCCAGCAACGGGTTGTGTGGCTCCAGGCCAATGATCTCGTCGTCGGGAAGCAACCCCGGGTGATTGTAGCCAATGGTGGAGCCAGCAAAAATGGACGCCACGGTGACTGCACGATCCCACTTGTGAGTACCCATGGCGACGGGTTGCGAAGGGCCCGGGTGCGCGACCGTGAAGGCGCCCCAACCAACAAGCATGCCGGTGTCCTTAAGAAATGGCAGCCCCAAGATGGCATCGTACCCAGTCACCCGGAAGATGAAGAACGCTCGCAAACCGAGGTCGAGGGCGCCAGACAAAAAAGGAGCGGTGGCGAAGATGGCACATCGGTTGGACTGATCCTGGGTGCCGAGGCGCAAGTGCAACGGCGTGGTCAAACGGGCCATTGCAAAGCTCGGGTCAGCTTGCACCACCTCCTGATCCACCAAATCGACCTCTGACCCAGAGTTGATCAAACAGCGCAAGACCCTTCCAGAAGGTAGCGTCCATGCAATGACGTTGCGTGCGCGCACAATGGCTGGTTCAACAGGTCAGTTGGGTTTGTCGATGTTGATCAGGGGCGCCGCGGACGCCAAGAGAGACACACCCAACGGCACAGGAATCTGGAAAGAGCTCACCGAAGCAGTCCTTTCCGCCTTGCAAGACGACACCACTTCCGGCCCCCAATAACAACGCAAGCGCAACTCGGCATCAGCATAGGACAAGACGTCTTCCACCGCGTCGAGCGCGGAGTCAGCCAGGCTTTCGTTGAAACAAAGTCGATCTGCATCCTTTGCCAGTGCGGTTGGTTGCGAACTACTCGATGTAACCTCAACTTCAAGCAAAACAGAGGCGACGTCTTTCACTCGTCCAACAGGGTCTGCGGATGGGCAAAAGTGGTGCGTCACTGAGGCGGATTTGGAACTCAATGGTCGAGTCTGATCGGGCTCGAGTGGAAGGGGAGATCTCACCTGGGGGTCCTTGGCACCTCCTGAGCCCGAAGACCATTCATCCTCGTCAAGGTCGGCCCCGGCAATTGCCGATAGCTGGACGGTTGTAGGAGATTGGCGCTCGGAGGTACAGTGCTGTGAGAAGTGACCACTCTGGCCGCAGTTGAAACAGGCCATACTCGTAGGTACCCCACGCGGAGCGGGCGAGAACCACGTTTGGTGATCCTTCCACAAGTGCGACTGTTGCCATTTGGTGGCACGGTCGACCCATCGAGCTCGGCGAATCTGAGAGCGCTCGTTGTTGTTGGTTGGAGGCGGGGTGGTGTGTGGAACCTTCGAAATCGCTCCAAAGGTTGCGCTGCGAGTCAAAGGGGTTGGAACTGACATTGGGGTCGCAATCTCGTCGGCAATGGCGGCCCAGTCGGTGATCTCGTCGATGGACGGAACTGTCCGTCCGAACCTTCCTGTGGTGACCAATGAATTGTCTCGATATTCCCGTAGCATACCCGCACGCACCTCCCGCTTAGCCCCGTCGTTCAACAATTGATAGAAAGCGGTGGCAAGCTGAAGCGCGGAGAGACTGAAGCTCGCGTCGTTGTGCATAAAGGTGCGGTAACGAGCGCACCATTTTCCGACATGGTCGTACGCGCAGGACGAGGACTGGCGGCACCCATGGAACTCTTGGGACACCTGGTCAGCGAAGCCGGGATCCGGCCAACAACGACCCACTGCCGTCATCAACGACGTCCAGCAGTGAGGGCATTGTTCCTGGATTGCATCCGTCATTGCGGTAACCGCCCAATCGTGTGGCGATTGTCGTCGCTGGGGTGACGTGGAATGATCGAACAAGGTTCCCACCAACTGGACCACTCGAACGGTGTCGAATAGGTCGGTGATCGAGATGTTGCACAGCAAAGACAAGTACAACTCCCCAAACGCAGTGAAATTCACCAACCTTTCCAGGTGAGCCCCGGTCCATAACCCTTCCTGGTCGGGCAATGTCCCTCTCCAACGAGAGCTGATTGCTGCTGAAGAAGGGCCGACCCTAAATACGCTGTGAGATTCCCCCCCAGGGGTACAAACAAGGGGGTCAGCGGCAGCTCCCCGGCGTCCCAAAAATGTGTGAGGGGGGACGTCCAGGGGGACCGATCTCACCGGCGTAAACTCCCCGGCCCGCGCTGCGACTGGTTCAGTCAAGCCGGCCCGCGCCGCAGCTGGTTCAGTGCAGTTTTTCAGTAGGTCCTCCACCAATTTCTCCAACTGTCAAACACGTTCAGTGGAGTCGAGACGCTGTGCTTCGGATTGTTTGAGGCGGGTTTCCAACGACCTCAAGGCGGCGGCGGTGTGGAACGGGTTCGGCGGTGGGGACTTGAGCGATTTTGCGCTGGGGTCGGCGTCGCGGAGAGGCGTGTTGCGTGTGTCTGCCATGGCAATCTCTTGACTTAACCGTTGATGATTGCGGGGTGAACGCGGGCGGCCATGAGAAGGTTGGAAGAAGGGGTATGAAGGGACGACGCGGTCGTCGTTGGACTCTGTGGAGAAAGTCGCAAAGGATGGTGATGCGTTTGTGGGGGATGAGTTTGGCCACGGAGAGGAGGCAGCCGACTTGGGCTCGAAGACGGGGGCGAATGCTCGTCCAGGACGGGGACAAAGTGGTTGTAGATGTTTGTATTGTTGTTGACAATGCCAAACTTGAAAAAAGTGACAGGCGACGTCGGAGGTGATAACGTTGTCTACACGCAAGAGTCATGGGAGGCGTGGGATGTTGACTGAGGCGGCAACAGTCGACAAAGGAGTGACCAAGGAGGAGTGTCGATTGGAAGGCTCGCAGGAAATCAAGTATAATGTGTTGAATTTCATTCTACTACAAGTGTTTGAACACTTCAACATTGGGCCGCCATTCGCCAGGCCCGACCTCTTCAGCCAAGCCGCCCCCTTTGCGCATGCCTCCGGCCTCTCAGCCAAGCCGCCCCCTTTTGCGCACGACTTCAACCTTTGCAGCCAAGCTGCCTCCTTCGCTCCGCGCCAGCCTGCTCAACTCACGCTCGCGCGCCGCCGCCTCCACGCCGGGAATTAGTCAGTCTGCACCCTTCAGCCTAACCAAGCCAACGCCTCCGCCTCGCCACAGCCAGTTTGCTACAGCCAACCTCATGACCCATCGGCCATGCAGAACATTGCCCACTCATGATAGTTGGTGTGTTAGGAATGAGGCATAGGAATTGCGCGCATTCATTGGTAATCTCTTTAGAAGCGCTAGAAGTGCCTGTCTGTTTAGTGAAGCCTGGCGATGCGCACCAACCTTTGTCTTCTCTCCACGGTTGGATTACACGCTCGTCAGGTATGCATGTTTAGCTTCACAGTCACTTCCGTTGCAATTAACTGATGGTTGGATTACACGCTTGTCAGTCTCTTATTTGGTAGCGTCTGTATTCCCACAAGGCACAGATCCGCATGCAGAAAACATGCAGCGCATATCCAAGATGGCTACGACCACGGTGGATTCCGGGTCCGCCACTCATTGCGGCCTTATGGGCGACCTGTATGGCAATGTCGACGCCACAAACTGGGGGACGGCCAAGGATCGACTCCAACGGGTGTTGGAGGGCAATGGCCGTTTCAAGCATGTCACGACCAAACTCAGTGTTGGCCCCGAGCCCGAACAGTCCGAGTTCACCCATACACTGGGTGGCTCCACAGTACCCAATGTAGCCACATTTTGTACACAACATTGGAACTACCGTCATGACGTCGACAACCTCAATCAAGCCTTGGCGCAGGCCCGCAACATCTTGTGTGTGTGCCTGGTGGAGGCCACGTTCGCGCGCATTGCGGACAAGCCAACGCACGAGCTGTGGGCGGCCCTTGATGAAGACCTCGGTGCCGCATCTCACGACTTCACGCGGTCAGAGAAGCTTGATGCTCTCTTTCTCTATCAGGCCTACGTCGATGGAGAGCCTCTTGACCCTTGGTTATCACACTTCAACCGCTTGTTCAACAACCTTAACACCGCGCACATCTCCCGCAACAAGGCATACCAGCGCGCCAAGATCGATGGGGTCAAGTACACGCAAGCCAAGTTTGACAAGTGGGTTCCGCCGCCTGCGTTGTCGGAAGGCATCCACATAGACCTCCTGAAGGCGAGGATGCCACGGCCTATTGTCACGGTTATTGACGCCCTTGGCCCTCTCCCGTCGCTCAGTGACGTGGAGGGCGCGATTTGTTGGGCAACAATGTCTCGCTCTTCTGGCACCAATGTCGCCGAAGCCCTTGCGGCAAGGACTCAGGGTCGTTGCAGGCGCCCCGCTCGTTCGTCAGGCAAAGCGAAGTCCAGTTTTCTCTTGGCTTCGAAGGTACCGGGTCTCGTGGACAAGTGGCCGCACGGGGTTGCGCAGAATGGTCGCCTGAGGCTGGGCCGGTCACAGTGCAGGAAATGCTATGAGCAGGGCCATCTTGGCAACAAACGTACCGTTCCCTCGACTGAACTGTCCCGTCGTCAGGTTGCCGTCTTAGCCAAGCACAACATCTCCATTGGCGCGGCTGACGCAATGGCACTCGTGGCGGAGTACGGTCCCGACCCATCAGTTGAAGACGACAGTTACGAGAACTATTTCGTCGACGTCGCCCTTGACACCAAAGTCTTGGCGCTGTACTTGCACGACGGTCCCCGCTATCTTCTCAACTTGGGGGCAATGCGCCACATGACCACTCGTCAGGATCTCTTGGTCGACTTCCAGCCTTTCACGACGGAGCATGTGCGCGTAGTCGGAATAAGAAACTGACGAGCGTGTAATCCAACCGTGGAGAGAAGACAATGGTTGGTGCGCATTGCCAGGCTTCACTAAACAGACAGGCACTTCTAGCGCTTCTAAAGAGATTACCAATGAATGCGCGCAATTCCTATGCCTCATTCCTAACACACCAACTCGCCCCTTCACGCAATGAATTGATAAGCCCCATCGCGTGTACAAACTGATAATGCTTCTGAATCCCGAGCCCTTTAGTAAGAACGTCCGCAGCCATTGTGCCGGTGGGAACCCAGACCATCTCGATTGTGCCCTCCGCAATGTGATCTCGGATGAAGTGGAAATGGATCCCGATGTGTTTGGTGCGAGCATGGAAAGCCGGGTGTTTGGCCAGAGTGATAGCCAATTGGTTGTCACCCCTCAGACGGGTTGGCAATGTCTGCTCAAAACCAAGATTGGCCAGCAGCCGACGCAACCAGATCCCTTCACGAGCAGCGTACGACATGGCCACGTATTTGGCCTCGGTGCTCGACAGAGTGACAAGAGTCTGACGTTTGGCGATCCAGGAGATTGCCCCGCCAGCGCACGTGAAGATGTAGCCCGAGACGCTGCGGCGGGTCACAGGGTCCGCACCATGGTCCGCGTTGACAAAACCCTCCAAAATGGCTGACATTGGCTGATGGGTCTTCTGGTATTGAATGCCAAAGTTACGAGTGCCGACGAGGTACCGGAGAATGTGCTTGAGCGCCTCCCAATGTTTCGCCTCGAAGTTGTTACAGAAACAAGCAGCCTTGGACACGGCGAAAGCGATGTTGGGCCGAGTAGTGCCGGACAGATACAGAAGCTTGCCGACAATGGCACAATGGCACGGTATGGTATGGAAGCGGGGTCGAAATCAGAGCTCACATGGTTTCTCAGCGTGGACAGTGCCGCAAGCGGGGTGGGACGCGGGGAGGCATTGGCCATGTTGTATTCCTTGAGAATTGCATCCACAAAATGAGATTGAGTAACGATGGCCGCACCCGTTTTGCCCTTGCGGATTATACTCTGACCCAGGAAGAAAGACGCCTTGTCCGTGCTGCGAGCCTCAAAACGCACCTTGAGCTGAGTGAGAACGCCGTCGAGGTTGCCGTCACCTGTGAGCAGTCTGTCGTTGACATGAATGGAAAGGAAACAGCGCTTATCCCCTTCCCTGCGGATGAAGACGGCATGATTGCTGTCGGTACGCGTGAAGCTGATTGACAAAATCCACTCGGTGAAGACCTTGTACCACTCCCTACCCGCCTGGATGAGTCCGTACAGCGCGTGCTGAAGGCGCACAACTTGCCCACTGGGCAGGCGCATGTAGATCTCCGTCCCACGGAGATTGCCGTTGAGGTATGCCGACAAGACGTCGAATTGCCGGGTCTCCCACCCGTTCTCAACGGCAAGGGCGAGCAGCAGGCGATGGGAGGTGGCGCGGCCAGTAGGCGAGAACGAGTCAATTTGCTCACCCCGACGCCTCTGCATGTCCCCACGCGCAACGAGGTGAGCTTTGTACTTTATGATTTTGCCCTCGGCGTCGTGCTTCACCATGAGGAACCACATGCTGCCGATTATGATAGCCCCGCAAGGGGGACAAAGCGGCTTGGAGAATGTTTGCTTAGCCGCCAGTGCGCCCTCATTGGTCGCCATGGCCGTCAGCCAGTATTTGCGGAACGGACCAGCGAGTGCTGCACAAATGGAAGGGGTGTCGTCCTTGTCAACTTTGGCAAGAAAGGCAGTCGCTTCCTCATACGAGTACAGCTGTACGTCCGGATTGTCCTCGGCAAAGTCCTCAATCAAGACAGAGGCGTGCGCGGCGAACTCCAAGTCGTGAGCCGCGCGGGCGAAACCCAAGTAGTCAGGGGGGCGACGAGCACAAGTGGAACGATTGCCCACAGGAGGGGCGTTCGCCGGACCCGGGTTGGAGAACACGAGGGAGGGCGGAACAGGTGGGGCCACAACGTCGACCGGACCAGCCGCGGGCGGGACGGCGGCGGCGGGGGCAACAGCAGGAGCGGCCGCGACGGCGGGTGCGATGCCCGCAGGATTGACAGTATTGTTGTCATCAGGGGGAAGGTCGGGCGGAGGAACTCTGCACGGGATGGACGGATAGGACAGAACGACGGGCGCAACAACAGTAGGTACAGAGTTTGCCGCGGTGGGGAAGAAGCAATCTTCAAAGAACTTGGCCTGAGACCACTCAAAGATCTTGTTGCCAACCGGGTCGTAGAAGCGCCAGGCCTTAGAGCGCAAGGAGTACCCGACAAAGTGGCATAGGCGCAAACGCGGAGCCAACTTGTTCAAACGCTGTTTGGGAGCAAACGGTACCTGGGCGGCGCAGCCCCAGGTTTTGACATGATCGATGCGGGGACAACGGGTAGACGTGACGGGACTCGCAGCGGCGTGAAGAATGGCATCAGGAGTGCGCTGCTGCAGAGGCAACAACGGGAGGAGGTTGATAACGTAGATGGCCGCCTGCGCAGCCTCTTCCCACAGCGATGACGGCAGGCCCGAACGATGAAGCCACGCCCAAACAGAGTTGAAAATTGTACGCCAACTCCGCTCCTGTATGCCCATCTGACCGTGCTTGTATGCCGTAGATAGCTCGTGAAAATGCCCCGCTTGGCAAGCCAATCCCGGAGGTCGTTGTTGACAAACTCACCCCCCCTATCCGTGCGCAAGGTCGCCACTCCTGGGCCAGCATACTGGATCTTTGACATCGCAACAAAACCCTTGAGTACGGACAAAGCCTCACTCTTGAGCCAAATGCCGCAAGCCCAGCGGAAACGCGAGTATTCATCCGTGATACCGCACAGATATCGGAAGCCGGAGAGAGCAGGAACAGGGGAAGGCCCCCACACGTCGGCGGGGTGGTGGGCAGCCTCACGACTGGGGGCAGACACGGCCTTGCCGGAGCAGCAGGCATTGCACTGATCAAGAAGACGAATTTGATCCCAGGTTACAGCAGAGATGTCGAGGGAAATGTTGCCCGACTTAGCAAGTTCTACCAAACGACCCCAGGACAGATGACCCAAACGCTGATGCCAAAGCACTACATCTGTAGGCAAGGAGGTGGCCATCAGCGCCTAGTGATCTGCCAGAGGAGGTGAGGCCGGACTCGCCTGGAGAACGTAGTGGTTGCAATCCAGAGCAAAGGTGAGGCTCGAAGCCGGACCCGAGTATTAAGTTGGGACCAGAGGTCGCTGGGGAATTGTGAGACGGCACGAGCCGGATTGTTTCGGAGAGGTTGCAAGGCGGCTCGGCGTCGCAATGTACTCCCGGGTTGAGAAGTCGTGAGGCGGAGCGGATGCAGCCGGGAGGGACAGGCGCAAGCGTAGCCGGACGATCTGTTCTCTACCGAATCTCAGCAGTCTGAATGGCAAGATGAAACAATGTTGCAATTGCAACGGACCTGTTCTCTACCAAATCTCAGCAGTCTGAATGGCGAGATGAAACAATAGAGAAGAGGGAGAGAGGCTTGGGAGTGCGCAAGTTGGGTGAGGTTCTAGCAAGGAGCGCACAGAGAATCTAAGGCAAACTGGGCAGACACAATGCGAAGCTTCAAGGACCAGACTTCAAGCGGGCCATCAGGGCTCTAAGAGGATGTCGTGTTGGACGACGTGCACGAGGGGAAGCTTATCCACAAGGTCCAGTGTTGGTGAGCAAAGCGATCCGTGGCAACAGAGTCCAGGTTGCAAGCGACGGGCATCATGCATGGGCGATGCTCTGGATGGCCGATGAATCATGAGGTCGGCAGCGGCAAGCTGGGTGGTTGCAAGGCAGAGGCATTGGCTTGACAAGGCTGGAGAGTGGAGGCTGACTAAGTCCCGGCGTGGAGGCAGCGGTGCGCGGGCGTGAGTTGAGCAGGCCGGCGCGAGGCAAAGGGGGCAGCTTGGCTGCAAAGGTGAGAAGGCCGCGGAAGTGCGAGGCAAAGGCTGGGGCGCGCGGCAAAGGCTGAGGCTTGGCTGCGAAGGTGAAGGCGCGCGCAAAGGGGCGGCTTGGCTGCGAAGGCGGAAGGCGCGCGCGAAGGGGGCGGCTTGGCTGCAAAGGCGAAAGCGCGCGGAGGCAAAAAGGTGTGGAGGCACACAGGCGGAGCAGGCAATGGCCGGGCAGGTGGAGCAGTATGTGGACGAGTTGACAATGGTGCACATAGGTCGAGGAACGAGACTGGAGCCAAGGATCATGCAGCAAGGCTCGAAGTACAGGGGCCCGGCGAAGGTGCCGTGGTGCAAAGTGCGCGGAGCGAGATTTGAGGGAGCGGCCTGGCTGCAAAGGCGGAAGGCGCGCGAGGCAAAGGCGCTGGGGCAAAGGCAGGTGCGCGAGGCGAAGGCTCGAGGTGAAATTTGGCAGGCCGAGTCCGGCAAACGGCGGCCAAAGTTGAAGTGTTCGAAGGCTTGACAGAATGCAATTCAACACCGAGACGGTGAGACCAGAGTGTTTGCCCGCGGCGTCACAAATCCCAGACAGCTGGTACCCATCCTTCATGAGGCTGGCAAGAGAGACGAGCTTGGCGGACAGACCCGGGATAAGAAGGACGTCGCGGAGCTCGAGAGGTGTCCCGTTGGCATGAAGCCGGAGGGTGCCCTTGCCGACAGCCATGGCGCTGGACTTGAATGCGCAGACTATGCGCACACGCTCCGTTGTAAAAGGCTGAAAGTCGACCAAGAGATCCCGACAAGTGGTCATGTGGCGCGTTGCCCCCGAGTCAAGAAGGTAGCGGGAACCATTGTGCAAGTACAGCGCCAAGACTTTGGTGTCAAGGGCGACGTCAACAAAATAGTTCTCGTAATGGTCGTCTTCAACCGATGGGTTGGGACCGTGCTCCGCCACGAGTGCCATCGCGTCAGCCGCGCCGATGGAGATGTTGTGCTTGGCTAAGATGGCAACCTGACGACGGGACAGTTCGGTCGAGGGAACGGTACATTCGTCGCCAAGATGGCCCTGCTCGTAGCATTTCCTGCACTGTGACCGGCCCAGCCTCAGGCGACCGTTCTGCGCAACCCCGTGCGGCCACTTGTCCACGAGACCCGGTACCTTCGAAGCCAAGAGAAAACTGGACTTTGCTTTGCCTGACGAACGAGCGGGGCGCCTGCGACGACCCTGAGTCCTCGCCGCGAGGGCTTTGGCGACATCGGTGCCGGAAGAGCGAGACATCGCCACCCGACAAATCGCGCCCTCCACATCACTGAGCAATGGGAGAGGGCCAAGGGTGTCAATAACCGTGACAATAGGCCGTGGCATCCTCGCCTTCAGGAGGTCTATGCGGATGCCTTCCAACAACGCAGGCGGCGGAACCCACTTGTCAAACTTGGCTTGCGTGTACTTGACCCCATCGATCTTGGCGCGCTGGTATGCCTTGTCGCGGGAGACGTGCGCGGCATTAAGGTCGTTGAACAAGCGGTTGAAGTGTGACAACCAAGGGTCAAGAGGCTCTTCATCGACGTAGGCCTGACAGAGAAAGAGAGCATCAAGCTTCTCCGACCATGTGAAGTCGTGAGATGCGGCGCCAAGGTCTTCATCAAGGGCCGCCCACAGCTCGTGCGTCGGCTTGTCCGCAATGCGCGCGAACGTGGCCTCCCCCAGGCACACGAACAAGATGTTGCGGGCCTGCGCCAAGGCTTGATCGAGGTCGTCGACGTCATGACGGTAGTTCCGATGTTGTGTACAAAACGTGGCTACGTCGCGTACTGTGGAGGCACCCAGTGTACGGGTGAACTCGGACTGTTTGGGCTCGGGGCCAACGCTGAGTTCGGTCGTGACATGCTTGAAACGGCCATTACCCTCCAACACCCGTTGGAGTCGATCCTTGGCCGTCCCCCAGTTTGTGGCGTCAACATTGCCATACAGGTCGCCCATAAGGCCGCAATGAGTGGCGGACCCGGAATCCACCGTGGTCGTAGCCATCTTGGATATGCGCTGCATGTTTTCTGCATGCGGATCTGTGCCTTGCGGCAATACAGACGCTACCAAATAAGAGACTGACAAGCGTGTAATCCAACCGTGGAGAGAAGACAACGGTTGGTGCGCATTGCCAGGCTTCACTAAACAGACAGGCGCGTCTAGTGCTTCTAAAGAGATTACCAATGAACGCGCGCAATTCCTATGCCTCATTCCTAACACACCAACTGTCGGCGCATTCAAGTCCAGCGCCATGGCTGTCGGCAAGGGCACCCTCCGGCTTCACGCCAACGGGACGCCTCTCGAGCTCCGCGATGTCCTTCTCATACCGGGTCTGTCCGCCGAGCTCGTCTCTCTTGCCAGCCTCATGAAGGATGGGTACCAGCTGTCTGGGATTTGCGACGCCGTGGGCAAACACTCTGGTCTCACTGTCTCGGGTCCGGCTTCAAGCCTCACCTTCGCTCTGGATTGCAACCACTACGTTCTCCAGGCGAGTCCGGCCTCACCTCCTCTGGCGGATCACCAGGCGCTGACGGCCACCTCCTTGCCTACAGATGTAGTGCTTTGGCATCAGCGTTTGGGTCATCTGTCCTGGGGTCGTTTGGTAGAACTTGCTAAGTCGGGCAACATTTCCCTCGACATCTCTGCTGTAACCTGGGATCAAATTCGTCTTCTTGATCAGTGCAATGCCTGCAGCTCCGGCAAGGCCGTGTCTGCCCCCAGTTGTGAGGCTGCCCACCACCCCGCCGACGCACCTTTCGCTCGGGTCTTCGCTGACGTGTGGGGGCCTTCCCCTGTTCCTGCTCTCTCCGGCGTCCGATATCTGTGCGGTATCACGGATGAATACTCGCGTTTCCGCTGGGCTCGCGGCATTTGGCTCAAGAGCGAGGCTTTGTCCGTACTCAAGGGTTTTGTTGTGATGTCAAAGATCCAGTATGCTTGCCCAGGAGTGGCGACCTTGCGCACGGATAGGGGGGGTGAGTTCGTCAACAACAACCTCCGGGATTGGCTTGCCGAGCGGGGCATTTTTCACGAGCTATCTACGGCATACAAGCACGGTCAGATGGGCATACAGGAGCGGAGTTGGCGTACGATTTTCAACTCTGTTTGGGCGTGGCTTCATCGTTCGGGCCTGCCGTCATCGCTGTGGGAAGAGGCTGCGCAGGCGGCCATCTACGTTATCAACCTCCTCCCGTCGTCGCCTCTGCAGCAGCGCACTCCTGATGCCATTCTTCATGCCGCTGCAAGTCCCGTCACGTCTACCCGTTGTCCCCGCATCGATCGTGTCAAAACCTGGGGCTGCGCCGCCCAGGTACCGTTTGCTCCCAAACAGTGTTTGAACAAGTTGGCTCCGCGTTCGCGCCTATGCTACTTTGTTGGGTACTCCTTGCGCTCTAAGGCCTGGCGCTTCTACAACCCGGTTGGCAACAAGGTCTTCGAGTCGTCTCAGGCCAAGTTCTTCAAAGATCGCTTCTTCCCCACCGCGGCAAACTCTGTACCTACTGTTGTTGCGCCCGTCGTTCTGTCCTATCCGTCCATCCCGTGCAGAGTTCCTCCGCCCGACCTTCCCCCTGATGACAACAATACTGTCAATCCTGCGGGCATCGCACCCGCCGTCGCGGCCGCTCCTGCTGTTGCCCCCGCCGCCGCCGTCCCGCCCGCGGCTGGTCCGGTCGACGTTGTGGCCCCACCTGTTCCGCCCTCCCTCGTGTTCTCCAACCCGGGTCCGGCGCATGCCACTCCTGTGGGCGATCGTTCCACTTGTGCTTGTTGCCCCCCTGACTACTTGGGTTTCGCCTGCGCGGCTCATGACTTGGAGTTCGCTGCGCACGCCTCTGTCTCAATCGAGGACTTTGCCGAGGACGATCCGGACGTACAGCTGTACTCGTACGAGGAAGCGACTGCCTTTCTTGCCAAAGTCGACAAGGACGGCACCCCTTCCGTTCGTGCGGCGCTCGCTGGTCCGTTCCGCAAATACTGGCTGACGGTCATGGCGACCAAGGAGGGCGCACTGGCGGCTAAGCAAACATTCTCCAAGCCGCTTTGTCCCCCTTGCGGGGCTATCATAATCGGCAGCATGTGGTTCCTCATGGTGAAGCACGACGCCGAGGGCAAAATCGTAAAGTACAAAGCTTGCCTCGTTGCGCGTGGGGACATGCAGAGGCGTCGGGGTGAGCAAATTGACTCGTTCTCGCCTACTGGCCGCGCCGCCTCCCATCGCCTGCTGCTTGCCCTTGCCGTTGAGAACGGGTGGGAGACCCGGCAATTCGACGTCTCATCGGCATACCTCAACGGCAATCTCGGTGGGACGGAGATCTACATTGGACGCTCGCAATACCGGATTAGGCGCGCGCAATAGCCTATTGGACGCGCGCAATATCGGATTAGGCGCGCGCAATACCGGATTAGACGCGCGCAATACCGGACTAGGCGCGCGCAATACTCGATTGGACGCCGAAATAGCCTATTGGACGCGCGCGATATCGGATTAGGCGCACGCAATAGTCGATTCGACGCTCGCAATACCGGATTAGACGCGCGCAATATCCGATTTGACGCCCGCAATAGCCTATTGGACGCCCGCAATAGCCTATTTGACGCGCGCGATATCAGATTAGGCACTCGCAATACCGGATTCGACGCGCAGAATACCGAGTTAGGCGCGCGCAATAGTCGATTTGACGCTCGCAATACCGGATTAGGCGCGCGCAATAGCCTATTGGACGCGCGCAATACCGGATTAGGCGCGCGCAATACCGGATTAGACGCGCGCAATACCGGACTAGGCGCGCCCAATACCCGATTGGACGCCGCAATAGCCTATTCGACGCGCGCGATATCGGATTAGGCGCGCGCAATAGTCGATTGGACGCGCGCAATACCGGATTAGGCGCTCGCAATACTGGATTGGACGCGCGCAATACCGGATTAGGCGCGCGCAATACCCGATTGGACGCCCGCAATAGCCTATTGGACGCCCGGAATAGCCTATTCGACGCGCGCGATATCAGATTAGGCACTCGCAATACCGGATTGGACGCGCAGAATACCGAGTTAGGCGCGCGCAATAGTCGATTGGACGCTCGCAATACCAGATTAGGCGCGCGCAATAGCCTATTGGACGCGCGCAATACCGGATTAGGCGCGCGCAATACCGGATTAGACGCGCTCAATACCGGACTAGGCGCGCGCAATAGCCTATTGGACGCGCGCAATACCGGATTAGGCGCGCGCAATACCGGATTAGACGCGCGCAATACCGGACTAGGCGCGCGCAATACCCGATTGGACGCCGCAATAGCCTATTCGACGCGCGCGATATCGGATTAGGCGCGCGCAATACCGGATTGGACGCGCGCGATATCAGATTAGACGCGCGCAATAGCCTATTCGACGCTCGCAATACCGGAGTAGGCGCGCGCAATACCCGATTGGACGCTCGCAATATCGGAGTAGGCCCAAGGCAGATGGGAATTAGCTTGGCGCTACTCCGTTGCGTTGCGTCGGGGCCACCGCAATGAAAGTGCTACACAGACAGCGTTAAAGGGTGGAATAATATCGAGTAACATAAGTTTGACGAGTCGACGCACTTGGAAGGGGTGAAAGGACGACTTTGTGAAAAAAGTGAGGTCGAGCTCATGCGCGAAAAGGGGGCCGTGGTGTCGGCTCAAACTCGCGCAAGGTCGATGCAGTGTGCTTTCATTACACGCCCTCATCAGCTACAATTCTAGACTCAAGCAGTCTTGAAGATACCTGATCTTGTCAACGGTAGCCACCCGGGTTAATAAGAGACTGACAAGCGTGTAATCCAACCGTCAGTTAATTGCAACGGAAGTGACTGTGAAGCTAAACATGCATACCTGACGAGCGTGTAATCCAACCGTGGAGAGAAGACAACGGTCGATGCGCATCGCCAGGCTTCACTAAACAGACAGGCACTTCTAGCGCTTCTAAAGAGATTACCAATGAATGCGCGCAATTCCTATGCCTCATTCCTAACACACCAACTCGCCCCTTCACGCAATGAATTGATAAGCCCCATCGCGTGTACAAACTGATAATGCTTCTGAGTCCCGAGCCCTTTAGTAAGAACGTCCGCAGCCATTGTGCCGGTGGGAACCCAGACCATCTCGATTGTGCCCTCCGCAATGTGATCTCGGATGAAGTGGAAATGGATCCCGATGTGTTTGGTGCGAGCATGGAAAGCCGGGTGTTTGGCCAGAGTGATAGCCAATTGGTTGTCACCCCTCAGACGGGTCGGCGATGTCTGCTCAAAACCAAGATCGGCCAGCAGCCGACGCAACCAGATCCCTTCATGAGCAGCGTACGACATGGCCACGTATTCGGCCTCGGTCCTCGACAGAGTGACAAGAGTCTGACGTTTGGCGATCCAGGAGATTGCCCTGCCAGCGCATGTGAAGACGTAGCCCAAGACGCTACAGTGGGTCACAGGGTCGGCACCATGGTCCGCGTCAACAAAACCCTCCAAAATGGCCAACATTGGCTGATGGGTCTTCTGGTATCGAATGCCAAAGTTACGAGTGCCGACAAGGTACCGGAGAATGTGCTTGAGCGCCTCCCAATGTTCCTCCTTGAAGTTGTTACAGAAACGAGCAGCCTTGGACACGGTGAAAGCGATGTCGGGCCAAGTAGTGCCGGACAGATACAGAAGCTTGCCGACAATGGCACAATGGCACGGTATGGTATGGAAGCGGGGTCGAAATCAGAGCTCACACGGTTTCTCAGCGTGGACAGTGCCGCAAGCGGGGTGGGACGCGGGGAGGCATTGGCCATGTTGTATTCCTCGAGAATTGCATCCACAAAATGAGATTGAGTAACAATGGCCGCACCCGTTTTGCCCTTGCGGATTATACTCTGACCCAGGAAGAAAGACGCCTTGTCCGTGCTGCGAGCCTCAAAACGCGCCTTGAGCTGAGTGAGAACGCCGTCGAGGTTGCCGTCACCTGTGAGCAGTCTGTCGTTGACATGAATGGAAAGGAAACAGCGCTTATCCCCTTCCCTGCGGATGAAGACGGCATGATTGCTGTCGGTACGCGTGAAGCTGATTGACAAAATCCACTCGGTGAAGACCTTGTACCACTCCCTACCCGCCTGGACGAGTCCGTACAGCGCGCGCTGAAGGCGCACGACTTGCCCACTGGGCAGGCGCATGTAGATCTCCGTCCCACCGAGATTGCCGTTGAGGTATGCCAACAAGACGTCGAATTGCCGGGTCTCCCACCCGTTCTCAACGGCAAGGGCGAGCAGCAGGCGATGGGAGGCGGCGCGGCCAGTAGGCGAGAACAAGTCAATTTGCTCACCCCGACACCTCTGCATGTCCCCACGCGCAACGAGGCAAGCTTTGTACTTTACGATTTTGCCCTCGGCGTCGTGCTTCACCATGAGGAACCACATGCTGCCGATTATGATAGCCCCGCAAGGGGGACAAAGCGGCTTGGAGAATGTTTGCTTAGCCGCCAGTGCGCCCTCCTTGGTCGCCATGACCGTCAGCCAGTATTTGCGGAACGGACCAGCGAGCGCCGCACGAACGGAAGGGGCATCGTCCTTGTCAACTTTGGCAAGAAAGGCAGTCGCTTCCTTGTACGAGTATAGCTGTACGTCCGGATTGTCCTCGGCAAAGTCCTCAATCAAGACAGAGGCGTGCGCGGCGAACTCCAAGTCGTGAGCCGCGCGGGCGAAACCCAAGTAGTCAGGGGGGCGACGAGCACAAGTGGAACGATTGCCCACAGGAGGGGCGTTCGCCGGACCCGGGTTGGAGAACACGAGGGAGGGCGGAACAGGTGGGGCCACAACGTCGACCGGACCAGCCGCGGGCGGGACGGCGGCGGCGGGGGCAACAGCAGGAGCGGCCGCGACGGCGGGTGCGATGCCCGCAGGATTGACAGTATTGTTGTCATCAGGGGGAAGGTCGGGCGGAGGAACTCTGCACGGGATGGACGGATAGGACAGAACGACGGGCGCAACAACAGTAGGTACAGAGTTTGCCGCGGTGGGGAAGAAGCGATCTTTGAAGAACTTGGCCTGAGACGACTCGAAGACCTTGTTGCCAACCGGGTTGTAGAAGCGCCAGGCCTTAGAGCGCAAGGAGTACCCAACAAAGTAGCATAGGCGCGAACGCGGAGCCAACTTGTTCAAACACTGTTTGGGAGCAAACGGTACCTGGGCGGCGCAGCCCCAGGTTTTGACACGATCGATGCGGGGACAACGGGTAGACGTGACGGGACTTGCAGCGGCATGAAGAATGGCATCAGGAGTGCGCTGCTGCAGAGGCGACGACGGGAGGAGGTTGATAACGTAGATGGCCGCCTGCGCAGCCTCTTCCCACAGCGATGACGGCAGGCCCGAACGATGAAGCCACGCCCAAACAGAGTTGAAAATTGTACGCCAACTCCGCTCCTGTATGCCCATCTGACCGTGCTTGTATGCCGTAGATAGCTCGTGAAAATGCCCCGCTTGGCAAGCCAACCCCGGAGGTCGTTGTTGACAAACTCACCCCCCCTATCCGTGCGCAAGGTCGCCACTCCTGGGCCAGCATACTGGATCTTTGACATCGCAACGAAACCCTTGAGTACGGACAAAGCCTCGCTCTTGAGCCAAATGCCGCGAGCCCAGCGGAAACGCGAGTATTCATCCGTGATACCGCACAGATATCGGACGCCGGAGAGAGCAGGAACAGTGGAAGGCCCCCACACATCAGCAAAGACCCGAGCGAAAGGTGCGTTGGCGGGGTGGTGGGCAGCCTCACGACTGGGGGCAGACACGGCCTTGCCGGAGCAGCAGGCATTGCACTGATCAAGAAGACGAATTTGATCCCGGGTTACAGCAGAGATGTTGAGGGAAATGTTGCCCGACTTAGCAAGTTCTACCAAACGACCCCAGGACAGATGACCCAAACGCTGATGCCTCGCCTGGAGAACGTAGTGGTTGCAATCCAGAGCGAAGGTGAGGCTCGAAGCCGGACCCGAGACGGTGAGACCAGAGTGTTTGCCCGCGGCGTCGCAAATCCCAGACAGCTGGTACCCATCCTTCATGAGGCTGGCAAGAGAGACGAGCTCGGCGGACAGACCCGGGATGAGAAGGACGTTGCGGAGCTCGAGAGGTGTCCCGTTGGCGTGAAGCCGGAGGGTGCCCTTGCCGACAGCCATGGCGCTGGACTTGAATGCGCCGACTATGCGCACACGCTCCGTTGTGAAAGGCTGGAAGTCGACCAAGAGATCCCGACAAGTGGTCATGTGGCGCGTTGCCCCCGAGTCGAGAAGGTAGCGGGGACCGTCGTGCAAGTACAGCGCCGAGACTTCGGTGTCAAGGGCGACGTCGACGAAATAGTTCTTGTAACTGTCGTCTTCAACCGATGGGTTGGGACCGTGCTCCGCCACGAGTGCCATCGCGTCAGCCGCGCCGATGGAGATGTTGTGCTTGGCTAAGATGGCAACCTGACGACGGGACAGTTCGGTCGAGGGAACGGTACATTCGTCGCCAAGATGGCCCTGCTCGTAGCATTTCCTGCACTGTGACCGGCCCAGCCTCAGGCGACCGTTCTGCGCAACCCCGTGCGGCCACTTGTCCACGAGACCCGGTACCTTCGAAGCCAAGAGAAAACTGGACTTCGCTTTGCCTGACGAACGAGCGGGGCGCCTGCAACGACCCTGAGTCCTCGCCGCGAGGGCTTCGGCGACATTGGTGCCGGAAGAGCGAGACATTGTTGCCCAACAAATCGCGCCCTCCACGTCACTGAGCGACGGGAGAGGGCCAAGGGCGTCAATAACCGTGACAATAGGCCGTGGCATCCTCGCCTTCAGGAGGTCTATGTGGATGCCTTCCAACAACGCAGGCGGCGGAACCCACTTGTCAAACTTGGCTTGCGTGTACTTGACCCCATCGATCTTGGCGCGCTGGTATGCCTTGTTGCGGGAGATGTGCGCGGTGTTAAGGTCGTTGAACAAGCGGTTGAAGTGTGATAACCACGGGTCGAGAGGCTCTCCATCGATGTAGGCCTGATAGAGAAAGAGAGCATCAAGCTTCTCCGACCGCGTGAAGTCGTGAGATGCGGCGCCGAGGTCTTCATCAAGGGCCGCCCACAGCTCGTGCGTTGGCTTGTCCGCGATGCGCGCGAACGTGGCCTCCCCCAGGCACACGAACAAGATGTTGCGGGCCTGCGCCAAGGCTTGATCGAGGTCGTCGACGTCATGACGGTAGTTCCGATGTTGTGTACAAAACGTGGCTACATCGGGTACTGTGGAGCCACCCAGTGTACGGGTGAACTCGGACTGTTCGGGCTCGGGGCCAACGCTGAGTTCGGTCGTGACATGCTTGAAACGGCCATCGCCCTCCAACACCCGTTCGAGTCGATCCTTGGCCGTCCCCGAGTTTGTGGCGTCGACATTGCCATACAGGTCGCCCATAAGGCCGCAATGAGTGGCGGACCCGGAATCCACCGTGGTCGTAGCCATCTTGGATATGCGCTGCATCTTTTCTGCGTGCGGATCTGTGCCTTGCGGGAATACAGACGCTACCAAATAAGAGACTGACAAGCGTGTAATCCAACCGTCAGTTAATTGCAACGGAAGTGACTGTGAAGCTAAACATGCGTACCTGATGAGCGTGTAATCCAACCGTGGAGAGAAGACAATGGTTGGTGCGCATCGCCAGGCTTCACTAAACAGACAGGCGCTTCTAGCGCTTCTAAAGAGATTACAAATGAACGCGCGCAATTGCTATGCCTCATTCCTAACACACCAACTGCCCTCACAGCTACATTTCTAGACTCAAGCAGTCTTGAAGATACCGGCTCTTGTCCACGGTAGCCACCCGAGTTGAGATTCGCAGCATCCGGCGGTCTTTTCGGATCGAGCTCGTGCGCGAAAGGGGGCCGTGGTGTCGGCTCACACTCGCGCAAGGTCGATGCGGTGTGCATTCATTACACGCCCTCACCAGCTACAGTTCTAGACTCAAGCATTCTTGAAGATACCTAGACTCGTCCACGGTAGCCACCCGGGTTGACATTCGCAGCATCCGGCGGTCTTTTCAGGTCGAGCTCGTGCGCGAAAAGGGGGTCGTGGTGTCGGCTCACGCTCGCGCAAGGTCGATGCAGTGTGCTTTCATTACACGCCCTCACCAGCTACATTTCTAGACTCAAGCATTCTTGAAGATACCTGGTCTCGTCTACGGTAGCCACCCGGGTTGACATTCGCAGCATCCGGCGGCCTTTTCAGGTCGAGCTCATGCGCGAAAAGGGGGTCGTGGTGTCGGCTCACGCTCGCGCAAGGTCGATGCAGTGTGCTTTCATTACACGCCCTCACCAGCTACATTTCTAAACTCAAGCATTCTTGAAGATACCTGGTCTCGTCTACGGTAGCCACCCGGGTTGACATTCGCAGCATCCGGCGGCCTTTTCAGGTCGAGCTCATGCGCGAAAAGGGGGTCGTGGTGTCGGCTCACGCTCGCGCAAGGTCGATGCAGTGTGCTTTCATTACACGCCCTCACCAGCTACAATCACAGGATCGAGCAGTCTTGAAGACACATGATCGATTCGACGTCGCGACACGGGTTGAGATTCGCAGCATCCGGCGGTCTTTCAGATCGAGCTCATGCGCGAAAAGGGGGTCGTGGTGTCGGCCCACACTCGCGCAAGGTCGATGCAGTGTGCTTTCATTACACGCCCTCACCAGCTACAATCACAGGATCGAGCAGTCTTGAAGACACATGACCGAGTCGACGTCGCGACTCGGGTTGACATTCGCAGCATCCGGCGGTCTTTTCAGGTCGAGCTCATGCGCGAAAAGGGGGTCGTGGTGTCGGCCCACACTCGCGCAAGGTCGATGCAGTGTGCTTTCATTACACGCCCTCACCAGCTACAATCACAGGATCGAGCAGTCTTGAAGACACATGACCGAGTCGACGTCGCGACTCGGGTTGACATTCGCAGCATCCGGCGGTCTTTTCAGGTCGAGCTCATGCGCGAAAAGGGGGTCGTGGTGTCGGCCCACACTCGCGCAAGGTCGATGCAGTGTGCTTTCATTACACGCCCTCACCAGCTACATTTCTAGACTCAAGCATTCTTGAAGATACCTGGTCTCGTCTACGGTAGCCACCCGGGTTGACATTCGCAGCATCCGGCGGTCTTTCAGATCGAGCTCATGCGCGAAAACGGGGTCGTGGTGTCGGCTCACACTCGCGCAAGGTCGATGCAGTGTGCTTTCATTACACGCCCTCACCAGCTACATTTCTAGACTCAAGCATTCTTGAAGATACCTGGTCTCGTCTACGGTAGCCACCCGGGTTGACAGTCGCAGCATCCGGCGGTCTTTTCAGGTCGAGCTCATGCGCGAAAAGGGGGTCGTCGTGTCGGCTCACACTCGCGCAAGGTCGATGCAGTGTGCATTCATTACACGCCCTCACCAGCTACATTTCTAGACTCAAGGATTCTTGAAGATACCTGATCTCGTCCACGGTAGCCACCCGGGTTGACATTCGCAGCATCCGGCGGTCTTTTCAGGTCGAGCTCATGCGCGAAAAGGGGGTCGTGGTGTCGGCCCACACTCGCGCAAGGTCGATGCAGTGTGCTTTCATTACACGCCCTCACCAGCTACAATCACAGGATCGAGCAGTCTTGAAGACACATGACCGAGTCGACGTCGCGACTCGGGTTGACATTCGCAGCATCCGGCGGTCTTTTCAGGTCGAGCTCATGCGCGAAAGGGGGTCGTCGTGTCGGCTCACACTCGCGCAAGGTCGATGCGGTGTGCATTCATTACACGCCCTCACCAGCTGCATTTCTAAGCACAAGCAATCTTGAAGATACCGGATCTCGTCCACGGTAGCCACCCGGGTTGACATTCGCAGCATCCGGCGGTCTTTTCAGGTCGAGCTCATGCGCGAAAGGGGGCCGTGGTGTCGGCTCACACTCGCGCAAGGTCGATGCAGTGTGCATTCATTACACGCCCTCACCAGCTACAGTTCTAGACTCAAGGATTCTTGAAGATACCTGATCTCGTCCACGGTAGCCACCCGGGTTGACATTCGCAGCATCCGGCGGTCTTTTCAGGTCGAGCTCATGCGCGAAAGGGGGTCGTCGTGTCGGCTCACACTCGCGCAAGGTCGATGCGGTGTGCATTCATTACACGCCCTCACCAGCTACATTTCTAGACTCAAGGATTCTTGAAGATACCTGATCTCGTCCACGGTAGCCACCCGGGTTGACATTCGCAGCATCCGGCGGTCTTTTCAGGTCGAGCTCATGCGCGAAAAGGGGGTCGTGGTGTCGGCCCACACTCGCGCAAGGTCGATGCAGTGTGCTTTCATTACACGCCCTCACCAGCTACAATCACAGGATCGAGCAGTCTTGAAGACACATGATCTAGTCGACGTCGCGACACGAGTTGACATTCGCAGCATCCGGCGGGCTTTTCAGGTCGAGCTCATGCGCGAAAAGGGGGCCGTGGTGTCGGCGCACACTCGCGCAAGGTCGATGCGGTGTGCTTTCATTACACGCCCTCACCAGCTACATTTCTAGGCACAAGCAGTCTTGAAGATACCTGATCTCGTCCACGGTAGCCACCCGGGTTGACATTCGCAGCATCCGGCGGTCTTTTCAGGTCGAGCTCATGCGCGAAAGGGGGTCGTCGTGTCGGCTCACACTCGCGCAAGGTCGATGCGGTGTGCATTCATTACACGCCCTCACCAGCTGCATTTCTAAGCACAAGCAATCTTGAAGATACCGGATCTCGTCCACGGTAGCCACCCGGGTTGACATTCGCAGCATCCGGCGGTCTTTTCAGGTCGAGCTCATGCGCGAAAGGGGGCCGTGGTGTCGTCTCACACTCGCGCAAGGTCGATGCAGTGTGCATTCATTACACGCCCTCACCAGCTACATTTCTAGACTCAAGGATTCTTGAAGATACCTGATCTCGTCCACGGTAGCCACCCGGGTTGACATTCGCAGCATCCGGCGGTCTTTTCAGGTCGAGCTCATGCGCGAAAAGTGGGTCGTGGTGTCGGCTCACACTCGCGCAAGGTCGATGCGGTGTGCTTTCATTACACGCCCTCACCAGCTACATTTCTAGGCTCAGGCAATCTTGAAGATACCGGATCTCGTCCACGGTAGCCACCCGGGTTGACATTCGCAGCATCCGGCGGTCTTTTCAGGTCGAGCTCATGCGCGAAAGGGGGCCGTGGTGTCGGCTCACACTCGCGCAAGGTCGATGCAGTGTGCATTCATTACACGCCCTCACCAGCTACATTTCTAGACTCAAGGATTCTTGAAGATACCGGATCTCGTCCACGGTAGCCACCCGGGTTGACAGTCGCAGCATCCGGCGGTCTTTTCAGGTCGAGCTCATGCGCGAAAAGGGGGTCGTCGTGTCGGCTCACACTCGCGCAAGGTCGATGCAGTGTGCATTCATTACACGCCCTCACCAGCTACATTTCTAGACTCAAGGTTTCTTGAAGATACCTGATCTCGTCCACGGTAGCCACCCGGGTTGACATTCGCAGCATCCGGCGGTCTTTTCAGGTCGAGCTCATGCGCGAAAGGGGGTCGTCGTGTCGGCTCACACTCGCGCAAGGTCGATGCGGTGTGCATTCATTACACGCCCTCACCAGCTGCATTTCTAAGCACAAGCAATCTTGAAGATACCGGATCTCGTCCACGGTAGCCACCCGGGTTGACATTCGCAGCATCCGGCGGTCTTTTCAGGTCGAGCTCATGCGCGAAAGGGGGTCGTCGTGTCGGCTCACACTCGCGCAAGGTCGATGCGGTGTGCTTTCATTACACGCCCTCACCAGCTCCATTTCTAGGCTCAGGCAATCTTGAAGATACCGGATCTCGTCCACGGTAGCCACCCGGGTTGACATTCGCAGCATCCGGCGGCCTTTTCAGGTCGAGCTCATGCGCGAAAAGGGGGTCGTGGTGTCGGCTCACACTCGCGCAAGGTCGATGCGGTGTGCTTTCATTACACGCCCTCACCAGCTCCATTTCTAGGCTCAGGCAATCTTGAAGATACCGGATCTCGTCCACGGTAGCCACCCGGGTTGACATTCGCAGCATCCGGCGGCCTTTTCAGGTCGAGCTCATGCGCGAAAGGGGGTCGTCGTGTCGGCTCACACTCGCGCAAGGTCGATGCAGTGTGCTTTCATTACACGCCCTCACCAGCTGCATTTCTAGACTCAAGCAGTCTTGAAGATACCGGATCTCGTCCACGGTAGCCACCCGGGTTGACATTCGCAGCATCCGGCGGCCTTTTCAGGTCGAGCTCATGCGCGAAAAGGGGGTCGTGGTGTCGGCTCACACTCGCGCAAGGTCGATGCGGTGTGCTTTCATTACACGCCCTCACCAGCTCCATTTCTAGGCTCAGGCAATCTTGAAGATACCGGATCTCGTCCACGGTAGCCACCCGGGTTGACATTCGCAGCATCCGGCGGCCTTTTCAGGTCGAGCTCATGCGCGAAAAGGGGGTCGTCGTGTCGGCTCACACTCGCGCCAGGTCGATGCAGTGTGCCTTCATTACACGCCCTCACCAGCTGTATTTCTTAGCACAAGCAGTCTTGAAGATACCTGATCTCGTCCACGGTAGCCACCCGGGTTGACATTCGCAGCATCCGGCGGTCTTTTCAGATCGAGCTCATGCGCGAAAAGGGGGTCATGGTGTCGGCTCACGCTCGCGCAAGGTCGATGCAGTGTGCTTTCATTACACGCCCTCACCAGCTACAATCACAGGATCGAGCAGTCCTGAAGACACATGATCGAGTCGACGTCGCGACACGAGTTGACATTCGCAGCATCCGGCGGCCTTTTCAGGTCGAGCTCATGCGCGAAAAGGGGGCCATGGTGTCGGCTCACGCTCGCGCAAGGTCGATGCAGTGTGCTTTCATTACACGCCCTCACCAGCTACAATCACAGGATCGAGCAGTCCTGAAGACACATGATCGAGTCGACGTCGCGACACGAGTTGACATTCGCAGCATCCGGCGGCCTTTTCAGGTCGAGCTCATGCGCGAAAAGGGGGCCATGGTGTCGGCTCACGCTCGCGCAAGGTCGATGCAGTGTGCTTTCATTACGCGCCCTCACCAGCTACAATCACAGGATCGAGCAGTCCTGAAGACACATGATCGAGTCGACGTCGCGACACGAGTTGACATTCGCAGCATCCGGCGGCCTTTTCAGGTCGAGCTCATGCGCGAAAAGGGGGTCGTGGTGTCGGCTCACGCTCGCGCAAGGTCGATGCAGTGTGCTTTCATTACACGCCCTCACCAGCTACAATCACAGGATCGAGCAGTCCTGAAGACACATGATCGAGTCGACGTCGCGACACGAGTTGACATTCGCATCATCCGGCGGTCTTTTCAGATCGAGCTCATGCGCGAAAAGGGGGCCGTGGTGTCGGCTCACACTCGCGCAAGGTCGATGCAGTGTGCTTTCATTACACGCCCTCACCAGCTACAATCACAGGATCGAGCAGTCTTGAAGACACATGATCGAGTCGACGTCGCGACACGAGTTGACATTCGCAGCATCCGGCGGCCTTTTCAGGTCGAGCTCATGCGCGAAAAGAGGGTCGTGGTGTCGGCTCACGCTCGCGCAAGGTCGATGCAGTGTGCTTTCATTACACGCCCTCACCAGCTACAATCACAGGATCGAGCAGTCCTGAAGACACATGATCGAGTCGACGTCGCGACACGAGTTGACATTCGCATCATCCGGCGGTCTTTTCAGATCGAGCTCATGCGCGAAAAGGGGGCCGTGGTGTCGGCTCACACTCGCGCAAGGTCGATGCAGTGTGCTTTCATTACACGCCCTCACCAGCTACAATCACAGGATCGAGCAGTCTTGAAGACACATGATCGAGTCGACGTCGCGACACGAGTTGACATTCGCAGCATCCGGCGGCCTTTTCAGGTCGAGCTCATGCGCGAAAAGAGGGTCGTGGTGTCGGCTCACGCTCGCGCAAGGTCGATGCAGTGTGCTTTCATTACACGCCCTCACCAGCTACAATCACAGGATCGAGCAGTCTTGAAGACACATGATCGAGTCGACGTCGCGACACGAGTTGACATTCGCAGCATCCGGCGGCCTTTTCAGGTCGAGCTCATGCGCGAAAAGAGGGTCGTGGTGTCGGCTCACGCTCGCGCAAGGTCGATGCAGTGTGCTTTCATTACACGCCCTCACCAGCTACAATCACAGAATCGAGCAGTCCTGAAGACACATGATCGAGTCGACGTCGCGACACGAGTTGACATTCGCAGGATCCGGCGGCCTTTTCAGGTCGAGCTCATGCGCGAAAAGAGGGTCGTGGTGTCGGCTCACGCTCGCGCAAGGTCGATGCAGTGTGCTTTCATTACACGCCCTCACCAGCTACAATCACAGGATCGAGCAGTCCTGAAGACACATGATCGAGTCGACGTCGCGACACGAGTTGACATTCGCATCATCCGGCGGTCTTTTCAGATCGAGCTCATGCGCGAAAAGGGGGCCGTGGTGTCGGCTCACACTCGCGCAAGGTCGATGCAGTGTGCTTTCATTACACGCCCTCACCAGCTACAATCACAGGATCGAGCAGTCTTGAAGACACATGATCGAGTCGACGTCGCGACACGAGTTGACATTCGCAGCATCCGGCGGCCTTTTCAGGTCGAGCTCATGCGCGAAAAGAGGGTCGTGGTGTCGGCTCACGCTCGCGCAAGGTCGATGCAGTGTGCTTTCATTACACGCCCTCACCAGCTACAATCACAGGATCGAGCAGTCTTGAAGACACATGATCGAGTCGACGTCGCGACACGAGTTGACATTCGCAGCATCCGGCGGCCTTTTCAGGTCGAGCTCATGCGCGAAAAGGGGGCCATGGTGTCGGCTCACGCTCGCGCAAGGTCGATGCAGTGTGCTTTCATTACGCGCCCTCACCAGCTACAATCACAGGATCGAGCAGTCCTGAAGACACATGATCGAGTCGACGTCGCGACACGAGTTGACATTCGCATCATCCGGCGGTCTTTTCAGATCGAGCTCATGCGCGAAAAGGGGGCCGTGGTGTCGGCTCACGCTCGCGCAAGGTCGATGCAGTGTGCTTTCATTACACGCCCTCACCAGCTACAATCACAGGATCGAGCAGTCCTGAAGACACATGATCGAGTCGACGTCGCGACACGAGTTGACATTCGCATCATCCGGCGGTCTTTTCAGATCGAGCTCATGCGCGAAAAGAGGGTCGTGGTGTCGGCTCACACTCGCGCAAGGTCGATGCAGTGTGCTTTCATTACACGCCCTCACCAGCTACAATCACAGGATCGAGCAGTCCTGAAGACACATGATCGAGTCGACGTCGCGACACGAGTTGACATTCGCAGGATCCGGCGGCCTTTTCAGGTCGAGCTCATGCGCGAAAAGGGGGTCGTGGTGTCGGCTCACGCTCGCGCAAGGTCGATGCAGTGTGCTTTCATTACACGCCCTCACCAGCTACAATCACAGGATCGAGCAGTCCTGAAGACACATGATCGAGTCGACGTCGCGACACGAGTTGACATTCGCATCATCCGGCGGTCTTTTCAGATCGAGCTCATGCGCGAAAAGGGGGCCGTGGTGTCGGCTCACACTCGCGCAAGGTCGATGCAGTGTGCTTTCATTACACGCCCTCACCAGCTACAATCACAGGATCGAGCAGTCTTGAAGACACATGATCGAGTCGACGTCGCGACACGAGTTGACATTCGCAGCATCCGGCGGCCTTTTCAGGTCGAGCTCATGCGCGAAAAGAGGGTCGTGGTGTCGGCTCACGCTCGCGCAAGGTCGATGCAGTGTGCTTTCATTACACGCCCTCACCAGCTACAATCACAGGATCGAGCAGTCCTGAAGACACATGATCGAGTCGACGTCGCGACACGAGTTGACATTCGCATCATCCGGCGGTCTTTTCAGATCGAGCTCATGCGCGAAAAGGGGGCCGTGGTGTCGGCTCACACTCGCGCAAGGTCGATGCAGTGTGCTTTCATTACACGCCCTCACCAGCTACAATCACAGGATCGAGCAGTCTTGAAGACACATGATCGAGTCGACGTCGCGACACGAGTTGACATTCGCAGCATCCGGCGGCCTTTTCAGGTCGAGCTCATGCGCGAAAAGAGGGTCGTGGTGTCGGCTCACGCTCGCGCAAGGTCGATGCAGTGTGCTTTCATTACACGCCCTCACCAGCTACAATCACAGGATCGAGCAGTCTTGAAGACACATGATCGAGTCGACGTCGCGACACGAGTTGACATTCGCAGCATCCGGCGGTCTTTTCAGGTCGAGCTCATGCGCGAAAAGAGGGTCGTGGTGTCGGCTCACGCTCGCGCAAGGTCGATGCAGTGTGCTTTCATTACACGCCCTCACCAGCTACAATCACAGGATCGAGCAGTCTTGAAGACACATGATCGAGTCGACGTCGCGACACGAGTTGACATTCGCAGCATCCGGCGGCCTTTTCAGGTCGAGCTCATGCGCGAAAAGAGGGTCGTGGTGTCGGCTCACGCTCGCGCAAGGTCGATGCAGTGTGCTTTCATTACACGCCCTCACCAGCTACAATCACAGAATCGAGCAGTCCTGAAGACACATGATCGAGTCGACGTCGCGACACGAGTTGACATTCGCAGGATCCGGCGGCCTTTTCAGGTCGAGCTCATGCGCGAAAAGAGGGTCGTGGTGTCGGCTCACGCTCGCGCAAGGTCGATGCAGTGTGCTTTCATTACACGCCCTCACCAGCTACAATCACAGGATCGAGCAGTCCTGAAGACACATGATCGAGTCGACGTCGCGACACGAGTTGACATTCGCATCATCCGGCGGTCTTTTCAGATCGAGCTCATGCGCGAAAAGGGGGCCGTGGTGTCGGCTCACACTCGCGCAAGGTCGATGCAGTGTGCTTTCATTACACGCCCTCACCAGCTACAATCACAGGATCGAGCAGTCTTGAAGACACATGATCGAGTCGACGTCGCGACACGAGTTGACATTCGCAGCATCCGGCGGCCTTTTCAGGTCGAGCTCATGCGCGAAAAGGGGTCGTGGTGTCGGCTCACGCTCGCGCAAGGTCGATGCAGTGTGCTTTCATTACACGCCCTCACCAGCTACAATCACAGGATCGAGCAGTCTTGAAGACACATGATCGAGTCGACGTCGCGACACGAGTTGACATTCGCAGCATCCGGCGGCCTTTTCAGGTCGAGCTCATGCGCGAAAAGAGGGTCGTGGTGTCGGCTCACGCTCGCGCAAGGTCGATGCAGTGTGCTTTCATTACACGCCCTCACCAGCTACAATCACAGGATCGAGCAGTCCTGAAGACACATGATCGAGTCGACGTCGCGACACGAGTTGACATTCGCAGGATCCGGCGGCCTTTTCAGGTCGAGCTCATGCGCGAAAAGAGGGTCGTGGTGTCGGCTCACGCTCGCGCAAGGTCGATGCAGTGTGCTTTCATTACACGCCCTCACCAGCTACAATCACAGGATCGAGCAGTCCTGAAGACACATGATCGAGTCGACGTCGCGACACGAGTTGACATTCGCAGGATCCGGCGGCCTTTTCAGGTCGAGCTCATGCGCGAAAAGGGGGTCATGGTGTCGGCTCACGCTCGCGCAAGGTCGATGCAGTGTGCTTTCATTACACGCCCTCACCAGCTACAATCACAGGATCGAGCAGTCTTGAAGACACATGATCGAGTCGACGTCGCGACACGAGTTGACATTCGCATCATCCGGCGGTCTTTTCAGATCGAGCTCATGCGCGAAAAGGGGGCCGTGGTGTCGGCTCACACTCGCGCAAGGTCGATGCAGTGTGCTTTCATTACACGCCCTCACCAGCTACAATCACAGGATCGAGCAGTCCTGAAGACACATGATCGAGTCGACGTCGCGACACGAGTTGACATTCGCAGCATCCGGCGGTCTTTTCAGGTCGAGCTCATGCGCGAAAAGGGGGCCGTGGTGTCGGCTCACACTCGCGCAAGGTCGATGCAGTGTGCTTTCATTACACGCCCTCACCAGCTACAATCACAGGATCGAGCAGTCTTGAAGACACATGATCGAGTCGACGTCGCGACACGAGTTGACATTCGCAGCATCCGGCGGTCTTTTCAGATCGAGCTCATGCGCGAAAAGGGGGTCATGGTGTCGGCTCACGCTCGCGCAAGGTCGATGCAGTGTGCTTTCATTACACGCCCTCACCAGCTACAATCACAGGATCGAGCAGTCCTGAAGACACATGATCGAGTCGACGTCGCGACACGAGTTGACATTCGCAGCATCCGGCGGTCTTTTCAGGTCGAGCTCATGCGCGAAAAGGGGGCCGTGGTGTCGGCTCACACTCGCGCAAGGTCGATGCAGTGTGCTTTCATTACACGCCCTCACCAGCTACAATCACAGGATCGAGCAGTCCTGAAGACACATGATCGAGTCGACGTCGCGACACGAGTTGACATTCGCAGCATCCGGCGGTCTTTTCAGGTCGAGCTCATGCGCGAAAAGGGGGCCGTGGTGTCGGCTCACACTCGCGCAAGGTCGATGCAGTGTGCTTTCATTACACGCCCTCACCAGCTACAATCACAGGATCGAGCAGTCCTGAAGACACATGATCGAGTCGACGTCGCGACACGAGTTGACATTCGCAGCATCCGGCGGTCTTTTCAGATCGAGCTCATGCGCGAAAAGGGGGTCATGGTGTCGGCTCACGCTCGCGCAAGGTCGATGCAGTGTGCTTTCATTACACGCCCTCACCAGCTACAATCACAGGATCGAGCAGTCCTGAAGACACATGATCGAGTCGACGTCGCGACACGAGTTGACATTCGCAGCATCCGGCGGCTTTTCAGGTCGAGCTCATGCGCGAAAAGGGGGTCGTGGTGTCGGCTCACGCTCGCGCAAGGTCGATGCAGTGTGCTTTCATTACACGCCCTCACCAGCTACAATCACAGGATCGAGCAGTCCTGAAGACACATGATCGAGTCGACGTCGCGACACGAGTTGACATTCGCAGCATCCGGCGGTCTTTTCAGATCGAGCTCATGCGCGAAAAGGGGGCCGTGGTGTCGGCTCACACTCGCGCAAGGTCGATGCAGTGTGCTTTCATTACACGCCCTCACCAGCTACAATCACAGGATCGAGCAGTCTTGAAGACACATGATCGAGTCGACGTCGCGACACGAGTTGACATTCGCAGCATCCGGCGGTCTTTTCAGATCGAGCTCATGCGCGAAAAGGGGGCCGTGGTGTCGGCTCACACTCGCGCAAGGTCGATGCAGTGTGCTTTCATTACACGCCCTCACCAGCTACAATCACAGGATCGAGCAGTCCTGAAGACACATGATCGAGTCGACGTCGCGACACGAGTTGACATTCGCAGCATCCGGCGGTCTTTTCAGGTCGAGCTCATGCGCGAAAAGGGGGCCGTGGTGTCGGCTCACACTCGCGCAAGGTCGATGCAGTGTGCTTTCATTACACGCCCTCACCAGCTACAATCACAGGATCGAGCAGTCTGAAGACACATGATCGAGTCGACGTCGCGACACGAGTTGACATTCGCAGCATCCGGCGGTCTTTTCAGATCGAGCTCATGCGCGAAAAGGGGGTCATGGTGTCGGCTCACGCTCGCGCAAGGTCGATGCAGTGTGCTTTCATTACACGCCCTCACCAGCTACAATCACAGGATCGAGCAGTCCTGAAGACACATGATCGAGTCGACGTCGCGACACGAGTTGACATTCGCAGCATCCGGCGGTCTTTTCAGGTCGAGCTCATGCGCGAAAAGGGGGCCGTGGTGTCGGCTCACACTCGCGCAAGGTCGATGCAGTGTGCTTTCATTACACGCCCTCACCAGCTACAATCACAGGATCGAGCAGTCCTGAAGACACATGATCGAGTCGACGTCGCGACACGAGTTGACATTCGCAGCATCCGGCGGTCTTTTCAGGTCGAGCTCATGCGCGAAAAGGGGGCCGTGGTGTCGGCTCACACTCGCGCAAGGTCGATGCAGTGTGCTTTCATTACACGCCCTCACCAGCTACAATCACAGGATCGAGCAGTCCTGAAGACACATGATCGAGTCGACGTCGCGACACGAGTTGACATTCGCAGCATCCGGCGGTCTTTTCAGATCGAGCTCATGCGCGAAAAGGGGGTCATGGTGTCGGCTCACGCTCGCGCAAGGTCGATGCAGTGTGCTTTCATTACACGCCCTCACCAGCTACAATCACAGGATCGAGCAGTCCTGAAGACACATGATCGAGTCGACGTCGCGACACGAGTTGACATTCGCAGCATCCGGCGGCTTTTCAGGTCGAGCTCATGCGCGAAAAGGGGTCGTGGTGTCGGCTCACGCTCGCGCAAGGTCGATGCAGTGTGCTTTCATTACACGCCCTCACCAGCTACAATCACAGGATCGAGCAGTCCTGAAGACACATGATCGAGTCGACGTCGCGACACGAGTTGACATTCGCAGCATCCGGCGGCTTTTCAGGTCGAGCTCATGCGCGAAAAGGGGTCGTGGTGTCGGCTCACGCTCGCGCAAGGTCGATGCAGTGTGCTTTCATTACACGCCCTCACCAGCTACAATCACAGGATCGAGCAGTCTGAAGACACATGATCGAGTCGACGTCGCGACACGAGTTGACATTCGCAGCATCCGGCGGCTTTTCAGGTCGAGCTCATGCGCGAAAAGGGGTCGTGGTGTCGGCTCACGCTCGCGCAAGGTCGATGCAGTGTGCTTTCATTACACGCCTCACCAGCTACAATCACAGGATCGAGCAGTCTTGAAGACACATGATCGAGTCGACGTCGCGACACGAGTTGACATTCGCAGCATCCGGCGGTCTTTTCAGATCGAGCTCATGCGCGAAAAGGGGGCCGTGGTGTCGGCTCACACTCGCGCAAGGTCGATGCAGTGTGCTTTCATTACACGCCCTCACCAGCTACAATCACAGGATCGAGCAGTCTGAAGACACATGATCGAGTCGACGTCGCGACACGAGTTGACATTCGCAGCATCCGGCGGTCTTTTCAGGTCGAGCTCATGCGCGAAAAGGGGCCGTGGTGTCGGCTCACCTCGCGCAAGGTCGATGCAGTGTGCTTTCATTACACGCCCTCACCAGCTACAATCACAGGATCGAGCAGTCTTGAAGACACATGATCGAGTCGACGTCGCGACACGAGTTGACATTCGCAGCATCCGGCGGTCTTTTCAGATCGAGCTCATGCGCGAAAAGGGGTCATGGTGTCGGCTCACGCTCGCGCAAGGTCGATGCAGTGTGCTTTCATTACACGCCCTCACCAGCTACAATCACAGGATCGAGCAGTCCTGAAGACACATGATCGAGTCGACGTCGCGACACGAGTTGACATTCGCAGCATCCGGCGGTCTTTTCAGGTCGAGCTCATGCGCGAAAAGGGGCGTGGTGTCGGCTCACACTCGCGCAAGGTCGATGCAGTGTGCTTTCATTACACGCCCTCACCAGCTACAATCACAGGATCGAGCAGTCTGAGACACATGATCGAGTCGACGTCGCGACACGAGTTGACATTCGCAGCATCCGGCGGTCTTTTCAGGTCGAGCTCATGCGCGAAAAGGGGCGTGGTGTCGGCTCACACTCGCGCAAGGTCGATGCAGTGTGCTTTCATTACACGCCCTCACCAGCTACAATCACAGGATCGAGCAGTCTGAAGACACATGATCGAGTCGACGTCGCGACACGAGTTGACATTCGCAGCATCCGGCCGGCTTTTCAGTCGAGCTCATGCGCGAAAAGGGTCATGGTGTCGGCTCACGCTCGCGCAAGGTCGATGCAGTGTGCTTTCATTACGCCCTCACCAGCTACAATCACAAGATCGAGCAGTCCTGAAGACACATGATCGAGTCGACGTCGCGACACGAGTTGACATTCGCAGCATCCGGCGGTCTTTTCAGGTCGAGCTCATGCGCGAAAGGGGGCGTGGTGTCGGCTCAACTCGCGCAAGGTCGATGCAGTGTGCTTTCATTACACGCCCACCAGCTACAATCACAGGATCGAGCAGTCTGAAGACA